>CM071642.1:18040143-19413486 GCA_036419045.1 Scirpophaga incertulas
CAACAAGAGTGCAAAAGAAAAATGGAAACCTGAGGGCTATCTAACATAATGCTAGCACTGAACATGTTAAGAAACTTGAAAATTTAGAAAAAGTTTAAATTGGAAATATCTTGAAAACCGAGCAACTTTTACTGAGGTCATGTTAGGCTTGTTCGATGCCTCTTGTGCTGGCCTAACTCCAGTGTCACTGTGACGTGTCGTTTTTGGGACACCCTGTATATATATATATATATATATATATATATAGACTGAAAAATCAACACATCAACTTCAGATTCTTGTCAATAAGTTCTCTAAACAAAACACAGATAACATTTCCACAAGTATGACTTGATTAGGAGTGGGCGAGGGCACTGGTAATGAAATCACACATGTGACTAAGGTAGTCAGTCAATTATAAGTGTTATTCAAAAATAAGAATTATTGAAAATCACATCGGTGATTTCGAAGTCGCATTCGTAATTCAAAAATAGGTCTCCAGCACTTATATAGTGCTGTTCAACTTGGCCTGAATCTCTCATAATATATAATTAGAACAATATCGAATTAAGATATACACATCAAGCTATTGTTAAGCAGGACAAACCATCGAAATCAGACAGTCCATTCGCATCAAGATGGACAGCGACTCTGGTATCGCCTTAACTGGCACGGTATCCTGTGTCAGCCACAAAAAGCGTCTGCTTTTGCGCAACGCCTAACTCCGTCTTTGTAATTCCTCTGTCGTACTTGGCAACTCGGCTTTTTGCCGCCCACTTCACGCAGTCGCTGCTCGCTAATGCGACACAGACGATTAATTAATTATTTATGGTGAACTAGGTTTTGCGCCCGACTTCGTATGCTTGGTTTTTTCGCAACTGAATACTTTCAATTGTAATAATTTGCGTATATTTTAGTAAATGTTTCCTCTATTTAAATTTCCTTCAAAACTTAGGTAGGTTTTGACAAGAAAAATATATTTATTTAATAATACCTGACATTAGTTATTTCGAAAAAGAAATGTTTACCGATAAAAAGTTATACTTTTATCAGTAAATTATAAGTTGCTGTAAAATGTCATGATCATGTTCTAGAAGCGCACTGGTGGCGTAAATGCCACCTGAGTAACGTCAAGGCCACAAGCTCATAAGTGTTATTGTAATGTGTTGTTATTATTTTTTATTCCTGTAAGACAGACGGACGAAGCTCACGTTTTTATTAGCAGTACGGATTAGAAAATCAAGTATGCGATCTGTGTACAGATTACTGTTAGATAAGAATCGACGAACGCTTATCGATCGATCGAAATTGTCGGTCAATCGAATCGCAGGTGGAGCAAGGTGTAAATCGATAACGGCGCACGTTGGCAATAAAAATATTTGTCTGTTGCAAGCTTCAACTTGAAATCGATTTGTCAGGTAACTTATCGCGGAATCCAATCTAGATAGTTTTCCTTTTTATTTTCTTACAAGCTTGTTAATGCTAAAGAAATACAATAATTATGTATTCAAATTTTAATGTCAAAATTTATGATTGTAGAGAAGTTCAAACAATACCATTTTTTAACACTATGGGTTGAATTTATAACATTAATAAAAAAACTTATGTTCAGACTTTGGACTATAGTGCTGATTTGATACATTTTTTTTTTATATTGACATAATTTGATATATTGACAAATAACTGACTGACTGCTCAGTTAAGTGGTTACAGCTTTTACATGCTTTGTCTTTAAGTGCAATCTCAGGTTCGTGGGTGGGATTATATAAAAAAAATCTTGAAACTACCAGTGAATTTGTGACTAGGATGCATTTTATATCAAAATGTTTAGTGTTTTTAAATAATTGCAACGCTAACGTCGAACATTAAGACGTAAATTTGAGTCTTGTCTGTGACGAAAATGTTTCTTTTTGTAGGTTTTTAATTTAGCATTTTTAATCAAAATGCAGTCACAAACACAATTTTTTCACAAAATAAAACTTTCAAGATTTAAATAAATAAATTTCAAGATTTCCAAGTTAAATCTTGATTCGTAGTTATTACAGTGACTAAAGTCTACTTTGGCATGACAAAGTAAAATTTGATAAATAATGTCTACTTTAGCGAGAGAAAGTAAAAGGTGATGAATTAAGTCTACTTTGGTGTAACAAAGTAAAAGGCGATGAATAAAGTCTACTTTGGCGTGACAAAGTAAAAGGCGATGAATAAAGTCTACTTTGGCGAGACAAAGTAAAAGGTGATGAATAAACTCTACTTTGGCGTGACAAAGTAAAATGTGATGAATAAAGTCTATTTTCGCGTGACAAAGTAAAAGGTAATAAATAAAATCTATTTTGATGTGACAAATTAAAAGTTTATGAATAAAGTCTACTTTGGCGTTCCAAACAGTTAAAATTTTCGATTGTCACGGATATTACTCGGTGACCGAATGGTTGAGGCGACAATATTGCTTATTGAAAACGTTTGGTTTTGAGTACCTTCCGATTCCGAGTAGAAAATTTTGTTTGTTTGCCAGTAGTAATTTGTTGACGGATATATTGAGATTCAGGTGTTGTTATAGTTTGATTTATTAGGTAACACTAAAGGGTTATATACTAATATGTTATGAGCGTATTGCTGCCTTAACTTATGATTTTAATACTCGCACTCGCTGTAGTTTGCCTTACTTCTTATACTCGTATATGCTTTACTTTTAATTTTACACGTACAGCAAAGCACCAGACTTAGCATGTCGACCTTGAGACAGTTCATATGGCTTACTCCTTTTCATCAACATTAAAGACTAAAGAACACATTAAGGCAAAGCTAATATAAATTGTAGAGCTCATTTCGCTGGTTCTGGTACGCGGTTCTTTTGTCAATAAATGTAATTGTTGATTAATCGGCCAAAGACGATGCAGAGGGTTGGAAGATAATTCCCTCAAGTATCTTAGCATCTGTCCAGCACAGCTGTGCGATGATTGTCGGTTACGTAGTATTTATTGTTATGTATTCTTTGGCTGGCTCTGTAATTACGGAGCGTTCAGGTCTCGCCACCATCACGTTTAATCCGCAGAATGCGAGATATATATCATTCTGGATTAATAGTCGGTTTAACCCTTGCGTAGTTCGCTGGCTTAGCCCAGGGGGTTCTTTAAGGGAAAAAGGCGTATCGGTGAAAAGTTACGCGTAGTACTTGTAGTAAGTATCTGATTAAATATGGAAATCTGTATGATTTTTTTCGACTCGGGCATTATCAAATAGAATAATATTTATTGTCCAATACAATCCACTGTAACAAAAATTTGAATATACAACAACATATATGAGATCATACTAAGCTAGTCTCATTTTACTTACTACAAGACTCATCCTACAAGATTTGATTAAACAGTCCTACCCCAAATAATGTGTGTTAATTTACTACTTAGGTAATAAACAAAATGATGCTAAGTACCAACGTAAGACTAAATTTTGGTTAGTTATTCGATATATTGTAATAAGTGTCTATGCAAATGTTTAGTATTCGAGATTTTTACTAATTTTTGATATTTTTGTAATGGCAACACTAATGTCTAGTGCGTGTGAATTTAAAAATTGAAGGAAGTAACAGTCACTCTTTTCGAACTTGTTAGTTGAACCTTCTTACCTATCGTATTGTCGTTTTCGCTTATCGTATAAATTAATCGAGATATTTGAATAACTATAAATAGTTTATTTCGTTTATCGTATATAATTTGTTTAAACTAAAACAGCACAATTATTATAGTTTTGATAGATAGCGGAATAGGGAAAACTCAACTGGATCCAGCACTAGGTAATCCCTAGGAAACTTCTATTCATTTCTATCTGTGCTTTATCTTAGTGTTAAGAAGATACTCAGGTGAGTTTTATTTTAATCAATATATTTCGCCTCGTGTCGTCAAATTTCGTAAAACATTTATAATAAAGTCCACTATATCGAACAGCAAATTTTTTTCTCGCACTACCAAAATGCGGTATAAATTGTCGTGGGAGTTAAGGGTACCAACCCTCACCAATACGCCTTTGTCAGCACATCCGCCCCATTGCAACATGTAAGACAGTAAGCATTGGCCGAATGTGCAACATAAAATTAGTATATAAGGAATTGTCAATTAGAATAAGCCGATTATTATTGTAGAACTATCATTAGAACTGTTACTCTGTCCATTTCATCATTTCAGCCAATAGACGCCCACTGTTGGACATAGGCCTCCCCCAAGGATCTCCACGCAGATCGGTCCTGCGCTGCAACCGTCCAGCGCCTTCCCGCGATCTTCATCAAATCGTCGGTCCACCTTGTGGGAGGCCTACCAACGTTGCGGTGTCCAGCATATGCCTGCCACTCCAGGACCTTTCCGCCCCAACGGCCGTCAGTCCTGCGAGCAATGTGCCCCGCCCATTGCCACTTAAGGTTCGCAATTCTTCGGGCTATGTCGGTGACCCTGGTTCTTCTGCGGATTTCATCATTTCTGATTCGATCACGCAGAGAAACTCCGAGCATAGCCCTCTCCATTGCCCTCTGGGTGACTTTGAGCCGCCTTATAAGGCCCATTGTGAGTGGCCAGGTTTCTGTTCCGTATGTCATCACTGGCAACACGCACGAATCGAAGACTTTCGTCTTGAGGCACTGCGGTAGATGGGCCGAGAATATGCCGCGTAGCTTCCCAAACGCTGCCCAGCCGAGTCGGATCCGCCGATTTACCTCTTTCTGGAAATTGGACCTACCTAGTTGGATTATTTGTCCCAGGTAACTCGTCAACAATTTCTAGTGTAGAGCCTCCAACCTTCACAGGAGTGGGTGCTACATGGTGATTCGACATGATTTTCGTCTTGTCCATGTTCATTTTAAGACCCACTTGTTGTGAAACTCTACTGAGGTCTTCGAGCATTATGCCCAAGTCTTCCATGGTGTCGGCCATGACTACGATATCATCAGCAAAACGAAGGTGCGTCATGTTCTCGCCGTTGATGTTAATGCTCAGTCCTCTCCAGTCCAAAAGCTTAAACACATCTGTCCATTTAAATAAAATAAATTATTTTCAAATATCCACTCGCTGTCGGTTACTTAATTTGTGCAACATTTTCGAACCAATGCGATATCCAAATCATGAAAAAAGAACGTATTCTTATTTAAGAGGTCGGCCATTCATCTGTCACTTTTCTGGTATTGCGAGTGTTTATGGGCGTCGGTAATCGTTTACCATTAGGTAAAGGTGCTTGCTTGCCCCTATTAGCATTATAAAAAAAAATGAAATTTGGTGTAAGAATTGACGCAATTAACATTGTTGCTATTAAGGTGGTTTTGCAGCATGGTTTATAATTTTTATTGTATTATCCCTACATCTTATTCATCATCTCGCAATATGCTCCTATTTTATTCAGTTACGCTGCGGTCACCACTAAGCCATTACGTGTTTATGAATTAATGACATATCTTACAATGTGAGCTTAATGCAGAATACATTATTTCTCGGTTTTTACTTTAATCATTATTACTCTCTAATAATTTAATTCATATATAATATTTTGTGTCAACAGCGAAAATATGCTGATCTCGCTGGGGATTACATATTTGCGCGTTTTGCCGTTGAAGTATTGAGACTATAAAAATAAATAGTAACTCTGCTGACACATTATCGGTGGTAAAAAGGCCGAGCTTTATCTCGCACAGAGAATCGGGCAGATAATTCGACCAGCCTTCCTGGCACTCTTAAAGCGGTGAAAATTGGCGGCTATTTTGTATTTATATTAATATTGTTTAGTTAGGTTGTATTAATTTATTGTGTTAGTGGATTAATTGTTATAATAGAATTGTATGGTTGACTCATTTCTGTCTTTTTTCATCGACGATTTTTGCTCTTGTTTCACCCTTTTCCGGTATAGCACTTTATCCAAGGACACACTATATATACTATATATATATATATACTATGTATACATTATCAAGCTGTACATGAAGTTGAGTTTGCGAAGTCTGACTTCCCTAAAGTTGGAGATTTTTAAATTATATTATTTATTTATTCGCTTGACTCTTGGATAAACATAATATCACAAAACAAACATCACACATATAAATACAATACATATAACAATAACAATTACAGTTAACCATCATACATAATCGATATAATTACACAAAAAATAATGAATATAAATTAATAATACATAAAAAACTATATAATTAGGATTTTTCTTTTTCCACGTAAATCTCTTTCAATATGTAAGTAGAAATGTTTTCTTCCAATTCATAGTTTTATTTAATTAATTATTCATTCATATATCTTTTATTTCAGAAATAGTTTCGGGTAGCCTGTTGTACATTTTGTAGCGTTGACATCCGAACATTTCTGATACATTTTTAATTTAGACCATAATAATTTATAGAACAATTTAATAAACACCAAAGTAGCTTTAATTTTTTAGTGCAATCTAGTATCCGAGGTAGGATTGAATGGTGTAACTCTGCCAAGAGTACATAACGTTAGGTACCTAGGACATGTTTTGTCCCTTAGCCTCAGAGACGATGACGACATTAAGAGGGAACGGAGGGCACTGGCAGTGAGGGCGAACATGACAGCGCGTAGGTTTGCTCGCTGTACTACAGAAGTAAAACTGACACTATTTAGATCTTACTGCATATCTTTTTACACTTGCAGCCTATGGATGGACTATAATCCGCGGGTCGCTGGCGGGCGCGAGGAAGTCGCGACCGCTACGGCGACCCGGGATGGACCACGCCCCTTCCGTGGCCGGGGGGCGTCGTCGGTGGAGGGGACCGGGGGAGTTGGTAGCTTCCCCCGAGGAGGGCTCCCCTCTAGAGAGGGGAGCGGAGGCTGGGGGTTCCCGGAAGTGGCCTTTGTGTTCCCGGGGGCTCCCTACATGCCTGAGGAAGGCCATCCCTGAGGTTTTTAGTGGGTAGGCCTCCCCCTTCTGGGGAGGAGAGCCCCACATAACCCCGGCTCGCCACAGCCGGGGTATGCAATTTAATGCATTTTCCTCAGGGGAACAAAAAAAAAAATGGATGCACTATAATAAAAAAAATCTACAGTGCACTCCGGGTCCAGTATAATAATGCTTTCAGGGTGCTGTTGGGGCCGCCTTGTTCATGTAGTGCGTCGGGGATGTTCGCAGAATAAGTCCATATTGGCAGAGGACACGCAGACCGCGACATGTCTTAAGCGACCCCCCTAATCAATTAACGCAGGACCTTCTAGACCTGCAAGCGGCGGCGTCTGAGCCGTCGCCTCCCTTGTCTCCCCTTATTCGGCAGCCTTCTGCTTCGCCACGAGTAGGTTCCCAATCAATACAGGACGGTTCCACTTTGGAGAACCGCGCCTCTTCTAGTGCTTATGCCCTCTCCATGGGGCAGCGCTAACCGTACCTCTCCTGAGGTGCGGCCCCCTTCCATATAAGCCAGTAGGGTCATTAGGAGCAAAGGCTCAGGCTGAGTTTAGTCGGTAGATCTGTTGGGTCGAGCCGCCTCGATTCACCAGGAGTCCGACATAATCAACGCATCCCTGCTTGCCTGTTGCGTTGGTATCCATGAGGATTCTCAGCCTCCTCTCCTGAGGAAAAAAAAAAAAAGGATGTTCGCAGAATTTAGATTGTTTTTATGCCGTAATGCGTAAAAGATGCGCGTACTTGTACGCAACGTCCGTAGTAGTACCAATAGCCAACAGCTTCCTGGGCATGATGGCTTGCCGATTGGATTGTGCCTACTTGAATCGCGGTAGCGCCATTTCCCACGGAACGGCATAGCGATTATGCATATGTTGTGTTTGTTTGTGTGCTATTTATTAACAACAGAATAAGTAAAATTGTTACTAACATAAATGGACGTGAAATCTGAATTTAAATTATTATTCATATATGTAATTAATAATCTTATATTTAAGTTTTTTACAATATTTGACCCTCGTGCCATGGAAGATGGGACGACCACTAGTTTGGGAGGCGACATGTGCTGATACTCTAGCGCAGTCCCATCTTCATGGCACCGCAGTTAAGGCTGGGTCTGCTGCTAACTCGGCTGAACTCCTCAAACGGCGCAAGTATGCAAACATAAATAGTGGTTGCATATTTGAACCTTTTGGAGTGGAGACTCTGGGGCCCTAGGGGGGAAAGTGCCCACTGAGTTTTCAAAGAGTGCTGTAGAGCGTAGCTGAGTGTAGCTGAGAGCTGTAGATTGACCGAGGCTACATGTGACCAGAAAGTTGGATCATATCTAGCGCAGCGAATCAGCATCGCCATACAACGTGGCAATGCTGCTAGCCTTATGGGGACGTTGCCTGACGACAGCGATTTATTTCAAATATTTTATTTATAGTTTAATTTTTAATTTTATTTAAGTTTCATTATTATATAATTTATATTACTTTAATGTATACCTAATGCTAATCTTTAACAACGCTATATATTAATATTCACAAAATATATGTAATTGTTTTAATGGATATATAAAATAAATATAAATACTATAAAAAACTTAAACCTATATTATGCCGCCGGTCGCATAATAATAATAAATTATTATTATGTAGCCACCAACTTTCGTCGTTATAACCACTGTCGTCTTAAACTAAGCTGGGGCCCTTGGGCACACAAGAATTGGAGGCCCTTTAATATTTTTAACATTTTTAAAATAAGTTTGTTATATTCGCGACATAAGTTATGCTCGCGTTATCTCGCGGTTGGAATACTGCACTAAAATAAATAATATATACTTGTTGGAATCTCGAACTACAAATCCATAGGCGTCTCTCGGCCTCAGTTTCGAGATAGAAACGAGCCTTCTTTGACCGTATGTTTTCGATGATATAATGGCGTAGTATACGCCACGCAAATACCTTCTTATAAAGTAACTAATTTGCGAAAAAAGTTATGTCTAATGAGTCTAAATGTGTGAGAGAAATTGTAGGTCCTTCGGGGCCCCCTTGAAAATGGGGGCCCTGGGCACGGGAGCCGTGTGCCCTTATGGTAAAGACGGTATTGGGTACATATAGCAAAGCCGAGTTCCCTCCGCCTATTCAATGGAATGCTAGCTGTATATACGCGCCGCCATACACCGCCTGTAACTACCTACACCACAACTATTCTTACTTCCTAAACAGTAAAAGCTTTCCGTGAAGCACATAACGTGTCCATAAACGGACACACACAAATGTAGTCTCTGTCCGGTTGTACACTGGAGAGCAGAAATAAGAAATCACTTGAGCTTTTTCATTACTCGAATTTTTTTATTTTCGTTTGAAATAGGTAGTATATTTTTGAAGTAGTATTCAAAACGAGATTGAATATGTATTGTTTTTCATTTATTTATTTTAGTCATAAGCGCATGTGAGATTTGCAACAAACTTGCACAAAAAGTGTACGTCAGGACATAAGAACGGATACACACGGTTGGCGCGGCGGCGGTCTTGTACGAGACAAATATTTTGTATGTTCTGCAAAAAATTGTCTTAGTTTTATCGTATGTTTATGTACGATTCTATGTTTGTAAATGCACCTACGATACATGATAAAAAACCAAGCGTGGGTTCACAGTATTTATATATTTACTTCAATCTTTATTGCACAATATAAATATAAATAAAGTACAAAAGGCGGACTTACTAACGGACACTAATGGCCGTTTTCACCAACCTTGTCTTAGCTTAGGCGACACCTAAGTGACATGCTGTCACTTTTTGTATTAACTGAAAAGAGTGAGACAGCATGTCGGGTAGTCGTCACAAGAAACACGAAATGTCCAGGATTCCCCCGCTGCCTAGCGAAAATTATATTGAAATACATGTCATAACAACTAAAGTCAGCCTTAATCCTGGCAAAACATGTCGCTTTATCTTCAAAATTCATAATAAATAAATATTTCTTACACTCACACTAATTATCCTAGCCCAAAATAAGAATAGCTTGTGTTTAGGGATCTAAGGTAGCCGCGGCCAAGGCGCTCGGCGTCGCCATCGCCGACGCCAAGGCGCGGTCCTGGCGTGAGCTGCTGGGGGGACTGGAGAGGGACCCATGGGGGCGCCCGTACCGGATGGTACTGGGCAAGCTCCGACCGTGGGTCCCTCCGCTGACGGAGACCCTGGACCCTCTCGTCGTGGAAAGAGCGGTGGATACGCTCTTCCCGAGGGTCCGGGACAGTCCCCCCGCCGCCCCGTCGCCCGGCCCTTGGTCGGACGACCTCCGGGTGACGGAGAGCGAGCTCGCCGGGGCCGTTTCGCGGCTCTCTGCGCGCAACACTGCCCCGGGACCGGATGGGGTCCCGGGAAAGGTGCTAGCGCTGGCGCTCAGGGCGTTAGGGAGCACGGTGAGACAGCTCTTCACGAGCTGTCTCCGCGAGGGCGTGTTTCCCGTTGACTGGAAGTCGGCCAGGTTGGTGCTCCTCAGGAAGGAAGGAAGGACCGGCGACGTTCCATCATCGTTCCGTCCGATCTGCTTGCTGAACGAGGCGGGGAAACTCTTTGAGAGGGTTATCTCCGCTCGTATCAGCGAGCACCTGTCGCGCGCGGGTCCCGACCTATCGGACTGCCAATTTGGATTCCGGCGGGGGCGATCAACGCTGGACGCCATCCAGCGTGTTCGTTCCCTGTCGGAGTCCGCAGTCCGATCGGGGGGGGTGGCGTTGGCGGTGTCGTTAGACATCGTCAACGCCTTCGGCACCCTCCCCTGGCAGGCCATTAGGGAGGCGCTCGTATACCACGAGCTGCCTCCCTACCTGCGGGCAGTGGTCGGGGACTATCTGCGCGACAGGACGATCGGCGTGATGGGACGGGACGGGATGGAAACGTCGAGGAGGGTCGAATGCGGCGTTCCGCAGGGGTCGGTGTTGGGACCCCTGCTATGGAACCTCGCATTCGACGCGGTCCTTCGCACCAGCCTTCCTCGCGGCGTGAGTGTCGTCTGCTACGCTGACGACACTCTCGTCGTGACGACAGGGCCGACTTCGAGCCGGTGCTCAGGCTTGCCGAGCTTGGGGTGGCATGTATCGTGCGGGCGATCCGCCAGCTGGGTTTACAAATAGCGCCTCACAAAACCGAGCGCTATGGCTCCACGGCCTTCCGAGGCGCCGGAACCACCCAGTTGCCGGATCCGGGTGGGTGACGCGGTGGTCCCGGTGGGGCCGTACATAAAGTACCTGGGCCTCACCCTGGACCGCCGCTGGAGCTTCGAGGAGCATTTCGTGCGGTTGGTCCCCGAGCCAAAAGGGTGGCGGGCGCATTGCATCGCCTGCTGCCCAATCTCGGGGACCGAGGGATGGAGTCCGCCGCCTGTACGAGGGCGTCGTGCGATCCGTGGCCATGTATGGGGCTCCCGTGTGGTCGCAAGACTGCGCGGGGTCCCCCCGCTGCAGAGCTCTGCTACGGAGCCTGCAGCGGATAATGGCCATACGGATCGTACGAGGCTACCGTACAATCTCGTACGAGGCGGCGACAGTTCTGGGACGCTCCCCCCCATTCGACATCCTGGCCGACATGTACGCGGCGACGTATGCGTCGCGGCGTGTCGACCGGGGGGGCGATGGGGGAGCGCCCTGGAACCCGCGCACGAAGTGCCTAAGCGGGAGTGGCACCGACGGATTGTGGCGGCCTGGCGTGCGCAGCTCGAATTACGGATCTGCGCGCGCCAGCGGCCGTCGGTGCCGTACTCCCGCACCTCGAAGCTTGGCTCAACGGGAAGGAGGAGGTCACCTACCGATTGACTCAGATACTCACCGGGCACGGCTGCTTCGGTGAGTATCTGTGTCGAATAGGACGGGAGGGATCGACACATTGTCACCACTGCGCATCCGACCTCGACTCGGCCCAGCACACGCTGGCGGAGTGCCCCGCGTGGGCCTCCGAGCGCCGAGTCTTGGTCGCAGAGATCGGGCGAGATCTGTCTCCGCCGGCATTGATTGCGGCAATGCTGGCGGACGAGGGAGGTTGGAGGGCTGTGGCCTCCTTCTGTGAAGCAGTAATGCTCCAGAAGGAGGCCGCCGAGCGGGGTCGGGAGATGGCCGATCCCGCTCGAAGGAGGCGGCGCCGGGCTCGGTAGCACAGCTGCGGCGCCGCCGCGGGTCGCCGGCGGGCGCGAGGAAGTCGCGACCGCTACGGCGACCGGGGATGGACCACGCCCCTTCCGTGGCCGGGGGGCGTCGTCGGTGGAGGGGACCGGGGGAGGTGGTAGCTTCCCCCGAGGAGGGCTCCCCTCTAGAGAGGGGAGCGGAGGCTGGGGGTTCCCGGAAGTGGCCTTTGTGTTCCCGGGGGCTCCCTACATGCCTGAGGAAGGCCATCCCTGAGGTTTTTAGTGGGTAGGCCTCCCCCTTCTGGGGAGGAGAGCCCCACATAACCCCGGCTCGCCACAGCCGGGGTATGCAATTTGCATTTTCCTCAGGGGAACAAAAAAAAAAAAAAAAAAGGTACTTTGTTATTTGCTCTTTTAACAAATATGGAAAAATATTACATTTACTGAAAGAACGCATAAAATGTTTTACTTCATTTTGCCGCTATAAATAGTTTTGTTCAATTTAAATGGATTAAAAATTAATATATTTAAAAAACAAACGGTTATTTCTATTTTATTCTATTTAGATGCTATTTACTAGACAAATAAAAGAATTATTCTATACTTAAGACTTGAAAAGGATGAAAAGGTATTAAATAAGAAATGGGCTGTAAAATTATATAATGATTTAATAAATGAAATAATATGATGAGAAATTGGACAAATATTACCTGACGACAATGTTTTCCGTAACTATGTGTAACAAAACTGACAATGACATTAGAATTTTGATGTAAAGGCCAAAAAGCTTAAACCTATATGTTGTACATAAACCAAAAAAGTGCCAACAAGACTATTATTTCTTTTATTATATGATTACTTATTTCAGTCTGTTAGTGTAACTGCAATTTGTCATGTGGTATTGTTAGTTTTTTCGGCGTTAGTGGACAAATATGGCGGAGGTGTTAAGAACGGCATAATGCGACACGTAGCCACGCTGAATAATGCAACCGGTGAAATGCAGACGGCATTGGCAATTTGTTACTATTGGCATCAATCGTGTCCGGGCGTTCCGTTTCTATTATGGGGAAACTACACGCGATGCCTTTCCAAATTTCGGAATAGTACAACTATTTCGAGTTTGCATTTGTATGTAGTCAATTGGCTGCGTAAATTTATGGATTTTGTGTAGCAACCCTAGCGGCAAGGCAGTGAACTAAGATTTAACTGTTTTTCAGAATACGATGTGTCCAAACACCCAACGAAAATGCAGTGAAAGCGTGGACGCAATTATCGATCGATAAATTTTTATAATACGTACATTGTTTTAAGTAATTAAATTGGAAAAGGAGTAGGATATTGGATGAGGTAAGTGTATTATTGGAGTAAACACATTCTTATCAATCAACAAAATGATCCATGCTCGAGTTACAGATTTTTTGTTATTGTATCCACTAAAACATATATGCACTGAATAGAATAAATAGAACAAACTAATATGAATAAATTTAGTTATTACATTATGTTCTCATTTAACTGAAATATATATGAAAATAAAAAGCAAAAGCAATTATTGTTTCGGGCAAGATTCGAATTCATGTCTTTAACAAGCCGTGCCCTTAACCAATTTGGCCTATCCGAAGAAAATATATTTTCAATTTTACTAGAAGTAAAATCGTATAGCGAAATATTGCGAGGCTCGGCGCCATCGTACGAGTACGATTTAGAAGCGAGATATATTCCGATCGTTAAATATACACTTCGCGGTGTGTTACTTTATAATCGTCGTAAAATCGATGATTTTATCGAGACACTGCCACTATTAGGTACAGCTCCGTACCGTTATTAGATGAATCGATTGACCTTTTGTTTTGTCTTGCTGTTATTGCTTTCGTAACACAAGGCACTCGCTGTACAGAGCAGAGCATCATTGAATCACGTTGCATAAACTTATGTTTGAGATTTGGTGAAACGCACAGTTCACTTCCTTTTATTTGTAAAATATTGCTTATAACTTAAATATGTATAAAATTAGACATATGTTGTCGTTGACTTTTTTGTAGGATTTTCAAGCTTCCACATCTTTTCTCTAGAACGCAAAAATATATGTTTCATAGTTAAGGCAGCATTCGTAAGAAACGATTTTATTCGACCGTTTTTTCTCCGATTCACTTTGCAAAACGGACTACCACGTAAAATCCTTTTTTTATATAACTTATGACACTCAGCAATAATGTGGCTTCCTATTGGTGAAAGAATTTTTAAAATCGGTTCAGCAGATCCCGAGATAACCCCTTACAATTTAACAAATATACAAACACACAAACATTACTTCTTTATAATATTAGTATACATCATGGGAAAGCAGTACATACAGCCATTGCAGTCTTCAGTAGTAATTCTTAATTTTTTGTTGTTTACATTTAAATGTGAAGTCATATATTTTAATCATCATCACAGCCTATTTACATCTCCACCTAAGGTCACGAGCCTACCAAGCTATTTTAGGGCGATTAGGCCTTAGTCAACCACGCTGGCCCGGTGTCGATTGGATGCTTACATCTTTTTTTCGTAGATGTATGCAGGTTGACTTGCGATGTTTTCCTTCACCGTCTGATAAAGGTTATATGAAATTCAAAAAACGTCAAGTCAGTTCTAGTAATCTTAAGCATCGCCTACCCAGACACGTCATAGTCTACCCCCCTGATTAACGCAGGATCTTCAAACCCTGCTAGCGGCGCATGAGTTGAGTTTTATAATTATTATTTAATAATTTGTGTACACATAAGTTATAATAATAACGAATATATCAAGGTACTATTTTATTTCTAAATAAAATTTTAATGTACCTGATCTGCGAGAGCAGTATAATTTTTTTGTATTTTAGTCTAGGTTCAACTGCAATGCTTAATTGAACTGTTGTACAGCGATTAGTAATTAAAATGAAGTTGACTTGTAATCAATTTTATGACAGCCCAAAGCTATTGCGTGCTACGAGCTACTTAATACTTACTGATTATGCATATAATCCCTTCGGCTGTGAATTAAAAAGGCCCTAACACGGACTTACCTTCTACAGTGCCACTTTATATCTTCCTATCACATCATATCACAATATTGTTAATGTTGCGATGTTTCGCGTAACCAGGGCACGTTCAGTACCTCATAGTGTAGTTTTAAAGTCTATAACTTAATAACTGTAAAAAAGGGACTGTTACATTTTCACAAAATAAACAATTACCCCAGTCGGAGGTGAAAAAAAAAACCGTGTAGGGACTCGATAAAATAGCAAGGAAACTAGCAAGGGTTATTTCTTTTGGTTTGAGCTTAATTTCCATTACAAGAGTAGTTACAGTTTCACGCAAAATATCTAGCATTGACAGTATTGAATCCTAAAAATTCAATCTAAATTTTGTTATAATTTAATAATAAGTATTTAACACGTATATAATATTTATTTTCCCTTTTCAATTAATAATTTTACATTTACGGTCGACGCATTAGATAATGCCATGGCCACTAGAAATTAACAGAGTTTGACTATTTGATTTATATATTTATGGCGCTGTCACTTCAGGTTGGCTTGGGTGGCGTCGGGTGGGGCTGCGCCGGGGCACACGGCCGTTGCTTTTAACGTGAAACGTCTATGTTAGGGAATCGCTTTTAAAGTTTTCCAAATAAAAACAAGATTGACGGTGTTTTAAGTATTTTATTAAAAAACTCTACGTCACAACAGCAAGCTGACTATATAAGTGAAATATTCACACCACATTTTTGTTTCTAAGACTAATAGTTTTCTAATTATTAAGGTACGATGATATAGACCTTTACGTTACGGTCCACTTTTTAAATCTGGTACCCGTATGTTCGGCGCGATTTTAAAGACGTTTCACGTCAATAATGCCATGGCCACTAGAAATTGACAGAGATTATGACTATTTGATAATGTATTTTTGGCGCTGTCGCTTCAGGTTGGCTTATACGAGTGTCTATGAACCATGGATTAAAAAAATGTGACTAACTTTTTAACTTCACGCCGAAATGTGTTCTTATATTTTTCGCAGGCGTCTGATGACAGACACCGTAAGGCCGTTTGTCCACCACCGCCGTCACCGGAACGTCAACGAGATCAGAGGGCCTAGACAAGATACCTACCGATAATCGTAATCGCATCGCTAACATAAAAAATGTATGGTATTGACATAACGATCGGTTACGTCAATACCATACATTTTTTATTTAGCGATGTGATTACGAAAATAGGAAGGCATCTTGTCTAGGCCCTCTGGATAACGTGAGGGCGATCGTTTGTTCACTGCAACGATCTCGGTGGTTCAGTCTGTTTTTTGTAGTTGTCGTGCGTGGTAGTGCATAGAAATAAAACTAAATAGGGTATGACTGCATTTAACCGACGACAATTTCTCCTCCTACTTTTGTATATTAGAAGGCGTAGGCAAAGCAAAGAATGTTGGATTCATCCGATAATACGTAAAAGATACATCACAGAAGCGTTTTATGTACTTACTTCACGACAAGTTGCGGCAGCATGACGAGAAGCTTTTTAACTACTAGATATAGGATGTCCACAACTACATGCGATTATATCCTCTATAAAATAAAAGATGCCATTACACTCCAAAACACGAACTTCAGGGCATGCATACATAAATATCGTGCTATGCATTTTTTCGCAAAATTTTATCTTGTTTTATCTTGTTGCCTATGTATTGTACATGTTGACGTACATTGGGGAGTAAAATCATGGAGGAATAAAAAAAATAATTCCTAGTTAAATCATAAGGGTAACGGAATTGTAAAAGTTAGGAAACACCTAGTATTAAATTCGGTTACAGTATAAAGTTGTACCTAGCACGAAGGATCTGAACGCACCCCTGTTAAATATCACTCCGGGCGAGCATGCTGATATTCAATTTATTAACGCAAAGATAGAATTAGGTTAGATCGCTCGCGGCCGCGGCAAAGGTTAGTCGTAACTCGGAACGTGGGCCCAAATACCTACTAGCTGTTTATGTTTATTTCTGCCTTAGGTATTATTTAATATAGTTTGGTATTAATAAACGTTTTTGTGTGGTGACCGATTAAGAAAACATGTAAGGGGTTCTTCAACCTAAACTATTCGCGGTGCACCATGACTTGGGTGTCATTCGCCTAGTGAAAAGGATCCTTGGTGTTTGAGTACTTTAAAGAGGCCCGACACGACGACTCGGCTCGACTCGACGAACCCTCACAGCAAGGATTTGCTTTACTTACAAATTGAAATGTTAATTTAGTTAATTAGTGATAAATGGATGTATGCATCACACCTCCTCAGCATATGCATAAATATAGCTTGAAGATGATGTCAATCTTAATATGCATTTTGAGTTTGAAGTATGAAATATCGTCAATAACACAATAGTCAAGTTTACTACATTCCATAGGTACATACGGCTGCAAGTCAGTTGACCTTGAGCCTTCCGCCTCTATTGCCAACGTAATAAAATCTGTTTTTATATTTTATATCGTCATGGAAAGACTTTCTTCTTCAGACACTATAAAATGTGTGACTTATATTACTTATGTCATTAACTTACCTATGTATTACATTATGTCATTCAGAGGCCATTGTAATATCACGACACCATTTAATTTTGTACACTGTGTGAAATACGTGTCTCAAGATACGGCACGCGCTTAACTCATTGTGTTCTCAAGCTGTCGACGTAAAACTTCTAATTAAATTGTTTGCGATGGTGACATACCAACATTTTTATTGCTCACTCTTTTTATTGGCGTATAAACATGCATGGGATATTTTTGTGTGGCCGCACCTGCATCAATAACTTGTGTTTATTTTAAGAGTAACACGACAATTGTAGATATACGAGTATCTCGTGAGATATTAAGATGATAAAAATCCTTACTGAAGATTGCGAATTGGAAACTAACGCTTAGTTACTGGAGACCTATTTTTGAATTACGAATGTGACTTCGAAATCACCGCTGACTGAATAGTCAGCGGTGACTTTGAGGTCACGGTTTCCTAAACATCCAATTTTTGAAAGTCGATCGCAGAGCTGCCAACATAGATATAGTACACACATAAATGTAAGAGTTCGGTTCCACGCAGAATGTAGCCGCTGCCGGTTATTGCCGGCTTAACCATTGCGGTTATTATATATATATATATATAATATGTGCGACATTAATACATGTATATTGTATATATAGACTGAAAAATCAAACAAAACACAGATAACATTTCCACAAGTATGACTTGATTACGAGTGGGTGAGGGCACTCGTAATGAAATCACACCTGTGACTAAGGTAGTCACATCAGTGATATTCAAAAATAAGAATGATTGAAAATCGGTGATTATTAGTCACATCGGTGATTTCTAAGGGCCGATTTCACCGTCGAAATTGAACGCGATCAGTTCAAGTTAAACTCAGTTTACGCTCTAAACTGAGTTTCGCTACCGAGTTTGCATTTCACCAGCTTTGCGTAATCGTCGTTCATGTTAAACTTGGTTCAGTTTCTGACCGGCCGATTCTGGACGTTTAGCGTTTCTAAACGCGTTTAAAGAGCTCATTTTTTAATTTTACGCTGACGCTATCTATTTTTTTACTTTCAACAATATCAAAATGCCGCTCGACAAGTTCTATGAGCGTTTGTTTTTCGCTCGCAGCAAAGGTCGGGTCCCTTTTCCTTTTCGACATTGTAATCGGAGTCCGTTAAACAAGCAAGGTCAGTGTAAGCTACCGTGAAGCTACCCAATTATTTAAAATTCCTTATATTTTGTTTTGAAATTTTATTTTATTTACACGAGATGAGTAATTGTTTTGTTATTATTTATAAGAAGTAATTAATTATGGAATTTTTAACACCCGTTACTGACTATCTGAATCAAGAATATCGTATCCTGAAGTAATTCTTATAATTTATGTTCCCATTTGATTTGAAATAATTTCTTTGATTGCAACACTTTAAAAGCAATCATTCATTCGTACATTCTTTGTCAAAGATTACTACTCTAATCTGTGGATTAACTACGTTTTAGTAAACGAGATCAATGGCAGTTGGTGAAATCGGTGCGGATGTAAGCCACGATCACAACTAACTTCTGAACTCGATCAATCAAAACCAAGTTTTATTAAACTCGGTTTCTATGAAGGACGGTGAAATCGGCTCTAAGTCGCATTCGTAATTCAAAAATAGGTCACTCCAGACGCTTTATACGACTAATAGATGCATGTGCGTAATATCCGAATATAACTTGTAACATTGTAATTAGTGATAACTTGTAATGCGTTCAATAAACAGTGATTATCTAATAAAGTGTTTGATTTAACATACAACGGCTTAACTAATTACTGTCGTACTCGAATAAATATATACGACATTATAATTTGCAACATTAAAGTCTTCACAATCTAAGAAGCCAGTTATGACTGCAGTCATCTCATAGTGTACCAGCCAAAACTGTGACATTTTGACAGATATACTATGGAGATGTCATCTGCCAAAACGTTCTTAGATTATGAAGACTTTAAGACATTTTGGAACGACAGTAACTTCGAAATGCTACTAAACTACGATTTTTAATTCGAGTCAGTAAAATGACAAGTGCAACTGTCACTGATACAAAAAAGGGTGACCCACTACAACCCACTACAATAGTGATGTTCGGCAATCAATAGATTTAGACATTTAGTCATGCTTTATTTTATTAGGTATCAAAGCGTTTTTTTATTGTAAATATGTAATACATACCATAAATAATATGATTTGTGACACATGACACTGGAAATGTCATTTTACTGACTCGAATTAAAAATCGAACTTTACTTAGCATTTCGAAGTGAGAAAGTGTGTACTTTTATGTAAAACTTTTTTGAGTAGATGAAATTTGAGATTCACACTGGATATAAACATTTAATATTCATCCCATAAAAAATAATATTTTATCACAATTTGTCAATTTAAACTAAACTACATTTATAGGACAATAAATATAAAATTATATAATAATAAAATTTGTTGAGTTGGCGTAAGTATCTTAATCATAAAAACAAAACAGTTGTTTTTATGGATTAAGATTTGGCTTTAAGAATACAATTTTTATTTTATAGGTTATATACAGGATCTGTAAGATACCACAGATTATGCAAAGTTTTGATAATTGTGTAATAAATGAAAATTTTATTTGTTGACGCTACACACTACACAAACATCCATTTACGAATAAAATAAGTATTTAACAGCGTGATAGGATTAGAAACGAATTATTTCTTGACCAATGATATTCTATAATATCATTGTTCTTGACACACTAACATTGTTAAAATTAATTAAGCCAATTACTTAATTTTAACAAAATAAACTACAAATATTATAATGTGCAAATATGTCTAGATGGGGAATAAACATGTCTCAATGCAAATATATATCAATACTAGCTTTCTGCCCGCGGCTTCACCCGCGTGGGTTTCGGGATTGGGTCTATAGAGGGTTAAGGCCCACGGCTACATATGCGTGGAAGTCGGTTTATGGCGCAAAGGTTTCATCGCGCATCCCGTGGACTATCCGTTTTTCCGAGATAAAAAAATACCGCAAATCCTTGCTCAAGAATCACTCTATCTATTGATGAAAACCGCATGAACATCTATGCAGCAGTTTTTGAGCGAAGCCTTTATTGCGCATCCCGTGGGGTCTGTCGATTTTTCCGGGATAAAAAGTAGCCTATGTTACTCTTCATCCCTTCAACTATCTCCACGTAAAAAATCACGTCAATTCGTCGCTCCGTTTTGTCGTGAAAGACGGACAAACAGACAGACACACTTTCCCATTTATAATATTAGTATGGATAACACTTAGGAAAGTCAGCGCTAGGATAGACGAAGACATATTACTATCAATAAAGTCAGCTATCGCATTAAGATCTCGTCTTGAGGGAAGTATGGCGAGCTTATGTAAACAACCATTCACTAATACACCATTATTCTTGACCCCCTGGTCAATGATAGACTGAGATAAATCTCTTAGGATAATCTCGTGTCGTTCGGTTTGGTAAAGGGCATAGAAGTCAAAGGGCGCACTTTCGCCACCCCACCATAAACATTATGAATTTGCTACGATCTTTGATAAAAAAATGAAGTTTTGACTTTGACTCTATATTTTTTCAATTAATTATAACTTTTTTCATTTAAATACGAAAAAAATTAGTTTATACAATTATGACGCGATTTGGAGCATCGACAGCGCTATGGTCTCGGCATTGGTTTTTTTTTGTAGGAAGCCGCAGATGGCTTATATAGCTTTACCGTGAGTGTGTAGTGTCGGGTCCAAAAGAGTCGACGCAAAATGAGCGCGCTGTCTAATGGCTTGGACGGTCAAGATCGCCATACTGAGCATTGGTCTACGAATCTATCTAACCTTATCTCAGGGGTCTGAGATCGATATTGCTAGGTCACAATGTGTTTTTCGTTTTTAGAATTTTACGTGTATATTTATCTAGCGCCTACGGTGAAGGAAAAGAAAACATCGCATGACAACAAACAAACATATACCAGCGAAGAAATTTTATCATCAGCGAAGACCAATCATATAACCTATCCGCTCTAGGCCAGCGTGATTAAATAAGGCCCAGTCATAAGACAGGGTAGGCTCAGCCCACAATAAGGGCATATTGAGCTGTGATGATGATATAGATGATTGATCTTAAAGTCTGATCCCTTTTTGCGGTTACTAATCGTAGTTGTAATTTATGTCCACATCTACCTGAATTAAAATGGAGAAATCACTTAGTGAATTTATTATCTATGTCAGGGCGCTAGAACAACCATATTGGCAAAATGAGGATTGGTCGGCATCTGATATACATACTTCTGGATATCTTTACAAGTATGCGCAGGTTGCCTCACGAAGTATTCTTTTTCGTTAGCATTGAGCACTTTAAACTACTTGAAATTCGCAGTATTTATGGCGCATATTCTAAAACCAAACTTAAATCACTGTTTGAATAAAGTTAGAAAAGAATGGCGCTATAGAGCCCACATAGAGGTATCCCTTTCTAGTTAGAAACAATATTATGGAGATTACGTCTGTAAACTCAAATTTTTGCTTTAGTACAACTGTACTCAAGCACAGATTTGAGTTTAGTGATGTAATCTTATATAACATAATTTGTGAGTGATTAAGTAAGGATTCCATGTACGAATCATATTTGATCTTTACCTTGTTTTACTTCAATTACTGTAGACGATTTGAAAACAAAGTTTTATATAGTTTTGTGTAGGTACTATAACATATGAGTTAATTTAGTACCAGGCCCATTCCTATAATAGTAGCGAAATAATTACGTAATAAACATTTAGCAAATACGAAAGGTGAATATATAAGACAGTTACTTTGTATTCATAATATCGATTACACTATATGTATGCTAGTATAGAATATACACGTATAAAATCTCAAGTCTTTAGCAAAATAATAGTCTTAGAACTTTAATGAGCGTTTGTGTACCTACTATCATTGCCGGCGGCCATATTTGCAAGCGATAGCTTTGATATTTACTTTAAAAGCTGTACATCAAAATGATTGAAGCATTCACGCCCTACGACAGGGCCGATCTGCGTCAAACTGCAATATGTTACTGAATCAATATAAAGCTGTGAGCACATTAAGTGATGGGTTCAGTTTCTCTTGAATTGCCGAAAAGACCGTCTGCTTAACCGTCTTTGGTTGAGGGTAGTTGCTTGTTTTGTTTTTATAACGATCTTTATTTTCATAATTTAATTACAACCATATTACATATTGCAATTACGTAACAAGAAACATAAACAATAATACAATTTTACCAGACTAAACGCGAAACTATTGTTTCTTACATAATCATGTTTAACAAGGATTTTTAAAAAATATTATGTGAAATTATTAAATACTTGCTTTTTGCATCTTAACAATAACATAGGCGATGAAACTAAGAATGAACACAGTTTCTCAGAAAGCAAGGCCTGTCGTGTTCAGTATAGGGTTATAGTTATTTTCTCTATTTCCAAATCTAAGGTGCAGTAAAGAAGCAGTTTTAAGTAACCTACTAAAATTATAAATATGAAACTTTATAGGGATGTATGGATGGATGTGGTTATACCGATATTGCTTATAGAGCTAGCTTATAGATATGTCATTTATTTTTTAATGTGCAAACTATTTGCGCGGCGAATGACATTTAATTATGCGAATGATTTTAATAGAAAATGAAGATTTGGGATTCACATTAAAAATGTTCACCATTGTATATATATAATGTATTATGTTAGTTATGTATATCTACATAATTTTTTGTATGAATAATCACTTTGGAGTTGATAAGAAATACAATATAACCAGTGCATGCTGTCTGCTTATATCTATGAAGCCTACCCAAAGTATGTTATGGCTATGAGGCCATGCTGGCCCCATGAGGATTGGTTGAGTACATATAAATCTTTGGATTTCTTTGCAGGTGTATGCAGGTTCTACGGCGACCCGGGATGGACCACGCCCCTTCCGTGGCCGGGGGGCGTCGTCGGTGGAGAGACCGGGGTGGTAGCAAGCCTCCCCCGAGGAGGGCTCCCCTGTGTCGACGGGGGAGCGGAGGCTGGGGTTCCCGGAAGAAGCTTGATGTTCCGGGGGCTCCCTACATGCCTGAGGAAGGCCATCCCTGAGGTTTTTAGTGGTAGGCCTCCCCTTCTGGGGAGGAGAGCCTCACATAACCCCGGCTCGCCACAGCCGGGGTATGCAATTTAATGCATTTTCCTCAGGGACAAAAAAAAAAAAAGTGTATGCAGGTTGCCACATCATATTTTTTTTCACCGTAGAAGCGTCAGATAAATGTACATATGAAATTCGAAAAACAAATTGTTACTGGCAGCATTGTCCGCGGTCTTACCGAATCTCGCGATTCGAAAACCATGGCAAGACCACAGCGCCACATATAATATAACAATAGTCGTAGTATAAAAACAATGCTCTATGTGTACCGCAAGTTTGCAAAGACAACTAACCTGTGACATTGAGATGAGAGGGCAATGATTACCAGTAGGTAAGTACCTCGGGCGGCGCGAGCGCAACAAGGAGCGCACACCGGCGCGTCATACAGAGTAATGACCTTTATCGTAGCTCTGCCTGAATAGCTTTAATTAAACCTTGTGGCTTTGATAGACTTCCAGATCAGAACAGGAAAAAATATATTTATTTTGTAATCAAAATAATTGTCTTTGTGTACTGCACCTTTGCACACAAACCTAACGTGTGACATTAAGATAGGAACACAATGATTACTATAACCTCGGGCGGTGCGGGCGCAGCGAGGAGAGCGCTTAGACCCGTTAAAGAGATTGATGACCTCAAAAGCCTGTGTGAATTCAGCTGCATTAATTTTGAGTCACAACACTTGATCAACAATAGGCTTGTATCCACTATGAACAAATCTGATGCATTAGGTTGCATAACTATTAAGATGATCATTTAATTATGAAAAAACAAAGTTTTATAAAATAATAACTTTTGATTATTTATATTTTTATAAAATAAAATTGCACAAAATAAGCCATAAGTCACGTGACAGCAAACACCAATTAAAAAGTGTTACGTCACGCCGTGCGAAACGTCAAAGTCAAAATGTCATTCCCAAGTGTCTTGTGGAAGTGCGAAAAAGAATGGGCATCATTCCTTCTCGCGAGTGTCAGCCACTTTTTACGTATCTGCTGATTGTTTGGCACGTATATAAATATTTTTTTTGGTGTTTTTATACTTGTGCTTGTACACTGGGGCACTATGTAGTACTTGTAATACGATGAATACATTTTTTATTAAAATAACTTCACAATACCGAATATTCCGATACTAAAACAGCTGTGTTTTGCACGGCGTGACGTCATTCAAGACGCCATGACAGTTATGAGCGTTTTTGATGACTAATGTCAAATATTTAATTAAATGCAAAATTATTCTTCTAAATAAGCATTTTTTTCAAAAATAATAATTATTTTGTATAGAATAAGCATCAAGGTATATTAGTATCTAACTACTGAAATTTAGGCAACAAGCCTATTAGATGGCAGCTATAATGTTAGCGCAAGTTATAAAATTTATTGTTTGGGAGCTTTCTGCTAACTAGATTTGAAATTATGTCGTCAGTATAAAGTCGCAGTCGTAGACTTGAGTTGTAATAAAGCTATCTGCTTCATCAGCAGAGATTTTGTTAGAAAACCTAAACAACATTTATATGACATGTAATGGTATTTTCTTATTTAGGTAGTCTTTTCTTCTTATGAGCTTTAAAGGCTAGTTGTTTTTCATTTATCTCTGTCTTTTATTTCTGAGAACCAAGGAAGCATTTGTATCTGGGAGTTGCATAAAACGTTTAAAATACGTTAAAAATTACCAAGCACTTGGCCATAGTAACGACATACTAAAATCATAACATTTTAGTTATGCTATATATTTGAATATGTATTGATTCTTAACAAACAATCATTTTGAAATAAATACGACGGTATGTTTCGAGACTAGAACAACATCATAAAATTTCAAATGATCATTGCAATTTAACGATCATCGATATTTGACTTCATCGTCCATTGCTCTATAAATAGATGAAATTCCATAAAATTACCATAAATATTATTTTACATCGTCTCATAAAAACATACTTAAATCCGCTTCACTTTTTACAACTCGCCGTAGAATACAAGCTCACGAAACAGCGATATATCTAGACAACGAAAACAACAATTTAGCGGGCTACCTAGAACGTCATTATCTGCAGCCATAAATCTTCTCGAGTCAAATTGTTCTCATTTCACACCAAATAAGTTACGGAGAAGAGCGGCGCAGGCGCACGCGGCCACCGCAATTACGCATGCTAATGCCGCAGCGCGCACGCAGCTCGCGCGCTGAAAAACAATAATTTATCGTATCGATGTCGGTGAACTGAGGTTTGCTTCAAATGATCTAAACTTTTAAGTCTTCATCATGGATGAAACGATTAGTTCTGTAACGGTCTATCAGGTTTCTTCCACTTTTTCTCGTTTGGATTCGTCGTCTCAACTTATGAGATTAAAAATGAAATTATTATGCTATTTTCAAATATAGTTTGATTATTGTAAATTGCGATTTAGATTTTGAATGTGTTTTTCGTCCTGTAAACGTGTGTTAGCTTGAATGGCTTTTGAATTTTTTCGCAGTTGTATGCAGGTTTTCTTCACTGACAGGAGTGGCAGATAACTGTATCTATGGAAAACGAAAAACATATTGTTACTGCAGCATTGACCGCGGACTTGCAGAATCGAATCGTGATGCGAAGGCCATGGCGAAAGCACTGTCCCAACGATGCCGTTCATATTTATTATCTTTAATCATACTTAATATAATGATATCATGTACTAATACAAAAAATAAAAACTATGCACGGGAATCTACTGCGATGACTTCAATAAACTGTCTACAGAAAGCTCTACCTTAAGTTTTAAATTGCAGCTTTCTTTGGAATGCTATTAGTTGCTGAGCTTCTGTCACGTATCACCAATAAAGTTGCCGATGGCGGTCATTATCCCTCATAAAGACCTAGAATCCCAGTAAATTTCACCCCGCAATTACTGAGGGAACGACTTGCGCATCACTGTTTTTAGCATATGTTAATACTACCCACATAATTATGCAGTGGCAACCCCATATTAAATTGTAAGCGCGGTGCAACAACAAATTGATAAGTCTCATGCATAAAGATGGGCAGCCGAGCCACCGGAAACTTTCTTTGTCCTGCACTGCTCGTGTTCTGTTGCGTACGAAATTACACGCAAGGTGTAACTTTGAAATAATAAAGGCCTTCTACGGGCTGTTGTATTTTACAAAAAACTGAGACAATCATTATTACTATTTTAAGGGTTCCAGTTTCGCAATACTCAACCGATGCTCGATAGATAAGGTAATGGTCCATTGTGTTTTTCTATAATTATTAATGAATTAGTTGTATATTAACACTGAATATACAAATATATCAAACTTCTTGCTTTGTCGATCCATTAAGCGTACTGCCATGTCTAGAAATCAGTACAGCATAAACTTTGAAAAGCACTGGCATATGTCTAAATAAGTACTGTGTAAAATAAGTTCTCGCACGTTCACAGTGCTCAAGAAATGCAGGTGCGTTGGCGCACTAAACACTGCACGCTACGACGTTGCATACAAAACATCCTAATAAAAACACTACTCCCATAAAACATAACTCTAAAGCTATTAGCATAAAAGTTAGAAACGATTAAAACCCAACACACATCGACCGTTTCATCGACGGTATGACGATTGCGGGTGAAGCTATATGCGGGGAGAATAACAAAGCAGCCAATATTTAATTTAATTAACCGCTAAAGAGTTGAGACAAAGTTGAAGTAGACAGTAGCGCATCCTGTCAAGCCATGTGAATACTTTATTGGCACCCGTTTGATCCTATCGCGTTTGAATAACTAATGGCTGGCCTGCGGCGAGCACGCACTGATGTTGGATCATCATACTCCTTATTTCATGAAAGCCTTTTCAATAATGTTCTTATGTTTCAAACTGGTAAAATACAACAAGATAATGTGTTTAGTCATAGTACAACATCATTTTGCTTACTCTTACATGTCTACATGAGATACATCTTAATGTTCGGTTTTTATTATTAAATTTCGGTATTCTGTTCAACAAGTTTAACATGTTTAAATAAATCAATTATTACATAAAATCTTTATTTAAATAAATACAGAGAAACATTTATTATATTTCTAATTAGACGAAGAAGGCGGCAAAGGGCTCTCTATCCTTATTAAATTGTTGCAATTTTCATAATGGTCAGCATTCCATAACATACATTATTGATATAAAAACTTTTTTGTTATTTTCAATGCGAGTGTTGAGATTATCATTATTTCTTGTTATGGTCTTTACCATATATATTTCAACGCTACCATTCGTAAACTAGTTTTTATTAAGTTTGTTATTGTAGACGATAATCAAGCTACTGTCGAGAAACTGGTTAAGAATTATAAACGTCATAAACTAGAAGATTCATACTATCAATTGCAGTCAAATTGCGATACGACATTAGACCGTCAGTTATTCCTCTTTTTATATAACTGTTATATCTTTTATTAGAAGTTTACAGAGACGTATAAAACGTGGGACAAACAGGCTTAAGGTAAGTTATTGGAAGATGCAATCTGTCGCGAGATGTTTTCCTGTCAAAGTGTTTCTAATTTCGTATTGAAATATAGAGTAATGTCTGGTTTGAAGCGATTTGAGATCAATATATTTAAATATTTATTAATTGCAGTTTATTTATTTAAATGAATGAACAACATTTTGCAAAGAGTGATAGAGTTGATAAAAAATGATAAAAAATAATTAAAAAGCTATATGTAATAATAATTTTTATGAATTTAAATACTAGTTAAATTCGGAGGGTTGCTTGTTTTTGTAATTTATATATAGGTATATATTTTTAAAATAATCTCTTGTGTGTTGCTTGTTACTAACTTATAGTTGTCTACTCTAAATTGTAATAATGGACAAATTAAGGGAAACCTGTTATTGGCTATACATTCTAACATATATTTATTGTCATTTAATCTAAGTTCATGCTGTTGGTTTTCTCAAGAAATAAAATAAAAAATAAAATAATAATAAACATTATGTCTTGTCTTATTCGTGTATACATAAGACGAGATATCAACTTACCCACGTATTACATCTAGAATAATGTAGGTTTATATGATTTGGTTAGTCAAATAAATTTATTTGGCCTCAATTTTTTCATATATCCGCTTTTGGAAAAATCGCTCTGGCTCCAGTTAAATGACTACGTGCATTTATCCGGAATAGGTTATCGATTGAACACGGTCCGCGGCTCTGAATCAAGCAAGCGGCGTGACAATAAATAAGTACTGGAAATTATCGCTTTCCAGCCGCAGGTGGGAGCGACTCCGCGTGAAATGTGGAAGAGGCAGGATCATAATTTTCGGCTTATAGATAATGAAACTTGGTTGTCCTGACTGCGTGGAATTGTAGTAATGTACATTCACTGTACCGAGATTCTATAAATATTTTTCAGACGTGGATAGAAAAATACATAAGTCGCGGTTGACTTTAGTGAATCCATCTAATTGTAATTTGTTGAAATGAAATAATTGAACTCTAGTTTATCGATTCATGTTATGACGAGTACATCTTTAATCTTTACCTATTTATGGTATCTGTCTGTATGTCACTATCTCTTATTTGTCTCTGGTGTATATATATGCTACAATTCTCTTAAAAATAGAACTACTTTTTGTTATATAATTTATTTTTGTTTTTTTTTTAATTCAACATAATTTGAAATCTGTTTTTATATTGATGCCGCATGGCATGACTTTTTATTCGCTTTCGGTTCAGATTTGTTATGAATTTGGCAAGTTGCCTAAACTACATCCTCTTTCATTTTATTTATTTATAGATAATTTTATAACTTATGCACTTATCTGGAGCAGGATCCCATTAATATTGAAAAAGCAATATAGTGAAATTTAAAAACCACAAGTTGGTTGACTAAGGCCTAGTCGCCCTAACCGAACCGAAACCTTCAGAAAATAGCATTATTCCCATTTAAAAGGCCGGCAACGCATCTGTGACTCCTCTGGTGTTGCGGGTGTCCATGGGCAACGGTTATCGCTTACCATCAGGTGATCTGTTTGCTCGTTTGCTGTCCTATCCTATAAAAAAAAAAGAACTAACTAGGGTAAGCTCGTGCCCCTCAGTGGAGATGAATATGGGCTGTGATGATTCTGATTTAATTCTGATTAAATCACATTTTTCTTTCATTTAATATATTTTTTTATACATTTACATTTATTGACCTTAAGCACTTATATGTGTGTGCGGCCAATTAGGACCCGACCTCAGCATAAGCTGCAACAGACTGGTCTATTCTGGTCGGGCCTAAGTAGGGTGAAATATAAAAAGAACACAATATTAATTAACTTTACAACAAACTATCATACACATATTAAAAAATATATATTAATATAAATAGTAATATATAATTACAAATTACGTGTGATTTATATTGTATTTCTTGGATAACGAACTCATGAGGAACAATTGTACGAAGAAACTTGTTAGGTTACCAAATCTATTTCTCCATCACACACAATGAATATTCACATTGTAGACATTAGGTTAATAGGATCACCATAATGAGCAATTTCATTAATCATCTGTCAATACGAGTTTCAGTTTCAAATGAAACTAGTATTTAATTAAGTGGGGTTCAAATGTTAAGACGCCATATTAACTTGGTTTATGCAGAGAATGAACTTAATGACGTTAGGCAAGTTCTTGTATCAGGTGTTTTATGTGGCGGCGAGTCGAACCCGTGGCCCGCGGTCAAAGGTCGCATGAGTCGGACTGAGCCAGCGAGCCATTCCATAAATTATATTGATACTTTAAATTATATTATACATATACTAATTATAATTTATGTGTGTGTGAACATTTGTGCGAATGTATTAATTGTTGGGTAAATAACAAACATATACAGAAAATTGAGTATATGAGTTCATATATGAACTATCTATGATATCAATGAACTAATTGAAAAGTTGTATTGTCGTTAGTATCTAATTACACTTAGTCTTATGGCAAGACTATAATATTTTTATAAAGATAAATCTTTTTTCTATTGCATATAACATGTGGCAGACAGGGTTGTGATTGTTACGTGTGTTATGATTTTGTGTTTTATCTTTGTTATTCTATTTTATAATTCTTTACATTTATATCTGTATAAAAGTCCTTGTTTGTTTGTATTATATTTATTATGTGTATGTTTGTAGACCACATGAAGAATCTATCTATCCAATTTTATGGATTGCTTTAGGTACTCAAAATTATTATGGCGTTTAGAGCAAGTGATATTTTCTAAGACTAAACATAAATCATAAAAAAACGTATAAAGATCGCGACAAAATGACGGTCAGTCTTCAGTTCCGATGAAGTCTGGAATGTTCAATTCCCAAGCAAGCTTTATGACTTGGCGCTGTCTTGTTGAAAGAACCATTTATTCGTTGTTAAGAGGCTTAACCACCTTCTCATGAATGATATTTTTTTTTATTATAAAAATAAGGTTTAGTCAATTTAAGCTAACATCCAATCTATCCCTGGTGTCGGATAAAGTTCACGTTGTACTTTGTTCTTTAGAGCGTTGAGCTTTTATAGATGTTTTACCACTCTATTCTTTTTAAATTATCAGTTAAGTAATGACTAGAGCGTCGCTATTAGGCTGCAAGTCTTAAATCATCTATAAAATACGTTCGATAGATACTTACATTCTTTTAGATGTTACCTTCATCTTGTGAGACAAAATCTTTAGCTTTCTGATAGGATTTCTTTCAATTGTTTCCCTTACTGCTTTGATCGCTTTTTTCGAAAGAACATAGCGTGGACGGTCAGGTTTGCTATCATGCTAAACAGAGATTCCATTTTAATTTGTTAAAATTAATAGCTCGGTAAACAATCATTCGACAAATACTAAGCGAGTAGAGGTGCTTGTGTAATGCAATTACAGGTATTTGGTTCTCTTTATCACCCCACTTCATTTTAACATCACAAAAAATTTGACAACCGATTGGTGCGAAAATAGGAAAACATAATGAACACAGCTACAAAGACAGTGTTAGCTCAGTCTCTCTTGCTTTCCTTGATTGACTACGCTGACGCTGCGTGGATTAATTTATCTGAGGAACTACTTGACAGTTTGGAGCGGCTGCAAAATGTAGCCATCAGGTTCATTTTTAATCTGGTCTGGTAGGTTTGACCATGTTTCTAATTGTCGCTATCAACTGAAATAATTACCTATTCGCCAGCGCAGAGACTTACATGTTTTATCCCTACTTTACAATATTTTGTACCTTCCAACATCTCCATCCTACCTTAAATCTTTGTTCTCTTTTCGATCCCATTCGTCATGTCGTGCCTTGCGTTCTAATTTTAATCTGACTCTGGATATACCGCCCCGAAGTACCGACTATTTTTCATATTTTTTTTCGGCTTATGCCGTCCGGTTGTGGAACTCTCTCCCTGAGGGTATTAGGGGAGCGCGAACGCTGGAGTCCTTTAAGAATCAAGTCCGTGTTCACTTCCTGTCAAAGATTCCCTAACTTAAACTAGTTATGGCCTATTGTCCTGTCCAATTACTGTACCCATCCTATATTTAAATCTCCTTTTAATATTTCCCTGGTCCTGCCTGGAAGAGATTGCTGTTTAGCAATAAGGCCGCCTTTTTTTCATTTGTTATTTTCTTTTTTTTTGTGTGTGAATATTTTATGAATACAATAAAGGGTTATGTTATGTTATGTTATTCATACAAGAATGACAGATTCCAAATTCAAACGTAATGAAAGCTAGACTAAATAAAATAAGATTGATTATTTTGTAACTCGTCGATTGACAGACAAGTTATTATTACAACTTCTATCTATTTAGGTAACTTAGGCTCAGGCATTTTAAAAATAATAAAATGAAAATGTCTTTTGAATACATTTGTCGAAAGTAGGAGTTACAGAAATGTGTATATGATGTAGCTTCAGATGCATTTGTTGATCTAGTACATATCCTGTGTATAATGCTGACTTTTCACTATGTTACATCTCAATACATATAGTATATCTCGCAATTGATCTTCACACTGTGAGGTATATTTATAACATAAAATCAGCAGCGACCCGGGATGGACCACGCCCCTTCCGTGGCCGGGGGGCGTCGTCGGTGGAGGAGACCGGGGGAGGTAGTAAGCCTCCCCCGAGGAGGGCTCCCCTGTGTCGACGGGGGGAGCGGAGGCTGGGGGTTCCCGGAAGAAGCTTTCTGTTCCCGGGGGCTCCCTACATGCCTGAGGAAGGCCATCCCTGAGGTTTTTAGTGGGTAGGCCTCCCCCTTCTGGGGAGGAGAGCCCCACATAACCCCGGCTCGCCACAGCCGGGGTATGCAATTTAATGCATTTTCCTCAGGGAAACAAAAAAAAAAAAAAAAAAAAAAAAAAAAAAAAAAAAAAAAAAAAAAAAAAAAAAAAAAAAAAAAAAAAAAACATAAAATCAGCAAAAAGTTATCTATTAATGTCGATCGCAACTAGAATAGACAAATAATAATCCGTTAGTATAAACGCATGAAGGATATAAAATACCTTGCAGTGTTAATATCAAAAGCTTAATGCGTTTACGAATTTCACAAACGCGGTATGTGAGCTTACTCAAATTCCATTTTCAATTTGCTAACGAATAAGTTCGTAACAAAACATTCCAAAACCATTGTCACTTGCCATGGCTGACGCTCATATATTATTCTTTCTAACGTATCTACCTACCCCATCAGCTTTAGCAACAACAATTACGGGAATGGCCAAACAAATACCGTTAATTGAACAAAAAGACTACCGCGCACCGCAATCAACCATGCTGCATCAAGCGGCTGCCAGTCAAACCTTCGTCAAACCACCAATTACAGATGCCCTTGGCTCGTGTCTACTGTCCACGTATAATGGCGCAGGCCAAACAATTATCGCTATGTGCCTTTATGTACAAATGGCAATGCAACAGACTTTACATATTGATCTTGAGAAAGCTCTAAAGTCGCTCGTGATAGTGGCTGGTTTGTAGTATGAATGTAAATATCGGTGTCTTGTTGACTGTACACTTAGGAAAAGTCTCGATTTTACTCTTTACAAGGCATGACTGATTTTCGTGAATAGGCTTAAATAACAATTTCGAATAACGATTATCGCAGTAGGTTCAATAAAATTTCATTATTGTCATTTTTTTAATCTATAGGTAAATTTAAGATCCTCATCAAGTGGAACTCCTCAATAACTGAGCAAATGACACTTTTACAGTTAGTTCGCAAAATTTATTAAGATGAGGTAAAAAATTAGGGCAATGTATTTTGTGCTTTTTCAATATATTGACATTTTCCTTCATGATTCTAAGTTTAAATAACAACTCGTTCTAAAATGTTGTAAGCGATAAATGAGGTCATTCGTATAGTACAGTGATGCCCAAAGGGGTCTATATCGACCCCTAGGGGTCTCTGACAACCTGTAAGGGGTCAGACGTCAACGTAAAAAAAAATTGGAAAAGGGCGGGGGTCAATAGTAATGGATCTCAACATACACTGATATTATCTATTTACTCATATTATTCTATCTTCTAATATTTACATTTACATTATTTATAAAAGTACCTATGAATAAAAAAAAAATATTATATAAGCTTATAAAATTTTGTATCTTTTAGGATGTAGGCATTCAATATCGGGAAGGAGGAGGTCACCTACTGATTGACTCAGATACTCACCGGGCACGGCTGCTTCGGTGAGTATCTGTGTCGAATAGGACGGGAGGGATCGACACATTGCCACCACTGCGCATCCGACCTTGACTCGGCCCAGCACACGCTGGCGGAGTGCCCCGCGTGGGCCTCTGAGCGCCGAGTCTTGGTCGCAGAGATCGGGCGAGATCTGTCTCCGCCGGCATTGATTGCGGCAATGCTGGCGGACGAGGGAGGTTGGAGGGCTGTGGCCTCCTTCTGTGAAGCAGTAATGCTCCAGAAGGAGGCCGCCGAGCGGGGTCGGGAGATGGCTGATCCCGCTCGAAGGAGGCGGCGCCGGGCTCGGTAGCACAGCTGCGGCGCCGCCGCGGGTCGCCGGCGGGCGCGAGGAAGTCGCGACCGCTACGGCGACCCGGGTTGGACCACGCACCTTCCGTGGTCGGGGGGCGTCGTCGGTGGAGGGGACCGGGGGAGGTGGTAGCCTCCCCCGAGGAGGGCTCCCCTGTATCAACGGCGGGAGCGGAGGCTGGGGGTTCCCGGAAGTGGCCTTTGTGTTCCCGGGGGCTCCCTACATGCCCGAGGAAGGCCATCCCTGAGGTTTTTAGTGGGTAGGCCTCGAGGAGAGCCCCACATAACCGCCGGCTCGCCACAGCCGGGGTATGCAATTTAATGCATTTTCCTAAGGGAAACAAAAAAAAGGCGTGCAATATCAGATAAGTGGGGAGTCTACCCAAAACCGTAAAACATGGTAAATGGTCTACGACACAAAAATGTTTCGGAGCCTCTGGCTAAAGTAGAATTATAATAAACATTTTGATATTGGTGGAACGTTTGTTATGACATGACCACTCGGCCTGACAATGACATTAAAAGTATGATAGGCTATGGTCCAACATTGACTTTTAGTATTCATGTGCTTTATTAAATATTAGCTCATTATTGCTCGTGTTCTATGTTATGTTATAACATATTATAATAAAAGGAAATGTTTTCAATTGTAACAACAATACTATTAACTATGTTAAAATGGTATCATTTTTCGATGAAAATACCATTATCACTACTAATTATCAAAATATTAAAAGCTTTCGAATCTAGAATAACAAACAAATAATCTCGTAATTTTTTTTATTCGTGACAGTTAAACGCGCTAAATTCCTTTGTTTTTTAGAATTTGAAACATCTCATTTGACTATATATTGTTTTCGTAACCATAAAGATGCATTCACTAACATGATTAACTACACACTCTTGTCAAATACAAAAACAGAACATGCATTCTATACAATACACATGCATTTGAAGTTTCACAACATAAAGGGATACCTTCAGAGGTCACACCCATAACCTTTCTATTTGATCAGTCAATCGACTCGGATCTTGTATTGTAAACAGACAAATCACATTATATTATTATCTTTGCAACATGCATAGTTCTTTTGCTTGTCAGAGTGGCACCTTAAAATCTTCACCATAAGGTTCATGAGGACGCAGCAGTACCGTGGTGCTGGCTAGAGGTAATGCCCATAACGCGTGAAGCGGGCCCTTCATTAACCGGACAAATGAACAAATACAGTGTTTGTTTACAGTCCACTTTTATATCGTTAGCATTAGAAATCTCTGTTTCTATTGTTACGTTGAGATGTGGAAATTCAAATAGATTTGAAATGTAAATCTTCAACAAGTTCCTGAGTTCGTGGAAGCGAGCGTGGTACGTGGTGGTACGTCTTATGAGTCGGGCTTTGTTCCGCTTCTACGAATGTTGCTGTTTCGACGAAATCTTACCTAATATTATGAGCAGCGAAAGCAACTGTTTACACCTTGGGTATCAGTTACATCGTTAGGACCGAGAAAAATAACCGAGTTTGGAATTTTTGTATAAAATAGCATTGATTTGGCGATGAACATAAGTATTGGAAAAAAATTAATTCAATTACATCAGAATAATGTAAAAATCAGATGTATACGTAATCAACGACAGATAATAAATTTTATTTATTATCTGTCGTAATTCTTTAATGTATGTAGTTAGTTATTGGAGACAAAGACAGTATTATAATTAGGTATAATTTACGACTTCTACGTTATGTATTTTGTTAAATTGATAATCAACGAAAGCTAACTATTAAAGTAATCTACTGACAATTTCTACCTAATCAGTGAATTTTATCGGAATTTAACATACACATAACTTTATTTGCCACCATGACATACAAATACAATAACACATTAAGTATTATAAAGACATACTTTATTTTATTTAACAGGTTATGTGCCTCAGCAGCGAACAGGTCCAGAATTATGTTGATTATCATACAATATTAAAAATAATATAACACAAGAATGTATTCTCGACACATGCCCATTATTAGCGACGTAGTCCATTATAAAATAATTCAACTAAAACAATGACGAGTGTTAATTTGTTAATTGAATAAAGACGCCGAATTGGCGTTCCGATGTAATTTGTTTCCTTTGAAAGGTGTCTGGCTTTGTTCGATTGGGCCTCAACTGCAACAATTTAACAAGTTAAAAGCAATCAACAGACAATTATCGAATTTAAAAAGACTTACGACACTTCGTCGATAATGGCGGTTTCTTTTCTTTTACTAATTTATTTCACAATTTATGCACGTACAATTTTTCATATATACACAGATGATAAAAACAATGGTATTGATGAGTTCTTTTAGTATATCTGCCATATACGAATTTTTAAAAGGCACGAGAAACTAATGAATATATTTAGTAATTAAAATTAAAATATTATCCTACTATGTCAGGTTAGCTATCTGAAAGTTTACTGTTAGTGGTGAAATCGGCACAGAATTTATGCATGCATTAGGATATATGGTTTGGTAGAGTAGGTTTTAAAATTTACTATTTTTTGCGATTTTAACGTTGGGTTTATCTCATAGCGAATGTTGAGCAATTCGATGATCTGAACAACGTTATATGTCTCGGATAAATAAAAAATCACGGTAGTAACAATTCACATTCTTGGCAACACAATTTGAGAGCCAATTTGCGAGTTTGATCTTAACCTGATGCCTACACGTTTCTAAGATTAGAATTTGAAATCGTCGAGGTGCCATGATTACCTTTCAATTCGTGTATTGCGCAACGCGTCGACTATTTGTGATCTACGCAGGAATTTGTTGGGATTAAGTCCGAGTCAATGTCTTATATTTGAGAAGATATAAATATGGTTGTCGTATATCTGAATATATCAGAGAAGAAACTAATTGGTGGCTGACATATCAACGCACAGCCTAAAACCTGGGTAGAGACTGTAGATTTGTCATATTGGTTCTTTATGAGGTTTAGGGGTGTACTAAGGAAGGATTTTCCAAAATGCTGAAAAGATTTAATTAAATTTGGTATGAAGATAATTAATTTTAATCGCGGTAAAATATTTCTCCAGTGGAAATCGCGATAAAAAAAACAACTAAACCAATTCTGGGCCCATTCTTTTAAAGTCGAACATATATCGCTTTCGCGAAAGATGCAATATTTTTTTTTACCCTTCCATTCAAGTCGTAAGGCCCTTATGATCAAAACTCAGGCTGAGATTAGTCGGTCAGTAGGTCGACCTGCCTTGATCGGTTTAGAGTCCAACTAGCGACCCGTCCCAACTTCTCACGGGTACAATGAAAAAATGGTTATGGTGGATTATCCCTAAGAGATAGACATATGGCATCGCGGACTTTTTTATTGAACTTTTTGAGGCTCAGCCAACCTTTCTTGCAATATAAGCGCAAAAAACGTGCTTATTTACGACATCACATTAGAAACCTCCAAATTGATCAGTGTTTCTCTACTATATTATGGTGTGCTGTATTAGACATTTAAACCTTTCTTAAGAATTACTCTATCTAATAAAAAATACCGCATCAAAAGCCGTTGCGTAGTTTTAAAGATCTAAGCATACATAGGGGCAGACAGACGGCGGATAGCGACTTTGTTTATAAGCCATTTACATTTTAAAATAACTGACATAAGTATTGTAAACTATTTTTAAGGCTTGATTGCGGTGGTATATAAGGATTCTCAGACAAGTAATGGTTTGTAGGAAACAATATTATACAACCCATTTCATAACTATAACGAGTTTAGTTATAGCCTCTTAGATTAGGAAAGCGCTATGTAAATAATTTATAAATATCTAACAAACAACTCTTTCAAGCAACAATGAAAGTAAGAAATACGAAGGTCTAATGAATGTGCTCTTTTTCCCCGAAGACTTATCACGTACTTCAAATATATGTGTTGAAGATACGATGCGTGCCCATTCGAAAGCAAAAAATGTCGGAATGCCGACACACGAGGAAATGACCATTTTAAACATCTGGACAAACGTGGAAACAACATTTTAGTAAGGAACGACACGAAAAAAACGAAGCACATACTTGCACATCGTGAATTCTGTTAAAATACCGCGCTTGCTTTTGAAGTGGACTTAACTTTAAAAAATGCATAGTGAATCGCCTTGTGGTTTACTTGCTGTGGTATTTATCATTGCTCAATGCAGTGCAGAGTTTTGTGTTAAGTTCAATAATGATATCTAGATAATTAACACAGATTTCCACATCGATATTATGCCTTTTTTTTCAAAACGTGCTATTTGAAAGTAGATGTATTGACGAAAATCAAGAAGGAAATGCTAAGAGTCGGCGAGAGGTTAGTGGCGATCTAAATGAACTTGTCTGGATCAAACAAGAGATATCAAGGTACCAACCGTAGAGTATTAATGAAAATTGAGAAAGAGAAGAAAGTATGCTTAGATGCCAGCAAGAGGAAAATTGTGTTATCTGACCCCCATAGGAAAGAGGTGTTAGTATTATTATTATTTTGATACATTAGACTTAATGCAGTTTCTGCAGTGAGATTAAAAATCGAACTACTTGTAATTTATTAAAATCTCATTTATGATATTGCCCATAGTTGTAGCTATGCGGCTCCTATGTGGTTGGCAACAAATCTGTAATTACTATCAGAACTACACTGTACAGTACTCAGTAATTTCACTGCTGTACCAAGCCCTTCTAAACAATGCAAAACTGCTACTTTGTGACCGCTATCAAAAATCGGCTGACGTCCTTTGTTTTTATATAAATATAATTATTTTACTGACCTTTATTACAAAAGAGTATATACATTTTGTCTATGATATCTAGATTCATAGATAGGTCAATTACATTATTTTTGTAATAAGAACATTTGATTATAATACACCCTTATTTACCTACTGATCTTGATCCTAATCCTCATTTCTTACATATTTCATTCGTTTCCCTTTTTTTTTCCCCTGAGGAAAATGCATTACATTGCATACCCCGGCTGTGGCGAGCCGGCGGTTATGTGGGGCTCTCCTCCCCAGAAGGGGGAGGCCTACCCACTAAAAACCTCAGGGATGGCCTTCCTCAGGCATGTAGGGAGCCCCCGGAAACATCAAGCCACTTCCGGGAACCCCTAGCCTCCGCTCCCCCGCCGATACAGGGGAGCCCTCCTCGGGGGAGGCTTACTACCTCCCCCGGTCTCCTCCACCGACGACACCCCGCGGCCACGGAAGGGGCGTGGTCCATCCGTACCGAATGACCCGTGGCTCATTCGTTTCCCTACTTTTTACCCTTGTTTGTGACTAATGCACAAGCACAAGTCGTACAAGACAGTAGAGGGATAAAAAAAAGGAAGTCAATTATAGAAATCATAAGCAAGTGGAGAGAGGTGGTCTCTGCCTACTCCATTGGGAACAAGGCGTGACATATATGTATGTATGAACTTAGTTAAGTAATGCTGATTTAATTAAAGAACATTTAATGAATGTACCGTCATTACAGAGGTACTTTTTGAGTAAATATACTGTAAAATACCGTCCTGTATCAATTTTTTGTGATTCAGCTTAGGTACATCGGAACTAAGCAGGCGATTCTGGTACAGTCTTTCTCCACTGATATGCAGTTCGGTTGCCTAATAGGTATGTTTTCATCAAGCCTCAAATTATTATGAAAACTATTTTTTCTAAACGCATGATTATCAGGAATGGCAAGGGATATGTCTAATGCTACGTTTAGACCATAGAGCCTCGGTTCCTACATTGTGGGAATTACGCTTTTAGGGCTAAAACTGATATTCTGCAGGGATAATAGGGATCTATCTTATCATGTACAATATAATTGTAGAATTTGAATTGAGACGTTTAATTAAAATATTACACCGTTTTATGTGAAACAAAACCTAACATTTAAAAATTCACAAAAAATCTGTAAGCTTTCATTATAATGTTGGTAAATTTCGAAGATTATAAAAACAGGTACTGTGTGTTTATTTTTCTGGACTTATTTATCTTTCTCAAAGTTAATTTGTATCTGTACCTTTGTACTGTATTCATTGTTACATATGGTGAGGTCATAGGGGTGACGAGATTGGAAAGGTTCGGAATCATGCCGTGAGTATGGGAACGTGGTTTTAGCAATATTTGTAGTACTTATAGTGACAGTATCTGTACGATATTTAACCTAAGGTGGGTTGTTAATTAAATTATCGACTACATTTAGTTTATCAATAATAAGACTTATTGTTTACAAACATGATATTAATGTGAATTTAAATGAAAATTTAAAGTTAACTTCAGGTGTTCTTTCTATCGATCCAAATATTTCCAAACGTATTTTAGGTATAATACTCGTAGTCTTCTTCAAACTTAAGTTCTGTCCTACATAAGATTTTAGTGGGAAACATAAAATATTTTTGAATAAAAGCTACCATAAAACAGTCAATTTTACAAATTTCTGTTACTAAAGCCCCTTAAATACCAGTTGCAAGTCAAAGACCAAATAACACGCCACAAAACAATATAAAAGCAAGCTTTGCCGCGAAAGACTCGGCAGTGACAACGGCAAATAATGGCTATTTGCTTAACGAGAAATATTGCGAGTTAAAAAAAATAAAAGATAAATTCTCCTTCCCGACAACTTCAAATTGAGTGCTAAAAACGCCACCTTTCAAATGATAAATGGCTTAATTGCCGAACGACTGTTACGAACACAATTATTTGTTTACATCAGGCGAGCACACGGCATGATTATGGAGATTGCTTCGAGCTCTTTTTAATCTGCGACAGTCAGGAAGCTGGACTCTACTAGCCTCTAATTACGTAGCTCAAGGCTTTATACTCTCAACCAATCAACCTGATGATTACAACGTATTAGAGGTTCGTTTTTGAGAAATGGTAGGTCGATGCAAGCGGTAGCGGTCTAATGCTTGGTTGACTTTGGCATAATTCCAATTTATGTTATATATTTATAACATAAATTGAAACTAAACCAGCAACATATTCCAATACCCACAATAGTTTAAAAGCAATCATTATAGTTCAATAAATTTAACTCTTTACAGGTTCCAATTGTGATCACAAAGAAACAATTGCTAAACTAAATTGATACACCGACAAAAAGAAAATTGAATAGTACAATGTATATTATTTAGATAGAAAACAACGCGAAGACGGAGAAACCATTAAAAATAATGAAAGGGCCTTGTTGATGTCATTACCGACACGTGAGCGGTCCCCGCGGGCGCGTCATCTCATTATGCGTTTCCGAGGAGCATCCAATGTTTATCTGTTTGTCTGGCGGGACATCTTCTTGCTTATTAGCCACAAATCAACAGTATGCGTCTTGAAAATTAACAAGCCTCCCACTATAAATTATCAGCAACTTAGAAATAGCTTGACGTTCCATCCAAATTATAGTAGTTTAACAGATTACAAATGTACTAAGAAAATATTGGAATGCAAACTTTGCAATGATGCCCGTTAAAGGTATGTTGCGATAGACGTCAATGCTAACGATCTAGCAAAAGCCATATTAGTTTATCTGGGGATCGATTAAAAGGAATCTTGAATACCGATAGATAATAATTACGCAGACGGAAGTGAGAAATGATCGGCTGAAGCGTATTAATTTATACCGTAACTGATTTCATATATAACTATTGAACAGATTTGACCCGTTAGGCAATAAAGTCTATTGGAAATGTGTCAACTAATTAAGGAGTAGTAAGGTTGATTTCCGGTTCGTGACTTAAACAATAGATTTTTTCTGTGATTGAATTATAAGCAACATTACTGAGATTCGTGAAAAGATCGATCATTATCGGAAGATGACAGCATCGTAACAAACACATGAAGGTGATAAGAGGAGTCAAGTTGGATATTGAGAAAAAAATATTAATATTGTAAAATTTAGGACGATCATATCAGTTAGCCCCATTGTTTAACTTTTACAATGACAGAAACTAATGTCAAAATTATTAAGTATATTGTTGATGTTAACTTTGCTGATAAAAGAACTAAGTCCAAAAAGTTATGTTATGAAATAAGTTTATGAGAATTATTTACAGACGGTAGGGTATTTCTGACTTATGATGAATATGTCACCGCTCCCTTTCTCCCCGTGAATGTCGTCAGGGAAGACTAAGGGAGTTTAACGTAATCATATCTCTGTGAAGTGTGAGTGTTTATAAAAACTTTATATGTACGTATGTTTGTAAGTTTTTAACAGCATATTAAAAATTTAGAAGTATAGAACCTTGCAATATAACAGTAATGACATGCATATGGAATGAGTATACACGGAATAATAATATGCGCTTAATGTATTTATTATATTATGTGTGGTTATACTGCTAATTCAGTCAGTCATACAAATGCGATTTATTGATGTTAATTGTAAACAGTTTAAACTTAAAAATCTTAGAATATAGTATAGTTTGTGCAATTAGTTTTTAGGGTTCCGTAGTCGATGGAAAAAAAACTGAACCTTTATGGATTCGTCATGTCTGTCCGTCCGTATGTCACAGCCACTTTTTCCGTAATTGTAAGAACTATACTGTGGAAACTTGGTAAATAGGTGTAGTAAAAAGCAATAAATTTGTGTGGTTCCCCATACTTACAACGGAAACTTAAATTTTTTTCATCAAATCCATACACGTGTGGGGTCTATAGATAGGTCTTCAAAAATTATATTGAGGTTTTTAATATATTTTTTTTCTAAACTGAATAGTTTGCGCGAGAGACGCTTCCAAAGTGGAAACATGTGTGTCCCTATATGATATACATTACCATGCAATCTTCCACCGGAAATTGGTTTGAACGTGATCTAATAAAATTCGTTTTTTTAATACGTTACGTTTTAACATTTATTTAGATGTATAGTGGTACGGAACCCTACGTGCGCGAGTCCGACTCGCACTTGGCCGGTTTTTATTGGGATAAATGTGGCGTTTAATTATAATAAATATTAATTCGAGCTAAAAGCTGCAATGGCTCATACATTAAGTTTGAAAGGAGCGTAGATTCTCTAGATACATTTGCTTCGCTACCACTATAAGTTGTGTCGGACTGCAGTTGCAAGCAAGCAGCAATAAATGCTGAGAAGATTCAGCTCTGACCGTTATGGCTCTAATAAACTTCGAATCAATAGGCTCGCACCTCCAATAATCTTTACTCTTTGGCCTGCGTCTGCGCAACACCGACCATTTATCGGCGGTGCCATTGTAACGGCCGCTAATGGAGCTGGGGTATGCGCGGCATTTCAAGTCTAAGAGGGGCAATTCTTAAGCGATAGATTTATGTTTTTGAAAGAAATGTCTATCATAAAAACGAATTTCTGAATTAATCTTCAACATTCAGCTGCATCGTGGTGTTGAAATCGAAAGGCCGGTATTAGATTCCGATTTAAGCACCAATGCGTTTTTCAATATCTGAATTTAATATGTACTAGGAGTGGGCGATACAAATCGATATTTCAAAAAATATCGATACATGTACGCGATATATCGCTTCAATGCGATATTATCGAATCATCTAGTATCGAATGTAATATCGATATATTTCATCCGATATATAAAATATCGGGTGACATTCCATTTTCTTTTCATCTAGTTATCTTCTAAGACTTATTTTTTTTAATCTGCATCATTGTTAATTTGAATATAAAACGAAAATACCCAGATTATAGAAAACTAGCTTTTCATCTAGCTGTTTATGTGATCTGGATTCACTTGTTTTGTTGGTTGGTTTCGTTTTTAATACAATATAACCTTTAAAAATTATCTGTGTTGTTTATTATAGTTTACGGAATATGCACAAACCGTTAAGTGTGTATAAATAACTATTTATAAAAACAGCTGTTGCTGTATAGACAAAGCAAGTTGTGATAATTATTCTCTGTTTTGTTTATTGTGTTTACGATACGATATTTTTAAAATATCGATATATTTATTCGATATATCGCCAAGTATCGATATAACAATATGATATATTATATCGTAAAAAATATCGATATTTTTTTTACATGAACATCCCTAATATGTACATTTAAGGTGCTCATAAACTGAAGTAAACTATCTATTCGTGAAACAATCTGCATACACTTGCGAAGAAACTCAATCCATACTGGGCAATCGTGGTGGTAAGGGGTAATTAATCATCCTAACTTAGCCTATGCTCCTGTGGATTTGATTGAGCTCTGTTTATGATGGTGACGGTCTATTGACGCGATGCTAACCAAATGTAAGCTTGGCGTAAGTTTAAGCATAATATTTCTGTTCTCCGCCAAACGGAGCCCATTTGACCTGGCTCCTACTTTCCGGGGTGCATCTGTACCTGTAACCGCCAGCCTAGAACTCCTCGGCATGGAGTTGAGTTCTGACCTCAATTTTGGCGCCTTCATCGAGTCTAAGGCACTAACTGCGGCCAAAAAGCTGGGCATCCTCAACAAGGTTAAGCGATATTTCACACCGGGACAGCTCTTAACACTTTACAAAGCACAAGTCCGTATATGGAATATTGCAGTCACCTGTGGGATGGCTCAGCGAAATACCAACTCGCCGCATTAGATTCGGTGGAGCGTAGAGCCAAAAGGTTAATTGGCGACAAGAGGCTGGTAGCTCAACTACAACCCCTAGCTCATCGGCGGAAGGTTGCCAGTCTGGCGGTATTCTACAGATTGCACTTCGGTGAGTGTGCTCATGAGCTGCATGAGCTCATTCCCCCATCTCCCTTTTACCACCGGACCTCCAGACGTACGGCAGGATACCACCCTTACTTGGTGGATATTCCACATATCCGTACGCAGCGCTTCTCTAAATCCTTTATTATGCGCACCGCAAAAGAGTGGAATTCCCTGCCGGCGTCTGTATTTCCGAGCTCATACAACCCGGAACTATTTAAGAAACGAGTGCACAGGCATTATCTGGGCAAGCTCGCTCCATCGTAGGCCTCGTCTATGCCCTCGGGCTAGCCTGAGACCAAGAGTAAGCCCATAAAATGTTAAAAAAAAAAATCTAGAGTCATGTAAAGAACCCTTGGCGATGGCTCGGCCAACTAGGTTGAGCTAGCCCGTGGGCGTGTGGCGGTAGAATCACGAAAGCGCACCTCGCCACGCGCCCAGATATGGCCTTGGAGGACACCGTGGGGTTTTAGTGGGTAGGCCGGTCTCAGACCGGAGAGCCCCATACACGGCTGCGCCTTGCCAGCGCGGTGCCACGGTGCATAAGGAGCATTTCCCCTCGGAAATAGAAAAAGTAGGCACTATTCCAGAGACATTTGCTTAGATAATATTCAAAGCTAAAATAAAATGGCCATGAAATTTCTGTGTAAATACATCAGGGACTGTACATGTTTTGTCATAAGTTGGCCACGTTCATTATGGTAATTGCTGGGCTCTTCTTGTGAATTGTAAATGCGTAGTTTACAACGGTTGTACTTGATGTCGACTACGTGAGAATAAGGGTCTTGTCAGAGAATTCTTGTAAGAGAATTCTTACAATATCCCGCCACCAATAGTCCCGCAACCAGTCGCCGATTATTAATGTCTTGCGTTAATATCTCGGCTCCTGTAATAATTCGTTGTTTCCCTTCGACTTGTTGATAATTATTTATTCGTCCCGCAACGTCCATTTCCACATTTACAAGGACATAGCGTTCAGTTTACGATTGCACGCCGTCATTACACATAATAATGCGAATCTATTAAATATTATTTTGTAGATTTTATTATTGAATGACTGCTGAATAATAATGTCTATAATTACTTGTATCTATTACGAATTCTATTTAAATGCTTTATTTTTCAACAAGCACTAACGATATTAACACAAAATAATTCTTAATTGTGAGCAGAATTAATTTTCTTTCGGTATTGCACTTAAAGCCTTATTTTTTTACCACCGTAAACTAAATACAATTGTACGAAATAAATAAATTTACACTTAATAACTTTAAAAGCACAGAGTGAACGATTTATTAGCAGTGAATAAAGTAACACGATTATATATAATTTAATATCATGTATTTTGAAATGAAACAACTTTTCAGAATTCTAAACATAAATTGTGGTTTGATAATTTGGATACTTAGAAATGAAGGACGAAAAACGACTGATTAAAAAAATGTATAAAACAAATATGAATGAGTAAGATGATAAAGGGATTTAGTTGTAAAAAATTATTATTATATAGCCCCCTTTTCTAATCCAATACCTTATGTGTGAGTAAAATAAAAGTTATTATTGTAGCTTACATACTGAGACTGACATTTATGGCAGTTAAGGGGCATTAAATGCCCCACCAACGGGCGATGGGGTCGTTATTATTATTATTATTACCTAGATTTGAAGACAGACCAGGTCAAGAAGGAAATAGTTAGTTTGGACACATAAAAAATTTGACAAAAGAAATTAATATGGCAAATGTGAATGGGTAAGATGGTGAGGGTCGATTAATACGAACTCGTCTGGGTAAAATAGGAGATATTCTAAAGAAGAGCGACTATAATCGTAAAGAGTAATCCGTGACCGACGAGCGTGCAAAGTGAGAAAGCTGTGATTTCTGTCTATCCGATAGGAAAAAAGCGTGAATACATTATGTGTATTTATGTATATAAAAATGTTTTAGCTTTTGTAGCCAAGGCTTTCATCTTTATTTGGATTTCCATTTAAAGCCTTATTTTTTTTCGCATCATACAACATCGAGTCAATCACGTCAAAAGAATCAAGTCATCGAGTCAAAAGAATCACTAGGACGATACTAGCGAGCTAAACTCCTCAATAAGTGAGGGGTAGTTATCTTACTTGTAACGTCTGAAACAGCACTACTATAACATTGATTTTTGATGTTTCTCTGAGTGATCGTAGAAAATATGAGTTCTCAAAAGAACCTGGGTCACCGTACAGTCCGAAGAATTGGGAGACTTAAGTGGCAGTGGAAAAGTCGCTCGCAGAGCTGATGGCCGTTGGGGGAAGGTCTCGTAGTAGAGAAAAAGCGGGTCCCCATAAGGTGGGCAGACGATTTGGTGAAGATCTCAGGAAGGTTTATATCCGGCAGTGGGCGTGTCTAGGCTATGAGATAATCTCCACGGGAAGGAGTAGGTCACCTACCGATTGACTCAGATACTCACCGGGCTTCATGCTTCGGTGAGTATCTGTGTCGAATAGGACGGAAGGGATCGATACGATGCTACCACTGCGCATCCGGCCTCGACTTGGCCCAGCACACGCTGGTGGAGTGCTCCGCATGGGCTCCGAGCGCCGAGTCTTGGTCTCTCTCCCGATCTCTGCGATGGGGTCAGATCTGTCTCCGCCGGCATTGATTGCGGCAATGCTGGCGGACGAGGGAGGTTGGAGGGCTGTGGCCTCCTTCTGTGAAGCAGTGATGCTCCAGAAGGAGGCGGCGCCGGGCTCGTAGCACAGCTGCGGCGCCGCGCGGGTCGCCGTATCTAGAAGGGACACACGCCCCTCCCGTGGCCGGGGGGCGTCGTCGGTGAAGGAGATCGGGGAGGGAGTATAGCTCCCCAAGGAGGGCTCCCCTGTAACGCAGGGGAGCGGAGGGTGGGGGTTCCCGGATGTCGCTTGGCGTTCCCGGGGGCTCCCTACATGCCTGAGTAGGGCATCCCTGAGGTTTTTAGTGGGTAGGCCTCCGCCTTTTGGGGAGGAGAGCCCCAATAACCGCCGGCTCGCCGCAGCCGGGGTATGCAATTTAATGCATTTTCCTCAGGGGAAAAAAAATAAATGGCTATGAGATAATGATGATATAATTAATATTATGATGCCAGATTTTATAGTTGATGTTGTTAGGTGGATTCTTCTACTACTATAGTGAAACGAACGCCGGACATCTTGACCAATATCGGTGTATCACTACATTATTGTCTATTAGTTGGCGGTTAAAGTTCCCTAGCAATGAAAGTAGAGTAACAACAAACTGACCAACTTGGTGAAAGTTCTTTTTTGTGATAGCAGAAGTTTAAGTTTACTAGAGTTTTAGTAAATGTTCATGACATCGTTTACTTATGTTGAAATATCTTATTCGTCAGTTTAATATAAGAACTTTCGAATATGAAGAATAAATATAAATTCTGCATCATTTTATTTGCCCGAATCATTGTGACAGAACCGATGCTAATGATTACATTAATACTGATATTACAGTATTACCTACATATAGTATGCATAGAGATGAGTGAGATATAATAACCTGAGTGGATGGAGGGATAAAGAAATACCTAACAAGCGATGGATGGATTGAAGAAGAAGACATAGTGCTCCGATTCGAAATAAATTAAGAGGCGGTAATGAGAATGATGATGAATGGAGACAATTCATAACAATATCTTAATTAACCGGATAAGTTATGATTTAAGTATGATTCAGTTTCATTTATGTTATTAGAATAGACAGCAACAGCGTGAAGCTTAATTAAAACTATTGCATAAGGCCTTATTTTGAAGTACAACCAACTAGTTCTAAAAGCGGTTACTGTTGTAACTTTGATGATGTTTAAGAGTTAAAATTCCATAAACTCAGATTTCTTAACAATCAGAGCAGTATAAAGTGCTGTGCGATTAAATTCCTAATATGCTAATTGAAAAGCCCGTGATATTACTCGCCAGGTTTGACAGCGCAATGGTTATAATAACGTTATAACTCTGACCGCGACCGCGGCTATCTACGGATCGTTCGGCTTTCTGCAAACGCAATAACGCGTTATTTACTGATACTGCATCGCGTATTGTAACCGTTGCGCAGTTTCTCAAAGATATGTTAAATTTGTAATCAAGTACGTGTTGTTTGTATTAAAATCGGTTAATTAATAAATTAAGAGTCGTACCAAAATTTTACTACGTCTTAAATCATTAGTATTTTATGGCATGTTTGCGTTCAAATCAAAATTCTGCGTGATTACACAATTAGATTCAACGAAGTGCTGCGCGACAATAAATTCCTAAAATGCCAACTAATTGAATGGCCCGTGACATTACTCGCCAAGTTTGACGGCGCAATGGATATAATTACGACATAACTCTGGACGACCGCGGCTATCTATGGATCATTCGGCTTTCTGCAAACGCAATAACGCGTTATTTACTGATAGTGCATCGCGTTTTGTAACCGTTTCACAGAGCTTCTCAAATAAATGTCGACTTTCAAGGCATTTTGAACAGTACCTACATGCCTTTAACGTATGCAGTTTAGTACAAGTCCAGTCAAATCATTCTACAATCTTACAATTCAAGAATTTTACAATGACATTTTAGTTATACAATCAGAGACGGACATAATGTTCTGTAACTATAAATTTCTAAACCGTCAGCTAGAGAAAGATAACTAAGATCGACATACTCAACAAAAACTCGGTAAATTTGACAGATATTCTGGTTATAATAACGACATTACTGTGAGTGCGGCAGTGGATATTTGACAGTTACGGTTCATACGGTACATTCGATTGTCTACAAACGCAATAACGCGTTATTGTCAGTAAAGTAGACAGTACGTCTCGAACTTTTGTAAACATTTCATAGAGCTGCCCAAACAATGATAAAAACGTATAAACATGTATATTTAACTATATATAAATTCTTATCATCATCAGATGTATATATCGTCATCACATCCGATATATATCTCCGTAAATGATCTCCCCACTGATCGATTCTGTGCTGCTAACGTCCAGTGCCTTCCTGCTATTTTCACCAAATTATCGGACCATTTCATGGAAGACCAATGTGTTTCAAGGACATTTCGCCCCAAAAAGACGGCTTAGACAAATAGTCCAACTAGCTAGGTTTTGCTTCCAGATAGAAGGTTTATGGCAGTTACGCGGAATATCGCAGAACGAAAGTCTATGCTTTGTACGTGTTGCCAGTGATGACATATGGAGTCGAAACCTGGCCATTTATAAGAAGCTCTATGGAGAGATTTATGTTCGGAGTTTCTCTATGTAGTACAGTCAGAGATGAATTACGGACACTGACATAGCCTAAAGAATTGGGAACATTAACTTGCAGAGAGGAAGACGCATTGGTCTCAAAACAGATGACCATCGGGGATGGAAATTTTTTTAGACAACATTTTTATTTTCAGTTGCCTAGGTTATCTAGAACATATAGTCTCTATTATTTATAATGTATGTTTAAACTGTCATCGTACTGATCTAATTTTACTATGATAGAAGTACAAAATGTGATGGTAGACTGTTGCTTCAAAGCAGTTTGAGAACCTACGATTCAGTGATGGATGCGAGATTAAGATAACACACCGCTAGCATATTGCTGCAGTACATCAACTTAATTTAATGTTATAACTTCATTGTTGGTATGCGAGCCGAGCCAGCAACCAAGTGGATATTTTATTTATATTTCCTTAAAATTACAAGGGACTTCATTAAGATTTCCATTTACAATTGTAATTAGCCCGAGCTTAAGCTGTTTCATTCGCCTTCTTAACCGGCATTGTTCTTTATGTGACATAATGGCATCGTTCTGCTTTCACAATACTAAAGAGTTTTATATTATTTTATTTAATTATTTCGATTTTTTGTTACCAAGGCATTGGGTTTTCTAACATTTTTCATGTCAAATCAGCCAACTTTTGAACTTATTATTTTATTAACAAAAACAGTACTTTAGGACTTCGTTCTTAATTTTATGGAAATAAAATTTATCGCGCAGTTTAATCTTGACAACTTGTAATGAGTACAGACGAGCTGATATGGAGCTGCTTGTCTAATTTAATTAATACAGAAAAACGGATTCGCTAGTAGTCCTATAATTGACATTTGCTATCAGAAATTAATATCAGTATCGGACATTCTTTTTGTTAACGCCACTTAGTGACAGATATATGTATTGTACACTGTGATTATAATCAGTTCTTCAACTCAACATACCATTATTCATTAAATGATGCAAACATCATTAATTCAATTCTTTTTTATTCATTTGTTTATTCGTTTTTCAAATCTTAACTATTTGATAATTATTACTAGTGCTCGAAATAGGTAGTTTAACTTTATGTACTTGCAGAAAAAAAGTCAATGTAAGCGTATCATGGATAAACCTAAAATTTTCTGTTTTTATTTGTTATTCGTTTCTTTACGCTTTTATTGTAAAATTTTATGTTTACAACTTATTACTAAAATAATAAGCTAAAAGATGAAATACTATTTTGAAAGTTCAATATAATATTTTTACAATCTCTGAAAATAGTAAGTTCCCAGGCATATCCATACTATTGATCACAAAGTCGCGAGTACATAAAATTAAACTACCTATTCCGAGCACTAATTATTACAAATATAATCGTAGAAAACAGATCAATTTATTTTAAGATATATATGTTGATCCACATGCTATGGAATGTTTTTATTTGTTAAAATTATTTTATTACTAGCGGACCCGACAGACTTCGTCCTGTCAAAAAGATTTGTACAGCGGCAGTTTTTGTTCCTAATTATTTTATAGATAATGTCGTATAGCCAACCAAATCGCAAAAAAGTCTAAATGACCTATTACATTTTGTGGCTATTCAATTTTGGAACGTGACATTAAATCCTCCAACGATGTATTCTGTGCTCCAACGCACGCACGCACACTGTTTTGATAGATATGATTGAATTTCAACTATATGTGGCGTTAATAAAGCGCAAATTGACTCTTCGATGTTAGGAACACACCCTTCATTGCTTAGACAACAGTGAGTGCTTGCAATATGAACTTTATACAATAACAATAAAGCTCAATTCGACTGTACGTTTTAGTTAGAAAACGTTTGCATGGGAAAATAAAAGGGCTGTTTTTAGGGTATTTCCGATAATTATTCGAATTTTCCTCATTGTAAAAACCCTCATTGAACTTCAACGAACATTAACATAAAAGAATTGGCCAAGTTGGTCCAGGCGTTGTTGAGTTATGAGCTTACCAACACATTTTGCGATTCATTTTTATATATAAGATTATGTAAATATTTTTTATTCCATGTTTATTGTTATGTCAAAATTAACATCATTTGAGTAATCTCTTGCATTGGAGTTTTTTTAGACGTACAAATTGCTAGCATATCTATCGCGTAACTCAAAAGATAAGTGAAAATGATTGTCATCGAAAGGAATTGAACTTCATTACTGTATTTTAAGTTGAGAAAATAGCAACATTTCTATATCAACCAGCAATGTATTTTGAATCACTTACGGTGACAGTAATTTATACTTGTCTTGTGAGATCCGTAATAGGCCTACAGATTTGGAGAATAAACTGGGTGAGAAAGGAGTTAGATGGTGGATTTTTATGATTGGCACGCATTGTTCTGGCTAAAGATCACTTTTTTTCCTAACATTGAGGTCGCTTTTCAGTGATTTTGTATTTTAATCGTTTCAACAATCCCATATAATATTCTTTATTCATGTTTTTGCCTTTATCAAGGTAGTCTATGAAAAGTAGTTATCAATTATTTCGTAGTACCAAACTGACTCGATCAGAGTTTGCGTGCCTCAAACAATTGCTGAATTTGCACGGAAGCAAGTAAACCGAACAATCGGTGAAATGAAACCAGAAATAGTGCAAGCAAATGATTGGTTCAGCCAGGTGTTCAAGATTTGTCGAGAATGTAGGTTGTATGACTAGTGCCTACCACTGGATCTTTCGGAATGCGCCCATAAAGCATTAGTTGGAGTTAAAATTATCGTTCCCTCGCGTACGGACACCGTAAGCAGGTTCCTCATATTTTCGACATCGGCATCGAAATTTGCATTCGTTGCATCCAGAGACGCGGAATCGTATTTATGAAGCTATGATTTGCTGGACGAGTAACAATATTTTGCCAGCGATCTAGCCATAAATTTTGAACATTAGCGCAGCGGGTGTGTTGTGCAATAATTTAAATGTATAATAAGGCGTCAAAATAAAACTCGTTTTTGTCCAGCGCTCGCGTCGGTCACGGGGAAGTGCCGTTAGCTGCGCGCGCGCAGGTGGCTGCGTGAGTTATGGCGCGGGGCTTCTCTGACAATGTTCATGCAATTGAGGACGTTTACTATGCGACTACAGCGTGTTAATGGCCACTGCACAGAATCGGTGATGCCGTTGCGATTAGATAACATCGCATTATTAAACAGTTGTTGTAAAGACGCACCCACCTCTTATTTTCAATCCAGGTAATGGCTTTCGCTCGTTTACGACCTACGCTAGATGTCGCCATAACAACTGTCATCGAGCATGACATTTAATTTTATCTGCAATCCTTTCGCTTTGGGTGGTGTGCGGTGTTGTATGATCCCATCTCTTATCACTCACGACTTAAGACTCAGATTAGGCACAACTATTTAGTAACAATGGTAAAGAGAATATGGTCCGATGTGCCTTACATGGAAACGCCACACGAAGCTTCGTGTTGTAAAATACCAATTTGTCTTAACAATATAGCGATTTACTTCCAACCCTTTTAAGGTTTATGCATTTAGGGCAGCGGCTTAGATAATAGGTGAACCAATAGGGTTAAATGAGCAGAGTTTCTTATCTCAGGCTAAAACTATTTGCCTATTCCCAAAAGATTTGTATTACCAAAATAGCGTCTGAGTATCCTCAGGTAACTTTAATAAACGTTAATCGTTAAATGTAGTTTTATTTAGATAAGACAAAGGCATCTCTCGTAATAATTCTTCTATTGTTGTTTTATTTTGTTATATGTACAATTATATGGCGTCGGATTTCGAAAACTTTGTAAGTCTGGAATACGTTTGAAACATTTCAACTGAGTAGTTTGTTGGTAAGTTTTGACTGAATCTACCCAGTTATCTTGTAACTATCGAGGCAAAAATAAGAGCAGCTAATGTTATCAAAATTATTGTAGCTCACGTACTCGTATGTAACAATAGTTGGACAAATTTGGATGCAACTATAATGACACAAGAGACCATTTGCGTGACAGTGGGTTTGTTCTGTGGAGTCATCTAAAAATTACGTCACAAATTAAAGGAGTTGGGAGGGCCCAGAGGGGGTCAACGTAGTATAAGACTTTGTGACAAGCGTCCAAATTATTGTGATGTCACATTCAAAAAGGTGATACAACGAATATTTCTGGTAGTGCTTAAATGAGAGGTGCTAGTTTTGCTTAGTACCGATGATAAAGAAGTGGCAATGATAATAGAAACTTGAGACTATATCAATTTGAACTTGAAGTCAAGTTCAAAATCTTATTATTGCTTGTTTATTTAGTTAATATTTATTTAAATGTAAAATTGAAATAAGTGATGTCACATTTGAAAGGAGGAGACTCATAAATGTGACAACGAAGGAAGGAGAGAGACTGTCAACGGGGTAAGATATTCTTTGATAGATGACTCATTTTTATTAACCAGAAATGATTATACCGTAACTGTAAATTTGAAAATAGATGTAATTACACAGAATACTACAACTACAAATGATAATAATAAAATATTAATATAAGAAAAAAATAATATAATAATAAAATCAACAGTATGTATAAGACTATGACGAAATGCCTATTCATGGTAATACTTTTATTACCTTCTGACCTCTTGACATCAAGATTAATTTGATCATCCATTCCAGTTGACAGTTATACCTTGTTATACACTAACTAATGAGGTGGTAAACCAGCTTAATTATTCAGTGGGTTGGTTCACCAGACGACGTGATCTAGCGTTTAGACGACAGCCGATGATACATTGTATGATAAGGGTGTTATTCACTGGATGACAATCGGTTTTCCTGCTATTTTATTGAAAATTGTTAACAAATCTTAAGGTGACACGGGCTCAGGAAGCTGGACGTATGATTTGATAGTTTAACAAAATTGGTAGAAAGTAATAAATGTGGCAGAAGAAATTGTGTTTTCTTTAATTTATTAGCATTCAACGCTTAGAAAATAAAGTTCAAATAATGTAATAATACTTTTTCGATGCCCATGACAGGCTTGGGGATGCTATACAATAACTAGAAGCAAATAAAAATATAGTCCCCATCGAGGGACACGAGCCTATGATAACTTAGGATGGATTAACCAACCACGTTGTATTTTTTGCGTTTACATTGCAGGTAAACTTAGCAATAAATTAAAATCGACTAACAAATTTTATCATTAAAATATGTAGTAAATAGGAAAACACTCGAACTGTGTATTATGCACTGTGGATTCGCTTATCAGCTACGCTGTTGAAGTTATGGCCGTACTTACAAAACTTACACAACGAGATATATAATCTTCAAACTAGATTTTTAAAATATCTAATAATAAAAGAGAAAAAATAAATGTAATGGAAATTATAGGCTATTGTATAAATAACAAAATACTACCAGTAGATTTAAAATAAATATCAAACAGTAGTCTATCATAGTAACGACAATGTAAAAAACAATAATTAATAATATAATACCAGAAGTGTAAGAGAGCGAAAGCTAATTGTACCAAAATATAAAAATTGCTACGGGAAACGACTCAATAGATATGTGGTACCGGTTTATTTAATGAGATGGCGTGGTTGAGGGGCGAGTCCAACATGTCAAGAATGTACTCAAAAGAAAAATGAAACGTACTCTACTGGATTATGATAATTATAATAATTGGTATAATATTGTGCTGCACTGTGGTTGTACTGTAATTAGGATTAAGTTAAAATTAAGCTTTATAATAGTATGTAGGTACTTAACTATATTATATAGAATAAGCGCGATTACTTGCCAACAAACTGTTTCCAGTTTGGCAGGACTAGATACATTAGACAAAAAAGTGTACCAATGGTAATTTAACAATAAATAAAAAAAAAAAAAAAAAAAATACAGGTTGCCTCAAGATGTTTTCATTTATCACAGGAGCATTGGATAAATGTACGTGTGAATTGAGAAAAATCATGAATGCAATGTTAGGTTCTGTGACGTCCTCGCAGGTACGTAAACGATTTAGAAAATATTAACACAAACAAACTTGTAAATCTTTATTGTATAAGAACGAAACGCGGCGTGTTCTTCTTTCAAATCCGGGCATACACGCTTTAGATAAGAAAAGAGGCGAACTTTCAATGAGTTTGATCCATGGATACAGGTACGATGGGAAATGGTATGAGAGCAACCTAATACAACTTGTAATGTGGCCGTCCGTACTGCAAGGGATTCTGTCAATTGATTGGAACGTGCCGCGTCAGCAGCGCGTTCTTCTTTCAAATTATGGCACAAACGCCTTAGATAAGAAAGGAGGATAGCCCCCTTTATTACACGGCTGGCGTCAAGGACTTCAGCGCCGTTTCTAGCGTATTTTATGGGTCAGCGCTGCACCACGCCCTCTCCTAAGGAGATTCTCGTTTTAAGCCGTACGCCCCTTCCGTGGCCGGGGGGCGTCGTCGGTGGAGGACACCGGGGGAGGTAGTGTAGCCTCCCCCGAGGAGGGCTCCCCTCTAGGAAGTAGCTTGATGTTCCCGGGGGCTCCCTACATGCCTGAGGAAGGCCATCCCTGAGGTTTTTAGTGGGTAGGCCTCCCCCTTCTGGGGAGGAGAGCCCCACATAACCGCCGGCTCGCCATAGCCGGGGTATGCAATTTAATGCATTTTCCTCAGGGAACTAAAAAAAAAAAAGGGTCATTAGAACCAAATCTAAGTTTGGTCGATAAGGATACTTGGTTCCGGTGGCAATGAGGGTCTCCTGAGGGAAATGAAAGAAGAAAAAAGAAAGTAGCCGAGCTTAAAATTAGCTTTCACAGTACAACTTGACGTTCGCATTAGAAATCCAGTGTCAAACTTTTAGTTTATGGTAAACTCATATCAACTTTAGAAGGATACGAATACTTAAGCTACCTTTCATAACAAATATTATACCTATCCTAAATTTCATCCGTGTAGTCCTAGGCGCTGATACGTTGAATCATGCTCATAAATTAGGCATGATCATAAACAAGGAAGTCCCAGGATGCGTCACCCATATTGTTTCGATAATAAATATGCATTCTACGCTTGGATCAGTTGGGTGGGTGCCAGAGCCCTGCTGCGAGCAAATACAGTATCTTACAAAGTAATCTGTATCTTATAACTATCAGAGTATGAGTTATTTAGATTCGTTAATGTTGACATTGATATGATGTCGTCTGTGGATTTATAAATTACGCAGTGCATTCGTGAGTGCGGTAATGGTAACAAGATGTTGTTTGTCCTATTGTGGTTCGGTACTTATAATTTAGTCGTAGAAATACATGAGTCTAGGTAAAAATTAAATTAAAACATGTCATCTAACAAAAAATACACACGAAAATACTGAATACTCCCGGAACGTTATAAATATATGTCTGATCTGTGTTAGCATTTGTATTTACGTAAATTGCTGTTTTGTATGGAGATTGGGAAGAATGTCGGTTATTTCAAATTAACCTTTTCCTTATTTATTTAATAATTAAGCAAACATTATGATTTTTTTACATACACGTCAATAGACACTAAAAGAAGTAATAACATAGTTTTGAAGGCAAGAAGTTATTACAAAGTGATAGTCAATAATATAAAAATTAATTATCGAAAAAATGGCAGGTACCTTTTGTGATTTTTATTTAGTTTATAATAATCTAATTATGAATCTATAACCGAAACTTGTAGTTTAGGGTTAAAAAGTAACCCAAAAATAAATACTTTCTATTCCGCTTAAATTTCAAAAGTTTTAAAACGCATGATAAAATCGGTAATTTCATAGCTAAAAACCTACTCGTATATTCAAAAGAAAGTAGCCTTATGCATTATATCTATTCAGATAGTATTATTTAAAGAGCCAAATTGCTATTGAGTCCATATAGCGCCATTCGTTTTCTAACTGTACTCAAACAGAGATTTAAGCCTCGGTCTACACGGCCCTTAGACACGTGGATATAGATAGATACTGGTTAGATTGTCTAAATAATAAGGCATAAAAATTTATAACTATGAGAACATATAAAAATAAATGATATAATAAAATACTTTACTATACTTTAGATATTTACCTTAGATTTAAGGCTATTGTTATTAATAATACATACCTGTCATTTCAAAGGCTTTGTTTAAGAATTGTTTATAGTAAGAAAAGTTTCCTTTTTAATGCGTATATTTGGAGAAAATATTATATACAGTTGTATTGAATGTTCGTATTAGAAACCTAAACTTATCTACCACGGGTAAAGATCTGTTTCACCACACTAAATTTCATAAAAATTGGATTAATATTATCAGAGATAACCCCGAACATCAAAACTTAAATATTTACTAATGTATATATAGATATATCTAGTTTTTCGCCTGTGGCTTCGCTTGCCTTATATCGGATATTCCCATATGACAGATATTTCCTGTGGTAAAAATGATCTTATATACTTCCCTGGGTCTAAAAGTATCTGTATACCCAAAATTCTTGAAATTCGTTTTACCCGTTACGACATCATAAACTAACAGACGGACAGGCAAGTTAGATTAAAGTCGCTTATTTGAAATAAGCGAAATTGATTTTGAAGCTATGTTTTAGACTTTCGTTTCAAACTGCTATTCTGGAGACCTATTTTTAAATTACGAATGCGATTTCGAAATCACCGCTGACTAAGTAGTCAGCGGTGACTTTGAGGTCACGGATTCCTAAACATCCAATTTTTGAAAGTCGATCGCAGAGCTGCCAACATAGATAAAGTACACACATAAATGTAAGAGTTCGGTTCCACGCAGAATGTAGCCGCTGCCGGTTATTGCCGGCTTAACCATCATGGTTATTATACTCGTATATATAGTATATATATATATATTCTCCAAACAAAACAGAAAACATTTCCACAAGTATGACTTGTTTACGAGTGGGTGAGGGCACTCGTAATGAAGTCACACCTGTGACTAAGGTAGTCACATCAGTGATATTCAAAAATAAGAATTATTGAAAATCGGTGATTATTAGTCACATCGGTGATTTCGAAGTCGCATTCGTAATTCAAAAATAGGTCTCCTGTTGTGAATTACACAATGCGCTGTCACCCACATTGTGTATCTCTGTCGCTATTAAATTTAATTGAATTTGAATAACATTTGACAGTGCAAATACATTGTAACTACACTAGCAGTCAAATTTGACAGTAACCAATTTACATAATCAGCTTACTGGTGTGAATATTGTGAAACATCGTAGATCTTCGCCCGATCAGGCCGACGCAGCGGCTGATTCCGTTATTCCAGTGGTTATTTTTCTCAATTTGCATTTAACTCAACTTCACCTAGAATGGCCATCGGCGAGCCAATCTCGACATATCTACACTCGTTTCCTGTACCACTTTACTTTTTACTTCGATTGCGATTGAGTCGATGCCAATAAAACAGTCGGTGTATGATACAGATAATGGACGCAAATAATACTTTCTTACTCTGTTTATGACAAGTAAAATATAGAACTTGTAGCTATTGAGCAATAAGGGACAGTTATAGAATGTATTATAACTTCAATTTTATTAATTGCACAAAACAAAATTATAAAATGACTTTAATAATGCTGATATTAGCTTGATTATCTTCCCTTCATTTCTATCACGGCGTTTCATTTTCACTCAAGCGCAACATTAAACATACACACACAGTCATACACCAATTAATGCACGCATACACACTTACCTCACATCTGTTGATTTAAGTGGTAATGACAACTACAAAAATAAAATATTCTAATTCTATAATAACATTTGTAAATTTTCTTAGTAACAAATTCCTTATCAACTTTGAAATTATGAAAATTTTACTGGTCTGGTTATTAGCAATGTTAATTTTAGTGTAGTCATAACTGCTTGTACCACAATAGCCCAAACTGAATAATACTGATTCTTTTTCATGTAACTTATGGTAAACCTTATTTAGAATTTTAGTACATATTAAAGAACACAGATGGCGCTATATCATACTAAATTTGTCAATATAGTAACGCCATCTAGTTACAAAAAGTCGAACTAAGGGGTACGCGTTAATGAATAAGCTTTGCACGGTCTCAAAATCTTTGTATGGTCTTAGTAATTTAATCAACTTTCATTTATTTACAGTAGAATATGTTAGTTGTAAAATATTGTTATATATATGTCTAGCTCATTTCCACATCCGTGAACGTAATAAAGTAATTAACTCAAATAAAGTAATCCGATACCGGTTCGAAATGTGAAATGAAAAAATGTAAGCTGAAATCATTGAGCTTACATTTTCTTCCACGTCCGTGAAGATTGAGCTTCCAACTGTGCAGCACTAGGACATATTCGACTTCAAACGAGTTTTAAAAGAGCAGTGCTGATAATATAATTTTGTTGCCATCAAAGTGTCTCTGTTTTCTTTATGGCATCTTTGTATCTACTTAAATTCAAGCTATTTCACAGATATCAAATGTAGTGTTTATTACATCAATTATCACAGATTATATACACATATTATATATTATTCCAAAATTATGTTTCTTTACGTTTTGGATTACAAAGTCGCTTCGAGTAAAACAAATGCTTTAAATCATTAAATAACATTATAATCGTAATATATTAACATAATCAAACAACGCACCGTTCGTTCTTTTTTTTATTTGTTGTCAGAAAATCATCGTATATTATATAATTTCAATTACAAAGAATCAAAGCAATAGGTAATACATTTTGCAGATTTTTCTTTCTACTTAAAATGTTATTTTCTTATTTAATTTAAAAAAGATATAGGTTCTATTTTATAAATGAAATATTTGTAAAATTCTATTTAGTGTATTATAATAAATTATACTTTCTACAATGGATAGCAAATGTCTGCATTTGATTTTAGTTTGTATTTGAGTTTCTATCCTGAAAATGCAACATTGTTCATAATTACAGAATAGATATGATTCAAATTTCATTTTATAAATATCATAGTTCATTATTGACCATATCCAACGACATTAAGCGATGTGTTAAACTCTTTGATGTGATGCTAAATATCCGTTTATAATTTAATCGACTACAAAGTCCGAGCTTGGCGAAACCGAGATATCTGATGCCTTTTGATCTGCCGCTCTGCGTCTGAGATTTTCTTAATCGACGCTCACTTTGTAGCTTTCATGTTATAATTATTTCATATTTATCATTTAAAATGCAGGTAAATTTAATATCTTATGATTTTTTATCTTCTGAATCGATTATAAACTTATTGTGACAAATACAAGTATTATTTATATGGGTAAATAAGCGCTAGCGGAATCGTGCGATAAAAAAGGTCATAACTAGTAAATGGTTGATTAAAAAGTCAAATAAATACTCGTGTGAGCTGTGAATGAGCAATGGTCAAGTTATATACACGTGTGAAAATATAATGATATCATATCATTTCATTGTTAATTTACTTCGAAATTACAAACGAGCACTCATTGCAAAAATATAATCACGTTGTAATCAAGACTGTCATTCAGATAGTATTAAGATATCTATATTCAGACGCAGCTCCAATTCATATTAATATTCTAAAACAGAATAAACAATGCTATCGGCTTTGAATTCGATATTCTTGGTTTACCATGCAGGGTGCATGCAAACGTAACGAATCGGCTACACAATCGATAATCGGCAGCATATACAAAGCCTCGAGATATCGATCTCGATCGGCCTCCGATGCATCGATACGCACGCCATGTGACTTTGACAAATTGCATTCGAAAGAATTTTATGGCCGACAAATTGAGGCTACCAGTATTTTATTGTAGGACATCCCAGCGAATTCTCTAGATAAGATTCGTGGTTAATCGTTAACGATTTCAATCGATTTTAACCCTTTATGCTTTATTTATTGGCAATTTTGCGATCGTTGATTGTAAAGGGTTAATGTGTGCGCAGACCTGTGATTTTTGTTGCGGGTTAATTGATATCGTATTTTATTATTGTTATTTCTCTTGTTGTTTGTCATTGTTTTCGCATTCGAGACCCATGGAAAAGGTAAAATTTATAAAATCCATATTGTAATGCTTAAAATATTTGTTATTCCATTTCCTTATTCACCAGAAAGGAAAGTCAACAAAGCGAGATTTCCGGCGATTAGGCACACGTCCCTTCAATATTTGGTTATGTTAATTTACGCTTGGAATTGTCAACGGCTTGAGTGACCGTTATACGTCTTATGCTCGTGAGTGGACACGATGTTTTGGCACTCTGCGGTGCATGTATTATGTATTAACATATGGGTAAATAGACTACTGCATCGCTAGTCCAGCGTGTGGAGATGCCGCTATCGCATCAAAGACGCCGCCGCGTGGCTTCGCCTTTCGGCGTGCCGCTGCCGCGAGACGAAAGGCCGCGTCACACGCACGACAAACGCCAGCTTTTATCGGCAGATAGCCGTGTAGGAAGTTGCAGAATAATGTGAGAATGTCCGATTTTGTTTGGAATGTCCTGAACAATGGAATTCTGTTTTTGTTGTCATAGGAAAATGTAAAATCATAACAATAATTAATATGCGAACTTGCGTCAAATTTTGACAGGACTTTGTTTTAGGAATCATCAGGATAACAATTGATTGCACTTACTTAGTCACATAGCAAGTATTATCGAATATATCTTGAGGGAGATGATATTTTATTTCATTAATATCATTCATGATTATAGTCGAGTGCTTATTTGTTTATTGGTTATCATAATTCAACAGTTCATCACTGTTGACCGTAGGTCTACCCCAAGAATCCTCACACCGAACTGTTCTGCGCCGCTAGCAGATCTTTAGTGTACCTTGTGGACTAATACTTTGTTTCCTCTTTAACGGTCGTCAGTCTTGCGAGTTATTACTCGTCATATTTGACGTATCCATCATAACTTGAGGTTCACAATTTATTCATGCTATGTCACTGATCTCTGTTTTGTACTAAACGCCGACTATAACCCTCTTTATTTCCCTGTCCCTTTGCCTTCTTATAATGTTAGTTGTAAGTAGCATTAGTGGAACTATTTGTTCGAGGTCTAGTTAACAGCCTGTAGTCTTTTTTATGAGTGGGTGCGAATGGCTGGGAATTATACATAATTTTTGTTATGTCCATGTCCACTTCATCATAACTCTGTGAAGATCTTAGAACATTGTGTCCAAGTTTCAACATCTCAGCTATGACTATGACGTCATCAGGAAAAGGAAGATGCGTCATCTTCTTCCGACTTCTCCAGTCCAAAACCAAGTGTAGCTGTGAACTAATTCAGATATATCACATCGTACTGTCTTACACCACGCTGTACTTAACTCTGTCACTCTTTTTAAAAGAATACCACGCTCCGTGTACCTTGTTTTAAACGTTTTGCCATCAAGTCAGATCACAAGAGTGATGAAACGGTGATGAAGTGGCCTCCAGATTGGTAGTCCACCCTCTTACACAATTTCGGCTTTAATAACGTAATTTTTCATCAAATTTATTTAATTTCAATTATGTGCAGTGAAACTCATTATTGATTATGTTAATTTGTTTATAGCACAAGACATATTTAAATAAATGTTCACAGTATTTGAAATTCAACCAACCGAAACAAAAAGTGTTTAACGACTAGTTAGTTACTGCTGGTCCATACTACAAACTCTTCATTTGTACCTATTATTTACCTATAATGACCAACGCTTGGCAATTTTACGGACGGACATAACATTTTTCAAAGTTAATGAATTTGATTAATGCGTTCGGTTTATATGGGGCCGCGACAGTTCCACTTCCGTTATTGCGAGCGACCATCATGAATCACGGTCACAATTCATTTCGATTACACAGTTATTTATTTAACCATAAAAATCACATTGTACGACTAAAATTAATCGTATATATTTTTTTAGAATAACGTTAATTAGTTAACAAGTAATGGTTGAGAAATTTAAAACTATTTAACTATTTGGAAGCGCTAGAATACCATGTTAGGAGAGAGGAGAGATGTTTTATTTGATTAAGTTATGAGTAATTATAGTAAGTAAGTATAAGTTGTAATGTTCAGACTCCATAAAACTAGCTGTTCGTTCTTGGGGAAATGTATATCTATGTTTAACAAACTGCCGCAAGGTGTCATTGATTTGCCTTTATATAAATTTAAAAACCATATCAAAAAGACACTCATGAGTAAAGGTTATTATAAAGTAAGTGACTATCTTAATGATCACACTATTTGGGAATAGGGACACTATTCATAGAGCCATGTTTGGTAACAACATTATTTATAATATTGTATTATTTTATATGTGTAAGTAAACATACATACGACTGTAATCGTATTAGGTATGATTGTATCTTATACTATATTGTATTTTTATATTATCCCAACTAATATTATAAATGCGAAAGTGTGTTTGTTTGTTTGTTTGTTTGTTTGTTACCTCTTCACGCTTAAACTACTGGACCGATTTCAAAAATTCTTTCACCTTTGGAAAGCTACATTCTCCCCGAGTAACATAGGCTACTTTTTATCCCGGAAAAATCGACAGATCCCACGGGATGCGCAATAAAGGCTTCGCTCAAAAACTACTGCACAGATTTTTATGCGGTTTTCATCAATAGATAGAGTGATTCTTGAGGAGTTTTGCGGCATTTTTTATCTCGGAAAAACGGATAGTCCCACGGGAAGCGCGATAAAATCTTCGCACCATAAACCGACTTCCGCGTATATGTAGCCGTGGGCAAAAGCTATGACCCTTAACCCTCTATACACCCAATCCCGAAATCCACGCGGGCGAAGCCGCGGGCAGAAAGCTAGTATTATTATAATTATTAACATTGAAAAGAGGAGATAAAAAATAGACCTTCAGAGTTTCTTGCCTGTTCTTCTCGAGAAGGCTCTCCCAATTTCCGAACAGGTGTCGAGTCAATATATTTTTTCTTTTTTTTTTTCCTTATTCGTACGTACGGACAAGGTTTTTGTTTTTTTTTTATTTAAGCTTTTTTTTTGTTTTGTTTGTTGACGTCAATAAGTGCCTGTAAAGGTCTATGTTGAATAAATATTATTTTGATTTTGATTTTTTTTTTTATTAATAACAAAGAAAAAACAACTGCAGAAACTTTAAGACGCATGTCAATTTTACAATATATATTACAAATAGAAAAAATATGAAACCAAAAATAAATTTGACATTGGTTTTTTCGAGAGTATGCGAAAATAGCACTGCAGTGTTAAAATGAAATGCATAAATAAATAGTTTCTCTATGTTTTAAATTAAAAATGTTATAAGTATATAGATTGGAGACAGAATGGACAAAACAAGATTTTTTTTTTTCCTCAGGAGAGGAGGCTGAGAATCCATCATGGATACCAACGCAACAGGCAAGCAGGGATGCGTTGATTATGTCGGACTCCTGGTGAATCGAGGCGGCTCGACCCACCAGACTTACCGACTAAACTCAGCCTAAGCCTTTGGTCCTTGGTCATGTGTAATGACCCTACTGGCTTTATTGACGAGGGCCGCACCTCAGGAGAGGTACGGTTAGCACTGCCCCATGGAGAGGGCATAAGCACTAGAAGTAGGCACGGTTCACCAAAGTGGGACCGGCCAGTATTGACGGGAACCTACACGTGGCTAAGCAGAAGGCTGCCGAATAACGGGAGACAAGGGAGGCGACGGCTCAGACGCCGCCGCTTGCAGGTCTAGAAGGTCCTGCGTTAATTGATTGGGGGGGTCGCTTAGGACATGTCGTGGTCTACGTGTCCTCTGCCAATATGGACTGATATCCTGGAATGGATCCGCTGAAGGCGGTGTTGATGGGGACAAAACACGACTGACGAAAGAAATTTATAAGGCGAATGCGAATAGGCAAGTTAGTAAGAGACGACCTAGGGAAAGAACGTAGGCTAAATAGGAGAATCCTGAAGAAAGAGTACTTTTAAGTCACGAACATGATGCTTAAATCGTAGCAAGTGGAAAACTGTGATCACTTCCAATAGCAAAAACGCATAAGTTTGTAGTTTCTGGGTAATTGAACAGTCCCTATATAATGTAAAACCTTATGTATAATTTACTAATATGACAGTCATGTGTTTTGTAAGTATGAAAATACCGAAGAGCTACTTAATAAGCTAGAGCGCCTTCAAAATTTAGCCATTCGCTTTATATTCAGTCTGCGTAAATTTGACCACGTGTCTGATTATCGTAAGCAGTTAGGGTGGCTACCTATTCGCTTGCGTAGAAATCTACACATGCTTTCCCTTGTGTACAAAATTCTCCACTATCCTCAGTTTCCAACTTACCTTCGAACCCGTTTTAAATTTTGTGCCGAAAGCTTCCGCCCCAAGCGATCCTGTGTTACTAAAAATGTCCTTGAAATTCCTAAGTCCAATTCCGTATTTTTTCAAAAATCCTTTTCCGTTCGTGCTGCCAAGCTGTGGAATAGTTTGCCCGCTTCCATTCGTGAGAGACCATCCCTTACATCCCTTTCAAATGTCTTCTGAAAGAGTACTATTTGTCTAATTAATTGTATTAAATTATATAATTATTATATATATATATATGTATGTATGTATTTATGTATATCTATATATATATATATGTATATATTTATTTATGTATATCTATATATATATATATATATATATATATTTATTTATGTGTAAGTATGTATTTGTATATATATGCTTAATGATGTGTACATTTGAATAGGTTAAACACTTAATTACCCCTGCAATTTTAACGTCTTGCACCACTATTTGGGTTGGCTGGAAGAGATCGCTTTTAGAGATAAGTCCGCCCTTGTACACTATGAATAACTACAATTTTTATTTTTTTATTGTACAATAAAGTATTATATTATTATTAATATTATATTATGTAAAATATAGGTATAAATTCAATGCAAAGGTAAATTAATAAAATGGCTAATTGTAGTTAGTTAGTTACCTAATGCCTTGGTATACTGTTGTGAAATTGGACTTGAGTGAATGACTTTTAGATATGTCAAACTGACAGCTAAAAGTGTGTGCGTTACTATAAACCGAATATTCCCAAAAGAAAAAGCCTACAAATTTTATAATTGGCGGACATTTATGAACATGTCTATTATATTTGTGTTGATGAAATGAAAAAAGTCTTCTTGCTGAAGAGCGTTTGTCCAGAAGGATTAATTTCTCCCATTTTAATTCATAACTATGAGATGCAATATTTTTTATTTTACAAACATTTATAGCAAATAGTGCTCTAATTATTCGTCCCACTGGTTTCCTTCTAGGAGCTTCTTTCCTGCTAGCGTAACGTAGACGAACAAAGCTCAGTGTCAGTGGTCATTGTTCACTGGCTGTTCTTGTATTCAAGTGTAGTTTTGACAGATCTAATAAAATATTGTGTATCGTGAAAAGACGTGCACTTAAGCGCTGCGGTACCTACCCCATGTAATTGCATACTCTGCAAAAGTTATATGATGCTTAATTTGATTTACGTTGTATCTCATAACGTTAGTGGACAAACCAGAGATCTTGTCATGATGAATATGGCATTAAATATAATATACATACTTAAAACATAACATTAATTGCCGAGCCTGTATAATTTATTATCTTAGTTTCAAATTTCAATGGATTTATCACAATGGCTTGCTTATGCGGAAAAGATAATTCTCAAAACTTACATACTAAAAGTAAATATATTGTAATAAAAACAATTAACTGAACAATTAAATTTGACCTATTTTCTTAAGTAGCATTTTAATACGATGTTATAGACGTAAACCACGTTTTTTAACTGTCAGTCAGCTCGTGAGCACAAACGATGCAGCTTAATCGAAACGTTTGTATAAAATACAAAACAATATAATAAAAAATCTGTTTGCAATCAATTTTAAACAATCAAACAACAAAAACTTTGCGATAAGCCTTGAAACATTCAGAACAGTTTAGTGTTGAATGATAATGCGTTAGAATCGTTGGTTACAGATTTCCAGAGATTTAGACAAATTTGAATCTTATACTAACTGGCAAAAAGCTATGTCATGACAACGGTGTGATATACGAGTAAGTACACATTGGTGCATTCCTCGAGGGAATCAATATGAATGCAGTTGTAGTTGAAAGGTTTCGAGGTTTTGGAACTGGTTGGTTTCTGGTCGCAGCTTAAACTTCATCAATTGATATAGTTAAGCTTTTCTATTAAGATTCAATGTGCATTTACCAAGCGGTGATTGATTACTGTTCTTATCCATGGAATTGGTTACTGAGGCATCATAAAATAATCACCATACAAGTTAACAACCTTATTCTATATATTTTTTTTAAATAACACGGACAGCTTCCTAAAAAGTAATTTGTCTTTTATTTTAATGAAGGTTAAGTTTTATTTCTATTCTTACAGGCTTTGCGAATCAGAATTATTTCGAACGTGGCTCTCTCAGTGTTCCTATCTCTTATTATTAGAACTTATGAGATAGTTTGAGAAAATATATCACATTTTTACAATAGCACCCAGTTAAGCAACAATATGAACGAAACCAGAAATGGTGGGAGCTTAACTTGCAAAATTATTTATTAAACCGAGTAACATGGCCCAACACATTTCACAACTATGTCTATATTGCAGAAGAATGGGCCTTTAAATCAGGTACCAGCGGAACTCAAACTAGACAATAGCCTGTACCTTGAGTCCCGCAGGTGCTTATAATACTATGATTTTATGTACTAATACTTCCAAAAACTTTCCAGGTAGAGCTGAACATAGTTATCTGCGGCTTCAGCAAAGGTCAGACCAAAAATGAACCAAATGACAGCGGACTCACAACTTAGAAAAAATATATTATCATTATAAATTGATAATGTTCCATGCACGTTGTGATTAAAACGATCGAAACGATATGTGTATATAGTGAATCGCCACGAACATTAAAGTTTTATAGCAAACGCACATACGCACAATAGATGGAGTAATAATTATTATCCGTATAATATCCAACTTAATGGCGTTATTAAGAAACTGTGTGGTCCGTGGCTAATTTGTAGAAGAATGCATCGACCTTTTGGTCTCATTATCTGGATTTATCTTAATTGTTACCGCTGCTCGGTATTAACTATAATTACCTATAATTGTTTCTTTCATCGCTGCTTTGAACTTATAATTAGTTTGAACTTTCAATTTATTTTTATTTGGCGTAAGCTCTTGCGCTAGTACCACCCACTGTCGCAATATGTGATGTTTGGTATATCTAAGATTCACATGCAATATGAAGGAAATGGAAGTCAATTATTAAAAAAAATAATAACCATTAAAACATGTATTTTATCATTGCAGCAGCGATAACATCATATTTAAACATCAATCTATGTGTTCAAAATTATTTCCACTATAAAGTCAGATGGTTTTAGATTAAATAGTTTATAACGATCAAATCTAATAAAAAAAAATCACCAGTATCTTTATATTTTCTTTAAATATAAAGTTACTGTACAGTACAGTAATGGTATCGCAATGAGGATCCCATCACATGCACCCAGAGCACAGAGAGGGGTTTATTGGGTAGCTATAGATTCTTGTTGGGACAGTACGCAGCGAATCCATGAATTTTCCCTCGAAAAAAAAAGTTAAGCTCTTTTATTTAGAGCCGCGTTTTCAGTACTCTGTGTTGACGCTATGTGGCACCATAAACCAACTGCTCTACCAAGTACTCTTTTAGATAGAAATTACAAACTCATTGCTTATTTTTTAATTATGTAAGTTAAAGTAAGAAATTGTCGCAAATTTATCGCAATTCGATTGATATTATATTTAAGTTTACACAATATTTTTCTAAAGCTAAATTTTTTTCTTGCGATTATGTATTTGTTAAAAATTCGGATTCAAATCCGCTTTTATTCTAGTTCGCTCATGAGAAAAATTAACAAGTGTTGCTTTTCATAATAAAATATTAAATCTATTTAGTATCTTTAAATAATTTACGAATACAAGAACAAAAAAATGTTTCATTTTATCCCCGTCACCATTTTAGTGACGAAGCTGTTATAATACTGAAAGCAAATCCTGATAAAAGTCAAGAAAACTTAAAATAGTTACATGAATAACAAGCTCCGTGTAAAAAGAAATTACTTGCTATTCAGACCACACTATAAACGATGACATTAAAATATCAGATATAGAACTCCTTTATACGTCCACAGATTACCCGTCAACAGTGCCAATTAATCTGTTAAGGTTATCTCCATTGAAGAAGAATAAGCAACTAGACACCCACTTCAAATAACCGTCGGTCAGTTTTTTGTGGATATTCGTTGATAGCAGATTGTGTACAGAGGTGGATTTTCAAATCGATTCTGGCAGATGTCTATCAGTCAGATATCATCTTAAACGTGTTTCCTTGGCCGAGTGACGGCGGAGTGTTACAGAGGACTTTGAATACCAACTATTTGATTCCAATTTGAGTTCGCCCGTATCGCACCTCATCGATGCCAGTTGATAGCCAACAACTCAAAGTACTGTAGTAGCTGTCAATATATTGATATGTAAATTCGCAGATTTTTTGATTTTCAGACTTCTTAATTTTATCATAATTTTAATATGACAAACAGCTATTCATTATTACAATTTGTTGTCGTAGTTTATAAATATAAATGCGAATGTATCACTGTCTGTCTGTCTGTCGCGTTTCATGCCAAAACTACTAAACTCATTAATATCAAATTTGGTACACAGATTATCTATAGCCAGAGAAAAAAGATAAAAACTGTAAAGAGTTAAAAATTTGTATAAAAAGTATGCCACGTTTTGAAGGATAACTATTGATTAGATATAAATAAATAAGACGAAAGTTTTAAAAATCTAATGAGGGTAAAAAAGGACTTGAAAGTTTTTGTTTGATTTGGCTCACAAACTACCGAATCAATTTTGATGGAAGTTGATAAACGGATAGATCGAGATCCGGAAAGGGATATAGGGACCATAGGATTTCTACCACCCATTTTTACCGGACCATTTTTACCACGGGACAATATACTTTTCCTGAGAGGAAATCTGTTATAATGGCTGGCCGATTTTTGATGCAATTTGATATGAGAAGGGGAGACACGGAAAAGTATATAATATAATTTTTACTGCGGAAAAATATATCTTTCCTTTATATATTTAGATAGACTAGCTTTTCATCCGTATATAGCATGATCGGTTCTCGAATCACTGAGTTACGACTTTGTTTATATTTCAGTTTTGGTACAAACATTTAATATCCATGTTTGGGAGCCTAGTTCCTTATAGTACATCAATGGTTATCTCGATAATATTTTAACACGTAATAAAGGCAATTTAAATATAATCGCCATCTGGATGTGAATGTTTTATGGCCGCGACGAATGCTCTGAGAATGGGATTAAAGCTATCATTTACTATTAAAAATCATAAAATTACAAAAATACCGAATTCGATGAAGCTTCTCACATAAATTTTCCCCTTTCTTCTTCTCACGAGAGTGGGCAATTGAGATTTAAATTAGTTTTTATTATAATCGCTTTAGAGAATCACTTTCACATCAAAGAAGTTCGGATAACAAATTAGTTCGTGGAACAATTTGGAATAAATGTGACAGTAGCGACACAAAAGAATGGCCAGGTTGATGGGCAACAATCCTTTTCCGTTATTTATAAATGACATAGCTAATATAGTGGTGGGTGTACGGAAATACAGTGGAAGTCACAAATAAGACATCACCTATTACAGTTTTTTATTCAGTACACGCACACAGACGCAACGTTTTTGACATAACACGAAATTAGTTATGACACAATAATGACAATCCTTACTAATATTAAAAATCGGAAAGTGAGTTTGTTTGTTCCGCTTTCACGCTGTAACTACTGAACCGTTTGCTTTGAAATTTAAAGACGTAAATATAAAAGTTCGAATTAAATAATAGGCTACTTTTTATTCCGGAAAAATCGACAGATCCCACGGGATGCGCAAAAAAGGCTTCGTTCAAAAACTGCTGCACAGATTTTCATGCGGTTTTCATCAATAGATAGAGTGATTTTTGAGCAAGGTTTTGCGGTATTTTTTATCTCGGAAAAACGGATAGTGCCACGGGAATCGCGATAAAACCTTCGCGCCATAAACCGACTTCCGCGCATATGTAGCCGTGGGCCAAAGCTATGACCCTTAACCCTCTATAGACCCAATCCCGAAATCCACGCTGGCGAAGCCGCGGGCAGAAAGCTAGTATTATATAAATGCTTTGAGCGTGCCCGAATTGAAAGGGAAAAAATGTAAGACACACAGCGCTGGTTTTTAGTTGGCAACAATAGTGGCACACGCATGTGGGTAAGGTAAAAAAAATATATATACAACAATATCAACAAGCGAAATATAAACATTAATTCAAAAATGTACAGCTGAATTTAGTGACAAAGGCGACAGACATAACAGAGAATGACAATTTTTATTATAGAGGAATATTAGATATGAGATGAAACAATAGATTATGGAGATGAAAAATAATTACAATAAAACGTATAATACATATGTAGTGAGGTCACTACATCACTCCCCCTTCGACGGCCTGCTTAGAGAAAGCGGGCAGGGAAGCGAATATTCCGACCAGACCTCGTCTGTTTGCTGGTGTGCTGTGTGCTGCACCACTGTGACTCTGATCAGGAGTAGGGTCTAGTCGAGTGCCATTCGAAGTACTGGTAGTCAGTTTTGTACAGTCAGAATCAAACAGAATGTAGGCTGGTTTGATACGGTCCACAGAAACTGTACAGGCTTTACCGTTGACCATGATCTTGAAGGTCAGTTCGCGACTTCGAGAATTACACAAGACATCATAAAATTTTGCAGTAGAAATTAAAGATTTAATCGTGTCACCGCCTGCTACTGATAGGTATGAAAAGCTAAAAGCGGAGCTCATCAAGCGTCTCGCCACCTCTCAAGAGCGCAAAATCAAGCAACTACTTATGCATGAGGAGTTAGGTGATAGGAAATCCTCCCAGTTCTTGCGTCATCTACAGAGCTTAGCAGGTCAGACGGTCTCTGAACCAACCTTCGACACCATGGCCAAACAGGTTGCGGAACTGTTAAAGCAGATTAAAGAACTGAGAATGAGCAGACATCAAGATAAGCGTACTCAGTATAGGCGCCGCAGCCATGCTGATTTTTCACATAACCTCTACGGATGCTCTATCTTTAGTAAAATTGATCTGGTACGTGCTTATTTTCAAATTCCTGTTGCTTTAGAAGATATTTGCAAAACTGCAATAACTACAACGTTCGGACTTTTCGAATTTTCTTTCATGAGATTCGGACTTTGTAACGCAGCTCAAACGTTTCAAAGATTTATGGACGAGATTTTAAGAGACATAGATTTCGCTTTCCCGTATATTGATGACGTTTTAATAGCTTCCATAAGTCCAGCCCAACACCTGGAACACCTGGAGATCATTTTCGACCGACTACGTGAACATGGGGTCCTAATCAACTCTGCAAAGTGCTGTTTTGGCGTCCTTGAGGTTGAATTCTTGGGTTACACAGTTTCTGTAGAAGGAACAAAGCCCACGCCGTGGAATGTCAAGGCCATCCATGATTTCTGTCTCCCAAATAACATCCGAGAGCTGCAAAGATACCTTGGAATGGTAATTTTTCACCGACGCTTTATTCCAAACGCAGCAAAAATTCTAGCCCCACTGAATAATCTACTGGTCGGTACAGCTGTAAATGGAAAAACACTAATAACTTGCAAGCATTCGATGATAGTAAGAGTAAACTAGCTAATGCGTGTCTTCTTGTTCATCCAGACGCTAAAGTAGAACTCTCAATCGCCACTGATGCCTCTAATATCGCAATTGGCGCAGTTCTGCAGCAGAAAGTCGATAATAGCTGGATGCCATTAGGTTTCTTTTCTAAAAAAGTGAATACAGCACAACAGAAATATAGTCCTTATGACAAAGAACTTTTGGCGATTTATGAAGCTATAAAATATTTCCGATTTATGTTAGAACTCAAGCCTTTCACAGTATTCACCGATCATAAACTACTTATTTCTGCTTTCAAGAAAAATTCTTCTAGTTGTTCTTCACGACAATTTCGTTACTTAGATTATATTTCTCAGTTCACCACTAATATACAATACATTGCCGGAAACAACAATGTCGTGGCGGACGCACTCTCACGCATTAAGACCATAAGCTCGCTAGACCTGGATCAGCTGGAACAAGCTCAGACCTTGGACGATGAATTGGCACGGTTACTTCATAGTAATACTTCGCTGCGACTGTAGAAAATAAGCTTTTCTGATTGCGGGAAGCAACTACACTGTGATACATCTGGTAACCTCGTCTATACTTACCTGTAGTTTTTCGCCGCCAAGCTTTTGGGAATATTCATTGATTGAGCTATGCAGGTGCTAGATCTACTATTCATCTGATGACTCAACGATGTTTGGCCACATATACGCAAGGACTGCAGGAATTGGGTTCGTACTTGCATCGATTGTCAGCGATCGAAAGTCATTCGACACACACGAACACCTGTGAGTGAATTCAAACTGAAAGGTTTGCTCATATCCATATTGACATTATCGGGCCTCTTGCTTTGTCTCATGGATATAGATATTGTCTGACAGCAGTAGACAGATTTACGCGTTGGCTGGAAGTTTTCCATATAGAGGATATTCAAGCCAGCACCGTTGCTCACGCATTTCTCAGTGATTGGATTTCCCGTTTCGGATGCCCTCTTAAAATAACGTCTGACAGAGGTAAACAATTCGAATCACACTTATTCAACGAACTTTCCAAAATCTTAGGCTCAAAGCACATATCAACCACAGCTTATCATCCTGCGGCGAACGGATTGGTTGAGCTTTTTCATCGATACCTCAAAAGCGCTATCATGTGTCACAACAGTGGTGACTGGTATGAAATTTTACCCATAGTTCTTCTAGGGATTCGGAGTGCATGGAAGATTTATCGTCATCTTCCGCTGAGCTGGTCTACGGAGAGACACTACGTTTATCTGGTGACTTATATCATTCTTCTAAGAAAGCAGTAATAGATCACTCAGATTTTTTATCCCGATTTCACTCGCATATTAAGAAAATAAGACCAACTGCTGTTGTAAGACATGGTGTTAATAACAATATATTTGTTTACAAAGACTTGTACACGTCGTCACACGTTTTTCTACGACAAGATGGAGTTAAAAAGTCTTTGCAACCTCCTTATTCTGGACCATATGAAGTAGTGGAACGTTCGGAAAAAGTTTTTAAAATTAAAATTGGTCATAAGATCACTACTGTTTTTGTCGACAGATTAAAAACAGCATACATGCTAAATGAGTCGGATAATCGTATGACAACTACGAAGTCGACGAAGCGTACTCCTATCGTTTCATCGCCAATGCCGCCATCGAAAGATGCCGAAGTCACCACTCGTTCTGGTAGAAAAGTTAAATTTAATAGTTTTTATCGACATTAGGTCTCCGGGGAGGGGGGGGGGGACTACTGTGACTGTACTGCGACTTTAACCTAACGGTCTTATGTACATACTACTCTATGATTTTCATGTTGCCATGGTTTTGTTATTTTCTGTTCTTATGACTTTTCCTTATATTTTGATAATCTGCTGTTAAACTAAAATTGTTGTATAATATTTGTAATATACTTGAAAATACTTTAATCTGATTTTATTTTGAGCACTGAGTTCATTGTAGTATACATATCTCTACATATATATAATTGTATATGTTTCAGTAGTGAAAGAGTAACAAACATTCATCCATAAAAACTTACGCGATTATAGGTTTATTAGGATGATTTTTTTTTTAGAAACGTACACACAATGTGTTGCAATTAATTTTTTTTAGAAAAAAAAACTTTACCTGAACATATCTTGTGTTTGTGTCAAGCAATCTTTGTGACTAGTTATTTTACCTCGCTGTTGTATCGAAAACACTGGCGCGCGTTCTCTTGGGAAATCAGCTGAGTGTTGCCACACCTGGGTGGCTCGGCTCATCTCTAATTTATTAGCAGGTTGAATTTCTAATTAAACCCCGCCTACTTTTTAATATCCACGTCCCGATAATATTTCCGTATATTGCGAGTAGGGATATATTCGGATTGTGTGGCTTTAATAGAATCGAATGTTTTTTTTTCGTGTAAACTACAGACTTAATTGTTACCGAATGATAGGAATGGTCATCTCATCCAATCCACTTATAGCAAAGGCTCAGACTAAGTTTAGTCGGTAGGTCATTCTCGTCGAGCCGCCTTGATTAGTCTGGAATCGGACAAAGTCCCCGTGGTACTTTTTTGCGATGGTGTCCATGAGGATTCACAGCCTCTTTCCAAAGGGATAAAAGGAATGCTCATTTAAACAATTTGTTGAAAATAGTGTACTTTTCTCGCGACTAAAACGTCATAATTGCCTTCAATTTCATAGAGTTATCGCGTTTCTTTCAACTATATCGACGGTACATAAAGAATTGTAGTACAGATTGAAATCAAACGGGCATATTTAATTTATAGTTGATGTGGCACTGTCGTAATTTGTTTTATTTTAGCGGCAGAGCTAAGGTGTGAAATGTGATTGTGACATAACGAATTACCATAAATGTAAAGTGAAAATTCTATCTATCGTAATAATTTGCTTACAAATAGCATTGCTGTTAAAATAGTACATAATGTCAATTGTTTTTGATTTATTAGGTTTAGTATAAATTTTCATTTAAAACATTGTTATTAGATAAAATTCGTGTTTGTCTTTTCAATCGTGCTTTACATGTAGTGCGGGTAGAGGAAACGTAACTTTATGTCATTATGTTAATTTAAATTTTAATATCCATAGCATATTATGTAGCGAAGTCACGGTTTTCTGTGTGATCAAATCAGAAATGATGAAATCCACAGAAGAACCAAGGCACCGATATAGTTCGAAGAATTGCGAACAGTGGAAAGTGGCAGAGGAAAAGTCGCTCGCAGGACTGATGACCGTTGGGGTGGAAAGGTCTTATAGTGGCCAGCGTATGCCAGGAAACGCAGTCTCCATAAGGTGGGCTAATGATTTGGTGAAGATCGCAGGAAGGTGCTGGAGGGGCTTATATCCCGCAGTGGGCGTGTCTAGGCTATAAGATGATGATGATCTAATTAATATTATGATGTCAGTTTTTATGATTGGTAGCTGGATTCTTCAACTACAATAGTGAAACGAACGCCGGATATTGCTTTCAGGCTTGACGGTCATTGGTATGGAAAGGCTCTCGAGTGGTTGGCATATACCTGAAAACGTAATTTCCTACAGGTTGAGATCAAATTCCAGAAGGAGATTTGATTGAAGATCGCAGGAATATGCTGAATGCTAGCAACGGAGTAACGTTCAATGTTTGTTCAACAAAGACCTCCTTTGTCCAGCAGTGGACGTCTGTTAGTACACAATGATAATAATTATTATATATATAATTTAATGTTCGATTGGACCTATGATAGTTTTGCGTAATTACACAAATATCCGAATAGACAAAACTATATCTTATGGCGTGTGTGGATGTACCGCCGAGAGCTTTATCGCTGAGTATGACGAATATAATACAGTTTTCATAATCAAGTATCCGATTGGATAACGATTATCGATCAATCGCCGGCTACAAAATAACCACCTGGGTCTGAAGCTAATTATGAATCTTTGTGAGCTACGACGGGTGACGTGAATGATAGGTACATGTTGATTAGCTGCTGTTTACCTTTCGCTGACGGAAATAAGATTTGTTACTATATTGGAGGAATATAAATCCGTTGACGGCTAACTTAATAGGCCGGATTGGGCGTGCCAGTTTAGAAATAGACTAGCAGTATGTAACAATACGAGTTTAAAATTATTACGATTACTAATCGTAATCTTCTTATATATAAAAATGAATCGCAAAATGTGTTGGTAAGCTCATAACTCAACAACGCCTGGACCAATTTGCCCAATTCTTTTTTGTTAATGTTCGTTGAAGTTCAAGAAGGGTTTTTACAATGAGGAAAATTCGAATAATTATCGGAAATACCCTAAAAACAGCCCTTTTATTTTTCCATGCAAACGTTTTCTAACTAAAACGTACAGTCGAATTGAGCTTTATTGTTATTGTATAAAGTTCATATTGCAAGCACTCACTGTTGTCTAAGCAATGAAGGTGTGTTCCTAATATCAAAGAGTCAATTTGCGCTTTATTAACGCTACATATAGTTGAAATTCAATCATATCTATTAAAACAGTGTGCGTGCGTGCGTTGGAGCACAGAATACATCGTTGGAGGATTTAATATCACGTTCCAAAATTGAATAGCCACAAAATGTAATAGGTCATTTAGACTTTTTTTGCGATTTGGTTGGCTATGCGACATTATCTATAAAATAATTAGGAACAAAAAACTGCCACTGTACAAATCTTTTTGACAGGACGAAGTCTGTCGGGTCCGCTAGTTATAAATAATTTTGAATAAGCTTAACTTTGTTTTCATCATTATTTTTATTTTGTTTAAAAAAACAATAGAATATTTATCATGTGTCCTAGGTGCAGTCATAAACATATAAACTTCACATGTATGTGGATGGTGTATGTCCAGCCAGAAAAAAAAATAGTAGGTCTTAAAAAAACATCTGACTTGGAGAACCTGTGACCCGTTGCGTAGTAGCCATCTTGACCGCTGACCGACAAATCTCCATTATAGTTTGAAGTTTTCAGTCAAAAAGAGGTCTTGGTCGAACTACGTTGCGAATCACTCATTTCGTTGGTTCGCAACGTAGTTCGAATTTGAATTAAGGATAAGAAAAGTTTAAGGGTTTTAGTCGTTACTAACATCTTACATTTGACATCCAAGCAACCAAATTTAATTCACCTTATCACTTATGGTTACGCGAGTTTCATGTGGGAGTTCACAAGCATAGAAGTCTACAGGAGGCCATGTCACCTCGTGTCGTATTGAGAAACACCGTTACCTCGTGGGCGGAGTCTTATTGTACCAAGTAGCATTGTTTAAGAGAAAATCGGGTAAAACAAGTTATAAAACACACGGTAATTATATTAGTGGATGTGGGCGCATGTACAATGCTGTTGTAGTTTTCATTTCATGACTGCGATTGTGTTGATTCTAAATAAACTTGAATTAATATTTGTCTTGACGATTATGGTTGATTACTGGTGTATAACGTACTAGCTTTCGCCCACGTCATCTTAGATTTTCCATAAAATATTCTCCCATAGTAAAAATATCTTATTTTCTCGTATCTCATTTCAGCCAATAGACGCCCACTGTTGGACATAGGCCTCCCCCAAGGATCTCCACGCAGATCGGTCCTGCGCTGCAAGCGTCCAGCGCCTTCCCGCGATCTTCATCAAATCGTGGGTCCACCTTGTGGGAGGCCTACCAACATTGCGGTGTCCAGCATATGCCTTCTGTTTGTGAATGCATATCAATTCTGTTTGCTATATGTTTGTTATTCAAATTCAAATTCATTAATTCAGTCTAGGCTGTTACAAGCACTTGTGAAAGTCGAAAAGCTACGCCATCGGTTCGCAAATCTACGGCGGGAGACCTTGTACTGGGAACAACCGGCAAGAAACTCAGCAAGGGCTGGTTTTTTTTCTCTGTATTAAATAGATACAGGGTCGTCAATTTGGAAAATGACTTCAATATGGATAATTAATGAAGACACTTTCCATTACATAATATAGGAAATACAACTAATAAACATATAATTTGAAAACATGTCTATATTAGGAATGCCGTGTCATACAGTTTTAAAAGAATATATTAAAGTTAAATTAAAATTATAATAAATAGTACTCAGTATAGCAAAGAGCAGACTCATCTCCGCTGGCAGCCCCCGTTCACGAGCATGACATTGTGGTACTTGTGTTTGATTCAGAGCTAAAGGAAGAGATTCATGCGTTTTTGTTAAATAATTTTAAGCGTACACGTTCATTAGCTATGACAGCAATAGAGCGTATGTTTGTTTGACACTGTGTTAAATAAGGTGTCTAAATAACGAAAACTGGCATGCAAATCTATACTTATAATAAATCTGTAGAGGTCAATTCTGTACATGAAATATATTTCCAAAATAACTATTAGGGGGTGATTAGGGATCGATACTGATGCCAAAAATGCAATCAGTAAAATTTTTGTCGGTCTGTTTGTCTTTCTCGACGGATTTTAACGAAAATTGGTACAATTATTTTTCATATTCCTGAGCTGGTTATAGTATACTTTTCATCACGCTACAAGCAACAGGAGCAGAGCACTGAAGTGAAATGTTGGGAAAACAGGAGAAGTTACTTCATTTTTTAAGCGTCCGTCGCGTGTGCTACCTTAATGGAGAACGCTACACAGATATCGGAAAAAAACACACGGAAATGTTCTCCTTAAAATTATTTAAAAAATATCCCACGACACCATATGTCTATCTTTTATGATTGACTCACAATAACACGTGTAATTCCCGATAGTTTGCAGTTCAAAGCTTTTTGATTATATTTACCTACTCTAACTTTTCTAACACTAAGTAATCCCTAATACTGCCTAAAATTACGATTCCACGCGGACGAAGTCGTGGACACAGCTAGTACAACATAATATCACACTCTAACTCAGCGTGTACCTTTGTGTCATGTTATAAAAATAATCTTCTAGAAATAACTTGGATCGTGTAACGCCCAGTAGGTTGGTCACTGGTTTGAAAAACTAAGCACTCATTATTATTACGTCAGCAGCTTATGAAGAGTTTATCAAGTCTAATATTACCTGTGATTTTTATGCTTCAGTAATTTTAATAGCGTTACGGCCGCCATGGTTACGTTTTTGTAATCGATTGCCTAAGAATTTTAGAATTAGAGCCAAGTTACTCAAAATAAGTATCACTTCAAAGGAAAATGAATAACATTACACTAGTTTTGGAAGAATCTTTTTGGTTTTTAAAGTGCTGTAATGAAATTTCGTTGCACTTCCTCCTGGCTTGTGTATTTGCCAATGACAAATTTTAAAGGTGGGGAAACCAAAGGATGGTAAATAATTAGGATAATTAACAATAATTAATAACAAAAATGTTTAATCTAATCAAATTGACACATATCATCAAAAATGAAGTTTCTGATTTGTAATCTGTAGCTATCAATAACTCATAATTAAGTTTTATTCATTACTTTAGCTGTAGTAGTCAGTTTCCAGTTAAATATCCTATTGGTCGAAAGGTTAATAGCAGGTTTGAGGGCACGCCTCAGAATCTTCATCAATGGAGGAATTGACCTCTGGAGTCTCATTAACCCTGGTTCAATAGCTTACGAAGCTTCGCCATTTATGTTGGAGCTTTGGAAACAAGCCAGTGCCATTCTCCGGCGATCTTCTAACCGTCCATGTAATATTTGTTGTTTAGACACGCTTCTCTATAAGCTTGTTAACCCCTCAATGTTCCAAGCGGCCATTACAACCACTACTATATATATATATATAATTTGTATCACAACTTGAAACATATACAAGATCATTACTAATGACTACAAAACAAATAAATACACGCCCGATGTAGTTTCTAATATTGGTGGCGAACACAGCATGCACAAAGTTTTCACAGTAAGACTATCACATAAACTAACAGTATAAACACTTATTTATCCAATTCGTCAAGGGGTTTAAAAACGTCAACTATTACTGAGAGAACCTGAGAAAATGTCTATCTTTGATTGAATCTCATTGTAGTACGAGAAGGATATGTATAATGTATCCGGCTCGAAGGACCACTTTTATGTACAGTGTTTGTACATAAAGAATCTTGATATAAGGATCTTGATATAAACACTTGATAACGATAAACTTGATTTATTTTATGTATAGTGTGCACACAAACAGAGTCGGTTTAGAACTGAATTAATTACGTAAAATGTCGAGCGCTAACGACTCGCGCTCAAAACGCTGACGCGGTACAATGCTAAACAATGCTACTTTGTACAGGGGATGACCAATATTTGTCCTACAGAGTCGAAGATGGAAATTTCTACGGTTTGATATCCGGCTACTCGGACGAGGAACCCATATCTATTTGAATTATACGAAAATAATTCGAAAAATTTCTGGGAATCGGAATCTGAGAAAATATGCTACGACCAGTTGGGCCTATCTCTAACTGTAACTGTCGTTGAAGTACGTAGGCACGGGTGAGGATCACTAATTCTCACTAAAAAGTAGATTATTTGTTTTTTTTAGCAGTTACTGTTTATTTATTTATGAGGAACAACAACAGCCAACTTATGTATAGACTTATACTAAATACATTTTTAAAGTAACTTAGGCCAAAACAGTCGTTCACAATGTATAACAACGCTATTAACAAACATACAAATATATAATTCAATATTTTATTTTCTACATAACCCTTAACTTAAAACGTTGTTTGTTGTTGATTGTTTGAAATGTGTACGTACAAGCAGTTTCTTTTTATTGACATTAATTTATTTATTGGTAGAGATTTATCAAAATTGCAATAGAGAGTTTCATCTGTGGCAACATATTCGTGTCTTATTTTACACCATGATTGCCCTTATTATTCGTAATAATGGCGGTCTTCGTGAAACAAATCCTGAACTTGACGTGCCATCGACTGTACTTTAATTTTGTACGTCATTTTCGATTTAACGACCATTCAACAGCACTTCCGAACCTGCTCCGAACGCTTCTTCAAAGCCGCAGAGCAACACGCGAACCCTCTTATTAGGAAGGCAGTGGATTACATCCAAGATAACCAGTTGACCAAGATAACCAGTTGACCCAGGACCTTCTGTCCTTGCAGGCAGCATCTGCGCTGCCGGCGGCATCTGCACCGGCAAATCCTCCATGATCCCTTAGTTCGGCAGCCTTCAGCATCGCCAAGACTAGGTTCCCTAATGATAAGGCCGGCGTCACTTTGACTTCCCGCGCCTCTTCTAGCGCTTTGGTCCCCTTTATGGGCCTGCGCTGCATCGCCCCTCTCCTGAGGGGCGGTCGCCCTCACGATTTGCCTATATGGTTTTAGAACCTAGGCCAGGCTGAGTTTAGTCGGTAGGTCATGTGGCTGGACCGGTCGCGCGGAGTCCGACATAACCTCCGTGACACTTGCCGTTGTGGGGGTATCCTGGGTACGTTTCGTACTCCTTGTGAGGATTCTCAGCCTTCCTCTCCTGAGGAAAAAAAAAACAATACGTCATTTTGTTTGTGATTCTGTTGTTATTGAAGTTTGAATCACTAGCAAAATGTGGGTCGAAGTACTGCGTTATTTATAACAGCGGAACTAGACCATTGAGGTTATTATAAAACGCCCTATGGCGATACTTGTAATTTAAAAATCAATTTTAATTTCCACCGTTAGTCGGTCATCGTAAGATGTAATTTATTATTTTAAGTACCGTCCAATGTTGTGAAAGTGGTCGAAGAATCGATGCATGCGCCGGAAATATTATGTTTATGAAGACCTTCTTATATGTATATTGTAACTGCCGTGATTGAGTGATTTGTGTGTTTATTTAAATTAATAAATATTTTAACTCTATGAAATATACAAGGAGATTAAAGTTTTGACTACTCTATTACATCAGCCCAGATTCAATTCGCTTGCTGGAATAATAGTAAGTCTGATCTTTTTTTAAACTATCTTTTTTGAATATAGGTTTTTTTGTAAAAGCGATAAAATAATTAAGCTTTTAAGTTGTCGGTTAGTTAGAGAGATCCGTTACTTTACTCGTTCATTGTATAATTCACATACAAAATCGGTTATGCTAAGGCTTAAGATGTGACGCAATTTTTAACAGCAAAATATTATTCTATAAATCAATTTGAATTTCGAACTTATACCCTATTTGTGTAGTGTGGTGAAAGTAGTGTATTGTGTCACTAATTATATTGTGTATGCATTAGTGCAGGGTGTTGGAGGTACACTTCAGTCCCTTAGTTGGTTTTTAAATCATCAACTAGGATATAATTTAACTGAGGTAGAGAATTGCGTTGTTATTTAACGAGTAGTGATATCTCCAGCGAATAGAACACAGATTAGGTGGATTTCACAAAAATGTGAAGTCCACCAATCTTATTTCTTCCATTAGCAAAATTAGCTTATAATACTTATAAATGTAGTATTTCCTAGTTTCTAGAGGACTTTAAGTTACGAGACAGTGCATAGCATGCATTTTGGTTTACGAAATAAATGCGTAATTTGGACGATTATTTTGGATGTCGTATTTCGATAAGGTAGTGAGTGAGACCGGGAGTAGGGGACGTTCCGGCGTGATTGTCGCGTCGTGTCGCGATCGTATCGTGTCGAAACGATTGTCGCACGGCACGAAGCGGTGCGCCGGCTAAGCGGCGATAATGCGACCTCAGCGAGCCGGGGTATTTAATTGATTTATATTTCGCCACTAATGTTCCGTGAATGGATACCGAAAATTTTATGGTCTTCGTTCTATATTGATATTTTTTTTTATAACGTTGGCACTATCGGCTCAAGAGAATATTTTCTTCAAAGGTATTTTTTTTAGTATTAATATGAGCTGTAATGTTAATATATATGTTAATATAATTTAAGAAGACGACCAGTTTTTTTTTATCTTAACATCTTAAAGATTATGTCAGTCTTGTTTGTAAACAAATAACTTTAAATGTCATTGTATTAACTAACTTCTATTTAATTCTCCAATAATGTCTTAAATGGAGCGAAACTTAGAATTCTATTGCACATTAAACATTATGTAAAACTTGTCTACAAAAATTACTTAAACTAACATTATCTATATTATCTAACTTATATATAAATGTATCGTTTGGATAACAGAAATCCACCTGACTATCAAGATTGTATGTTACATGCATTGATATATATGTTAGCTATGTGTATACTTATGTATGGTATGATTTCAACCTAACTTGTAAGCATGATGACACATGTAAAGTAGCTCACCTCATATTGCTTGTCTTAACATACATAAATCCTGACTCTTTTCATGGGGGGTACTTTCTGTTTAATACAAAACATGAGTGAAGGATAACGCAATTATATTGTCTGTGGCTAAATTCACTTTGGTTTTTGTATCTGTACTCTATCTTGTGACCGCCAATAGCGGACATATCGATTACCTTGTAATTTTCTATAACAAATCACTAAAAAAAATATTAGTTGCTTAACTGTGTCCATAACACAACAAACTGGTCCTTCGAGCATATTACAAAAGAAGAGAAGAAAATCCAATAAAATGAAAGTCAACATAGGTACGGTGGAGTTTCATTCATCCGTTCCATTGACGCCAGATTTATTGGATTACAAACCGCACATTTCCGAAAATGAGCAGGTATTAAATAAGTCATATTATCGAGGTCTCTTGACATAGGTGTTAGAGGCCTCGAGTTTAAAATACTTTCTATTTGACGGTATTCAGCTTTTCATAAGTCATAACAGTATTTCCAACGGCACGTTTAAGATGGTACTCTACACTCTTTATTCCAGCTTCCCACTCTTTCATTAATACATGCATGCTCGTCGTTAAGGTCAGGGCAAGAGTTGGGTATTCTTGATCTGAAGATCCTTCAGCATATCACCTATTTGGTGCAATTATGTTCGTCTAGAGGTTCCCAATTTTTTTTTGTGTCGTTGACCTTTTGCCATGCTTTACAGTTTTGGGTAGATCCTCTACTTACCTGACATCGAATGCCTACAACATACAAAATTTTAAAAGCATATGTAATCTTTTTTCACTTCATTGGTACTTTTATAAATAATGTATACATATGTCTCTGTGCCAGTCATGAGAACGTACACGTATTGAGGTTAAACATTCCTTGAGATACCTAATGAGAGAGATTCCATCTCGAGGGTGCTGAGTAAGCTAGAAATACGCACGTACCATTTTAGTATATAAGCTTTAGTTTTAGTTAAATAAATCAGTTATTATAATGGAGATCATAATAGACGATATCAGACTATAACCTGAGTCTCATTATGTCCATTGCCTAAAACCCTGGGAAATCTCTATATCAGAAGATAATACAATATAAGTAAATAGATACTAACAGTGTATGTTAAGATCAATTGTCGTGGACCCCCATTTTCATTTCATGGACCCCCAAATTTTTTGCGCTGACGTTGCCCCCTGACGCTGACGCTGACCCCTTTGCATGTTATCATAGACCTTTAGGGGTTTGGGAATCACTGGTCTAGGTCATCCCCTACCAACTGGCCCATTTGTATTTGGCCTATTAATTTTTTTTACCAGTTGTCTGTTGTCCTTTCTTCGTGTCCAAACCAACTAAGCTATAGTATCTGCGGTTTTTGAACACTTTAATTTTCTCTACAATTGGGAAGACGACAATTTTTTAAATTCTATATATAATAAGAGTTCTCTTTTAAGTGAGAAATATTGTAGAACCAACAGTACACCTGCACCTATTACTTTTGAAGATACATCGACATGTTTGCGGCGCTGTCGCGGGTCGCTCAAAAACGCTCCATACTAAAAACACTGCAATCGTGACGTCATAACTAAGTAAACTCGCCTAATTTATATGAGCGTATAAACAAATTTTAAAATAACTTTGTTATTTGTACGATTATACTTTCTATATAAAAAAATGTTACATTTAATGTGAGAATGTTAGAAATGTGTTCGTTTCATTAGAATTATGTAAATAATAATTGCTCTTTTTGTAGAAATCTAAAAACAATATAAATTAATAAATAAACTGAAATATCTATATTGACACACTTTCATGAGATATAAATTGCTCAAATCAGATAATTATAGTATAAAAACGGCCATAATCAGTTGTAGTCGTCTACCCTATTCTCGAACTATTTCACCTTCATCTTTGCAAGATAACAATTCTAGGAATGGCGACGTCTTGAATCTCGCATCAATTGCCATTAAAATACCTCGCAAGCTGAAGAATACGCGTAATTACCGAACCAACTCATATTTCAATGCGCAAGTGAGTACAGTCAACTCAAAAAACGTCGGGAACATTTTGAAATTCCAGCGAATTATTAATGGACGGGCAAATTGTTTTTATATACTATATAAGTCACGTATTACTTTGTCAAGGCATCATTTCAATCAATTAGCGTGGAAATCAGTTTCTTTAATGTCGCAGTCCAATTGCTGGGGATCTGGAGAGACCTCAAAAAGGTGATTGATTATAATTGGACATCGTTCGTGTTGCTCTGTACTTAATAATTTTATATTTGCCCTCAGATATTACAAGAAATAAACTTTACTGTACCCTACAATGTACCTCGGTCATCTAGATATAAGCTTTTTCAACCACACCTATCTAGGGACTAACGCTCAGCATTTTTCACCCATAAATAGATTGCAATATCAGTATAATACCTTATTTCAGAGCAGCGACTTCGACATTGACATCTTTTGTAACAGTCTGTACAGTTACAAAAAACACGTAGTTGAATCTTTCGCGCACCGTTGATCCACCTGTGTACATGTAGTTTTCTATAAATTTATATGATTTTGTTTTTCTTTTATTTTTAATTACATTTGCTCGTAGTTAATGCATGCCGTGGCACCCTTTAATTAAGATAGCACTTAGCATAGTTCTAAGTATTACAGTGTCCATAAACATTGTCTTAGTGTATGTCTTGTTGATTGTCCTAAATAAATAAATAAAAAATATTTGGAATATGTTCATTGTCGTCTCATGAAGAAAGCTGTGAATTTTTATTTATAACATCTGCGGCAGATAAGCGTCGTGGTTCACGCCCGACTTGCTAAATGGATATCATTTTGGTGACAAATGATGAATATATAAATTGTGTGTAATTAAAAACTTGCTAGATTGCTAGAAAAAATTATTGTGTATTTTATTAATTGTAAATTGCTGTAGATATAAATATTACAGCTAGCCAGAGATCTAGCGATTTTAAGTCGCTATTTGTTAGTTATCATATCAATATTAATACAGTAAACAAAGCTGTGTTAGATACATTAAACTAATTTAAATGATCACCTATTTTTTGAATTCAAGAGTAGTGGAATAACTATTAAAATTTTAGAAAAAGCGAGCAATTATGATGAATAGGATTTAAATTCTAACCTGATCCGGCTAACTTGGAGGTTGAACTGCGGCATCACTTAGTTGTTATACGTAAAAGAATTTTCAACACACTTCCTCATAAAGTGGCTCTAATCCCATGGCAATTAGGCACATAATGACACCTATAATCAAACTGTGATTTTTTCATTACTATTATTCACGAGTGAGTAATAGTTTTAATATTGTTTTGTTTTAATATTATTGTTTGAGTTACGCTTACATTTGCGCTAAAAAGCTATCCGCGAAAAGCCCAAAAAAAAAAGAAACCTCATTTTTTAGTCTATGGCCGATGCGCGCCCATAGGAAAACTAATAAATTTTTCCCGCCATTACGAAACATTTTTCACAACTCGTCTCGTTTTCTCTTTTGAAGTTATTTAGTTAGTTATTAATTAAGATGTCTGCAAATACAATTTATGAAGAAAATGGATTTTTATTTAGTATTATTTTATTCAGAAGTGTGTTGAAAAACGTTGTATGATACACGTGTGCATTGATGATTACCGTCCTCGGCTCCTTAAGACCCTCGCCTGACGGCTCGGGCCTCAATGCGCCTCAGCGGTGATCACCAACATTACACACTTTTACCATAATGTACTATTATTTAATCTTTATGCACTATAAAATTGTAAACAACGCCACCAAAAACTTAACGCTACAAGAATTCTTAACCAGTCAACCGCAAAGGAAGTTGTAAATTTTAGTAAGGCCATGGAACGACGAAAAAAAAATAAACATTTATTTATAATATATTCACTTTTAGAAAAAGTTTACGATGTATTTTCCCGCTAGGGGTCTCTGAAGTCTGAATTGGAAAAAGTTGTCGTCAAGGAGAACAACATATCCAAAAATCAGCTGATTCTGCCGAAAACCACGATTTTCTAATTCAGACATCGGAGCCCCCTAGCGGGAAAATGAGTCGTTAACTTTTTTTGCGACCATTACATTTTTTGCTCAGCTCGACCAGGAGAACAACAAATTTTGACCTGGACCTGGCTACTTTAACTTTTTAGGCTTTTGATAATATGTAAACAAATACTACATTCAAAGTGTATATACTTTCACCATACTGGGGGTAAACATAGGGGATGAAAGTTTTTGTCCGACTTGGGTCGGAAACTACTGAAAAGTTGATATCTAAATGATAGTTTGAGGATGTTTCCGGATGGAAAAGAACATAGGAGCATTATTACCATGGGAAAGTATATTTTTACTGTAGAAAAATCTAACAAACATTTGGCTAGGTTTTGATGCAACTTTTTGGTGGTATGAGACACGGAGAACAACATAATAAAATGGTTGATTGTTGAAAAATCAGTCATCAAATATTTGATTGTTGAGAATTGGTTACCCATTCGCCAGCGGAGGAACCTAAGACTAGTTTCCCTACTTTTCAGCATATTTTTCGAACCGAATGCTCCTAATTATTTAAAAAGAAGGTTTCAGACGCTCGGTAACAACCATGGGCTCAGCCTACGTTTCGCTGCCTCTATGACTCTGAAAATCCCACCTCATCGATCCGGGTTTGTGTCAGACTCATTCACTCTGTCCGCCACTCGCTTGTGGAATGAGCTGCCTCCTAGTTTGAGAGTGGCCAGTACTAAGGCATCATTCAAAAAACATGTGCGAAGACATTTTCTGGAGTCAGTCTAAAATTGGTATGACAACAATATGTATATATATATAATGTATGTATGCGTGTGTTTATATATGTGTATATATTGTATATGTATGTATATTTATATATGCGTTGCTAGTATTCTAACTTTATTTGCATAGGTATAATAATTGTTTATTTGTCATGTTAATAAATAATGTCTTTTAATATTATTTCTTCTCCGTAATCGTACACCGTCTACAATGGTTCTCACATTTTACAGGTTGACTGGTAGAGAATGCCTCAGGCATTAAGTCCGCCTTTTGTACATCTGATTCTTGTTGTGCGAAAAAGATTAAAGAAATAAATAAATGGTAGTTTCCGATAAATTATCAGATTTCGAACTATAGCGATAACTCACCGTGTTACAATACAACTATTTATTCAACTGGCAGTATTCACAGGCAGAATTACGGGAAGGATCTGCAAAAATCCCGACCCTACGAAATTGTAGGGTCAGAGTTCCAGTAATTCACTCTCACACCTTTCCGCGAACTGCGCGCGCGCCATTCAGTTTTATCGCGTAATTAAAGACCATAAAATCAGTAGCTTGTCGGAGCCACGGGCAGTGCTAGTGATGTGACATCTACTGTGCTTTTACTCGAGTGTATTCGTTCAGTTGCATTCGAGTCAAAATAAAAATGACTCGAGTGTACTTAGAATATATGTCAAAATTTTAAATTGATCTCCTTTTGTTTTTTTTTTATTTTTTTGAAATTTCGTTGCTTCTCTTAACGTAAGCAATAAATACTAACATTTTCTATCAATGCTGCAGTGTTTTCATTCCTGTACTGTTTTAGATGACTTATTTAAAAATTGTCATTACCAAGTGACCGGTAATATACGGTTTTTTAACAACTATATTTTAATCTATATTCTCGCGCAGGATCTATTAAACCATTAACTTCTGGACTATTACAATTTTATGTCAACGAAAATGTTTCTTCTTATCTTATCTTATCTTAGGGGCAGGGGTGGCTACCGTGAGGTGCCAACGCACTTCGACCCATTATGGGTCTTTTGTGCTACCCCATTAGTGCCTACTTCTTAATGTCGTTAGACAGTTACTTGACCACCGTCAGTCCAATCAATCGTGCTCAAGAGCCTAATTATGTCCCTTGGTGGCATTACCCTAAAGTCGTTGGGTTTTGGGTATCCAATCCCTATCAACCTTTGCCTACTGCCGGCCAGAGCATCGCAGTTGCACAATAGATGTGTCATGCTCTCCTCCTCGGTCTTGCAGGCCCTGCATAGATTGGTCTCAGTGAGGCCCATCTTGTGCAGCATAGTTCTAGTACCAAAGTGTCCTGTAAGGGCACCAAGCACCAGGCAGGTGTGGAGCCTACTTGAGCTCAGTGTGAATCTCAGCCAGTTTTCTGAGCCCATAAAGAGCTTGGCGTGCGTCATTCCCTGTAGGTTATTCCATTCCTCTGTATGCCTCGCATGCGATTGCATTCTTATATGTGTTCCAATTGTCTTTGACGTGATGCCGACAAAGGGTTCAGGTCCCACCATGGGCGTTTCCGAACCCTTCCTTGCCAGGTAATCAGCCTTTTCGTTTCCAGGGAAACCGTTGTGTCCTGGTATCCAAACTAGGCGTACAGTGTTGGTCTTTGCAAGCTTATTAAGCACTTCGATTGCGTTCATTACCAGTTTGGAATCCACCTTATAGCTAGACAACGCTTTCAGGGTTGCTTGGCTATCGCTGAGGATATAGATGGTTTGACCTTTACAGCCTCTATCCAGATTCTCCTGCACACAGGCTATAATGGCGTAGGTTTCAGCCTGAAACACAGTTGCCAGTTTGCCCATGCTGATGGATTTCTCAATCTTGTTGCAGTATATGCCTGCCCCCGTTCCAGACATCATTTTCGATCCGTCTGTGTACCAGAAGAGGGTGTTAACCCGTGGGGATACCAATCCTCTGTTCCACTCTTCTCTTGATGGGATGTGGACCTCGAATTGGCGCCTGAATACGTATTTAGGCGTCATTTTATCACTGGTCATAGCTAGCGACAGAATTCCATTGTCATGCTTCATGTCCACGTGACCTGTGCATGGCCCGTCGGCGTTCCACATACCCATCATACTGAGTCTGTACAACGCCTTTATTGCCATCCTTTGTATGTAAATGTGTAGAGGCTCAAGGTTCAGGAACCGTTCCATTGCTGCTGTAGGAGTAGTTTTAAAGGCCCCTGTTATGGCCATGCAGGCCAGCCTTTGTAGTTTTCCTAATACTCCTCTGCATGTGGTTAGGTTCGTTCTTGGCCACCAGGCAATACTGCCATACGCAATTGTAGGTAGTATCATTATGTTGTAAATCCAGTAGAGGATCTTTGGTTTAAGTCCCCAGGTTTTACCAAATGTGTGGCGACACATGTTAAAGGCCCTTGTGGCCTTCTCGATAGTAAGCGTCACATGTTCCTTCCACGTTAGTTCTTTATCTAGGGTTACACCTAGATATTTTACTTCCGTGGACCATGGTATCTCCGCTCCACGCAACTTGAGGTTACCCATTCCATCGAGCTTCCTCCTGCGTGTGAACGGTACAATCACTGTCTTCGCTGGGCTGATATTGAGACGAGTCTCATTACACCATCGCTCGACCTTATGTAAAGCATCTTGCATCAGATCAGCTACGACACTCGGCACTTTACCGTTTATCAGTATGACTAGATCATCTGCATAACCAACTGTGTTCAGTGGTCCCTCATTCAATTGCTCGATCAATGGGTCAACCACTAGACACCAGAGTGTAGGGGAGAGTGCCCCACCCTGTGGGCATCCTCTGGTTGTTATCACACTCATTGTCTCGCCTAATATCGTTGCAGAAATTAACCTGCTGCGTAGCATGAAATTTATCCATCGTATGATAGTTTCATTGATGCCATGTCGTCTCGCTGATACATTTATGGATTCAAAGGTGGTCCTGTCGAATGCACCCTCTACATCGAGGAACGCACCCAGGCATACCTCCCTTGAATCCAGTGCCTTTTCAACTCTGCTTACAACATCATGTAGAGCGGTCTCAGTGGATTTGCCTGCTTGGTAAGCATACTGCTTGCCGTGTAGAGGCCGCCTTCTGAGTGGTCCGTCCCGTATGTATCTGTCGATAAGCTTCTCTATAGATTTCAGCAGAAATGATGAGAGGCTTATCGGCCTGTACGCTTTGGCCTGATCATAATCAGCTTTCCCTGGCTTGGGTATGAAGCTGACCCTAACGTTTGTCCATACTTTAGGTACATGCCCAAAAGCAATGCAAGCCCTGAATAGCCTGCATAAAATGGGAACCAGTACCGTTTCTCCCTGTTGTAGCAACACAGGAAAGATCCCATCCGGTCCAGGTGCTTTATATGGTTGAAAGCTCCTGATCACCCATCGGACCCTTCCCTCTGTTACCACCTTTTTGGCAGATATCCAGTCTTCTCTAGTGGTACAGACTGCTGTCTGATCCTCATGGTTTCTGGCATCTGCGGCAGTGTTAGCGACCCTGGAACCAGGAAAGTGCACATCCAGCATCACGGCCAGGGCTTCCTTTCCTGTTTCTGTCAGTCTCCCATTCTCATCTTTCACAGCTGTGAGCGGATGAGCTTTTGTCTTAGACATAACTTTGCTAAGTCGCATTCCTTCTGGCACTGCTTCTATGGATTCACAGAAAGTGCGCCATGATTTACGTTTAGCCCTTCTAACCTCAGTATTATACGCGGTTAGCTTCTTTGAGTATTCTGAGTAGTCATTTGTGCGCTTAGCGACGTTAAACGCTTTGGTGTCCACCATTGTACCTTTCTGGTCTTTGTTTCTTTTTCTGGACAGTTATTTGCCCAGACCTTAATAAGACTCGCGTTGATGCGCTCCGCCTCTGCGTCCAAGTCCAGAGTTGAACCGAACCTATGATTAACATTACCAAGCTCTATTTCTAGATCTTTCCTATAAGAAGCCCAATTGGTATTCCTAGGGTTCCTCCGTCGTATAGTGCCTACTTCTATGTTAGTTCTGTACCTGAAGCATATGTAGTTGTGATCAGACAGTGATACTTCAACTGACACATGCCAGTTAGCAATTGAAGGAGCCGCTTGCTTAGTCGCAACCGTTATGTCAATTACCTGAGCCCTAGTTTTGTTGACAAAAGTGGGCGTGGTACCCTTATTGAGTAGGAATAAAGATGAGCTTACCAGATATTCTAGTAGGTCTTCACCTCGTTTATTGATATCTGTGCTGCCCCACGCGATGTGGTGTGCGTTGGCGTCAAAGGCAACGACTGCTTTCCGTTGCCTCAGTGTTTCAACCAGTCTTCTGATGTGCGGAGAGACTGGCTCCTTGTCTTCGTACGGCAGGTAGGCGGCCACCATCACCACATGGTCGTTTTGGTGCCCGCCTACCGCAATGATCTCTATTGTGGTTAGATCTCTGTAACATAACGAACGTAAGGGTTTAGCAGTTATGCCATCCCTCACGTAAATGCATGTCCTTGTGTCGTTAGTTGGGCAGTAATAGTGGATTTCTCCCCCTGTGTTATCTAAGCCCCTTACTTTCCCCTTATACAGATAAGGTTCCTGTATGAGGGCTATGTCATATAAGTTATCTTTGAGCTGCTTTGCCATTATGGCAGTAGCAGCCTTACTGTGGTGAAGGTTAATTTGAACACACCTTAGTCCCTCCATCTCGGCGGTTTGATGGGTGCTCTTCTCCTCCGTTTATTGTGTCAAGCCGGATGTGGGCTCGGCGAACCGAAGCAGAGTTGGTTTAGGTCAAGCAGGATGTCATCTGTCCCTGCCGACTGTTGCGACAGAGGCAGATCCACCCCGTCCTCACCACCTCCCGGCTTCGCCTCGCCAGACCCCATCTTCTCGACCCTGTCTCCTCGCTTGCTGCTGCCGGCCCCACCGCTCGGACCCGCTGCAGCCTCGTCAGGTCCCGGGTCGCTCCGTACCTGCCTGTCGCCACCCTCAGGAGCATCTGCGAGAAGCTTAAACAAGCACATCTCGAAGCATCCCTGTAGGGTGTAGCCTGCCTGCTTGATGAAGTCAGCTGACTTCCCGTCCATGAGGACGATCCGTCGGATTCGGTTTGCCTCCACCTTAGTGTCGACAACCTTCCAACCAACCGTCCTCAAAGGCGGGTTGCACTTCTGCATCATCGAGCAGGCCTGTTTAGGATCCAGTAGCTTCATGCAGCGGCTCCTCCAAGCCATTTTGACAGGCTTTGGAACAGCCGCTGCATCAACCACTTTCACCTTGACGTCCCCTACAGACATGCCTGAGATGTTTGTAAGGACCCATTCGGCCGCCGTATGATCCTTGCAGTCCACGAATACGACCCCAGTTATGACCGCATGGCCAATCACACATGGTGGTGGGGGAACATCAGAGTCCATGAATTTCTCTGCTACGAGATCCATGAGTCTCTGCTGATCCCCCTCCACCAGATAGGTGTCAGGATAATCCTCAGGGATGACTGCCAATCTAACGGCTTCAAGGGCATCCCGGTATGAGCTGTACCCATAGGTCTTGGCTCTCTTCGGCTCTCCCTGTCCGCTGATCCGCGAGTCATCACTGAGGGCCTCTCTGCCACGTTTAAGTGCAGATTGACCCTGCGGTCCCTCCACAGCCTCCTCCTGCCTTACAGTTTGGGCCCGCTTCTTTGCAGACCCGTTCCGTTTGCGTCGCCGCCTGGAATTTACCTCCGACCCCGCCGCGGCGGGCAGCTCGGACGGACCTGCCTCTGGGCCCATGTTAGACCTACGGCTTGACCCACCCGAACCCCCCGCCCCAACAGAGTTGGAGTGGGATGTCTGAAAACCAGACCCAGATCCCGATGGCACAGGTTCCTGGGGTCCGCTCCCTTTATCGAGACTGAGTGTAGGCCCTAGGCTGCCTCGAGACGCTGGGCCTTTACGGTCAGTAGACCTCACAGTAACCTGACGGTTTCCGGTGGCCCTGTCCTGACCCAGCGCACCTCGGGGAGCTTCGGACCTCCCTCCTGTTATTGAGCTCGTTCGCTCCTTGGACCTGCCTTGCGGCTGGCCCTGTTTGGAGGTGCCAGAGGCACCCCCATCGATATTGATGTCAAACTGCGTAAATCTGCCCCCCCAGAATACGTGGGGCAACCTGAACTCGTGCCAGCCACCGGGGCCGATCCGAGTTCAGAGAGGGATTCTCCATTTCTGGTACCCTCCTGGGGTAGTTCCTTAGTCTCTTTATTCACGCTCATATTCAACATTATTCAACATTAAGAAGAGGTTAGGTAAGGGATTGGATATTTGGTAAGGAAGAGGGGTAATTAAGGGATAAGTGGGTTACACCTGGCCAGTGGGAGGGCTGTACCAGGCAGCTGTATGGTCGGGGACTGCCGAAGCAGCTGGCGGTAATATCTTACCGCCGTTCCATCATCCGCCACCTATGGACCCCGGTAGTAGCGCACAGCTTTGCCCTACCAAAATGTTTCATAAAATTATAATTGGATTGTGCGTCCAATTTAGAGACGGGTTGGTGGCGTCTAGAATATAGAGGGTATCTCGCGTAAACAAAAAATAACAAGTCTATAAATTAGTGTATATTATAATTAATTTTAATATAAAATTTGATTTCTATTATTCGAATTCTAGGTATCGAGTATAATGTGAGCAATGAAATAACATTATTTCAGAGATTCGAATGAGTCCCAATGTCCGTCTCACATCATTATGCCCAGCATTTTTGGCATAGTCCAAGCAACTGCAGCGACTAGAATTCTTCGCGGCCATTAGCAACATTTAAACCAGCCAGGAGGATGCCGCGCCAGTTTTTGCTATATTTAAGCCAATCATAGCTCTTCACTACCGCCGGAGGCTCTTCACCCTTACAAATTGCCACTATAAATAAATGTGCGTTCATTTTTTTTTATTGGTCCCGTTGTGATTGTGTTGTTCTCTCTTCTTTGTGCAATAAAGTGTTAATTAATTAAGAGTTTTGTTTTTTTTTGTGTTTGACTTATAGAAATTTACAAATACAGTGTAAAAATGTACATTAAATGAATTTACATAGATATTCTGAAATAGATTTCATTTCGATTCAAGTGCATAAAGACTGCAATGTACATGCATTGAACGACATTATCATCTTTGATAAATTTGTAAACAATGATTGCGTTATTTTTTATTTACTTCACACGTAAATATTAAACAAATAATTTTATTGTAAAATGTTATTAGTGTATTAATTTGTGTTGTAAAGTAGTCATGTAATACTATTGCGCTGAAAAAATTATTCAAGCACTTGGAGGTTATTAGGGCTATGCTCGGCGTTTCTCTGAGGGATCGCATCAGAAATGAGTGATACGTCAGAGAACCAAAGTCATCGACATAGTCCACAGGATCAGCAAACTGAAGTGGCAGTGGGCTGGCCATGATAGCCGTAGAACCGATGGCCGTTGGGGCAAACGTGTTCTAGAGTGGATACCGCGAAACGGCAAACGTAGTGTAGGACGTCCTCAGGCAAGGTGGAGTGATGATTTGCGCAGGACGGCTGGCAGGAGCTGGATGCGAGAAGCCGAAAATAGATCTCAGTGGCGTACACTCGAAGAGGCCTATGTCCAGCAGTGGACGAAGAGGGGCTGATGATGAAGGTTATATGCAGGAGGAAAACAGACCTAGTGAGAAAAGGAGTATTGAAATCTGTATACAATTTGATTTACAGGCAACCTCTTTCATCAAACAATTGCATTAACCTCTATACGCTAATCTCACTATTAGGCGAACAAATTAAATGTTCAAAATTAATTCTGTACACTTTGCATTTCAATATTATTTTGAATGTCTTCAAATCATCAACATTTGTTTGAAATAAATAGATACGGGCGATATAACATTGTACAGTTGATTGCTTTTCAAATGTGATTAATTTCGATGATACTCAAGTAGGCAGTTTTGACATAACATGTAATTTATTTAGCAATACAAGCAATTACCTTCTCCTATCTATAATGAGAACGGCTTCAAGTGAGTCTGAGAGTGAAGTATCCACTCGATATGTTGAGCGTTGACATGCCTTAGCTCTTAGGTTTGAAATATTGCTGTGTGTTTTGCTATTATCTGTGTGCATTATGAATTCTAGAACTTATGTGTGAACATTTCTAAGGATTTGCGGATGTATATTTATTTCAGATACAATTGTAACTATTTTAATACCTTAAAATGAACGGTTAGATGGTTTGGAAACGTAGAAATGATGGACGAAACCAATAGGGTAGACGACTACAACTGATTATGGCCGTTTTTATACTATACTTATCTGATTTGAGCAATTTATATCCCATGAAAGTATGTCAATATAGAAATTTCAGTTTAATTATTAATTTATATTTTTTTTAGATTTATAAAAAATGAGCAATTATTATTTACGTAATTTTAATGAAACGAACACATGTCTAGCATTCTCACATTAAATGTAACATTTTTTTTTATATAGAAACTATACCTATAAACATAAAAATAACACAGTTATTTTAAAATTTGTTTATACGCTCATACAAATTAGGCGAGTTTACTGAGTTATGACGTCACGATTGCAGTGATTTTAGCATGGAGCATTTTTGAGCGACCCGCGACAGCGCCGCAAACATGTCGATGTATCTTCAAAAGTAATAGATGTAGGTGTACTGTTGGTTCTACAATATTTCTCACTTAAAAGAGTACTCTTATTATATACAGAATTTAAAAAAAATTGTCGTCTACCCAATTTATATTGCCATCATGTGTGCACTGTGAACTCTAGAATTTATGTGTGAACATTTTTAAGGATTGTGGTTGTATCTTTATTTCAGACAATTCCAGTGTAACTATTTTAATCATTCAAAATGATGCTTTAATGGTTTGGATACGTAAAAAGGATGAACGACAGATATTCAAAGAGCAATTATGAATGGGTCAGTTGGTAGGGGTCGACTAGATGAACAAATTTGGACTAAACAGGTGATATCATTATATCACCTGTTTGGTCCAAATTTGTTAAACCTGGCCTTCTATCATTATAGAAGGCCAGGTCAAGAGTACTCGTAACCGATAAGCATGTATGAAAGTAATAATGAATGTCGAGGCAGCTAGGGAAGAATGTTTGGAGAACTGGAGAAATGGAAAACTGTGATTTCTGTCTACCCCCATGGGAGAGGGCGTGAGTATATGTATGTGTACGTTTATCCATAACAATAATTAAAAAGTTTAAAAATTTTCTAGTTTCTTTTTCTGTTGAATTAGAATAACTTTTGCCTTAATTTATTAATTAATTCTGCATTACATATAAAATTACGTTAAGAATGATAATTAGAGTATAAAAGAAAAAGAAACATAACATCGACAAGAATTTTGCTAAAACGCAAATCCTGGATCGTGATTCAGCGAATTGCCGATGAAGTCATAAATTATATAACGCATTGGAAATTGTTTCTCAGCGGAAAGCCGGCGCAAGCGCACCTACTAATCGGTTACCGCGCCCGGAGCGTCAGCAGAAAGATTTATAGAGCCGCCCGATCTCGTTTGCGCCGATATTGTGTGGCGTCTTTCACAATGTCAGTGATATAGTGCACGAATAAGTGCGACAAGTAAATAATTTTGATGTGCTGTTAGATTTATGGTTTATGTTTGCTTGAGATTTCGGTGAGCGGATACTAGTTAGGCCGGTTATCGACGATCCACTGTTGGATATAGAACGGATGCATCAGTGTTTGGGTGTTCCGATTGTGACGGTGGCAACACTGTGACGGCGGCGGCGCTTGAAAATCGGTAATTCGAATTTGATCATCTAATTTCGTATCCTCAAATATGTATGAATATTTCAAAGAGGTTTTTTTTTTATTTTTTTATTTTTATGGTTATGACATATGGTTATGTTTATGGTTATGACATTAATAAAGTAATATTAAGTGTTTTATTTATAATTAAAGAAAAAAAAATTACAGAAAGCACCTCCACTCCGCTGATAAGAAAATGTCATATTGTTAAGTCTGTCATTTTTAGTCTATAAAGTTTTTTAATTAATGTAAAGATTTTTAATTAATTAACAAAAACTAATAAGGAAGTTCTCTCTTTAGTTTTTTTGTTTTATTAACATTTTAATTATAACAGACATTGGCTAAAAAAGCTCTTAATTACATATCACTGCCGAGAGTTTTTATTCAAGAATAATAATTGAGAATCAATATCGGATTTTTTATTTTATGCCATGAGATTCTGGCAGATATACACAAGCCTAAGTTTTTTTGGAAGACACGAAGAGGTGCGAGTATGGGGTATTTTATGCCTAGGAAAAAAAGGTTTCATTAACTCCCTTTAACATATATATGTTGAAGGGTATCTATATATAGATGACCATTCATAAAACCTTCATTAACTGATCTTAATAAGATACGACACAAATATAATTATGTAAAATGACTTAAATTTAAATTGCCTAATTTTATAATAATTGAATGACAGAAACTAACTTTTGTGCGTTACAGAAATATAAAATGTTGAAATTTAGTGACTGGAGTTACTCATAAAGATTTGAGTAAAGCTATAACCTTACATAAAAATTACTTATATTATATATTAATAAACATATATATTAATTACTTATAATTTTCACATTAAATGATAGGTAATATTACCTGTTTGTTTATAAAAATGTATGTTAATAAATAAATAGACAGAAGACGTATCTTTTAATTAATCATGAAATAATTTTTTAAAATTATTTATTCAATTTATTTACCATAACTTTAGTTGATCTCAGTACAATTTAAAAGGCTACTAGGCTAATTTTAAAATGTTAAAATTGAATGAGCGCCTCAATTTGTTCATTTTAAGAACTAAACTGCCTCCTGCATTGAATCTCGAAAGGTATCTCAAAATTACAGGTGGCCATTGAAAACCAGTATCCAGAATAGGGGCCACAAATTAATCACGTCGGAGCCAATTATACCGCCATAAATTAACATAAAATACACTTTGCCACGGATCGATCAACTACGTGGTATTGCTGATTTAATATAAAAATTAATATTTGCGGCGCTTACACTGGGCGCTGGTAATCGCTGCGAATGAAGCGATAAATTATAATAATACTACGGCAAATTATTTTCTGAAAGTATCCTCGTTTTTTTTTTGCATTCCAATAAAAACTTGCCAGGGGCGTATTAAGGCAGGCACACGTCAGTCAAGGTTAGATCGCCGATTAGGCTCGATCTCTCGATGAGCCTAATCGGCGTTCTATCGATATCTATCGACGTAGAAGTTATAGACGATATAATTGTCACACATATCGGTGTGTCTATTCATTCATACACATACAACACATTAGCGAATACATTTTTTTTTGTGAGGGACCGGATCGGGACGTCGCAGATGCCTATGTTCAGATTTAGTGAGCGTGCTTATGGAAGGCATACGAATGGAGGGTTTGACATCTACTAGCGACCCCAGCGCCGTTCCGGGGTCGTTAGGTAACAATGGCTGTGATATGCTTTTGCCAATTTCATGATAATATTGCTTGCATTGACAACATTAAATTTTTTTGATTGTCTGAGAGGTTGAATGGTCTGAGATTGAGAGCTATTAAGCATTTTCAGTATAAAGATCTCTTGCGTTTATCGGTTCTGTTAGCTCAACCTGTTGATAATTATATCAATGGTTTATTATCGAAATAGAATTTTTCATTATTTGAATTAAACTACTTCAGTAGCAGTTTATCATTATTGTTTCTTTTTTATATTTTCTGACGTTTAATATAGTTGTTTGGATGTTTTTTAGATTTGTATATTGATCGCTCATTATTTGATTGTTGATTGTCGCTAAAGTAAAATACACTTCTAATTCACTTATTAAATGCAATCTTGTAAACAATTAATATTTTAAACATATGAATTTTCTATTATTATTACAAATTTATGAGATTTTCATAATTGAATTATCAAAATACAAGGGTCACTAGTGCGGCCCTGTGGGAGTTAGTCGTGTTCGCTCCAGGGAGGTCCGCGCCTCTTGAGAATCTGCCGGCGAGACAGTGTAAACCGCATTGTTTCTATTAGGCTGTATCTGTCGCGATATCGTACTGCGATGCCCGCTCTACCGTCCGTAGGTGTTCGTGCTCAGTACAATCATGTGCTCGCATGTGATCCAAATTGCGGGTAGCAAATTGCACGCTTATAATATTTATTATTTAATTTTTATGTATAGTTTGGATGTAATAATCGATAATCTTATTCTGTCTTTATGAATCTGTGGGGATTTTTAAAGTTATGGCGTTCCTGTTTACGTAAATGTGTCACTTATATTTCTTTACTAAAGTAGATAGATAGATAGATATAAAGTTTATTTTGCAACAACACACACATTCATACATATTATATGGCGAATATATTACAAAGACATACAATTTTAGTCGTAATGGACGTGTGTGCAGCAGCAAGAAGGAAGAAAGTCTGTGCCAAATTGCTTTATAATTCATATAAAAAGAGAATTCTTCAATGTCTCTAAAAATGTGACTTGAAGCTACTGTCATCTGTTACCGGCAGACTCTCGATAATAGCTTGGACGTTTATAATCAGTCTCGTCTGTCGTTTTTATGTTGTGTGTATTTAGTTTTTCAACAAGGAAGTAAATTGAATTTTAAAGGATTGATTTGGTGATCTTGCACGCGTCTATACTCTACGGGGATTGCTGACCTTGAGGCATATTTCTTTTTGCCGCGTTCATGGAATATATGTAAGTTGAGAGTATTTAGTTAGACCTTAGTTAATGACGCGAGCCCAGTGTGGGTTGGTCAGGTTCACATACTCTTTTAAGTTTTTGACAGGTGTTTGCAGGATGCCACATAATGTTTTCCTTCACAGTTAGGAGTATCTGATAAATGTACGTATGCGAAATTCGAAAATCGTAAAACCAAAACGGTTGACAACCCTTAGTGCTAATACAATTTACTCACAATTTTTGATATGCCATTCAAACCGCATGTGTAGGCTTGTATGTCAGCCAACAAAAAAGACCAGCAAGTTAATGCCTCCAACCAACAATGGCAAAATCGGAGCAATGCAACATTGTTAGCGATGCTGTAAGATTCGCAACCCTAGCTCTTAGCCATAAAGTCGATGTTACACATAAATATTGGCCTTTATGAGAATTGATTTGTCCAATACTCTACATGGTTAGTAGTCGTTTAAATAACAACACATAATTCATGTTGTATCTGATGGCTTCACTAAATGGAGCGGTTGCTCTTCGATAAGATATATAGTGCAGGAGACAATGTTACTATTAAATATAACTATTACATAGAGGTTTAAGGTAAGAGGTTAATTATCTTCATGGTTTCACCTGATAAACACCTATACGGTCAACTTTGTTAACTATATTATATATTCTGTACAATAAAATTAACTGGGCAAAGGATAATAATCCGTACCATACAAGAGCTGCCTCATATATGATTCTTACACCTAGATATAGAACTGCTGCATTCGAGGGTCTTTCAAATATTCCGCCTCTAATTGTTGGAATAACTTGCCGCCTCCAATTCGCACCCTGGAAACAAGTTTGTTTGTTAGTTAACAGGCTAAAATCACATTTGCTTCAGTTGCAGTTGCAAGGGTTGGAGTGATAATATGTACTTACTTGTCTTTTTAATACTGTGTTTGTCATTTTGTATTACTTGTTATTGTTACATGTCATTTTTCTCTTTTTATTATTATTATTTTTTATTTAAAAATTTTTTGTTGTGAAATTTGTAATTCGGTCCATATTGTCCTTGTAATTTTCTTGTTGTGTCTTTAATCATTCTCCCCCTATGTTATTGTCAATAAGCATTAACATCAAACCTAGGGCGCGAAACGGCTTTACAAACGTTTTCTTACTACAAGTATTCAAAAACAATACTTCCTTTTACAGTCCAATTGTCAGGATGTGTCGCCAATACAATGATGTCTCAAAGAATCATCACGAGACAATAAACATATTTGGTCAAAGTCTCACAAAATTTAAAAAGAGCGTGATGAACATATTGTGTTATACGTGATTAATATATTGAATGTTTATGTTTTATATCAAAGTAATTATAAGTAAGTAAAGTAAATTTAAGTTTTATATTACCATATATGTGTACTACTCTAGTTATGTGTCGTTCATGTTGTACACACATACCTAGGAATACAATCTGGTCTACAATATTATATTTAAAAAAATGTATCAATAATCGATTGTATTCTGTTTTGTGTGTCAAATAAATAAATAAATAAATTTAATAAGACCAAGATTTGGGAACTTTGTAGTTGTAATGTAACAAGAGAATTACCGACATTGACTTGCTGGAACTAGCCTAGTTTAGCGGTTTCCGCTGGAGTATTCTTGGACTGTCTAAAATCTAAAAGGTGAGCAAACAGTGGTTCTGAAATCCAGCAATTTTCGGAACGGCTAAATTGTTAGGTTGTGCCAAGTTGGTTGTCCACAAGTCTCTTGTGAACAACTTTGTATAGATCGGAAGTGTGTCGAATAGGATCGGTGTGGAAATCCTTGGAGTAGATCTATGATATATCTATCTATGTATCTCGGCTGAAATGATGATATGAAATTTAATCCAACCAGGCAGTTCTTACTCCTATTATCTACACTAAAAATACCTATAAAAGAAAAAGGTTTATCTTGGAGGCTGCTATTTATAAAATTAGTATATTCTTTTGTCCATTATAAAATGAAGTCACATTATTCTTTGTAGAAATCAAAATGTATTTTTAAAACGAGCAAGCTGGTACAAAGCTGGTCGTGATATGATGCCTCAAGCTAGACATGTCTCAACATTTATCAACCAGCCCCACACGATTATAGAGCAGTATTAATTACGCCAAAGGTCTCATAATATCTTTACGATATATCTCCATGTAAGTAATTATTACCGTACATGTATAAACAATTCAATTAAACGTTAACGATATCACAAGCCTCATATCTTCTCTGCATCTAAGCCGAGATAATTTTTCTTGACATTGCAGGATAATTAAACAAATTGCTCTTACAATTTGCGACAGTATTTAATGACAGTGGAATTGTTTTTAGGTTGTTTCGTTTTTACTGGAGTTTTGAAATAACTGATTTCTCACTTGCGGATATGTTATTCTAAGACCAGCTTCAAACTGGATTCTTCAGACCCGATGATTTCTACATCCTGGTTATATTTTTTTTCATGGACACCTAAGCATGTATTGGTGGAGTTGATTGCGACTTCGGAAACTAAAAATTTGGTTTAAGAATCTAATCTAACAACTAGCACGCACAGGTTATATTGTAATTGTATAACACGCGGTTCAGATAGGTGCGAGGGTTATGCTAACTAATCCCTTTACAAATTGTTAAAAATCTCAGATTGCCCAAAGTTTTTGTAAGCTCGGAACACGTAGCAAAAGCGAGAACGAAAAGGATTTTGATACAGAAACCAAGGTGTTGATGATGTGTGCTGATGCATCGTTTAAGTCTTTTCCTACACTAGCGTCACAGGTCAATATATATTATATTCTGGAAGGAATCTTTGTGAACTACAAAATAATATCAACATTTCGCTAGAGTAACATATTAAATTATAAGCTATACTCTACTTATGTTAATTTAATTTCATGATCTCACGTTTGCTGTTAGTTTCATTATAATCGTTTTTCACGGTAATGCGGCTTGAGAACGTATACTATGATAATATTTTTTTGCATGATAGTGTAATTATGCTGGCAAATAATTTACAACCATTACTAAATAAGCCATGAGGCCTTTTAAGCAGATGGGTTTGTGTTGGCACTGCCGATTATAATTTATAATGAGTGGATACATATGTACGTGTTACGCTGGTATATAATTTATTGGTCGTGGGACGATATTTACTAGATGTATTCTGTTTTAATTAGTCGCTATGCAAACCCTGCGCCCTGTCTAGAATTCATGTTTGCTTAATTATTTTAATGAATCGTTAATTAAAACTTTGGAAGTTGTCATTGGTAATTAATTAGGGTTCAGTACGATTATATCTATTTTTAACGAGTTTCGTGTTGTTTTATCTTCATACTCGTATTTCCGTTTTTGAACTACACTTATTAATGCAGATATTAACATTTAAGACAGACATTGTGGTGAATATTACTAAATAATTTTATCATTTTAGTCCATTGCGGAACCTAGCGGAACCATCCGATTTGATCGGTGCTCTTCTTCTAGCAATCAGCGCGTTCCTGTGATTTACACCAAAACGTCGGACCGCCGTGTGGAGCTGTGAACTCGGAAGACTGGAACCGTTCAGGCGGAAACCTGAACGGTTCTCAGTCCTGAGAGTCCATTGTGATTCTTCTTTCTCATACTCTGTTCCCAATTTCATTTTGGGTCAGGCCAACATTTCTTCCTTTTCCACTCTCCTCTATGACTCGCCATTTCGAAACTCGGTCCCCTTCTTCCTCTCAGTCTCTATCTTCTTCTTCAATATATTATCCTTCACACAGACCATCCATCTTATGTGTGGTCTTCCTCTATACCACTATGCACTTTCATGATGGCTCACTGTAATTCTTTTGGCTTGTGTCAATGATCTTAGTGTGTCGGCGGATTTCATAATTTTAAAATCGATGACACAGATAATCCTCGAACATTGCAATTTGGGTGATAATGGAACATTTTAAACGCCTCATTGTAAGCAGTCAGGTTTCGGTGCTGTACTAACATCTTCACAAGCAACACGCATGTATCAAAGACTTTTTTTTTCCCCCTGAGGAAAATGCATTAAATTGCATACCCCGGCTGTGGCGAGCCGGCGGTTATGTGGGGCTCTCCTCCCCAGAAGGGGGAGGCCTACCCACTAAAAACCTCAGGGATGGCCTTCCTCAGGCATGTAGGGAGCCCCCGGGAACATCAAGCAACTTCCGGGAACCCCCAGCCTCCGCTCCCCTGCCTAGAGGGGAGCCCTCCTCGGGGGAGGCTACACTACCTCCCCCGGTCTCCTCCACCGACGACGCCCCCCGGCCACGGAAGGGGCGTATGTATCAAAGACTTATTAGAGAGTTTTGACAAGAGGTTTAGAATTAAAAACACTTTTCTCTGGATAAAGATCTGGATGTTGGAGTATTAGTTGTACGTTAACATACTCGTCAATAACTTCCAGTGTTCTTCTTCAGCCTTAATTTTTCCGAGGATTATTTGTTTTTAATTCATGGTCATACTTCTATATGCAAGCTATTAAAGGTTGCATATAGAGGTGGGGGTAGTTATGATAGTTTTCCATTTGCTACGATCTCAACATGCTTTTGCATCATTCAGCTGAGTAATGCTTGGACATAAGCCTCCCCTAAGAATTTCCACACTGCTCGGTCAACGATGAAACGATGAAATTTGAGGATAATACAGACGGATCTAATGCTGTCCAGCAGAGTAGGATCCATCAGTAGTATCCTCAAATTTTATTAATACTTTCACGGTCGTCTTTTAAGGAAATTGTTAATTCTGGCACAAATCAACACATTTTGATATATTTTAGAACAATAGCGAAAACTGTATAGAAATTTTAAAACAGTAGATGACAGTAGATTATTTTTCTTATTAATTTTTTGTATTAAAAGTCTTAAACCTAATCTTTCATATATATATTAACCTATTCCATTCCATTTTCAAAGTACCGACAAGGAAATTGCAAAACGCATCGCGTGAGAAAAGGCATTTGGATACATTTCGCGCCATTGCTATCTCCAGCATATAATTGCATTAAGCTAACAACGCTTTGCAATTATTTAAAGTATCATGACACATTAAACTTGATACTTTAATTATTGAAGAATCATGTTGGTTTAACGTGACCGCTTATTATTAGCGTAAGTCCGTTCATTAAATTAACATAGTCGATAACGCCGCAGTCGAACTTCCAAATCGAGATATAATTGTCGTAGCGAATACAGCTGACTCTGGCCGCACTGGACGAAAAACGCAAAATCCATTAAGGTACCATCAATAATAGGGTTAGCAACTGCTAGATTTAAAAAACAAAAGGGTTAATGGCCGTTTTCACCAACCTTGTCTTAGCTTAGGTGACTCCTAAGAGACATGCTGTCTCACTCTTTTCAGTGAATATAAAAAGTGACAGCATGTCACTTAGGAGTCACCTAAGCTAAGACAAGGTTGGTGAAAACGGCCATAAGTCAATCAAAATTTATTTTATTTACAATCCATGTACAAATATTTGTGTAGAAAGATATTTTCTTCCAATCAACTTTCAGACAATGCAGCGGTAGAATGATTGTAGATGTACTGATAAACTAACAAAATAAATCAAAATGATGCTGTGGAGTGATAGATGACCGCGTTAGGGTCGCGGGTTCGATTTCCGCAAGGGAAAAATATTTTGTATGACCTGTAGCAATTGTTACGGTTTTGCGAGATTCTATGCTTGTAACTGCACCCACGATACAGAAGAAAAATCATGTGTGGAACACAGCCTTAAAAAAACCATAATAAATTTTCTTTAGAAATGATATTACTACGCATATCATAGGACTAACTAATAAGCAGAGAGTTACGAAAGATTGATAAATGTTATGTTATAGGTAGATGGATTTTTAGACAAATTTCTAATGTTTTGATTGAATCAAAGTGTACGTTTATCTTTTCAAAAGTGAAAGTATAGAGTATGCAAGTGTATAAGCATACTCTATACTCTCATACAGAAATGAAATAAATTAACGTTATTTATTTCATTTATGTGATAAAGCTTAATTGGTCTACCTTTTCTTACGTTGGCAGCCCTGACCAAGATCTTCGTGTATTTTTTGTAGTTGCAAGGTGCAAAATTCATAATAAGAACAATCAAGTTTTATTACGGCATCATAATATAACTAATTTATTGGTTTTTTGTTTTTTAAGCAAAATGCTATGGTCGTGCGCTGTCTGCTGTGAAGACTTTATTTAATCATTGGCACATTTTATAAGTGTTAATATTCCATTGAGTCAATTTAATTTTTTCTTAAAACTGTGAGTAGAGAGTGAGTTATAGATCAACTTTAGCTCATAAAAATTCATCAATTCAATATATCTTATTTCCTTCATATGAAAGGCAAATCAATCATTCTATAAATATTACTGAAGTTTTTATTATTAATTCATAGATTAAAAATAGAAATTAATTTTTCACATAAATTTGACTTTATGAACAAACTTAGATCTTTATTGTAAACGCATGTAGCTTGGAACTTTTATATCTTTGCCCGGGCCAAAATAAACAATCAAGGCAATAATACTTACTAGACAAAATAAATCCACCACTGGAAGGAGTGCAAAAATTTTAGAAGCGAGGGAAAATCCCCAACAATATACAATAAAGAGAGAATGTAGAATAGAGATAATCAATCATGCGGTGAATAAATTTCCCCAACGTTCCTGTATTAGGAAAATTATGTACTAATCATCTTCTAATTAGTTAGATCAACTAAAAAGTCTCACTGATCTTTTACCGTTACTGCAGAGGAAAGGCTAGAATTACTAGCATAAACCATCTTCCTAAGATCACAGAAGATAAATGATGACGATAAAGTTTTAAGCGACGAATCGCTAAACTCTAGAGGACTAAATTTCAATTACGTATATTTATAGAACAGGTTAGTCCTTTTTAGTCACTTAGCCAGAACATTTTTAAAGTAAGCCATGCTATAAGAGATATTCCAACGAATTGACCTAATGTTAAAGTTTTTTTTTTTTTCAATTACAATCCTCCGGCCCATCAGCCTAATATTGTTCCATCTTAAATTGACGGAAAATATGTAGAATAAAAGCATAAGAGAAGGACCATTAAAATCATTACAGCATTAGCTGTATATATCATATATTAATGTATGAGCCTCTCTGAGGGGGCATCATATCCTCGAGCTCTAGCCTACCCTAATATATTAGTCCTTAGTCATCAACGCTGGTCTAGTACGGATTAGTCCATTATAGTAACATTCTTTAAATCTTGACAATTATGGCTACCAGAATGAGCAATCGACAGAAGACTGGCAGATAAAAGTCAAAAGTGTATGTAAAGTCGTCTAAACTTCACTGGTCAGCTCTTGCAAAGTCAAAAGTGTATGTAAAGTCGTCTAACCTTCACTGGTCAGCTCTTGCAAAGTTAAAAGTGTATGTAAAGTCGTTTAACCTTCACTGGGTCAGTATAATTATCTAGGGTCCAATCACGCAAATATTGTACTTTGGGTAGATTACATGAGGCTTCTGACTCGATCTTCAATTCTCCATTAAAGAGAGTCCTTGGACTGTACAAGATCCACGAAATAGTCTAATGTTAGTACAATTGTTTTATCTAGGTCGTAAGAAATGGCTACAAAAAATCCATTAAGGTTTGAGAGGGGTATATTCGATTGTTTCAGTCCAGTTTGTTTCTGTCTGTCCTTGAATATGCTGATTATGTTGTTGATAAGACATGGTCATGTTTTCGTTTATCAGCTTGAGCAATCTAAGTAAGGCTCAATGTTTAAGCATGTAGAGCTTTGACGAAATCCATTTACCTCGTTACCTACTTTTAAGTCTGCCACTGGAGAAAACTGCAATGGTCAATTAGATATTCAGCAAACAAGAAGCGAGACAGTGACACTGTCATCTAAGAAAAGGTGAAATGTGCGAGGGAGACGGTGAGAGGTGCAATGTTCATTAAAGAGGGTCAGTGTAGGCTTGGGGTGTAATTCCCCCCTCAGCTCCCGGCGATTCTGTGGTCGTCTTTTTAATTTGCTCCATGATATCAGGGGTGCGACAATTCGTTATAAGATTTGGATATTTCTCGTTTTCAGTTTTCGTATTTTATAAGCCTCTGCTATCTAAACCCGTAGCTAGAGGGTGGTCACTGGGGTTTAACTACACATTTTCAAGTTATTTTGGCATTCTGTTCATTGAGACTCTTATTGATAAATGCATCAAGGTAAAGTTTGTGATATTTAATTTATGGAACATCAGTCATGAACAGTATGAAACATCTGTCAAAAAAGCAACATAAGAAACAGCATGGAACATATAGAATGTTCTGGTCGATAGACTACCAATTTTTAATGCAAGGCTTGGATATGATAAAGTATTTTTTATGGGTCTATATTATTAGTAACGGTTAGATGGATTTTATAGAGCCACTTTTGTTGGGAAGGTGGGAACTTTGGTAGATCCTCCACGCTGGCTGACGAATGATCCTGTAGCTTTCTGATGGGTTAAGTACAAGTATTTACCTAGTTCGATTAATACTATTACTTATATTTCCCACACTACATGGACTGATGATTTAAGTACATACTAGATAATATACATTCGATTTAAGGGTTAATTGGTATAAAATTGGTGTTTGGTTTGCATAAGTCTATATTAACTCAGTGAAAGTTAATAAATAGTGGCTGATTGGCACAAATCTCCTTTAGAGATACGTCTACCATTTTGATAACTTGTAAATGTTTATTTTTGTAATAATTTGTGCAGTAAAATGTATAAACAAATTAACGGCGTCAGGTGAGACGTCTAGAGTTTTTGGTTGGCAGCCCTGTGATCTCGAGACAGTACGCCGGGGGCGCGGCGTCTTATCAACGAATTAATTCTAGACTAACGAAGAACGGGGCCGCCCCGCGATTAACACAGCCACCCCATCCGCATAGATCTAGCGATGTACTAGACGCGGCAGTGGCTTTGAAGCATTAGAAGTGAAGTGCACTCGGCTGATCAGATATCCTGGATAAGTTGTTTTTTCGTCCTGTAGTTTTGCCGAATTCCTTAGCTTTTCTGCTCACATTACTAATGAAATACTTAAATAATGCTTCGTTCCAAATTACAATTATTTTAAGGGTACAGACAACATTAAATAAATGTATATTTAATGAGTGAGTTTGGTGTTACATAAATAAAGATCTTAAATCATGTATTTTTTGGATGATTCATTATATTTTTAATAAAGCCTAAACCTAATAAAGCTCTAATAAAATAAAGCATGGCGTTTAAAAAGAATGTCAGGTTAAGATACCCGTAACCGATGGATTAGTGAAAGTTGAGGAAAGAAGGTTAGTACGTTTAGAAAACTGTGATCGTGAAAGATCTCTGCCTAAATATAGGCTGTGAAATTAATATACATTGTTACGTAGCAATATAATAAGAAAAAAAAAATATTTTAGGTTGAAGGAAACATTTTGTTATTAGTCAAACGATAAGGTCTTATAAGCATATATTTTATGTGGTAAGTATATGAATATTCACAACTATGCTTTATGTATTCATATCGCATATTTTACAGTAAGCTTAGTTTTAGCGTTTTGATACCTCATTTTAAGCTTGGGACTTATAGCAGGATATTTGTGATTTGCTTATCTAATCAGTATGAGCTTATCTAGTCCCTTCATTTCTCTTTTTTTCTTCATCAACTGGATTCAACTAAAAACATATACAGCCAATAACTAAGTTTGTCGTATTAACATCCGTAGGTGATGCGGTTAATTGTTATAACAAAATACATTAAATAAGGAATTACAACGACAATTTAGACGAAACGAAACTAATCATGCAGAAAAGAACTAGAAATAATATAAGGATGTAGGCGCGATTGCGTGTGTGAAAGTGTATATGTATGTTTGTATATGTGTGTGTATATTTGTGTGACGAGTCATAAAGAAAATATCGGTATCACTAAATCTATCCTCGTAAGTTTGTATGAGACGATACAGTACGGAATGCTTGTCGTAATTAGAACGAGTTACTCCAGCATAAAGTGAGCTCTTTTGCCTTGCGAGTACGGAACAGTACAGTGTAGTATTCACTATATTATATAGTAGCTTCATATCAACAACTATAGGACGGTCCTCCAGAGTATGCATCTCAAAAAATATGTCTTTCCTTTGCCTTTAGCTATCATGTTTTTAAGACGATAGTTTAAACGTCGAGTGAAACAGCGCTAACCCGATTCGATATGAGCCTTATGTGTTATATAAGAAGGTATATGATATACGAAGTTATATTGTTAGGTTGTACAGGACCACTTGAAAACCATATTTAATTTTCCTGCCGCTTCTATCGTTTTGTTATTGCTACGCTCCAAGGTCCGAGCGGGTGGCATATTAAGACGAAGTTGGAAGTAAAAAAAGGCGAAAAAGAGTTTTATATTCTCTCTCGAATGGGAAGAAATAGGAGAAATCTTTCTCATTTAGCCCACCAGTGCAAGCTGGGGTGTCGTCGGGGACGGACTGCGGCTTTACATTGTCAATTATAATCTGTGATTGGTGATTGCTTAACTAATTACTAATAAAAAGAGAGAAAAAGTGCAAAGAGGTTGTGGATAAATTGAGTAATCTTGTGTTGTTCAGTGCCGTGATCAGTTCCAACAATGTGTGTGCAAGTGTATATACATACATACATACATCTATACAGATGAAAAGGAAACGTTATTTTATTCAGTTTCGGTAGGTATTTTAGTTCCTACTCTAATAAATATCTATATTTAATTGAATAATGCTTATCGTATTTGTCTAGTGTACTGACAGTTTCTACAGAGAAGATTGTAATCATTTCCTTAATAAGAAAAACGGAAAATAAACAATATTATGCATTATGTTAAGCTAGTAATAAAAAACGCGAAAATTAAATCTATAGTAACAGTAAGTGTGAAAATAAATTCATGTTAAAACCTAGTTAAGCAAAAGTATAACTGAAACAAAACGAAAGTACCTATTACCTTAGGGTTACGTTCCATTCCACGCACGTGTGTCTGAATTGACGCAAATACAGTGTTCCTAGGCTTCGAGATTTAATTCAATGTACAAGAATATTTGTTCTATTATTTATTTAATGTGAATCATTAGTAAGATAATTTTTTACAACATTATAGCTTTACCTTCTTTAAAATTATCTTTTTCTAATATCAGGTGTGCCTTTGGCGATATTTTGTTATTTCATGGATAATAAAACTTATTCCAGCACGATCATGTTAGAGAGGATATAGTAATAATTAGAAAAATAATTAGGAACAGAAAGGTGTATGTGAAGTTAACCAATCCGCATTGTGCTAGCGTTGATTAAGGCTTCAAACACACACAAACGACCCTGGTATAGACTGCCTTTGGATATTTGCTATCAATAAAATGTGTAAATATATTTTCCAACACTAAAAGAATTACTTTAATTTTGGCCGACATATTTAAGACCCAATTATTTGACGCCTGCAAAAGAAATGTTTAAATATTTATATATATTTTTAAATGTCGTTCCACACAAGGATATTTATCCTGTATCATGGATGCAGTCACAAATATAGAATTTTGCATACACATACACCCAAACCGGAATAAATTTTTGCAGGTCATACAAAATATCTGTAAAAAGTAGTACATATTGATTTTGTTTGTACGTACAGTCAAATTTAAAAATACATATATATAAAATTTTGTCAGTAAATGACATTTATTAGAATACTAGCGGACCCGACAGACTTCGTCCTGTCAAAAAGATTTGTACAGTGGCAGTTTTTTGTTCCTAATTATTTTATAGATAATGTCGCATAGCCAACCAAATCGCAAAAAAAGTCTAAATGACCTATTACATTTTGTGGCTATTCAATTTTGGAACGTGACATTAAATCCTCCAACGATGTATTCTGTGCTCCAACGCACGCACGCACACTGTTTTGATAGATATGATTGAATTTCAACTATATGTAGCGTTAATAAAGCGCAAATTGACTCTTTGATGTTAGGAACACACCTTCATTGCTTAGACAATAGTGAGTGCTTGCAATATGAACTTTATACAATAACAATAAAGCTCAATTCGACTGTACGTTTTAGTTAGAAAACGTTTGCATGGGAAAATAAAAGGGCTGTTTTTAGGGTATTTCCGATAATTATTCGAATTTTCCTCATTGTAAAAACCCTCCTTGAACTTCAACGAACATTAACAAAAAAGAATTGGCCAAATTGGTCCAGGCGTTGTTGAGTTATGAGCTTACCAACACATTTTGGGATTCATTTTTATATATAAGATATGATTTAAAAACCGCTAAGTTATTGGTAATTCGGTAGTTCTGCATACGCGTTCATCAGAAGAGTCTGAAGCTGATCCTTAAATCAAGTACGTTTTGTAATTTTATTTAAGAATTGAGCCTTTATATGTAAAATTTAAGAGGCTTTTGTTTATTGTAACGTGAATTTAAAGCTCTCGCGACTGTAAGACTTACCGCTATGTGTGTGACAAAAATATATACGAAAGACATTTAAACGGTAATTTGTTACAATGCGTTTTATCTACTGATTCATATTATTGATCATGTAACTAATCATTGCATTGTTATAGTTGGATAACGTTAGGTTATGTTTTCACAGTTGCTTTAGAGTTGAGTTGCGTTCGTTATTCTAACCTTTCCACACCCTTTACTCCTAAGGACTAGAGCAAATAGTATGCTGATAATAATACAACAAACATATCTCTCTCGAATCTCGATTCGATGCCTCGATTTCTTACTCAGAAAATAAGACAAAAACGCTACGTTCATAACTCACTCGGGTCAATATTAAAAAGCACTTGAAACAATAATCCGAGCGAAGGGTCACATTCTTACCTACAAAAGTACGAACCTTCGTTATCCCTAAAATCCACACAGCGGAAAATTTCATTTCAATACTTCGCCCGATAGCTGCCTCATTGCAAATAACTGGACCCAGATTAATATGCATTAAGGGTATTCCCGAATTTCCTCCAGTAAAAATGTATGAGGGCAACCCGACCGTGACGTATAAGTGGATTACGTAACGCTGTCCTTGTCTAAAGTATCTCGCTGTCCCGTTTCAGCGGTATCAGAAACTGTGGTTTGGTTGTATGGAAAGGGACTTTTTATGTATTTGACTAACAAAATTTGCAAATGTTTGTTTTGTTGTAAAAAAAAATGTATTTTACTGTCGCAAAGGAATGAAATATGTTAACAGAATCAACATAATGCTATTCCCTTTGCCTTTATAACTTAATAAAGTAAACACTCTGACAACAGAATACCGCGTATAGGAATGCGTCTGCTTTAGGTTGAACTTCCACGTTTCGTCGGGCAACGGTCAGAGCAGCAAGTTTGTGTTAAGTGCGTAATAAACACGCCATATTTGGTCACATAATTTAAAGTAATCCAATTTGTTAACAAATCATGGTCCGATTCGATATTCAGTCAGCGAAGAATTACCACCAGTCTTCAACTCCCCTGCTGGACCCTTGAAACTCGTACAATGTTAAAAATAAGTAAATAAAAATTTTTAAAACGAAAAAAGGATTTTTGAAAACTTTCTGCATCGGATTGATTTATGTTATTTTTGTAGAGCAATACGAAATATAGATAGTCAGTAACACATTTAGCTAGCTTTACATTTGTACAACGAAAACTGCTTTTATGTAATGGCTGCATGTAAAATTTAACGCGTTGCTATAAAAATAACACGCAATCAAAGTGTTCAAAAGGCCAATTACAGAATTCAACATAATTGATGTAGTGATGAACATGGTTATTTAAAAAAAATGAAAATAATATTTGTGATTATTTTGATCTAAGAATCTATAAAAGTGAGTAAATATGTTATTATATTTTTTTGTTAATTATTAGATTTATAAATGTTTTTATTATTTATTAACATTAAAGAGTACTTAAAAAATAAACAATTAATAATTAAATACTAAATAAAATCTAACGTAAATAGAAAATGGATTTCAAAGCACTACAATCGCAGACTATGGTTCCCAATAGTCTGGTCTTAGCCTATGCCTAAAATGCAAGCTAGCTGTTGGTTCTTCTTAACGCGAATAGACGCGCAGAATGCAGTTACATCGTTGCTTTATGCATGTATACTTTTACAAGTAATTACAAAAAATATACATACATAACATTCCTATGTACGTGTACTTAAAACTCAGATTCCTAATTAGATTTTTCTAGATTTATTTTAAAATGAATTTATAAAAAAAAGGGTTCAAAAACAACGCTGTACATTTTAGGTTACTCGTACAAATATTATGGTTTTAAGTATCTATTGTAATACATTTATTAATTGGTAACATTGTCGCTGGTCTCCATACTAGGATTCCAAGTGTCTTGAAGACCATATATAAAGTTAAAAATATCGCGGATTAATTGAAAATGCGATTTATCCCATATAAATGGACTGGATACTAAATATTGTTGCTAAAATTTTAACTGTTTTTGTAAATTTGTCTTTATGCCATATCATAGATTATAAAAAAATGTGTGTTATGACTAATAAGAGTGCGTATCTTGATGTTCGATATTTTTTAAGCCACCCACGGAAGACCAGCTTCAAATACTCTATCTTGACGACTTGTAAGATCACGTCACACCTTATTCGTTATATATTGGTCGCTAACTTTTGGATGGTACTAAATGCGATTTTTGAAATTTAAATATACTAGGTATATCCTTTCTCAAAAATTTATTTTCTCGGCGTCTGTAAGTACACTGTTATATAACATACTTTTTCTTTTAATCTAATTATATTTAATTAGAAATAATCCGAATAAACACATTCGAATTCTTATTATTTAATAAATGTATTTAGTATAGTATAATGTATTAATTTATTAACATTATGAGCATGCATATATCACTAATTTTAATTATATCAACTGTACGACTTTTACGAGTAAATTGAATGTACGTATTCTTTATTGAAGTCTGTCTCCATATTGGTTTAGCTTTCATATCTTCAGACACGGAGACAATGGCTCTGTGATGTAAGCATATTTTTCTGCTGTGAGAGTTTCTGCTGAAATCAATACTTTTGTCGGTGGAAATTCGCACTTTTATGTAATATTCAGTTTCCAGTAACGTATTTAAACCTGGGTATTTAGGCCTTCAAAGGGAATCAGGGCTCAAACTTCTGCTATGAGGCCGTTTCAACTGACGCACGCATATGTTTCATTTATATCATTTATATAAGTAATGTGTTGTAGTAAATGAGGATTGAGAAGAGAAGAATAGAAATCTAGCCTTTTTGAGAAGAACAGTTAAGTTCTTTTCGAAATGGCTTTCCCAATTTCTGAAAAGGTGTAGGCATATACAGATTTTTGTTTTATTTTTTATTATATTTTGATGTCAATAATTGCTGTAAGTTTTCATTTTGATCTGAATAGTCTTACATTATTTTAATTTGAATGGAGAATAAAGTATATATCTTAGTATAATAGGGATTTTAAAAGCAGATGTCTATTGTCTCCGAAGGCTTAGGTACAGGTTTTTATTATTTCGTTCCCATAGGTACTTCACCTCATCTCGACGGATGATAACACAGAAAAATTGAAGCGTGCTTCTCTAATTTTTTCTCGACTTAAATAGAGTGACTTGAAACATGGATAGCGGTCATATAAAAGTTTAAACAAATATCTTCGTGTGGAGTCGTGGGTACCCATAGTAAAAATAAAAGGGGAATGGTGGAACAAGGCCAAATAGTTCTTGAGAATATTCTTTAAAATGTATTCTATAAAAATAGATTAACATTCGACTCTATTTCTCAACGACGATGTTCTTAATTCTAAAAGTTTGAACTCATTAGAGCGTAGTTACTGATTAATCTTAAGAGCTCGGTGCTCTATCAGGTAGATAGCAGAACCTTTTCAAAGGCAGCTGCGGTATTTTATGCAGCAGCGAAGACGAGTTTTGTAAAGAGTCAGAAGTTGCTCTGGCGTGAAGCATGGCCTAAAATTTAAAAGCATGCTAAGTATTATAGTGGCAGAAGACACTTTCGCCTCGATAATTGAAATTCGGTAAGGGAAAGTGGGATTTAAGTGTAATAAGCACCTTTATTTTTATTCAATCATAGTATAAGTGTAGCGGGCTATTTCCATTGTTCGAGAAATTTACACCAATATAATTTTTTTCTGTCAAATATGATAAATTAATAAAATCATTGACTGGTAGACGAGACGAAAGTCGTCGGGCCAGCTAGTAATACAGTATAGGTACATGCGACTATATGATAGACAGCACTATTGACTTTGAGGCCGCTTGTGTTCTCTACATAATAGAGGAGACTGTTGTTGTAGTTCAACTTACCTTAACATGCTACTGACTGTATTTATTTTCATACTAGCGACCCGCCCCGACTTCGCACGGGTACAATGCAGATACTAAATACACTGCAAAAAACCTGTAAACGTTTTATAATATTAAGATTTATCATAGCAGCGCCATCTATTGATTACTTACTCAACCCAGTCGAAAGGTATCGACATCTGTTAGAATCATTTGGAGTTAACAGATAATTGTGACTGTCAAATAATAACAGCAAAATAATTAGCAATAAATTAAAATTGCAACGATAATTTGAGATTTAAACTATCCTATCTCTCAAGTTGGATCGAACTGCACATGGTGTGCGAATTTTATTATAATCGGTTAAGTAGTTTAGGAGTTCATTGAGCACAAACATTGTGACATGAGATTTATATATATTAGATGTTAATATTCCAACAAAAAGTTTTAAAAAATATGTAAATTTAAAACATTTTTTTAAAACTTGCCAAAACGCTGCGTAGCTGGTCATGGCATCATTAGCGGTATGTAAACAGCGAAGATGTTCGGCACACATTCAACAAGAACCACTATTATTCCCAACTAATTACTATCACAATTAAATTAAATAACTGACTCCAAAGAATAAATTAGCCGTTGACTAAACTGATGAATGAAAGCAAATTGTTTTCTCCTATATGTTGTCACGCTATATATGTGAGCATCCATCCAGGCGGAAATGCTCCTTTTGCACCGTGACACCGCGCTGGTAAGGCGCGGCCGTGTGTGGGGCTCTCCGGTCTGAGAAGACCGGCCTACCCACTAAGACCCCACTGTGTCCTCCAAGGCCATATCTGGGCGCGTGGCGGGGTGCGCTTTCGCGATTCTACCGCCACACACCCACGCATACATACTCCTGCGATTTGGGATCGCCGTAAGGTTACGAGTATTCCGAACTCTCCGCAGACTTGGGGACGAGGCCAGCCAAGTCAGCGTTTAACCGTCTAAAAATCACACAACGCTCCTCACAGACGCCTTGGCACTACCAAACAAAGTCGTGGGAACTCTTGCGGAAACTTCTATAACATCCAGTTTGTCCTAAATAACCTTAACCGGGTCAGGTTTCAAACAAAAATTATAGAATACCATGGGACGATAATCCGAAAAATAGCTGTATATTTTCTGTATATATTTTTACCGGTAGCAGACGATAGTAATATATAAGTAAAACTTCAGTCGAAGGAAAGGCGGCGCCGGTGAAATAGGACCAATAAAACTACACGATGAGCTTGGAGCAAAAAGTTTTATTGCATTTGGAAGTATTTTCCATCTGATTGTAGATGGCGTGCTTAAGTCGCTCTGTTTTTGATTCTTTTTAAACCGATGGAAAGGTTGTCAGGTATTTATTTAGTCTGAATGTGATTCAGAAGCAGGCGAATATGAAATTAAAACTAGTTAAGTTGTACTGATTGTGAATTTCTTTTAAATGAAACCAATTTGGCGTTAATGTTAAGTTTAAGTAATAATAAGTAATAAAGTCGGAATTTTCACGTTATCTTCACAAGCTAGTAAATTATTTTTGCTTTAGTTCGTCATTAAATTAAGCACTAATGCAATAAGTTAAAAGAACAGAATCTCACGATTTCCTTGTTATCTTCATCAACTTCCAGTTTATTTTTACTTGACTTTGATTTCGATGCTAATGATGAGATTTAATTACAGATAACGAGAATCTCCACGTAATCTTCATTAGCTTGTAGATTATTTGTACTTGAGTTTTCTCATCTGCTTATTTTTACTCGAGTAGCTGCAATGCAATAACTGCATGACAAATGCAATAACTTAGAAGTCCAGGAAGTCACAATTTCCTTGTCATCTTCAGTAACTTCTAGATTATTTTTATTTGACTTTGATTTCGAAGCTAATGATTACTGTTAATTATGGGTGACCAGAATCACCAGTTATTTTCATCAACTTGGAGATTATTTTTCGTTGAGATTCTTCATCTCCTTATTTTTACTCGAGCAGCTTAAACAGAAATCTTATAACGTCCTATGACAACAATCAAATAATACGAGTATATTAAGAGTTCTGCTCCGGCTTCCATGGTGCTGTAGCCCATCGTGGATAACGTTTGTGCAGCTATGTAAGGTTTAACCATGCTAATGGGTAGGGTAGGGTGCAGCTCAAACCAAGTTCTGAGGATGGTGGGCGATCCATACCATTCCGAACCATTCGTTCGGTGAACCATTAAGGATGCTACTTGTGTTACTTATATTCGATTTTTTTTATTTTTAGTATAGTTTATAATATAGTTACTATTACTAAAATTTTGTAGAGTTGCTTGCAGTTAATTTTTTTAAACAAATTAAACCAGCAGCTTGATACCATAAGTGAACTCTAAGGTCGCTTGTTTTATTCTAAGCGTCTTGTTGCTCGTTATAGACTTTTTATGTAGATAGAGACTATCGCATATTCAATTAAAATTGTAATTTACATAATGGGATACAAGGAATAAATATTTGCTTGCCTTTGCAATGTGCAGGTCCCATAAAACTAGGTGCTTGTTTTTGTGAGGAAATGTATATATATTTTTAATAGACGTCCACAAATTTTTATCGAGTTTGTTACCTTTGGATAAATTTAAAAACCATATCAAACTGACATTCATGAGTAAAAGCTATTCACAATACAAGGAAGTAAAGGAAATATTTATTAAATCATGTCTAATAACAACAGAATTTATTTAAAATACTTTATTCCCTATTAAAATTTAATGTAAATGTATATTATTAAAGTGTTACGTTATGATTGAAAAGAAGCTCTAAGAACAGATCTATCGACTTCTTTACTTGTTGCTGTCGACAAGGCTCTTCCGATTTCTGAACAAGTATAGAGTCATTTTGCTTTCGACTTTCTTGCCTGTTCCTCTCGACAACGCTCTCCCAATTTTCGAATAGGTATGAATGTAAGTACTTTTGGTGTTGGTCAAAGAGCTTTTGGTGTTTTATTAATTCGAAGTTTTGACGTCAGTAAGTGACTGTAAATGCCCATGTTACTCGTAAATAAGAATTATTTATTTTGGTTTTCATATCTTTATCTTTTGGTATTATAGAATGATTTTTATGTATGGCTAATCCTGAATATATTATCTTAAAAGCCTGTACAACATTAGCATCATAGTGGTCGTTTCAAAGCCTAAGACAGTCATAAAACTGATCGCTGTAAACGGCATGCAACAGACGGCCCGTAAACACCAGCTGATATTAATCTCGGATTATACTGATCGTAAATTGTCGTTTATGACTTGTCACGTACACGTGTTTAGGTTGACAACATAGTGATATTTAAGTACAATTTTTACGCGTATTCCAATACTAGTGATTTCATAGATGTATAGCTATTGCACATTTCACCACAGTAAATTGTTAACGTCTCAGTTAGAAAAGAATTTTATTTCCACATTTACTTGACTTTGTATTTAATGTCCTTTACTTAAATATATTTTTATTTCTATTAAATACACACACATACACACACACACACGTTAAGAAGTTACATTAACAGCATTATCTTGCCTAATCTGCCCTTATTTTACTCTTAGAGTCGATACAATATGTCTTTCTCTTCTATTCCTCTGTCATATATTATCTTCTTGCTCACATTTTTCGCATTCCTTTGATTTGTAGTGGGATTTAGTTATAATTAATTTCTTTTTATTTATTTATATTACATTAAAACATTCGTAGGCTATAAAATAAATTAACAAATTACTCCTGTTTTTCATTTTTGTGCCCGATAGGGCTTATAATTTGTCCTTATTATAAAATAAAAACTGATAACAAATAAATAACTGTATAGCAAAGAGCTGAAACATTCGTCATGTTGTCTATATCAAAATCAAAATTTTATTCTTGAAATAGAACGTTTACAATGACGTTTGCACGTCAAAGACGGACTGGAAATAACCAGCAAGAAAACCAGTAAGAGCTTTAACAGTGAATTATATATTTTTGGCAAACCACCTTTGTGCAATCCCGAATCAAATCTTGCAAGGAGTTTTTCCTTTATAGAGATACAATTTACCACTAGTAAATTGTTCCCGCAAACATTAAATAATCAATGCTGGATGGCCGCCTTAGTTCATGGTGCGAGTTCCCGCAGGAATTCAAACAATTTAGCGGCAAAACAACGAATTGAGCACAAAGAGACTTTGTGTTTAAAACCTTGTGACTTTTCATTCGCTTTTTCAAACGTTGCTAAAGCTTAAATAGTTCGACGCTACTAGCTTTTTGAAACTTTACAACAGTTCAAATAGTTGAACGCTATTACTCGTAGCTGTATGCTTATTGTATTAGCGTTTAAGTCGTTATTTTATTAGTACGAATAGCATTTGAATTCTTGCAAGCGAAGTTGCATGAAATTTCTGAACTGTCGTAATCACCTTAATTGTTTACGATTTTATTTCCATGTATTTCCAGTATTTATAATTATTAAATGTGAACTTTAATCATAGTAAATATTACATAGTATTTGAAAATTATATGTTTAAAAATAGGAATACTAAGAGATTGTTTGATATTTTATTAAACAGTGAAGGGTTAACACTTGGACTGTTTGAACTTCTTGAACTCCGACCAAACACTGTTGACCTAGAATTAGTTTAATGTGAACAACGGTCCAGTTTTGGAGAGTAAAGAAAATATTGGTGGAACTCTTTACCTTGCCTTGCAAATATAAATATTTCACAGAAATAAATATTAGTTTTACTTTATTTGTTAATATTTGTTTGAGTAAGGGAGCTTATCGTAATCGTGCCACTAAAATGCGCGGACAGTATAGAAACATAATACAAAATGGCGAATCGTGGTTGTTTATTATCAGTACTTGGAAATTAGGAATCAAACTTCTAAAAGTGTTTTAAGGGAAACATATATTTTAAATATTTTTGATTTTTAAATATTCAATCGTATTGTTAGAAAGTAGTAAACGTTCGAGATTTCCAGAGTCGATTATAGAGTAATGTTTTTGTTTGGATACATTTCTGTTCGGACCGTACGAATATTCGGATATAGGGATACTCTTGAAGCGATGCCTAACCGATAGGAACCCACTAGCAGAGATAAGCAACCCATTATGCCTCAGTACTGTATTTCTCCATGTATTAGTGTAGACAGCAAAACATGAAACTTTACATTTGTAGTAGGAAAACTGCCCCTATTAAGAGCGATTAGACCTGGCTCAAGGTTAACATGTACAGTCTGAGGAGTTTGTACAATAAAGTACGAAAGAGCAAATATTACAAAATTGTGACAAAATCGTTCTTAAAGACAGTTCGTGTTAAGATGATAAAGTGGATTTATCTTATAATACACCAACCAGACTATTCGGGGTTCAAACGAATAATTCATCATCATCATTACAGCCAGAATAAGCCCAATGCTGGACATAGGGACAGAATACCCCAATGCGGGGTATGCAATTCCATTGAATTGCATTCCCCGGCAAATGCATTCATTTTCCTTTGCGCTGCGGAAAATTCATTTTCTTCAGCGGAACAAAAAAAAGGCTGCCCTGAGGGTAAATAAGGTTGGTTTAGTTCCCGTTAGATCTAATTCAGAAACCTTAACACCCCTCGAATAATTATTACTAGCTGTTTCCTGGAAATAAAACATAGTTTCAAAAACTATCTAATTAACATACAATGCTTTATGTGAAAGAGTGTTGCCATTATGCAAACAGCATGAGTACATCCTCCGATTAAAATTTGTCTCGTTTAGCAAATGCTAATCGTTAAGACGAATGAGGAATCGTTGAATGACAAAATGAGATCGTTAAACAATTGTGTATTGTCGGTGAGTGGTCGATCGCTAATAGATTTAGATAGAGTTGCTAAGGCGATGGACGGACAACATTTATTTTGATAGGTTACATGGCTTCTCTCTCTTTATGTTTATTGTAATCAGACATTTATGTAATGACGTGTCTTGTAATGACGATATAAGTGTTTTAAAATAGTATATTTCTTCCATCATTTCAGTTAGTAGGCGGTTATTACTGGACATAGGCCTCCCCTTAAGATCTCCACATTAGCCGGTCTGGCGCTGCTAGCACCTATTGATATCCCGCGATCGATTCCGATATACAAACATTGCTTTTGATATGTAAATACATGGAATGGAGTTGAATGATATTACGATATTGAAAAGAGGACAAAAAATACCCATTCCTAGTTCTTTTTGAGAAAGTTCTCTCAATTTCCGAAACAAAACCGAATAGGTTTCTTTTGCCCTTGTACGTAAGCACTTATAAAGTTATGTAACTCTTCAGCTCTCTTTGTTCTCGTGATTTTATATTTGTTTGACGTCAATAAAAGGCTGAAAAGGCACGTCATTTACTCACCGCTTCAAAAAAAATTTCGACTTGGAGAAAATTATGAGGAAAATATCACGTATATAACTAGAATATTCTCAAATGTTCCTAGGTTTTATTGAATTTTGACTACGAATCGGCCCATATTTCAGTTTTCAATCTAACGCTTATGCAGCTAAATATCTACACTTTTGCAGGCTCAAAATCGATGCTATGCTTGTTTAGTCATCTCAGCTCTTCACCTCTAGATAGTCAGCATGGATTGCTCTTGGAAAGTGCTCGCTAGACTCAGTTTGTATGTAGGATACACTGGCACTACCTCGAAGCTTGGCTCCACGGGAAGGAGGAGGTCACCTACCGATTGACTCAGATACTCACCGGGCACGGCTGCTTCGGTGAGTATCTGCGCATCCGACCTCGACTCGGCCCAGCACACGCTGGCGGAGTGCTCCGAGCGCCGAGTCTTGGTCGCAGAGATCGGGCGAGATCTGTCTCCGCCGGCATTGATTGCGGCAATGCTGGCGGACGAGGGAGGTTGGAGGGCTGTGGCCTCCTTCTGTGAAGCAGTGATGCTCCAGAAGGAGGCCGCCGAGCGGGGTCGGGAGATGGCGAAGAAATCGCGCCCGCGGATACGGCGACCCGGGAGGGACTACGCCCCTTCCGTGGCCGGGGAGCGTCGTCGGTGGTAGAGATCGGGGGAGGTATTGTAGTCTCCCCCGAGGAGGGCTCCCCTGTATCGGCGGGGGAGCGGAGGCTGGGGGTTCCCGGAAGTAGCTTGGCGTTCCCGGCGGCTCCCTACATGCCTGAGGAAGGCCATCCCTGAGGTTTTTAGTGGGTAGGCGTCCCCCTTCTGGGGAGGGGAGCCCCACATAACCGCCGGCTCGCCACAGCCGGGGTATGCAATTTAATGCATTTTCCTCAGGGTTACAAAAAAAAAGGTTACACTGGCACTGAATTTAATATTAAGAACAGAAGTGATCTATTAAAATGTCAGCACAACACAACATATTGATTCCAGTGGGAATCACGCATAGTATTATTGTATGTGCAAACGGATTGTATTGTGTCGGTAATGTGTACTGTAGGAGTACTGATAGTGTAATGCTTGAGACTTAATAATTACGCACATATGACATATGCTGAATATCATAATTTACAGGAAACCTAATAGATAGACTTACTTGATTAATTATAGGTTTTGTTCTCTTATGGTTAATTTTTTCTTTGACGTCAATATGTGCTTATAAGTCCCAATGTTTTATAAATATTATTTTGAAATTGAAAAATAAATGCATCAGTTTGTGGCTTCAACGAGTGCGTGCAAATTGAATGTTGCCTTCGATCGCAAGCAACGCCCGGCCGTAGTCATAGTCGCTGTCAACCGTTTATTTCCCAAGAGTGGTTGTGTCGCCGGGTATAAAGAAATATCTCTCCGAGTGCGTTCCATCGTGCTTTTGCTTATACTCCGACCGGTTAATATTGATACTTTAATTTATTTAACAAAAAATAAAGAGACTTCTTTTTACTAATAGGCAAAATGTCTGTCTATATTATTGACTAGTGAAAACGTGAGTACTAACCAATATCTTTGATAATGTGTATTTGATAAAAATAATGGTTAGTGATTTGATTATTTGATCAAAGGTATAACATGAGTTAAAACAAAACTTGCTAAATGAGAGTTGACATGCAGATTTTCGTGCCCTTGAAATTCAAACAATAATAGATTTGAATATTAAAGTGACTCAAAATGTAATTGTATAAATTTTATAATTATTCTAATTATGAAAGTTGGTAATAAAACGGGCCACATAAATGTGTATAATTAGATATATTCAGAATTTGTTTAAAATACTATAGCATAAGTACTTTCACCCCGGTAATTATATAATAATGATATTCCAGTTTCTTTATTAATAAATAATACAATATGTTTAGAGACAACATATAGTAAAATCTATATTCAAATTACTTTTATATGGATATGGTCATTATTTAAGGATATGCGGCTATTAAATTGAAAAAGAAGCAAATTTACGTGCTTTTTATGACACATCCAAATGCTGTCAATCTTCAGCGCGGCGGGCGCTGTCGTTTATGAGTGTACATTGTATTAAAGGGATCCATATAGGGAATGATTCAGTGGCAACTGTACCAATTTGTTTTTGCTAAATGCAATATTTTATTCAAAACAGTTTTTGTGCTTACATCATAAAATATATTTAAGCATTCTGCTCAATGCTACTGGCGTATATATCTTTACACTCCATTGTCAGGGAATATAGAAGACTAGCTTTCTGCCCGCGGCTTCGCCCGCGTGGATTTCGGGATTGGGTGTATAGAGGGTTAAGGGTCATAGCTTTTGCCCACGGCTACATATACGCGGAAGTCGGTTTATGGTGCGAAGATTTTATCGCGCTTCCCGTGGGACTATCCGTTTTTCCGAGATAAAAAATGCCGCAAAACTCCTCAAGAATCACTCTATCTATTGATGAAAACCGCATAAAAATCTGTGCAGTAGTTTTTGAGCGAAGCCTTTATTGCGCATCCCGTGGGATCTGTCGATTTTCCGGGATAAAAAGTAGCCTATGTTACTCGGGGAGAATGTAGCTTTCCAAAGGTGAAAGAATTTTTGAAATCGGTCCAGTAGTTTAAGCGTGAAGAGGTAACAAACAAACAAACAAACAAACAAATAAACAAACAAACAAACAAACACACTTTCGCATTTATAATATTAGTTGGGATTTATTTCACCAAAACAACTGATATTCCAATTTTCCTGTGAAAATGTGTATTCTATTATAACTTACGTTTATGTCTTTTATTTTCAAATTCCATTTTCCAATTAGGCATTAGTGATGTCTTTTCGCTTAAAGTCTATGGACAGACTCATTGGATCAAATCTCCTGTAAAACGTTTCACGTATTGAATTCTAATGATTCAGTATTGTTAGGTTACACACAGTACAAATGTGGTTTTGAAAAGCAGTTGGTAATTTGCATATGAAAATTGATGGTTAGCCGAGACCGTTCGGTGGAATAATGACTCGTACAATGTTATGAGATTGTATGGGCCGGTGAATAATTTTGTCTGTGATTGTTTGCGGCCACAGAATTCCTGACATTATAACTTCAAGTTAACATAATTAGGTGAAAGGGACACCGCAGTCTACCAACATTCTTCGAGTGTTTCTCAAAATTGGCAATGATTGCGTAAGAGCTTATAATAGCTGTTTAGAAACTATTTCAATTCTGCATTTCATATGACCAAAACAATTCTTCTAAGCCTCAACTAGAAATCAATGATTTAACAATTTTTATTTACGAGAATAGTATAGAAATAATCAAAGAATATTCTAAAACTATATTATCCACAATAGTAAATAGTTATCGTAAGGCTAGGAAATAGGAAATAAATGAGAGATGTTGTTGTGCATGTGACATAGACGTTAAAAGATATATCAGTGATTTAAGCTAAGTGTTGTTTTTTTCAAGTAGTTATAGATTTTAGAAATTATATATATAAATATTTAGATGAAATTTAATATTGCAAGTGCATTTGAATCGACGTTTAATAAAACACGAATATTCATGTGTTTATCCCGTTATAAAGTCGAAGATAAGGTTAATACCGTATATATATTTTTATAATTTATACTGCGCCTCTTGAAATCGGACTTTCAAGTCCAAGTTTGGATTTGCAAGTCACGCTCGCGCTCATGCAAGAAGAGACCAGGGAATATCTTAGTTGACAGTGGGTTGCCGTCGACGGATATGTCTGGGAGGACATCATCATTATGCGCTCATATGAACATAGGTGGATGTCGATAAAATGGATGCCCTGAGTCGCTGAAACCTTACTAAGAATTCGTTTCAGCGCGTACACACCCCACCAATAACAACATATCAAACTTATTTGTTACCTGAGCAGACTTTTTGCTCTACCATTAAATAACGTTTGGGTTCGATTACATTCTGGGAACGTTTTGTTTGTTTGTTTAATTCTGAGCATTTGAAGTGCGTTCAATATAATTAGCGGGTAGACGAAACAATGTTGTGCAAACCGTACAGCCGATAACACAAATTCGGCGTTATTAACAGAATCGTTTCGCGGGCTTTTGTTTGTTTTATTTTTTACACACAGTCTTAGGTGTTTTGATTGCGAATGTAAGGATGGTGCATTTTAGAAATCTTTATAGGACAAATATGGTTGAACAGTACGCGACAACAGATTATAAATACAGAGTTATTTCTCAATGTTATAAACAAAAAATAAATAAATTGATGTATATGCAAATAGGAAATACCTAAATATTAATAAAAATGGCATAAATTCATTAATTAAAATACCATTTAAATGTAAACTTGTCGTTTTATGCTAATAAAACTGTTCCAGCAGATTATAACAAGGTTTATTAGGTATCAGTATCTATCTATATATATATATCAAATTGAAAGTTATTATAGGCCTATTAATAGTTATAATAAAATTAAAGCAAAAAGGATCAAAATGATTCAACTGACATATATCAGAAAAAATCCATTTCAGCTGAGCCAAGAGACGCTATAAGTAGGATTTGGCGCTTGGAAAATCCGATGAACGAGACGGCAGACGTGCTAGAGTGAGACAGCGCATGCTGAGTAAATGAAATGCATGTACATAAAAGACTACCTATGTATATAGATTCAGCATTAAGTACAAGTGGTTTTGTAGATAGAAATTCGCGCGAAAGAGATGAAAATGCCAAGGGAAAAATAACGGGGTGTGGTTCTGTCCATGAATACAAATTCACTTTGTTGTTCGGATTTGCATTGTTTGTACTTAGATAGATTGGCTCTAAGTAGATTGGAACTATTCGCTTTCGAACGAGCCATTTTCTTCGGTGGAATAAGTTGTCAAAAGAATTCTACTGTGTTAGTAAAAGTAATTTAAACAATGTTCCGTGCTTCACATCTTCTTACCATCACATCGGGAGGTTCTGGCTTCGAATCTTGTAATGTAACATGTGTGTTTTGATTTTCTAATTTCTCTCATACAATTTCAAAGAATAGGTATTTGAAGTCTGGTTCCGCATTGGGTCAGCGTAATTGACTTATGACCTAATCACCATCATTAAAAGAAGGAGTTGATAGCAGTGATGAATGTGGCGTGTGCAGTTACGATGTTTGAGTTATCACGTCTTAACACAATTCTAATTACTCAGACGAAATCAACTTACCAATAAGATTCAAATTTAAAGGAAAAAATTATTTAAATAAATCAAAAATTTATTTGCATTAACCTGGTTGTTTGTTAGCAACATGTTCAGTTTGATCTTTCGTATTTTTTAAGATAAGTTTAAATGTTTGTTACATATTTTTATATGGGAATCAGTTTATTTGATTCTCCTAAAATAAAACAAGTAAAGTTTATTTCGTTTTTATTATATTTAAATATCTATCTTTAATTTCCTTACCCCGAAGGCACCATTCAACATTAGCTAAGCAATATGAGATGTCGAGTACCAAACGCAAATTCCAAAGAGCTTGTAAATAAGAAGGCAAGAGATTTACTTGTAAAAATACTATCACGCTTGATATATATAACCCACCCAATAGAAAAGAAGAAAATTTAATTACGAGATAAACACAAAAGGAAAGAAAATCCATTCTTTAATCCAATCGCTAGTAAAAAAAAGATTATAAGTAATTTTATGAAAAATTTGATAAAATAAAACTAGCTTAATGAAATAGAACTTAAAATCCAAATCACGGTATATCGTCGTTGATATTATACAACAATCGTTGTATTGGTCGCAAGTCCCAGTCGCTATTTCTGGCTGCCCTCTCTGCAACAGTCGGGACCATAGAACACATAGGATGCTATGGCCCGTGCTACAGAAAGATTCTCAAACTCAAATCGCTACTAGAGTGTAGTTAGAAAAAGATGGCGTTATGTGGACTCAATAGATGGCGTTATATGGATATTATACAACAATCGTTGTATTGGTCGCAAGTCCCAGACGCTATTTCTGGCTGCCCTCTCTGCAACAGTCGGGACCATAGAACACATAGGATGCTATGGCCCGTGCTACAGAAAGATTCTCAAACTCAAATCGCTACTAGAGTGTAGTTAGAAAAAGATGGCGTTATGTGGACTCAATAGATGGCGTTATATGGATATTATACAACAATCGTTGTATTGGTCGCAAGTCCCAGACGCTATTTCTGGCTGCCCTCTCTGCAACAGTCGGGACCATAGAACCCATAGGATGCTATGGCCCGTGCTACAGAAAGATTCTCAAACTCAAATCGCTACTAGAGTGTAGTTAGAAAAAGGTGGCGTTATGTGGACTCAATAGCACCATTCCTTTCTGTCTTGTAACTGATAATAGATACAGGCTACTAGTATTTTATTTATATTTAAATTAAAGTCCCAATAAATTTGGACACTAACAGTAATATCTCGGGATGTTATATATATTATATCCCATAGTGAACAGTTTAATTCTATTCATATTTAGTCTTATATTCTAGTCATATTTTTTGACTAGAAAGCGAGCTTATGTCAAAAGACGACTAATCCATGCATCCATTGCATAAAATATGTTTGTAATTATAATAATATTCACACATTAAAAAATTAAATTGATTGCCATATTCGTTATGATAAAGCGTTTAGATTGGGCTTAGAGATAAATATAGCTTTCAATATAATGTCCGTTTTGACGATTGTCATAAATTAAGATTAAGATACTATTGTTTACTAATATGGCGTTGGTGATTTGTCAAAATAGATATTAGATATCTGCCATTTTTCAAATACTAATGAGTATATTATACAAGTTTATACAAGTGAGTGTTTTAGATTAATCTTTTTATATTCGTCAGTTAAGCAAATTAATATTTTTCAATCAATCAAATTCTCTCGGATTTGTTTTCATAGTTTGATTCGAAAATTTAGATATATTTTGTAAAACTGTAATGTGTAAAAATCAATAGAAGATAATATTTTCTCGGAGAGCATTTGAAGCTGCGTTTTTAACGAAGTGTGTTAACATTATATATACCACTAGCTGTGCCCATGACTTCGTCCACGTGGAATCGTAATTTTAGGTAGCATTTTTAATGACTGAGAGTGTTATAAACGTAAGAGTACACAAATATAATCTTCGATTATATTTGGTTTTAATACAAAGAAAACTTCGAACTGCTGAGCTATCAGGAGTTACATGTGTTATTGTAAGTCAACCATAAAAGATAGACATATGCTGTCCTGGGATATTTTTTATACAATTTTAAGGAGAATATTTCCGTCATACATTTTTTTTTTTAATATTTGTTACACTTACACCAATTAGCCTAGCCCAAACTAAGCTCTGTAAGGCTTGTGCTATGGGATCTAGGGTAACGGATAGACATACATATATTATACATATATAAATAATTTTTATTGAAATATATATCAACAACCATGACTAAGGTACAAATGCTCGCATTCATCACACAAACATCTGCCCCCACCGGGACTCGAACCCGGGACCTCAGAGATGGCGACACCTTGAAACCGGTGTACTATCCACTCGACTATGGAGGTCGTCAATACATGATTTCTGTGTAGCTTTAACCATTAAGGTTGCACACGCGACGGAAGCTTAAAAAGTGGAGCAACTTCTCCCGTTTTCCCAATATTTCCCTTCACTGCTTTGCTGCTATAGTTTGTAATATGATGAAAAGAATACTACAATCAACTCAGAAGTATGAAAAATAATTGTACCAAGTTTCGTTAAAATCCGTCGAGTAGCTTTTGTTTCTATAACGGTTATACAGGCAGGCAGACAGACAAAAAAATTACTGATTGCGTTTTTGGCATCAGTATCGATCTTTAATCACCCCCTGATTTTTATTTTGGAAATATATTTCATGTATAGAATTGACCTCCTTACAGATTTATTATAAGTATAGATTATGTTATGGTAGAGCCTTATTAATGTGTTAACCTTTACCATTTCATCAATATTTTAGCTGAAAGACGCCCATCGCTGGACATAGGCCGACCTCAAGGATCTCATCATCCTGCGCCTTTCTTCTGTGTCACCACCTAGTAACACTATTTTTCTCGATATATACCTGCTATTCGAGAATCTTTCAGCCCATTGCCACTTAGGTTCACAATTCTTCGTACTATGTCAGTGTCCTTGGTTCTGGCGGATTCCATAAATTCTGATTTGATGTCGTAAAGAATCTCTGACAATAGCCCTGTCCATTGCGCTTTGGATGACTTTGAGCCTCCTTATAAGGTCAATTATAAGTCGACATGTTTCGGTGTTATATGTCATTATCGTGAGTCTCTGAGGTAGCTGGGTCCAAAATGAGCTCCGTAACTTCCAAAGTGTTGTCCACGAGGTGGGAAATTTATGGACAGTGGCAATAAGATGATTTCTAATGACGCTTAAACTAACTTTAAATTTGCAAAATACTATTTGATTAGCAGTCATTATATAATATAAAAAAACATAGATATATTATATATATCTATGTTTTTATTTATTTATTATGCAACTAAAGACAACAGTACGGTACCAAGGACGGACTAGTAGAGAATACCTTATTGCATTAATCCGCCTTTTAAACTTTGTTTATATGTATATTGTGCAATAAAGATAAAAATATATCGATATAGAAAATGTTGCATTCAAACGTAACAGATAAACGGCCAACAAAGTACGTACTTCAGCAAATCTACCACTAAACCCAGTGAGACTTGAAAAAGTCACTCGCTTTGATGTTTAGCTCAGAAACATTTATGCGGGCGATGTTGAAAAGCTGAACAAGTTCTATGAAGCATAAAGCGGTTTTTTGAAAGGAGCGCTGCCGTAGAACAAAGAACGATGCCTTCGCAAGCGCTTATGAAAAGTTGGTTAGAAACTTTCCCAATATTGCGATAGTCCAACCTCCATTCATACAAAGAAGCCGAACTTAGTTTCGTGGCTTTTTTTGCCATTTGGAAAGTTCATAAAAGTGCACTTAGGTAGTTAGTTGCCCTTTTGAGAATACGGCATCGCCCACTCGTGTTTACGTTCGCACCGAAAAACGGTTGTCTGTGATTATTATCATTATTGTATGTACGGATTTTAAGCTATACCAGCCATTCTTATATATGTATATGAACTCTTTATTGCACTCAATAAAACAAAGTTACAATAAAAAATGACTAGCAGGTACCAGGTCCAAAGACGAGGCTCAGAGAGATTTCTTTCAGCCAATTCTAGATTAAAAAAACAAAAGCAGATACCAAAATATATGTCTCTTATGATGTAATTCCAGCTCCGCTCGTAAATTGAAGGAATTTTTGGTGTTACGTAATAAGAGTTCGTGACTCGATGATTATGTTAGTGTATCAGCTTTTCGGAGTCTCCTGTAACTAAAATTCACAAGCGTTTTATTGAGGAACTGTTAAATAGTGAGGATTTTTCTCAGTAAATGTTTTTAGTTAACATCATAGCATGTTCATATATATTTATGATAACAATTAATTTGTTAACTTGTTCGTTATCTGGGAAAGTAAAGTTCTTTATAATGTGCTGATAATGCAAGATACGTGATTTGCTGAACAAATTAAGAGCTGAACGCTGTAATAGAATTTGTTTTTTGATTCCAATTAGGGTTTTCATTCAAGCCAATGAGCCTTTATGGCCACGGCTAAAGCTGAGTTTAGTCGGTAGGTTACGCTGGTCAGAGCGCTTTGGTCGGCGTGGAGTCTGACATAATCATCGGGGCACTTGTCGTTGCTGTGATATACTGGGCGTGATTCGTGCTCCTTGTAGAATTCCCAGCCTCTCCTCTCCTGAGAGAAATAAAAATCTAATTATGTAAGTTGATAAGAACTATCCTACGATAGTTTAGTTATTTTTTACAGGATTACTCGTGATAACGAATCGCGAGTTAAACGCAAACAGTTTTTTTTTTGTAAAATCCAGTTACTTAATTAAAGCCAAGCAACATCAACGAGCCTTCATTTATAATTAAAGATAGCACAACCGTACACTTTGAAAGTTATAGTTTAGTAAAGTTAGACCAGAGTTCAGGTTTGTATTAAGCGTCAGTAGTATTTGTACCAGGGTCAATAATTAAAAAGTCAAAATCTATATTCATTAAAACAATTTGGGTGCTTCTTGCTTTCTTTTAGGATCGAAAGTTCCTTTCCATTGCTCCACAACATATTTCACAGAAAAATCTATCTATTCCTTCGACTTGCATCTTGCGGCCCCTCCCAACTCTTTCCCCGGACTGTTTACCCCCATTTGCCCATTTTTCCGATTTTCCCATTCGGCACATACGTGTGGGCGGGGCCGACTTTATTGCAAATTCTTTCTTTGAGACATCCTCGTGTTTTATCTTGCGAATGAGCTTTCTTTGTTTATATCCTATTACATGTTAAATAATGTACAAAGAATAAGTGCTTCAGGATTTTGCTTTGGATACGATCTCGTAAAAGTTAATTTATTTGAATAGGTACTTTTATTTTCTAGGTGAATAAGCTTGAAGACTTTTTGATGGTCAGCAATGATCAGAACTTGAAAGCTAGGAAAACCAGGACCCGTATATGTTCATGACTGGAGTTAGCAGTTAATTTTAGCCTTTTTTAATGTCTTTCTAGGCTTCACTCGATGTGGACTTCCTCCCCAAGAGAGGAGAAGCACTGCCTTAGCTATCCGAAAGTTGAAGTGTTAAAGTGGTGATGAAGGGAACCGTTCATACTGATTGTAGGTAGCTTAGTCAATTTAGTTACATGCAATAAGAGTGATAAAATATATGACACTGGTGCCAATTTTGTTTACGGAAACTAAACTCAAATAACACTAAATATTAGTTTGGTGCTGTGAAAATATATTTAGAAAACCACGAACATAATTAAAATAGTGTTTTCATGACTGAAGTTGATTTAGTTCAATATAGTGACTTTTGTATATATGTTCAAATTACGACAAAATATTAAATACAACTAACTATAATTTACGAAGAAATTTCTGTTTTTCCTGCAAATTACTAGGATTAACATTATGATGGAAGGAATATTACTAATTAACAATTTAAATTAGTGCTGTCAAAATTGAATTTAGTTGCGTACGTCAAACGCGTAGTTTAAATTTAGTTCGAGGCAAAAACGGAAAACCTTATAATCACTAACACTAACTATTTTAACTTAGTTTATTGAAGATTTCAGTTTGATTTGTTTTAGTTTGATGTGGAATGGAAATGAACTTGAAAAAAAATACAAGGACAAAAACTTACAGTGTTTTAAGTACGTGGGATTAAGAAATTATAGTGAGGTTAAGTTCGTGAGACTAAGAAATTACAGTGAGTTTAAGTCCGTGAGACTAAGAAAGTACAGTAATGTTATGTCCGTGAATGTAAGAAATTACAATGATGTAAATTCCGTGAGATTAAGAAATTACAGTGAGGTTAAGTTCGTGACACTAATAAAGTAATTTTACAGGAACACGGAATGCGAACATTGCTGTTATATAGTAGAAATAGTTCAGGAGGTGGTACCCAAGTTGACGATCCTGTTAAACCTCTGGTATGGGTATGCCAGAGGTTAAATATTGAGGAATTTTTCCGTTAAATTTAATAAAGAAAGGGCATTACTAAATTCCGAATCTGAGCACTTGATTTCAAAGGGATGGGGATAGGGTAATAAATCTTTGCTTTAATTTATTTATTTTAATATTTTTATCGTCTTATATCGTATTCTTGATATCTAGCATACTCATCAATACTAATGTGTAAAATGTTTACCCCAAGCTCGACTCAAAAGGCGTATAAGAACTTATGAGAAATTCTTTCTTTGACGTCGCAAAAATAGGTTCCGCGCCGTGAACTTTCGATATTCGCCCCAAGTTATGTGAGGATACACGAGGAAAATATTTGGCGTTTTCATGTATAACTTTCGTCAAATTACGAAGTTTCGCACTGTATTAATCTCGAGGAGGTATCGTCAAACTTTTTCTTATTAAGCACTTTGGACGTGTATGTAGCTTGTATTTATTTCAGTTGGCTACACAACTTTGTTAATAGAAGTTAGTTGTAGACTTTCGATTGATATGGGAGAAATTATTAATTTGTTACTAAGGAATATCTTATCTTATATATAAAAATTGTTCTCTCTATGAAGTCGACAGCAGTTGGCCACGATGAAATAGGTAGATCTATGATTATACCTATTATTGATTCCATACTTCCTATTCTTACATTTATCCTTAATCACTCTCTTTCCTCTGGTAAATTCCCTCTCGCTTGGCATAAAGCCATTGTTATTCCTCTTCCCAAAGTTTCTAACCCTTCTAGCCTTAACCACTTCCGACCTATTTCCATCTTACCATTTCTTTCCAAGATCCTTGAAGCTGCTGTCCACAAGCAACTTTCCTCTTTTATCTTCCGTCACAATCTCCTAAGTCCTTTTCAGTCTGGTTTTCGGCCTGGACATAGTACCACCACTGCTCTTGTCAAAGTCTTAGAGGACGTGCGTGACGGCATGGAGGATGCTCTGTTGACTGTTATGATTCTTGTCGACTTTTCTAACGCGTTTAACACAGTCAACCATGACATTCTCCTTGCTATACTCTCACATATTGGACTATCTACTTCAACTAGGTCGTGGTTTTCTTCGTATCTTAGTGGACGTCAGCAAGCTGTTCGGGTTGATCAGCAACTTTCCAGCTGGCGTGGTCTATCTGCTGGTGTTCCACAAGGCGCTATACTTTCTCCCCTTCTTTTCTCTCTTTTTATAAACTCTCTAACTACTCAACTTCAATCCTCTTACCATCTGTATGCGGACGATCTCCAATTATATGTTCAAACCCATAAAAGTAACATAAATCAGACCATTTTCAATTGCAATCAGGATCTTATCAGAATTGCCAAATGGTCAGAATGTTACGGCATATCCGTCAATACTGATAAGTGCCAAGCAATCATACTCGGCAGTTCTCGACAGTTGTCGTCTCTAGATATAAGCTCTATACCTTCTTTGGTATTTAACGGCAACTGCTTACCGTATCTACCTCGAGTCAAGAATTTAGGCCTTCTTATCGATTGCTCTCTCACCTGGGAGGACCAGGTCAATGAGATTTCTCGCAAGGTGGTCAACGCATTACGGTCTCTGTACAGGCTTAAATTCTTTCTCCCATTTAGCACAAAGATCGCGCTTGTACAAGCTCTTATTCACCCTATCATAGATTATGCTGACGTTTGCTTTTCTGATATTAATCAACATCTTTTGAACAAATTAGATCGTTTGCTTAACAGCTGTATTCGTTTTGTGTTTGGTTTACGTAAATTCGACCACATCCCGGATTATAGAAACCAACTCAAATGGCTGCCTATCCGTGAGCGTAGGAGTGTCAGAGTTGTCCGTCTGCTATTTAATATCCTTTATGATCCACATACTCCAGGATACTTAAAATCTAGGTTTCAGTTTCTGGGGAACTCTCACCAGCGTGACCTTCGCTCAAGTGATAACCTGACCCTTCAATTTCCCGTCCATCACTCCGGCTTCGTAACCAATTCCTTTACTGTATCCGCTATACGTCTGTGGAATAATCTTCCAATACATATCCGTCGCGCTGATAATAAAACCACGTTTAAGAGATTAGTGCGTGATCACTTTTCTGTCTCTGTCTAGCTGTAATAATATTAGTATATATTTTATTTATTTATTATATATTTTATGTATATATATTTATATGTATTTATTCATTAATATTTATTCTATATCTTTAGTATAATTAACATATATCTATTTTATAGGAATACTACATAATTATTTATGTCTTAATCTTTCTTCCATCGCCTCACTATAGTCTACAACATTTGTTCCGGTTGACTGGTTGAGAATGCCTTGTTGCGTTAAGTCCGCCGATTGTGTTATTGTTATGCAATGAAGATTAAATAAATAAATAAAAAATAAAAATGAATCGCAAAATGTGTTGGTAAGCTCATAACTCAACAACGCCTGGACCAATTTGGCCAATTCTTTTTTGTTAATGTTCGTTGAAGTTCAAGGAGGGTTTTTACAATGAGGAAAATTCGAATAATTATCGGAAATACCCTAAAAACAGCCCTTTTATTTTCCCATGCAAAAGTTTTCTAACTAAAACGTACAGTCGAATTGAGCTTTATTGTTATTGTATAAAGTTCATATTGCAAGTACTCACTGTTGTCTAAGCAATGAAGGTGTGTTCCTAACATCAAAGAGTCAATTTGCGCTTTATTAACGCTACATATAGTTGAAATTCAATCATATCTATCAAAACAGTGTGCGTGCGTGCGTTGGAGCTCAGAATACATCGTTGGAGGATTAAATGTCACGTTTCAAAATTGAATAGCTACAAAATGTAATAGGTAATTTAGACTTTTTTTGCGATTTGGTTTGCTATGCGACATTATCTATAAAATAATTAGGAACAAAAAACTGCCACTGTACAAATCTTTTTGTCAGGACGAAGTCTGTCGGGTCCGCTAGTTAAACATATTTATAGCTTCACTTTTTACTGAATCAAAATTAAATTAAGCTTTACCAACCACAGCGTCTAATAATAATAAATCGTCACAGCCCTTATACGTCCCGATCCGGATCATACCCTAATTATGTTAGTGCGATTGGATCTCTGTCAACTACGCTGACAGGTGCGGATTGTATGGTGAAGGAATTCAAAGTCATATGACTGCCTCACAATGTTTTCGTCTCCCGTAGAAGTCAGATAAATGTACATATGGAATTCTAAAATCGAAAAACACATTGTTATATGGCAGGACCCGGGTAGCCCTCTAAATCAATACATAGAAAAGCAATTAACTTTTGCAGCTTCTGTAAAAAAATTCTGGACTTGTGTAACAGCAAAGCATCCATCAGAACGGAGCGGGAACATGGTGGTTAAACGTCAAAAGCGTGATCAGAATCACGGATGCTGTTGCCGCTGCGCTGGGGAGCGGTCATTCTCACTGCAAGCTTGCACTGTAGGTCATTAGGACCATTTGGCAGGTGAAGGCGAGCAAGCGCTCGCCTAATGACCCTGCCGTGAAGGCAGCGTGCGCGGCTGGCTTACCGCGCACGCCGTTGAAGTGACTCTCTACCTGGGGATTGTCCTAGTGTCTGGGACAATCCCCCCTTGGCGAAGACTCGGCCGACAAAGGTCGAGCTAGCCCGTGGGCGGGTGCCGGTAGTACCCCGCCACGCGCCCCCGAGGGAAAAAAAGACAATAAGAAAGGAATTATTTCCACCGTGGCTTGGATACTTTGGTTTTAGCCGTATGTATAACCCGGAAATGACATCGCTTTGACCAGTTGCTCTAATTTCACATTGTTCTTCAAGTAATGTTAGAAGGAAATAGCTATTTAACAATATCGTTCACACAGTTAATGATTTGCCTTATTATAAATTTAAAGCACATGTAACAAAAGCAGTAGAGCACACTGCCCTGCAACCCTCTCCTGAGAAGTGGTCGCTCACACTACCAGCCATGAAGTCATTAGGAGCAAGACTCTGGACTCTGTTTGGTCCGTAAGTCAAATCAGTCCGACATAGTCACCGGTGCCATTTGGTTGCGGTGGTTCAAAAAATTAAAACATAGAGCAAAAACAGTGTTTAAAATTGACCATATATTATATACAATACACAAATTTAGTATTACAAAATTTTCAAATTATTACAAATTATTTAGTTAATACCTCGGATTATAAACACATTGTTTTAAGAATAAAATGTATGCTTCAAAACATTAAATTGGATTAAAAAATATTATTTTGCGACTAATCAACATAATTTTGTATTTTCTTTATACAAAAGCGGTATCTGTATTCTATTAAGCTAACAATTTTTTTATGGCTGTTAGAAAATCTCTCCTTAGTTAAGGCGGCAAAGTGACTTGTTGAAGATAGAGTTTCGAATTCAAGCCGAGCCTATAATTTTTTTACGTTGTTTTTTATATTTGCTTAGTATTTTTAATTAAAATGCACAGTCACAAATATAAATATTTTTATATGTCAACTGTTTAAGTGTGTACGTTTAGGAACTAACGTGTAATATTACTGTATGGTCGTTTTTATTATTATTTGATCGTATTACATGAGCAAATGCACATATTGTGCTTGTCCATCGAACGCTGTGTAGCTAGATAATTTGCGTATCGTGGGATGTTGGTGTTATTTAAAAGATTTACATTCAAGAACCGATAGCATAATAATTCAATATTATAGATTTCGTGGAGGCCATTATGGGTTATAACCTCATACTTATATTTCGTGAACTGTTTGTTATTGAATTAATTAAAATAGATATTTAGACTATTCAAATCAAAGGATTCCTTTTTTGTTTCATACACCACTTTCAATATTTGGTGGAGACCCTTCACTACATTACTACCAATTTATAAAACTCGAAGAAAAAAAGATTAGATTTATCTAAAAGTTCTTTACTATCAAAATCAAATTAATTTTCCCCCGCTAATGATTATGGACCCCCATTTTTTGTCAAGTTCAACGTAGACCCCCGTCGAGTCTCCCGTAGACTACTGGGGGTCTTTTTAGTTACTGATCTAAATACTAAAAATTATTTTAAAGAAGGCTTTAATCACGATTTTAACATTAATTAAGTATTATTATTAATAAGTACTATGTAAACTAAACTGGTAGATTAATATTGTTGATATTGCTTATGATTTTTTTAAATATAAACCATATATTATTAAATAATAATAAAAATTTATGCTTTTATTTACAGCAATGATTTCGTTCTTCACGATAATCTAGAAATGTTGTATATTGTTGTTTATTTAATTTATTTAACTATACGCTTACATTTGTTCCATTGCTGGGTTTCTTCTAAAATTTGGTTGGATTTAGGTAGGTAGTTAAAAAAAAATCTAAATGTCTTACAAAAGATTCTTCAATCAAATCTAGTTTAATACAACACAAATTCGACAAAAAATAGTATATATTCATAAAAAAAATTTTGAAGATAAAGACAAATTTGCAGACGGTACACCCTTTTAAACGGTAAACTGGCTGGTTCGCGAGTGTGTTGACCGACGCACAATACTCATATTTGCGCTCCTCGGCTACCGCATTCCGCCTTCGGACAAATATTGTAAGTAGGCTTTGCTTTCATCTCGCTGCTTTTTTTTGCTGACGGTCATCGGAGCGGATAAGCAGCGTAAGCCGGGGGCATTTGAGTCCTGCGGTTCTAAGGGATTGCGTATTTATGGACTAAAGTTTCTTTATTCACAACAAGATTTTGTTTGTTATGAATGTTCATACTAAATTCTACCATATCCGCCAGTTGTTATATTAGATTTTCCTGTAGGAAATATATATTTTCCTAAGGGAAAAATTTACTGACGAGTGTCCTCGAGTGCTAGGCATTATTTTTTTTTGTTCCCCTGAGGAAAATGCATTAAATTGCATGTATGCCGCCCCGGCTGTGGCGAGCCGACGGTTATGTGAGGCTCTCCTCCCCAGAAAGGGGACCCACTAAAAACCTCAGGGATGGCCTTCCTCAGGCATGTAGGGAGCCCCCGGGAACATCAAGCCAGTTCCGGGAATCCCCAGCCTCCACTCCCCTGCCCTCCTCGGGGGAGGCTACTAACTCCCCCGGTCTCCACAAGTGCTAGGCATATGTCACACCGCAGTGTTAGCAGGCCTCCCATAAGACGATTTGTTGAAGATCGACGGAAGACGTTGGATAAAAGCTGTTTAGGAACGACCGATGTGGAGATCCTTGGGGGAGGTTTATGTCCAGCAATTTATTTTCGTGATTTAATGCATTAATGAAAGGCAAATAAGCCACTATATTTTTATGTTATACTTAATTCAGGGTTCAAAAAATATTAAGTTTGATCAAAATCGGATCAATAGTTTCTGAGCTTATTGAAATAAAAACGTTAATCCCCTTTTTTAATATATTTTAATGTCAAATTTTTACAAACGTTTGATATTGCACTTATTCATATCAAATCAAAAGCCTGAAGTATAATATTTTTCTATAATTATTTTTTACTGACAGCCCACAAGTAAAAATCAAATGCATTATCACAAACCAAAATATATGGAAGATACCCATATAGTCGGAATAGAGTCTCTTAATAAGTTCACAGAGTTCTTAATAATTAATGCCATAAAAACCTTAGCGTCTTAAAACTAAACTTAAATATAAACTTATAGTAAATCAAGTTTATAGACTCTTTAATTAAAAGTTATTATTTTATAGATTATCACATCACTAGTCCTACTACTATTATAAAGGCGAAAGTTTGTAAGTATGGATGTATGGATGTTTGTTACTCTTTCACGTAAAAACTACTGAATGGATTTGAATGAAACTTTACCAGAATATAGCTTATACATCAGAATAACACATAGGCTACAATTTTTGAGGTTTCTAATGTGAGGTCGTAAAAAAACACATTTTTTGCACTTACATTGCAAACGCTGACTGAATCCTACGTAGTTTATAGGAGCATACTGCAGTAGCTACCTATAGGCCTATGATTAGGGCTCTGCAGTGCTTAGTTACCGTATTTCTTACTTATTACTAGACTAGACGGGACGAACCTGAAGTCCACGCGAACGAAGTCGCGGGCAAAAGCTAGTAACTCATATACTCATACCTTGATTAAGTTTATTAGTTAGGGTGATTAGATCTTAGTGTGACCACGCAGACATAGTGCGACCTAAAATTTTAAAGTTTCTTCACAAATGAACTGAACGAGAACAATGTTTTACTTCACCGTAGGTGTGCCGGTCAAATACATATAAGAAATTGGTATAATCGAAAAACAAGTAGGCATATTAGACCCCATATCCCCCGTTTCGTAAACCGGTGGCGAAATCATAGCGAGCCAACACTCTGATATACTTTTAATGTATTGTAAAACGATAAAAAGAAATCGTCGCAACGCTAACAAATCCAGTATTTGTTAATGTCAAGCTCTTTTCAACAATAAAAAGCTAAATCATCACCCCAAAATAATTCGGTCAATTCGCCGACAAAAAAGTTAGCAATGAGTACAAATAATTGCCTAATTTGAAACCGACAATTCAAACAGTCCCCCCTCGAAGCATTGTCTCCAAAGCCACATTAATTCCCTGAGCAAACGTCTCTGTAAACATCCGACCCAATTTAATTACGAATCGATTCTGAAGCATCGATTCCTCGACACGACCTACCCTAAAATCGATTGCTTCGATATAATTACTGGCAGGCGTAAATTTAGAACAGCCCCTCTATTGATCAAAGTGACCTTGAAAAAGAATTAATTCCAACACTGACCCAATTTCCCCGTCCCCCAGTTAGCACGCCATTCATTGCGAAGTTTACATTAAAGAAACCGACTTCGCCCATTAAGTGGAGGATGGGAGTGCTGAGAAAAAGCTCTTTAATGAGACAGAGGAAGCCGGTCTTAAGATTTGCATCGCGACAGATTCATCTTGATACTTGCTTTGATTTGTTTTAAATGGATGTCGTTAGCTTGATTTAGAATCTGTGTGTGATAGAAACTATGCTTTTTTGATTTGTCAAACTCGACATAAACTATGAACTTCCAAAATAGTTTGATAGATCAATGATAATTTTTTTGTTTAATATTGTCAAGGTGCCAAATATTTCAATGTCATTATTATTTTATTAGACGTATATTAAACATCTCTATATAATTCCAAATGCTGCTTTCCATTATATAAAATTTAATATTAAGGAAAAACAAATAATTAAAGCCTTAACTAACATAGTCGTCAAATGTAACATTAAAGGTATAACAATTTAATTAGACGTCTTTAAGCATAATAAAATTCAAACCTTTATTATAGGTTTAATGAAAAATATGTGCACATTCTTACATTTAAAATAAAAAGGTCAACAGGAGTTATATTAATTATTGTTAACAATGCAATTAGTAAGGTTGTCAACCACTCAACCGACCAAGACGACGTGGTCGCGCTATAATTAATAAAAAAGAATTAAAAAGGAGTTCGAATCGGCCGCGTGCCCCGGAGGCCAATATCCTTTAGACAAGATCGTCCCCTCATTCTCCGTCCCTCTTTAATTAACCATTTAATTCATAACTTCGTCTCTTTCCACTTGAGGGATGCTAATATCGTGTTACTTAAGTCCCACGGGGAAATTCGGATAATTTCAGTAATAACACTGCCGTGTTTTCTTAATTCGTCAGGCAAGTTTTTGTTTACGGATAATGATTTATTGTCTGGTCGCCGTCGCACGTAGGTCCTTGTACCTTCGCTAATGTCGTGTCTGTATAAATTATGTTATAGTCGCACAATTCGGTTTATATTTTGATATACGGCAAACGGGTATCCGATATCGCAGCCGTGACTCGGCAATAAAAGCAAAGCATGTTGAAAAATATCGTTAAGTAGCACACGCCTCCCCTTAATATCTTCCACGCGGGCGCACCCAGCGCGTCGTATCGCAGAATTTTCATCTGAATATTTTCCTTTCTCATTGTCGTTATCTGAAAAATATGTTTTTCGTACGGCGACGGGCGGGGTGGTGGGGGGGCGACGCACACACGTCCGAAAGTGCGAACGATCCGCACTAGAACTCTTCTAAATTCAAATGTGTCCCTTTGATTTCAAAGTTCGGATTCTCTCCTCCGCAAAAAATGTCACGTTACTACAGACGTCGAAAGAAAAATAGTGAAAGCGCGCGCAGACTAAATCCACCCGTACGTGTTCGGGTATAGAGTAGTTTTTTATTCGTAGTTTTCTCGCGCTCTCGACGGGTGGTAGGCGGAATATGGAAACCGGAAACGCGAGGAGGAGGGTGGAGAGGCAAATGGACGGAAGAGAAGCGAAGGCAAATAACTTCGCCCTTCTGTACACATGTATAGAGCGGTGCTAAGGGTGCACAAAAATGCTCGCAGCGCCGTTGCCGAGTTTCACAATGAGACGTTGAGTATTTTTGTCATTTGTCCTCATAAAATCTCTCGTCTAAAGAAAAATTTGCTTGGAAATGTTTTTGCGTTATTCGAGTTATGAGGGATATGTCGGAGTTTTATCACGACGTTTAACTTTCGCCTACAAATGTTCATTGGATTTTTTCCACGCTCTCCAAAGTCGAAACGAGTATTCGGATTTAGAATGTAGCGATCGTTTCCGATAGCATTTTAGAAATTAGCGTCATGGTCGCTCGCACAGAAAATAATATGGCTCATTCTTGCGGTGATCGAGAGGTCCATTATTTCCGCGGCTAAATACGTACAAATAGGTTTGCATGTGGCACAGTAATTTGTCGGAGGTCGATCGAGGCCAATTTGTTCAAAAGCCGCTTTCGAAAAACCATTTTATCGTCCGCGAAATCTTTTACAAGCAAACAATTACGACGGGAGATGTATTAGCTCGAAAATTAAATCCTTGCTCAATATCGGAATTCTCTTTGTGGTTGGAAATTCTTTGCGGAGACGAAAATCAAAGCTTGGAATAGCGAAAGTTGGGTGCCCTTTGAGCAGCCACGTTATTATTTTCTGGAGAACCTCTTTTATGTAAAAGAACGCTCGAGATGGCTGGGGTGGTAAAGGGAAAAATATGACGGAGTGGTATTGGCGGCGTCCTGCTCCTTCGTGTGTCGTTAGAGCGGGAGGGAGGGCTGATGTCGAGTGGCTTTCGTGTTAAGAGTCGCCATACACTGGCACTCGTTACGTCATAGCCTCGGGCTGGCGTGGGCGGCATTTGGGCAAGTATTTTATGAAAAATGTAACCTCCTTTGTACTTGCGCCAGCGTTTTGAGCAATGCGACTGCTGTCGTAATGAGATGAGAGCTTCTGGTTTTACGGCAGTGGGCGAAAGGTGTGGGCTGGCCGCTGCGACGGTTTGTTTGAGCTTGTGGCGATCAATGTCAATGTTTTGTGTTCTGATACTGGTACATTATCTCATGTTTGAATTTCGACAATTTTATAGCACTTATTGACGTGAATATTCGCAAATATATTAGGTTTTTGTATAATATTATATCAACTCTGTTAGAGCAATGATTAAACACAACAACAGACACAACTTTCGTGTGAAGTAACTTTGCCCAATACGAGAAAATAATAAAAATACACTTTATTTAATATTATGTCAAAAATATTTAAGGTTTCTCAATCATGCTTAGAAGGTCAGAGTTAATGCTACTATCTGCGCTTTTCGCAATAAAATGATTGCGGTTAATTTACTCTTAAGATACTCACGGTAATAAAGAGATCGGTGAGACTGCGATGCGTCAGGCTTTTGATTTTGAGACAGCTCTTATGCCCCTCAAAATAATGGCCGTGGTCGTTGTACGAATGTAAAGGTTGACGTCTTGCTGTCTGTACTTCTGACACAAATTCGGTTAATGTAATAATAATATATTAAACTTTTTCATAAGCTATATTGAACAACATATATATAAAACTATATAAAACTGACTCAAATAAGTCTGTTAGATGTATGGTAGCGATAACAGCAATAATAAACTTCGGAAGTGCGGATATTTTTTTGCCACAGAAGTTGTACGTCTAGAAGCGGCATTAGGAAAATTATATACTACTAAAGCAGGTCACAATGAAAATGCCAGGCCGCGAATGAAATGTAGTACTTACTTATATCTTCGTTTATTGCACTATATATGAAATGAAAGATAAACTTAATGTAACAAAACATTATCAATTAGTCGGCACAACTGATGTGAAATTTCTTTCACTTTATTTATTTAAGTACATTTATAGTTGAGACAGAAATTCAAATGCCAATTACGAGGTTTCATACATATGGAAATGTAATTTATTATTTGATTGAATCCATAACTTATACCTGTGTTTGTAACATTGGAAAATCTGCACCCCTTCAAGCCTCGAGTGAACGTTCCCAACTTTTGACTTAAGAATATTATGGAGAGTCGTATCGTGGCTCGAGTAAGCAGTTTACAAAATACAATTTATTGCGCGCTCAAAGTTAAAGCTCGAGACTATTGCCTATTTCTCATTGAAGTATTGTTTCGAACAACAACATTTTCAACCCTTGAACTTTTATAAAATGAGGCTGTTTTGTCCCATTACACCCAAGTCTATAATGTTTTAATGAAATAGGCAGTATTTGAGTTTGCGTGTTTCACCTTAGCCAGCATCTTCACTTAACATCAGGTGAGATCGTTGTCAAACGCACTCAAATTTGGAATAAAAAAAAAGAAAAATATAAATTTGTATATAAATGTTTAGTGCTGATGATAGATGATGCTAATCATTTAATTCGCAGATAATATTTCTCTGAATTAATAATTTCGAAAATGTTTTTGAAAATTTTATAATTACATAGTTTACTTAACACGCAATGCTCCAACTGCTCCTTTGCGGTAGAAATAGAGAAGCAAAAGCTCCACAAAAGGTAACTGAGATCTGAGATATCGTTTTTTTTTTAATTTCAGACAATTTTTTATTAATATTTATCACATAAACGGTATACAAATACTCATATATTTATAAATATGAATTATTAAAAAACTAACATTTTGCATCTTATATAAATAATGTTTTGAAGTCTCCATATTTTTTTTTAATATTATTATTTTTTATTACTATTTTTAAAGAAAACGCAGTCACAGTTAAAAAAAAAGAATTAAATATAAAATCGTCATTTCTAGCAATTTATATAACTAAGAGTTTTCCTCTGAGAATATTACTGGCGCGTCTCTCTCATTACGAAGCAAATCATTACTGGGTGAAATCGTATGGAATCGCAAAAGAGGGATTGTTAACCGTTCCACGCATTTCTAAGCTCTAAAAATATGGAAGTAAGATCGAAATTCACATTGCCGCCTTGATAGATTATGTCTCACCGTGATATGACATCCGTGCCATGAAAAATATGAGGAGTATTGAAAATGGAATCACTTCGATATCGTAAAGAGGTTTTTAATATCCAGGACGGAACGTGAATTTTTTATATACTGATGTATAGGAAAGTACTTATTTTTATCGCAATGCCCATGTGACTGGCGATCACAGTTATACATTTTGTAATTGGAAAGGGGAATTGGGCAGACAATTTTTTTATTGCATATATAATAGGAGTACTCTTTTAGCTAAGGAATATTGTAGAAGTATCGACATATCTGCCATTATTGCTTTATAAGATATAGCGACATGTTTGCGGCGTTGTCGTGGATCGATATCTCCATACTAAATCTATCGTAACTTGATAATTGAATAAATTCGCCTAATTTGTATGAGAGGATAAAGTATAATCCCAATAACTTTGTTATATGTACGTACGTTTACTTTGTATTTTAAAAATATCTCATGAAAAGTTAATAAAATTGCATTTTTTAAGATAAAAAATCGGGTGGGGCTGTGCCGGGGCACACGGCCATTGGTTTTAACGTGAAACGTCCATGTTAGGGAATCGCTTTTAAAGTAAAAGATTGAAATAAAAACAAGATTGACAGTGTTTTAAGTAATTTAATAAAAAACTCAATGTCACAACAGCGAGCTGACTATATAAGTGAAATTTTCACATCACATTTTTGTTTCCGAGACTAATAGTTTTTTAATTATTAAGGTACGATGATGTAGACCTTTTCGTTACGGTCCACTTTTTAAACCTGGTACCCGTATGTTTCGGCGCGATTTTAAAGACGTTTCACGTCAAAAATATAGGCGAAATTTGTGATTTTACATAATTGTATTAGATCAAAATTATACTAATATGATAATTTTAAATTTGGTAATCTAGCTTATTACTGTATGATATATTACAAAAGATTTACTGAGTTGGGTATTGTAAGAAAAAAAAATCCATGATATTCGTTTTGTTAGTACCAAATATATAAGAATAATTTCGCAATTTGGAATCTTTACCAAACATTGTCGTTAGATATCGAAACGATTTCGATTATGAATCATACGTGAATGATACTTTGTATAGGGATCCTGATCTTCTATCAGGTAGTTCGGGGTTGATTCTGCCATCTAATAATATATTCGAATTTCTGTCGCTTCTACGCTGAAGGGAAACACCTGCGAAATATTTTGTACCGCCGTTTTGTAGACATGATAGATGCTGTACGAAAGATATATTAATTAATAAATAAAGGTATATCTTTTAAAAGAGTTTAATTGTTTTACTAGCACATTTCTTCGCATTTTGCCACTCATTGCTTTAAATCAACTTTTTGTTCCTGACAACATTAGAATAATGTCTTGGCAGCTGCGACTAAAGGACTAAGGTATCCCATGTCACGAATAAATGATTATTAAAAAAAGTCTTGGTAGCTTAAAAAATATAGACAGAAAGGTAGTTGTCGTGTCGAAATCACTTTACGATAATATACGATGCCTACGAATGTACGGCCAATAGAAGAGAATGCGTGTGAAAAATCCGCGATTTTTCCTCAAAGTCACCGCCTATAAGCCACACAACCCCTCTCCGTCCACATATGTACATATATGACATGTGTAAGAATGCAGAGTTTTGCGTCACAAGTAAAATACTGTCTTAGTTACATATGAATAAGGTATCCTTTTAAATATCAAATTACAATATACAGAATGATGACGTAAATACATGTCACCTCTTTCTTTTGTTTCTTTTTATTTTGACTGGTGTCTAAGAATAAGTTGGTGTCTAAGTTTTGCGTAGCAAGAAAACTACTATTTTAGGTGCATAGGGATAAAGTATCTTTTTAAAAATAAAATTTTGTTGTCTGCAGATTAAAGGTTATCGCTGCTAAGTTCTAAGATCGCATAACTTAATATTGTGATTTTTGCAGGAGTCATGAAAATTTGTATTTTATATAAAAAAATATTATATAAAAAAAAGACTGCGTTTATTGTCTGATGGAACATTTACCATTTTGATTTACGCGATTTTAGAACTTAAGCGATGCTACACAGTAAGTGCTTTTTTATGTTTCTTGTTATTTTAATTGATACCTTATTATATTTGTTCTTTATGTCTATTTTTCTTTGTTCTTGACATTCATACGATGTTACGGCAATTAACGATAAAATAGGACGTGTTAGCGAGCTTCACTAGTACTCCTCAATAACTGAACATTTCTATCTTCATTCAAATTGTTGTAACATAAAAAAGTTTTCAGCTATAAAATAGTTGCTCATTTCCTTCGTACTAGTCATTTAATAATTTTTATATTAAATGACTTGTGGTCGTTATTTTTTGTTGCATAATATTATAACCACATTGCAAGTTTTGATTACTATACGTTAAGAGATAATTAAAATTACAAAAAGAATTCTTTAAAGAAAATTTAATAACAAAACAAATTTTAATTAATTATTTAGAGTTAGAAGTAGAATACTTTATTCGTCTTAAATGTGGTACATTACATTTGTAGGTGTTATGGGTTTTATAGAACAATGCACATATAGCTAATACAAATAGTTATTTATTTAAAGTAATGGTATTTATATAAAGTATTGGTCCTACGTCGGTAACATGCTTTTATGGGAAACAATATATAAAGGATATCACAACGACGCAAAAAGAACTTGTTAATACACTTAGTACTTGTAAAAAAAAAGTTATAGATAATAAAAAATTAAAAACGATTGTAAATTACTTCATTGTATACTTTTATATTCCCTGGAGAGGAGAGGTAATGAATCTTCAAAAGGCAGCGGGAAACCAGCCTAGGATACTTCAACGGCCGCTGAGGTTATGTTGTATACGGACTGCACCGAGACGCCTCGGTTCAGCTGCTTACCTGCCTTACCCTTGGTCCCAAAAACCTTATGGCTGGAAGTGAGAGCAACCGTTCCTCAGGAGAGAACTTAAGATAAATGTAGTCAAAATATTGATGTAATATTTTGATTCAAATATTTTTTATAAGTTGTGTGTCGAATTTATGCACTGACGTTTGCGTAGAAACTTGTAATATAAAATAACATTTTTTTTTGGATAGAACATAAAATTAACGATTTGCAGTTTGTTTCTTACTTATGCTGTATAGGCCCTTCTTTCTTTCTAAATTTCATAAATGGGTTGCAAAATTTATACAAATGACTTGGCCATGATAAGTTTGATAAGGCCTGGCCTTGTCTTTGGATTGTGTTAGTTACTCGTATATATAATTTCTACGCATTCTCCAGAATGAGCGTCTTGATAGACATTCGGACAAACAAATATCAAAACGACTTAATTGTCCTTCGATTAACGGAACTCTAAAAATGAGTAAACTATTAGTAGGGGATGTGTAAAATGAAATTTCGATCAACCCTTTACGTTGAAAGCAATATTTCTTCCAACTTTTACTAGCCCCCTCTTAACCCTTTCATATCTCCCCATACGCGCCCCATGTACGTTCGCTCCACTCTGTCCTCGAGGTGCCTAGACAATAAACTTGCTTAGTAACTCCGTGTAATGAAACATCAATTTCCTTAATGAAAGTTTGCCGACACAATGCACGGGTTAACGGTAGGTACATACGTTTAAAAATGTAATACAGGGGTTGCAAATAGGACTTTTATGTTTTAAACGGAGATTGATTTTATTCTATTTATGTAAGAAAATGGTTTGTCGATAATCCAAACAGATTCCGAAGAAACACAAATTATAATGAATTTGTCTATTATGTCTATTTTTCTTTGCTCGTGCAAGGAAAATAGGCACAATAGACAAATTGGTAGAGAACCTGATAGATACCTCCCATTTGATAGTAAGTAACGTCTTTTAAAAATTGTATACTTTTCTTACAAAATAGTCTTTTGTATATCTATATATATCGTATATCTTATCTAAAAAAATAATAATGACACAGTTTTTCAGGATGTTATGCTATTCGATACTTATAGTACGTGTGTGGATAGGATTATCATTTGTCTGGATTTAATCGGACATATCTGTCTTTGTACGGCGGAGCTAATCAGTTATTTGTCCGGTCTATTTTGTATACGATCTATGGCGTGGGTGATGGCTGTTTCTTCCTTGTATGTGAGTTACATGCGGCGGCATTTGGCTAAAAGAAGTTTCTTCCCTCTGGAGAAGGGAGGCTGGGAATCCCCTTGGATACCACCGCAAATAAGTGCCACGGTGGTTGAAACCGATGGAGGCGGCACGGTCAGATCATCAACTGACTAAACTCAGCCTGAGCTTTGACCACAAGGGCCCTACGGCTTGGAAGAATTTAATAAAGAAGATTTTGTCCGGCCTAAAGAACCAAATGTCCGACATATTACAATGATCAACCTTTTCATTTCTAGAGATAATTACCCTATGTAAAGGACTCCTCATAAATGTTGAACTTATATTAAGCCTCTTTACATCAGGTAATATATCGTCATCAGTTTGTAGTCACCAATTTTATGTCTGATTCCGGACGTCTAAGGCGTAAATATCCTACCCGTTTCCTTTCATGGTGATGAATAATAGAACTGTATATACATCAGGTAATATATCGTCATCAGTTTGTAGTCACCAATTTTATGTCTGATTCCGGAAGTCTAAGGCCTAAATATCCTACCCATTTCCTTTCATGGTCATGGTCATTTCAAGATCATAAGTTTCTGCATTATATCTATTAGCTTAGTTCTATAATATATTAAACATTCCATTTAAAATTCATATTATCCATAATTTTACACAGGAATTATTTATTAGTTTAATTTAATACAATATCTAACATTTCATACAACAAACGTTCGTTCTTTTTAATTTGTAGGAGAATGGGGAGAAATCTGTACTTGTGGGATGGTCTTGTTTTATTCTGTATAAAACAAGACCATCCCACAAGTAGTCATAGGTAATTTTATCTCATCTTCATTCATCATGGCAGATTTAAAAACAATGGAACTTAGTACAATATTTCCATTAAAATAAAGGACAGTGTTGTTTTTAGTAAAAGTCTATTACGTTTTCCTACTGTACGCTCGTTAACTATAGCAATCATGAACTTGAACCCAGTCCGCATGACCCCATTACGTTTATAGCAGCGGTCCACGTGTATCGCGGTCTATAATTTGGTTGGTTGGGTTGTGGTGGACAATTAGCGGATAGGTGCAGCCTAGCGTGATGGACTTAACACCTTATATAGATGGTTGGCGGTGGAAATTAAAAACACAAATGGGCAACACATGAATATTAAGAGGTAGATATTTATGGACAAAGCAATACTAATATACAATAGTTGTAGCGAAAATACGGTACCTAATATAATTTGATAAAATACTAATAACTAGGTTTATGCTATTAAAACACGGTGTACTATAATTACTTTTATTTGGAATTATCCACACTTATAATTCGTCACTTATATATATTTAGGTTATCACAAGAGGCACCAAACAACGGAATGCCCACATGGTCGCCTGCATTTATCATTACACCTCGGTTACTCTCAAGTGATAGTCAGTTTAATACTTTCTAGTTTCTAAAACGTTTACAGATATAGGACATAATTATCTATATTATCTTAAATTGTGATTAGTATTTTATTTTATGTAAATACATTATAAAGTACGATATTACAAATATCAGTTTAATTGAAACATTATGAGTAACTTCTTATAAAAACTAGATACTGATTTTATGGCTTGGCTACTAGCATTTTCGAGCCACAACCAAACACTGATTGAGAACACTTTTACAGATTAGTTATATATTAAATAACTGATTATCTACGCGTATAATTATACATATCTAATAATACTTTTTTAGGCTATTGAGATCCCCGTCGAAGACGGCAAGCCTCAGTCGACGGAGTCCTGAGCGCCAGAAGCGCGTACGGAGCCGCGGTCAAGGCGCTCGGCGTCGCCATCGCCGACGCCAAGGCGCGGTCCTGGCGCGAGCTGCTGGGGGGACTGGAGAGGGACCCATGGGGGCGCCCGTACCGGATGGTACTGGGCAAGCTCCGACCGTGGGTCCCTCCGCTGACGGAGACCCTGGACCCTCTCGTCGTGGGAAGAGCGGTGGATACGCTCTTCCCGAGGGTCCAGGACAGTCCCCCGCCGCCCCGTCGCCCGGCCCTTGGTCGGACGACCTCCGGGTGACGGAGAGCGAGCTCGCCGGGGCCGTTTCGCGGCTCTCTGCGCGCAACACTGCCCCGGGACCGGACGGGGTCCCGGGAAAGGTGCTAGCGCTGGCGCTCAGGGCGTTCGGGAGCACGGTGAGGCAGCTCTTCACGAGCTGTCTCCGCGAGGGCGTGTTTCCCGTCGACTGGAAGTCGGCCAGGTTGGTGCTCCTCAGGAAGGAGGGAAGGACCGGCGACGTTCCATCTTCGTTTCGTCCGATCTGCTTGCTGAACGAGGCGGGGAAACTCTTCGAGAGGGTTATCTCCACTCGTATCAGCGAGCACCTGTCGCGCGCGGGTCCCGACCTATCGGACTGCCAATTTGGATTCCGGCGGGGACGATCAACGCTGGACGCTGTCCAGCGTGTTCGTTCCCTGTCGGAGTCCGCAGTCCGATCAGGGGGGGTGGCGTTGGCGGTGTCGTTAGACATCGTCAACGCCTTCGGTACCCTCCCCTGGCAGGCCATTAGGGAGGCGCTCGTATACCACGAGCTGCCTCCCTACCTGCGGGCCGTGGTCGGGGACTATCTGCGCGACAGGACGATCGGCGTGATGGGACGGGACGGGATGGAAACGTCGAGGAGGGTCGAATGCGGCGTTCCGCAGGGGTCGGTGTTGGGACCCCTGCTATGGAACCTCGCATACGACGCGGTCCTTCGAATCAGCCTTCCTCGCGGCGTGAGTGTCGTCTGCTACGCTGACGACACTCTCGTCGTGACGACTGGGGCCGACTTCGGACCGGTGCTCAGGCTTGCCGAGCTTGGGGTGGCATGTGTCGTGCGGGCGATCCGCCAGCTGGGTTTACAAATAGCGCCTCACAAAACCGAGGCGCTATGGTTCCACGGCCTTCCGAGGCGCCGGGAACCACCCAGTTGCCGGATCCGGGTGGGTGACGCGGTGGTCCCGGTGGGGCCGTACATAAAGTACCTGGGCCTCACCCTGGACCGCCGCTGGAGCTTCGAGGAGCATTTCGTGCGGTTGGTCCCCCGAGCCAAAAGGGTGGCGGGCGCATTGCATCGCCTGCTGCCCAATCTCGGGGGACCGAGGGATGGAGTCCGCCGCCTGTACGAGGGCGTCGTGCGATCCGTGGCCATGTATGGGGCTCCCGTGTGGTCGCAAGACTGCGCGAGGTCCCCCCGCTGCAGAGCTCTGCTACGGAGCCTGCAGCGGATAATGGCCATACGGATCGTACGAGGCTACCGTACAATCTCGTACGAGGCGGCGACAGTTCTGGGACGCTCCCCCCCATTCGACATCCTGGCCGACATGTACGCGGCGACGTATGCGTCGCGGCGTGTCGACCGGGGGGGCGATGGGGGGAGCGCCCTGGAACCCGCGCACGAAGTGCCTAAGCGGGAGTGGCACCGACGGATTGTGGCGGCCTGGCGTGCGCAGCTCGAATTACGGATCTGCGCGCGCCAGCGGGCCGTCGGTGCCGTACTCCCGCACCTCGAAGCTTGGCTCAACGGGAAGGAGGAGGTCACCTACCGATTGACTCAGATACTCACCGGGCACGGCTGCTTCGGTGAGTATCTGTGTCGAATAGGACGGGAGGGATCGACACATTGTCACCACTGCGCATCCGACCTCGACTCGGCCCAGCATACGCTGGCGGAGTGCCCCGCGTGGGCCTCCGAGCGCCGAGTCTTGGTCGCAGAGATCGGGCGAGATCTGTCTCCGCCGGCATTGATTGCGGCAATGCTGGCGGACGAGGGAGGTTGGAGGGCTGTGGCCTCCTTCTGTGAAGCAGTAATGCTCCAGAAGGAGGCCGCCGAGCGGGGTCGGGAGATGGCCGATCCCGCTCGAAGGAGGCGGCGCCGGGCTCGGTAGCACAGCTGCGGCGCCGCCGCGGGTCGCCGGCGGGCGCGAGGAAGTCGCGACCGCTACGGCGACCCGGGATGGACCACGCCCCTTCCGTGGCCGGGGGGCGTCGTCGGTGGAGGAGACCGGGGGAGGTAGTAAGCCTCCCCCGAGGAGGGCTCCCCTCTAGAGAGGGGAGCGGAGGCTGGGGGTTCCCGGAAGTGGCCTTTGTGTTCCCGGGGGCTCCCTACATGCCTGAGGAAGGCCATCCCTGAGGTTTTTAGTGGGTAGGCCTCCCCCTTCTGGGGAGGAGAGCCCCACATAACCCCGGCTCGCCACAGCCGGGGTATGCAATTTAATGCATTTTCCTCAGGGAAACAAAAAAAAAAAAAAAAAAGGCTATTGAGATTGAACACAATATAACGCCATAAAACATGAAAATGTTGCCAGTTTATTGGGTATTGATTTCAATTGATTACTTTAGTATTTACTTTAGATCTTATTAAGTGGTCATTTATTTTTATATATAAGTGGTTGTCGTTCCTGCGGGATTCGCTGCAAATCTATAACACTCATAAAAACCACAGTAATTTCACCGCCTTAGCCTTCACACCGAGGAAAAGCAATGCCAACACTGCTTTTCCGTAGAAACAGGAAGGACGGAAGTACCTATGCAGACGGCCCTGGTATAGAGTTTCCCTCCAGTAAATATATCAAATTAAATAATTTACCATATTTAATGGAGCAAAATTATATCTCAGACAATTTATAAAATTATTATAAACGATCGCGAATATTATGTGAAATGGTTACTGCCTTAATAAGTAAACGCGCTCGTTAAACGCGCGGGTTTAATTTAAAAAATAAATAAATGTGTACATTTATACTGTGATACGTATAGTATCTATATTGAGAGCATCACTATTTCAAATTCGACTGAAGTGCTTTGAATTTCTGAGTGTTCTAATTTTGAATCAAAAAACACTCGTCGTATATTATTTTTTTTTCTGCTCCTTTAGTAAACAATATACTATTTTTAACTTCTTCAGATTATAAACGGATGAACTTTAAAACATAAATGGTAGCGTTATGAATGTTGGTAAGCATGTATTACGTTTGTTCTGTTCGTAAACAGTCATTATCGGACTTGTTTCAGTGAACGGTATTTTGCGTGTAATGGAGGATTACGAGTTGCAATGAACCGCGACGCTTTGTTCAATTGTTTCTTCATTAGGACCGATAAATCAGTGCGATTGTTTTGCGGCAATCGCCGAAGATTTACGACCGAGGTACTTGTAATTATTAGCTGCCACGTACATTTTTTATACTGACTAATTAAGTTAAGGGTATGAACCAAATTTCCTTTTCTTTTACATATAATCAGAAATTATTAACTGGATATCATCAAAACTTTGAGTTAGCTGTTATATTAACTATTGTTAATATCAAACATAGCACTACAACTTCTATAAATGTAGACGATGTACTACTAAAGTTCGTCTCATCTCTGCAAGAGATCTCTCCCCGTCAAAAGTTTCAACGTGTAAAATGCATAATTATATTCATTGACTCTTAGACGGTACGATTTTTTTTATACCACGATGCTGGACGGGAAAAAAGACTACGGCCCACCTGATGGTAAGCGGTTACCCTTGCCTAAAGACAATTGCAACACCAGGGGTGTCACTCGCATGCGGACCCTTTGGCCCATTAAAAATCTATTTACTTCCTTTTTGAAGAACCTCATAATGTAGTCCTTTGGGAAAACCTTGGCAGGGAGCTAATTCGATAATACAGAGGAATTTGCTCCTGCGTTCGCTACACGCAGGAGCAAATTCCTCTGGAACCGCTCTGTATGGGTCCATCTATATTCTAGTGTATGAGCATGCAAGTGGTGTGATGATTGAAAGTGGCCGCGGGAATTGGGCGGGATCTTTTTATAAGTCCTCCAGTAATAATAGACTTAAAAAACGAACTGAGCTAAACTAAATCAGGGAAATTGAATTCTGAAGTCAAAGAAGCAAAACTGAAAGTAGAAGCAAGCTGATTAGCATTATGATAATAAGATAACGAAATGTTCCCTTTCCAACGAACATCTATGTATTAATAATCGGTAATGAGCTAATTGGATGTAAATGGTCTAAAACACGATAGGACGTGAGGAAACGTCGTTAATGGAGTCAAGCTAATGTATTTCGATGCCCTTAGGCAATGATATGATTACAGTTACGAAGTCTGTTATCAATAGCAAATACAGTTACAAATTACCGTAATGTTTCATGTTCATTGCCTGCTAATAAGCAGCTGTACAGATCCGATTCGGTAATAATAGAATTATGTGATGCTAAGTAGTTATTTGATAATAATTTGAATAAGTTTTGTCGTAATATTACTAACAACGTTATTTGTAACCACGATAATGTTTTTCTTTTCAATGTTATTTCACTATAAATAACTTACCCTTAGAGTCTTTTTTCGAATGTTTCGATTATTCCCTTTTCGCTTTGATTGAATTGTCAATTTTGAAATGACAAAAGCCAATGAATAATTTTTCGAGGGTCATTTGTAGGTGATACTTCAATCTTTGAAGACGAAGATCGTATCAACAAAAATAATTTTTAATAGTGAGAATGATGAAAATTTATTTGTTGATGTTGTTGAATTTGATTTTCACGACGAATCCTCCACGTCATTATTAAGACAATGTGGGAAAATATCTGATGGTGATCCTGGTGAGTTAGTCGAAGATATGGGACCAGCTTCTATTAGCAACTAGCGTATAAAATATTTTTTCAGACTAAGTATTAACTTCTTCTTTATCTATAAATACTGAGCCTATAAAATAAGTAAAACTATAATGAATTAAGAAGGTAAGGAATATATTAATATCCTCTCTTTTCAATTTTGCTATAATAAGTTGTAAAATATTAAGTATCCATCGATTAAATTCTGTGCTCTTTGTAACTTTTTTGAATAATATGTAATTACATATGTAAATTTTGTGTTCTCATTATTCTCAATATTTTTATGTATAGGTAATGAATACTATTAGAAGTCTACAATAACTCATACTTATGCAAATTCGCACTAACATTTTCGGTTCTAAACAAACATTACATCGGGTTTCGTTTCTAAATCAATATAAGAACTTGCAAGTGTTTCAAGTGAAGTCAATATCTCATTAGCTTTTTTGGAAGTGACATAAAGCTTGTGGGTGTATGACTTATTCACTAAATAATTCATAATAAATTTTGTACGCATTATTATGACGAATTAGAAAGTTTTAATCTTTACAAATCTGTTAGATTGTCAATTGCAAAACTAAATGCAAATTGAATAATAACTTACTATTAGACTATATCATTATTTTCCAACATACTGGAGTCAAATGTCAAGAAGTTCGTTCGTCGAAAGGAACTTTATAATTTGCTTTTGATTGGGGAAGTAAATGGAGTAACCTGGTTTGATACATCGTCTTTTCTAATTAATAGATGTACGAATAGAATTTGATGTTATTCAAGTAAGTGTATTACGCCGATGCTTTTTAAGCTTTATTTTGATGTAATTCGATATATCTTGGCGATCTGTATTCGTCAGACTAAACAACTTTGAATTGGAAAAACTTGGAGTGTGGTATTAAAACTTACTTATAAGAAAACGATGAAAATACTCTTCTTTAAATTGAAATTATGATTTCTCGATAGCATTCTACAAATTTAAGTTGATTTAGTTGGCATGTTTTGGATTGTAAATGTTCTTGTAAAATATGGAGTCGAGAGTGTGTTGTGTATTCTTTTTTTTCTTTGGTCAGGTCTTCTTTGCATAGAGGCTATAAAATGAAAGCTTTTAAATAATGAATGATTGTGAACTATTTCGCTGGTTGGGTTATTTTATACAATTTTCTTTAATGAACAAAATCCTTTTTAAATTTTCTTCGGGATCACAAAATCACGACATAGTCTTATCTTAGGCAGTTTCTTCCAAGGGGTTGGCGTAAGAATCGAAGCCACGCCCTCGCGTAACATTGACATATGAGGAGGCACCCTTTCATTTATTCGCCGATTTTTACGATTTTCCTTGTATGTGGCGTGCATTTCCTTATCGCGTGCATATCCTTATAAACCTGGGTTACGGCGAGTGATTACATACTTAGATATTGTAGAATTTCATGACAGCTTCGTTGCTCAAGTCAGTGAACTATCACTGACTTCCGACCACTGGATTATGAACACAACCATCTTTTCTGCAAACATAATTTTCCTACTTTTTGGTTCCGATAATCAAAAGTAAATATGTAGTGGTAGAGAGCGCTAACTTGAGGACATCTTTTGTCAACATCATCATCATCATCACCGTTCCCACCGAGGGACTCGCGCCTACCCCAACTATCTTAGGGCAATTAGGCCTTAGTCAACGTCACGGTGGCCCAGTTCAGATTGATTGAATACATACACCTTTGAATTTCTTCGCAGATGTATGTACGAGTAGGTGGCTTGTCAATATTTTCATTCAGAAGTATTAGTAAATATTCATATGGAATTCTAAAAACGTAAAATATATGACAGTATCGACCCCTTGGCTGTTGAACCATTTCATTCGTAGATCAGTGCCGAGACTTCTCGCTACTAACGCTCTCTCAATCTCTTAGATTGCTTTGATATGCTTATATATAAAGCAAAATCGTGTTTCTTTCCACACTTATAACTTCCGAACGGATAAACTGTATTAATCGATCTCCTATTTGCTGAATTCGTCTCTGTAGACAACCTATACTTATATATACTTAGACTTTAGAATTTCGCCATCTTCCATAGTTAATAGCTCACGTCATCGTTCGTGTGGTCAGCTAGAACTTCATAATTAATCAGTTCTATCGTGTTAATGTATTTACTAATATGGATTTTATATAACTGTTAATCTAAACTCTATGTGTTTGATATTAAGTTGAAAATCTCTTAAAGACGTTTGACAGATAGCGTGATGATTTGGATAGCGTCATATGCTGCAGCATATTAACACCATTCGATTGGTCGGACTCGATTCGATAGAGTCGAATCGACGATTTATACTCAAGGATGAATCAGCGAAATAGATGTAAAAATTGGTTCGGCTATATCTGAATTCCTTGCCTATCCTAAGAACAAAGTCTAGCATTGGATATGTTTTGTTTTTAGTTGCGATCTAATAAGAATTAAAAACAACTGGTAAACATCAATGACACCTACGACTTCATTTCCGCAAATTTTTGAAATAAGTATTATTTAGTTGATAATCTGTGTATGGTATGGTTGTACAACTATTTTGCAATAATTATTACAAAATAGTAAAAATGTTGTTTTGACATGAAATTAAAGTAAAATTTAATAAGAAGTTTTAACATGAAGTCATTATTAGACTAGGTTTTGCCACTGAAATTTTATTCTCCAATTGACAAATTTTATTTCGGTATGCCAAGACACACCTCTATTTTGATTAAACGTTCAAATTCATTGTCTATCTTTGTATGTCAGAATTAGAATTTCATTACGCATTTGCGGATACTAAATCATGTTTGAGTGAGATATCGACGGATGGATCTTACAATAAAGAGACTCCGACCGCTATAAACATTTACAACTTTGGTTTTCAAATCGCAACTTGTATTAATTGTGAAACCATATTCAGATAACTGCTTAGCGGCAAACACAGACTAAAAAATTATAAATTCTTACGAAGACAGTCCAATAATTACAAATAGGCGGTGTCACAATGACGCAGCATCACCTAAACACGGTATCCAACATCAAAAACGTAATATTCAGTTTCATTTCCCATGAAACGTCAAACACGCGTCCGATTCTATTTGTATAGGCGTAGGAAAACATTTCGACTTGTTTACACGCACTTAAGGAGTATTATCAATCAACTGACAATGGAACAGTCGAACTGTTGGTCAATAGTTTGTCGCCGTTTCGTTTTACTGCTTGCGACCCACGCCCGCTCACCCTGGTTGATGCCTCGTTCAGTCACGACATACATAGTTCAAATATCGAAAATAAAATTGCTGTTTAAGAACATGACAATTTGCGATATCACAAAAGGAACTTATTAATAATAATTATATGTTTTAAAATACTATTATTGGGAAGTTAATCATCATCATATCAGTTTTAAACTGAATGTGCAATTGTCTTACTATTAATGTTTATTTATTTATTTATTTATTTAATCTTCATTGCATAATAATAATACAATCGGCGGACTTAACGCAATAAGGCATTCTCAACCAGTCAACCGGAATAAATGTTGTAGACTATAGTGAGGCGATGGAAGAAAGATTAAGACATAAATAATTATGTAGTATTCCTATAAAATAGATATATGTTAATTATACTAAAGATATAGAATAAATATTAATAAATAAATACATATAAATATATATACATAAAATATATAATAAATAAATAAAATATATACTAATATTATTACAGCTAGACAGAGACAGAAAAGTGATCACGCACTAATCTCTTAAACGTGGTTTTATTATCAGCGCGACGGATATGTATTGGAAGATTATTCCACAGACGTATAGCGGATACAGTAAAGGAATTGGTTACGAAGCCGGAGTGATGGACGGGAAATTGAAGGGTCAGGTTATCACTTGAGCGAAGGTCACGCTGGTGAGAGTTCCCCAGAAACTGAAACCTAGATTTTAATGTTTACTAGCTGGCCTGCGACTTCGTCTGCGCAGGATTAGTATTAGTCCAGTCACTTTAGGCAAAAAAGGGGGCAAGCGTTGGGTGCTCTCCGCCCTCTATCTCGAAAAGGGTTGAGGGTATAGAAAAAAAGTTGAGACAAAAGTTGTGGCATTTATTAACCTTCAATTTTCATAATAGGTGTTGAAGTGATTAGAATAATAGAAAAGGAGATAATTGCAAAAAAAAAACGATTTTCGTGACCTTAGACCTCGAATAACTTACGATGCAGACACGAGATAATATGAGACTTTTAAGACAACTTTTAGAACGCCAAAAAAAGCTGTATACGAGTTTCCAGCTTATTATCTTAAATTCCGAGGTGAAACCCTAAACCCTAAACCCTAAGACTGTACTCGAGTAGCTTATATACGCTTGATAAATTATAGCTTAAGTGTTATTTTGATGTATGAGCTATATTATGGTAAAGTTTCATTCAAATCCATTCAGCAGTTTTTACGTGAAAGAGTAACAAATGTGACAAAACATTTTCGCGTTTATTAGTAGAGAATTACTGAATCACATTTGAAATAATATTCCCCCTTCTTGTTCAATTGATCAAACATTCCCAAATATTTTCTGGTTGTTGGTTAAGTATACGTAATCTCATTAAATATATGAATAGTTACAAACAAAGCTGTATTAAATTATCGATAAAATACTCACTCGTAACTTCGTATGAGTCGCTTTGTTGTTTGATGTATGAATTAGCATACAAGATTGCCCAAATGATATACGATTCAAATACATAGGTGTTATTTACATAGTTTAGTGCTTTCGTGATAAGAATTTGCGACTGTTTTAACTTCATAGTTACATCATGTTTTAAACATTTATTGTTCACACATTTTAATGCAGCTAATAACATTACTTTCCTTTACACAATACTTTATTTATAGTATTCAATAATAAGTATGGTCATAGAGTTCAGAAACTTTAAAAAAATATGGCATTGTAATTTAATCACGGTTGGAATGCAATTGACTCGTTATTATTCGATTGTAGTGGTCTTTCAATCAAATGTATGTATATTTACCTCTCATGTATATTATACTTATAAAGTTAATTCTTTAACAAGGAGACATTGGCCAATTACAAACACGTTGATTTAGTTCAGAGCTTCGTAGCTCATAAAATAGGTATGATTGTCATTAAATCTTTGGCGACTCATATGATCGTATTGGAACATCAAACTCAAATTTCTGCTCGAGTTAGAAAGCGATGGCGCTACGTGCGCTCAATAGCACTATTCCTTTCTAGCTGTACTCGAGCAGCATTTACAATTTACGTTTGAAATTTGATTTAGAAACTTACAGGACGAAAAGTAGTAGCAACATAATGTGTTTCAATTCTATCCTGCACGGACATTTCGTGCTTATTTTTTGTCCTAAGCACCATGCAAATGAAGTGTGGTAAAGAAGCTGATACAAGCCTATAAATTGTGTAGTTTGGATTCCGTTCCAGCAACTTGAATGCTACTAAACGTGCCTTGACGAATAGTATTGGATTTACAGAGATTATCACCTATGGCGGTGTGGGCGCGCTTATCTGAATTCCGTTTGAGCGTTCACACCTATCGTACTTTCGCAATAGAATGTAGTTTTTACTGAATAGTTCCATAAAGATTACATCAGTTGTTTTTAAATGTATCTTATATTGTTACGTGAGTGTCGACGTTCTAGTAAACTGGGTTAGTTTAATCAATGATTCTTAATAGCATGTTGAACCTAATTTTGATATCCACTTTCGCTGATGCGACCTAAAGAATTGTGAACTTTAGCTTCTACGAGCTACGGTTCACAGTTCTAACGGTTGTTGGGATAGAAGGGTTCTTGAATGGTAACCATGTGACAGCTTTTGTAGCTAGCAGCAGGTTCGATCAGTGTGGAGATTCTTACCCATGTCCAACACTGGGCGACTATTGATGATGATGATTGTCTAGCAGGGGTAAATCCAAGTAGTATTGGCTTGGAGTCGCAGAGATGACATACGTGGCAACGACAGACACATGGTCTCACGTAGAAGAACGTGTGAACTGGAGGTGGAAAATCTTGTATAATGAAGTAGAAAATTTTCATTTAGGCAAATATAAAGTTTCCATGTAAAGGTCTGTCTCTATTTCACATCTTTATAAATTTTATATTTATAAAAGAAAATCACGTTGATTGATGAGTTATAACTTAAGAATGGCTGAATTTTCCCTATAGAGAGGAGAGGCTGTACAAAATATGTCAGTTTTAATTAGCTTGAATAAACAACAACTGTTCTCTTCGCCAATAAGTCACTAGCCTCAGTAATATTTTGAGTAAGTAACTTAAATGTATGTTGTATAAAACCATCATAACATTTTCGATTTGAATATGACCCTTTTGCCTGACACAGACAAATTTAGAAACGTCATAACACAATACTCATAACTTAAGAAAAACCATTTCGTAACTTAAGAGCATCATAAACATAGACGCAGGTATGTTATTCAGCGTAACATCGGAAACATAGTTCAGAGGTCAGCAATATAAGCATCATAAATTTAATTACAGCATTACCATCCTTATTGCGATGAAATAAGAGTCCCACAAGGTGGTTTTGGTGTGTTGGTGATAATACGAAGTTTACGGAAATAAATTCCCGTAACGAGATGTGTAGCCGTCGACACCTACGTGGTGCAACACTATTTCTATAAATTACCAGCCGTGAGAATTGCTTCGCTGGTGTTGTGAAGTGTCGATAGTTGCTTGAGTTATAGTATCTTCTGAATAGGTTTACGGATATTAAAAAAAAGGAAATAGAAAATAAGCAACGTAAATTTAAACACAAATTTAGTACGACAAGATGAATTTGTAAAAAAGGAAGGCATTACAGGTTCTGTAGGGTGCGTTTTGCACAAACACGATCATGAATCGAGTATGATGAAGTGCTAAGGTGATTCCAAATAAAGCAAAGGGAGCTAAATTGAAATAAAGAGCGATAGATATAATAGATAGCGATATAAATTATATATATTGATATAAATTGAGATAAAGAGCGATAGATATAATAGATAGCGATATAAATATAACAACACCTTACTAATCTGTATTCGCAAATAAAGTTTTTTGATTTGATTTGATTTGATAGTTTGTTCTTGCATAAGAGAACTAGACAACTGGATTCTTACTTCAGTATAAAGGCAATGGGATAGATTCCATTATAAGGCGTAGGGTCGGTAGTATCCATGAGAATTTTTAGTCTCTCTTCTCTCGAGGGCAAAAAAGGTAGAAAAAGAAGACCAAGATGAAGTGTATAGACCAAATTCAGGATAAGTTGAAACAGTACGAGATAAGGAGCAATTAGTAAACTCACAAGAGCATTCAATTTAAAAAAATGAATAACGTTCTTACTTCTGTTTCTATAGTGGCGAAGTGACGTGGTATCCGTTTTCGAGTAAGCGCTAACTATTCTCCATAATTCTTCTTTCAATATTTCCCATTAAAGTTATATAAAGAAAAATATAGAGCAAGAGAGGAAAATAAGAAGAATGTGTAATAAGGGAATGAAATATTGGTCACCCTATCATATTAGGAAATCTAAAGAGTAGCACAATAGAGGGGAAGCTGAAAATCACTTCACCACCAATAACAAAGAAGATAAATAACTTAAAGTAATTAATAGATGGGTTTATAAAAGCGTTATAATACCCCAGATACCGAGTCCACAGAGAAAATGGATAACGAGATATTGTAAAGCTACACTCCGCACTATGATGGAAGAGCCTTTTCCCATTTTAATCTTATTGATACGTTCTAAGCAGCATCCCATCTCGTAAATAAGGTATAGCTTTTTTAGAAAATGATCTGAATTATAATGGTATTTCTTATTACAGAAAATGATAAGAAAAAGACCATAGAGTACAAAAATATTTGTATGTTCCTGCATATATTATGTTAAGGAGGCTAGATCTTTTTATGGGGGGGACATCAATACTTTTTTTAAAAAAAAAAAACGTCGCCTTACACTAGGATTTTATGCTGTGTCGTGGGTGCAGTCACAGACATAGAAATCTCACATTCACAAACGCCTAGACCGGAACAAATTTTTGTAGGTCATACAAAATATCTGTCTCGTGCGGGAATTGAACCCGCGACCCGTTGCGTAGAAGCCGATTACTCGACCACTGCGCTAAACGTGTCGTCAAAACTATCGTTTTGTTGTCTAGTCGAACGGTTAAGCTTTTAGTTGGATGCTTAATATGTTGGTTGCCGGTGTTTATAGGCAACGCAATCGTTGAATATTAGGCAAGTTGGACGGTTTCCCATTCATGTTCTTAAAAGTATGTCTGAACATTGCTAAACTGGAACATGCCCTATCTCCTTATCGGAGCGGATACACCGTTGAGGGGCGGAGGCGTGCGAGGGCCGCAGAGCTCGAGGAGCCTCTTGGCAAGAGCTTGAGTAGTTGAGTCCTCGACTGACGCGACGCGTTCTCCGATTTCATTCGAGAATTTCGTGGTTGAAATTCTCTTTTAAAATGAGATTAAAATTTACTCGTGCACGGAATGCTTGCTTTATTGCATGGTATATTGCTTTTAAATTTAATGAAATAATTGCAGTTTTGCTTACACGCTGTTATCAAAATGTTGTTCTTAAATATAATTTTCATATATTTATGGAAAATTTCATCGCAAAATAAAATATGTTTGATGATGAGCGGAAATCCTTTGGGGAGGCAATAAGTGATTGCAATAAACTTAATAAGCATTGTATTGTAAACAATAACTCTCATATTATCTTTCAAATATAAAAAAATTGGCAACAAAGGGAGGACTGTAAATAACAAACTCATTACAAATTTCTTGTTTCAAAAATGGATACCTACTAAAAAGGGCGTTCGCTTACAACGTAAGAGCCTTAGAACACGTACTATCGCCGGATCAGCGGCGGAGTGGTGTCGCGAGGTGCACGACTCGAGAGCTGCACTCGAGCTGAAAAGGAGCAGGTTTGGAGTACTCACCGAAATTCCCCCGCATTGGAGAGCTCTGAAGTCACAGATATAGCATACACGTCTACATACACATTTTTTATAATAATTGTTTTACGGCACAAGTGCGTGAAGAAGCAAATTTATTGTTCGTTTGACCAGTTTAAAATTTACGCGTAAAGTTAGAGCATGTCGTCACCATAGCGAAATCGCTTATGATAATTATCGCTTTATGATAATGACGTATGGTATTTTACCAACCCAAGACTACTTAAAAAACGGTATATAGCATTGCATTACAATATTTTTTCAGCATTAATAGTCTGTCACTTGAAACCGCAAAAAGATTTCCGTCGTTGCTTTGAATGAGCGTGGAGTGGTCCAGTTGTGAGGTGCGCTAACAGTCAGACGCTACTAAGCTGAAAAGGAGTTGGTGCTAAGCATTCACTAAAACTGTCTATCTTGGAAGATTCTTCTTTTTTACGATTACGATTAATACGCGTGAAAAGTTACAAACTTTAAAGTATTGCTCAAACGGAATAACGAAACGAGAGTGTTTTCGAAAGTGGATGTATTAGAAAAATAGTGCATTGGGTTGTATGATGCAATGGATTGACAACGGCCGGCGCCCGTGTGTTATGCCCGCTTTGTCAGGGTTAATCTGGACCTGCAGCTGAACCAAAACTCTATCTGAATTGGAACAGGTTAGCAATTCAAAAATAAAATCATAAAGGTAAGATAAACAGGAACCAATGTCCTAGCTACTAATTTGATATTAAGTGGCTAGAGTCGCCTATCCGTCTAATCCGACCAGACTAAGACTAAGACTAAGGAGCACGAAGCATGCCCAGGTTATCCCCGCGACGGCAAGTGTCACGAAGGTTATGTTGGACTCTATGCGGTTGGAGCGGTCAGTCGGACCGCTCCGGCCGCCTTGGCCATAAGGCTTGTATGGAGCCTATGAGGTTAGCAGAATTTCTGCAAACTCAACAAAAACAACATGTAAAGTCATAGTATCCTATAATTGCACTGCTTATTTTACCCTTCACAATATAGTAATGCGAACTGCTATTTTATGGGAGAAATAGGTAAAAGGAGGATAGTAATAGGACTTGGGAACCCCAAGTAGACGACCCTGGTATAAAGTTTCCTTCCAATAAAATGTAGTTTATTTGACGTTGAAATCTTCATAATTATATCACGATAAGGTGTGTGCAAATAAAACAATATAAAGAACGTGTCCAGAAACCATATAAAAAAGACAACAAAATGTATGATTTTAAAAAAAACATTATTAATACAATTGTGATTTTGAGGTATGGAATACACAATAACATATATACAAAAACACTGTCTGCACGGGACAACACGCAACACCAGCAAATTTTAAAATAATTGGACAAAACAATGTCTAAATTTGCCAACGCTAGCTTAACCCACCCGTAACGTAGCGTGCCGCCAAATCCACGCGCCATCTCATTTCATATTCCCATTATGTGGAGTGGCGCTTGATGAGTGCAGAGTCAGGCCCGCCGCGCCGTGACCCCGCATTGCTGGACCAATCTTGCTCTTCGCCCGCACTTGTTAAATGGAATTAGTGCATATTACGTTTTACCTGTACGTAGCTGGAAACTTCACTTCGTTCGGTTAACCAAAAACGCAACATAATAAAGGTTTGGTTAGAGTTATGTGACAGTTAAACATTGCATTTAACTGTCAGTATCATCAATCTTATTGAAAATCATACAATACAGAGAAAATTATTTTCAAAGAATAAAACGAAAACCGACATCAAAACTAAATGTAAGCAAGACGAAAGTAATGGTTTTTGAAAGAGAAGAATGTATGACAAACTGTGATATTATGATTGAGGGACAAAAAGTAGAACAAGTGAAAGAATTTGGATATTTGGGTTCGCAGTTTACGAGAGATGGCAAGTGTGATGGTGATATTGAAAGAAGAGTTTTAAAAGGGAATCAAGTAAATGGGGCACTTCATAACTTCATGAATAGCCAGAACGTATCACAAAGAGCACGACTGACTGTGCATGGAGGCGTGTTGATCCCCACATTGATGTATGGTAGTGAATGTTGGGTGTGGCAGAAGAAACATGAAAGTAGGATTAATGCTGTGGAGATGAGAAGCTAGAGAAGTATAATTGGAGTGAATCTGAAGGACAAAGTCAGGAACAGTGTGATAAGGGAGCGATGCGGCGTAGTTGAAGATGTAGTGACAAAGATAGAGAAAGGGATGCTTAGATGGTTCGGCCATGTTGAAAGAATTAATGAAGGAAGATTAACGAAAGAGATACACAAGGTAAGAATGATAGGACGAATCGGTGCAGGTTGACCTAGGCAGACATATCTCGATCAAATCGAAGATGTCCTAAAGAAAGGCCAGGTCAAGAGTACTCGCAACCGACGAGCATGCATGAAGACGCTCATGAAAGTGGAGGAAGCAAGAGAAGTGTGCCAGGATCGTAGCAAGTGGAGAGAGGTGGTCTCTGCCTACCCCATTGGGAACAAGGCGTGACATATATGTATGTATGTATTTAGACATTTCTTTGATCATTCATATAGGGAGGCAGCTAAAGGTTCACTGTACTAGACCTATATAAAATGTTCTAATGATGGTATATTGTTTTAAAATGTTAATTTATCGCACATTAATAGTATTGAGATTAAATCGAACTCTGATAGCCCGGAGTTTCTATGTATGGTTGAGTCAGAAGAGATAAAATCGGCCGTAGAATCGGCTGTAGAACTGAGTTAGCTGATACAGAGTAAGCAAAGCTCTTTGCTAATGGCCGTGGAGGCGGAAAGCTCTTTGAGTAGCCGGCTTACCGGCGATTTAGTGAAAACCCCATCGATTGATGTGCGAATTCATGGGGTCCATCATTGAGTCTTTCAGTTGAAATAATGATCTTTGTGACCCATTTCACCGAATTAACAAACAAACATTCAGTTAAATATGTATATAACTGATACCTTTGTTTAAAACATTAGATCTTTTACATTCTTATAAATTCTGACCCACCCCCGCCTCCCAGTTGGGTGCGACAAGGGTTATTTCTACCCCTCGCCTTTTGTGCACACAAAAACTTCCACAGTATATCTAGAGTGCAGTATCTATGGGTTTTATTTTTGTTAATTTTGTGCAGTTTTTTTTTAGTACTGATAATATCTTGTTATAATATATTGGTATTACTTTAATTCGTTTTATATAGTACGTGAAATTGGTACATAATTGAACTAGGTGAAATAAATCTGTTAGACTAATAATTTTATAACTATCGTATTAAATAGGTCCGATATTTTGAGGCGCTTACAAATAAAAAATGTATATTTTAGGGTACTTTTAGTGTCATGTTTTTTTTAATATACGAGAATAACAACTATCTGACCTATCTTTGTTTACAAAATGATGTAAGAATTAGGTTGTAGCAAAAGTTCGTGGAAAAAAATTTCGAAGATTCTTTTCTTTCCTGGAACATTCTAGAACTCTCTCGGTGCTTTCATACGAGGCATATATATATTGCGCCCAGTGCGTTTTTTCCGTAGTTATGGAGAATTAATCAAACCTCCTAGACAACGCACGGCCACACATCGCCAAAAAGACTCAAATAAAATTGGAGGAACTCGGTTGGGAATCCGTACTACATCCCCCTTATTCACCCGACTTGGCACCTTCAGATTATCACGTATATTACGTACGTCAAGCATTCTTTTTTAAGAAATAAAAAAATTCTAAGATTTTAAAAATTTGAAAACAGAAGTGACTAGGTTTTTTGATTCTAAACTTCTAGAGTTTTGGGCCAGAGGTATCAGCGACCTTCCTAATAGATAGAGCACTCTCATTAGTTTTGACGGCGATTATATTGTAAATTAAAACTAAACTATAATAAAGGAAAATTAATACGAATCATTTTTGTTCCTAATTTTTCGTCGAACTTTTCCTACAACCTAATAAAATTATTTGAATTTGTCAGTTCTAAGATACTGTTAGTCAAATTATTTCTGTACGCACTTGATGTTTTCTTGGCGTGTACTCCTGCAATCTTAGATGACAGTCTGTCGCAGCTTGAGGTGAGCTCCCCGCTACATGTCGCGGAGATGAAAAGATTACGTAGAACAATCCGAGGGAAATCGTAACGGATTCTGAAAAGTAATTTATATCATACCCGAAGAATAGGGTGATTCTTTTCTTTATGGTTCTTAGCGTGAATACGCTAAAATTGCATGACGTGAATAGATATTTTCATGAAAATAATGGGGTTTTCTTTGATGTTAGCTACATAGTAGGAACAAAATTTTATGACTATACTAGCAAATATGGAAGTATAATGAGGAAATAAACTATAAATGGTATTTTTTTAACGACGCGGCAGATGAGTTGGCAAGGGCTCCAACACGAAAGTGTATGGACCAGAACCTAATCTATTCCACAGCAGAAGTAAAGCCTGGCTGCGCAAGAGAACAGAGAACTACACTAAAGAATGGACAACTAAGAAGGGGTGCAAGCGAACGAAGAAAGCAGTCCGGTACCTCAAGAAGCTTGCCCGTTCCTTATCAAACTAAAAGAGAGACAAGATCCGAAAGGTCATACACCATAACCGGACATGCCTTTTAAACAACCACCTGTACACAATAGGTAAACAGACAGCCCCCTGCGAGGTGCATGGAGGCTGAGGAAACGCCACAACATGTTCTTATGGAATGTGCAAGTGTGGCCGACAACGGGAGAAACTTCTCCATTCCCCGGCGTCCTGTCAGAACATGCAGCAGCCCACAGAGGCTGCTAGCGTTCTGAGGAACTGGGATGGATGGAGTAGGAGAGGCAGGAGCCTTCTTCATACGCACAATGGCCCAATCGTGAGGCTAAGTGCGGTGGAGCCAGCCAAACTAAACTAAACTAAAATAAATGGTATTTTTTATTTAAATAAGTAAAAAGAATTTTAATAATTGTATTAATATATATATATATATTCATATAACGGACGCAAACTACATTTTTTTCAATTTACAACGAAATTATCAAGTTCCACGAAAGATAGATAAAGCGTTTATTAAGTTCTGCAAAATACACATAAATATCTAATAAAACAATGGTAATAATTGAGAAAAAAACAAACATATTATCAAATATCATAAATATATATGTATGCTGCCGAAAGCAAAAGGTCAAGGCCCAGATAAATATTTGCCTAATTTAGACAAATCACTGATTTTCAGCCATCACCTTTTTGAGTGAGTAGTTTTAAAAAAGGAGCAGATAAAATGAATGAGCGAGAAAAAAAAACAACTCAATGGTTCAATACATAGAAACTTATGTCCTTTAATTTTTTTAAATGGTAATTATTATGTAAAATTATTAAAGATCGACGTCTAATAACAGCGTATCTAGTTAAGGAACTTACAATATTTGCTATACTTAATGCAATAATAATTGATAATAGCATCGTCAATGATAATATTATTAGCCAAGTATTGGCTTGATTTGAAAATATGAGCTTTACAAACGGGCTAATTGTATTTTACAATATATAATCTATTTACAGTGGGATAAAACTAATTATTAATACATTTTGGTTTATTTATGTCAATAAATTTGAAATGTCAATCGTATAGAAAATGTCCCATAAGATTACTTTATTATTTTTCTATGTATATTTCTATGTGAATGAGGCCATGCATACGTTTCTGAGTAGTCAGAAAATATCAGAAAAGGCGCGACTAGCAGTGCATGAGAGCGTGCTGGTCCCAACATTAATGTACGGAAGTGAAAGTTGGGTATGGGAGAAACGAATGAAGCAAAGCAGAATAAATGCAGTAGAAATGAGAGCTTTGTGGAGTATGCAGGAGTAAAACTGAGTGACAGATTGTATAATGAAGTGATTAGAAAGAAATGTGGTTTGAAAGAGGATATCGTGACAAGAATAGAGAAAGGGATGCTTGGGTGCTTTGGGCATGTGGAACGGATGGATGAAAGTAGACTGACCAAAATGATTTATGAAGCTGGAGTGAGTGGAGATACGGGACGAGGAAGACCTAGGCGAACATATTTCGAACAAATCGAAAGTGTCCTCAAAAAAGGCCAGGTCAGAAGTACCCGCAATCGTCGAGCATGTATGAGGAATGTTATGAAAGTAGATGAAGCGAAAGAGATATGTAAAGACCGTAGCAGGTGGAAAGACGTAATCTCTGCCTACCCCCGTGGGGAAAAGGCGTGAGTGTATGTATGTATTTCTATGTATTCAACAAAAAAATATATGAATAATAATATATCTTCTTTAGAGTGTATAAAATGAAAAATATAAGTAGCAAGCTTACAATTCAACACGTCGCAGACATCACTAAATAACCTGACCTCTGAATTGTTAACGAGAAAGGACTGAGTCCACACTGAGAGGACAAACATAAAAACCATGAGACTGCAGTCTTTAGAGCCACCTGAATTTTTAAACAGTAGCAAATGATGGTCTCACTGGACACTGGTGATGAGTGAGCAAGCAAAAATTCTTTGTTTCGCTTTATAACGTAACATCCAGCATAATTTGGTCCCTCATTTTGTAGACAAAAACTTTGCTGAAATAAAAACGAGAGAATAACTAAAAGGCTAGAGTAGAGTAGATGAGAAATATTACGAATAAAATAGATGTTGTGATACTAGGTTAGTATATTTAGGTTTCAATATGTAATTTCAAACATTTTATTTATTGCAAGAATTGCAGAAATTAATAGAATTTCGTTTTGTCTTTAGGGTTCAACTGTTGTTCCAAAAAGGTAAATAAAATTGTATGAGACAACAATTGTAATTGAAACGATATTTTAATACGTTAATTGCATACATTACGAAAATTTATGCAATTAACGGATTGACCGAAGAACGGACAGACACATGGCTCAATTCATATATTTTATGGTTTTTGAAGCCTTAAAATTTATTACGAGTATCAACCTCAGTAGGTATCACTAAAATAAAAAGTGTAGAAAGGCTTAAAGCGCCGACCGAATAATTTAGTTGTGTGTTTGAGTGCGCCAGGGTGGCATAGTATCACCATTCTTATTATGTTTAAAAAAAGTATTTGCTGCAACACTTCAGAATTATTTTTTATTTCTGTAATCTTCACATAAACTTATACTCCATTTTCCGTTAACTTTGTATAACTGTCTTACACGTTACATCCAGTGTTTCAATAAACCTTACAGTTCAAACAAATCTTGGAATTGTTAAAGTATAGTGCCTACAATTACATGATTATATTTTAGAACATATAATTAGCCGAGTGGTTTGCTTCAAAATGCCATTCGCCATCTCTGAGATTCCGGGTTTGAGTCCTGGTTTGTGTGATTACTATGGGCATTTGTACCTTAGGCATGACTATATATAATTCTATCACAAAATATTTATTTATGTATGACTATGTATTTGTTACATGTAAACCACATAATATAACACAACATACATAACATAACACGAACTTTGTAGTGCTTATTTGCTAGAAATATAGAGCGAAGAAGGCTGAGAAACGTGCCCAGGATACCCCCGCAACTACATGTGTCACGGAGGTTATATCGGACTTCACATGGCCATAGCGGTTTGATCACGTGACCTACCGACTAAACTCAGCTTGTGCCTAAGTTCTAAGAACCTTATAGGCAAATCGTTCGGGCGTGACTGAAGCTAAGTGGCTTATGTGTTCCAATGATTGCTGGACTGCTCTGACACAATGCCTTAAATTAGTTTAACTATTTAGCTATACTGAAATGTATACAAAAGGGCATTAACCGAATGTGGTAATCACAGACCGGAACGTGTTCCCTACTTAAGCCGCTGAATGCACTTTACATGTCTTGACTGCAATGCATTGAGAGCAGTTTCTTGTTCTTTAAATAACGTACTAAGTACGAGTATTTAGAAAGTATGATGATGTTGCTATAATACAAATATAACGTGGAATAGTGTGTTAGGTGTTATAATATAGTTTGTCACTATACATTGTTGTTACATTGTTATCATTGACTGAGCAAAGATGTGATGCCAACTATTAGTGGTTTTATCTAAATAGTGATTTCAAACCTTATATACTATTGTTTCCAATAGGCTTGAAATCGTGGTGGTCGACCGAGCCCGACGCTCAGCAGTGCTCGTATGACATCCCCATTCCGAGAATCTCGTGAAAGCTGCGAAGGGCAAAGCCAGTAAGTACCTTAACTTGGCACACGAGATAATCGCCATGTGAGATGTTGATTCGACGATCATTGTTCCGATAGTTGCGTCTGCAAATGACTTGATAGCGAAGAGTCTCAATCCAAATTTAGGACCGGATACAGAGTGCAGTGAATCTCGAGACGGTGTGTATTGTCCGGCGGTTCTTCTCTTTAGCACTAACCACCGGTAGCTTGACTTGCTGCCGGCTTACTATGTTTAAGTTCTTTTTTATAACATTTATGTTTTCAATTTATACACATTGTCATTTTATGTTAATTTGATAATTATTATCTATCACCAGTATATAAAGTCCAAATTACGTAGACGTCTGCTTGTATGTACGTCAAGATCCTGCACCTCGCACACGATAGCAAGACTTAAATCATAATTAAAGATTTTCCGTCGTGCGTAATCTAAAAAAATGTTGAACATATTATTTACATGATTAAATAGTCTACTGTTTCTGTGGCAAATAACACAGGCCCAGTATATCTTGGCTTTACATATAATTTCAAATTTATGCGTAGATTTACATAAACATATTAAGTGTAAGAAAAACGATACATTCGAACAACGATAAATACGTCGCTATAAGGATCGAATGACCTACTGATGAAGACCAGAGCTGAAACCACAGTGCCACCGATGCTTAACTATATTTAACATCCATTTTCCAAAAGTGCGATAAATCTTATAAACTTGTAAAGATAAAGAATTTCTATTATACGGAAAACAAAAATGGCGACGTTATTTATCTGATATTGAAAATAAACACGAATGATTAATAAAAAAAAATGTTAAATAGAACTTGGTTTTGACCTTTATGGGAAGGGACTAATTTTTATCTACTTTTTAATTCAATCAATTTTAACTTTGATCATCAATATTTCAAATGTTTAAAATTAATACAATTAGAATTATCATATTATCAGAATATATGACAAAATCCCTTATTCCTTCCTTAAATTATAACTGGCGAAGTAGGAGTGTGTTAATTACACTTCCGCTTAGTGTAACGGGGAGGAATAGACATGTTGATCACGTTGGTCAATGGAATTCGCAGCATTAAAATGTGCGCATATTGTGCATGCAATTATCAAGTTAAAACTGGTAAACACATTCCACCTGACACTGTATACAGTACGCATAAACAAACAGATATAATTCATTTAAGGCCATTCGCATGATGTAAATGTAATCTGCACGCAGCTGCCGGCCTTAATTGCGTAGTCAACAAAGCCTTCTTGCGGCTATTTGGCTGAAGGATTCTTGAATGCTGTTTGACAAATTTTGCACACGTTTTATTTGTGTAAGATAAACGCGTGAGTATCACTACCTTTATTTCCTCAGGAGAGGAAGGCTGGGAATCAGTCACAAGGAGCACGAAACGTACCCAGGATACCCCCGCAATGGTAAGTGACATGATAAGTGTCATGTTGGACTCCACGCTACCAGAGCGGTCTGATCGCGTAACCTACCAACTAAACTCAGCCTTGGCCATAAGGGCCCTACGGCTTGAATTGAATACCACTGCCGATGAATTGTATTACACGATAAAAAAGAGCAGGGTCTCTAGACAAAGTATCGTTCCATATCTTTTTTTTTTTTTTTTTAATGGTTATGTATCGAATAATTCCAAATTCGGGAATCATCGCCATATATTTTATTCTAAGGAAACGAATACGAATGTTATCTGTACTTTTTTTTTTTTTTTGTTCCCCTGAGGAAAATGCATTAAATTGCATACCCCGGCTGTGGCGAGCCGGGGTTATGTGGGGCTCTCCTCCCCAGAAGGGGGAGGCCTACCCACTAAAAACCTCAGGGATGGCCTTCCTCAGGCATGTAGGGAGCCCCCGGGAACACCAAGGCACCTCCGGGAACCCCCAGCCTCCGCTCCCCTGCCTAGAGGGAAGCCCTCCTCGGGGGAGGCTACCACCTCCCCCGGTCTCCTCCACCGACGACGCCCCCCGGCCACGGAAGGGGCGTGGTCCAACCCGGGTCGCCGCAGCAGTCGCGACTTCCCCGCGCCCGCCGGCGACCCGCGGCGGCGCCGCAGCAGTCGCGACTTCCCCGCGCCCGCCGGCGACCCGCGGCGGCGCCGCAGCAGTCGCGATTTCCTCGCGCCCGCCGGCGACCCGCGGCGGCGCCGCAGCTGTGCTACCGAGCCCGGCGCCGCCTTCTTCGAGCGGGATCGGCCATCTCCCGACCCCGCTCGGCGGCCTCCCTCTGGAGCATCACTGCTTCACAGAAGGAGGCCACAGCCCTCCAACCTCCCTCGTCCGCCAGCATTGCCGCAATCAATGCCGGCGGAGACAGATCTCGCCCGATCTCTGCGACCAAGACTCGGCGCTCGGAGGCCCACGCGGGGCACTCCGCCAGCGTGTGCTGGGCCGAGTCGAGGTCGGATGCGCAGTGGTGACAATGTGTCGATCCCTCCCGTCCTATTCGACACAGATACTCACCGAAGATGTTATCTGTACTAATTTGGCAACCGTTTAATTATTTTTAATCAGTCAATAGTACTACTACAGTACAATCAGATATTAACAAGTTTATGAAAAGTGGTTTTGAATTGTACAATAATTTAAATATCATTAGTATTTATTACGGAATATGATATTTCTACTCATTGTGGGGTAACGCTGCTTTACCTTCGTAATTGATTGGACAAGAATGACATTAAGGTACATACCCAACGAACAAACATATGAGTGAGACTGAGATCGCATAAAAAGATTTTACTAGAAAATGCTTGCGCGTGAGATGAAATATTTAAATTAAAAAAATAAAATAAATCTAAAAAACAGCCACGATTTTAAAAAATATTCATTTTACTTACTATAAAAGAAAGTGCATGACTTTACTCGATAGTCTCGCGGTCAAAATTTTCCTCAATTTAGAAACTTTAAACTAATTCGCTCGTTTAGGACAATATCTGACCAATTTATTATAAATTAATTACAATAAATTGGTCAGAAATTGATTATATGATTTAAAAAAAAAGATATATTATATTTTTGAAGAAAAACGGTTCCTTTCGCTGCGTTATTTTGCGTTTGATTCTATTATTCACCTTATCCGAGACGTAAACGAGATATCTCCATATAAAATATAAATAAAGATAATAAATTTATATATAATAGATCTATTAATTTAATCTTTAATCTATTAAAAACAAAAACAAATATATAAAATACTATCTATACGTAGTACATACAAACATAATAATCTTCTTTGCGTTTGCGTCATGTAAGTTCTTATAAACAAGTGTACAAATAGCCCATAAGACTTAATGCGAATGGTGTCGACCGGGAATCGACCCAGCGCCGCGGGGTCCCTATTGTACAGTGCACACAACCGGGGAATCGATTACTCCTTCTCGAGGACAATAGCCGCCGTCTGCTGTCAAAACAGCTGACGAATTTTAGTCGATCGCAAGTGCGGAGTTTTTATAAGATGTATTTTTTAAATAACAAAACATAATGAAGGTGTTTTTATTGTAACTAAATAAAATAAAACATATAATTATTTTTTCACAACATGGGTGGTCAATAAACAAAGAACAAAACTAACTGAATGGTTTTATTAAGACAACTAGCGGCCGTTACTTTTCGCAGCGTATGCGATGAAAGACATTTTATGGCAAATTTTTTTACACCTTTGATTGGTTTTAATAAGAATTTCTATAGTAATCTAGTAGTAAATATAGCCTATGTTATTCAGTGATAATGTAGCTTTCTAATGAAAAAAGTATTATTAAAATCGGTCCAGTATTTTTTGAGTTTATTCGTTACATACAAAAATACAAATCTTTCCTCTTCATAATATTAGTGTAGATAACAGAATTTCGCATGGAATTTAACTATTAGTTGAATAATTTAACAAATAAATATGTACAGTTCGCTGGGATGACAAGTTTGGTGCAGCGGTCGAGTGTTCGGCTACTACGCAACGGGTCGCAGGGATGTATGTGCTGCCTCGCCCCCTCCCCTGAGAGGGCGAGCGCTCCGATGAAGCCGATAGGGCCCCAGGCTTTCTGCCCGGCCAAACGCATTAGGCAGTGTTTAGTTGGTAGGCTGGCCTTCTGTCAGAGTCCAACATAACCACCCGCCGTAGACCGGGCGCGGGTGGTATCCGGTGCCAGGTCGTCCAAGCACCAGGGGGTTGTCATAGCGACCACTGTGGTGGCGCGCCCCCTATGAGGATTCACTGCCTCCTCCAGCGAGGAAAAAAAAAAAAAAGGATGTATGTGCATGTGAGATTCTATGTTTGTCCTTCATGTGCTCCCATGACACAGAATAAAAATCATAGTGTGGTGTTGTTAATAAAAATAATTCGTACCTACTATGAAGTTGTTTGGTGTGGAGGATGTTTGTTCAAATATGGACAACTGGATAGCTTGTCTTATTACCATCCCCCTAGACAAAATGGCTTTCTATTTGCGTTTTCTATAATAGATAACATAAAAAATGTATGGAACTGACATTTCCTGTAAACACGTCACGTGACTTGATGACGCTGATAGAAAACTCGCAGACAAGATGCTAACTGTGTTTCTATTCTATCGCTCGTCTGTGTTCTATTTTGACTATTATAATAGTAGAAATAGAATAGAAAAGACGCGCGTGCTTTTTGTCTAGGGCTACAGGTTACTTGCTATAAAATTTTATTATAACTAAACCAATCCATAAGTTCATAAGTCCAACCATAAGTTAGTACACAGCTGTTTTCACAGCACTATTATTATTTAACCGGAAGGAAATTCTAGACCAGGTTCTCCTGCTAAAAATAAACAAACAGGTAGATATATAGTGTCGAAATTGAGGCGTTCGGATATGGCCAATTGGTGTAATTTAATTTAGTCGTATAGCAACAGCGAGTGAGTGAAGATGTCTTGCCTCGCTCCGTTGCTATGTTTAGCTAGCGTTACGCTATCTCTTTCTATTTCGTTCTTTCTATATTATGTGTTTCATTAATTAATACCCTTGTGAAACGTTAATATATGTGCACGCAAAGCGAAATCAGTTTTAAACGTGATCATTTATAGTAAAACGTTGATTTTAGTCAATGTTCAAGAAATGTATAAACATACATATTGATACGTAGTAATTAATATTATATAATCTATTTTAACAAAATAAAATCTGAAGAATGGAGGCGAAATATTCGATGAGACGGATATTGGTGGGCGGTTGAGTGGTTGAGGCGTCAACACAATGTGTTTGAAGACGCTGGTTCTAACTCCGTCTAAATAAAAATATTTAATATAGATGTTTGCATTTATTCATATTTATTTAGCATTTTTAAATAAAATGCATTTACATACACAAATAAGTATATGTTATTTAAGTTATTTATGTAGAGACTTAGGTGTTTGTTTTTGTTTTCAGGTACCTTCAAATGGGAATGTCAACTGTACAATAGGTACCCTGAATATATGAAGGCGTAAACTGATGCAAGGATGGGACGGCGAGATGGACTATAGTTATTATATTCTTAGTTTAATTAAATGTAAATTATGTGTAAAGTAATAATGGATAAAATTTGTAGTGTTTGTATTCTAGACTATATAAAATTTTACGCATATTTTTTTTTTAAATGCGCATATTTTTATATATTTTTATATATTTTTACATATTCTCTCTTAAACGGTACAAGTATATTGAGAGAAATAAAAGGTTGTGACGTTTTTTTTACAATTTGTATTGTCTGTTTTTTTAATTACATTGATATTCTATTAAATATTTTCTTTATTGAGAAAATGCATATAACGAACTCTAACGTGTCGAATTAAAAATAAATTGAGATTTCTTATACGACATACATAAATTAATTAATTATTTAAAAAATCCAGATTCAGTGGTAGTCATTTAGCTTATTAAGTACAAGAATCGTTAATTGGCGCGAGCAAGATAAAACACGTCAAACATTTTTATAGGTACATTGTATGGTAATCCTGCAGTATCATTTTCACGTAATGAAGCTATCTGGATGCAACCAACAAAATGCTGTTTCGTAGACGTGTAAATTGCTTTAATTAGTTTTTAGCTCCTTAATGGGTAAAAGTTATCTTCGTTGACGTTAACCAATTATATGGCTCCATTTTCAAAGTAATGGCTGATCTTTTCATTGCTACTAACTTTGTAATTAAATGAATAATTAACTTTCGTAAACGTATACAGTTGATCGGTTTAATTTTGACTTAATAAATATGTTATTGGCTTCTTTGTGTTCGGACTGTTAAAGGTGACAACCAGTTTCTCAGTTGTTCAGGAGACCAGCAGCATAATTATGTATTTACTTACTATCAGAATTATGCGTTTGTAAAAAATATTAAATTTAAAAAAATGTTTTGAAACATGAAATAATATGCAGATAAGCATGTGTAGAATAAATAAACGTCTGTTTTCTATAACGAATGTTCTTGTTTAAAATACATGCCATAAAATATTGATAACTCAATAATTACCAAAAGTATAATATAATCTTTCAACTATCTCTCATATAATAGGCAATGTAACTATAACGTTAATGTGTTTTTTTTTCTTTTTGCATCCAATAAACACATGTACAAGTTTTTAATCTTAAAACATATTAAAATTATTTATTTATACTACTTAATCTCAGAATTTGTTTTAAACTAAAAATAACTTTCATTAACTTTATACCTAATAGCAAAAAATATAAAAATAATTGACAGATTGAATGAAAAGCAAGTATGAAAAAGTCTAAATTTTTAAAAACCTTCATACAAAAAGTCTAATATTAAGAACGTAATAAAAACATTTTTTTAATGTTGACGACATTATACTAAATAAACCAGATATATATACTAAAATCATGAATTACCTAATCGAAATTGGTAGTAGTGAAAACGATGGTATTTGTATATTAAGTATGATTGATATTTGTTTTGATATACATAATAAGTATCTATAAAGTAAATGAGATAGTTTTTAGCTAAATATTGTTAGAAATTGATATGTGTCGGTCATCCTCACTGCTCGAACTTTCAACCCTGAAACCCAAGTAGAGAATAATCGAACTCAAATACCGTGAGCTGTACCGCACGAGCGTCAGTATAAGTAAGAATGGAACTTAAAAATTTAAAAGACCACAGCAAAATATATCGACATGTTAACCAATGGTTATAAATAGAGATCGGATAATCGGATGCATATTTACCTAAAGTTAGTTTAAGACAAAGTATGGAAACGGCTTTTTATTGTTTTGTTAAATAAAAATCCCGGGATTGCGGAATTGGATAGCCGGATGTTTATTTATTTACCTAATTTAGTTTTTGACAAAGTATGGAACTGTCTTTTTATTTTATTTCCATAAATAAAAATCCCGGAATTCCGGTACTGTAGAACATTTTGGTAATGCAATAGTTGTATAAATGAACCCGGAGTCTCGGTCTTTTGAAAATAAACACCACGTGCTAATTTAGTAATTTTCAAACAATATCACTACGTTAAATTTGCAGTCCCGTATTTTCCCGGGATTTTTATTTAACAAAATGTATTTTAAAAAGACGCTACCATAATGTGTGCCAAAAATTAACTTTAGGTAAATATGCATCCGATTATCCGATCACTAGTTATAAATCACTAATATTTCATAATCTGAGCACAGTTTAAATCATACACATTTTATTTTGCATCATGAACTATCACATAAATCAAACTATACAGAAACTAATGTTAGGTTATCGTTTCTTTGATACAGGTTCAAATGTATTTTAAGATGAATTAAATATTATCTAACGCTTTACTCGATTTTGACAAATAAATGTTTTAAGTCACTGTGCCTTCCACTGTTAGAGATTAGAAACTTAACATAATTAATTAATGTGTTTTACTTATATATCATAGTCTTTAATGTCGAAATGGGAATCAAAAAACTAAAAATAGAAGTTTTGTAAAACACTACAGTAGCGTCAAGAGATAACGACTTAGCCAACTACTTGGGCAACTTTAGCCTCGCCAGATTCGTAAAATATTATTATTAATTATAAACACAAAATCAATTTAACTTAACATCTTATATATGTATAACAATGAATCGCAAAACGTGTTGGTAAGCTGGACAACGTCTGGACTAATTTCTGCCAATTCTTTTTTAAAATGTTCGTTGAAGTTCAAGGATGGTTTTTACGGCGAGAAAAATTCTAATAATTATCGGAAAAATCCTAAAAATAGCCCCCTTTTCCCCATACAACGTTTTCGAACTAAAACGTACAGTCAATTTGAGCTTTATTGTTATTGTTTAAAGTTCATATTGCAAGCACTCACTGTTGTCTACGCAAATATAGGTGTGTTCCTAACATCTGAGTCAATTTCTGCTTTATTAACGCTATATAAAATTGAAATTCAATCATATCTATCAAAACAGTGTGAGTGTGTGCGTTGGAGCACAGAATACATGGTTGGAGGATTTAATGTCACGTTCCAAAATTGAATAGTCATAAAATGTAATAGTTCATTTGAACCTTTTTTGGAATTTGGTTGGCTATGCGGTATACTGCCACTTTACAATTCTTTGTCAAATTCAAATTTGACAGGACGAAGTCTGTCGGGTCCGCTAGTTATCTTGTGACTTGTGTTATGGGATCTATGGTAACGGATAGAAATATATTATAACAACCATGATTAAGGTACAAATGCTCGCATTCATTACGCAAATATCTGCCCTCACCGGGACTCGAACCCGGGACCTCAGAGATGGCGATACCTTAAAACCGGCTATTCGACTAAGGAGGTTGTCAAAAAAATGTTTAAATAAAATAATCGTGGATACAAATATTCAAAATCAAATGTTGTCCAAAGAAGTATGTATATATTTTTTTTATAAAAAAACATAAAGAGGGCTCATAACATAGAGAACATATTAAATACTAGCTGTTGCCCGCGACTTCGTCTGCGTAAATTTCGAGTTGAACTGGTTTCGTTTCATCGTATTTTGGTTCCCTGTTCCATCTCACTGCCCACGAACATGCTAAACGTGGCCTTTGGGGTCTTATAACCTGTGGCTCTGTCTACCCCGCAGGGGATAAAGACGTTATCTTATGTATGTATTGTATCATGATGATGAATTGTCTTTAGATTTTAAATTTCCCATGTAACTTATGTAAGAATGGTGTACATTATAATTCGCAATATTATCATGCCTTGAGTTCATTAAAATGACGATAACTTTTTTTTAATGAACCGATTTTGATGAAACAAAGTTTAGATATTATTCTGAGTTAAAACAAAGCAAATAGTGAAAGTTTCAAGCAAATCGGTTCAGTACTTTCGGAGATAAACGTGAACAAACATACAGACAGACAGACAGACAAAAAATTCCAAAAATTTTTTTTGCTTTCTAATAATCTATTTAAGTGCCCCTCTATCCATTTCAGTCAAAAATACTAAATGTACAGACAAAATATTTTTACTGTCTTATTATATGTATAGATACATAATGTCTAGTAAAATGATTTTAATTTCAAAATGACTAACAAATAATCACAAGGAAAACTAGATCTGTTAAAACTGACTTATACATAAACGTATTCCTTGAAGTGGTCATAATTTTCCCGTTGAATTGCCAAGTAATGCCACTGGGTTTCGAGCCGGTAATTGGCGGTGAATGGTAGGGTACTGTTGGCTGTTTCTAGGAATGCCCTAGAGGCCGCTTCGCAGAACACACGGAGGTGATAGCGAGATGGGTCAACATTTTTTTTTATGTTAGTTCATAGTGAATCATTACTGTAAAGTGCGATAACCGACTCCATAAAATTGAGTTTTGAATTTTGATACGTATATAGTAACTCTGTGTATTTAAAAACGTAGTAAATTGGATAATTTTACCGAAATACCCACACGATGACATACAGTCATAAATTACAATGGTCATAAATTAAATTATGAAATGGCGGGAGTTTTTGCTTGTATTGCCATATAAAAAAATATACCTACATATTTGCGTTACTTTTTTACTCTAAAGTGCATTTTGTTAAAATTAAATCTCCGAATTAGGATATTTAAAGTACAAAAAAACTCAAAAGTACCTGCTGTTGATTTGTACATTACTGACTTTATGAAATCTAATTTGCTTGCCTTCAAAACTATGTTATTACACAGTTTGATGTCTAATGACGTATTTTTGTAAAGTCTTGGTTATATAAAATAAATAAGGAAAACGTTAATATAAAATAAGCCATTCTTTGAAATTTCCATATAAACCCGCAATTTTATATTTCAACCCTTAAAATAACATTATATTTTAATCGAAACGAAACAAAATCCAATCGTCCTTTACATACAAAAAAGAAGTAACTCGTTTAAGTCAGATATTTGACCTCCAAAGCCTTTTAATAAAGATGAGACGAACTTATATTGGGCAACATTTAAAAATTGTGCGATTTAGTGTGGCCATCTGTCTGGATTTAGTCGAACATGTCCTTTTTAAGGTTATATACAGTCAATTATTCATGTGTCCGACCCTGTTACACCCTGTTACACCCTGTTACACTTACAACAACCGTATCGGGTGGTGGTGTGGTGGTATGAGATGACGGCTTTGAAAGCTAAATATTCTGCTTTTATAACGATCAAAATCAAAACCTTATTCTTCAAATAGGATTTTTACAAGCGCTTTTGCATATCAAAGATGTTACGCCATTGGTTAACAAGTCAACGGCGGAAGACTTTGTACTGGAAATCACCAGCAATTAAACTGGCAAGAGCTATTTTTTTTTCTCCCTGTATTTGTTATAAAATCGTTAATTAGAAGCTGGCCTCAGATAAATAGTCTGAACCCTATTATATCTATAAAAGCTATAGTTTAATTGTGTTTTTCTATACTAATATTATAAAGAAGTAAAGTTTGTGTGTTTGTAAATTGTAAGGGGTAATCTCGGGATCTACTGAACCGATTTTAAAAATTCTTTCACCAATAGAAAGCCACATTATTGCGGAGTGTCATCATCATCATCATCATCATCATCATCATCGATTTTAAAAATTCTTTCACCAATAGAAAGCCACATTATTGTTGAGTGTCATCATCATCATCATCATCATCATCATCATCATCAGAGGACGGCGCGCGATGGCTTCGGGTTTAATTCAGTTCGCTTTCGTGCTCGCTTCGGGGATTATTAATATTATGCCCAACGAAGTAGACACGGGTCAGCTAGTTTACTATAATCAAAATATTTGGCAACGTACCTAATGAGTCATTAAAATTAAACGCCAGCAATTAAATAATCCTTAACAGTATAATATATTTTTGTCAAAATCATCATTCGTAAATATCAGTCCGGCTTAGTATTTTTAGAGATGGCAACTCTAGTACCACTATGTATGTATCAAATTTAGTTTTTAACACAACTCATATTAGGTCGCTACTTAAGGGCAGAAACCATATTAAAATTAGGCTTCACATACGAGCTTTAACTTCATCGTAGATGTTTGCAGGGTACCTCACGGTGTTTTGTCTTTATTTTTTTTATAGCTAGCAGCATGTCACTGTAGTAGGCATGCTACGAAACTAGCTTCATAATTTCGAAAAAAGAACATGTGAACTATCTTTTTTTGTCCACAAACAATTCATAGTTTATGGCATGATTAGGTCAAATCAGCTTAGAAAATTCAAAAAAAGAACACGTGAACCTATTTACCTCCACAAACAAGCTATATGCCATGATTTGGCCAGCGTCAGTGAGTAGTAAATGTAGATTTAATTGTATTCCAATTTTATCTTTTGAAATTAAGAGCATGTTTATACAGGTTGTTTTAAGGTCGGAGAAATAATATTTAAGGAGCATATACATTGTTTATTTGATTGACCCTCGGTGCTTGTCAAAGACCTGAAAAGCCAATAGAATCTTGTTTAACTAACTCCATAATGAAAGCAACATCATTCCTCATGGATATACAATTTGAAACAGCCTGTACTGCTGCGGCGTTAGGGTAGGGCGCGGTTGGGCGACCGCCCAGGGCGCCGCAGTAAGTATTTATATGTAATCCCAAAATTTTGGGGGTCCTAATAAAGTTGTAAGAAAATCTAACGGGGGGAGGAGGGGGGGGGGGTTCGGTGCTGTCGTACTTATCTCGCCCAGGGCGCTGGTAGTGCTAAAACCGGCACTGAACTTGTATATATCTTTATTTTAAATACAATGAGAAAATTCAGATTACTCGAATATCTTAGCCGTGTTTTCGAAAATCCGCTTAAGCGCCGTGACTACTAGGCTCCCGAGAAATACGAAAGAAAAGTCCACGATTTTTATTTTAAGTACGAGTACTTATACATTTACTTTTAACGGAATGAGAGTAGCTACTTAGTATAATCGAAAAAAGTACACTATTATGTTTAAAAAGTCACGCGAACATGACTTACTTTTGTCGTGCAATTAGTTAACATAATGTCCTGAGTGTGTCATGCACGACATTGTTAAATTGATAAGATAGGTTTTAATGCCATTTTGTCAAAGGTCTTGTCAGTTATAAAAAATGCCATGACGCTAAACAGGCGGAGTATTTGTCCAGTATGGTATCCTACTAACATTATAAACGCGAAAATTTGTATGGATGTATGTTTGTTCCCGTTTCATGTAAAAACTACTGAATGGATTTTTATGAAATTTTACAGTAATATAGCTCATACATCAGAATAACACACAGGCTATAATTTATAAAGATATAAGCGCAAATTTAATCGCGGATACCAGTTAATTAATATAGTAATATTAATCTATACTAATATTATAAAGAGGAAAGATTTGTTTGTTTGTTTGTAATGAATAGGCTCCGAAAGTACTGGACCGATTTCAAAAATTCTTTCACCTTTGGAAAGCTACATTATCCCTGAGTAATATAGGCTACTTTTTATCCCGACAGATCCCACGAGATGCGCAATAAAGGCTTCGCTCAAAAACTACTGCACAGATTTTCATGCGGTTTTCATCAATAGATAGAGTGATTCTTGAGCAAGGTTTTGCGGTATTTTTTACCTCGGAAAAACGGATATTCCCGGATATTTATATTAATAAAATTATTTTGAATTAAATGTATAAGGTAGGCATTAGTAGAAATCTCCCCTCTCCCTAGGCTGGGATGCGGTACCACGGGTCGCCGGCGGGCGCGAGGAAGTCGCGACTGCTACGGCGACCCGGGATGGACCACGCCCCTTCCGTGGCCGGGGGGCGTCGTCGGTGGAGGAGACCGGGGGAGGTAGTAGCCTCCCCCGAGGAGGGCTCCCCTCTAGGCTGGGGAGCGGAGGCTGGGGGTTCCCGGAAGTCGCTTGATGTTCCCGGGGGCTCCCTACATGCCTGAGGAAGGCCATCCCTGAGGTTTTTAGTGGGTAGGCCTCCCCCTTCTGGGGAGGAGAGCCCCACATAACCGCCGGCTCGCCACAGCCGGGGTATGCAATTTAATGCATTTTCCTCAGGGGAACAAAAAAAAAAGGCTGGGATGCGGTACGTCTCATTAAATAAAGAAACAAATATTAAAAGAACAGGTAATAAATACGACAAAACAATTACAATAATATGAAAGTAAATGATATCAAAATCAGGTTATTTGATGCCTTCAAATTTTTATAGGAAAATTAATATATAAGTACCATATTTTATTTTAATTGAAATGGTATTTCTTTGTCGTTACATTCTGATTATGTGTTGGCCATTATTTTGAAATTCAATGTTAAATATTAGGATAATAACAAGACGCGTCAATGGTGTTGTGGTTTCGGCACTAATCTTCTAATTGGGTGGTCTGGCGTTCAGTATTATTCATCTTACTGTGTACCAATACATTTTCGTTTTTCGAATTTCATATGCTCATTTCTCCGACTTTCCTGTGATAAAGAAAAATATAATAATTCACTTCCGAAGAAACTCAAAGAAACAAAAGTAATATGCATAATAATAATAAATAAATTTAATAAAATTTTGCTTAATAAATTTTCTATATAACGCGAAGCTACATAATTAATAATACTAACTTTATTGGCGAAAAACATATTGTCATATAACATATGGTTTCTGTTTCTTTGATCTAAGTATATAAGAATATCTGTATCTTAAAAAACCTATCAATATAAATTATTATAAATAGGTCACAAAACAAGATATTTTTACGGTGATATCCGTAAAAATATCTTGTTTTGTGCCGCCGCTTCTATACTATATGCATGCATAATTAAAAAGTTGAAGTAAAGTATACAAATAATTACAGACGAAAACATATACAATACAATACAATGACGACCAATCCACATTGAACCAGTGCACTCTAACTAACGGGATTTTTTAAAGACGTCACCCCACACTAGGATATTTATCCTGTGTCGCGGATGCAGTCACAAACATAAAAATCTATCCAATGAAACACCCAGATCGTAACAAATTTTGTAGGTCATACAAAATATCTATCACGTGCGGGAATTGAACCCGCGACCCGTTGCGTAGAAGCCGATTACTCGACCACTGCGCTAAACGTGTGTTCGTACATATCGATGAGGAAATAACACAAGATGACATTGACATTGACAGTATTTGGTGTGCTCTTGTGAAATTTACATTTTAGTCTATACTTATTGCCGACTAGATATTGCAAACTGGTTACTTAGAAGTTCGAAACAAATACAACCCGAATATCGACGTTAAAAAGTAGAATCGAAAATTTTACTGTCGGCGAAGAAATAGGTTTACCACGTAGAAAGTTAGAAGGGCAAGGATTCTGTCAAACATGGAAATACACAGAAAAGATAAGAAGAAAAATCATCGCCTGCCAAAGGGGTTTAGAAAGAAGTATGATAAAAATATATTTTTTTTTCCTCAGGAGAGGAGGCTGAGAATCCTCATGGATACCAACGCAACAGGCAAGCAGGGATGCGTTGATTATGTCGGACTCCTGGTGAATCGAGGCGGCTCGATCCAACAGACCTACCGACTAAACTCAGCCTAGCCTTGGCCCTAGTGGCCTTATGGCTTGAACGGAATGGTTGGCGCACCCTCAGGAGAGGGCACGTCGGCGCTGCCCTCCGAAGAGGACATATGCGCGAAAGAAGGCTCGGTACGCCAAAGTGGGTCCGGCCTTGAAGTGACGGGGCCTACTCGTACATGTGCAGCAAGCTGCGAAGTATGGACTAACTAAGGGATGGTTTCAAATTACAAATTTGGCACGTAGGTTCCTTATAAGGTGTAGGGGTGCACTAAGGAAGGATTTTTCAAAATTCATCCCTTAAGGGGGTGAAATGGGGGTCCAAAGTTTGTATGGAGAAACAAGATTTGTTTGAATATTTTATTCGAAACTTCGCAGGAGTACTCCTAACAATAAATGAGTAAACACGTCTTTCAGGATTTTTGAAAATTCAACCCCTAAAAGGGGGAAATGGGGTGTCAAAGTCTGAAAATCGACAATGGGTATTGTTTCTATGGTTTATCGGGTATGGATTACGAAAACAACAATGATTTTAGAATCCAACTTGGCGGACGTGAAATAACATCTCCCCTGTCGGGGTGAAATGAAAAAAATACGATTAGTACGCGGGCGAAGCCAGTGTTGTATAAAATCTGGACACTTACAATATTTAAAATCTGGTATTGTAAGGAGACCCATAGGGCAATGAAGTGGCCTCAGAGTTTCCCTAAGAGATCAGAAATGATGAAACTTGCAGAAGAATCCGACATAACTCTAAGAATTCCATACCTGAAGTGGTATTGTGCAGGGCCCATAGCATTGCTTGATGACCATTGGAGCCCATTTTATGAGCCCACTTATTAACTATAACAAATAATGTGGGGACAATAGAGGACTGTTCAATCAAATAATTCACAGGGCAAAGAGTGAGGGGTCAGCTAATTACACTTCCTAGAAAGTAGCTCTATTGTTAACCAACATTAATATGTTATATGCAATTACAAATGGTAACTCATTTAAAAACATGCGTTTCGCACAATAAACAATTAAATACATAGTAGTTAGTTTTCATACAATGAATTCTTCCCGATTCGCGGTTGACTCCAAATTGCTTGGTGCGTTTCCGAACACAACTCTCCATTTGAACGTGTGCATAAAAAACTACACGAAAATGAACTTTGTCCGGTTTGTATTAGAATGCAAATTTGTATAACACATCTAACGGCTTACTTAGCATGTCACTTCAGACTTTTCCCACGACGATCATCCGTGTGTGGTTGTTGTCATTCGGCAAGAACCAGCAAATTTTGAATTTGTTTCCATCCCGCTAAAGTTGAGAATCGTATGCGGCGAGGTCGTTTTTCGCAGTGGTCTGCTTCGGGAGGAGTGGAGAAGCTCTTAGACCTTGTATGGGCGTGTGTAATTAATGGCTTATAGTGCCTTGCTGGCATTTTATGCTTGGTTGGATGAGAAGTCTTGTAAGGAAACTGACACTTTTATTATGAAAAACTCGTCAACTGTTTTGTCTATTTATACTCTTACATTGGTCGTGGTTGTAAAATAGATCTTCAAGGATTTGTTTGAAAAAAATACACATTCATGGTCTAATGAGAGCTCGCTCTCTTCGGACAATCATCATCGACGCTCTGGTGGTCATTTATAGTCAGGGTGGTGATTTGATTGCACAATTGATGATTTTAACAGGAGTAAACTTTAATAAAAATGGGACAATCACATAACTTGTACACGAAAAGGCTGTCTTCCTCTTGCGACGCGCAGATTATGACGACTGAAGCCGTTGGGTGCTGATTTAAAAGATGATATTCCACGCGCTAATAACTTTATTTTGCCACACACAATTTTATTGTAAATATATAAAAACGAAGCTTGAACTTGCTACAGATATATTTAAATTACAGACTACGTGCACAATTAATTTAAAAAAAACCGATAACAACTGTATGTCAGGATGCGCGCAGACCAACAACTCGCGAGCATTACGCCCTGAGCGTTAACGGTCGCTTGTAATTATTTTTCTACCTACAAAATTATAAACCAAAGAGAGCTCGTCGCTAACACTCCCCACCCCAGTGCTGGCTCAGCACTCTTCTCCTAATGGTACGGGTGCGACGCGCGCCGCGGATCGGCGCAACACTCCACCTGCAGTTTTTACCTCTACGACGCGTACACGACCATCCCTGCCTGGAAAAACATTTTTTATGACCCCTCGGGGCCAAACATTTCTGGGCGAGTCGGGATCTGCAATAAAAACAAAATCACAAACCTTTAGTGGCGTTTGATCGCGATACCATTTAGATCTGGGAATCAAGGTTGGCAAATATTCTTTAAGCCATCGTCGCCAATACATATCAGACAACCTTTGTGCTAGTCTCCATTGTTTTTTTAAAAATAGGTCCGAGTTATCAAAAACTCCTGCGATTGGAAGATTGGTAGACGAGCCGATAAGAAAATGGTTTGGAGTCAAAGCTTCTGAGGTGTTAGGTTCCACTGAAACGTGAGTTAAGGGTCGGCTATTGACTATGTTCTCCACTTCCTTAAGAAACGTCCTTAGGGCTTCGTCCCTGGGAGCCCGCTCCTTTAATATTACTCGTAGACAGGACTTGACACTGCGAATCAGGCGTTCCCACGCCCCACCCCAATGAGGACTCGCAGGAGGAATGAATGTCCACTGAGCGCCATTGTTTGAAGCTTGTGCCCTCAAAACCTCGTTGTCTAACTCCTGTATGGACTTACGCAGTTCAACGTCGGCTCCTCGAAGATTTGTACCATTATCAGAGAATATATGCCACGGCCAACCTCGCTGACAGGACATACGACGTAGTGCCATTATGAGTGAGTCTGTGGTAAGTGAATGAACCAATTCAATGTGTATGGCTCGAACGGTAAGGCAAGTAAACAATACACCGTACCTTTTTTCCCTTCGCCTTCCGACTACGACCTCCATTGGACCGAAAAGATCGATTCCGCAAAATGTGAAGGGACGCTGGTGGTGAGCCAATCGCGCTTTAGGTAAGTCGCCCATTCTAGGTACCAGCGGCCTCGCCATTCTCAATCTGCATAGAAGACATTTTGAAGCAATATCTTTCACGGTAGGTCTTATTCTAATTAACCAGTACTTTTGTTTCAGATTGTTCACCACGGTTTCCTGGTTACCATGCGCAGCTTTCACGTGATAGTGCCGGACTATCAATTTCGCGGTAGGGTGACGTCCATCAAGAATTACCGGTCTCTTCATCTCTGTAGTGACATCAGATGCAGCATCGATGCGGCCGCCCACGCGTAAAAGTCCATGTTCATCTAGATAAGGCGACAAATTTCGTAATCTACTATCTCGCGGTAAAATTTTATTATTCTTAAGTAAATTTATATCATTACAGAACGAGTCAGTTTGCGCCTTTTGAAGAAGCAAACGTTCAGCCTGGTCCATCAATGCACGATCTTCGACACAGGTAAGTCTTTTACATTTATTTATGAATTTCAGCACAGCAGCAGCGGATCTCAAGAGCCGGAGCCAGGAGGAAAACCTCGTCGAATCAGGCACAGGTAAGTCAGCAGTATCTTGTATATTCCCTACGTATTCTGAAATTAATTCATTTTTATTTTCAGGTTCCAAAACATCGTGTGGCCAGCATATCTCGCTCATGTGCAAGAATCGAGGGCCATTGAACCACTCGTTCTTAAAGTAATCGAAATTAAAAACATCTCGCGTTGCTATATCCGCTACGTTTAGTTTCGTAGGTACATATCTCCACTCAGATATAGCAGTGAGTTCGTCAATCTCCCCCAGCCGATTTGCCTCGAATGTTTTATATGTGCGCGTATTGTTGCGCAACCAGTGCAACACAGTGGTGGAATCACACCAAAAGAAACGTCGCGCAGGCGTCAATCTATGTTCTTTAATTATTGTGTGCGCGAGTCTCGCCGCTAGCAATGCTGCCTGTAATTCGAGACGTGGTACTGTTACCACTTTAACTGGCGCGACTCTGCATTTACTAGCCACAAATGCAACGCGTATTTCATTGTTATGAACCCAGCGCCAATACGCAACCGCGCACATCGCTTTCTGTGAGGCGTCACCAAATATATGTAACTCTAAGTTACTATAACATTGACTGGGCGCAATAGATAAACAAGCCGTGGCAGTGGTACCTGTTGATGCGTGCGTCATCGCGTCGTAGTCGATCACCTGTCCCGTTGCTGTAGCCGTAGCATCCGTAGCCGTATTCGGCGTAGCACTAGGAAGGTCCGCTACGACGTTATCCAGTTTACTTTCCGTCTCACTCGCTCTCGTGGTGATTTGCTGATAGCATCTCGGTATGCGAATCTTTTCAATTAACTTAAGTAATTCTATCCATTCGAGCCATTTATTATAAATATTTTGTGAAATGGCATCGTCCCAGCCGAGTTTTGATCGCCACGTTTCCTGCAACATAATTTTTCCTTGAACAGTAAAAGGAGACAGAAAACCGTGTACATCAAAAATAGACATTACAACGCGAAGCATAACTCGTTTTGTAGGCCTTTCTTTGCCAAGCATGATACTGTCCGGTATGCGCTTGAATGAAACGTCAAACGCTAACTCATCCGTATACGGATACCAGATCAGTCCGAGAGTGCGTTCACCGTCACTCTGCTGATCAATTTTGAATCTTACGGCGGCGCTCCCTAGAGTATCTTTTGGCACGGAGTTCAATACAACTACACTGTTGCTAGTCCAATTACGAATGTGAAAACCTCCTTCTTTATGGATATTAGTAATTGTACGTACCATATTAACCGCCATTTCTTCATTTGGTAAACTCTGAATGTAGTCATCCATATAATGCGAATTTACAATTGCGTCCGCTGCCTCCGGTGAAGAAGACTCGTGTAGTTGCGCATTCTTATTCTTGACGAATTGCGCAATGAAAGGCGAACAATTGGCGCCAAATATAAGAGAGGTCATTGCATATGTTTTTACAGGTTCCGTAGGGTTAGCCCTCCACAGAAATCTGAAGGCGTCTTGATCTTGCGGTAGTATTTTTATTCGAAGGAACATATCTTGGATGTCCCCTGATACTGCAACGGTGTACTCCCTGAAACGTAACATTATTCCTAATAAAGAGGCGAGTAGATCGGGTCCCTTTAGTATATAATCATTTAAACATACACCATCAGTTTTGCTGGCCGCGTCAAATACTAAACGCAGTTTTCTCTTATTTGGGTTGTCAACGCCGAAATGTGGTAAGTACCACGTCCTTTGTGTGCGCTGAGTATCCTTTAGTTCCCGAGCAAAATCATTAACCAACAAATGATTAACCTTTCAGTATACCGATCAGAGTACCCCGAGTCCCTCCTCATTTTTCTTTCCACCCCGTTTAGTCTATTTAAAGCGCCTGGGAAGGTATCTGGCATTTTACATTTTGGATCCCTCCAGGGGAAGCCGACATGCCACCTGCCGTTAATCAACTGAGCCGTTTGCTCCAGTTGTTCAACTGCACGGACATCTTCCGTATTTATTCTAGCCTTACCTGAAACTCCCATCGACTCGAGAGTAAAAGCTCGACGCACCTCTTCGTGCAGCTCCCGCAGCTCGCGCTCATCGGTACTCAGCTCAGAGATATGCAAGACAGCGCTGACGTCATTACGCACGCCGAACGCGCCGCGCGCCCCACTCGACATATGTACACCTCCATGAATGCTCCAGCCTAAGGGGGTGAGTGTAGCTGACGGCTCATTTGGTTTACCTATCAAAATATTTAGAGGTAACAACAAATTATAATTATCTTGCCCTATCAATATATCTGGCTTTGTATCGACATTACACAATTTATTTTTGATATTTTTTAAATATTCATAAGAATCACAATTAACAATAGACAATTTTTGAACAGGCAAATTTAATTCTTTTACGCTACGTGCTTTGATATTATAGACCTTATTGTCCATACCGGAAAGTTTCATTTTCACTACAGAGGTAACGTGAACAATTTCGTCATCCTTCCACGGACCGCATACACGCATCGATTCACGGCGTCCGCGCAGCCCCGCTCTCGCAGCAAGTCCCGCGCTCACCATGGTTACCGTGGAACCGTCGTCGAGTAATGCACTTGTATCAATATAACCGCCATCACTGGTATATACACGTATAGGTACGACTTTTAACAACACTTTGTATTCACTCGCGTTTACGTGCGTAATAGATTCGATTGCAGCATTCGTATTAGTCGTAGCGGCTAGCGGCGTCGGCGTGTTACTGCCGACGATAGGAAGCGTCGCGGGCGATTCCGGTTCTTGATATCGACGCGGCACATTCATAGCGTTATTGTCTGGATAATGAAGTAATCTGTGATGTGTACGGCCGCAGTCATTCTTATCGCAGGCCGGCGCAGGGCATGTTTCTCTGTTGTGTTTTGATTCTATACACTTAAAACATAGCCTATAGCGTTTTACATGTTGCCATCTCGTTTTGCACAACGATTTCTTAAATTTTTTGCAATCTGTTAGCCTATGTACTGATATTCGACAAAACTGGCACTTGTTATTATTACTTTGCGACTCTGATTGCAATAAAACAGTATGAGATCGACTGCTGTCGGTTTGTTTATGTTTATAATTATCTGTACGGGCAGTCAAAGTGTGTATATTCGCTGTTGTAGTTATTTTAATTGCTTCCTCGGTCAAGAAATCTGACAAAATATCTAATCGTGATTTTATTTTCGCTTGTATTAATGGATAACTATAATCAGACCACTTTGAAATAAGTACCGTCGGCAACTTTGACAAGATAATAGATACAGTATTCATACCTTGCAAGTATTCGTTCCTACCGACGGCGCGTACCGCTTCCACATAATTTTGCACTTTGACTGAAAACAACACGATATCCTTTTGATATTCATGTGACACGGGATGAAGTTTCTTTAGGTCCTGTGTCAAACGGGATACGATGCAATCGGGATCGCCGAAACGGAGCTCCAATGTGGACATAATACGATCGGGTGAAGAGGCAGTAATAAGAAGTGCTGCTACCGCTTCTTTCGCTTGTCCGCGTAAACATTTTCTTAATCTCCATAGATTTTCCTTCGCACTGAAAGTGTACACTTCTGTGGACTCCTCATATGCTCGCTTAAATTGAAGCCAGTCCAACGGGTCACCAGAGAATTCTGGTAAGTCTTTTGGCGTACATATCCGGCTTAATAGATGAGTGTCCGACTTATGATGGACGGGAGAAGCTGTCAAGTTTTTCACTGCAGCAGCCAACATTTGAACTGTATCCGTGGTGCCGACAGCGACCGCCGCCAGCGGAGGCGGGTCGTCCGTTTTGGGACCATACTCGGGGACGACCAGCCTGTCCAATTCCATTTGGCTTTTATCTATCCAGCTCTCGACGTCACGGCGTGCGCTAGATCTTCCATCATGTGAACTGTATTCCTCTAAGTTGGCTAGGTCTGCTTCTAGCTCTTTATCTATAAGTTGCACCCTAATCTCGGCTTTTTTTCTTTCAGCTTCCAGCATCAGTTTTTTTCTACGTGCTTCGAGGGAAGTTGTGGACTTTCTAGACCGTGATGACGCAGCAGCAGAAGAAACCTTGGGTGGTGGATGTGACTCCATCTTGACGCTGCTGGCAGGTGTCTGTGTAGTTACAGTCTTATTTTGTTGTTGTGGCATTTCGTCTTTTTCTAGTTTTTCTCTGTCGCGCCGAACAGTACTACGCGTGTTTACCATCTTGGCTGGTGGCGTGAGGAACATCAATAATCCGGTTCGAAGACCAAAATGAAGCCGTTGGGTGCTGATTTAAAAGATGATATTCCACGCGCTAATAACTTTATTTTGCCACACACAATTTTATTGTAAATATATAAAAACGAAGCTTGAACTTGCTACAGATATATTTAAATTACAGACTACGTGCACAATTAATTTAAAAAAAACCGATAACAACTGTATGTCAGGATGCGCGCAGACCAACAACTCGCGAGCGTTACGCCCTGAGCGTTAACGGTCGCTTGTAATTATTTTTCTACCTACAAAATTATAAACCAAAGAGAGCTCGTCGCTAACAACGACTACTAACTGTTTGATTACCTATATAATAATTGACATTTACTATAACGATGAACAGTTATTTTTTTTCTATAATTACACTACCTACTCCTGTCATATTTGTTGTTTACACAACAAATTGAAATTTTTGATTTAGTAAACCGACTCCATAAATTTATGTGTGTATTTATGAAAACCCGGTCATACGCAGATGCACAGTTAATCTAACAAGTCTACACGCCATTATGTCAATCTGTAATTGTAAAGTATACCATCGCTCATCTTTCAGCCTGCTTGTCTTAGTTTTCTTATTACTGTTTGAACTGTTGAACTTATTACTTTCTAATTACTTAAACTTGTAGAGAACAAGTTTTAAATATAAACTATATTCTAAATAAATTAATTGACAACATTAATGGCGTCACATTGTCGACTTAATAGATTTAATCGGATGTAAGGATTCGATTTGCAATAATATCGGGCTAAGCATCCAAAACGCATCGATCAGTGGTAATCCGGCGAAGTGGTCGGTATCTTAAAAGCTATGAGTGGTATTTAAGGGCACTTAAGGGCATCTCGTGTGCTGACGGTGTAATCCCTCTTTATTGAGTGCCGGTGCATGTGGGGGCTTGCACAAATGTCGATATCTGATCAATCACTCCGAATTCACTTATACATTTGTAGTGATATTTATATATTTATTTTTAATTTAGATTACAAATATAGTTTAAAACTACATTTATTTTACATACATTATATAAATTTATTATTTATAATAAGATTTAAAAGTAACGACTAATAATAAAACTAATTAGTAACTTACCTATGTACATAAATAAAATAAGTATATATATTTAGTTTATATTTATTTATTATTTTTTTTTTTTTTTTATTGAGGTCAAATAAACAATTGTACAATGAGGTAATTATAACAAATAAATGTAACAATAAGACTTAATAATTGCACAACCAACACCATTAACCCCAGATTTGCAATATTATTGACTAGTGACAGAAAACACTAGACACAACACATATTAATTATTAGAGTCGTACTCCCTTGCCAGATTCGCACAAGAGACGACAAGAAATCCTTTAACCTGCGTTGTATCTTACAAAGTAGTTATTTTATTAGAGAAAGAGTAAAAATAATTTCTAGGCTTAAAGCAACTAATCATCCGCAAGATGTTCCAACACACGGTTTCTAAAACTGTCGCGTGACATTGAGAAAATGTCAATATCAATAAAGTGCTCATTGTAACATTTCATAAGTCGTGTCAAAGGTGCACGTTCACCTGCGTTGGTTTTGCACAGTTTTGGAGCGAATAGCTTATGACTATGAGTGTCCCGAATACGTTGAGAACGACTCGGGGCACGTATATATATATATTGTTCATTAAGAAATTACAATCTAACTTGTTGTGACAAATACTATGCAATAGCATTGATCCATGAGCAACCTCCTAGCTGTCAAAGTTGGAAGCGAGAATTTTTTTAATAATTTGGAATATGACAGTTTTATCCGACAACACCTGTAATTTAAAGACTTTTAAAAATTTTCGTTGAATTGTTTCCAACTGATCACGATATTTAACGTAAAATGGGTTCCAAACTTGTGTGCAATACTCGATTTGAAGGTCTAATTAAGCTTTATTGAGAGATAATAGTTACAATATATAAAGTATAATTTAGTTTACTATATCTATGCATACTAATATTGTATCCAACAACGTTATCCACAAATTAAAAAAACAAAACACACACAAAACAAACAAGCACACTCACACACTCACACACACTTATATATATACATACACCATGAACAGCAACCAATACGTTTTATTTTTTATGTTTAAAATAAAACAAATTAAGTTAAATCTATAAACATATAAATAAACAACATTTAACTAATTTACATATATTGATTATAATTATATGATCATGTAATTGTTAACAATTCCAATTTTAAATATGCGTTTTGACAAATTAAATACACCTACAGTTACAAACATAGAATTATACATTACATACACTCACGCCTTCTTTCCATGGGGGTAGGCAGAGATTACGTCTTTCCACTTGCTACGGTCTTTACATATCTCTTTCGCTTCATCTACTTTCATAACATTCCTCATACATGCTCGACGATTGCGGGTTACTTCTGACCTGGCCTTTTTTGAGGACACTTTCGATTTGTTCGAAATATGTTCGCCTAGGTCTTCCTCGTCCCGTATCTCCATAATATAATGAAGTGATTAGAAAGAAATGTGGTTTGAAAGAGGATATCGTGACAAGAATAGAGAAAGGGATGCTTGGGTGGTTTGGGCATGTGGAACGGATGGATGAAAGTAGACTGACCAAAATGATTTATGAAGCTGGAGTGAGTGGAGATAGAATTATAACTTTACAAAATTGGATTAAGAGGACAGCGCAGTCCAGTGTTTGTACGACAAACACCGATAGCAAATAAAATTGTCAACACGGACCTTAAGCTTAAGAGCGGATCTCGGAACTGTGTAATAAATTTTACTAGTTAGGTGCATGCAGTCAAATTTATTATTAATATGTTTAAATAAAATAATATATAATAGACAGATATAAAATATAATATAATAAATATATATAACTAGCGGACCCGACAGACTTCGTCTGTGTGGCAGTTTTTTGTTCCTAATTATTTTATAGATAATGTCGCAAGCCAACCAAATCGCAAAAAAAGTCTAAATGACCTATTACATTTTGTAGCTATTCAATTTTGGAACGTGACATTAAATCCTCCAACGATGTATTCTGTGCTCCAACGCACGCACGCACACTGTTTTGATAGATATGATTGAATTTCAACTATATGTAGCGTTAATAAAGCGCAAATTGACTCTTTGATGTTAGGAACACACCTTCATTGCTTAGACTGCTTAGACAACAGTGAGTGCTTGCAATATGAACTTTATACAATAACAATAAAGCTCAATTCGACTGTACGTTTTAGTTAGAAAACGTTTGCATGGGAAAATAAAAGGGCTGTTTTTAGGGTATTTTCGATAATTATTCGAATTTTCCTCATTGTAAAAACCCTCCTTGAACTTCAACGAACATTAACAAAAAAAAAGTTGGCCAAATTGGTCCAGGCGTTGTTGAGTTTTTTGCGTTTCATTTTTATATATAAGATAATATAAATATTCTATATTTAATCGCGAATGGGCGCGGCTGTTTCGAGCCTAGTTATTGCGCGAGCGCATCCATTGTATAGAAACCGGCTTGCCTGCGTGCGGCGCGGTGATAGCAGTTTGTTGACGAAAATTACAACAACTTTGTACGCGACGGCGGATGCGTATTACTATTTAATTCCATCATGTAGTCATCAACAATTTCGGTTGTGTCTAAAAAACTGTACATGTGAGTAATCGTATATGTAATGTTCCATCTTCTATAAAAGCTTCAGTTATATCTAGAGATCGGATAATCGGATGCATATTTACCTAAAGTTAGTTTAAAACAAAGTATGGAAACGGCTTTCTATTGTTTTGTTAAATAAAAATCCCGGGATTGCGGAATTGGATAGCCGGATGTTTATTTATTTACCTAATTTAGTTTTTGACAAAGTATTGAACAGTCTTTTTATTTTATTTCCATAAATAAAAATCCCGGAATTCCGGTACTGTAGAACATTTTGGTAATGCAAAACTAGTCGGTAATATGAGCTCTCGGTCTGTTGAAAATAAATACCACGTGCTAATTTAGTAATTTTCAAACAATATCACTACGTTAAATTTGCAGTCCCGTATTTTCCCGGGATTTTTATTTAACAAAATGCATTTTAAAAAGCCGCTTCCATAATTTGTGAGCCAAAAATTAACTTTAGGTAAATATGCATCCGATTATCCGATCTCTAGTTATATCACATCTTCAGATAAAAGCAGCTTCTGATAACTTGATGTTTAATTTACATCGAAACACACATTTAAAAAGCTCAGTTGTATTATATTATGTATGTTAGCTTTATTGTAGCTTTAAGTTCATTTTTTTTTTTTTTTTTTATAAATGACTAATTGTAAATAACGATTAAAAAAGAGGAGATAAAAAATAAACCCTGAGAGTTTCTTGCCAGTTCTTCTCTAGGGCCTCCCAATTTCCGAACTGGTGGTAGAGTTTGACGTCAATAAGTGCCTGCAAAGGTCTATGTTGAATAAAGAATTTTTGAATTTTGAATTTTGAATTAATATTAGATTTTTGTGTTTTTCATTTTTCGTATTATATCTGTTATCTTGACATTGGCCTTGTAATGGGGTGGTCTGGGTTCGATACTGCAGTTTTTTGAATTTCTTGTGCCTGTTTGAGGTTCCTATGGTAAAAGCAAACGATGTAAGGCTACTTGCTAAGAAACTAAAATTGGTCAGCAGTTGTTTAAAACTATTCCCATTGAAATAACTGGAGGTTGCTCGTACCTTCTCCCCCTAGGAGGGGACGGAGTGATCCGTTGTAATTGATATTTCCAGTCCCTATATTGTCGCGATCAAGATGGACATTGAAGTGGTTTTCTAGATATACCCCGCTTTAAATGGGGATAGTCCAATATACGTCTGTCTGACTAGCCATTGGCAGGTTGTGTTCGGGAGATTCAAGCTTGGATTCCATATACGTAACATAATGAAAAGTGACTTTCATATTTGTTCTGGAACCTATTTATCAGGACTATAACGGGATAGATTGCAACTTTGCTTTAATCTTTTAAAACAACCACGTTTCAGTTTAAATTATCCGAGAATATCGTGGTGTTAATTCTCATTCAGAATTGAACCTATTTTTGCAAATCCACGATCCGACTCACGATTGAGGCGTATTGATGGCGTCGTAGTATGAATTAGCAAAATTAGTTAATTTACGTGTTAAATGCAGCCATGGATATATCTCTGTTGTTGTTACGCTACGTCCTGCTCTCACTTATATGAACACTGTGACGCCATAATGAGAAATGTCGTAAATCGACGAGGACGTAAGATCGATCTTAAAAATGCGGTCCAGAATTAACTACCAACTTATTTATATCCTTCGCCATAATATCACTATGTTAAGACATTTTGAGGTAAGGTAGCTACTTTCTCAGCTGTTGAAGATTCCTGATAAAGCCTGTTTACTTACTTAACTATTGCGATTAAGAGGCTTTAATGTTATATATAAAAACAACTTACTTCACTTCGTAACATGCCATTCTTTCAAATAATACGTTCTCAATTAAGCTGGTAACGATATTTAAAGGAAACTTTCAAGTCAAACTTAATGCTATGTTATTGCCTGCGTCACAGATAATATAATACTACAGTCTCCGTATACTTATAATGAATAATGCTCACCGTTCAGCGTACTCGTTGGATTAAGGTGCTGAATTATGACAACGTTTGTGACATTTTAAAGAGGTCGTTTTGTTACAATGTAGTGAGAAGCAAAATGGCGCTAACGCGTCGTAATTATGAGAATTTTAATATCTGCTGTCATTTTCAAGTCACTCTTTTGTTTTTATAATGTGGTTTGAATCAAAATTAAAATTGTGTAATCTTTCAATTACAATTACAAATGTTGGATGTGAAAATGCGTAGTAACAGGGTTCTAGAAGCTGTCAGTAAGCTGAATCCAGAGGTTGGATCAGCACACCCATAGAAAAGTTTGTTGGCAACTCAACAATAGATAAGACAGGGTGGTCCCAAATCACCGAAACTTCGTTTTCTTGATCATATCGTAGTCATGGCTCAGACCATATAGGAAAATATTCGAAAACCTTAATAGATTTTCCCAACAAGTGAGTCTTAAAATGAACATAGAAGAAGGCGAATTATGGTGAGGTGGCTATACACAAGATTTTTTTGACAAGAATGTTTATCTGAGACAAATAATTCAACCTGGTAGAACATAACAAATTCCATGAAGAGTTGAATCGACGGATCCAACACGACTGGGTAACATGTGAAAGTTCGGTTCGAGCGTCTAGCTCCTTCCTGCTATCATCATCAAATCGTCGATCCAACTTGTGGAAGACGTATCTAGTTGCGTTTCCCGGCTAATGCCTAATACACGAGAATCTTTATTTCCTAATGGCCGTCAGCTCTGCGAGCAACTTACTATCACTAAGCAATTCTTCTGGATATGTCGTTGACACTGGTTCTTCTGCGAATATCATTATTTCTGATCCGATTACAAAGCCAAACTCCGAGCATAGCTTTTTTTATTGCTCTTTGGGTGACTTTGTATTTCTAAGTAGCTAGGTTTCGGTTCCATATGTCATTACTAATAACAAGTATATGTCTTTCATATGGCCGGAGATAGGCCGAGAAGGTAAATGGCGGCCGAATCGTGAAAGCCATATGCCATGCCGCCTAGAGAACTCGGGGGGTTTTAGTGGGTAGGCCAGTCTTCGTTTCTATGACCGGACCCACACACGGCCACGCCTTGTCAGCGCGGTGTCACGGTGCATAAGGTCGCATTTCCACCCCTCAAAAAAAAAGAGAAAGGCCTAGAAGTTAAAGAATCGTCATAGATAGTTATGATGATTTTTTACCCTTCGACTTTAAGGGTAAGTCCCGTTCAGTCAAAACTCTGCCTGCAGTAGAGGACCTATGAACCTCAAGCTTGATATGATGGCGGTTCCTCCTAAGGACAGGGATGCAAGCAATGCAGAGTTGCTTCATATACGGAGCATATGCGCTTGAAGCGGCGCGAGTAGCCAAAGTGGTTTCAGCTGTAACTAACTGAGGACATGACGATGCAGCTGTCAAATCAAGGGTCGGGAAGTGTGTGGGCCAGATCCTGTATGATTTGATTGGGCGGGTCAGAAAGCATATGACTATGTATGTTGGATTTCAAACGAATGGCTCAAAAATAGGTTTCCAGACCGAGATCTACCCCCGTAGCATGATAATCAGATAGTGACATAATGAATTTATGGCTTTAAATTGTCAATATATAAAGGATATGTTTAAAAATGACGGTTATACTCGTATATAACGATAAACGCTTTATTATATCTTGTTTTGTTACTCATAGTACGGGGGCTGGTGCAGATGCAGTAATACTTCGAAACACGAAGGAAAAATGAATTTTGGAGGATTTCACGTATGAATATTGGTTTTATAATTTTAGGGCCGACTACTACTGTAGATATTGTAGAACATTAGTCATCGTTAGGCTGTAATACTAGCGTGAAGCATTCCTACAACCTTCGCGAAAGCGTGCAATTGTCTCAAATAACAGTAATGAGAAAGTATACGTCCTCAAGATTCTATACTAACCCTTCCAAAAATGACAAAACGAAAAGCGCAGTGGAAACATAAAGCGCATGGCCGCGGGCGTGCGGCGAAACAGGAGACCCGTCCTACGATCTCAGATTTCACCGGCCGACTGTTTGCTGACAGACAGTTTTTATTTATTTTACCCCTCGTCGCAATGAATCATACTCGGAAAACGGGATGGCTCCATTACAAATTTCGAATGGAATTCGAGACAAACGAAATCTAGATTTAATGTGAAATTTTACCAGAGAAACTAGACTGGACTGTCGTCTACACGAATCTTATACTTTTGTACATTCAGTAACAAGTAGTTATTCTTTGTATTTGCACTATGATTATATGCGTTACTGCGTGTACCTATATCTTTTATAAAGTACTAGATAGGCAGGAAAATGCGTTATGACTAAACATTCTTAACAAATTAGGGTGTTATACATTATAACTAGAGATCGGATAATCGGATGCATATTTACCTAAAGTTAATTTTTGGCTCACAAATTATGGAAGCGGCTTTTTAAAATACATTTTGTTAAATAAAATTTAACGTAGTGATATTGTTTGAAATTACTAAATTAGCACGTGGTATTTATTTTCAAAAGACCGAGACTCCGGGTTCATTTATACAACTTTATTTATGCAACATGTTCTACAGTACCGGGATTCCGGGATTTTTATTTATGGAAATAAAATAAAAAGACAGTTCCATACTTTGTCAAAAACTAAATTAGGTAAATAAATAAACATCCGGCTATCCAATTCCGCAATCCCGGGATTTTTATTTAACAAAACAATAAAAAGCCGTTTCCATACTTTGTCTAACTTTAGGTAAATATGCATCCGATTATCCGATCTCTAATCATTCGATTATCAGATTACACAGCCAAGTTAAATTCTTAAACTAAAAAGAACACTTTATGTCTTTTCACAAAACTGATAAGTTACAAATTGGTAAGGTATAGTCAACACTGCTTTCTCTTATTATGCTTCTCTTCTTTATTTGTAGACAATTTATTTAACTATCACAGATTATTTTAAACATAAAAAATAAAACAAATTGGTTGCTGTTTATGGTATGTCTATATATGTGATATTTGTGTGCGCATGTGTGAGTATATATGCGTGTGTGTGTATGTGTGTGTGTGTATGTGTGTGAGTGTGTGTGTGTTAATATGTGTGTGTGTGTGTATATGTGTGCTGTCGAGGTCAAGTCTAGCGCACTATTTTTGTTTTTTTTAAATCTGAATAACGTTGTTGGTTGCAGTATTGACATGCATAGATATAGTAAACTAAATTATAATTTATATATTGTAACTGTTTGTTATCTCTTCATAAATAGATAAATAAATAAATATTTTCGTGTTAATAATGTATAAAACAAGTTTACATTTATACACTGTCTTTGAATACACGAATGGACTTCCATGTATAATTGATTACCTTTGTGAAGTAACAAATTGAATAGAAAATCTTATAGCCAATTGAACGTCGGTATGCAAAACATTGCCAATAAATTCACATGTGATTTTGTATCCTATAGTGTGGACAGCTCAATACCCGCGGGTTCAAAAGTCCTCGCTTCTGTCCTATTTTATGTGACTCATGACTATTATGGCTACGGCAGTTTAACGTAATTTTTTCACATTTACAACAATACTAATGGTTAGTCAAAATTACGATATTCTATATTCAAAAATTAATAACCGATAAAAATTTTAAATAGTTCTATTACGAGTAGTTTCTATTACGATCTGCTTACCTGTAAGTGCATGTTAAGTAGTTACATATTTATTCATTTGTTTATTCTGGTAGTTATAAAAATATGCGTTAAACAAATTAAATAATAAAATAGCCCACATAACGATTCTTATCGCCATAGTATTATTTTATTTAAATTTTAAATTGGCATATCTCTCGAATGTCTGCATAAATGGGTCCATATTTTAGTTAAATTAACTAACAAAATTTTATTCAAATGTGCATCAGCTTCGAGAAAGTTTCTGATCGAGATCATGCAACGTGAAATAAGATTTAATTCAATGGAAAAATGATGGTCAAACACTAAAGTATTGTCGTTTTCGCGATTTTTGTTTGCCTTTTTTGGATTTTTTGTATTGTGTAAAATTTTGACTTACTTAGGTGCAAATTACAATAGAATTTAATAGTACATAAAAGCAACTAATGACACTGACGAACCGTCGAACGTAACTTGTTCCAAAAGCAAATATGCTTTCAGCAGAATGCTGTCAAATGCGTATTTCTAATATCCGTAAAAAGTCGCTACGTGTAAAATGCCTCAGGCGTGAACGGAACTTACAGTCGGTGAAGCCTATTCGTGTGTCTGGAAGCGCGCTCGGTGTCCGCGTGATTGAAATACGAAAGGTGATACGAGCCACGCCGCAGTATCGGGTTATATTGAATGCAGTATAAGTGTGTGGTGTAGATAAAATTGCGTTTTATTTATCTCTTTATTGCACTGAATAAGTGCAAGTGATGGACTTAATGCAACAAGGCATTCTCTACCAGTCAACCGTAAAAAACATATTGTAGTTGGAGCAAACTTAATTGTAAATTATATTATATTTATTATATACCTGTACATATGTGCATTATCAACTCAATATACTATATATCTATGTTCGCTCGTTCAAATTACACCCCTAGTCATCTATTGAGACAAAAGTAAAGCTATCTAGCTGTAGACGCAATAGTGCTAAATAGATTGCTGCATACTTTTCTTCATATGCTGACGTAGGACTGTGGACAAATTAAAATATAAATTTATTTAGTTTGCAATGGAAAAATCATTTCTTGATTAAATTCTTGCGCATATACTTTTTCTATAGAATCTTTTCAACTTGCGCTCAATCACGTTGCGGTAAGGTGAAAAGCAATCTTACAATCTTAACGGCAAAGTTTATGATTTTTTTATGTCATTTGTTTGTAATGTGTTTCTTTTCTTTTTGAGAGCAGCTGATATTATCACTGTCTGCAGAATACCACAGTAGGCTTTGCTAGTTGCTTACCAGCTCAGTAGCTGAACGCAATATTACAATTGCCCTAAATAACACAGTTATTTAAGTTAATTGTATGCTGACGTTTAATGTTAATAGTATTTCTTTCTTTTTATTTTGAAATACTTTTAGAATTTAAGACGATCTCTCTAGGCGGGTGCTTAGTACACCGGTTTTACGGTGTCGGCGTCTCTGAGGTCCCGGGAGCGAGTCACGATTGGGGCAGATACTTGTGTGGTGAATATCAGCATTTGTGCTTTAGTTATGTTTGATAATACAAAATTAAATCAAAAATATTTAATAATATATGTGTGTCTATCCGTTACCCTAGATCCCATAACATAAGCCTTACAGTGCTTACTTTGGGCTAGGCTAATTGGTGTGAGTGTAATAAATATTTATTTATTTATGAGAAATTAACATCTGTTTATGTAACTTTTTGCATTGTACTGCACAAAATAGGCTTATGGAAGCGCGCGGGTTGCTCGTGTTAATCGATTTTACGTCAGTTCAATTAAACAGTCAGCATGTAGAGCTTACTAGCGTAGTAATTGGGCAGCGGAGCTTTTTTATAAGTTAAGTTTAAGGGACGCCGAATGCAAGCGAATGTAGCTATTGGGCGCTTACAAAACTCTTGGTTACTAACCCACACAGACAACATCTTTAGGATATTGGTATATGATTGCTTTGGGAACCTTTCAGATACAAAACTAAAAGTAGACGTATTAATATAGAGCTTACTAACCCAATAATTTTTGAAAATTTATAGCTGAACATAATAACACATGAAGCTCGGCTTACTGTCGATACCCATTTAAAAGGCCGGCAACGCGCTTGTGACTCCTCTGGTGTTGCGGGCGTTCATGGGCGGCGGTAATTGCTTACCATCAGGTGACCCGTCTGCTCGTTTGCCCCCTATCACATAAAAAAAAACCTAGAGTGATGTTAAAGATCCCTGAACACTGGTATGCAGGTGTAGAAAGTACTAGCAAAAATTCTCTGTCCACCGTACACTGATTCGGAGCTCGCGCAATGTGTCTCGCAGTAATACGCCGAAACGGATGCCAAGGATTCCGCATAAATTCTGGTTCAAGTTTTAACATGATTTTATCGTTAAGGCCCAATAATTAGCGAGATTATTTTTTATATTACCGCAGTAGCAATTACCTACGTGGGTCACGTGATAGTGGACACTTGCTACTATTGATGTCACTCGTATGTTACGTTATACGCGTGATGTTATGCCCACGAAGATTGAGACAGTGGGCCACGACCCACGATAAAATCTTATGCGCTAGAAATTTCCCTCACTCAGCTGCTTATTTACTAAATTGTCAACTCGCCTAATCGTCATTACTTTTTTGTTATTAAAAAGCTACCTCATAGTTCTGTGAAAATTTGATTGCATACATTATCGACCTTATTATCAAAGTTGGAATATATAGATATAACTAGCGGACCCGACAGACTTCGTCCTGTCAAAAAGATTTGTACAGTGGCAGTTTTTTGTTCCTAATTATTTTATAGATAATGTCGCATAGCCAACCAAATCGCAAAAAAGTCTAAATGACCTATTACATTTTGTGGCTATTCAATTTTGGAACGTGACATAAATCCTCCAACGATGTATTCTGTGCTCCAACGCACGCACGCATACTGTTTTGATAGATATGATTGAATTTCAACTATATGTAGCGTTAATAAAGCGCAAATTGACTCTTTGATGTTAGGAACACACCTTCATTGCTTAGACAACAGTGAGTGCTTGCAATATGAACTTTATACAATAACAATAAAGCTCAATCCGACTGTACGTTTTAGTTAGAAAACGTTTGCATGGGAAAATAAAAGGGCTGTTTTTAGGTTATTTCCGATAATTATTCGAATTTTCCTCATTGTAAAAATCCTCCTTGAACTTCAACGAACATTAACAAAAAAGAATTGGCCAAATTGGTCCAGGCGTTGTTGAGTTATGAGCTTACCAACATATTTTGCGATTCATTTTTATATATAAGATGTGACTTTTTGTGTCCAAACCCCCAGTCAAACAAGACCCCCATGATAGTGTGAAATCCTTACTTGCTCAAATTAAAACTTATTTGACCGCAGTTTTTGGAGGAGCATTTACAACCTCAGGCGAGTTGTTCACTTAGCGAATACGTCATTCTCTACCTCGCATAAAAATATATGTACGAGAAGAGCTTGCTAGTCTAATAATTAGCTCTACAAGCCGCAATAACACGTAACGCTACATTTTAATTACAACGTTCCGTTCATGTATCATTTAGATTCTAATAACCATTAAGTGTAATCGATTGTAGCTCTATCGAACGATCGAAATACCAATTGAATAGCAGAATAAAATTTTGATTGCTCAATCTCGGCCGCGAGTAAATAATTTGTGCTATAATTATTCATATCGTATTCGACTTGTTTAAAAAACGATTATCATTTGAAATAATAATTACTGTGTAACAATTGATTTATTTGGTAAGGTGATGTTATATGCCTAGGTGAGTACAAGGCGGTAGCCTTTAAACATGTATCTATCTACGAGTACATGTTGCAAGTATGAAATAATAATACAAAAAATATGACACTAGAGCCTACTATACCTATATAACTATGTAAGGTTGCAGGCTTTAGTAAGGCTTACTGTCTGTAATCTTTATACTCACTTTATACTTTATACTCAGGGTTTTTTATACTCACCTAAAAGTTTTTTAGAACTGTGTGTAGGCTGTCTTACGATGTTTCTCTACATTGTCGGATAAATGTATATATGAAATCTATAGATTGAATTTGAATCCTAAACTTCCCGAATAAAAGGCCGGCGCTGAGAGCACAGCATAACTAAATTCATATATACGAAAATACTATATTTTTAATTAAGTATCATGGTATTATAAATGATATTCTACTTTGTTTCTATCAAAAAAGCTTTCCTAATTGCAAAGTTAGCAATTTTTCTCATTAGCCTGGCTTATTATTTCTTTGGGTTGTCTTAATTTTAAGCCTTACATATGAATTTATGATCACTTTTGAACTTTAAAATTTCTTCAGTATTAAAATTGAATAAAGATGATAGAATATTGGCTGAATTTTGGCTTAAAAATTTTTAAAACCATATTTTTTGCCATGAAATGTGTTAGTTTTATGTCTCTAAACATGTATTTAGCGTTAAATAAATAAGGTCAATATTGAAAAAGCTAAATTCTTATTATTTTTAATATAAGACGGAACTAACAATGGTTACAAAGGTTACGGTGTGAACCCGTCAGAGGTAAATATTCTGTAGACAATATATTATTAGTATTAATCAATCTTATTCTTTTTCTCTAATAAACTAAAATAAATTATTTTTATGAACGTAAGAAATGACAACCCTATATCAGCGTACGAGGAATAGTACGCAGTGATCTATTGAGCGCAATCGCGTTTACAGCTAGCTGTTGTGTTAGCAACTCGATAGGGCTGTCATTTGAAAGATTTGACTTTTATTTTCATAATTAGTTAAATTTTAAAGTATTAAGTTTTCAGACCGTAGATAAGCATCTAAGGTCCATGCGATATGTATTTCATATGCCCTTTAAATATTATTGTGTCAGCCCTTAAACATCCTATATAAAAATGGGATAATGATTAGTATTCTCAGATGTATCAATCTAATTATTCGCTTACCTCTAGGTAACGTAGTATCTGTTTGTCATAGAAAAAAGTGTTACTATCAATTTAATATTTCCCACCTAAGTGTAACCTTTTTATCTTGTCAGTGGCCATTGAAAGTTGAAAGTCACGATTATCGAACCAGCCAATCACTCGATTCAATGTTAATACGTGTGCCATAGAGTATAAAGTTTGTGGAGATTCGTGCAAGATAAATAGCGTAGGTCTCGAGAAAGTTTACAGTTTCTGTACTAATTTAGTGGTACAAGTTAAATTTCTTTATACTAATATTATGAAAAGGTAGATTTTTTGTTTCTTATGGTACATGGTAATGGTATATGATAATGTGAGTAGCTTTACAGTAAGTACTTTGTTAGTGTGATTTTTTTTTATTTAAGCTTGTGTCCTTCTTTGTATTGAATAAACTCCGAAACTGAACCGATTTTTATGAACTGATGAATAATATAGGGTTTGTTTGATACTCAGAGAAGAAACATAACGAAAATTTGGACATGCTACTGAAATATGATTTTTCTAGAAGAACATTCGGTAAAAACAAATGAATGGATTCTGATAGTTGAGAAAGACAAAAAAGAATTTCTTCTAAATAATAATGAATGAACTAATACTTTCCAAATTTTTAAACTCTAAAAAGTCTAACAATTTTTATCTAATTTTAAACAAGTGAATGATATTGTACAAGATAATACAAAACAAATGACGGCCTTATTGGTAAAATAAAGAAAAAATAAAATATTGAACGAGTATGCTTTAAAAATGTAAAAAATAATTAGTGATGTGGGAAGTGCAAAACATAATACAATTAGACTATTCCAACAGAAAACATATATTTACATATAAATAAAGTACTACGCGAACTGGGCCCTTAGACTGATACTTTATCACTCGCTTAGATTCGTTATCGAAATCGTTTCAACACTGAATGACATTTTATAGAAATTATTCCAAATTACGGAATTGACCCATGTATTTCGCTCGAAAGAAACGACTGCGAACGTCACTAGTGTTGCTTTGACTGCAGATCCTGTGCTCGTGTTATGGAATCTTGGTAACAATGTTCAAAGGATATGGAGACTAATAACTGTTGTTGCATTTGCCTCTATGAGTGTATTGCGTTTACAGTAAGTACTTTGTTAGTATGATTTTTTTTTATTTAAGCTTGTGTCCTTCTTTGTTTGATTATCCATATGAAACAGTTTTATAATAACGTATTCAGGCGACACCATAGTTTTCTTGACTCTATGACTCATAACGCGTACCCACGGCTCAGTAACTTAGCTGCGGTGACAACTGCGACCGCGTCCGGGACAAAAACCTAGGTTTTTCATTTTTAATCGTCCACCTTATAATTTTTAATGTCAATTATACGCTTGAGGTAAAAACCGCTTCGCACCTGAGTAAGGGATATTTTATAGGTGATAAACTAGCTGTGAAAGCATAACCGCGATGCGAGCGCGGTCAGACGACACTTATGCAGTGGTTCACGATGCAATACAGATTGGAATGGGCGCAGACTGGAATGAACGATTAGGATGTACTCAGACATCATTTATATTACTTATTTTATTAGTAATTCAAAATTTACTTTCCATTCGCGTCTTCCGCTGCATTTAAATGGATTTTCCTGTATCATTTCAGAGGAGAGACGCCAGCGCTGTTACATGTAAAGATTTCCAAACCGGTCGGACCTGCGCTACTAGAATCGTCACCAAATTGTCAGCCGACCTTGTTGAAGAGTCTACCTGTTTTTATTTCTCCGACATACGCCTGTCATTCGAAGACTTTTCCGTCCCAATGACCGTCAATCCTGTTTGACCTGCCCACTACTACACAAGCTTCGCGAATATTCAGGCTATAGTGACTTTGGTTCTCCTGTGGATTTCATCATTTTAGATTAGATCACACAAAACAGTTCCAAGCAAAATCCTCCTGGGTGAATTTAAGCCATTAATAAGGGCAATTATTTGCCGTATGAAATACCATATTTCTTTAAAGCCTTTTAAACCCTTTTGACATTATAACGTAACAGACAGAACATTTTTAAATTAAAAGTATAATGTTATCAACTTTCACATTAAACATATTAGTAGGGATTCATTGATATATATATATATATATATATATATATATATATATATATATATATATATATATATATATGTGTGATGTAGTTGATGTGCAACTGGATTACAACAGAATCGCGACTGGTTGGTGAATTACATCATAAGCGTACGAAAGTGACGACTACTGCCTTTTTTCATTAGAAAGATTCAGGGGTGGACAGCTTAATGCGGGGGGATAATTTGCAGAGAAACGCAGAAATAGTGGACAGTGCGGATTCGATTATCTCGGAGCCAGCATCAAATTTGTTTTTTCACTACAACGTTGAAATTCTGGACGTCACTCAGCAAAACTAAATAATGTTAATATATTACTATAATAGGTGGTGCTTCTTTAAGTAATCAACCCACCAGTAAGACGACCTTGTAGCCGAGTGAGATCCTGGATTTGAGTCCTGATGAAAGCAGATGCTTGTGAGCCTTAATCATGGTTGTTAATATATATTTCTATTTAAACAAATATTTATGTATGTATTATATGTATGTCTTTTCGTTATTATAGATCCCACAACACAAGCCTTACTTTGGGTTAAGTTAATTGGTGAGAGTGTTAAAACCATTTGTTTATTTATTTACTTATGTATACTTATCACAAATTCAGAAATATCCAAACAAAAGTTATGCGAGCCTGTTACTGCTTTGAATCTGTAAATTATATTTATTTCACGTAATTCCCCGTGTATCAAAGGATTATATAAAGGATCCAATTATTTTAATTAGGTATGACTGTGAGAATGTTAATTAAAAATGTTGCGCGTTGAAAAAGTGTTGAGATGCTTCGAGTTACGGGGACAGTAATAAAATGGACAATATTAAGGCCACATTCGTTTCAAAGGGAAATTAAAATTTTGCTTTCGACGAAAAAATATCCAGATTCGGATCTTTATCTTAGAGTAACTTTATTTAAACGGATAAAAATCAGATGGAAGCATGAACTCTTGTTGCGGTTTGCAAAGAGCCCATAAAATGTCATAAACTTCGATGTTATCGATAAGATGTGGGAATTTTTATCAATGGTATCAGGACGCAATCTTTATGCTGTGGCGAAATAATGATGAGAGAAAGGACAGTTATAGAAGTGTATATTCAATTTTAAAAATTCAGGAATCTAATTTAGTGATTGCGCCCAAAGATTGTGTGGCTAAAAATACACCATATAATTTTACGTTCTGTTTATTCGATAACACCTAACTTGACAAGAATCGTTACATATTTCATGAATTCATCTTCGTCAATTTGTCTAACCAGAGTTATTTAAAGAAATTCCTACCGCTTGCTATGGGCAGGGATATTCATCCTTACATGCCTATGTGGCAAGCGCAGAGCTACATATATCTAATGAATAAAAATATACAGGCATACAGAAATTGGAGCCACAGTTCATTTTATCCGCCAAGAACTCACTGATATTAAAATGTGGCGTGGCTCGCGTTTATTATTTAAGTGTAAATACTCAGAATCAAACTTTATGTTTTGGGTAGGGCTGACAGAAAAGTGTAAGTAGAGAGAAGACTTTATTTTGATAATTAATTTTTACGTCATTCTTATGTTTGTGCTGAGAATTTATGGATAAGAATTTCATTAGATTTAATATTACAAACAATTAAGCTGTATAATTGTGATAGATATGTATAAAGTTTTGCCAATATGTCTACTTCAACGTATAATAAAATTACTATTCCAATGATGTTCAATTGGTATTCATGAATCAATATCATCATATCCTGGAATCAAACCCTCCAGGATCCGAGACAATCACAAGGCTTTCTCATATACCTATATATAGGCATACACAACTATTTTATTAATTATTTAATTCAAGACACTTTGTTAGTCATTGACATCTTTATTGAGAGAGAACTATAGATAACTTAGAATCTATGACCACAGAGTATTAACGAATACTGTGACATCTTTCCTTTTTTATTATTATTAAAATTTATTTGTTGTTAATATAAATTTAGTTTTTACAATTTAATATTGCAATCTTAATTTTAGTTGCTATAAATTATTAATAGGTTTTACAATTCAATAATGCAATCTTAATTTTAGTTGCTATTATATATTACTAATAGGTTTTACAATTCAACAATGCAATCTTAATTTTAGTTGCTATTATATATTACTAATAAATAGGTTTTACAATTCAACAATGCAATCTTAATTTTAGTTTTCTATGTAACTTAGCGGTTCTTAATCAATCTCCTATCTCTTAACTTCATGAGTATATTATTATGATTATTAGGTACACCATTATTGTTAATAGATATATTATTCTTATTTATGTTTTCATTGTTATTAAAGTTACTGTTATCATTACCATTATTCGACTGATTTATTTTTATTATGTCCCTTCTATTTCTTCTATAAAACTTTCCTTCATCAGAAGAAAGCCACCATGACCTTGGTGTTTCAGCAGGTAGGTACACATTTCCTTTTTTCCATTTATTATTATGCCTAAATATTATCTTATCCTTTTCATTTATGTCTACCATTTTTTACAATTTTTGTTATAATAAACTTTTTGTTTACTTTGGTTTTGTTTTATTTTATTTTTTACAGCATTGTAATCAATTATTTCAGGTTTCAAATAACTTTCTAAAAATATTACATTATCTTTTAAGTTTCTGCAAAATAATAATTGAGCGGGAGAGTAATCTAAATCTGTTAACATTGTATTTCTATATTCAAAAAGTAAAATATAAGGATCAACATTTGTTTTATTTGCTTTTCTAAGAATGTTTTTACATATTTTAACTGCTACCTCAGCTAAACTATGACCTTGTGGGTAATAAGGACTACTTGTTACTAAGATAACATCAATTTCTTTTAAATATTTCCGGAATTCATAACTATTATATGGATTATTGTCACATATTATTTTATCAGGATATCCATGTGTTGAAAAAATGATATTACATATTTTAATTATATTAGTTACAGACTTTGACTTCAGTTTAAACATCTCAATCCAATGTGAAAAATAGTCTATTACTATCAAATATGAGAAACCTTTGTATTCCAGTATGTCTGTAGCAATGTGTGACCATGGGCGAGATGGTATGGGCATGCTAATCATGGGTTGCTTACAATTTCTTGGTCTTAGTTCTGTACATGTACTACAATTACTAATATATTCAAAAATGTGCTTTGACATGTTAGGCCAATATAAATATTTACGAGCTTTTCTACGAGTTTTTTCTATGCCTAAGTGTCCTCTATGCAAATTAATTAAATACAATTTTCTTAAACTGAATGGTATTATTATTTTATCGCCATACATTAAAATTCCATCATTGACAGACAAATGATATTTTATTTGAAAATAAGGTTTTAAATTATCATCAATCTTAGAAGGCCAACTAGAATTTAAATATTTAATCACTTTACATAATATTGGATCACTTCTTGTTTGTTCAACTAAATTTAACTTTCTTTCATGAGTCATTACATTATTAATTATTGAATGAACAGCATATTGTAATTCAATATCATCTTTAGTATCAGTTATTAAAATGCTCTTGACAAAGCATCTGCAATTAACATTTCTCTTCCAGGAAGGTATGTAATATTATATTTATTATTTTATTAGTTTTAATAACATGCGTTGTAATCTACTAGGCACTTTATCTATATTTCGTTTACTTATATTAATTAAAGGTTTATGGTCTGTCTGGATGTTACCTGATGTCCATAAGTATAGTAATGAAAATGTTCCATAGCATAAACAATAGCTAGAAGTTCTTTTTCAATCATGGCCATTCTTTTTTCTGTTTTAGTTAATGACCGCGATGAGAATGCAATAGGTTTATTATTTTGAATTAAAACACAACCAATGCCATCTTCGCTTGCATCTGTTTGTATCAAAACACCCACACCTGACACCATATTTTATTAATTATTTAATTCAAGACACTTTGTTAGTCATTGACATCTTTATTGAGAGAGAACTATAGATAACTTAGAATCTATGACCACAGAGTATTAACGAATACTGTGACACAACAGCTAAGAGTTCATTCACCTTTGTGTAGTAAGTTTTATGTCAACGAACAATCCTCTGTGTTATGTGTGTGTTCTGTGTCTGATTTAGCAAATTGTGTGTTATAATTCTGTAAGTATAAAGATTTTGAATAAATTACCAGAATACATAAAGAACATTGTTCAATTTTGGCCTAAGAACCGATGTGAATATAAATTATACTATAATTTTCATTTATTTTTATATTATTTGAAACATATTTTAGAATTCCACGGACACTTCAAATAAATAAATTCCAAATAAAAAGTTGGGTCACAATTATTGATGACGTATAAAATGTTTTCCGTCAGCCAGTGCTGCCAGTTTCTGAAGTTTTCGCGATTTCGGTAAATACGGATCGAATTGAGAACCTCCTCCTTTTTGAAGTCGGTTATTAAAATTAGTTGATAACACTTTATTCATTTAAATACCTAAATTGACTAGCTAGAAAAAATCTAGTATTATATATTTTTTAAGCGAAATCGCGAATTTCTAGCTTGGCATTCGAGTATTATAGTTTTCGTAATTGGCAACACTGGTGTACTTCATACCTTATCTGTGTCCGTTTCTTCGTTTTTTTATGATTTTCTATCGTTTCTTTTGTGATTTTCTATGCGTTTCATGGTTTTATTCTAACAACTTTGGCTTGATTACGGACTCCGATTACATTGCGTACTTGGTAGACTCGGCTGTGTGTAAAGGACTGGATTTTGTAAAATGATAATTGTCAAAGAATTATCTTAAACTTGACTAGGTACTATCTCTTTTCCTAGTATCTAGTAGAGTAGTCCTTTCCTAGTTCTAGAAGAGAACATATATAGCTGTACATAGTATTGTTAATATTACTTTGATATTACTACTACTCTGATATTTCACGCAAGGTTGGTTATTTTTTATTTATAACCTCAAAATATTAACTTTTTTCGTAATTATTTTAGTTTCCTGAAGTGTCCGTTCGTGAAAACTTATTTCATAGGATTCCATATAAGTTTAAGAGTTTATATAAGTCACTTTCGATTCGAACGGTTCTTAGGCAGAATGTATGGAGTCGGATTTCCTTTTCACCTATGTAAGGTTTTTAAAAAGAATTGCACTTCTACATCTTGCACAGATCATAAATATTATTAAAATATTAAAGTAAAGTGTATAAATATAATAATGCTAATAAACCTACTAAACCTGTACGAATTGCATCACCCTATTATACGTTATATTATAAAAATTATAAAGAATCTTTTTAAATCAATTAGGAGGCTTTGAGAAGGCTGCTGACCGATCTCTTCCATAGCGCGGTACTCATTACCACCAAAATCGTAATTCAATAGTCCACAAACGTTTGGACCTCTAATGACAATAGTTTCTGCGCATCTAACTGGGTATAGTTTTTAGCTGCATTTTTCTTGGTACATATAAAGATTAGACCCAGTTGGCACTCTCCATGTACACATTCATAAAATTTTGCTTAATTGGACTCTACGCGTTGGATCTGTATCCCCGCATACGCCTTATGAAGGACTGTATAAGAGACAATAATAATAAGTACAAATATACTTACACAAATTAACCTAGCCTCTGTAGACATTATATTATACATATATACATATTTTTTATAGAAATATATACGAGATTTATAAACATAACTAAGGTACAAATGTTTGCCCTCATCACACAGATATCTGCCCCCACCTCCTTTTATAACTAGTGTACTAACCTCTCAATTATGACAAATAAATAACAGGTTAAGTTAGGACAAATATATTTTCGGGGTACGGAGACACATGACATTCATAAAAGGTTGTTTATATTATTTCTTATTATTATGATCAGTTTCCTTATAACTCAATTATATGTAGCTTCTCGTGCACCACGCCTTGTAACTGGAAATGACTGAGTGAATCCTTTAACTGAGCACAGAGGTTGGTAGTTAAATCGCAATTTGTTGTTAGTAATCGATTTTTGATGAGCCCCCGAGGCCGTGGGTATTTGAAACTGGAATCCTTTTTGCAACTAGCTTACGGATTATTGCTGTGTGGCGTTGATAGACGAGAGTGGAGGAAAATGTTTGCCGGAACCCCCGTTTGCTGATACCTGCTTGCCCAGACCAATGCTTATTCCATTTTGTTCCTGTTCCTAAGAGGCCGCTACAAAGTCGTACCATGCTCAATGTGCTCATAATAAAGTTCTATGTCTATAGGTACTTTATATTATAAACGTTATAATGAAGACATATTTGGCGCAGCAGTCGAGTGATCGGCTACGTCACGGGTCGCGGGTTCAATCTCGCACGGGATAGATATTTTGTATGATCTACAAAAAATTGTTCCGGTCTGCATGTGAGATTTCTATGTTTGTGACTGTATCCACGACACAGGATAAAAATCCTAGTGTAGGGGGACATTTAAAAAAAATGTTAAACGTCGGTGGAGTTATAGTCTGGACATTGGTTTACAAATCGGATGATGGCTCGGGGTCGGTTCGGCCATGTGCCAATGTGTTTTTCGGTATTGTTAAATGGTTGTATGTAGGTATAAATTAGGATAGTTATTAGATAAGTAAGTGCTGCGCAACTCACGTTAATGTTAAGTCACGGAATAGTATTGTAAGATAATATGACGCTGTACGTACAGTACGTAGTAGATCCAAACGAGGACAGTTTAAAAAAGGCACGGACTACGAGTCCGTGGAGTAGACATATATATACGAGTATTTAAAAAAAAATGTGTTTTTCGACTTGAATTCTATGTAAATTGAATTTGAAATTAGGTAACCAAATGATCAAAACTAGTTGATAACTCATCACAAAACTAGTAGGTAACACAATGTAACGGTAAAACTTTAGTTAACCTTAAAAATATTTATCATCGCAGCTCATTGCGCACCACCTAAACTATGTTAGAGCGATTAGACCTTAGTCAACCACACTGGCCCAGGGCGGATTGGTTTATATATATATATATATATATATATATATATATATTATATGGTACATGTAGTCAGCAAATCTGCCCTGGGCAAGTGTGGTTGACTAAGGCTTAATCGCTCTATATAGTCGAGGTAGAGGTACAAGAGCTACGATGATTAATGTTTTACTAAAGTTATTCCGTTACATTGTGTTACTAGTTTTGTGACGAGTTATCAACTAGATTTGTTCATTTGGTTACCTCATTACTAATTCAATTTACATAGAATTCAACTCGTATACTATTTTGATTTTCAAAAAGGCAACTTCAATTTTATTTTAAACTAGCGGCCCGTCCCGGCGCACGGGATTTTAATTTCTTAATATCTTATGAATGGAATGTCCGATTTCAATAATTCAAAGAGTAATCATCAGGCGTTGAGACAGTCTTGAATATTAAATTATTTATTTGGAGAAAAAATTATAAATGGTATGGATAACATGGTCTGATTTTGATCAGCATTTGTATCAATTTGTTAAATGTAAAAAAGTAGTTATAGTGATGTAACTACAATAGTTAAACATATGGTCTCGCGAAGTTTTTTGTAGATATTGATTCTATAATATTATCGAACATTTCCTGCTCTATCATTAATACTCTTTACAGCGTATGCGGTGAAAGACATTTTATAGCAAATTTTTTGATACCTTCGGTTGGTTTTAATAAGAATTTCTAAAGATTTCTATGGTAATCTAGTACTAAATATAGCCTATGTTATTCAGTGATAATGTAGCTTTCTAATGAAAATGAAAAGAATGATTAAAATCGGTCCAGTATTTTTTGAGTTTATTCGTTACATACAAACATACAAATCTTTCCTCTTTATGATATTAGTGTAGATAGTACACAGTTCAACTGAATATACTCGTATATTTCCGTCTGGCAGAGTGAGTGATGAGATGTGATACTCACTATATGGTTACATGATCATCGAAACGCGATATTGTAGAACTATTGTCACATTGAACTGTCAAAATACATACGATAAATAACAAGATGGCGCATATCACACGATAAATGCTTTGTCGCCCGTTAATTCCTTCATTCTACGGAGGTAGTGTAGCCAGTTTGAATCGTCAAAGCGTAATGTATTTTTTAACTTTTCATTCCATCTATTAATAAGAGGTTAATCACTTAAATAAACTTTTCTTAATAAATAGGTATTTCGATGGAATAATATTTTTCTCATAGACATGGAAAAAAGTAGTGTTAGGTTTTCTTCAAAAATTACTTTTCTTTCAGGCGAATTATTTTGAATATCTCATCATGCTTAGGTTTGCAATAACAATTCTTTGTACATTCCATGTCCGCAGCAAAATATTATTTTGCTCCCTTATAATAAAATATATTAATCGTTATCAAAGTTTAGTATCACATGTATGTTATAATTCTTTGCCATCTTAATGGCATAACGAAAATAAGATAACGTATCTTCTGCAATTTGTACGTTGACAGAAAATAGCACTGTAGCATCTATATGGAACAAACAAATAAATTCTTTATGTCAACAACAAAATTTATTTAGTGTCAAGCTAATTACAGGTACTTATTTGCATTTGCACAAAGTAGAACTGGAATCAAATGTGATTAGTGCGTGTACCAGCCGCGTTGATGAGTAATGCGCAGGCGCAGGCCGATGTCATTCGCCGTCGTTATGCCTGGACTGGGATAAATTATTAGGGACACTGTCTACTAGAGATCTTAGCGAAATGTGGTTATAGTTAGTATTTTTTAGTATTTTTTATATAATTTTTAATCAATCTTTATTTCAATTTAACATTTATCAATTTATTAATTAAAATTAAAATTTAATTCCATCGATTTTTATTATTCAAATTATATATTTTTGTTTTTAACTATGTTGTAAATTCGCATTATTACCGGGTGCACGATATTGTCTCTTTAATAAAGATGCCATGTAAGCCTGCGCTAAAACTCGCGTTATCGTAGTCAGATTGAACGGATCGATCGTCGTAGTGAATTATAAAGACACACACATATTCTTATACTCACCCATACGCACACACACACACGTACATACACATGAACACACACATATAACTTTATAAAATAAGGCAAATATTACTGTTAATTTATTTTCTTTTGTACTAAATGTTACACACTTACCCTACATTTTTATATGTAGTACTCAAGATAGCAAAGTAAGTTTCTGTAATTGGCTTATGTACAGACATATTTTTTTTTTTGATAATTGTAATATGAATTTAAGCTGTAGAAACTGTGTTAATGATAAATAAATAAATAAATAGTTTATTAGCTGGAAGAGCTTAGTATTGTTTTATTTTCCGTGTCAAAGAGTCCGTCTGTCAATGTTCGTTAAGATTGTCTTTTCAATTTTATTGCCATTGCATTGTTTTATTCCAAATATTAGAATATAGTTTTCACTGTTGGCATACAGAGGATGAGCAAATTATTATTAGGAGTCAGAATCCATAGAATGTTAGGTTTTACAGTTCAAGGTATTCTTAGAATTCGCCTCCTGCACTACATTTCAAAGGCATCAATCCTTTGATATGCATCAGTACTACCAAATACAAGGTAATAAAAAAACTTATTACATGTCTACTCCTCCAGAAGTAAACATGTTTTAGATATCTTTACGTACGTTTCAACAATAAAATATGTTCTATTTATAAAATATGTATACTTAAAGATGTATAAATAATGAGAACTGTGATGCAACTTTAATTTAAAATCGATAATTCAACTTTGTATATTTGATATGGGAAATCGTTCGAACTATTTCGACAAAAAATTCGTAGTTCAGAAGAATCTGAATGAATTGTTATTGTGATACCATCTACTTCTATTTGACAAAATGGTATACAGAGAAAAGGTGTCTTATATTAAGATTTTAGTGGATAATTTTTGAGATATAATAAAACAGAAGCTGAAGCTGACAACTTTGATCTTTTATTTTGTTTCTCATAATGTATCTTCTCTGACAGTTTCGCTTACATCAATCATTTTTGTTTTTACACGCTTTTTATTGACTTACTCTGTCCGTTTGTTTGTTTGTCATGATCAAATCTTGTAATCGATTTTTCGACCACTTCTACTGCTCCAATCGAGCTCAAATTTTTTTTACATGTGTATTCTAGATGACAATACAATATTCAATCATTTTCGAATCATAAAAATACATAATTATGTTGTAAGAAATTAAAAAAAATTTAATATGAGAATTGGTTCAATGAAGCAAACAGATAGAATTTGATATAATGCATATGTTTAATTCTAATACTACATTTTCTGAACAATTATGTACATTTCTTTATGTTTGTTATAATAATCACGAGACTAAAAAGTAGTAAATAAAAAAAAATTAAAAAAAACTTTTTAAAAAAACACGCTTTTTACGCAAAGACTAAAAAACGTTTGAAAAAACTTTTGTTTGTTATAAAGACTAAAAAACATTTGATCTAAAAAGTAGTAAATAAAAAAAAAATAAAAAAAACTTTTTAAAAAAACACGCTTTTATTAAAAAGACTAAAAACCGATCTAAAAACTTGAAAATAAAAATAAAGTCACGCTTTTAGAAAATTTGGGTACATATCAAGAAAAATTTCTGATGACAAAAAGAAATGTAACTCAAAAATTTGTCTATAAAATTTAGCAAATTAGTCCAAGAACTCAATGACTATAAAAGCGTGGGGTGTAAATGTTAAGACCATTAAATGAGTAATGTTTAATTTTGAACACCCCACGCTTTTATAGTCATTGAGTTCTTGGACTAATTTGCTAAATTTTATAGACAAATTTTTGAGTTACATTTCTTTTTGTCATCAGAAATTTTCTTGATATGTACCCAAATTTTCTAAAAGCGTGACTTTATTTTTATTTTCAAGTTTTTAGATCGGTTTTTAGTCTTTTTAATAAAAGCGTGTTTTTTTAAAAAGTTTTTTTTATTTTTTTTTTATTTACTACTTTTTAGATCAAATGTTTTTTAGTCTTTATAATTCAATTGGATTCACTGGACATCGGCCCTAAGTATCTCTGAATCGAATTGAACTAATGTATTATAGTGTTGACGACCCCGGACAAATTGCAGCGCACCAAATGAATGTTACGATCTTGCCAAATTCATTAGCTACTGAATTTGCTACCATCTAAATAAGAGCCTTACGACCAACGGATTAAGGATAGTGATATGTAACACGCATATTGAACGTGCATAAACAATGCTTGTAGGGATTTACACAAGGCAATGTGCTGGAGCCTAATAGTTGTGTTTATGTACCACAAGGTCTGAAGCTTTTCAGCGGTGGTTTGCCGCAGACGTTAGTTAAAAGCTAGAGTCATATTTCACGATTACTGGTATCTTATATAATATATCTTGTTTAAGTTATCGAAGAGAAAATTTCTGTGAAACACCTGTTCTCACTAGTGATTTATATGATGGAGAATAATTAAACTTACAAATAATTAAAAGTATAATTTCTTGTCATGTTAGTAATATTTTTATTTTTCCTATACATCGTATTACACCGTCCACATTACTGGTAGGGTATGCCTCTAGCATTAAGTCCGCCTTTTGTACACATGATTATTCGTTGTACAATAATAAAGATTAAATTAATAAAATAAATCATTATACAAATCTTTTGTGCATGTCTCTAAAGGGCTATTTTTTTAAACAAATAAGACTTCTACCCCCTATTCTCTACTTCGGTTCCAGATTTTCTAAATCAGAGAGGTGATTTGATAACAAAATTTGTAATCGCTGTCGATATGATTAGACAACTTACGACATAATACGATGCATTCTGCAACTATGTCGTCCTGATAATCTCGGTATATTTGTTATTTGAAACGATCGATTTATCCGATGAACATAAATCAGTTATTTTTGATAAAATGGAAGTACGAAAGAATGGAAGAATGGGTCTTTAAACCCGGTACCAGTGGAACTCAAAAACCTGTATTTTGAGTCCCGCAGGTGTGTACAACACTATGGTTATGTTGATTAAACAAGATTTTTAAAATGTTCTAGATTTGAAGATAATTTGTTAGACTAATTTACCAAAAAAATGTGGTAAGGAAAAACAAAACAGTTCAATTAAAACTTGACAACATTGACTATTATACATCTGATCTATATATCGTGTGTGTTCGTATCTGTCTATGTGTGTATGTTAATTATGTGAAAGGATGAGACAATATACGTAACCGAGCGAGAGTGTGTGGTGTGTGTATAATAAATCATTCAATTCAATTACTTTTGGAGATAATAGATGCTTTAATTGGTCATCAACTAGAACCAGACTATTCAATATTAAATCACAATATAATTACAAATCAAACTAATACAATACTAAATCAATAAAAACTGTTAATTTGCCACAAATGCCATTTCGCTTATATATAAATTAAAACCAAGGGTAAAAAGTACTATATTGACCTTAGCAGATACATTTATGAAAATTTAATATAAGTTCATATCATTGTGATAAAACTTTCAAATTCATAAATTAATTACGGGAAATAAAAATAAGTTTGCCGTTCCAACGTACATTAAGCTGAAAATACTAGAAGCTTTTATATGGGGAAATGCATATCTTTTTACAACAAATTCCACAAACTGATATCGATTTGACTTTTCACTGATTTAAATCACTTGTCAAAAATAATCTTATAAAAGGTTGTTATAGTCTTAAGGATTACTTAAATGACAACAATGTTTGGGTTTAATTTTAATGGCTCAACAGTTACGTTGTCGAATATTTTGCCTATAGTAAATAACAATAAAACCATAATTTTATAGATATAATGTAAACTTTTTAAGCTTGTAAAGGAAGTTGGGTTTAGCCTATTTATCTGAGGCCAGCTTCTAATAGACGAGTCCGTAAAAATACTGGGAGAAAAAATAAATAGCCCTTTTCTTATTGGTTCTTACTAGTACAAGTTACGCCATAGATTTGTGGACCAATGGTGTAGCATCTTTGACGAGCAAAAGTGATTGTAAAAATCCCATGCTAATAATAAATGTTTGATTTCGATTTTGATTAACATCTAATCGCTTAGATATAAAATGGCGCCAATGAGACGGTAATGACCCATCAGACACTCACAAGGAGACAAAGACAGTCTCAAAGATGTTTAATGATACGGGCCCTAAAAGTGGTCTGTCAATTGCGACCCGTATTACCAAGTGTGACCCGGCTGCGCCTGCGCAGGGCTAATCGACGTAATGGCGTCCTCACTTGACCTCGGTAAATCCATTTAGGTTATTTGTAAAGTGGGAGGGAAAGCTGATAGCTCGTTTGAACTTATTCATACAGTTTATGAGTCGCGTGTTGGCTAAAAAGGATATTGTAAATGAGTCCTTGTTTTTATTATTTTTTGTGGTACTGGTTATGTGACTTTGAAAATGATTTCAGATGAAACTGTTGTTTGGGGCTTTGCATATGTTTTGCTGCAGTAGGGACTTGATTAAGCGATTTTCTTATTTTAATATTATAAATGCGAAAATAATTGTATCAGTCTGACGCGCCTTCATGCCAACTATACTTACACTGATTTTAATGCAATGTGAGAATGTAAGATTTTAAAAAGAGGATGAAAGCTTGAATTGAAAGTCGTCAACTTCAAAGCTAGCTAGAAACTTAGATTCACTAAAAATAATACATACAATACATACACTCACGCCTTTTTCCCATGGGGGTAGGCAGAGATTACGTCTTTCCACTTGCTACGGTCTTTACATATCTCTTTCGCTTCATCTACTTGTATAACATTCCTCATACATGCTCGACGATTGCGGGTACTTCTGACCTGGTCTTTTTTGAGGACACTTTCGATTTGTTCGAAATATGTTCGCCTAGGTCTTCCTCGTCCCGTATCTCCACTCACTCCAGCTTCATAAATCATTTTGGTCAGTCTACTTTCATCCATCCGTTCCACATGCCCAAACCAATAACCAATAGAAAGATAAATAATAAAACCCAACCCAACCAATAGAAAAATAAATAATAAAAATAATAAATAATATAAAAAAACCAACACTAAAAAAAAAAACTATTACCAAAACCAATTAATATGCACTAAAAGGTAAAGAATAATATAAAAAAGTAAAGAATAATATAAGGTAGCTACAATTATTGTTAGTTTTTGGAGTCGGTGTTAGCCAAGGAAACTGATCTGAAAGAGATTTGCTTTTTGTGTGTTATATACATCTGTCAGCTCAGTGTTTGGGAATAGTCCTGCTACTGTCATATTTATATTGCGAAATATTTATGCAATATTCCAAATATTACCAATTACATATATAAGTACTTTTATTTTTTTATGTATTTGGTAACATTTGGTAATATCCCGTCGCTTCGTAGACAACAAATAGCCCACTACAAAAGCGTATAAATAGCAATTTTATAAATTACGATATTAGTTATCATCGCTAAAGAACAAAATAATGCGTGCGAATTAACGCTAGCAATTGTATAAAAGTCAAACAAATTACGGAGTCGTAAAACCTGAGGAATGGCCACAAATAAGCAATAAAAATGAACTTAATCTGGCACAACATAGTTAAGAAATTGTTAATTTTTAAATTAGTACATGTACATACAAGCTATTTCGACCGTTTTTAGAGCAGTTAATGACTAACAAAGTAATGGCTAGTATTAAAGAATAGTGGTGGCGTGATATGTCGTGACTACAAAAGTAAAATGCAATTAGATATTTTTAATTGTCAGAATTGGATACATTAGGGTTTCTTTTCAACCTCAACATTGTGTTAGTATAAACGAGTGGTTTTTACGTTCAGAAAATATTACAATGGTGAGACCATTTTTTTCGCGTGGAAATACGTGATATCGCTCCGTATCCATGGTCTAGGCAGAGGGCGTGTGTGCTCTCCTAGTAAGAGTGCCAGGCCTACCCACTATAGTGCGTGATGTCGCACCGCACCCGTACGTTGGTTAGGTAGAGGGCGTATGTGAGCTCTCCTAGTAACAGTGCCAGGCCTACCCACTATAATGCGTGATGTCGCACCGCACCCGTACGTTGGTTAGGTAGAGGGCGTATGTGAGCTCTCCTAGTAAAAGTGCCAGGCCTACTCACTATAATGCGTGATGTCGCACCGCACCCGTACGTTGGTTAGGTAGAGGGCGTATGTGAGCTCTCCTAGTAAAAGTGCCAGGCCTACTCACTATAATGCGTGATGTCGCACCGCACCCGTACGTTGGTTAGGTAGAGGGCGTATGTGAGCTCTCCTAGTAAAAGCGCCAGGCCTACTCACTATAATGCGTGATGTCGCACCGCACCCGTACGTTGGTTAGGTAGAGGGCGTATGTGAGCTCTCCTAGTAAAAGTGACAGGCCTACTCACTATAATGCGTGATGTCGCACCGCACCCGTACGTTGGTTAGGTAGAGGGCGTATGTGAGCTCTCCTAGTAAAAGTGCCAGGCCTACTCACTATAATGCGTGATGTCGCACCGCACCCGTACGTTGGTTAGGTAGAGGGCGTAGGTAAGCTCTCCTAGTAAGAGTGCCAGGCCTACCCACTATAATGCGTGATGTCGCACTGCACCCGTACGTTGGTTAGGTAGAGGGCGTACGTGAGCTCTCCTAGTAAGAGTGCCAGGTCTACCCACTGTAATGCGTGATGTCGCACCGCACCCGTACGTTGGTTAGGTAGAGGGCGTATGTGAGCTCTCCTAGTAAGAGTGCCAGGTCTACCCACTGTAATGCGTGATGTCACACCGCACCCGTACGTTGGTTAGGTAGAGGGCGTACGTGAGCTCTCCTAGTAAGAGTGCCAGGCCTACCCACTGTAATGCGTGATGTCGCACCGCACCCGTACGTTGGTTAGGTAGAGGGCGTATGTGAGCTCTCCTAGTAAGAGTGCCAGGTCTACCCACTGTAATGCGTGATGTCACACCGCACCCGTACGTTGGTTAGGTAGAGGGCGTATGTGAGCTCTCCTAGTAAGAGTGCCAGGTCTACCCACTGTAATGCGTGATGTCGCACCGCACCCGTACGTTGGTTAGGTAGAGGGCGTATGTGAGCTCTCCTAGTAAGAGTGCCAGGTCTACCCACTGTAATGCGTGATGTCGCACCGCACCCGTACGTTGGTTAGGTAGAGGGCGTATGTGAGCTCTCCTAGTAAGAGTGCCAGGTCTACCCACTGTAATGCGTGATGTCACACCGCACCCGTACGTTGGTTAGGTAGAGGGCGTATGTGAGCTCTCCTAGTAAGAGTGCCAGGTCTACCCACTGTAATGCGTGATGTCGCACCGCACCCGTACGTTGGTTAGGTAGAGGGCGTATGTGAGCTCTCCTAGTAAGAGTGCCAGGTCTACCCACTGTAATGCGTGATGTCGCACCGCACCCGTACGTTGGTTAGGTAGAGGGCGTATGTGAGCTCTCCTAGTAAGAGTGCCAGGTCTACCCACTGTAATGCGTGATGTCGCACCGCACCCGTACGTTGGTTAGGTAGAGGGCGTATGTGAGCTCTCCTAGTAAGAGTGCCAGGTCTACCCACTGTAATGCGTGATGTCGCACCGCACCCGTACGTTGGTTAGGTAGAGGGCGTATGTGAGCTCTCCTAGTAAGAGTGCCAGGCCTAGCCACTAAAATGGGTGATCGCACCGTAACCGTCCGTGGGCGCCGTTGACTAGGTAGAGGGCTTATGTGGGGCTCTCCTAGAAAGAGTGTTAGACCTACTCACTAAAATTCCCTGATGTTCTCCCTGCCCTTTTGGGATTGTTCGAGAACACGCGACAATCCTCAGATGGAGAAGCCTTACGGCAGTGTGTATGGAGTGCGCGCAGGCCTCACAGCAGGATCATCAGATATTCATTTCTTGTATATATCTAAAATCTATGAATTTGCTACTTATTTCTTTGTACGTATAATCTATACAAATAAATAAAATTGGAGTGTCCGTTTGTAATATTAAAATAACCGCTTTCTTCTACACGCATATGAATGTATATGCGGTAGACATACCAAAATACATATTTGTCTGTCTGTCTGTTTGTTCCGGCTAATCTCTGGAACGGCTGGACCGATTTGGACGGGACTTTCACTGGCAGATAGCTTATTTGATAAGGAGTAACTTAGGCTACTTTTATTTTAGAAAGAAAAATAAAAAATTTAAACACAAAAAAAAAGTAAGGCCATTTTTTTTTGTTCTACGATTTTTGTACTACATTGACTATATCTTTCTGAAATCAAATGATCCTGCCTTATTTATCGCAGTGTAAAGTCTTTTAAAACTTGTGTAAAGTTTTATAAAGTTTAGTTTCGAAAGGTAGTTAAATAAATAAGTATAAGTTTTTAGGGAAAAGGCAAAATTCTTCAAAATATAACAATTGGGTAGACGACAATTTTTTAAATTCTATATATAATAAGAGTATTCTTTTAACTGAGAAATATTGTAGAACCAACAGTACACCTGCACCCTATTACTTTTGAAGTTACACCGACATGTTTGCGGCGCTGTCGCGGGTCGCTCAAAAACGCTCCATACTAAAAGCACTGCAATCGTGACGTCATATCTCAGTAAACTCGCCTAATTTGTATGAGCGTATAAACAAATTTTAAAATAACTTTGTTATTTGAATGTTTATATGTATACTTTCTATATAAAAAATATGTGACATTTAATGTGAAAATGTTAGAAATGTGTTCGTTTCATTAAAATTAAGTAAATAATAATTGCTCATTTTTTAGAAATCTAAAAACAATATAAATTAATAATTAAACTGAAATTTCTATATTGACATTCTTTTATGAGATATAAATTGCTCAAATCAGATAATTATAGTATAAAAACGGCCATAATCAGTAGTAGTCGTCTACCCTATTACATAACCGTTATTAAAGATACAATGTGTTGTATTTATTTGTATATAACTATTGTAGAGTTAAAATTTGTTGTATCTACGAATTTTCCAAAGTTAGGGTTCGTAGTTAATATTCCGTAGCCGATGCAATCTTTCTACATTTCTTTCATCTTTCATTTTTTTTCTCCTGCCCTGCGAGTCTCGTAAACTGTCCAGTCTGCCGGTACCTCTTGACAACTCGGTACACTACAGATTTTGCTACTCGTAAAATTTGAGCTACATTTTCGTAGGTGTGCCCAGTTTCAATTAGAGTAACGGCCCTAGCACTTAACAACTTGACTGGCGTTTAGATCCGGCATTGTCAGTTTATTATTAGTATTAATTCACACTTAACATGATAAAACAAGGCAGTCGTCGTAAAAAGTAAAAAATCCTAAATTGAAACTCAAAATCAAAAGATGAGATTTTTTAGGCAGTATGAAAACACAATATTACGCAATAACAACATAAAACAAATGAAATTCGAAATAAAAAACATTCCAATACTTTTTTTTTTATAGGATTTACTAATGTTTCTGGTCAGTATGTACAATAATTACAACATGAGAAATTAAACCTGTTTTTTTGCGTTCCTCTAAATTTGTCCATGAGTATTATATCTGTATACAGCTGTTATTTCCAATGCTCCTCTTGATTAATGATTGTTGTATGGAGACGTCATAATATTTACACCAGTAACATATTATGTATGATAGTAAAAATAATTTACTTAACAGTTATAGCCGAACTGTTTGCACTAACATATTTAATGCATTGGGTCAGCCGTCCTTCAGTTATAAGTAATGTAACTAACATAACTTTGTTTTATGAGTATTTATACAGTCTGTGGCCTAGAACCGGCAATAATACATACTTTATAGGTCATTATTATCATTATAGTCCTAATTGAGTCAAATAAAAACTTTATGACATTTTGATTTTTTTTAACGAATTTAATCGTAAATTTAATGTACTGCAATCCAATAGTTCCGCTCAATTCGACTTTCATAGTCGAGTGGTTAGTTCACAGGTTTTAAGGTGTCACTATTTCTGAGGTCCCAGGTTTGAGTCCCGGTGGGGGCAGATGTTTGTGTGATGAATGCGATTTGTACATTAGTCGTGGCTGTTAATATATGTTTCTATTAAAAATATTTATGTATGTCTATCCGTTACCCTAGATCCCATAACACAAGCCTTACAAAGCTTAGTTTGGGCTAGGCTAATTGGTTTAAGTGTTAAAAATATTTCTTTATTATTATTATTTATTAATAAGATCGATTGAATTCATTCTACGTGCATCGTACTTACTTATTCGGAGTCATTCGCACTGTCTCTTTGACAGTTGATGGATTGTGTGAGATAACTTCTGTCGAATAATACGAGTATCTTTTTACAATAATACACTGAGAATATTGAATGGTAGCTTTAAATTGTTAATTTATGTAATGCACGGGTTTTGGTTAACTGTATCGATAAAATATTAATCCTCTAGACTATCAGTTTTCAATATTATCCTCGATTCTAGAATACACACTGTTTAGCAGTGTAATTTGAATTTGAAATTGAAGAGTGCATGGATAGCCACGCTTCAATTCCATATTAGTTTCTTCGGGTATACGCCTACGTATTCCCAAAAAAGATGAGCAAATTAAATTAGGTCGTTTACATAATATAATACGGTCGTTTATTTAATAAAACGCTAAAGCGCGCTGGAGCCGTCAGTGCCACCTAAGCGGCGACAAGGTCACGTATGCATTATTATTCTGCCATGTGACTTCCAGCAATATCAGTTCTGAATAATTTTGTGGAGATACATTAAAAATATGCACATGCACTACTGTTTACAGACAAAGTAAAGGGTGAATAATGCAGTAAAACTTTCGATTGATCGGATATCAATTCGGTAGTCCCATTGATCCGCGTTACCATAGCTTGAGAACGTTTTTTCAAAAGTTCAAATCCACTCACTAATCGATGAATTTTCATGCGGTTTTTATGTATCCGTACTTTAAAAAAAAAATGGAATCCTTATAGAATCCCGTTGTTGTTCGTTAGTCTGTCAAGACTTTTCCTTGGGATGCATAAAGGTATCAAATTGAAATTGACTTCTTATCAATAATAATATCTAGGGGTCTTTCGAAGCTGAGAAAACGCAGCTTATTAACATTTCAGCGAGGGAGTACCTGTAGGGTACAACTGTTGGAGAATTATAAAATATTTCAAGAAGGAAGGTATAACATCATAAGCATGATGTTTCTTCTTTTTATTTTAATCTATGTTTTTTTTTAATCTTTATGTTGTTGTATCTTTATCCTTGTTATTCCAAAATTAGGTTTTGTTATTTCGACATATCATATTGTATGTATGTAATGACAGTTGTATATTTGTTGCACGTTAATAATATAATTAGTAGAATGTACATATTGTACACGGCATAGGGATACATAAACATAATATTATCAGCAGACAGTTAATAATGCTCTAAAAATGGCGGACACTGACTTTTATACTTTTACACAAGCAACTTATTAATCGATTTATAACAATATTAATACAATGCAATACAACAATAGTTATTAATTTGCATCAAAATTATTACTAAGCAGTATAATTATATAATTAAACATTGTATAGATTTTTAAATTAAATTAGGTTCCGTAAACCGGAAGTGGCATTTTCAGTATATTAAGATTATTATTAAAAATTTGATTTCGGCTGTCAGTATTGGCTTTAGATTAGTTTTATAATTTATTAATAATTTATAATAAGATAATTATGTGATAATTGATTAATATATGGAGGTAATACAATTTATGATTTAGCGGGGCGGCGTGCCGGAAGCTGAACTTGTAACAATATATTGGGTTTCAACCTAGTTTTTAAGGTTCGGTATAGACTATTTTTGTTTTCATTGGCTCTAACCTGTTTGATCTAATACATCTATCTCATATAGATAAATCTCAAAATTCTTCATTTGTTTTTGAGTCACAAAAAATCGGTTACAAGTTTGTTTGTAAGTCTGACTTTTTTTCTTCAGGGGAGGAAGGCTAAGAATCCTCATAAGGAGCACGAAACGTGCCCAGGATACCCCCGCAACGGTAAGTGTCACGGAGGTTATGTCGGACTCCACGCGGCCAGAGCAATCTGATCACGTGACCTATCGACTAAATTCAGCCTGTGCCTATGTTCTAAGAACCATATAGGCAATCAGACCGACCGACCGCCCCTCAGGAGAGGGGTGATGCAGCGCAGACCCATAAAAGGGGCTCAAAAGCGCTAGAAAAGGCGCGGGAAGCCAAAGTGTTGCCGCCTTATAACGAGAGAAAAAACCCGACTCACACTTAACCGGCTTTTTTATATATTTATATGCGTACATAATAAAGTTGTGTATGTTAACACGAACCTAGCTAATGTACCATCTGCCCCGCTTCATTTACTGCAACTGAGCAATTGACGATGCTGAAAATAGTCGCATTAATTTGTTCGCATCAAAAATAGTGGCATTAATCAATCTCAATTGAGCAGGCGCTTATCAACACTCGCTTCCTGCAATTGCTCTAATCTATAAATTAACAGCACCATACTGAAGCCGTGTTATTTAAGTTGTCTGCCTTATTACAACGGATTAAGAATCAGAGTTCTGCGGTTTCGTTGAGATGTGGTGAGTATGCTCTATTTGTGGAATTGGAACTTTATATAACGGAAAGTTGCATTGTTTTAATATTGGGAGTACTTTGACTCACGTGTCACGTGGTCAGACCGCTCTGGCCGCGTGCAGTCCGACATAACCTCCGTGACAGTTCCGTTGCGGGGGTATTCTGGACACGTTTCGTGTTCCTTGTGATAGTTTCTTAGCCTTTCTCTCCTGAGAAAGGCTAAAGGAGGAAAAAAAAAGGAATTTGAAATCGCAAGTTCGTGTCCTGCTGGAGTCGGAAATTTCGTTTTAATATATATCATATAATAGCTATAACGTATATTTATAATTTTACGAGTATCAACAAAATAATTTCAGAGTGTTAATGAGAGCGTCGGACGACTCACGCGACTCGAATCTCGTTATGCGCTCAGTACGCGAATGGCGTGTTGTTTTTCGTGCGGTTTTTTATTAGCCTAACTAATAATACTACGCGTACTTTATATGGCAAGAGCAAATGTAGAATATACTATGATGTGTTTTGTTGCAACGATTCGTCAATGAGTAACTCAGTGATAACACTTTTTAAATTAGCTGAAAGCTCCGAAGGTAAAGCTATAAATGTTTTAATTTATTTATTTGCTAGTAGATATGCAGTTTGCGAATTTTTTAATGGATAGGTTTATAATTTTTTAACGCTATTGTCAATAAAACCTTCGCGTTGTAGGTTCTTAGAAACATTACTGAAATAAACAAATCATAATTTTACACGCTTTTAGTTAGCCTTTGATTTGTCTCGTTCGTCCGTAGGCTATAAAATTAATCCATATTCCGGTCACCTTTTCACCGTCAAACAATTATTCTCCCATCTTTCTTACTGACCATTGATTACAGTTACTTACTTACACGCATTCTTCGCTAGCTACTGCTTGACTTTCATTCGGTCTTTACTTTAGAATAACACGTTTCTTGTTTTTAATACATCAACAGTAGTTCGTTCATATCGTTATTTTATTATTTTTATCTTGTATTAGAAAGATATTTGCCATAAATGTATAAAGCCTTATACCCTCTCTAGCGCAGGCCGCACGTGTCTATAATAAAATAAACGTAAACTCAATATTTACGCTATGACACTTAAGAACTGTAAGAAAGCTCTTACAGAATGGCTTGCTACTCTTAATTATATTGACACTGAAGACATTCTAGTTTCATTTAAGTGACGATAATTTATCATTTACAAGGATACACACATACTCAATCACATACACACACCACACACACACACCCATACACACAAACACACACACACTACACATAATTACTATACTTACTTTTTCACACATCAAAAGAATCTCTTTTCTTTTACTTTGTAAATTTTTGTACTAAAAATGCCATGTAAATCTTTAGTACTGTTCGAAGGAAGAGCGAGGTTTCCCATCACAAGTGTTTCGACTACTTTCTGGGAAACCCTAGCAACTTATTTGTAATGATTTACCTAAATAAATGCATTTTATTTTATTTTTTTTATACCCCTTATAATATAGTCTGACGTTCATAACGTAGACATAATGTTAATTACTTTATTATTTATTTAATGGTGTGAGAAAACCAAACGTAAGGTGTATATTAGCCTCGGAGGGCTTCAGCAAAAAGCAAGCCCTTTAACTGGCATCAGATTGATCTGGTGTCAAAGTAAAATGCTTATTATTTCATGTATTTATCTAGTGGCTTCATTATTTTCGTTGCGCTTAATAACCAGTCACACCATCTCACTCCCACACCTCTGCGTAATTAGATGCGCCATCATGCGGCGTATAACGCGATTGTCATTGTTTTGTTCATCGAATAATTGGCACTAAACGACGTATATGCTAAATGTACAATGTAGAAACTCATCTTTCTCTTTGGATTTTTGTTCAAGTACAAATTAAAATGGCAACCGTCATGAAGAGAGTTACTGTTGAAAACCAATACAAATGAAACAATTATTGAAAGTTGATTTGAGTAATTTGAAAGTGAAATGTACTAAATGAACTCATGTTCTTTCAGTTCTCACTTTCTTAATACTTCGTTGGTTACTTCAATTATTATAGGAATTTTATTGGGATTGACTTGTATTGAAATTAGTTTCAAACGTAGACCCCGCTTTGCGAAAATTGCTTGCTATTACTCAGAAACTCTGATAAAATTACTATATAGTCACACGAGTATCTATATTATATAATACTTAATTATAACTTATGCCTTATAACTTAATTATACTTATTGCACCAAATATAATTAATAGTGAGGTCATTCGTCACCTTCATCTTAAATACGAGTATTATTTACAGTTTGTTAGAAAAAAAAGGAATAAAATTTCTTTCTTAGATTCCAACTTTCTAACTCAACCAAATCAATCTGCTGTTTCATATATCTACTTATTCGGTTAAAATGTAAGGAACGATGTTTTTTGGTGTCATAGTATAAGTCGTTAGTATTCACGAGTAGCCCTTCAGAAATTTTATGGCTTATTTTTTTATATATCTTATATTGCACTAGCTTTTGCCCGCGACTTCGTCCGCGTGGAATAGTGACTTCCGGCAGATTTTTGGTTTTTCCCACATAGTTCCCGTTCTTGCGGGATTTTCGGAATGGTCGAGTTTCCGCAGAATTTTTAGTATTATTATGTTGATACAACTTAAAAAATTATTTCGACCAAATTTGGTACCATAAAAACGGTTATTGTGACTAAACCTTAAAAGATAGATATATGCCGTCGCGGACTTTTTTTTAGATCATGTATAGAGGAATAATTCTTTCATACATATTTTTTGTGTATCTTGAACCGTTTTCGCAGCGCACGCAAAGAAAGCCTTCAAAAATGAATAATTTTCCCCGTTTTTTACACATTTACCGCTCTGTCTTTGCTCCTATTGGTCATAGCGTAATGTTATTTAGCCTATAGCCTTCCTCGATAAATGGACTATCCAACAAAAAAAGAATTATTCAAATCGCACCAGTAGTTTCGGAGATTAGCGCGTTCAAACAAACAAACAAACAAACAAACAAACAAACTCTTCAGCTTTATTATATTAGTATAGATAGGATTCTCGTGTTCAAAGTACAAGCACTTGTAAAGCTGATTAATGACTCGAATAAAGAGAACATAAGTACACGCTGTACGTCGTTTTGGAAAAGCTAAGTTTGAAAATAGTCATTAATGCAACAACATTAAAATGGACATACTGAAAATACATTTCCTTTCCGGTGTCATTGATCATCTCTGTATCATCAATCATCGTAAAATCCCGCCAGAACCACAACTGGACGTTCTGCGACATAGCACTTATACTTTGATATGTTCATCAAAGCAATTTGCAACAAAGTTGCATCAATTGGTGTAACTCAAAAGCGAACACAGCAAATAATTAACGACTCTACCACTTTAATTATTGGGTGCTATTTCGGGAAACACCGACCTCATTTGGACAAATTGAAGCTCGTAAAGGTGGCCAGTAAACATAAGCTTACGACCCATAATAACAATGAATCATTACGCTCTATGGCTTTTAATTGAACAAAAAGAAGAATATACGACCAGCACGTGCTTGTATTTGATGAAAGTTTAAGACTACTTAAGAAATTACCACCATTTATAAAGTGGCAGATCTCACGATAAATGTCCTGCAGTTATTAGGGAGTTAAGCGAAAGTTCGTTAAAATTTCATAAAAGGGCAACGGCGTGTATGACGTGCATGATAATTCAACTACAGGATACAGGTTTCCATTTTTAGGGGCGAATAATTTTGGTGGGTTCGATTCTATGTTAGGTTCTAAACTAGTTTTTAGTCACTATCTTCACTGAATATCTTTAAGTTATGCGCTGTATTTGTTTCTAAAAGACAATTAATCAATTCTGTCGAAATAAGTTTTATTCTGATATATTTTGTTGTGTTGAGAAATTTATACAAGAGTCGCATCGTTGTATAATACAAAATAGATTCTATGGTGTGAATCAAAAGTCGAACGTTATCCAAAGTTAATTCATTTGAACTTTTCTGATATGTCATCAGAAATTCATGTATGACGATTAAAAAAATCTGGTAGACAATACACTGGTTTTATAAAGCATATTGTTTTAGTGTACCAATTAGGTGCTTCCAAAGAGATTCAAACGAAAATGCGTTCGGATAAATTAATGTGAAACGTAAAAAGGTTTGTGTTTATCTCTTGAATACTTCATGTGCAAGAAAACAGACCGCACAGCTATGTTCATGTTCTGTTTGTACAATAGGCATTCCATTAAGCTTTACATTTGCTATATAAACACCGTCTCTACTACAATCGACATAAAGACTGTATAAAGGTCAAAATATAAAGTTAAAACCATTAAAATTCTAAGCGGTCCCGCTGATTGATGGACAGGGGGCCGAGAGGCGACCGCCCGAGTGGTGGTCTCAATAAATATTAACGATAATCTCGTACAAAGCAAGTTTTTCACGATTTCAACAAATTATTATACTTTTAAGTTTGGGTTTAACGTAAAGTATCTATATGTTGAAGTACCGTTAGCGTAGACCCTGTGATATTTTATATTAATTTTGAACGGAGCAACTAACCACAGGAACTTGTAGTTGCCATTGATAAGTTTAACGTTAGCGATCAAACTGTAGCCTATGATAAGTTTGAAAATGCATCATTTTTTATATTCAAGAAACAAAGGTGTGTTATTACAACACTTGCATATCAAAAAACGTCTGAACCGATTTATACGATCATCCGGTTGCTGTATTCAGCTCTGTCAAGGATAGCAGAATAACTATTCAAATATTAGACTAAGAAATTGTGACGTTAGTATTTTGAAATTCCGCCTTTTTTTGCAGTTCATCTCACGTTACTTTAATGTCTTTATTCTTATAGCCGTATTATAACTATGTTCGTTGGGTTATTAAGTGTTTTCATATTTAAGATTTTGTATATTCGTTTATTTACATTTTACATTGTTTGATTACTATTTCAGTCGAGTCAATTAAATAGATTCATACAATAGTTCAAATAAGTTTCAATAAATTACAATAAAACTACACATTTCAAATGAAAGTTTAATATTGTTTATTTATATTAAAATTACAGACATATCCAGCAGTTCTGATATAAAAATAAATAATCAGTTATAATAGTGAATATGAACATTCGCGTATTCTGGATTAACTGAAATTCCATTGTCATAAAACTAAAAATTAGGAATTTGAGGAGCTAGTTAGTTATATATTATAGGATGGAGATAATTCAAAATGGAACTGAATATTTTAAAAATGAAACTAGAATCACACTTGAAATAGTTATTAAAAACGTATATTCAATTTTAGGAGTTTCATAATAAGAATGCTCATTAGGATTATGAACATATAATCTACGAATATTTTAGGTTTAAGATGTATTTTCTTTGCTGAGCTTGAGCTGATCCTCTTACTCTTTCTAGAATATTCTTAGAACATCATTTCGTAAAGCACTTTTTATATTTTTTTTGTCCAGTTGTAGTCACCTAAGTATATTAGAGGTCAGTACATCAATCAAACTGGACAGATTGTTACCATCAGCAACGACGATCAACAGAACAACAATTGTTAGCATTTCAATTACACAATTCATCTTTTTCTCCGACTGTACTTTAGCAATTTAGCTGTCAAACAGAAAGTGATGAATCGTTACCTGTTCAACTTTGGGTCCATTGTGGGAGTTATTACCATGGCATAGACTAAACTATCGAATGAATTATCCACTTTTTGCCATAATTTATTGCAATATAAGGCCGGGGACTTTCTTTTGTGGTTGATTACAAAATTACCTGTCTAATCTGCCGTCACGACTCGACATAAACATGACCAACCACGAAACGTCAACCACATAAAATCTTACCAAATAGAGGTTGAACTATCTGTTGAAGTTTTCGGAATATCTAATTCAAAAATTCTTTCATTTAAGTTTTAGTGTCTATCGAGTTTTTGTTGCTCTGAGTTATAAATATTTCAATTGTTTTCAATAGCAGTCTTCTAAAGATAATTTCATTTCATTTGGTTACTCGAAACAGCAGCATTTGCCTAAGCTACGTTTCCTATTACCGAAATTAGGAAACCTGTAATAAGAGCCATCTATGTATTAGTTCTGAAAGAACTGAGAACGTTCTAAACTTTTCGTGTTCAAAACGTTTTGAAGCTAAAAACCTTATTTTATAAACACTGCTAGTTTTGAGACTAGAGCTCAGCTTCTAATGAGGCTAACCATATAACTCTCACTAAGAGTGTGAATCGACTCTCGCCCTGACCATAGAATCTGTTGAAGCCTATTTTGTGCAAATGTTTGTTGAGGTTGCAGTGATCATCATCACCAGAGCTCATATAAGTCTCCACCTAGGGGCATGAGCCTTGGCTTAGTGCAGATTGATTGACTACATCTATCTTTGAATTTCTTCCCAGATATACACAGGTTATTGCTTCACCTTAGCAGTATCAGATAAATGTACATATGAAGTTCGAAAAACCAAAAGCACATCGGTGCATTGAAAGATCGACCCCGGACCCTCGACTCATCCGATTCGCAGACTAGTGCCAAGACCACAAGGCGGTAATCAGTTAAGGTTCTATTAGCTAGCTTCTGCTTAATTGTAGGTTGTCACTAGGTTGAGGTAAGACATCCTTTTCTCCTTACTTACAGTACCACTTACAGTAAAGTCCTCTCAAAAGCACTTAACCTGTAAAGTCCTCTAAAGTCGGTAAATTTTTGATAATGATAGGTAAAAAGATTTAGATCCATCAAAGCCGGCGCCTATTGCTCTGAAAGGGTTTGACCAACTTATGTATTTATAATTTTCGGGACGAGATAGACGAGCACAATTGATAGCAAGAGATAACCATTGCTTATGTTTGAAATGAGCGAATGAGTGATTAATGTACATGCTAGTTTAACAGAAAGTTTACTACCGCACTAAAAGACTTCAATTAATGATGGTTCGTTTTTTTTTATTGTGGTTTGGAGGTCTTTATTATAAAATTGTCTTCTAGTACAATCTTAAGGAAGACGTTAGGTCCATAATTTAACATATTATTAGAAGCTTTATTTATAAATCAGACATGCAATAAAGTTAATTAGACGTTTAGAGTTTTTATGTGGGCTGTAAATTGTTATAAAAATAAAACGTTCGAATTAATTGTAACAGCATAATCGATATCTTATTCAATTTTCATTCGCTACTAGCAAGATTAGCACATACATATTCCAAGATATGCTTCTGTAGACAAATTTAATACATCATGGGACTATTAAATAAATAAAGCAATCTAGCATCATCATATTTTCCAACACGTGCCATTAAAATTACTGATTACTTGCCTTTTACGAACAACTTCAATAGATGACTTCCATGCATTTTAAGTGTTGGAATGTCCTATTACAGATTACACGCGTTAGATCGCTGACTGCATTACCATATTAATTGGACTTAATAGCGAGAAATTGATTTTCTATTGACTTACCATTAAATAATCAATTTTCGTGAAAACAAATATTATGAAATATCTGAAGATTGCCCTGTTTGATTACTTTTATAGATTGTAGATTATCTATCGAGATTTTTTAATTAATCGATAATAAAATTATCCTCATCGTGTTACACTTGAATTTTTCTAGAATTTTTTAAAATATTGTTTATGGAAATTTTCTATATTCTTAAATGCATGTTTGTTACTCTTTCACGTAAAAACTTCTGAATGGATTTTCATGAATCTTTACAATATAGCTTGTACAACCTGCGCAGACGAAGTTTCAAGTTTTCTTAACTTTAAAAATCCAACTTCACCCACCCCTCACAGCCATTTTTATTGCATTATTTTTTTTTTTTAAACTTCGCTCGTGGCGAGCAGGCAAAGAGCAGAGCCCATACAGCCTATTCCGTGGTAAATCTTTATCTTCTTTATTCTTTGCTTTCCTATTTCTTTATTTTTTCCGCGTTTTTATAATTCCGGGACAGTGTGGGTTATAAATTTAAAAAGTTGTGGATATGATGCGGTGTTTCTTAAAATTTCTTGAATAGAACGCGGAATATCATCTGTGTTCTTATATAGATCTATAAGCTCATTCATTAGCACAAGGCGTTGAATGCCAAATGAAGAGCAATTGAAGAACAAATGGTCCAACGATTCTTCTCCTCTATTGCGATGTCGACAAATGGATGAATTAGTCATAGCTTTTCTGTTTTATTGCATTAATTGTTGTTGTCAATTTCGTCCATAGGGACAGGCGAAGGTACTAAGCCATACTGCCAAATCTAATATCTATTTACATATTAAATTTCATTCAGTTTTTATTGCATTAAGTATAAAGTAGCCGTTATCATTTCACAGACTCTATACTATCCGTGTACTAAACTTCAGTACATAGATAATAAATCGGTTATGTATTTTACACGTGGTTGCGCATCACACAGCCAGTTACTTTAACATTTATTATATTACTATAGCGGTCGGTGCCGGTTTGCATGTGTGTGGGTGGGAAATATGTATTTTCCAACGGAAAATAGCGTGTGTTAATGAAGGATAATGAAGCCTTAAATGATAAAAGAATCTTTGAATTTTATGACGACCTTCGTACTCGAGTAGTTGGTATACCGGTTAAAAGTGTCGCCATCTCTGAGGTGCCGGGTTCGAGTCCCGGTGGGGGCAGATGTTTGTGTGATGAATGCGAGCATTTGTACCTTAGTCATGGTTGCTATAATATTTCTTTTAAATTTATTTATATATGTATAATATATGTATGTCTATCAGTTACCCTACACAAGCCTTACGGAACTTACTTTGCGCTAGGCTAATTGATGTAAGTGTAAGAAATATTTATTTATTTTGAAATCATTTCAGTAGTTTTTGAGTTTATTCATTACAGACATTTATACACAGTTACAATATAGTGGTTTCTGCAGGATTTTATGCTAATTGTAGTAAATTTTGAAAAATATTAGGAATATGGAATGCAATAACTAAATATCTTAAAATACAATATTAAATGACCCAACTGCGTCTAGTGACGCTATCTCGTGTATGTATAATAATCAGTACAGAATTTTAAAATAATATAAGGTCCATTGTTGACCTTTCAAATAAGTCGTCTTTACCGACGCATCCTGTTGTTTTCAATTATGTGCTTACATTACCATCATTTTATGCAGAATTTCTAAAATAAGCATTTTAGCCTTATATATGGCAGATTTATAAATCTAATTCAGAAGTTGAAGTATTTCACATTTTATTGTAGTAGCATCTACTCATTCAATATATAAAAAAAGCTATAAAACTACAATAAATTAAGTTTTATTTATCACATTTAATAAAATATATCTGCATTAATTCTAGTTTGTCAGATTTATCGCAACCGCAAACTGATAGAAATTTATTTTTATTGTAATTTCAACCAGGCCATAAAATAAATAAGCCACTTGTGCCGTTAAACGATAACTAGGAATTAACATTTCATTAAAATTTATAAATCATTAACTGAATCTCTAAAATCAAAATTGAATGTAGGTGCAATAAAATACGCCCAGCCCCCAGGCTAGTGCTGCGGCGGTATCGACTTCTAATTTATCGATGAAGCTTAAGTGCTTTGTAATAAAGTTAAATTTATTATGTCATAGAAATGAACGAAGGTAATCGCTTTGTATATTCATTCGTTTAATATATTTATTATGTTGTGTGATGAAAAATGTGTTGTCAGTTGAATGTTATTCTGCAACTACCATATAGATATAATTACGTAATCTAAATATTTGTGATGGAATCTTCTAAGTAAGGAAAGTATCAATACGTCTACAAGAGTACAAAATAAGTGAATATTTGTTTAAGCATAATGAAATATTTTTGTAGCATTCGTGAATATTGTTTTATGTAAATAATATATATAGTATCTTAAAATTATTAAGTACCTAGACAATTTAGTTAGTTAAATTGTTATATTTTTTGCATTGCATTAGCATTACGAGGTTCATATCTCTCTTCTCCTATATTAATTGACGAGTATGTGTAATTGTGACAGCTATGCGCCCGAGTCATAAAGGCATTATGTTTGAGAGATATGTAATAAAATAGAGCAAAACATTATAAAAGCAATTTCTATTTTACCAAGGAAAGCAATTAAATTCAATAATTCTGAATATGACAACGCTGCACAAAATAATTCTGAATATGAAAATTTTAATTAAGAGGTACTTAAGATGGTTTTTCTTTTTCAATTTTAACACCTGTAAAATTTGAATGACGTCGCGTTATAAGTAGATAATAATAATGCGATAGTTTTTAGTGGAAAGTTATGAAACAAAATCAGCATCGAAGAAAACATAATGCATAGCTATCGATACAAAATTTACCTTTATATATTCTTTCGACAACACTATTTTTGACATTTATATGACACACGGCAAGGCAAGTTAAACATGTCGATAACCTCTTCCATTCCAGAATCAGAGTATCGCTGTGAGTTTATTGCTAGCCATGTATGAATATAAATACTGTTTAATTAAATATCTATGCTGTCCATTTCACCTTAATTGTTGAAATCCAAACGACCTACGTTGGTCATTGCACTTGGCGACCATTAAACTAGGAATATCATTAATATATAACCATAATATTAATACATATAGATATTTCGATGTCAGCTTCGGGGACATTTTATAAAATTGTAAAAAGAATATTGTGACCATAGTTTTGTAGATTATTTCGGGATAATCACATGTTATAATATTTTTCTATAAGAAGCTACAAGCTTTAATGATATAAAAACATGAAAAAATATAATTTTGTTGAAGCTAGTAATTTTTAACTTATAATTTTAGTATGGTAATCGATCTTTTGTAGCTTCACATCTATCAAGTTTGTTTGCCTTGGCTACAACACATTTGAGAACACATCTAATTCTAAATACTTAAATATTAATTTGTAGTTTATAGCTATAATTAAAATAATAATAAAGACAAATTAAAAAAAACATGCACGTGTTAGTTAGGAAATTTAAATCTTGGCTTTGCTTTTATTGTATATTTTTGTAATTTTATAAATTACTAGTTAATACTCAATCTATGTTCAACGGTTGCTAAGCAACACTTCTGTTATCTTTAATATATTTTCAATAAAATGAAGAATTTTGTTAAAATTAAAAAAACAATAGTTTTTATCATTAAGTATAAATTGCACATATCTAATAAATTTAAAATATAAGCAATAAATCATGAATGTAAATATTTTAATTTTAATAAATATATTAATTTTATTGAAAAATTAAAATAATAAAACTTTATAAAATATTTTTGAAAATAGCAATAAATTCTTCCTTTTGCCACTCCCATAGCTAACTTGACATTGTGAGAACTTGAAAACGAGAGCTATACAATTTAAATAAGAAGTCTGAAACAATATCATGTCTAATTCTCTTGTGGAGGCAAAACAGGGAAAACAATGAATGCACTACTAAAGAGTTGAATGAATGAATACTTTATTTGCATCATTTTACAACACACAAAAACAGACATAAAATAAAATAAATCAAACTAAATAACTAACATAGTTGAACGAGGAAAGGATGGATTGCTAACTTCTGACGAGTTAAATACGTACAGAACCAGCATCACCTCAGTTCATGTTACTACATGTACTTATAATTAAATAATGATTCAATACATGCGCGCTGCAGAGATACAAAAAGGCGATAGCTCAGCGACTGATTTTGCTTCAAAAGCAAAGCACTTGTATTCTGCTACAGCCCAGAGGATGAGTTAGTGCCAAGCAGTCTCACTACGTCTGAAATAAAGGTTACCCTATTGAAGAGTGGACGGGATGCAATCAGCATGTAAATGTAGCTCTCACTCGCTGAAGCAAACATCGAATATTGATCGACGCATTATGATAATGCGCGAATGTAGAATGTGTCGCTGGTCGCTGCGCCCGCGCCGCGCCGCCTGCGCCTGCGCGAACGCGCCTTAAGGCGAGGCCAGTTCGAGCACCTGGCTAAAAGATGTCATAGTTTTAAAAAATTATTGTTTAATTATTCAAAACTAGCTTTCTGTCCGCGGCTTCGCCCGCGTGGATTTCGGGATTGGGTCTATAGAGGGTTAAGGGTCATAGCTTTTGCCCACGGCTACACATGCGCGGAAGTCGGTTTATGGCGCGAAAGTTTTATCGCGCTTCCTGTGGGACTATCCGTTTTTCCGAGATAAAAAATACCGCAAAACCTTGCTCAAGAATCACTCTATATATTGATGAAAATCGCATGAAAATCTGTGCAGTAGTTTTTTGAGCGAAGCCTTTATTGCGCATCCCGTGGGATCTGTCGATTTTTTCGGGATAAAAAGTACCCTATTATTTAATCCGGACTTTTATCTTTACGTCTGCAAAATTTCAAAGCAATCGGTTCAGTAGTTATGGCGTGAAAGCAGAACAAACAAACAAACTCACTTTCCGATTTATGTATAATATTAGTAAGGATAACTTTATTGCTTGATTGTAAATACCGTTTTCACCTTAGCAGCTCAAACACACTCTGTTCCCTGCTTAAAAAGAGCGAGGGAAATGCGTTTTCCCTCACTGAGTGAGGAAAATTGATTTGAATTTAGAATGCTGCGAATTATCATTATGTACGAAACACGTCATTCGAAATTCGATTTATTTCGATTCATTCGAAATTCCTTTAAAATGAAAATTATTCGATAACGTTGTAATTAAATATATAATTAAATTATAAAATGAAATGAATACACTAAAGTAAAGAGAAAAATAAAGAATATGTTTTTCAAAATAATACACAAATAATTTATAGTTTTAAATACTATTGAAAATTCGCTAAGAAGCCGCACCGAATCGCCAACGTTTACTAACAGTATTGTCTCGTCACAGTCGAAAGAAATAGAAACGGACTCCACGGTGTCACTTCCTAATAAAACTATACATTTTCAAAATGTAACTTTTAATAACTGTAATTTTGAATTTTAATAGATACTTAGTTTTTGCAAATATATGTGGTTTCATTTTAATTCCTTTAACAAAAAATTTCCTTTTACAAAAAAGAGCGATTCGTGCTATTTACTGTTTACGGGCTAGAGAATCCCTAAAAGAATTGTTCAAAGAAATTAATATTTTAACTTTAGCAAGTCAATATATATATGATAATTTAGTTTTTGTATATAGAAACTATAATAAATTCAATAAAAACAGTGATCTACATAATGTGAATACTAGAAACAAAAATAAACTTGCCGTTCCAATGTTCAGACTCCATAAAACTAGCTGTTCGTTCTTGGGGAAATGTATATCTATGTTTAACAAACTTCCGCAAGGTGTCATTGATTTGCCTTTATATAAATTTAAAAACCATATCAAAAAGACACTCATGAGTAAAGGTTATTATAAAGTAAGTGACTATCTTAATGATCACACTGTTTGGGAATAGGGACACTATTCATAGAGCCATGTTTGGTAACAACATTATTTATAATATTGTATTATTTTATATGTGTATGTAAACATACATACGACTGTAATCGTGTTAGGTGTGATTGTATCTTGTACTATATTGTATTTTTGTATTGTATTATTGTGATTGTTAACATTGAAAAGAGGAGATAAAAAATAGACCTTCAGAGTTTCTTGCCTGTTCTTCTCGAGAAGGCTCTCCCAATTTCCGAACAGGTGTCGAGTCAATATATTTTTTCTTTTTTTTTTTCCTTATTCGTACGTACATACGGACAAGGTTTTTGTTTTTTTTTTTTTATTTAAGCTTTTATTTTTTGTTTTGTTTGTTGACGTCAATAAGTGCCTGTAAAGGTCTATGTTGAATAAATATTATTTTGATTTTGATTTTGATTCATATTGTTTCTCTAATAATGTTCTCACTGCTAAGGTGAAAAGTTGTATGTGTCACGCGAGAGAAAAGTTATTTCAAAATTAGCACTCGCTTGAAAAAACCAACTTTCCTCTCTAGTTGAACAAATAACTAATGTGTTTTTCTGTTATTTTTATCAATGTTTTTAGGGTACTGCAGCCGAATGGCAAAAAACGCAAACCATATGGATTCTTCTTGTCTGCCTGTCTGTCCGTATGACACAGTAGTATATCTCTTGTAGTTTAAAAATAAAACATTCATTCAATAAAATAACTGCTTATTGAGTTATTTTATTGAATAACTCAATAATATATAAGTAATATTAGTATAAGTAAATAAATATTAAAAAACTGACTTATCTGTAATAGATATCTATGGTTGAGTTATTTGTACACGTTTTCGCCCGCGTGAAATTAGTTTTTGTCAATCCTGGTCCCTTATGTTTAAGGTACCAAGATTCATGGTCTTATCTTCAATTCAACCCCTATTTCACCCCCACAATAAATTTTAAAATGCTAGAACAAACGATTTTTTGGTTCTTATGACGTGATATTTGACGAACTTGCATACTAACTTTCAACCCTTATTTCTCCCCCTAGCAGCTAGCTAGCAGCTGGTCGAAAATTCAAAAATGCTAGAACAAATGTTTAATGATTTCTTATCAAGTGCTTAAATATAAAGTTTCATGGTTTGGTTGCGAGGTTTAAGCAGGAAAGCGTAACAGACAGACAGACAGAGTTACTTTCGCATTTATAATATTAGTTGGGATTTATGACTGTTAATATATATGTCTGTGTATGATTAATATATGTAGGTTTGTTTATCCGACGGCTGCTGGCACAGAAGGTCCTCGATTGCAGGATCGACTGATGTGGAGATCCTTGAGGTAGACTATGTCAAATAGTGGATGCCTATTGGCCCAAATGATCTACCCGTTACTATAGATCCTATAATGTAAGTTTTGTGTTTACTTAGGGCTAGGTTAATGAAGTGAGTTTATAAAATTCTCTTAAAATATCTTACTATCTTTTATTTATTTGTTCGAAAACATATACAGTATTCAGGTTGCCATTACAAAAACCTGCCCTCCTGGACCGGATGCGTAAGTTACCCGGATTTTGGAGCTTTCACCCCGCAGATACTTAATACTTTGTTCATTCACTTACATCTTGATTAAAATATATTTTACTCCGTACTTGATAGAGCGTAAAGTAAAATAGCGTCCGTTGCACCCGGACTACAATTTAAACCCCGCCCGGACGCTCCCCGGATGTCTTCCAAACTAGGACAACTCCGGGGAACCCGGATGGTAGCCCTAGTAACACCAAATACTAAATGTACTATAAAGTTATTATATCTGCAATTTTGTGGCAATTTAACAAACTCTCTGGAATATTCCTGTACATTGTCGAGTGCCTGCCCTTAAAGACTCGCCCACACTCCGTTGGGTTACATACACAATTATTCTTCGATCCTCTAATTATTTCTCACCCTATTTTTCGACTGAATGCAGTCTCTAGGCCAGTATATTTTATTCGACTACACGACGGAGAGGAAGGCAGGTAATATAATCAGCCTATGTATGTATGTGAGACTCTAGAGTTCAAACCGATTTTAATTACGTTTATCAATTCGTCTAAATGCGAGATTCAATGAAGACATGTCATTAATCAAGATTCAATATGGCGACTACTAATCATATTATATAAACATAATAATACACTGCGTCAAAATAACATTATTTTGTTAAACTGAAAAGAAACATATCAAGTTCAGTTCTAATTCTAAAAGTTCAGTTCAGTTATAATTTCATGTGTTTTGAACACATTCTGGGAGATCTTTTAATTTTTTTTTATTCACTACTGTAGTGATCAAAATAAATTATCCCTCATAACAAATGTTAGGATAAAATGAAATTTTTTTGGGTAAAAATGAATTTCTTTTCAAAATTAACATGGGGGGCTATAATATGAATGATGCTAAAAAGGGGCATTTTTTTCTCTTCGCCATGGGGTAATAATGTAAACTTACACAAAAATATTTTGGGTAATGATCAAAAAAGTTCCCCGACCGGTGATATCTGCCGGTAGCCCCACATAACCGCCGGCTCTTCGCAGCCGGGGTATGCAATTCAATGCATTTTCCTCAGAGGAACAAAAAAAAATAGGCTTAGTTAATGATACATAAGTAAGCTCTATGACTACCTCTATGTAACAAGTAAATTAGGTATAGTTAATGCTTTAGGGATGTTTGAATTCTTACAAAATCATAATTGCAATCAAAAATTACTGAGATGCGTGATGTGTCAAGAGACATTGCATTAAGGTTCTGTTTTATGTAATGTGTAAGATGGAGACAGCTTTGAAGTTTATAGAAGTCATCAGTTTTAATAACGAACAGCTTTTTCAAATTCTCGACTAACATGTAAAATGTGTTTTGCATGTTAGTCGAGAATTTGAAAATGCAAAGTACTTTTTGCATTACAATATTATACAGTGGGATCAGATCTTTAGTTTGCATCAGTTGCTACTCGCTGCGCGCGCGCATTCGTGAATGCGCCGTAAGGATTATATCTGCGATGTATAAATTTATTGTAACGATATTTTATTCTTAAACTTATTATTAAGTATGTTATGAGTTGTCACGGCACGAATATAGTTGTCAAGGTGAATATGTTATGTTGCATTGACAAATTGTAGATTATGCCACCGATTATAATAAAAGTATTTAAGTAGTTGTGCTTATATTCGCGAAAGCTTCGACATGGATTCAATTTTAATTTCTCATAGTAATAAATATGTTATATCCTTCTTTAGAAAATTCTCCAGAAATTTCTATAATATATGTTCATCGGTTTTCACATTTAAATGTGACAGTGCCATGTTAATATTTATAATATGAATATTAACTCCTCTCAATAACTCGATCCTCAATAACTTTACACAATAGCTTAAACTTGACACAATAATTTTCTCACAATCCTACGAATTTATTGAATGAAAATGCGAAGACTCAAAGGTGTAGTAACCCACACTGGTCCAGTGGTAGACAGAGGCAATTTTTTTTAGATTTTGTCTAAATTAATAAATTAGTAAGGAATGCACGTTCTCTCCTAAATGAGCTGTTTATCTATGACACAATATTGGCGAAGTGCATGTAGAGGACGGTCACCACTTTAAACCTTTGATATTTTTTTATTAATTTATACAACACACGATAATACATACGGACTTATTAACCAGTTTACCAATAAAATGTAGTAAGGTAGTGCAAAAGTGTTGACAATTGTAAAATCAGACATTAATTTATTAACTATATCGATAGTAAGAACAATACAACATACATATATTATTGTTGAAATAATAATAATAATAGGGAAGTGACGACCCCATTGCCCGCTGGTGGGGCATTTAATGCCCCTCTGACTGCCATAAATGCCCCATCAGTGCAGTCAGTCTCCCTCTGGGCACCTTGTGGTGAGCTGTCGGCGAGTTGCATCAGCGTACCGATATCGATGTGCTTCAGGGGGGCGTATGCCACCCGACTCTGCCTTGCCTTAACCAACCGGACAGAGTGGAGTCGCAAGAGCAGATGCTCGAAGGGTGGAAGTGTAATAATGTCATAACACCGACGGCGTCTCGATCGCTGTCGCATACACTCTGAGTCGGTCACACCAATGTTGCTCTCTTCGCACCAATATTGGTCTGCTTTTTAGATGGGCCCATTTAGTGAGCGGCGAGTCACCACCTGCCATATTTAAAATCAATTTGGAAGCTTTGAGAAGGCAGGTGACCGGAGTCTCTTCCATAGTTCGGTTCTCATTACCACCGAAATCGAAATGCAATAGTCCACAGGCTTTTTGATCACTAATAACAATAGTTTCTGTGCATCTAACTCGGTATAGTCTTTAGCTGCATTTTTCATGATGCAGGTAGAGATTGGACCCAGTTGGTACACTCCACGCATACTTTCATTAAATTTCGCTTAAATGGCCTCTACGCGTTGGATCTGTATCCCCGCGCACGCCTTGTAAAGGACCGCATTTTATAAAACCACGTGACATAAACGACAATAAAAATAACACAAAATAAATAAAACAATAATGTTTCAGTAACGTATTATTTAATAACCCGTAAATACTGCAAAAAGACAGTTAAACAGTAAGAACAATAATCAGTTGAATTAAAACAATGGTTGAAATAATTAGACGTGAAAAAAAGTATTTTAAGTCGGCCCAGCCATCAATCACCGCCTTCAAGTGTAAAATTCATCAGATAATTTGTTCCAGTGCTGAGCAGCTCAGTACAGCCAACATAATAAGCAGCCAAGCAAACCATGTAGCGATAAAGAACTTCAATGAAATTCATGAACATTTCTGACACGACTGATATCTTAGTTGTTTCTGCTGCAAAATAGCAGGATTCTTTACTCGTATTCAGTAAGGGCGCTCATGTAAGGGCCTTACCTTACTCAGGCCTCATACTACCTTACGTCATATATTAGCAATGTACATATACTGTGGGTTTTTTGGGGTCGCAGATTTACTACGAATCTCACAGGAACCACATTAATAATAGGCGAATGTAACCCCTCACCAGGCAGTCTGCTTGTTTCTCACTATATAATATAAAAAAAACTCTAAAAATTATTCCGAAAAAATCACAATTCTATTGGTGTATACAAGTATTTTAAACTTGTATAAATCTCTCTCTAAAGAGTTTACTGAAATTATATGACATAACATAACTCTTTATTGTACATATAAAATACACAAAAAAAAAAGAAAGAAAACAACAAATAGTAAATGTATAAAAGGCGGCCTTATTGCTAAACAGCAATCTAGGGGATTTAAACTGAGGATGGATGCAGCAATTGGACAGGACAATAGGCTATAACTAGTTTAAGTTAAGGAATCTTTGACAGGAAGTGAACACGCACTTGATTCTTAAAGGAGTCCAGCGTTCGCGATCTCCTAATACCCTCCGGGAGAGGTTTCCATAACCGGACGGCATAAGTCGGAAAAGAATATGAAATATATATTATTTATAATTATATTTTAGTTTAGCGTCAGTGATGCTGTGATCTCTCGGCAGTGATCTACGAATCGGATGATTCGGGGTCCCGGTGTCGCTCCTGTCATGTATCAATGTATTTTGTGGTGAATGCACAATGAGTGAGGAAACCTGCATACATTTGCGAAATAATTCAAAAGATGTAGGCAGTTAATCAATCCACACTAGGTATCTATTTATTCTTGGCCGATCCCGCTCGAAGAAGGCGGCGCCGCGGGCTCAGTAGCACAGCTGCGGCGCCGCCGCGGGTCGCCGGCGGGCGCGAGGAAGTCGCGACTGCTACGGCGACCCGGGATGGACCACGCCCCTCCCGTGGCCGGGGGGCGTCGTCGGTGGAGGAGACCGGGGGAGGTAGTAGCCTCCCCCGAGGAGGGCTCTCCTCTAGGCAGGGGAGCGGAGGCTGGGGGTTCCCGGAAGTGGCTTGATGTTCCGGGGGCTCCCTACATGCCTGAGGAAGGCCAACCCTGAGGTTTTTAGTGAGTAGGCCTCCCCCTTCTGGGGAGGAGAGCCCCACATAACCGCCGGCTCGCCACAGCCGGGATATGCAATTTAATGCATTTTACTCAGGGGAACAATAAAAAAAAAAGGTATCTATCTATCGTAATCTATGCACACAAGAAAATCTTAAGTAAATTTTTAGACATCTGAACATACACATTTATAGCATTTTACAATAGTACATCGTTTGCATTTGTTTTTTGTTCACTATTTTGAGTTATGCGATATTCATGGCATCAAACCACAAACGTATACTTTTTTCTATTGATTAAAGTTCATAGAGTTATTTGTTATTATACACTCGTACTGAGATATATCTGCTGCTGACCGTATCTGCTGATGGATAACATCAGGTCATTAACCCATAGTACATAAATTAGGCTTTATCAATCACATCAAATCTGACGCCTCTGTGATGAATTTGCTGATGGAAAAATTATGTTTTTACGTTGGAAAGAGTGTTGTGAAGATTGTTTGACATATCATTATCTCTTCGTTGTATTAACAAAATATCTCGATAACACCAACGTAATATGTGATAGCGTTATCTAGCCTAATTGCTAAGATAGCAATTACAGAGGGGTCAAAAAATAAATATCCCTTACTTAAAAGTCCATAACTTAGAAAATAATAATAACAATAATAAGTGCGTAGGAAAGTGAAGGTCCCGTCACCCACTAGTGCATTTATGGCAGATATGGAGTAACTAGTAACTCTTAGGACAGCTTGTTGTGAGCTGTCGGTGAGTTGCGTAACTAAGGATTCCTCCTCTATCTTGCCTTAGCCGGCCGGATAGAGTGAAGTCGCAAGAGCATACGCTCAAAGGGTAGAAGTGTACCAATGTCATAACGCCGACAGCGTCGCGACTGCTGTCGCAGACACTCCTCAACACCATTAGCATACCAATAGATAGATAGATAGATAAAACGTTTATTCAGGCAAAAACACACTAAACACAATGTATACACATAAATAAAAATCTAATAAAAAACGGTAAGAATTAGATGTGCATGTGTGTTGCAGTGCCTGAAAGGGCCAAGGCTCAGTGGTGATTTTTACCTTAGAACGGCAAAACACTGGTTTTCAGCCATCACCCTATGAGGAGAGTAGAGAGGGCTACGGAGTTACAAATAGCATTCTACAAGATTGAGACTAAGAAAAGAAGAATAAAAAATCAAAAGAAAATATCTATCATGATTGTAATAACATTTGTTTGGCATTGCTACTTGACATAAAATATGTATCCACTATAACACGCTGTGACATCACTTGTTACGTATAATAATAATTAATATATATAACCTATATTTCAAAAGTATACACTCGAGAAACATAAAAAAAACATATACAAATAAAACTATCTACCTACAAATAATGGGCAGTTGTTTCCTTCAAGCAAATTAAGCTTTTGGTGCTCCAGTAATATATTTTTTAATTTATTTCTGAAAGTTATCCTGCACATGTGATTCCTTAGAGGTTGGTGGAAGATCATCCCAGCATTTTGTTGCTTGAAATCGGAACCTGCCCCTAAAAACTACGGTTCTATGAGTATGTCCCGCTAGGACAATTCGCGCAGTTCTGGGACCATATCTGGCAGACGCATTGGTGAATATCAGCTTCTTATGAAGATATTCAGGTTTTTGGTATCTTATGACATCAAAAACAAGACACAACAAATGCAGTCGTCTTCTTATTTCCATTCGCAATATACTGCTCTCTTTGCACCAATATTGGTCTGCTTTTTTTTCCATTTAATGAGCGGCGAGTCACTACCTGCCATATTTAAATTAATTAGGAGGCTTCGAGAAAGCCGTAACCGGAATCTCTTAAATAGAACTTTTACCATCAAAATCGAAATAGTTCACAAATGTTTTGACCAGTAGTGACAATATTTTCTGTGCATCTAACTGGGCATAGTCTTTAGCTGCAGTTTTCACGGTGCAGATAGAGATTAGACTCAATTGGTACACTTCACCTACGCTTTCATCAAATTTCGCTTAAATGGTCTCTACACGTTGGATATATCCGCGCACGCCTTATAAAGGACTGTGTCTTATAAAGACCCATGATAAAAGCGACAAGAATAATTATATTAAACTACATAAGTTTGCAAGTAGACTTTTAAACAGTGGATACATTTTTCGGACCTCTCTGTATAAATTTCAAGGTAATTTTTACGTTAATCATCACCCAAATTCATACCTTCTCTCTTACATTATACTTTTCTATTCTTCTTCTACTGTTATGTCATAAAAAATTTAGTGTGCCTTACCTTAAGTACAAAAATAATAGCAAATATAATATAAAAAATGGCAGTGTTCATATTGGTATATGTCGGTCTTATGCCACAGCTTGGCTAACTACATTTTGGTTCTTTTGGGGATAGCAGTGATGCGAATCTCACATAAACAAGTATACTAGGAGTCTGTAACCACGTACCGTCAGGTGGGCAATCTGTTTAACAATGTACGGGTAAATTGATTTATATATTTAAAACAAAAGTACTTGGTCGACAAAGAAACAATTAAAACTTTATATCTTTCCTTCTGCCAGTTTGTCTTAAGCTATGGCTGGTAGCACTGTAATGATAAATATAAAGCGAGCACAAAGAACCATTCTTAATGTCTCATAATCAAATTCGGTACTAAACTTGTTATACGTGGAGTGCCAGGTCTTAACAGTTCGGCAACTATACATTCTTTGAAGTGTGTTGCAAAGACATGCTTCCCTATCTCTCAATATCCTATACCTCCCAGTATTCGCAAATACCTCAAGATATCCGATAATATGTCGAGCAGTTTTAACCAAATGTCAGTAGTTAGCCCTCTCTTCAAAATTATATTTTAGAATACATAAGACCTTTACATAGCGCATATGTACAACGTAAAAAAGGAAACCACAGCTTCAGAATACGACACAGTCAATAAACATATTGACGTATTCTGAAACTGGAAATCTCCTTAAATAACAGTATGGATAAGTCTGTCATTAAATCACACACATACTCTATATACTCTATATCTACTCACACTTATACACACTAAACATGTTTATACATACTAAACATGTTTATATAATTATAATAATAAGTATAATTTTTTATTGCTGAGGAATTAATGACACTGAAAATATAGTTTCAACTAGATTTGATGTCAGACCAACCATCACCGCTTCATTTATGAAATAAATAAATAGAAAAATATCCAGTCCGCTTGTTTGATGGTGTATAGTAAAAAAAAATACCACGCAATTTTTTACAAGAATTGCTTATGTCATTTGAATTATTTGATAGAATTCTCCATGAATTATTCATATTGAACAGATTACGAATGTAAAGCCTATAGCTATATCGCATACAGTAATGCTCGATCATTCCTAGAAATGGCATCTAAAAATCCTAGCTGCTCTATGCAGAGTACGCTCGCATTTGCATACAATGGGGGTGCCGCCGGATACCTGTCAATCCTGCTACTGGGTTTGAAACTCAATTGTTCATTGACCAAAACATCTTCATATTGCTGTTTTGTCATTAGGTTGGTACCTACCGTTGAATGCGAAAAGTGTTCTGCCAAAATGTTCAAAGCTTTTTTCCGAGAATCTTCTATGTTGGAAATGTTTTATTTTAATTATATAATAACATTTCTGATTTTTATTCTTATTTATCTTAGATATCTATTTATCTTAGATATAAAGGCTTATTTAAACCAAATTCATCGTATTTCAGATTTATCGTACATATATCTCGGTTGCTTAAAATCAAAACATAGTAACTCCTTCCAACAAGAATGTCCAGAAGAGCAAAAAAAAAACGGGCTACTTTGATTCGTTAGCCCGACAAAACCAGAAGAGATAACGATTTGGTTGTTTGACGAAAAGTTGTATTATATGGTTGACATTTTACTTTGTAATACTCGTAATCTTTTTGGAGTATTAGTTACACTAAAATCGCTCATACTTTATATTTTTTCGTGAATTTACCGAAATATAACTATAAAAAAACAGTATCAAAACTTAGTAAGTCTAATTTACTAGGTTATTTGGATATTTATTAATAAATTTATTTGTTTGTTATTTTTTCTTTGCGTCAAATTCAAAACATAGTAAGTTGGTATTTCAAATTCATAACTTAGAAGTCGTTGAGATGCTGGGGTTTTAAATTTGTATTCTGACATACTAAGTTTAGAATTTGTACTTCAAAGAAATTCTCGTAATCATAGCAAATTGCTTAGACTTGCTAAATTATATCTTAAAAATGACGTATGAAAATGGGTGTTTTAAGGTTAATGCCAAAAACCGTTTTTTTTTTCAAATTAGGTGTTACTAGGTTTTGAATTTGAGCAGCCGATCCGTCGGATTGATAACGTATTTCAATGCAATAATTCAAAATCAACAACTGATATTATCACTCAAAAAATGTTATCAAATCATTATCCTACATGACAGATAACTCAACTGCATTATCTTTTATATGCACTAACACTACACATTTCCGAATAGAGGTTAAATAACATATGCTAACATCAAAATACACGAAATATATCTTAATAATAGTCATAAATAATTGAATTATACTTTGACAAAATTCAAATGATGAACGTATTATTTAAGATGTAACTATTGATTGATTATTACGTTTTATTTTGAAATATAAGTTTTATATTGCCGTCTGTGGCGTAATTGGAATTACGAGTATGTGTTGGACACACACTGGGAAACTAATTTGGTCTGTTATATTGTCTGAGAAAAATCGACTATATTTCTACAATAATCGATTGTATTGTTTGTGTGTCGAATAACTCTTCACAACCTAATCGACTTCACAATCGGTTTTGACAGAATTAATCTGTCAAAATATCAGTTTTGACATTTAAACAATGTGATGGTACCTGTCAAAACAGGCTGCTAAGATTGTGAGCACTATGAAAACTATAAAGGCCCTCAAACTCGATTGATTAAGATTACTGACAGTTGATAGAGAGGTCATTTCTGCGTAAGAATTGAGCTTCATTTCTGAGTAAACTTGGTTACCAATCACCACCTTAATTAAGACGTTGAGTTGCCCACTTCGGCTCCTGTTTTGTTTTCCTTTAACCGAAATAAAACACGGCGAGGTAACCTGAATACATTTTACAAACTCAAAGGTGTATTTGAATTCCATGAGAACGCACTAGCTCACGTCGTTAAAAAAAAAAAAAAAAAAGGTAAGACAGTAGACTGTCTTGTTGTCACTATAATAACAGCAGCAGCATTGTTGTTCCAACGATTAGAAATAACGTCGCTAGTTGCTGTAATACCTACCTTCATTAATTCGTATATTAATAATAGTTAAATAAATAATAGTTGTTATAAAATTAACAGTTCCTAAAATATATGACATTCCTGCTAAATATCTGCAAAATATACCCATGAACAACATTGGAAGAAAGTGTGGGATATGCTGTTTCAGTGCCATTTTCTACAATTCTTCTTGAAATAAAAGAGGTACAGGGGGGTAATAATTTACCTTACTATCCTTTGGGAGAAAGGTCAAAAACTTCTGTCATATTAAAAAACTAAACTACTAGCTTTATTCGAAGGCAAAGGAAATAGGAAGCGAAAAGGCGGACGCACAGTGGGCAGTCCTTATCTCTAGCAATTAAGCAGCCGTACCTAATTTGATAAAGATTTGATTTGAGCACGCGCTCCCCGCTGCGTTCATTCGTTATTCTGCGTACATTGTGATCAAAAACTATCGTTGGATCTTGTAAGGTGATTTATCGTAGAGACTTTCACCATTTTTGGTACTGAACTTTACATATCTATTTAAATAAACTTTATTTGCATTTACGCATCTACATTATATACATTGTAAATCAGTATTACACATAGGCTATAATTTATAAAGATGCTAGTATCTTTATAAATACCCGACAGACTTCGTCCTGTCAAAAAGATTTGTAAAGTGGCAGTTATTTGTTCCTACTTATTTTATAGATAATTAAATGTAAAAAGTAGTTATAGTGACGTAACTACAATAGTTAGACATATGGTCTAGCGAAGTTTTTTGTAGATATTGATATATTCTATAATATTGTCGAACATTTTTTTGTCCTATCATTAATACTCTTCGCAACGTATGCGATGAAAGAGATTTTATGGCTATTTTTTTTAACCCTTCGGTTGGTTTTAATAAGAATTTCTAAAGATTTCTATAGTAATCTAGTACTAAATATAGCCTATGTTACTCAATGATAATGTAGCTATCTAATGAAAAAAGAATTATTAAAATCGGTCCAGTACTTTTTGAGTTTATTCGTTACATACAAACATACAAATCTCTCCTCTTTATAATATTAGTGTAGGTTGCGTAAATTGTCTACAATATGACGATAGTGTCAAGTAAGCAGAAAAAAGTCTATCATCTGTGCAAACGAAGTCGCGGGCACCAGCTAGTATGATTGTAAATTGTATTTTGATGTATAAACTATTGTAGAAGATATGAAACAAAATATGTCAACGGAGGGTATAAAAGCGAGTGCAAACTATCGACCCGGGCATTGCTGTCCGTCATTTTTGCGTGTTGTCGCTAACGAAAGACAGATGGCGCTACGTGTGCTATGTAGCGTTCGAGCGTTCGACAGCAGCCGAACTTATCCGAGCGCTCTCGAGCTCAGAGGCTTCGTGGCGACGTCCAGTCTCATTTACTTAGTCGACGAGTGAACACATGTTTTTCAAATTACCCTCTATAGTTTTCTATTAAATATTAGTTTTGTAAAAAGTTACGTCATTCTCTTAATAATAGCGTGAATCTTCTTATACTATAATATTGTAAAGTTTCATTAAAATCCATTCAGTAGTTTTTACGTAAGAGAGTAATAAACATCGTAACACTTACAAACTTTTGCGTTTATGATATTAGTAGGATGTGAGAACTATCATCATAAGGCATGTATGTAAATGCTCTGTACAGTTTCAATCAAAACTAACCGTAAAATGCCACAAAAGTGTAAAGACGATTCCGTGCCATAGCGAGTCAATGCCACCATCAAATAAGCATTCCCGTCGTACTGAATAGCAGTACCATTAGGGCTGGCGAAGGGCGAAAGATATACCAGTCCATATTGGCAGAGGACACGCAGACCGCGACATGTCTTAAGCGACCCCCCTAATCAATTAACGCAGGACCTTCTAGACCTGCAAGCGGCGGCGTCTGAGCCGTCGGCTCCCTTGTCTCCCCCTATTCGGCAGCCTTCTGCTTCGCCACAAGTAGGTTCCCAACCAATACAGGCCGGTCCCACTTTGGAGAACCGCGCCTCTTCTAGCGCTTATGCCCTCTCCATGGGGCAGCGCTAACCGTACCTTTCCTGAGGTGCGGCCCCCTTCCATATAAGCCAGTAGGGTCATTAGGACCAAAGGCTTAGGCTGAGTTTAGTCGGTAGGTCTGGTGGGTCGAGCCGCCTCGATTCACCAGGAGTCCGACATAATCAACGCATCCCTGCTTGCCTGTTGCGTTGGTATCCATGACGGATTCTCAGCCTCCTCTCCTGAAGAAAAAAAAAAGCGAAAGATATTCAAGTCACTGGTTAATTGGTCATGGAACTAACTACATCGACAAGAGTTCTTAAGCACAAACAGGAGGAATTTATTTAAGTTTATGATGATTCATAGCTGAAGATAAAATTGTGTATTTATAATTTTTGATAGGAAAATGAGAAATGCAATAGGAGTCTTTTCATAATGACACCTATCTCCTGCTATAAATTAGCCTAATTTAGTATATATCTCCTAAAAAAACACAAAACTTTTTGGTTCCAATTCGTCCATTTCAAGACTTGGTTAATTGGTAAATAACTATAGCTTTGAAGTCGATGTTCTTGTCGACTCAATTTATTACTTTAATAATATAATATAATGGTATATATTAATATTTTTATAAGATTAGTTTTATTATTATTATTCGTTCATGTTTTTGTCTCCTCTTTTAGAGGGTTTACACCAGATACGCGGGCCAAAGCCAAGCGTATAAGGGATCAAATGACGAACTTAGAAACTAGCGTGTAATACGGCATATATTTAGAATGATGAAGGCTTTTTGAATCAAGGTAAGTGTATGGGCGGGTACATCTATTGTATCCAGGCTTTGTTTAAGTGAATTTGGTATAACCCCGGTTGAAGACAGAACTATGGGGACTATGTGAACAGCTTGATAACAACTTATTATTATTAATGTATAATTGCATGTTATTGCAACTAACATATAAATAATTATATAAATTTAAAAATTTACAAATATTCATACTAATATTATAAATATGAAAGTGTGTCTGTCTATTTGTCCGTCTTTCACGGCAAAACGGAGCGACGAATTGACGTGAGTAACATAGGCTACTTTTTATCCCGGAAAAATCGACAGATCCTGTAAGATGCCTGATAAAGACTATTCAAAAACTACTGTTCGGATTTTTCTGCAGTTTTCATTAATAGACAGATGATTCTTGAAGGTGTTAGGCTATGATGTATCCCGGAAAAACCGATAAATTCCACGGGAGGCGCAATAAAGGCATCGCTCAAAAACTACAGCACAGATTTTCATGCGGATTTCATCAATAGATAGAGTGATTCTTGAGCAAGGTTTTGCAGTATTTTTTATCTCGGAAAAACGGATAGTTCTTCCGGAGTTCCGGACTTCCGCGCATATGTGGCCGTGGGCAAAAGCTATGACCCTTAACCCTCTATAGACCCAATCCCGAAATCCACGCGGGCGAAGCCGCGGGCAGAAAGCTAGTATAAATTTACATTAAAATATTTGACGCAATTAGCGTATCTTTTTAGCTTAATTAATTTATAAATATTGGATGACTTATACTAATAAGTCATCACATCTCCTACCACACCGAAGGACACGAGCCTACTTTATGTAAAGACGATTAGGACCTTGGTCAACCACACTGATCTAGAGCGGATTGGTTGACAATATTTAAATGTCTTCGCAACTGTATGCAGGTTGCCTCACGATGTATTCCTTCACCGTAGCAACGTCAGATAAATGTACATTAAAATTCCAATAACACATTGGTACATAGCTGGGTTGACTCCAGGTTCCCGAAGCATCCGATAGCTACCATGAGTTTACATCTCGACAGCGTAAATTTTTGGTATGAAAACTTTGTACAGCGCCCCTAGCGGAATGTAATTGTATTATTCTTTGATATTAAACTGAAATGACTTTTGTAGTTTACTATACGTCAAATATATATCGAAAACGATAACTAACTCATGGTAAAGCTGCAGTACCGAGACCACAGCGTCACTGACGCCCCTCCAGTACCAAATAACCATGTTTCCAATAGCAACCATCCCAAAAGTTTCGCTTCGAAGGTTGCTATCTGTTAACGGTACGTTTTGAGTAGGAAACAAGCAAGAGATCGTACGCACCGGCAACAACTCAACGCCAGAACAGCCGTATATTTCATTAAAATTTAGTCGCTAAGTCCCAGAGGCTACTTCAGCTTACAACGTCTAGTGACCTGTACAACTTTAGCAGTTTTAACCATTAAGTGATCCTTCTGAACTAGCCGCCATTATTAAGGAGCTTGCATACTGAGCGTGAGTACTTGCTTGTACGTTTTTTTTTTCGTTTAAAGATCTTCCGAAAACAAATAAAGTATCAAATGGGTAAATAATAATTATCCATGTCTCTGAATACATTAATAGCATTGTTATCGTATTTCGGTTCGTATTTCATTAAGTTTAGTTCGTCTGTTTTATCGTTAACATGTAAAAGGCAAAATAAAAGGTTACAGACTGCAGTTAGATTACTAGGTCTGCAATACTATTGCCAAACTCTCGTACACGTAAAAACGCAGCTGAAATGCAGTTGAAATGAAGGCGTCGAGATTACTATGAAATTTTTGCAAGAATTGCGAACCTTTAGTGACAGGGACTTAAATGGAGTCTTATGTTAAAAGACCTTAAGTGACGAACTGCACTGGGCATTTCTTATTTCAAATAATGATTATGACACATTTCTATAAATATGCAATGTTTTATACACAATGCAATTAAACAACTCAAAAGCGCCATTCCCAAACGCCAACTTTGCAAGCGCCCTAACAAACACAGGAAAAGTGCCGTTTCGCGAACCGGTCATTTGTGGTCGCGTTACTGATAGGATTTTCATATTTTACTGGTGTGTCAAAGGTTTTTGTTTCCTGTTGTAAACTCAGCGTTACAGCACTGTTGTGGCAAATCTAGTCTGTTGTTTATTTCCCACGACTCCGCTGTTTATGACACCACGTAGCCACTTCACCGCAGGTGAGATTTTTATACTAGTATATTTCCCTTGTATGCGATGTCGTGAACTCGTGAGAAGTAGAAATAAGTAAAGTGATAAGTATAAAATCATAGGATAATGAATAGCACACTGTAACAATATTTTTGGAACTAAAAACTTTATCGGTTTATTTCACTTTGAGCAGGTGATTTTATCCAGATTATCAAATTTCACATTATTGTGTTCTGAAGACATTATTCTTCTTATCCTGAGTGATGTAATTTCACATTTTTAATTGGATACATTTTAAACACCTGGGATTATTATAATAGGCATTATTTTTATTACATAATACATAAGTTTTACATAAGTCATGGATCTGAAACCTAAAGATTTTTATAATGCACGTGTCGTGAATTGCAACATACAAATCTCATTCCAAGCAAATTCGATAAAAATTTAAGTGGAGCATACTAGGTTTAAAAGTTGTTTCCTTAAGTTACCTGCTATGACTTTATTATATCTGTATCAAAAATATAGCGTATCAGAGTCTACTTTTGAATGAGAAATCTTATTGATTAATTTAGAAGTAGTAAGATGGTGAAATAGCGTTTTAAACAGAGAAACTTTCCAGTCTCACCAACAAAAATATTTCATTAGTTCTAAAAAATCTAATAACTGATGAAGGAGTTAGAGCTGATGGTTTTGATAGACCAGGCTCAAGCATAACGAACCAGTGTACAAATATTATATTTCCTACTTGATTTGGTACCACAGTACATTAGCATAACGTTCAGTTGTTATTGTATTCATTGAATTTTTGATTTACCGTAAGCTAAACTACTAATTTTAGTTAACAAAATTTCCAATAACGTGTATAGTTTTAAAATTCATGTTAGCTATATTGAAGTGTAAACAAGAGCAGAAAAGCGTGATAAGTTATTATAATTGTAAGGAAAACGTCCACACTTAGAGAACTTTGTCTAGATTTCAGTAAAACTTTTGACAGAGTATACTGAAATGTAAACGATTGCAGAAATGTGTTGTTATGTCTAAAGCTATCTGATTATGGTTATGTACATGAAATTATACATGACTATTTACTGAATAGGTTTGAATCCTATCTAAATAATACCACTTAGCTCGTATGTCACGGTTTATTAGGATTACTTTAGTAGTCGCACAGGGATAATACTTAAGCCCCTCTTTTTTAAATCTTTATCAACGATTTTATTGACCAATTGACATGCTCTGTCCTGGTATGTATCAGGATAGAACAGTTAATTAATCGACCTTTTTATCGTAAACTGATGTCTACTTAGTAATATAAGTCTTAATGTAGATAGATGTTGTATTGTGTAAGTTTTGTTTGATTAGGAAAAACAGTGATAAATAACTTAGACCTACTATATTCGGAACAGAGCTTTGATTAAGAATCGTTTATGAGGGATTCGACTGTACCATTTGATGAGCAATCAAACTTCCTTATATATTGCGATGACATAGATGAGCACATAATGCTAATTATCATAAGATCCCGCGAAGATATTAAAAACAAAGAAACACTTTTAGTCTCTTTTTTATCAAACCAAGAAGGATTCTCGAGTATTGTCCCGTATGGTCACTTTTTAACGATGTCAATAGAATTGAAGATCTTCAGAAAAGATGTTTCGGATATCTTTAGTGTAAATTGAATTTAGGTCGAAGCCTAAACTCACATAATAAACGTAAAAAAAATTGATTTTGCTATATTGTTTATACAACGGATCGGCTCCTTCCCGTCTCTATAAATACGCCGCACAGATCTCGACAGCCCGATACTTTTGCTTGTCAAGTTTTTAAAAATAACATCTCCTGTTATAATTCGATCGTTACAATTTCAAACCTGGATAGAATCAAGCGATCCGGTTCATTATACACATATCGCATTCTCAATATAACGATGAAACATGCGATTTTAGCACGAATAGAAAAGTAATTTCCTAAAACACGTACGTATAATGCAATTCTATTAATTAACATCATTGGCAACGGAATAACATGCGAACCTCAATTAAGGCGAAGCACCGCATCACGACGAACTCTGAACACAATGTTACCAACGAATTAGAAAATGAAATAAAGTCTGGAAAATAAACATTGCATTGCATGCTGTTTCGCCCCATCTTACTTTTGCGTCATAGAGTCGAATATAGCATAGACGGGTAACACGTTGCTTTTTGTTAAAAACTCATACATTAGAATAATTGCAATGGACAACTCCCGGTGGTGGGTTATTAAAAAAACATTAGCCCGTGTCATATTAATTAGCTTATAAGAAATGGGTTTGTTGTTTCAATTGTTCGGGATTTTGTGCGGCGCATTTTGTTCTAGCTTGCAATTATACTTGTACGGGTTGTTAATTATTAAGTTATTAGCTCGTGTGTAATTATGGAGGAGTGCTTCGTTTCCACTTCGTTCGTGGAAATTGTAGCTGTTGGTGGCCGTAATTTGGCTAGTACCTGTTTGTTTTAGATTAACTCCTAGCTAACTCCGCTGGCCATAACATAAATGAGTCAGCAGAGGAATACATTATCCACATAATCACTCAAATAATAATCTGAATCGATTATAATTAAATATCTTACAAACAAATCAAAATGAAATTTAAGTGAATATTAATTCGATTATAATTTATAAATTATAAACAATGGCGTTTAGCACAGTTACTGGAGGAAGAATCTATCCGAAGGTCGTCTGCTTCGGTACCTCCGTCATACTTATTATTATCCCAAAATAGCAGTCTTCGTATTGCTTTGTTCCAGTGTAAAGGGTAAGATAGACAGTGAAATTACTGGCACTTTCATTTTACATTATGTCTTATGTTGGCAATGCACACTGTGGGGGTTGCAAATTTATTTGCCAATTTATAAATTATAGACGACTATAGCCACTTACCACCAGGTGTACAGTTTGCTTGCTTATTAATATAGAGCAATTAAAAAAATCAGTAAAGCACACATTTCTAATTTGAAAATACAAACAAACAACGACAAGCAAGAAATTGAAAAGAACACGAAGACCAAAGTGTACCATAAAATGTTACAAACAGAATCAATCAACAACAAAGTAAGACGGTGTCGCGTCAAAGGTTAAAATAAACACGCCTGTAAAGATCAACATCTTTAATTAGATGACAGACAAACTGACGAGGTTATTCTCGGCTGTGTGGTGTGAGTTTCGTTTGGGCAAAGATTAGGTCAATATCATAGACGATTTCTGCGGCATGCTCTATGCTCTTTATTAAAACATAATTATTATTATTAAATTCATGTCAAAGTGTTATTGATATTTTTATTTCCACATTATTAATTTACTTATGATTATTGAATTGGTGCTTGTGATAGACAATCTTGCTTTTATGTAGGCGTAGGTATAAAGCGCTGGGGTGAGACGACAGACCTCCTCGTGGTGCACCCTGGGCAACGTCTTTTGGCGACTAATTGTCTGACAGAGGGCCCACCGAGAGGGAGGTCGTGATGGTTCGGTGTTGGTGCTAGCTCTCCTTCGGATGACGCGCTTGCGCTGACGTTCGATCACTCCTTTACAAAGAGGGATCGCTGAAGTTTTTGGTGGGTAGGTCTCCCCTTTCTGGGGAGGAGAGCCCCACATAACCAGTTCTCGGAGTATTAGCAATTTCATGCATTTTATTCAAGGTAAGAAAAAAAAGATTAGTAATTAATTTCTAAAATGGTAATTAATATTTTATAAAACATTTTGTAATGAACTGAACATAATGTTTAATAAAACATTAGGCAATAAATAAACATTCGTGTCTACAATAGTAGAGAACTAATCTATGAACTCATGCCTTGCAGTGAAACGAGAGTACCGGCAAATTATCGTTTAATTACAACGAAAAATCTGAGAGTTTTCTAATGAGCAGAGATACTTCTGACGTGCGCGAACATAAATAAGCCTAGCACGAGTTCACATCAAAATTAATTTTCATAGTAAGTACAACACTCAATGCTTTATTTATATTCAGCTCAGTAGACCTACCGTGATCGTTTTAAACAGGAATAAAACCTCAGTGCAAGCGAGATGGTGCTATACGCTGCAAGAGCGTTGTCTCTGTCTCAGTACTGTTTTAACCCTACTCTAAACAATCATGGTAAGGCTCCGATTTATCTCTTACCAGTAGTCGTTTGGGTTAAGATAGTAGGATTCATTTTAAGCTAGCTGTAGCTTTATTTAATACAATCAACTTAACAAACGCAGTCAGCCAATTAAAATTATTTCGGAAAATGGACATTTGCTGCAAACTTCCTAACAAGAATGGGCATTCCAGGCCGTCGAATTGAATTATGTCCATGCCTTCACATATGGAGGAGGACTGGCAAAAATGGATATGATATGGAATAAAATGTAAGAGAAAGTCTGATAACTGCGAATTAAAAAAAACGCTTTATGGAGATTAATGTGAAGTACAGTCATGATGTGATATTAAACGTTATTGACAAATAAGCAGACTGTCCACCTGATGGTAAGTGGCTACAGTCGCCTAAGTACATCTGGTTACTGTTAGATTTTGTAAAAATTTACAACCTACAGAAGAAATATACTGTCCGTTGCCAACTTGTGACATAAGTTGAAACATGGTATATAATAATTTCTCTGTCATATCTCACCTTTATAGTGAATGTGATGATCTTAACCTTGTGGTGAATGATTGAATATGTGATGATATTTGAAAGATACGAAAAGATGTCAAAATGTAAGGTTATGATCGGAAACCAATGTTTAGAGCAAGTAAAAGAGTGTATCTCGTTTTACAAAAGATGGTATGTATAGGTCTGACATTGAAAGAAGCGTAATGGCAGGAAACAAAGTGAATGGGGCTATAAATCTCTTCATTGGCAGTCAAAAAAATTGGCGTGATGCTCGCTCTACGTATGCTGAGTATGGCAAAAGAAAGACAAAAGCAAGGCAGTGAAAAGGAAAGGTTGGGTTTTTGGGGAACGGCTGGAGTGACGATGAAGGATAAATTGCGAAATAGTTTGATAAGAGAAATGGTCGATGTGAAAGATGTAATGACAAAAACTAAGAAGGGATTGCTTAGATGGTGTAGAGAAGAGACGTAGAAAAGATGGACGAAAGACGACTGACGAAAGAAATTTACAAGGAAATATAAATAAGCCAACCAAATGTAGACGAATATACTTGGACCGAATAGGTGATATACAGAAGGAAGGTCAGGTCGAGAGTACTCGTAACTGACGAGCGTGCATGAAAGAATTAATGAAAGTCTAGGAAGTTAGGGATATATGTCTGGGTCGTAGCAAGTTGAAAACTGTGATATCTACTTACCCCCAGCAAAAAGAGGTATAAGTGTATGTATGTACATATATATATTATAGGTGGCGCTGTAGTCATGCCCCCTATCACGTCAAGCCATAGGGTCATTAGGACCAATGGCTTAGGCTGAGTTTAGGCGTCATTAGGTCTGTTGGATCGACCAGGCCTCGATTCGTCAGGAGTTCGACATAATCGCCGTGGCACTTGGTTGCGGTGCTATCCATGAGGATTCTCAGCCTATCCTCTCCAGGAAGAAAAAAAATCTAGTTACGCTACTGGTCAGCTCCTCGATTGACTCCTCGACTATTGATAGACTCAGGGCTAAAATGCCATGTGTTAAATGTGTTTTTTCGTATTTTTCATTTCACCTGCCTGCATGAACCTTTGAAGAAATTGATAGATGTACGACAAATCACCCAATCCGCATTGAGCCTGATTGAATAAGTCCGAATCACACTAATGATGATGCTGTGTACTCGATAGCAATGCGAGCATTATGACTGTGCAAACAGGTAAGACGGAGGCTCCTAAGTATGTGAGGCTAGTATTTATATCTCTTTTATATTCCCGACATTGTCACACGTAACCAGTGTGTGACCACCTTTTCTTGCGATAATGTAGCGTGTTCGTGTGGTTGTGATAAATTTAAACCAAGACTAACCTATCACATACATACGTAACTATCTAAACTACTAATACGCGCGGTCACGTAATAATGTCAGCGCATCTAGGCGTGGCTTTGTGATTAATTGCGAGTGGTCATACAGCAGAATGGTTGTGATTCAATAGGAGATAAGCTATCAGATGCTATAAATTCATTTCATTTACTTTAATTCCTTTCAAAGATAATTGCTTCATTGCGTGTACGTGGTATTTTTGCAGTGACAATTTTTATATCAGCTTACAAACATAGATATAGTCATGCTCGTTTTCCCTAAAGATTAGGCTGAAGTACTATAATGTATAAACTCCCAAAGTTATTATAAGCTTCAGCTTTATAAGGGTGACCTTTATTTTGCCGATGTTAAATGGTCACGATTACTGCAGTATCGAACATAAATATGGAAATATTCATATTGTCTGCTTTAGCACAGGAGACAGAGTATACAAATTCGTTTATCAACAAATATTATTGTGAAACAAAATTTTGTAATTATTACTTAGTGCCTAATAGCCATATGGTAGTTTTGTATTTCTGCTTTCGCTGATCAACGACCTTTATGGGATCTTTTGCTTATCGCTAAACAATCGCTTACGAAAGTTGGCTGTAATGAGCGACCAAGATTTATACTCGTCAGCTTAAATTGTCGAATCTGTCGCATAACTCAGTCTATACTCGTCTATCTCGACATCAGGCCGGCTTGCGATGTAATCAAAACTTCTTTTTGGTTGTTTTTTACGTGAAAAACAATGCAACCTAAAAATATAGGTACATAACATTTCTGCGTAGTAAAATAATTTCAATACATACATAATTAACTAACTTTTGAAATTTAAGTGCCATAGAAAAAGTGTCAGTTTTGATTACAATTAAAAATACGAATTAAGTAATTTTAAATTAGAAATAATCTCAAAAACAACTGCTGTTGTTTTACTTCAGATTTTTGTTCATTGTCGACTATAATTTAATGACTACTATTTTTTTTGCCTTTAAAACTATATTATTACTTAGTTTGTCATTACATTGACATTACATTGATATTGTCAGTAATGTCTATTGACCTATGAGTGAAAGTTTCATATAGTTTGATGTTTTCTTTATTAAATAAATAAGGAAAACATTAATATGCAATAAGCTAAATCCTTTGAAATCTATGGAGATTTCTATGGAGAATAATTTCCTACTTTAAGCGCCAAATTCATTGAAATCTATGGAGTTTTCTATGGAGAATACCGCAATTTCATACTTTAACTGCTTCATATTTTATCCATACTCAAAGTTGGTCGTTATTGGTTTCTAAATTACCTACATACATACATATTTCACACGCGCAGACATATATAAAATAATGCAAATAATAATAATAATAATGAGTAAAAACGAACAAAGGTCATTAATTAGTTTATTTTTAATGGCGTTCATATTATCAAGTGATAATTTCAAATTGTTATCGGACATCACGATCTTAATCAACTGCATGTCACAACACTCCTGAAGAGGGCTCATTCATTTTTACACACAAAGATTGAATAACTTAGTTTGCGAAAAGCAAGAGATAATTACTAAGATAGCGTACGTCAAGTATGCCTGGTAATGTTATCATTCTGTTTCATCTGGTCAGTTGTGGGTTGAAATGAACCTTATTACAACGGAGTAGAGGGCTTGTTTATCGCGCGTGTCTATCTTAATGTGTTGTGTATTGTTGGTATCGCCTGCCCTTTCCGTTAGCCGTCCTGATGAGTGGACGGCGCTCCCATCTTGTCCGTCAACGTTTATCGCTGGACAAGGTAAGTTATTTGCTCAACAAAAAGTCAGCCGTTGGGCCCCGAGGGCGAACCTTGAAGCAGTCCTATCAAAAATATGTTAAAATAAATGGTCTGATGAATTAGTACCGATAAGATTACTTTTAATTATTGTGCTTCAGTCAAACATGGTATAAATATGTATGGAACTTTTATATACGTATCTTCAATAGAAAGTAAGGATTTCTTTTGATTTTTAATTACTCGTAAGAGTTGTGTTTTGTCATTTAAGCATAATTTAGGTTTCAGAGATCTTAAAAATTTGATATTGCAAATGAACATATGATTAATGGGACAAAGTGTTAATTAAAGCGTGCTTTTATGAAAAAATATTCCTGTAAATAACTAAGGATAATGGAAACATCCCAATTGTTTAAGATGAAAAATTTGCTACAATAAAGTACGATAAATTGACGCTACTTCAAAGGTTTAGCTGTTTCAACAAACAAAACAATCTTCATCTATTTAAATACACGCAATAAACAAAGCATCAATTATACACAAAATGTCATACAAGATCAAATTACTATTAGAAGTCATGTAATATAAAACAGTAATAATGTTATCAAAATAATATTTATTCAAATATTCAATAAATGTAAATATAATGTATATAAACCTACGCATCCTTTAACCTATTGATGTCAAACAAATATAAAATTAAAAGTTCTCAATAGTTATGTAACCTTATACGCGCGTTCGTACGAGGAAATACAAATATAAATGTAACTGTTAAGCAAATTCGATTGAAATACATTGTTCTGAGACTGTCTTCCAATTAACGTCACTATTATAATTATCATTGCTGGACATTGGCCTCTCCAAAGGACCTTTACACCTTCCTGCAGTATTCACCAAATCGTCTGCCAATTTCGTAGGAGGCCTACCAACGTTGCGGTGTTGTTGCTTGCTACTTGCTACTTTACCTTCAGAACCCAATATTAGGGCCCATCCATAAATTACGTCACACGGTTAGGGGGAGGGAGGGGGTTGACGAAGTGTGACATTGTGTGACAAGGGGGTGGTGGGATCTTCAATTTCGTGACGTCACATTTTAAAATCTATTAGAAGGTAACTGTTAAAACGCAATCTTTAAATTATTACTATTAGTATGAAAAGTGCTGTAAATATTAACTTTTATTGTAAAGTCTGTATACTCTCATAAATAAAGAAAGGAATAGTATCTTCTTCTATCTATTAATAGGGGTACTCCCGAAACGTACTATTTTTATAATTGATTATAAGTAGGTAGGTGATTTTGAAAAATATAAAAGAAAATCATGAAATGACCATATACTTATATAATATAAGTAATCGTTTTTTGTTTTGTTAATTGATTTGATGTTTATTAATATGAAAATAAAAAAAAGGGGGGGGGAGCCTCATGAATGTGACTAGCTGTGACGAGGCCGGGGGAGGGGCAAAAAATCACGAAATTCGTGTGACGTAATTTATGGATGACCCCTTACAATATAAGAAGAAAAAACAACTAGCTAGTTTTTTCTTCTTTGAAGTACAAGATGTCTTGTGCACTAATTATGTAGCTTCATTGACTTTTAGAAGTGATTATGTAAATAACAATTGAATAAATCTTATATTTGTCTTCAATTCCTCTCTAATTTGAAATCTGGTATACAAGTAAAGAGTTCCTTCACACGTTGGGCGTAACAACTCGATAGGTTGCATCACGGTTCAGTCCCTTTCGGAAGGCAACGTGTGGCTTCCACGTGGGTGGCTGAGCAGCACAACAAAACGGTTATTGTAATATTAATATATTATAACAGGTTTTAGCTGTCACACTAAATATGGTCACCGATCTTGTAAACGATGGATGTCAAAGTCGATGTTCGTAAAAAGTTAGTTTTTTAGTATTTTTTATATCAAATTTTACAAGCGTACTATCCACCTGATTGAAAGTACACATAGCAAAATAGGTTCTTGTCATATTCGCAATAAATTTTAACTACAGACATAAGATGAAAGTCATGGTACATAGAAATTCACACTCTTGCATTATTATTCTAACAGAAGATGTTGCATTGTGCATAAGCATTATATATATATTTCATTAATATTTCACATTATGTTCGCCTTTTAAAAAAATCTTCAGGCACATTCTACAAACATGAAAATTCTATGTTCAAAAAATCGATGATTACGGCAATGCGTTAGTGATGCATCTGGTATTATATGCGTCCATAGGCCACGGGTACTGCTTATCATCACGCAATCTTTTACAAAGCAAAAACATTATTATAAATGATACAATGAGTAAATTAAAATAATGAAAAGATTTTTTTAGACTACGCTCTATTGACATTTATTTTGTTTGATATTCAGAACAAAACAAATAAATCACCAATCCATATGGATTATATATATATATATATATATATATATATATATATATATATATAAATTTTAATTGACAGTATTTTTTTTTTGTAATATAATACCATTTAGAATAAATATTATATACCACCTCCATTACTGTTCGAACTCTACGCACGCAAGGAGCGCCTCGGCGTATCCACTCATTACGAAGCCCTAGCATACAATCACCGATTCTATGCACTTATAATGACCCACTGCCGTCCTTTATTACCCAGGCAACCCAGGCATTACGGGGAGTCTCAGCTGAAGCTAATATATCGATTAACTTGATACTTATCCACGAGTAAATAGGATTTACGTAAATTTAAACATGAAATTGAAAATAAATTGTTAGGGTAACTGTCTTATAGGATTATTAAGCGATATTTTGTTTCTATATTTGATATTTTTTTATTTTGTTATTTATAAACATGACAAGGAAATTTAAAATAAATATTTTCATACATCAAGTAAAGAAACTGCTGTTGCACTTGGCTGTAGAAAACCGTTGTACAGAAATACTGGTGTAGATTCTCATTGCTAGTATACGCTAGGAATATTCTGTAAACAGCAAGGCTCAGATTGTATTAGAGTCGTAATAAAATTCATAGACAATTGCATATATATGAGAAATACTGACCAAGTGCAATTTGAACTCGTAAATTTGACGTCCACTACACAGCAAACATTTAATTTGTTTCCTTTTAATCAATTTTATTTTTTAAATGAATTAATTAATAAATATCATGTAATTATTTCAGCGTCTGGTTGTTACCAGTCATCAATATCGATGAAAAAGAAGCAAAAAAGTCATGTTTGTTGTATGGTTCATAAATATTCATTATGTTGTGTTTTATTGAATATTTGTCGTTATAGCGGCAACAGAAATAAATTATCTCTAAGAATTTCAACAGTATAACTATCACTGTTTATGAGAAATAATACAGGTGACTGACAGACAACGGAATCTTAGAAACAGGGTCTGGGGCGAACTTTTAGTTTGTACCTTTGGGTACTTTGAAACCCTAAAAACAATGTCGTCCAAGTGTTATGACTCAGGCGAAATTATTTTAATTAATTTTGTAATGTTGTGTATAGAGCGAAAAAACGCGATTCGGCCTACTCTTGTTAAGAAATTCCTTTTTTCCATTTTTCAAACGTGTGGTATTAATTTTTTCAATAATCTCATATACCACATATACTGTACATGTTAGATATATATAAATCCAGCCCTAGTATCAAGGGACAAACTATCGCCGCAACATCAAAATGTCTCAGTAAACAACGAGCCTTATAACAACGTGACAATAAAACATGAGCCAATAGCGCTGGCCTCAATTGCTAGGATTTGAACCCGTGACATTAGGGCCCTGGGTGAGCATCTAATAAATTGATAAACTTATCGATTTTAATCTGCAAGGTCGACCGCTTAATATAGATTTTAATCACTATTAGTTATAATGTACCTTTCGTATAAATAATTGCACAGTACGAGATATTTACGATATATATTAAATATTGATTTAAATTGTTTATTACGAAACTTATGTAGATGAATGAAAGAGTTCTATAGTTAGCCAGGTTTTTTAATTGAGGGAGACTCTTTATTCGGATCGTTTGTATGTCGCCGCTAAGACGGTTGCTTTCTTCTTACTTATTTCTGATGCCAAATAGCAATGTTCGCATTACTGTTCTGGTCTAAGAGGTTTGATAGGCAGTGCGTAATTACTGGGTATTGTGATTTCACATTTAAATGTAAAAAGTCACATGTTGGCAACATGTGACATTTTCAACCGTCACCCTGACATTTTCGCCGTCCAAAACCCAATCACTTCTAAAACACCAAACTCTGTTAAATTGAATTGCAAAATCACCTGGAATGCTTAGGGAACAGTATAAGTTTGGACATTAGTAATGATTCTTAGAAGTAGAAAAGACGGCAGGCATTCAGCTTTTCAGACTCCATCATCGTACTGGAAGAGAATCAAGATCTTGAAACCGCCGCTTAAGTCAGTAGTGAAACGGCGTGTGAAGGATAATGGACCTGAATATGCTGGTCAGCAACAAAAAAAAAGCAGAAGTATATGGCCAACAATAGACGTTGATTTAATACAGTTAAGGAGGTCGGAGTGAAATAAAACCTTCAAAGTGTTCATAAGATATTTGTGCTTGGACGGTCTGCTGACAAAGGTGAAGACAGAGAACCTGAAGATGCTATGCGACAGAAGGTGTTTGGGATGTCAACCTGCATGAGATTCGTGTGAATGACACGTAGTTTAGTAACAATAAGACATCGGGTGATAATGAAGTTACAACCAAAGTTCTCAAAACTTACAGACTACAAGTCCAGAAGACATTTCAGAAACTATTGAAATTGATCATAATGTGCGACAAAACGCCTAAAGCATAGCACAGGAGCGTGGTGATAGTGTTCTTCCAAATGTCAATCCGAATTCTGGATCAGACTTCAAAACCGATTTGGCTCCAGCGATGAATAAAGCGAGCAACTCCTATGTAATACCCACTCTTGTGAAAGTTGGAGGTTGGGTTGGAGGGACTATAAGTTGTTTATGAGTATATAAATATAGAGTCAATAATCTAACTAGGTAGGCCTTTTTATTTTTTGAGGGTGAAATTCCACCTTGTGCACCATGACACCGCGCCGGCAAGACGCGGCCGTGTGTGGGGCTCTCCGGTCAAGAGGATCGGCCTACCCACTAAAACCCCCCCGAGTTCTCTGGGCCCATACGGAGCACATGGCGGGGTGCGCTCTCGCGATTCGACCGCCATGTGTCCCGGGGCCAGCTCGACCAAGATTTGGTCAAGCCACCGCCAAAGGAGGGGCTGTCCGAGAACCCCTGGACAGTCCCTCAGACAGAGAGACTTCACCACGGCGTGTGCGCTTAGCCGGACGCGCACGCAGCCTCACGGTAGGGTCACTAGACAGGCAACACCGCGCTTGCGTGTGCCCGCCTTCGCCTACCAATCCGTCTGCGGCGGAGGGGAGCGGCCTCAACGTCCTCCTCCCGCTCCCTCTCCGCGGCCTCCTTCTGCGAGATGACGCTCTCGCAGAAGGAGGCGACAGCCTCCCATTCCGCCTCACCGCGGAGCATGGCCACGACCACGCTCGGCAGCGAGAGGTCGCTGTTTCCCAGCGCAGCGGTTAGTTCGCTGCGCTGGGAAAGCGGTTAGTGTGTGCTCGGACGTGTCGTCGGGAGCACCGCAGTGGTGACACTGCGGCGTCATCTCCCGACGTGCGACCTTGTGCAGGTAGTGGCCGAAGCAACCATGCCCGGTCAGTACCTGCACCATGCGGAACGAGAGGCTGCCCTGCCGGCGCCCAACCCACTCCTCCAACACCGGATAACTAGGTAGGACTAACTTCCAAAAAGCATTGTACTTATTCCTAGTGATAACAGCTGCACTGAAACCAGATTACATACAACTAGCTTAATGCGCCTGATCACATGAAGTAAGCTGAAAGTTATCTAAAGGATAATTTAGAGGACTATCCTCGAAGTTTCTTTGCATTAACGAATCAAAAGTGATGATCCAAAATCACCCTTCAAAATGTCCATTTTATATACCACCGTATTGTTACAGTTCTGCTCATTTCACAATAACCTTTACATAAGAAACACTCACACATTATTTAAGGATAAATTTTCAGCGCCATCTTTATTCTCAGGAACATTTAGAAACCTTGGTAATGAAAGTCAAACGAAAGTAAAGGAAGCGTTTGCGAAGCAGTTTACGAAGGAAATATTTTAACCAAAGAGCTCTCATACTATTTCTAACAGCCCCTACAGTTCTTAAGGCTAGTATAATTCTAAAATACCGTGGTTGTTGAGAATCAATTTTTATTTACTGTTGTAAGTAGGTGATTCTCAGATGATTAATATAAGGGCATAAGTATATACTTTTCTATGGAAGCGCATGTGTCTTACTTCAACTATTGTACTAGTAAAACTTTCGGAATATTATTTCTAAAAGTACTTTCAAACGAAGTTTACATATGTTTTCATTTACTTGCACTATAGAAGTTAGGTGTTCAGACTCGGTGGTAGTAGTATGTACACTGGCGCAGTGATCTGAGCTTTTTATTACATTTTTATATATTTTATTCTTTATTTTATACATAGTCAGCCTACTATTGCTAGAATACAATACAACCCATGTTTTCAACTTACCATGAAAGTGATTAAATAATAAAGTCACATTGTATCGGCACACCACGTGAATTGTAAATTGGTTACCATTGTCAGCTCACTATTTTTTTGAATACAGAATAACTCTCGAAAGTCACATTTAGCACAGTAAATGATTCACAGTAATTGATAACACAAATATCAAATCGCCTTTTATTAGGGCACATAATATAAACTTGCCACGTGTAGTTTTTACAATTGTAAATTACTTAATATTATAAATTACTTTGTTTAACCATATTGTTTGACACTAGATAAACCCAAAGCACTGTTAAAAATGTAGATAAATGATTAATGTAGATAATTTGTGCATTAATTGTTGTGTTGTTCATAGATTACGTAACAATTAAGGGTCAACCAAAGAGCTTATATATGCGGTCCACATACTGCTTATTCCTATAAAAACGGATATTAAATAAAGGGGTTGATTATTATTATATAATTACAAAACCACGTGGTGAAGCACGTGTGCGGTTTTCGCGCCACTTCTAACCTTGAGAATTCCTATAAATACGCTCGGACGTGTCAAGTGTTGTTAAGTTTTTCAAGAGTACAATAAAGAATAAATATTTTTAAGTACAGTACTTACGTAAATTAATAAAATACCTACTTTCTATTTCTATCTATTGTTATGTAAATTAAATTATAAGTTCTTTACTTGACCACGACTATGTGACCCCGCCCTGGCGCCAAAGATGGATCCGCCCTTGTTTGCCAACTATAAATTTCGTAGAACATTCTCACGTTATTTTATTTTTTGAACCTTATGCTCCTTTTTAACCTTTTGAACCTTTACCTCTACAAAATGTTTCTTTCTCTCTGTCACCGCAAACCCAAAACACAATAGTGTGACAAAGATAGCATTATCGTAAGAGGATGTATAAATATCACCCAAATTAAAACGCCGCATTGGAAATGTTCATTATCCAGGTTACCGTTACCAGTTATAATAAGTAATCTTAAGGTCTATGAAATGCGCGCCTTAAAGTGCGTAAATAGAGGTTCATATGTACGAAAGATGATGTTTGACGATGCGCCGGTCATTCTCCGCGCATTTTAATTATGTTTGCGTTAAACTAAAGTAGATTTTGATATTAGTTCGACAAAAATGTCCGTTTCAACAAACACTTAATCCGTGGCTTGAATTTTAATGCAGACGCTTTTCTTATATTACTTTATTCTAATATTTATGATATTGTAGGTAGTTGATTTAGAATTAACTCTAAAATAAATGTGAAAATCCAGTTATTATTATTAAATAATTTTTCAATTAATAAGAAATCACCAGCAATAAATTGTGAACGAAATGCATATAATTAAAAAAAAATGTTATCATTATTATGTCCAATATGTTTGTTATAGTACTACTTTTTTCCCTCAAGAGAGAGGAGGCTGAGACCTTCATGGCTACCACCTCAACCAAGTGTGACTCCAGACCAATAGAGACCTACAAACCAAACTCAGCCTAAAGCCTTTGGTCCTAATGACCCTGCGAAATAAAGTGAGAGAAACTGCTCCTCAGTAAAGGGCGCGGTGCATGCAGTTCTACATTGACAATACAGAATTATAAAGTAAACCTGATGATAAGTAATACAGCAGCTTAATAGTAACTTTCTTAGAATCGTAATGTCAGTCTTTTCATATTAATATACATTATGTAATATAAATAACTATCCTAAGAATACACTTTGTCGATAATGAATTGATTGATTTTGATTTTGATTCCTGTCAGATTTGTAGGAAATCTTCAATCCTATAAAATCAGTGTACACGTTGGCAACGTACTTAACTATCAAATATATCAATATAGTTATTTATATTATAAAATTAGTCGTAAAATTTAGTCGGTAGCTCACGCTCGTCAGACCGCTCTGGCCGGCGTGGTTTCCGACTTAATCACCGTGAAACTTGCCGTTACGGTGGTATCCTGGGCACGTTTCGTGCTCCTTGTGAGGATTCCCAGCCTCTCTTTCCAGAGAGATAAAAAAAACTAAAAAAATTAATGTTTTTAGTTTAATGTAACGTTTTATATAATAGATTTTGGTAAATTGCTACTTTAATGTAATGAAAAGATAAAGTATAGAACAAGACCACGACGCGACGATTACCGTTTTGTGGCACCTCATAACTCCCACTTGAAATGCCATATTCTAGTACCATAATCTCACCTGTTTGAGTTGAAAAATGTCGAGTTTCACCGTGTTTGAGGTGGATATTTGCAAACGGTGCCGGAAGAGGGGCCGATGAACTTGTGAGTCAATAGACGAGCCGTCCACCCGGCAGACAAACAGGCATGACGCGTGGTCTAACTCATGAACAGAGAGCGATTGCTACATCACAAGTAAGACACAAGGTTCCGGATCTATTAATTCAAGGAAATGTGTCGAATCGGCTTTTCTTCAAACATATACCTGGCACGGTCATTTACCAGGTCAGTTTTCAAGCCCTACGACACGTCTTGAGCGTTTGAGCTAGTAGACGCGCGCTCATTTACGTTAGCTCTCTTTTTAGTTCGACCCTAACGTCTACGAACCAATGTGTTTTTTATTTTCTAATTTTTATCCGATACTCATTTAATAAAAGTCTTGTGGGATACCTGCGTAGAATCTCACGCGCTTTATTAAATAACCGACGTTGTCCGAATTAAGTCCGAACCGATTTAAGTCTGGGCACTGCCGTCTCACGCAGTCGCGCCTCGCCGAGACGCCACAGTGAATTTAAACTAACATTATAGGTCGAAACTAAATTGACATATCCCACGTTTAACATCAGTTTTCACCTTCCACTCAAATTCAAGATATTGCAACATTGGTGATGGTGTGATTAACGAGAAAGGTGTGAATAGTGCGATAAAAGATAAATTATGTCTATCAAGGTATACGTTCAAGCTGACCTTTATTCAACGTCCATAACCCAGTGGCTCTATGGATTAATGACAATGTATCTACGGTATGAACTCTTAAAGTGATATAATCATCTTGTCATACTTAAAACGGTGATGATGAGATAGGTCATAGGCATGCCTTTGGACCTCGATATATCACGCTTAAACCTAGAGTATCGCGAGTACATGATGTAACTACCCACTGGATGCTCTCCGCCGAAATCCCTTCTACCGAACAGAAGGAATAAACCTAATCGATTGTTTATTTTCGATATCTTTATACAGAAATTTATACTTATTTTATGTAAAGTATATTTGCCTTGTATTGTTACCAGAACATCATATTTTTTTATTACATATCAATGAGAGGGCAACTGTTGGCCTTCATATTACCTGATGAAAAGTGATGATACGACTGAGAGAGGGAATGAGCTCCGTAATAAGTTTGGACCTGGTTGTCTTACATCTAATTGTCGTATACTAGATTACGGATGCGGTAAATAAAGTAATTAATTATCGGAAATTGGTAAATTATCTATCATTGAAATATTTTTATCTTATTTTATTTCATTTGGTTATAAGCTAGACCAACAACTTTTATTTTACAGCGTATTAAACTTGTTTGGAAACAGATAGTCAATTATAGGTTCTGTGGGATCTTCCCAACATTTTATATATATTAACCGTATATAACTTATTTATTTTCTATCTGGTTTATAATATATAATTGTAACCACTACTTGGTATGTACATACACAATATACTAAAATAATAGGTGATACAATATAAAATTAATGTGCCAGTAAAGTTAGGAGTTCTCTTGTGACTGACGCCAAAGGACTTACGTTTGTGGACAGTGCCAATAGGCTGTGTACACTGGCGAGCCAACACGGCCGTTCTCACGGCGGTTCCGGTCGCCCCGGCTCGCCCTGGCGAACCCTGGTGTTGGATTTAAGGTTTTCTGTCCGCGTCTACAGAGATAATCCTAAAATAGGCTTTGAAGTAATGGTCTGGTTATGCAATCTTCGTAACTGAAATTTTTATATATTAATATTTATGGGTATATTTGTTATTCTTAATTAATCCATTGATAATATGCATTAAATTAACACTAAAATAGTTACTGTCGGACAATTTTATGAATGTTAAATAGGGAAAAAAATAAAAGAAGGACATAAATACTCTAAAAATAGAGTACTAGTGGCAGCAGGGTCCAAAATACCAGTGGTTAAGCCTGGAGTGAGAGGAAGCTCCGGACTAAACGTGCCGTGGCGAGAATCACCGCTTGCTGTATTATATTAATTTATCCGTCAAAGAAAAGCCTCTTTACATGTTCGAGAATTCTCTATACAGTCATTCACAGACACAATAATCGGAACAATGATCGTCTTAAGATGTCTACTTCACATGACGATTATCTCGTAGATCGAATCAAAGTATTTATATTTGGGGTGTCATGACCTGTGCCATAAAAAAAGGAATCGTTATACGATCATAACACCATAGGAGTCGCAAGTACGTTGCTGTCTTTTAAATTAGAAAGATTTTTCTTTGAAAGTTTGTGTATCGCAACAATTAATTTTGTTACAAATAATTAACTTCCTACTAAAGCGCACTATTGTGTACTGCCAACCAATTTATACAATAAACTGTATATTAATGCCCAAGAATAATATACTAGATACTATAGTAGCTACATAGTCCACAAAACTGGTCCGGCGTCGCAGCATCAACAGATTCTAGAAATACGGTGCGACCGGTCGCCGGCAGCTGTGCGGCGGATTCCAAAAAACCACAGTACTTACAAAAATAATGATAACAAGTGGGAACAGGTCCTGGCTAGTTCATGAGAACCGACGTAAACTGCGGCTCAGTAACACATCTGGCTGGACTTGTGTACCACTGTAATATAATAGTTGTCTTTTTGACACTTTTTGTTTGTGAATAATGACCGTTGTTTTGATTAATAGATTTGTTATATATTATCGATAGATTGTGAATAAAGCTAGTAAAAAAAAAGAAACACTCTAGTCTACGTGTGACGTGCATGTGTGGAAGATAATAAAAACAATTAAGAATATACAGAAGTAACAGAGAAGCTTACAAGCAGTTCCTGGACAAAACATTCCTCTTCACAGAGCCTAGGGGACAAGTCAAACACTATAAAAAGTTAGAAATATGACAAATTCACGTATTTGTTATTTCCCTAAATGCAAGTCTTCTGCATTTTGAAAATTTATTTAATAAAAAACAACATTTATAACCTACTCGTATTTCTGCATGATATATTTGTCCGAGTTCTAAAAACATTGCATTTAAAAAAATAGATCATCCAATAAAACATATGAAATTAAGAAATCTGTGGATTTTTTTCTAGGTGAATTATAATCACGTAACTATAATTGTTTACGTCTATAAAGCACCAAAGGACATTGTTCAATTTTGGCCTAAGAACCGATGTTAATATAAATTATACTATAATTCACATTTATTTTTATATTATTTGAAACATATTTTAGTATTCCACGGACACTTCAAATAAATAAATTCCAAATAAAAAGTTGGGTCACAATTATTGATGCCGTATAGAATGTTTTCCGTCAGCCAGTGCTGCCAGATTCGGAAGTTTTCGCTATTTCGGTAAATACGGATCGAATTGAGAACCTCCTCCTTTTTGAAGTCGGTTATTAAAATTAGTTGATAACACTTTATTCATTTAAATACCTAAATTGACTAGCTAGAAAAAAACTAGTATTATATATTTTTTAAGCGAAACCGCGAATTTCTAACTTGGCATTCGAGTATCTGTCTCCGTTTCATTCAATTTTTGATTGCTTTGCGACTATCGTTTCTTTTGTGATTTTCTATGCGTTTCATGGTTTTATTCTAACAACTTTGGCTTGATTACGGCTGTGTGTAAAGGACTGGATTTTGTAAAATGATAATTGTCAAAGAATTATCTTAAACTTGACTAGGTACTATCTCTTTTCCTAGTATCTATTAGAGTAGTCCTTTCCTAGTTCTAGAAGAGAAAATATATAGCTGTATTGTTAATATTACTTTGATATTACTACTCTGATATTTCACGCAAGGTTGGTTATTTTTTATTTATAACCTCAAAATATTAACTTTTTTCGTAATTATTTTAGTTTCCTGAAGTGTCCGTTCGTGAAAACTTATTTCATAGGATTCCATATAATTTTAAGAGGTTATATAAGTCACTTTCGATTCGAACGGTTCTTAGGCAGAACATGTATGGAGCCGGAACAATGTCCTTTACACTTAAATATATGAGGGATTTAGTTAAATGGCGTCGGGCCGATACAGGCTGCTAGTGTTTACGTGATCGGATCGCCTTTACGTCTCGCTCTAAGACACGAGTATCCTATGTTATTCCTCTCCCGTATTGTCGATCTAACGGTTGTACAATATATCAATGCTGTGAATATTGTCACTCAAGTGTGTATGTTAGATCTTTACTTTACCGTAGGAGACTTGATTATGTGTTATGTAATTTGATTAAATAAAACACATTGCATCTTAAACTCAGACCACCTGATTAGAAGGTATAGCAACATATGCATCAGATGTATCACCTGAGGCTATTGTTGTTTTTTTATCATAAAAATCACCAACATTGGATATAATACATTGCAAACAAGCAGACTACCGACCTAATGGTAAGTGGTTACAATCGCCTATAGTACAGGTGATGTATATGATATTCGCAATAAATTTAAAAAATTAAAACAAAATATTACAGGCATACATATATTGGTACTGTGCTTCTGTACTACTGGACATAGTTCTTGACTCCAGGGAAGTATAAATAGCATCTCACTAGAAGTCGAACGCATGCGTGACCTTGTCGCCACTCAGGTGACGCTGACGCCACTAAATCGCTTTTAGTATTTTGTTAACTCTTTAGTTGCTCCCGAAACGTACGTGTGTAATCATGGTGTTGGAGCATTTGAATAAACATCGTAGCGAGGCTCTAAGCCAGCGTTGTCAGTTTGGGTCTTATCTATTTTCGGTTTAAAAGCTAAAATGGGGGTACTCTGACTGTATATCTTATGTCACATGTTGGCAACATTCACTGTGGTGCTTATGGGGGTTGCATATTTACTACGAATCTCACAGCCACTACATGTACGACCACTATGATATTATCATAATATTTGCCATAAGGGGGTAGTCAGCGTTTTTGTAAATACATATAAATCTACTAAAATATCGGCACGTGCGAGTCGATTTAGTTAAGTTCGTTTATCACGGGAAATATTTTTTTGCAATGTAAGTTAAAATTTACGATTTACTGCTTCTAGTTCTTCACTAGTACTATATATTATGGCTTTATGTGAAATTTCTTAGTTCTAGATCAATGGGATTTTGATTTGCTTATGAGCACCAAAATATCGGCATAAACGAAGCATAAAAGGCCGTATACCTTTATTTTTTGTTCCTCTGAGGAAAATGCATTAAATTGCATATCCCGGCTGTGGCGAGCCGGCGGTTATGTGGAGCTCTCCTCCCCAGAAGGGGGAGGCCTACCCACTAAAAACCTTAGGGATGGCCTTCCTCAGGCATGTAGGGAGCCCCCGGGAACGCCAAGTGTTTTTCGGGAATAGTAGTCCCTTTTACTAAAGCTGGCTAAGCTCTCACCACTGACTATAAAAGGAACAACAATACTATTTTCAACAGAGGTCAAGTACTTGGGCGTAATCATCGACAAGAGACTGACCTGGGAGTTACACCTTAAGAACACGATACAAAAGGCTAAAACTGCCTTAGGTATATGTCAACGGCTTGTAGGGACGAGATGGGGAATAAACCCAAAAATCACCTATGGCTTTACACCACCATTGTCAGGCCGTCAATAACTTACGCCTGTACGATATGGGGCTCGAAGGCACAGCAAGTTACAGCTATAAAAAAGCTATCAGGCCTGCAGCGCACTGCATGCCTGATGGCTACAGGAGCCGTTAGATCAACACCAGCCATAACCCTTAATGCAATCCTCAGCCTCCCACCTCTAAACCTCTTTATTGAGAAGGAGATGATGGCTGGCATTTATAGTACTAACGCTGGCATAGAACACTGGAAATCCCAGACAATAAGGACACTACATCAAAAAGTGTTTGAATGTCCACTTCTTGCAATGACGACAGACGTCTTTCTTCCAGAAGTTAACTTCCACAAGAATTTCACTGTGGAAATCATCAAGAGGGAAGACTGGGCGCAAGGCCGGCATAGTGATCCCTTAAATGACGGGAGTCTGGTGTGGATGTAACGTAGGATGTGGCATATATGGGAGCAGACCCAGGGTTAGCAAAAGCATAAACCTGGGAAAGTATGCCACTATATTCCAGGCGGAAGTCTGTGCCATAATTGAATGTGGAATGTGTACAAGCGAACCGCCAACGAAACTACGTAAACCAAAAAATCGTAATTAATTCAGACAGTCAGGCAGTTTTACTAGCAATAAACAACAACACACTTAAATCAAAGCTGGTAAAAGACTGTGTGAAAAAACTCAATGACCTGGGAGAAAAGAACAAAATCACTCTCAAATGGGTGCCAAGTCATTCTGGAATAACTGGCAATGAGAAGGCCGATGAACTAGCCAGGGCTGGGGCTCAAGGAATTCAGTTCGGCCCAGAGCGTATCTGTGGTATCTCAAAGAACCAGGCCATCCTGGTCACCTGAAAATTCGCCTTCTTAACGAGGCGAAAGCAGACTGGCACAGTACGTCCGGGATGACACACTCAAAAGCATTAATGGAACCATACTCTCGCAAACGCACTTACGAGCTATTAAAGCTTAACAGGAGTAACTTGAGCGTGATGGTTAGGGTTTTGACCGGTCACTGCAAGTTGAATAGACACCTTTACAACATGAAACTTAAGGACACTGACTACTGCTACTGTGAACCGCTGATTCACAAAAGAAACAGACACCTGGGGAAACACATCCTTGACCCAGATGAAATAAAAACAATCCGAACTGGGAATATCCTATCTTTCTTGGTCAGTGCCCAGTAAAGGGAGCTACTGCAGGGCCTACATAGAACCTACATAGGAGGCTGGTCACAATAGATCTTAATAGGTCGCAGTGATGCATATCAGCCCCGACTTACACGAATAATAATAATAATAATTTGCCTTAAATGTAACACACTGCTGTTCGTCTATTATGTAACGGCCTCAAGCCCAATCAATGTATTTCGCAGTAGGCGCTAATTGCGCGCGCGCAGGCTGGCGAGCGGGATGGACTAATAGCTATTTATTGCCCTCGCTAGCGCCGCCATTGTGGATTGGAAATAAACTCAATATAATTCAACGTTACCTTGTTTGGTATCAGCGTGCAACATTGTAATAATGTGCATCGTTGAAAACACAACCTATCATTTGTACAGCCCGTGGTAATACCGAGTGGTGGGAAAGTTGGACTTTACAGAACTTTAAGAATAATTTTATTTTGAAACTGTTCAAATAATTATATGCGACTGTGGCATGGCTTATTTTGAGCCGGATTCGCTTTCTACTACCCTCTTGAAAGCCCGTCGGCCTCAGAATATTTACTTGCTTGCTTTCTACCTTTGCTTGCTTGCTTGCTTTTCTACCTCGACCCTTAGAGGTCTATGACTACATGCAATTAGTCTACGTCTGTGCAAAAAATTTAATATGGATCGATAATGGATCTCAACATACACTGATAGTACATATTTACTGACATCATACTATCTTCTAATATAAAGACATAAATTATTTATAAAACTACTTATGAAGTAAAAAAATATTATATTTGTTTTTAAATGGGTGTGATGGCCGTAAAAATATTTAACAAGCTTCCTGTGCAAATTAAAGAAATTGAAGACGATATCAAATTTGGAAAAATTCTTAAAGATATATTAATCAAGAGGTGTTATTACACCTTACACGAATATTTAATGGACAAAACAATAAATATAACGTGAAGATGACAATAGAATAAAATAAATAGCTGCGTACAATATTCCTAACAGGGTCATTATATAAACTAAACTATGCCTAAGACCTGCATCATTTAATGTACATAATGTTTGCAAATTGCAATAAAAGTATTGAGTATAGATTTTCGTAAGTTCTAGGATGTAGGCATTCAATACCAGGTAAGTAGGGGGTCTACCCAAAACCGAAAAACACGACAAAACGTCTACGACACCAAAAAGTTTGGGACCTCTGCTCACAATGGCCCAATCATGAGGTAAGTGCGGCTAAAAGCCCAGCTAAACTAAATTAACAAATCACTCTCTGACTGAAGCCTAGACCTCTTACTGCTTACTTACTCACTTTGTATGACAGTTGTATTCTGCCAATTCCAGGTGATTCGTTGAGTTAGTTGTACGACGAGGCGAAGACTTCCATTTGCGACATCGACTTTCAATAATACCTAACGACAAACTTAATTAAAATGTTAATAGTTGATCGGACGTGGGCAGAAAATATTTTCATCCGATAAATTGAAACCTGAATCTTCCGATCATCAATCAGCACTTCAATCATTAAACCGCAAAAGGGGTCTTAAACGAAGCCGGGGCCCTTGGGCACACAAGAATTGGAGGCCCTTTTCGAAAGTAAAATACGTGAATTATACTAACAATTTTTAAAAGTAAGTTTGTTATGCTCGCTAAATAAAATATGCTCGCGTCATCCTGCGGTTGGAATACTGCACTATTTACAAATCCATAGGCGTCTCTCGGCCACAGCTTTAAGACAGAAATGAGCCTTCTTAAACAGTCTGTCTTCGTTGATATAATGGCGCAGTATATGCAGCGTAAATACCTTTTTATAAAGTTACTTATTTGCGAGAAAAAGTAGTGAATAATGTGTCCAACAAAAATGTATTCAGAATAAAGTTGTGAGAGAAATCGTAGATCTTTTTGGGGCCCCCCTGAGGATGCGGGCCCTGGGCACGGGCCCCGTGTGCTCTTATAGTAAAGACGGTATTGGGGGTCACAATAAATGTAGTAATTGTAAACCTTTTAAAACTAACTAATGATAATTTAAACCTCAACATTTCCGAATGAACCACATATCTAATTTAATCCTAACCTTAAGTAAATTGGAGGATTAAAATCGATTTATTACTACATGCAATCGAAAGAATAATAATTCGATCTTAGCACCCGAGACCTTAATCGCTTTAATGGATAATCATATCGTATTAATTTCAAATCACTACTAAAGATATCCGTGGCGAATCTGCAACAAACTTGCCGGCACGATTTCCGTTATCTCGAAAATAACTTCGAAATGAAATTAAACTCATCAGAGAACAGATAATAACAAAAGCGTATCGTTATTAAAATAATTACTATAACTTATTTATTTTAATAGTAATTCTGTAAAATTACAGATTAGTTTCTGCAGCGGATTTGCCATTAATAATTTAAAATAATGATTTTATCTCGCTTATTCGAAAAAGGATGACTTGTTTTTGGATAAGAAATCATTTTTTTTTGTCGATAAGGCTTTTATTGCTGTGAACAAAGATATTTCATAAAATACTTATTAAATTAACGAAACATTATTAAGTATTCATCTTTTTATTGTTAAATATTACTTTCGCCACATTTAGATGTATATTTTTTTATATAATTAAGTATTGGTATAAGGGTTTCTACGCCTGTGCTGTGAACAATTTTCTATGTTTTTTTTTTGTTTTTAAAAAAACGTCGGCCTACACTAGGATTTTTATCCTGTGTCGTGGATGCAGTCACAAACCTCACATGCATGTAAGATTTCTATGACCCCAGACCGGAACAAATTTTTGTAGGTCATACAAAATATCTGTCCCGTGCGGGAATTGAACCCGCGACCAGTTGCGTAGAAGCCGATTACTCGACTACTGCCCTAAACTCGTCGTTTGTCCTTTGGTATTTCACATCTATGTCATCACAGTCCATATACGTCCCCACTGAGAGACATGAGAATGCTCCAACCATGTTAGGACGATTAGGCCTCAGTCAACCTCGCCCAGCTAGCCCAGTGCGGATTGGTTGGCTATATATACCTTTAAATTTCTTAGCAGGTTTATACAGGTTGCCTCAGGATATTTTCTTTCACCTGCGAGCGTCAGATAAATTTGGAAAAGTGAAAACCACATTGGTTTTCATCCACATGGCAGGATCGACCCCGGGCCCCGCAAATCATCCGATTCGTAGTATTTTGCTGAAAGCACAGCGCTACAAACGCTCCTTTATTTGTGTAAATAATTTTAAATATTTATTAAAGAAAAATAAAAGTGTGTAACACTGGTATGTCACAAATAAAACTAAAACTTTACGTAAAAGAAGAATTTGTCTTTATTACATTCCGACACATACGAAAATGCGAGAGCCGCGGACAGACGGGGCACGATAGCGACGCACATGCACTGCTCATCGCTCGCGGCTCACTGACTCGCACGCTAACGTTCATCGCGTTTTGTATTAGAATTTTCTAGAAGCGACGTGAAGTGCGCGTGAGTGCGGTCCTATTCGGACGTTGGGGTTTATTTCTAGAAGCGACGTGAAGTGCGTGTGAGTGCGGTCCTATTCGGACGTTGGGGTTTATTTACATAAGCCCTCTGTTACAAGTGTATTTTTATGTGATATATCGGGATACAGTCGCCTATAGTACATTTAGTTACTGTGAGATTCGCAGCATATCTGCAATCCCTAAAAAACTACAGTACGTTGCCACATGAGTGTGCATACATGTGACGTAAGATATAAAGTATTTTATTTTCGACGGACTCATGCTGAAGCCTCAGATGGCTACTATGATTGATGGCTTATGCTGAAGCCTCAGATAGCTTTGCAATGAGTGCGTTTGTGGAAGGCGCACGAACGAAAGGTTCGACGCCTTGCCTGCTAACGACACCGGCGACCATTCCGGAGTCGTTTGGGTCTAAAAAAAAGCTCTCGATGCAACTTGAGCGCGCCGCAAGTGTCACGGAGGTTATGTCGGACTCCACGCGGCCAGAGCCCTCTGACCATGTGACCTACCGACTAAAGTCAGCCTGCGCCTAAGTTCTAAGAACCATATAGGCAAATCGTGAGGGACCCGCCCCTCAGGAGAGGAGCGATGCAACGCAGGCTCATGAAGAGGTGCGGGAAGCTAAAGTGGCGCTGGCCTTATCATGAGGAAGAATGATACAACGGTTTAAATGTTTAATCTATAATTTATATTTATTGTTAGGTTTTTAAATTTACTTTATGCGTTTCTTCAAATTTATACTAGCGGGATTTCAATTCTGTTCATGAAAGTACTTACATCACCAAATCGTGATCAGTAGACAAAACGAACACAATATTTATTTATCTCTGGTGCATCTCTTTGGACTGGTTAGTGGAGCTTTAGGATTGGTTGTTAGTTTATTAGATATGTTTCGACTTTTGACTTTCTGAAGCTATCAGTATTCCGTTAGTAGCTATACCTTTTTATTTAGATGACTTTGGTCTTAAATAGATATATTAGTCCTATTGTAACCTATTTAGACTAATTATCTTAAACTATTAATAAATAACTAGTAATTAAAGTGCATACTTATTTTATACATTTTTAACTTGTCTTTATTTTATCTTACATATCCAAAAATGTATGAAATATTTTTATTAAGCACTCATTTGCAAAAAAAACGGTCGATTTTGCTTTTCATTCATCTTTAAAAAGATACAATACAAAAAAGATTTCAATCGTTTGTACACGTTACTGACCGCTTTTAAAAATCCCGTGGTGTTTAAAAAAGTAAGTTCAAAAATTCAAATTTTCATTTGATGTTCACTTTTACAGAAAACTCCTTTTCATCTTACATTTTTGGCGCGAAGTTCTAGAAGTTAACATCGACTTTCATAACTTTTATTCAATTTTTATTGACTAAATTCAAATCCTTGACTATCAAAGCTTTATTTATTGCTGTTTGGCTGTATAAAAAATAGTAGATAAAGTGGTAAAAGCTACCAAAATTATTGCATTGCTTAAAGAGGGTTGCAGTCAATGCTTCGTGGCTAGGAGGCTAAATGTTAGTCGTTCGACGTTCCAAAAGACCTGGCAGCGATATCAGGAGACTGGTTCCGTCGAGAGAAGGTCTGGTTCTGGAAGAAAACCATGTATCCAGCCACGGGATGGCCGTTTTCTTGTGTGTCGTGCATTGAGAAATCGCAAATCTACGTATGTGGATCTTAAGAACAACCTCCAAGAAGTAAGAAATGTGCATATTAGTCTATGGACGGTCAGAAGGAGGCTTCTCGCTGCCAATATACGCAGTCACCGCCTGGCCCGCGGCCCCAAATTACTCTGTGAGCACCGAGTTCACAGTCTTAGGTTCGCTAGAAATTGTGAATCATGGATTCAAGAAGATTGGAATAGGATTTTGTTCTCTGATGAAGCCAGGATATCTCTATTCGGTGAAGATCAACGGCGAGTGCTAAGAAGACAAGGAGAATGCTTTGCAGAGGCATGTTTCGAAGAAATCACACCTTATGGTGGGGGCTCTGTTATGTTTTGGGCAGGCTGTGATTCAAGCTGTGATTTTAGCTAGAGGGGGTCATAGTCGATACTAAACATTTATCTACTTTTACTTTATTAAGGAAAAATAAACAAACAAACTTTGTTATTTTTACTTCATGAGCATATGCACTACTAGCGAACATACATTACTAGCGAGGTTTAGCATTATTTCCCATAAATTGTATCAAAATTTTATGAAATACTGATGAAAACGATTATTTTCGTATTAATTTACCAAATTGTGAGGATAAAACTACCTATAATTATCAAACAAAGCAATATTAACATTTGCAATGGTTCATTGCTTAGGTACCCGTTTTTTTGCAAATGAGTTTATAAGAGATTTACACATGGCAACACGTAAAAATTTACACAATGACCTTGAGATAGATTTTACAGCAGTTGTAATAGTATTATTTGTTTGTGTTATCTATACATATAATAAGACAGTAAAAATATTTTGTCTGTACATTTAGTATTTTTGACTGAAATGGATAGAGGGGCACTTAAATAGATTATTAGAAAGCAAAAAAAAATTTTTGGAATTTTTTGTCTGTCTGTCTGTATGTATGTTCACGTTTATCTCCGAAAGTACTGAACCGATTTGCTTGAAACTTTCACTATTTGCTTTGTTTTAACTCAGAATAATATCTAAACTTTGTTTCATCAAAATCGGTGCATTAAAAAAAAAGTTATCGTCATTTTAATGAACTCTGTGAAAATTGAAGACGGTGAAATTTTAATCAAAAGTACTGTGAAAATAGTATTTGTGGAAAAGCTCATTGTTTTGTGCCATACTATACATACATACATACTAATATTATAAATGCGAAAGTAACTCTGTCTGTCTGTCTGTCTGTTCCGCTTTCACACCAAAACTACTGAACCGATTTAAATGAAATTTGGTACACAGATAGTCTGGAGCCTGAGAAAGGACATAGGCTACTTTTTCATGCAAAAAAGGTTGTAAAGGGTTGTAAAAGGTTGAAAGGAGGGATTATTGGTTGTATGGAAATATTGTTAAAACTACTGAACCGATTTAAATGAAATTTGGTACACAGATAGTCTAGAGGCTGAGAAAGGACAGAGGCTACCTTTTAAAGCAGAAAAGGGTTGTAAAAGGTTGAAAGGAGGGGGTGAAAGGTTGTATGGCAGTATTGTTAAAACATATCCTTCCTGTGGGAAATTCTAATATAACGCGGGCGAAGCCGCGGGCGGAAAGCTAGTATTATATATATATATTTTTTTTCTATATTAAATATAATTTTATAATGAGGTAAATATTTTTCTATTTAATGCAAGTTTATTTTTATATTTAGTGTTTTATTAATGAATCTGAAATTTATTTAGACTACATTTAGAATTAGGCATATAATCTTTAAATTCTTGTAACAATAAGTTACAATTAAATACTATAATTTGGTTTAGTATGTTATTTATAATATAATTGTCTTATTGAAATTCACTTATTAACAAAGTCAGAATCCATGAGAACAGTAATTACTGAAAATTTACGACTCGGTAATCGCCCATGCGCTGTCAGACAATCGAATGAATATTCTATTGGGAATCGATACTCGAATACCTTCATTGCAACATGAGAAACTTATTCAAAATCATATTCAGATATCGACATATATTCTCATTTTAAAGTCAAATCTATATTTTACTAATATTAAATAAAAAGAGAAAAAATTGTGAGTTTGGTTATTTGGGATAGTCCTAGGTAATTGAAAAAAGAATTTATAAGGTTATTTTCGTACAGTAAAGTAAAAATATATTTGTCGTATGAGTAAAACCCAATGCCAAATAAAAAACCCAAAAGCGAAAGTTATCTATAATAAATAATAGGTTCTCAACTATGAAATTGTGGTTTATTCGCTTGTATTTAAATCATTATAACTTTTTAAATTTAAACGCCATGGAAAATATAAAATTTTTGTATTACATTTTAGCCCCAAAGTGCATTTGGTTACAATTAAATCTTCGAATTAGGATATGGTAAACTAAAAATAATATTATAACTTAATATTTATTTAAAAGAATATATAAATAAATGTATTCTTAATCCATCACCACACACACATGATTTCGTTGTTTTAAATGATCATGAAGTCATGTAATTTACCATAAACATTTTTCACTTCGGGGAAATATAGAGGGTAAAAACGGTAAAGTGCATACGAATTATTTAAGCTTTAATAGGACAGTTTATTTCAATGTAAGCGTAAGTATAGCTCATTGTATGTTTTCCAAGCCCTTTCTTCCATTCAAGTTACAGATTCAGTGCCTATTGAAGAAGATGGTCGTAAAACTGACCGCCCAAGTCGGACGCAGCATTCAGCTTATCTAGGATCTTTCGTCATTGGAGCTATTGCCTTAACAGGTGGTGGTTTGTCAAGGGGACAAAGAAATCTTGATCTGCAGTGATAGACAAGTCAATGTGCTTTCTACGAGTAACTTGTCGTGGCATTGTCCAAGCTAGGCCTGACAAAATGTTATTTTGCTCAACTGGTACAGTAACAGAATTTTTGTCTTGTTTCTTAACGTAGATTGTTGAATAATAAAAGTTAGTAGAAATAATAGTTTCTTTTAAAACATGCATTTCGCCCGGGGATGCGCACACGGATTTTCCAAACCGAAAGATATATTTATTATAAAAGTGATTTTATGTTCTGTATCCAAACCAAATTGTATCAAATCCCGGCTAGCTGTTTATATTATATTTTCCTGGAGGAAAAATATATTGCCAGGGCTCCTATATGACACTAATTTCTTTATAAATTTTTGTTCTATGTCTTGCTTTGTTCTCTGTGTTGGAAATAGATGATTTTACTATTAATAGAGTTGAACGTAGAAATAATAAGTCCTAGATAGGAATCATAATAACACTATAAACGAATTAACAAATCTATAACCCAAAATAAAGTGTTGTAGAATATAAGACACTTTATTTTAGGATTTTAGGAATTGGAATATTTCATATACCACCAAAGATACGATCCTATATTGTACGGACTTAAAAAAAAACATTTTCAACGTTATGCTCACACCGTCAGTGTGGCAATGATCCCTCAGGAGCTTGTTAGAGACAGTATACTTGATTAGTTTTGTCTCTATGCATAAGATTTATTTTGTACTATGTTTAGCAAACTCGCATTTGAATATTAATCAACGCAAGCCACTTGTAACAGACAAATTGTAATCAGGGCCGCTGTCAAAATAATACGAATGAATCAAAACAATAATTAGCAATTCTATTTCCACGACAGCGCCAATCAAATGTCGCACGAATGCAATAGAATTAATATCTGTGCTTCCAACGGCCCGAGATTGAATCCGATCTGAGGCCATGTTGCAATTATCCGTACATCATTTGGAAATGTTTCTAAGTTCATTATGAGTTGCCCAATCCTGCTAACAAATTTGGCGTGTAAACAGCACCCACGTAGCTTTTGGCTGCGCTGTGTTGTGATAGGTTTTGTAAAATGAAACTATGGTAGTATTAAAATTGTTTGTGTTGTCAAAACAGGATTTACGAGGTTTATCAGTAATGTTGGTTGTAGTGTACCATCTAACACCCTATTTAAATGACGCCTCGAAATTCAAAATGGCGACACGTTCATTTTCTCTTTGGAGAGGCGTGGCTGAGAATCTTTATGGATACAAACGCAATTAAGTGTCACTATGATTATATCGGACTCCAAACCCAATGACCGGAATGACTTACCTACTTAACGCAGCCTGAGTTTGAGCCATTAAAGCCTTAAGGCTTGAATAAAAGGGTCGTCGCACCTTCAGCAGAAGACATGGTTAGCGCTGCTTTATAAAGGCGCTGAATATGCTAGAAATGGGACTGGTCTGCATGGATAGAGCTTATTTGTGGCGACTAAGAAAGGTACGACGGCGCAGATATCGCCGCTAGCAAGGCTTGAAGATGCTGCGGTAATTGATCGGGACAGTCAGCTAAGATGTGCCTGGGTCGGCGATGTGGTCATTAGAATTGACTAAAGGTCGAGGGGTATACGCTACACCTGCTTCACGAATGGTTTAGGATGCTCCTCCGCGGTCTACAAAAACCTCTTGGAGCAAGCTAGGAAGTGTTCCTGGATAGTAGAAAGTTCCAAATCGCGACCTTCAGGCTATTCGAACATAATAGGCTAGAGCGTTATCATCCTGAGTAACAAGATGTTTTAGACCCGTTGGATTTGAGTTAGTCGCGTTTTGCAATTCGGGTCTTAGAGAGTAGCTTTGATCATGATTCGAATAAGCTGCTAATTCTGCAAGCTGTCGTCAACGTATATATGAGTTCTCGCTGTGCTGTATATTAAAACATTAATTACAGATTGTAACCGTGTTCGTTAGCTACTATGCATTCAAATGTAATTTAAAATGTGCCAGTACTGACTTGAAAGGCGGAGATTTTCACGCCATTCTTTAGACATCTCAGAAGTACTATCAATAGCAGCCGTGACATTTGTTGCCTCCCACGTGACCCAAGATTACCACAGATTATAATGAATTATGCTCAGTACCAGGCATGTACCAGGTCAAAGCCTCTTGCGTGATGGATCGTTCGATCCGAGAAGTGGGCACTTGATGATTGTGTACCTACTCGAAAATGTTGACTTCATTCCGTCGCTCATTCATCATTTATCAATGGAATATTGAGAATACGCCGAATATTACAATTCGTGTTTGCTTAGGAGATCTTTGGCAATATATTAGAAGAATCTTTATATGTTTCAATTCATTGTGATGATGTTATAAATGAAGATTTCTGACTAACTTATATATGGTTACAGGAACTAAGTGATTAGATATTAAAAAAAAACTTTGTACAATAGGTGCCTCTTATGATCTAGGTGGTCGATAAGGCGGGTATTCCAAAAATATACATTATACAGGCTGCTAAAATGTGTCAAGGTTTTTGTGAAACATTTTTTTAAAGATTAGGGCACTAAACTTAGTAGAAGCCTTTGCTATTTATTTAAGCTTTAGAACTCACATTATAAACTATGCTAGATTTCTCCTACATAAAAATAATATAAATTACTACTTCTCTCGAGAAGAAGTGTCTCAGTCTTTAGATAGATGTGAAGTTGAAATTTTTATTCAACTCGAGACGTTATTATTATGTTTACACACAAGTAATTATTTATTCGTTTTAAATAGTTTAAACTCTTGTTGCTTGGATTAGTCGCCCCAAATGACATTTTTTTAAGGATATAGTTACTACGGTAGATTTATTATTTTCCGTGACTCAATTCCACAGTTAATTACTTGAGTAAATCTGATCCAAAGTAGTACCGGATTCCACATATGCGGTTCTCTTTCTGTACTATTACTGCTGTTACTGCTAGTACAGTAATAAAGGAATGTTTATTTAGTGGCTGCATTGGCTTGTCCTTTTGGAACTTTGTTTTTTGTTTTATCATATTGTTTCAGCTGCTCTTCATTCAATCGTTTCGTAGTTAAGCATCATGACTAGTTATCATCGCAGCTTTTCATATGCGTATTTTTGAAAGAAAGAAATAAAGAAAAATGTTTATTTGGTACACAATAACAATACAAAGTTAATAATTAAACCAAAAAGGAATAATGAACCCGCTGCTCCAGTGTGATGGAATTTACATTTCTTTGAATTTAATTGGCTGGTTGGCCGTTCGCTCTCAACCCAACATAAGTTTTCCTTAGCAGCCTGCACCTAATATCTAGTACATAGAAAATCGATAATATTATTTTTTTAAATACATATATGGAAAATACGCAAATCCCAATGTATTATATACTTCTTGTAATCTTCATGTAACTGTAATCTTTGTCATCTTCAACTTTGACTTGATATGCGAAGTTAGACTTTATTCACTTTTGATCTGGTTAATTTTCAATTAATATGTAAATATGAAAAAAAAACAAATTTATTTTTCTAATCACTATTTGTTTTTGGTGTCCATTGTTTGGCAAGTGTTTGAATTTTTGTCACCTCAGGTACGTACTGGACTGTACGATAAGTACAGAAACCCCACCCGCATTTGATTGAGGCTGCGGTGTCCTGTTAAATAAAGGTACTTGTACAAAGATTTCCTCACTTTATTGTAATTGTTACAGAAAAGCAATTGGGCCCGACACGTTCCGAGAATCAGATATTGAAATATAAATCGCAATCAACCGATCGATTTTGTAAATCGTGAACACAGTTTCGAGATGTCAACTTGAAGCTTGCCTTAAAGATCATTAAAGGTAACGTAACATTGGCACGATTCTTATTTATTATTAGCTCTAAATGTTGGACTTAAATACCAATGTAGTTAGTTGCTGACACGCCATTCGATTGTGGTACTCTTTGAATTGTCTGTTCGACTTTTGAGTGGCATTTAGGCGTATTTTAATTGACTGATTCCTTTAATTGAACTATTTAGATCTGGTTTCTTAGGAGATTACTGAAACATTTTTAATAGATTCTGTATATTCGTACTAATAACATAAAATTGTTGGTCTCGCATTTATGTATATATTAAGTGTGAAAGAGAGCGCATGAGATGAATTGACAATATATTACTGGATATTCTTCGTCAATTTGTTTGAATAACTAATGGTCCCGACCAATGTATACAGCCTTTTTATAGCCTTTATATGTATTTTATATTTTTGAATATCTGTCATAGATTTAAGTATTGTCATATGTTTGGTTTTTCAATATAGTCTCTCAAAAAAGCTATCGGTGTATTATTTACAACTAACTTAAACTAATTGTAATAAAACGATGTAATAGAAGAATTTGAGTGTTGCTCATTTATCGAGGAATTTACGATTAATGAGATATCCAACTATTTTTTTATATATCGTGAGTTTGGCAAAAGTTAATTATGGGTTGCCTAAGGGTAAGCAATCATCGCAGCTTATGGACGCTTGCAACGTCAGGGGTATGAGAAACGCGTTACCGAGCACTATTTATTACTTGAAGAACACCAGTGGCAGTTTCACTTCGATCACAATATAAAGATCTACTGCGAAAAGGACATTATAATAATCCCACATTGGCGAAGAAAAGTGTTTTATGTATGGGTCCTATAATATATAATAAATTACCTAGTAATTTTAACGAGCTGACATTCAAATTATTAAAAGCAAAATTGGCGTCATTTTTAATTAATAAATGACTTATAAATTGAAATACATTGACTAAGTTTCTAAATGATAATTTTTAAAATTTATTCGACATATGTATACTAAGTAATATAATTAATAATAATACTTTTGATTTATATAAAACAATCTGGATTGAATATATTTATACCTAGCTATTAGTATCAGATTTAAGATTGTTATTTTAGATTGCACACGGAACCACAATTAATGTAAGACCTTAAAATTGTACCTACATACTGTGCAAATAAATAATTTTGATTTGAACCCCATACTGGTTCCCCCGGAAAAACCTTGGCAGTGCCCGGGCGAAAATTCATCTGAAAGCGCATAAGCTCTATGTGTGAGGATGTACACTTCAAATAAAATTAACTGTTAAAATAACATATTATCTTTTTTCCTGCATATCAGATTTTTGCATGCGGCTTGTTCTGTCTAAATATTTAAACTTAACGGTAACTTTGACACTTTTTAAAATATTTCAGTGTATTGTTAGCCTAATATTTTAAAAATACATTCTAAGATTTTAACATAAAAATTACCTATTAGAGAATGACGTTAGTGAAAAACATAGACACGTGCTCATAGAAATTAGTATATATTACATTTGTTTTTTGTTTTCGAGACGCCATACGGCTATCACGGAAAATATGTGCAACATGTCAATAGGAGTGTGTCTAAACTCCTAAGTAGTAAGTAATGACTTGCACTATTCTAAGACTTAATATTAGTACTAAACGACGCTCGAAACAAACAAAACTTTTAGTTTCCAGGGAAATAAATCTCGAGCCTCAATCGTGATGAATGCTGCCATCGCATATACTTGTTTATCTAAATGCCTGCTAAGCCTACGCGTTACGGGACGCCGCCATCTTTTATTTATCAGTGAAATTTTGTGAAAGCTTGTTTTTTATTGTTATGGCCGTAAAGCCTAAGTTATTTATTATCGTCTTAGATTGCTGGTGATTGTGTTTCGTAATATGTGTGTTCATAAATTATGTATGGTCGTGAAATAATGCGTTATTTTTATGATAATCATTAAAATGTTTATTCGTAAGTAAATAAATTTTTCTACACACATACTCGTATAAGCTACTTATAATATAGTCAGAAATCATTGGTAAAGAACATTACAGCAATTAATTTAATTAACACAATTTTCTAATCTATGGCGTGGGTTATGTAACCAATAAGTTATCGTATTTGATAAAATAGAAAATTTATTTCGATATTTGTAACTTCCCAAACAAACACAACATAAAAGCCCCCAATTCTCTTATCTCAAAATATCAACACATTATTTAAAGGTGGATCTCTAAGGAATCAGTGTTATCGCATATGAAATTTTTATAACATAACATAACTCTTTATTGTATACAGAAAATATACACAAAAAAAGGCAATCTAGGGAAGTATTAAAAGGAGATTTAAACATAAGATGAGTGCCGTAATTGGACAGGACAATAGGCTATAACTAGTTATGTTAAGGATTCTTTGACAGGAAGTGAACACGGACTTGATTCTTAAAGGACTCCAGCATTCAGGCTCTCCTAATACCCCCCGTGAGAGAGTTCCATAACCAGACGGCATAAACCGAAAAATAATATGAAAAAAATCGGTACCGAAGTACCGATTTTTTATATCAAGAGCGGTAGTCAGATTAAAATTAGAACGCAAGGCACGACATGACGAATGGAATTGAAAAGAGAACAAAGATTTAAGGTAGGATGGAGATGTTGTAAGGTACAAAATATTGTATAGTTATTATAATAGTAACCGAAACTTTTTGAAGAATTTATGGATATATTAAAATTATTATAATATCTCGATACTTATATGCATGTTGCAAAAGGAGAGAAACCTACTGAAACTAAGAAACTAAAAAAATGTGAGGACCCACTCTACGCCATGAGAATCTTGTCCAAACAGATACACACCCTTCTTTCATTTTTTTATGAAATCTTACAAGACTCCTTTATGGCTATGCTATCCTATAAGACAATTATAGTACTTTGTTGAGGGTAGTACGGATATTAAGATAGCATCTGTAAAATATGACGGTATTTGTGAATATTGTCCTTAATATTGGAAGATATGTTTAAAAACAGTGTTAAAATTTATTACGTGCATAGGTGCAAAATATTGGGGATATTATTATGTAATAAATAAATATTTCTTATGCTTACACCAATTATTTTTACCGTGGGAGAGCTATGCTTCGGCACGAATTGGGCCGGCTCGACCGGAGTGATGTGTTTCGCCGAGTGACTGAGAGTACCGGAGGCCCCCCTTCCCCCCTTATTCCCATTTAAAAGGCCGGCAACGCATCTGTGACTCTTCTGGTGTTGCGGGTGTCCATGGGCAACGGTTATCGCTTACCATCAGGTGATCCGTTTACTCGTTTGCTGCCCAATGCTATAAAAGAAAAAAAAAATGCCGTTTTTTTTTGAGGCGGAGGAAATGCCTATTCCGGGGAAGATGTTGATCCCCGGCGCACTATCCCTCCTCCGAGGGAGGGGTGGAGGGGGAGTGTGGGACTCGCACCCACTAAAAACTCCGCCGTGTTCCTTCTCTTCATTTCGTCGGAAGACGCGGGGATTACCGAATGGTATGGCTTCAACGTGACTCCGGCGATACACCAATTAGCCTAGCCCGAAGTTAGCTCTGTGAGGCTTCTGTTATGGGATCTGTGGTAACGGATAGACATACATATATTGTACATATACACAACTTGACAATGCTTCTATTGAGCAACCAAACGTCTTGGAACAAGTTCCAAGTAATTTAAATTAAGTAATATGACAATAGAGGTAGCCTCTTGCCAGGTTTCGAAAGTTAAGCCAAAACTTTTTCGACTGGTCCACCAAAATATTCAAGGCTTTTCTGGTAAAGACCTAGAAATAAACTTATTTTTAAATTCTGAATGTATAGATGCACTTTGTATTACTGAGCATTGGCTAAAAAAGAATTATTTGTTGATAAGCTTGGATAGTTACACTATAGTGAGTTCATTCACTATAGAAAATCAGCTATCAGAGGTGGATCTACGATAATTTTACATAACAATTTGCAATGTAAGGATAGGCAAGACATAGTTTCACTCTCAATCGAACGAACCATTGAAATATCTTGTGTTCAACTTGATAATTTAATTATTATGTGTGTATATAGACTCTAGTCTAGTATATAGAGTAGTGTCAAACTCAAATTCTGAATAATTTCCAGAAGGAGGTCCTTCTGGAAATTATTCAGAATTTGAGTTTGCTTTGGAAGATGTCCTTAGAATAATATGCCGGAAAAATAAAAAAAATGTTGTTTGTGAGGATTTCAATATTAAGCTTTTAGAGGATCACCTTTGTCTAGTCGGTTTGTTAATTTATTCAAATCTTTTAATTTAGGGTACGTATTTCAGGAACCGACTCGAATTACACTTACATCTGCCATTTGTTTAGACAAAATTTTTTGTAAGTTTAATGTACATGACAAGCTTATCGTAATTTGTATTAACTCTGACCATAGCGGGCAACTGACATCGTTTGAGCACCATCATGTTTGTTCTAAGCGTGAGATGACTTGTAGGCCTATCACAAAACGCGGTTTAGACAAATTTAGAAGCAATATTATTAATCAGACTACAAAATTGCTTACTGAAGGATTAACAGCCAATAATCTATTCAATAGTTTATTTAATGTAATAAAAAATGAAAGTAATGCTATATTTAAAAAAAAGTCATAAAATTAAAAAATGGTAGAAAGAAATTTTGTGACTGGGCTACTCCAGGCATATACAAAAACCGTACGAGACTATATATATTCTTTATTGCACAAAAGACATTACAGTAAAAAAAAAATATGCAGTGATTGGATGTGTACATGGGTGGGCTTATCCCTAAAAGGGATCTCTTCCAGCCAACCTTACTGGGTGTCAAGTGACTTATACTGTTACGTGGGAGAGATTGAGAAAAAAAAACAAGATACATGGGTACATAAACTATATAAAATAAATACTAATAATATATAATTATGCTTAAATATACAAATATCAAATAAAAACTAATCTAAATTAAGTACATAAGATATTATTATATACTACTTATATAAAAATATAGTTAACTAACTAGAAACTTTCAATAAATGCTCCTTTAGCCTCACTTTAATTACTGTATCGGATGAGCTCTCGCGGTCTCTCTATATGACATATACTCTCAAAAAGTAACTTCTAGTGACTCCGCATTTATAACTTATGTTAGAAACTATTCTGAAATATTTAAGAAAGTGTGTCTGTGCGTTAATCTATCTATTAGTCACAAAATTTGTTCATCAAAGAATGAAATAAAAACTACCTGGAACATCATTGACCAGGAAACTGGTAAACAAAAAATCTGTAGATTCACTCTCATTAGTAGTCAATAATAAACAATTAAAGTCAAACATTGAAGTTGCCAATGCATTTGAGCACTTTTTTCTCACATATCTATAGAAACTACAAGTAGTCTCAGCTCTTGTCCAAGCAAAGCCTTAGTCCTCTTGCTCCAAAAATTTGGACGATTTAAAAGAGCTTTCTATAAGTCATATCTGAATAAAGTTGATTTTGATTTGATTTGATTTGATTTGATATAAATAAGTATGGTAGAAATATATTATAACAACCATGGCTAAGGTACAAATGCTGACATTCATCGCACAAACATCTGCCCCCACCGGGACTCGAACCCAGGATCCCAAAGATGGCGACACTTTGAAACCGGTGTACCAACCACTTAACAACAATTTAATGACAAATTATTACTAAGTATGGAACATGCACGTTCTCCATTGGAATCATCGCGTGAGGGTCAATCGGAAAGGTGCTGAAAATAGCGGGAGCTATTTGTTTCAAAACGTCTGGAGTGAGAAACGAGACTTAAGATATTCTGGCTAGCTTGTTGGTTAACCACATAAAACCGTAAAGTTAACGTATTTGCATAAGAATTAAGTGAGGATAACTTTAAATATTTGATGCAGAAATATCAACGACATAGCACTTAACCAAATATTACAGTTTCATTTTTTTACGTACGTACGTAAAGAGAAAACTATAATTGATTCTGAAATTAAGACCTTAGATAACATAAGAATTTTGAAAGTGTCATACATCTAAAATTTTATTTATTAAATTAATTAACCAAAGACCCTTTCGTGATGTTAAATGATTGATCGACAAGCTTAACCCAGTGAAAGTATTCTGTGATTTAGAAATTATTTTTATTTTTTAGGTGCTGTAGTTAAGTGACGTCAGTAGTGTAATTAATAGATGAATGAAATAATTTATTGAGACATACACATACAAACACACACACACATTTAAATAATACATAAAAAAGACAGAGATTAAAGAATAAGAGGAATATGTTTTTATAGTGTACGGCTTTCAAGATAATGCTACAATTAACTATTGCGTCGATTTTCAGCTAGGGCCTGCAAAAATGCGGTTCTTATTACGCTAACCCTAACACTGAAGAAAGACCCTAAAACAAATATCTCTGATACACACAGTTCACATTGGTGTTATTGTAGATGGAGAAATTGACTGATTGAGTTAAGTGGACTGACAAAGACTATTAATAAATATATTTGCGGCGATTTTGATCAGCACACGATTTTTGTGGTTTTAATGGGTTTAAAAGAGTTACGATATAACGTACATTTTATTATTAACAATTATAATATGTTATACTGCTCTCTTATATACTATGGTATATTATGATAAATCTTTTGTACCACTCCAATTTAGTAGATAAATAATTAATTGTAATACCAAACGCTCTCATGACGATTATTACGTAATAGCACGTCAGTTTACCACCATCATCATCATGAGGGACATTAGTCTCACTAGGACTCACAACTCGTAGTTTACGGGTTTATAGTCTTAGTCAACCACATTGACACGGTGAGGGCTGGTCGACTTCACATACACCATACAGGAGTATGTAGGTGACCTTATGTTGATTTTATTCATAACTAGCTTCCGCCCGCGGCTTCGCCCGCGTGAAATTAGTTTTTGTCAATCCTGGTAAGACACTCTTACAGGGGCCAGCCTCACGTTGTGTACAAAAATATTTTGTTTGTTTTGTTTCTTGTGACGTGATATTTGACGAACTTGCATACTAACTTTCAACCTTTATTTCACCCCCTAGCTGGTCGAAATTTCAAAAATAGCTAGAACAAATGTTTAATGATGTATTATGAAGTGCTTAAATATAAAGTTTCATGGTTTTATCTTTTAAAATTAAGAAATCCCATACAAACTTTCAACCTCTATTTCAACCACTTCATCCCTAGCCTGGCTAGCCTGTGTTCTGTCTCAGGGTCTAAAGATCGTCTGCACCAAATTTCATCAAAATTGGTGGCGAGGTTTAAGCGGGAAAGCGTAATAGACAGACAGACAGAGTTACTTCCGCATTTATAATATTAGTTGGGATAAGAAAAAAATGCATTAACTATTTAATTAACAAAGCACTTTCTACCTATTGTATTAAGCGATGAATTATATTAATTGTCCATTATTTTATATGCTACTAGCTAGTCGTAGTAGCCCGCGACTTCATCTGCGCAGGATCGTATAATTGTATCGTATATTTTTTTTTTTCCTCGGGAGAGGAGGCTGAGAAGCCGCCATGGATACCAACGCAACAGGCAAGCAGGGATGCGTTGATTATGTCGAACTCCTGGTGAATCGAGGTGGCTCGACCCACCAGACCTACCGACTAAACTCAGCCTTTGGTCCTAATGACCCTACTGGCTTATATGGAAGGGAGCCGTACCTCAGGAGAGGCACGGTTAGCGCTGCCCCATGGTGAGGGCATAAGCGCTAGAAGAAGGCACGGATCTCCAAAGTGGGACCGGCCTGTATTGACGGGAACCTACACGTGGCTAAGCAGAAGGCTGCCGAAAAGGGGGAGACAAAAGAGGTGACGGCTCAGACGCCGCCGCTTGCAGGTCTAGAAGGTCCTGCGTTAATTGGTTGGGGCGGTCGCTCAGGACATCGTGGTCTACGTGTCCTCTGCCAATATGGACTGATATCTTGGGATGAGTCCGCTGAAGGCGGTATTGATGGGTAGTTAACTGACTCGCGAATCAACGGGTTGACGTGCTCGTCCGCGGCTCTAAAGAACCGCTTAGAGCACTCCCTAAAATGTTGTTGAATAGTGGGGAGATCGAAGTCCCTGTGGAGATCAGCATTACGGACGAACCAGGGGGCGTTGGCCATTCTATGCAAAAGCTTGCTTTGAATGACCTGGATTTGTTGGAGGACTTGCGGCTCGGCATGTGCAAATACCGAGCTCGCGTAAGAGAAGACGGGCCGAATACATACCTTGTAGAGGGTACGCTTGTTCCTGAGGGACATGGGACTGAATCTACCTAACATGGAGTTGAGACGGGATATGTATGCGTTGGCATTACGCGTCACCCTGTTGACATGAGCTCGGAAATTGAGCTGCCTGTCTAAGGTGACGCCTAAGTACTTTGCAGTACGCTGCCAAGGGATGACCTTCTCCTGGAAGTGGAGCGTTGCCGGCCATTTAAAGGGGTATAAGGGGGAAGGGGGGCCTCCGGTACCCTCACTCACTCGGCGAAACACAGCGCAAGGGCTATTTTACGCCGGTTTTCTGTGAGGAAAGAAAGAAAGAAAAACATTTATTTGTCTCGGTATATACAATATTATTATAATTAGGTAACTAAAAAGTAAAAAGAGACAAAACAGGACCAAGCTCAGCGCTTAGCTGGCAGCATCACGAGACGCTGCAGCGCTGGTATTCTGTTTGGCTCGCAATAGGTATTCGCACCTCGCGGAGCAATCGGATTACCACTACATATTTAAACTAATTTACAACCAAAAAATATATAACAAGTAATTGAATAAAAGTATACAATACACTGCTAACGGAATATGCCATGACAATAAATTATAATTATGTTGACATATAATAAAATAACTTAATATGTATAATAATGTATCTAAAACAAGGAGGTAGATCTACTGATAAAAATCAACTTATAACATACTATTCAATAATTCAACACACTACACACTGTCAACACCCGAATTCATCCCAATGAATTACATGAAAACCCAGAGCCATCAAAACAACTAAGAAAAAAAATAAAAAATTAACAAAGTGTCAATGTCAAACGAGGACGTGGTATCACTCCGGTCAAGCCGGCCCAATTCGTGAAAATGTGTTATTCTGTTGTATAAGCTACGAGTAGATTATTGTAAAGTTTCATTCATATCTATTCAGTAGTTTTTACGTGATCCATACAAACTTTCGCATTTATAATATTAGTAGAGATTATTACGTAATAATCTAAATAAACAATAATATTTAGTCGTGTATATCAGAAGTGAATAATTTCTAGTTAATGTACAAGCGCTAATAAAGCCTTTTAATTCCCATAAAAAATAAATAAATAATTTTTCGATACTAAGTATCGACAACCCTACATCAATGTACGTAGTATACCTACAGTGTTGCTTTATTATACATTTTGTAGGAATAATCAATAACCATTAAACGTATCTATAACTACCTTTGGATCAATAAAATAAATATTCTAAAATGTCGATAGCTATTAATCCGAAGGGTCGTTAATTTTTATCACCTTTAATGCGTGATAAGTTTCTTTATTAGATAAGCTTGAAACAAAGTCTTTGTTAAAGTTACCTAAGTATGATTTAATTTACACATATAAATATAAATATAACACTTTATAAAAGTCGCATTAGTATATACATTTACATATTTCATTTTTGAATTTCAATTTAGTTATATAGTATTCTGATATATAATGTTATATAATATTTTTGTTATTTATCTATTAGGTTTTCATTTCTAAAACAGCTGAATAGTTTTTTATGTAATTTGGCACGAATATAATTTAAAATATCAATTCGGAAAAGGACATAAAATAATATTTCTACGATAAAATACCTTTATCCCACCCCGGGCTATCTGAAATAGCTGAAAATCAGCGGGTGATTAGCTGAGCTATGGACCTTTTTATGCTGCTGCAGCACACTTCTTGTGATTATTACTCAATAATTGTTGTGTGTGAGTCTGTTGACCAAAGAAAAACTTAACTCGTCAAGCAACATTATTAGAATATTTAGCCTTCTACGTCAAAATAACTTCGGTTTAGGTTACTTTATTCATAACAATGTAAATTGTTTTATTATGTTACACTTAATTAAACATTTTTCTTCTATTTTTTTTTTTAATCTGGTCTCGATTAAACATATTTTATATGTATTTATATGCAAAGTTGAACCCCGACTTACGCGGCAATCGCTCGGACCCACCTATCGCGTAAGTCCGGGGTATTACTGTATGTCTATCCGTTACCCTAGATTCCATAACACAGACCTTACAGAGTTTCCTTTGGTTTAGGCTAATTGTTGTTAGTGTAAGAAATATTTATTTATTTATAGGTGTTTAATTGTCAACGTCTGAGATAAAAAATAAACTCAACTGAGTTACACACTGCTACGGAGACGAAAGATAAAAATATACTGCATCTATTCATTTCTTTTTAATTAGAACATGTGATGTGATTCACCATGATGCCGTGATGTGGATTTTAACTATACGCAATGTATACTTTAGCTTACGACGACGAACCATTGACGTAACGTGTTTATATACGGTGGCCCAAAGTCGGCGGCGCGTAGCATTTTGTTCAGAGTGCTTTTTTAAGTCGGCAGCATTGGTTAATTACTAACGCTTATAGCTTTGTTAGAGATGCCACTGCGGCGTCGAGTATAAATTAAAATTGATTGATCGATCCAGCTCTCTGCAACTAGTTTGTTAATTAGTTTACTATTACAACGGTGCCTTCAGGGTACTGGCTTAGTAGTTTGCTATAACGTAACCTTGTTACAACGTCGAAAGTGGAGCTTTAGTACAGAACAAAGAAATGAATTACAACGTTTTTAATTAAAATAAATAACCCTAAGTCCAAGTCGTGTTCGCGTCACGAATACAGATTGTTACTTTTTTTCCTTATTACGCCGCTAATTAAAAATTGAACGCGAAATGAATATTTAGCCCGATAAAGATACGCTGTCGGCACCTTTCCAGCATATTTTCGTTTGATAAGGGCTGACTGGAAGGTATTTCGATAAATTACTGAAATGTTGCCGCGACAAAAACATTCTAATTAAGCTATTTTTTTGGTCAAGTATTCGGAGCTGATTATAATATTTCCTGTTGAGGTGTGTTGGAAAGAATCAGGTCATAACTAATGTGCTTACTATAGACGATAGGTACCACTTATCGCTCTAGATTTTTTTGTAGCTTTTAATGTTATTCTTTAGGGTGTTATTATACGTTGATAAGCGTGGTCATTTTATTGGTACTTGAATAGCTAAGGCAGGAAAATTAAAGGGGATCACAATATACACAAGGCGTCACGCTTTCTTGATCAGCTGTAATTCAGCCCTGCCAGAACGACCTGATCATATTACTATACCTTTGTATTTAATCGTAATGGACGATAATGAACTCATTTCTTCTTGTCTTATTGCTTTGGAATGAAAAGCAAAAAAAGAGAGATAGTCGGTAAATTTGTCGTCAGGTCACCTGGTAGTAACTCGTTAAACGTAGGTAGTAAGTTAGATCAGCTTCGTGGGCCGGTTGCTTACTGGCCCGGTGTTCTTGTCGGTTGGCGTCGGTTTGTGACACGCTGTATATAATTAACTGTCATCAAAAAAATAGGAAGTTGTCAATTCGATCAATTTTATATATTTGTTATGTTATCCTATTACTCAGTCAGATGATCAACGTAAGCCATGGCATGTCTAATGTTATTGGAAGTTTTCTTTCATTACACGAATAAATATGCTCGCAACTCAAGCTTTTTGTGCCTCATCAGAACAATTGAAGTCTTGGCTTTGAGATATGTGATACAGCAGTCTAATATATATACATATTTAAACGTAACCTAGAGTGAGGGTTACGGGTTTAATTGGTGACGTCAACATGTCAGGTATAGGCTGGACCTATGTCAATGCATTCATGTGTTGTTCATCAATATGTGAAGGTAATAGTACAATTGTAAATAAGTTTAAAGATGAAATTATGTTTAACACTTTAAGTCAATGTCATCTAATACAAAATGAAAAGTCCCAAATCCTCGACCTTGTACTCATTGATAATCCAGAAATTATAAGTATTGGTGTCTGTATCCAGCTTCTAACTGTCATTGACTCACGTCACCCAGTACTGGATATTTTTTAAGTTACCTAAATTTCAAAACGTTTGAAAACTGATTAGGGATCTACAATTAGATTTTTTCATCGATCAATGAAAAACTAGCGAATTTAGAATGGTCTAAATTATGGTACAGGGTTAGTGATGTCTATGAAATGGTTCAAAGCTTTTACACCACTATTATGTCTATTATATATGAACATACGCCTTTTAAAAAAACATCCAGCGAAAACTAACTTGGTTCAATCCTTGTCTAATAAAATGTGCTAGGGAAAAGTATAGGTATAACAAGAGATACAAATAATATGGTAATCCACGAGATAAAGAGACAGTACAGATTGTGCGCATCAAGTATAATAAAAGAAATAGAATAGAATAGAAGCTTTAGAACTTTATGTCAATGGATTAAAACGTACCAGTGGCTATCTACAAATGAAGTCAAGATGGGCGATATTGTTGCTAGGGGTGGTCAAGAAGTATGTGAAATATTTTCTGATTGTTTCCACTCAATTTATACTTTGAGAACTGAAGAATCGAATGGATGTCTTCATTACAGTGTGACTGATGAGGATTGCTCATCTTCGTTGGGTGCGTTGACCTTAACTAAGTTGGAGATTACCACAGCTCTAACAAAATTAGATCCACAGGCTTGGATAGCCTACCCAATATCTTTCTGAAAATGTGCCATAAACCTTACAGTCCCTTTACAAAAGCTGTTTCATAGATCGGAGGATGGTTTTTTCGCAACTCAATGGAAGATGGCACGTGCTCCAATACACAAAAGTGACGATGCCAGTATTGCTTCCAATTTTAGACCTGTGTCAATCCTTCTGGAGTTGGGAAAAGTTTTAGAGTCGTTAGTACAGAGTAAAATATACTGGCATGTAAAGCAAAAGCTCCATTCAGAGCAGCATGGTTCCTTATCTAAATATCTAATGCTACAAACCTAATAGGCATGCTTAGTCATATATGTGATACCATTGACGACGGCCGATCACAAGGGTAAGCTCTTGTGCAACCCTTCCACGCCAATATCTTCAGTAAAAGATTTACTAAAGCCGTAAAAATAGCGAGAAATTACTCTAAACTCAAGTTGACAGCTGTTGTTGTTTCATTCATTTGATCGGTACCTAGATCATTAGTTTGGATTCTCAGTCTTAATTAATAACAAGATGAATATCGAAATATTTGGTGGATGTGTCTTTGAGATGGGAGAGTCCAACGCACGCAAGATGACGAGTCCTCAAAAAGTACGATGTGCAACAGCATTTAACATCATAAAAAAGACCTTAAGCCTTAATGTCTCTGACCATATGAAATTGTAATGTAAAGGACACACACATAAACAGGCCAATACCACTCTTGCTTATTTACATTCATGTCCGGGCAAGGATATATAATTGGACAAGAGAAAACCGAAGCGAGTTCTGTTAAAATGTGTTCAAATATGCGATAGATTCAAGGCTGGACGAAAACCGCATGGTAACCGCTGGATGGCGATCATGACGCAATGCGGCTGTTGACCCGCTTTTGGCGCTGGCGCCACTACCATGTGCGCGACAGATCATACGGCGTACGTGAGAAAAATAGCAAAATTAAATAGATTTCGACACTGATTCTTCCTAAGAGAAACGCACTAGATTAAAAGGAAGTGGAAGTTCGAATCTAAAACACAATTTAACAGTACTGTCCGTGTAGCGTTTGTATCCAGAAACGACGTCAAGAAGCCAATGAATTTATAGAATATTATCAATTATATTTTTAAACCACCATTACTATATACTAAATGTAAATAAATAAATATCGTTGCTTCCATCACTTCGCAAATGATTCAATCATTTGATACAATAGTTTCAGGCGATTATGTAAATGCGTTTTCTCTACCTATAGATCATATGCGGCTAGATATTTCACAGGAGTAGTTAACAATAAAGTTTTTGGAGTTAATGCGCTAGGTTCTAATAATTCACCCATGAATACAAAAACGGACGTAAATTCACCACGTCTTAACTTGGTTTATGAGGAAAGGAACTGTGTAGACATTTTAAAAGCTTTCATGAATATATCATAATTACCACCCAAGTGAGGACGGCGCGAAGGTTTAAATCGTCTCATAATGTTGTTATGATCAAGTTCATTCTCGATAAACGATTAGATGGCGGCGGCATCTTGAAATTTATACATTCCATTAATTAACGTTTTGAGTACAGTAAAAGCTCTTTATTCGCGGGGGATACGTTCCATAAATATGCCGGGAATACAGAAACCGTGAATAAGAATGGTAATTTGTATGGAATTATAAGAGATACGTTCTTGGGTGACAAAATAAAAAAAATATATATAAAAAACAATTTAATTGAAGTTTTTGAATATTTTGATTCATTATCTTAAGGCTTAAGTAATGGTTTGAAGAATTATGTAATATTCTCTTGCTTGGCAGTTTTTAAAAGCTTCTTCATTCAGACTAATACGCTGCAGTCGCATTTTTAATTTGCCTTTTAAAAGTAAGACTTCGTCCCATAGACGGATCAATGTTGATAAAGAAATCGCGACTTGGAATTCTTTTATTTTTATGTATGTACTATTTATTAGATCCGTGAATAACAAAATTTTTGGCCGCGTATAAAGGAATTGAGTTATTTATTTTTCGCGTTTTATATCTTAATATATATATTTCTTGTGTGCGTGTGTATGTGACTGAACTCCTCCTAAACGACTGGACCAATTTTGATGAAATTTTTGTGTGTATTCCAGGGGGCTTGAGAATGGTTTAGATTCACAATACGGTCATATAGATATTGTTTTTCAGCTAAATTATTTATTTAAAAACATTTGAGACAACGTGAGACAACGTGACATTTGAGACATTTGACATTTGAGACATTTGACAGGACAACGTCTGTTGGGCCAGCTATCTATCTCCTATCTCCTATCTCCTATATATATAAAGCTCGATTACCACTGACTGACTGACTGACTGACTGATCAGGGGTGATTTTGAGGTGTTTAGAGGTTTCGTTTGGTGTTTTGATGTTAGGGTGGAATTTTTTATATTTTTTAGTTCATAGAATGGGATAAAGGGATTTTTGCCAATCCAACATGGCGGCCCGCGCGAGATGTCAACTTTTCCAAATCGACTCCGTTTTTAATGGCGTTTGGTGAGGGTGTTCACTACTGTAGCGGGGATGCGGTGCCGCTGTCAAACTGCGAAAAAACAAAATGGCGCCGCCGCCATCTTGGACTGAAAAACCCGTTTCGACCCGTGTTTGCGACCGTCGACCGGAGCGGCGTTTGCTTTTTTCCGGGATTTTCTTTTTTCGCGTGGTCAGGACTGTCCTCGACTTTTGAGAAATTTGCGGCGCGCGGCGAAAAACAACATGGCGGCGGCGCCGGCGGCCATGTTGGATCGCCAATTTTGACGCGATTTTCGGACCGGATTTTCGCCAAGATGGCGGCCTCCGACCGGGGTGACATGTTCCGGGCGGGGGTGGAGCTCGGCGAGCAGTGTTGCTAAGTGGGAGAAAATTTCTACCGTTTTTGGTAGTTTTTCCCCTAGGGGCCCCGAAAGGTGAAAATCGAAATAACGACTTTTGGAATTTTTCAACACCACACGCCTATAGGCCGGCGGGGCCTCTATGACTTTCTGGTATTTTCATTTTTCTCCACTGGCAACACTGGCCTCCACGGAGGTTGGAAACTTTTCGCAGACCGAATTTGACCCGAATTGATCTCCCAGATCGGGGTGAGCTGGAGACGCGGGACAAACGTCATCCCACCCCGTATACGGTGCAGATATTGGGAAAAATCCGAAACTAGGACATTTCAAGATGGCGGCGCCGCCGGCGGCCATTTTGTAAAAAGTTGCAATTTGTAAAAAATGAAATCGCGGTTTTCGCACGGTTGCCGGCGTTTTTCGACTGACAACCCCGGGTGACCTTTTGTAGTGCTCGGTGAGCCGCATCAAACTGTGGGGTAATTTACCCCGATTTTGGGGTATTTTCCCCGATTTTGGGGAGAACGTAAATCGCGTGTTTTTCGATTTTTTTTTACATGGCCGGGTCCACCGGGCCTCGCTGATCATTTTTACCACCATTTTGGGCCAGATATATGGCAACACTGGGCGCTATGGCAGATTTCGGTTTCGGCGACTTTGCGAATTTTTTGACGCGAACCGATGACAGTTGCGCGCCTGCAGTTATGCTCGACCGATGTGGAGCTTATTCTACTACACTGGAAAAAATTGACATTTGACATTTTCAAGATGGCGGCGGCGCTGGCGGCCATTTTGTAATGGTAAATATTCTCTTTTCGCTATATTCTCGCGGTTTTCAATCCCGATACGGCGATATGGGTATCGAATGAAAGGATTTACTTAGCACTATCGAAGTCTATTAGTAACAACATTATAAAACCAAAATGGCCGCTTGTCCAAAAAGGCCAAGTAACATTTGTATTGTAATCCCTACAATATGGGTATCAAATGAAAGGGTTTTGCAAGTCTAATACAGCCGCGTTAGAGACGTTGATGAAAATTCAAAATGGCCGCCGTTCTCAAAATGGCGGACCGCTTTTGTTTTCCAACCCAAGCAATATGGGTATCAAATGAAAGGCCTTGACGAGTAGAATACGACGCCATTAGTGACGTTTCTAAAATTTCAATATGGCCGCCGATCCAACATGGCGACTGACATTTTTTTGCGCTTTTCACTATATGGGTATCAAATGAAAGGATTTTAAGAGTAGAATGGACCCAAATGTGCGGTATAGTAAAATGACAATTTCTTTTTTTTTTTACTTACCTCGATATGCTTTTGTGCCGCTTTGCAACTGTACAAGATTTTATTTGATAAACGCAATAGTGAGCCGCGCCTCCGCGAGATGCGTGCACCTCGCGGCACTCAGGCGACCACGCTCACCATGAGCTTCTTAGTGTTCTTGCGACCGTACACAGTTTTGTAGTTTCATATGACATACATGGATACAATTTTTCACCAAATTTTGACCGATCGCTTAATTTTTATTTTACAATACTGGGTTAGACCACACCACCGCGAGGTGCGTGCACCTCGCGGCACTCAAGCGGCTACAGTCGCCGTGATCTTCTTAGTGTGTTTACAACTGCACACGGTTTTTAGGTTCTTGTGACATAAACGGAAACAATTTTTTACCAATCTTCGACCGACTACCAATATTTTTGTTCATTGGTGGGATAGATCACACCACCGCGAGGTGCGTGCACCTCGCGGCACTCAAGCGACCTGACTCACCGTGAGCTTCTTAGTGTTTTTGCAACCGTACACGGTTTTGTAGTTTCTTTTGACACAAATGGAGACAATTTTTACCAGTTTTCGACCGACCGCCAATTTTTTTAACAGAAGTGGGATAGACCACACCTCCGCGAGGTGCGCGCACCTCGCGGCACTCAGGCGATCACGCTCACCGTGAGCTTCTTAGTGTTCTTGCGACCGCACAAACTGTTTTATTTTCTTCTGACACAAATGGAGACAATTTTTTACCAATTTTCAACTGACCTCCAATTTTATATATCAGTAGTGGGATAGACAACACCACCGCGAGGTGTGCGCACCTCGCGGCACTCAAGCGACCAGACTCACCGTGAGCTTCTTAGTGTATTTTAAACTGCACACGCTTTTTCAGTTTGTTTTGACTTAAATGGAGACAATTTTTCACCAATTTTCGACCGACCGCCAATTTTTTTTTTCAGAAGTGGTATAGACCACACCACCGCGAGGTGCGTGCACCTCGCGGCACTCACGCGACTACAATCGACGTGAGCTTTTTATTGTATTTTAAACTGCACACGCTTTTTCAGTTTGTTTTGACTTAAATGGAGACACAATTTTTCACCTATTTTTGACCGACGGTCGAATTTTTTTTTTCAGTAGTGGGATAGATGACACCACCGCGAGGTGCGCGCACCTCGCGGCACTCATGCGACTACAGTCGACGTGAGCTTCTTAGTGTATTTTAAACTGCACACGCTTTTTCAGTTTGTTTTGACTTAAATGGAGACAATTTTTCACCAATTTTCGACCGACCGCCAATTTTTTTTTGGTAGTGGGATAGACCACACCACCGCGAGGTGCGCGCACCTCGCGGCACTCAAGCGACCACACTCACCGTGAGCTTCTTAGTGTTCTTGCAACCGTACACAATTTTGTTGTTTCTTTTGACACAAATGGAGACAATTTTTACCAGTTTTCGACCGACCGCCAATTTTATCTATCAGTAGTGGGATAGACCACACCACCGCGAGGTGCGCGCACCTCGCGGCACTCAAGCGGCTACAGTCGCCGTGAGCTTCTTAGTGTGTTTACATCTGCACAGAGTTTTTTAGTTTTTTGCGATATAACTGGAGACAATTTTTTACTTTTTATTATTGACCGACTGCCAAGGCCTGCCTTTTTTTTCAAGGCAGGGCAGACCACCTCACCGCGAGGTGCGCGCACCTCGCGGCAATCACGCGACCACGTACACCGTGAGCTTCTTAGCGTGTTTACGACCGAACACAGTTTTGTACTTTATTTGATTTTTGTGACAAAAAAGACGACATTTTCACACCAATTTTGACAGACCACCCTTTCTTTCAAAAAACAGCCAGGATGGACCACCCCACCGCGGGGTGCTTGCACCCCGCGGCAAGCAAGCGACGTCTAGTCTATATTATATAAAACTCGATTACCACTGACTGACTGACTGACTGACTGACTGATCAGGGGTGATTTTAGGGTGTTTAGAGGGTGTTTTGAGTGTTTTGATGTTGGGGTGGAATTTTTTAGATTTTTTAGTTCATAGATTGGGATAAAGGGATTTTGGCCAAACCAACATGGCGGCCCGCGCGAAATGTCAACTTTTCCAAATCGCCTTCGTTTTTAATGGCGTTTGGTGGGGGTGTTCACTACTGTAGCGGGGATGCGGTGCGTCTGTCAAACTGCGAAAAAACAAAATGGCGCCGCCGCCATCTTGGACTGAAAAACCCGTTTCGACCCGTGTTTGCGACCGTCGACGGGCGCGGTTTTTGTTTTTTGCCAGGATTTTCCTTTTTCTTGTGGTCGGGACTGTCCTCGACTCTCGAGAAACTTGCGGCGCGCGGCGAAAAACAATATGGCGGCGGCGCCGGCGGCCATCTTGGATCGCCAATTTTGACGCGATTTTCGGACCGGATTTTCGCCAAGATGGCGGCCTCCGACCGGGGTGACATGTTCCGGGCGGGGGTGGAGCTCGGCGAGCAGTGTTGCCAGGTGGGAGAAAATTTCTACCGTTTTTGGTAGTTTTCCCGCTAGGGGCCCCGAAAGGCGAAAATCGAAATAACGACTTTTGGAATTTTTCAACACCACAAGCCTATAGGCCGCCGGGGCCTCTATGACTTTCTGGTATTTTCATTTTTCTACACTGGCAACACTGGCCTCCACGGAGGTTGGAAACTTTTCGCAGACCGAATTTGACCCGAATTGATCTCCCAGATCGGGGTGAGCTGCAGACGCGGGACAAACGTCATCCCACCCCGTATACGGTGCAGATATTGGGAAAAATCCGAAACTCCGACATTTCAAGATGGCGGCGCCGCCGGCGGCCATTTTGTAAAAAGTTGCAATTTCGAAAAAATTAAATCGCGGTTTTCGCGGGGTTGCCGGCGTTTTTCGACTGACAACCCCGGGTGACCTTTTGTAGTGCTCGGTGGGGAGAATTGATCGGTGGGGTAATTTACCCCGATTTAGGGGTATTTTCCCCGATTTTAGGGAGAACGTAAATCGCGTGTTTTTCGATTTTTTTTCACATGGCCGGGTCGGTCGGGCCTCGCTGATCATTTTTACCACCATTTTGGGCCAGATATATGGCAACACTGGGCGCTGTGGCAGATTTCGGTTTCGGCGACTTTGCGAATTTTTTGACGCGAGCCGATGACAGTTGCGCGCCTGCAGTTATGCTCGACCGATGTGGAGCTTATTCTACTACACCGGAAAATATTGACATTTGACATTTTCAAGATGGCGGCGGCGCTGGCGGCCATTTTGTAATGGTAACTTTTTTTTTTGCTATATTCTCGCGGTTTTCAATCCCGGTACGGTGATATGGGTATCGAATGAAATGATTTTTTCAGCACTATGGAAGCCAATTGATGGCAACGTTAGAAAAACAATATGGCCGCCGGTCCAAAAAGGCCAAGTATCATTTGTACAGTAATCCCTACAATATGGGTATCAAATGAAAGGGTTTTGCAAGTCTAATACAGCCGCGTTAGAGACAATGAAAAAAAATCAAAATGGCCGCCGCTCTCAAAATGGCGGACCGCTTTTGTTTTCCAAACCATGCTTCATGGATATCAAATGAAAGGCCTTGACGAGTAGAATACGACGCCATTAGTGACGTTTCTAAAATTTCAATATGGCCGCCGATCCAACATGGCGACTGACATTTTTTTGCGATTTTCACTATATGGGTATCAAATGAAAGGATTTTAAGAGTAGAACGGATCCAAATGTAATTTATAGTAAAATGACAATTTCTTTTTTTTTTTTTTTTACTTACCTCGATATGCTTTTGTGCCGCTTTGCAACTGTACAAGATTTTATTTGAAAATCGCAATAGTGAGCAGTGCCACCGCGAGGTGCGTGCACCTCGCGGCACTTACGCGACCACACTCACCGTGAGCTTCTTAGTGTATTCACAACCTCACACAGTTTTTTATTTTCTTGCGACATAAATGGTCACAATTTTTCACCTATGTTTGACCGACGGCCAAATGAAAGGATTTTAAGAGTAGAACTCCAAATGTGATTTATAGTGTAATGACAATTTCTTTTTTTTTTTTTTACTTACCTCGATATGCTTTTGCACCGCTTCGCAACTGTACAAGATTTTATTTGAAAATCTCAATAGTAGCAACGCCACCGCCGCACTCACGCGACCAACAGCGCCGTGAGTTTCCTTAAAGTATTTACACCCTCAAACTTTTTTATTTTCTTGTGACACAAATGAAGACAATTTTTTACCAATTTCGACCGACCGCCAATTTTTTTTTTCAGTAGTGGGATAGACCACACCACCGCGAGGTGCGCGCACCTCGCGGCACTCACGCGACTACAATCGACGTGAGCTTCTTAGTGTATTTTCAACCGTACACTGTTTTGTAGCTTATTTGATTTTTATGACAAAAAAGGATTTTTTCAGCGCTATCGAAGCCTATTAGTGGCAACGTGAAAAAACCAATATGGCCGCCGGTCCAAAAAGTCCAAGTATCATTTGTATTGTAATCCCTACAATATGGTAATCAAATGAAAGGGTTTTGAGTGTCTAATACAGCCACGTTAGAGATATTGAAAAAAAATCAAAATGGCCGCCGCCCTCAAAATAACGGACCGCTTTTGTTTTCCAACCCATGCTTCATGGGTATCAAATGAAAGGCCTTGACGAGTAGAAAACGACGCCATTAGTAACGTTTCTAAAATTTCAATATGGCCGCCGATCCAACATGGCGACTGACATTTTTTTGCGATTTTAACTATATGGGTATCAAATGAAAGGATTTTAAGAGTAGAACAGAACCAAATGTGAGTTATAGTAAAATGTCAATTTCTTTTTTTTTTTTTTTTTACTTACCTCGATATGCTTTTGTGCCGCTTCGCAACTGTACAAGATTTTATTTGAAAAACGCAATAGTGAGCAGCGCCACCGCGAGGTGCGTGCACCTCGCGGCACTCACGCGACCTCCAGCGCCATGAGTTTTTCAGTGTGTTTACAACTGCACGCAGTTTTTCAGTTTCATATGACATACATGGATACAATTTTAAACCAACTTTCAACCGACCGCCAATTTTTATTTTTCAGCAGTGGGATAGACCACACCACCGTGAGGTGCGCGCACCTCGCGGCACTCACGCGACTACAATCGACGTGAGCTTCTTAGTGTATTTACGACCGTCCACGGTTTTGTAGTTTCTTCTGTCACAAATAGAGACAATTTTTCACCAATTTTCGACCGACCGCCAATTTTTTTAACAGAAGTGGGATAGAACACACCACCGCGGGGTGCGTGCACCTCGCGGCACACACGTGACAATAAACGCCATGACTTCCTTAGTGTATTTTCAAACGTAGACAATTTTGTATACAAGTTTTATTGTTTTTATAGGTATCAAATGAAAGCACTTTGAGAGTAGAATGGAACCAAATGTGATTTATAGTAAAATGACATTTTTTTTTTTTTACTTACCTCGATATGCTTTTGTGCCGCTTTGCAACTGTACAAGATTTTATTGGAAAAACGCATTGTGAGCAACGCCACCGCGAGGTGCGTGCACCTCGCGGCACTCACGCGACTACGATCGACGTGAGCTTCTTAGTGTATTTTAAGCTGCACACGCTTTTTCAGTTTGTTTTGACTTAAATGAAGGCAATTTTTCACCAATTTTCGACCGACCGCCAATTTTTTTTTACAATAGTGAGACAGACCACACCACCGCGAGGTGCACGCACCTCGCGGCACTTACGCGACCACACTCTCCGTGAGCTTCTTAGTGTTTTTGCAACCGTACGCGGTTTTGTAGTTTCATGTGACATAAGTGAAGAGCAATTTTTCCCCAATTTTCGACCGACTACCAATATTTTTTTAATTGGTGGAATAGATCACACCACCGCGAGGTGCGCGCACCTCGCGGCACTCACGCGACCACAAACGCCATGACATTCTTAGTGTATTTTCAAACGTAGACAATTTTGTATACAAGTTACTTCTTTTTGACAAAAAAGAAGACTTTTTTCACCAATTTTCGACCGACCGCCAATTTTTTTTTTCAGTAGTGGTATAGACCACACCACCGCGAGGTCTTGCACTTCGCGACACTCACGCGACCACACTTGCAGTGAGCTTCTTAGTGTATTTTAAACTGCACACGCTTTTTCAGTTTGTTTTGACTTAAATGACGACATTTTTTCACCAATTTTCGACAGACCACAATTTTCGTCAAACACAGCCGGGATGGACCACCCCACCGCGGGGTGCTTGCACCCCGCGGCAAGCAAGCGACGTCTAGTCTTAATATATATATTTCTTGTGTGCGTGTGTATGTGACTGAACTCCTCCTAAACGACTGGACCAATTTTGATGAAATTTTTTGTGTGTATTCCAGGGGGCTTGAGAATGGTTTAGATTCACAATACGGTCATATAGATATTGTTTTTCAGCTAAATTATTTATTTAAAAACATTTGAGACAACGTGACATTTGAGACATTTGACATTTGAGACATTTGACAGGACAACGTCTGTTGGGCCAGCTAGTATTAGTATAAAGCGCGAATGAAGGAAGCGCGAATAAGGAGCTTTGACTGTATGTACAAATTCAGTCAGAGAATATAAAATATATATTGTAGCACTCAAACAGCTAACAGCAATTTACTAATCTTATGTCATACTAGCGACCCGCCCCGGCTTCGCACGGGTGCAATACTAAATACACTACAGACAAACTGTGAACGTTTTATAATAAGAGATAGACATATATGCAAGTTCAGCCTCCGGTACGCCGCGCCGCCGCCGCCCCGCTAAATCATAAATTGTATTACCTCCATATATTAATCAATTATCACATCTTATTATAAATTATTAATAAATTAAAAAACTAATCTAAAGCCAATACTGACAGCCGTAATCAAATTTGTAATAATAATCTTAATATAACTGAAAATGCCACTTCCGGTTTACGGAACCTAATATATTTAAAAATCTATACAATGTTTAATTATGTAATTATACTGCTTAGTAATCATTTTGATGCAAATTAATAACTATTGTTGTATTTCATTGTATTAATATTGTTATAAATCGATTAATAAGTTGCTTGTGTAAAAGTATAAAAGCCAGTGTCCGCCATTTTTAGAGCATTATTAAACTGTCTGCTGATAACTTAACATCGCAACGTTTATTTATCCCTGTGCCGTGTACAATATACCATAGCGGAGTTTCCTGTAGACCTTTTCAATATGTACAATACTTAGCACATTATTTTGATAAATCTCGGAAAAAATGTACCTTATTTACGATATCACATTAGAAACCTCTAAAGGAGATGTCCTCTTATTACAAGGAGGTTGGTTTTTTGTGATCAGCGTTAACTAACAAACACCAAACTACATTAAATTGAAAACCGAAAAAATATGAAGAATGAAACAAATAAAAGAAATATTTTTACCACCCCCAATTATTTTTAAATAAATAAAACATGTTTATAAGAAATATTTCATATGGCAACACCTTAATGATGTTTTTATTAATCTGTGACTACCGGTATCTTACTCTATGTCACAGATTAATAGACTATTGCTGGTCTGATCATAGTCATAAAATCAAAAATGACATTGACAGCAGGTGTCTGACTTGTCAGTTGATTTTTTATTAATATTTTTTCTGGCTCTAGATAACATACATTAAGTAACATAGCAGTCCCTATATTTTCTTAGTTAAAAACTTCTCAAAATTAGAAATATTCGGTTCAATAAAGCAATTATGTATGTATTTAGATTTTTAAAAGACTTGTTGATATTTTTTTTAAGCAATGTGTAATTATTGCATGCAAGATATTTCATTTTTTATTATACTAGAATACGAATTATTAAAAATCGGGGGTCTTGAAAATAACATGACTTACGGCGATTACTTTCTTTTAGAGCCTGCTATCCAAATATATCAAATTTACCCGAGTTTAGTTACTATAAACCAATATGGGACATCTCCTTTATCAGTGTTTCTCTACTATATTATGCAATTTCACGATTTGCCTATATGGTTATTAGAACCTAGGCCAGGCTGAGTTTAGTCGGTAGGTCACGTGGCTGGACCGTTCCGGTCGCGTGGAGTCCGACATAACCTCCGTGTCGCCATTACGGGGGTATCCTGGGCACGTTTCGTGCTCCTTGTGAGGATTCTCAGCCTTCCTCTACTGAGGAAAAAATAATATTATGCAAGTGTTATACATATAAACCTTCCTTAAGAATCACTCTAACTATTAAAAAACCGCATCAAAGTCCGTTGCATAGTTTTAAATATCTAAGCATACATAGATTACATAGGAACAGACAGACGGCGGATAACGACTTTGTTTTATACTATGTAGTGATAGTTATGTTGGCAACGCACCTGTGGTTTTAGTGGGGATTGCATATTTAGGAAATGCGAATCCCGCGGGAACCTCATAGGCGATTACATGAGATTACATGAGATTCCCGTGATATTCGCATTAATACGGCCTGCTTGCTTATCAATAATAACAATAAAAACCTGTACCACTATTGCAGCAGAATTAGGTACGATGTAGTCATCAAAATACATTCAAAATGTTACTGATAAAAACAAATTAAATTTGTTAATATAGTAATATTAGCGTGATGAAAACTTAAACTAAATACAAATCAGTAAAAAATCAGCAAGAGTTGTAATTGTATTGAAAGATTTATAACATTTTGATGGTAATTTCGACGTCTATTCGTATTCGTGCGTCTTCTTGTGATCTATACGAATTCACCAGACGTTTCTGGATTACTCGTATATGTCATTTATCAATGTAGCGTTTAGTGTTTATGTTAATAATCTTAACTCCACCTTAGTAACTTTTCAAGGGCAGGGTGACATAATATAACTAAGGATACATAAGTTAGTGAAATTAGTACCTATATGAGTTATGAAGTTCACCTTATCATCTCACGCCCAAGATATATCGTCTGGTTTGATTACTACATCGTACCTTTTTTTATTTTATTATTATTTTTTGTTCCTTTGAGGAAAATGCATTAAGTTGCATACCCCGGCTGTGGCGAGCCGGCGGTTACGGGGGGCTCTCCTCCCCAGAAGGGGGAGGCCTACCCACTAAAACCTCAGGGATGGCCTTCCTCAGGCATGTAGGGAGCCCCCGCGAACACCAAACTACTTCCGGGAACCCCCAGCCTCCGCTCCCCCGCCGATACAGGGGAGCCCTCCTAGGGGGAGGCTACAATACCTCCCCTGATCTCCACCACCGACGACGCCCCCGGCCACGGAAGGGGCGTGGTCCCTTTCGGGTATCCGTGGGCTCGATTTCCTCGCGCCGGCCGGCGACTCGCGGCAGCGCCACAGTTGTGCTACCGAGCCCGGCACCGTCTCCTTCGAGCGGGATCGGCCATATCCCGACGCCGCTCGGCGGGCTCCTTCTGGAGCATCACTGCTTCGCAAAAGGAGGCTACAGCCCTCCAACCTCCCTCGTCCGCCAGCATTGCCGCAATCAATGCCGACGGAGACAGATCTCGCCCCATCTCTGCGACCAAGATTCGGCGTTCGGAGGCCCACGCAGGGCGCTCCGCCAGCGTGTGCTGGGCCGAGTCGAGGTCGGATGCGCAGTGGTGGCAATGTGTCGATCTCTCCAATCCTATCCGACATAGATACTCACCGAAGCAGCCGTGCCCGGTGAGTATCTGAGTCAATCGGTAGGTGACCTCCTCCTTCGAGCTTCGAGCTCAAGCTTCGAGGTGCGGGAGTACGGCACCGACGGCCCGCTGGCGCGCGCAGATCCGTAGTATGAGTAACTCAAGTCTATTGTATAAATGTCATAAAAAATCTGTGCACGTTTGTACCTCACATAATTTGTGTTCGGATTCTCAGTAAAGTACATATCTGAATAATGCCCACAAATACTATATCTACTTAAGTCATATGTTTTACTGGCAACTAATGACTTACAAAGTAAGCAAATGGCCACCATTGAAGAGAAAACTACCGAAGTCATTCAATGAATTTCGTGTAAGTATACGCGTAATTGGTGATTTTCAACAAAAAGATGTACCTCTATATAGGGAAGCACTTACTGGACATGGCTGCTGATAGTAAAAAAGAGACAATTCGCGCAACGTATTTTCCTTATGAGTGTTCCGTAGCAATATTTGTTTTATATATAAAAGCGTCGTGTCACAATGACCGATTTTTATGAAATTTTATATGCAGAGTTACTGCTCTGAGAAACAGTTACTATCTATTTTTCATACCCCTAAGTGATAAGGTTGCAGTCGTTGCTTCTTTCATTTTATAGCCATTTTTTTTAATTTTTATTATATTACAAAGTGGTTTTAAAAATGCATGCATAAATTTTCGCCCTTCTATCACTAAGTCTCATTTTTAATAGTAATTTTAGTAACTTCCCTAGAAATAATTTACATATATGATAAGACAACGTTTGCTTGGTCAGCTTGTTACCTGTAAATATTTTGTCTTACACAATTCAGTAAATATATATTTGTTAAATATCAAGTCATATCATAATATGGTCAATTAATTTTATGCTTCGTTAAAGTTCGTGTTGTCATATTTTTTTTTTTTTTTCCTCAGGAAAGGAGGCTGAGAATCCATCATGGATACCAACGCAACAGGCAAGTAGGGATGCGTTGATTATGTCGGACTCCTGGTGAATCGAGGCGGCTCGACCCACCAGACCTACCGACTAAACTCAGCCTAAGCCTTTGGTCCTAATGACCCTACTGGCTTTATTGACGAGATTGTCATGTTCTATCGCGTAATGATAGAGAAAGACGACATATTAATTAATATTTCTGCAACTGAACATCAGTCGTGGTTAAAATTTTCTTTGTTTCTCTCATCCTATCGGAAACAATGGGCCTAACCTAATCTAACCTAAAGACTAACCTAACCTAAACCAGCTTAAATGGGAATTTTCCATCATGCTAGTATCTTTGAACTGGTACGTTACAACGCGAGTAAGTAAGGAAATGTATTAAATATTATACTTACACAAATTAAGTTGTTTTATTAAGTTTAAATGCGGACATTGGGTCACTGAAGAGTTTTAGTGGGAGAAGTTAAAAATCAAATTACTTTCACAGGGAACCCAAAACATTGTATACTATTTCCATTTTTTTATATATTTATTACTACATAATGACTTGTATTTTAATTGAACCTATATTACTTAATATTGACATATTTTTTCAACATTGACATATAGCCATATGATTATTTTCTGGTTTCATTTAAAATGTCAGGCAAATGTTACTTGGGTGAAATCATAGATGGCGTAATTAGAGGAAGTGACGTTTTGTTGACATTGACAGTTACCGTAGTGGGGAATTGGATTTCTGAACGCATCGGACATACGCGTTTATATCATATTATAGTTCTTATAGCACATTTACTTCCGTTTCTCTGCATAAGGTCGAATGGTACATACGGCCATTGGCATTAAGATCGAATCTATACACAAAATGTACTTTACAAAAAAGTATCAAATAAGCAAAATAAAAAGGCTTTTAATATAAAAGGTTTTATGTCCACAATTAAGTTTCTTCCTTGTTCCAGGGAACCCTGAGAGACGCGACGTGTGGCACAAGAACCGGGCCGATACACCACCGGGTCACCGGCACCGGCATCGCTTAATACAGAGAAATATATGGCATTTTTTAACTGGATACTACAAATGTTACAGCCAAGCTACCTACAGGTTGATCGGGAATAGCTTGATATTCTTATAGTCGTATTTGTATCTGTGATTTTTATACTATGTGATACTATGTTCATTAAAATATAAATGAGCACTTTGGGTAGATGTTTTTTTTTTTACGTGACCTGCTCCCAAAGCATTTTAGCAACCAAACGAAATGTGATGCGTATCGTGCGATATAACCACCATCTTGAAATTTGTGTTTTGAATTTTGACAGTTGACATTTATAAATCCCAAGTTCAACTTAGAAACAAAGTCTATGTACACTAATAAATAAATTTAGTATAGCAATAATTTCACATTCGGGTAGGACATAGAATAATTTAAACAATTGAAAATGTCTTTTTCCTGTGGGAAAATTCCATAAAAATGTATATACCGATTCTAAGTGGGTATTTTACGTGGATTAATTTGCAAACGGAATCGAATTAGATACCTTAAACATGAAAAGCTGAATTATGATCATTGGATTTATTTATTGCCTTATTGTACTAACAAATATGATAGATGGTTTAAAAGATAAAGTTACAAAATGCAAAACGTATAAAATATTGCTTTTGATTTGATTTGATTTTACAGAAATATCAAATCGATTCCACCGTGAATTGATTGCTAACAAAATTGACCTACTTATATAAAATAATAACAGGATTGTTTGAGGGGAATGACGTAATACAATTTTTAACATAAAAAATATATATCTTTGTTATGAGAAAAGTTAATATAACGCGGGGAAAGCCACAGGACGAAAGCTAGTTTAATATAAGTAGGTTTGCGTAAATTTTTGTAGGGTTACTATTGAACCAATTCCGATCAATCTATATTGAAATTCAAGTTTATTGTATTAAGATTTGTATTTTGAGAAACCGTATAACATTGATTAGTAGGCAATGCAGCAGCAAAACCAGGGGGAGAGTTTACATAAGAGCTCTGTTTGAAATTTCTCATCATTATCACTTTTGCACACCAATGGAAAGTAGAAGAACGAGGTCAAATTATCACCGAGATTTATGATTTTTTTAAAGTTTTTCTAATTAGTAATTTTAACAGATTCAGGAAGGATTTAACAGATGAAGGCAGAAGAATCTTCTTGTTACATCGTGATATCATCATTTCAGTCAATAGATGCCCCCTGTTGGACATTGTCTTCTCTGAACGATCTTCATACAGATCGGAAAAGCTAACGCAATAATATTATATACACACAAGAGTATATATGACCGCTTCTACTGAGGAGATCGCTCTCACGACAAGCCAAGAGGTAATGACCTCTTAGCTTGAATGACCAATTTGGTCATATAGCTTTAAGCTATTAGGCCAAGAGGTTCTTAGGAGTTTGGTGGCTAGGTCACATAGGTCGAGCCATCTCCATCGCTCTGTAGTCCCACATAAACATTTAGTTGCATGTTACATTAGTTTTTTTTTCCCACGGGGGATGGTAGTGAATTTTCATAAGGGGTGCGTTTCTATTGTAGTCATCTTAATAACACCTTGATACCACCGGTCTACGGCGGGTGGTTATGTTGGACTCTAGTAGAAGGCTAGCCTATCAATAGGCTTGTTGCCTAAATTTCAGTAGTAAGATACTAATATACCTTGATGCCTATTCTATACAAAATAATTATTATTTTTGAAAAAAAAAATGCTTATTTATAAGAATAATTTTGCATTTAATTAAATATTTGACATTAGTCATCAAAAACGCTCATGACTGTCATGGCGTCTTGAACGACGTCACGCCGTGCAAAACACAGCTGTTTTAGTATCGGAATATTCGGTATTGTGAAGTTATTTTAATAAAAAATGGATTCATCGTATTGCAAGTACTGCATAGTGCCCCAGTGTACAAGCACAAGTATAAAAACACCAAAAAAATTATTTATATTATAACAATCAGCAGATACGTAAAAAGTGGCTGACACTCGCGAGAAGGAATGATGCCCATTCTTTTTCGCACTTCCACAAGAGACTTGGGAATGACATTTTGACTTTGACGTTTCGCACGGCGTGACGTAACACTTTTTAATTGGTGTTTGCTGTCACGTGACTTATGGCTTATTTTGTGCTTTCATAATTAAATGATCATCTTAATAGTTATGCAACCTAATGCATCAGATTTGTTCATAGTGGATACAAGCCTATTAAACACTACCTACAACAAAGGCTCCTACAGCATAAGCTTATCGGCTTTGAACTAAAGCGCCCGCCCTCCAGAGCGGTGGTGATATATGTTTGCAATGTTTTGCTTATAAATGCTTATATATATTTTATTTAATTATTTTTATTCACAACGCCCTACCACCAGGGTGACGGTTCTGTACATGAGATTTTTTTTCCCTGACTATAAAATAAGTAGGAACAAAAAACTGCCACTTTACAAATCTTTTGGAAAGGACGAAGTCTGTCGGGTCCGCTAGTATATAATAAATGTAACAAAAGTAGCAGCCTGTATTATCAACGTCGCGACGTAAGAATAGCTTTGGATCAGAATAGCTACTTATTAACTTTTTGCCAATGCTATGACTTGAAAATGCAATTATGCAAAATACTTGTTTCGCAGTGCACCGCAATTTAGGGTTCAATATGTCAGTTACCTTGTCTCATCATGTCATTACATCGCGATTTGTCACGGGGCTTCCTTAAAAGGAAATTATTTGCTTGCAATTGCTTACCGGCTTTGCAACTGTCGTCTTGATAAAATGAACAAGACTTATAGACTTACAGGGTGCTGGATACGACAACATATTGTAATACTGACAAAAGAAGAGCGACATTATAAAATTACACCTTTGTAATATGTCGTTCTCGAGTCGGTTTCCCAATTTCCGGAAAGGTGTATAACCAATTGTTTTTATGTCAACAATACGAAAACTGTTACTACAAAACATGTCAATACAAAAGAAAAATGTTTTTATTTAATATTAGATATAATTATACACAAATACCGGGAAAAAATAATTTCAATAAAAAGTTATTTTTCCGTCTTTAGTACTTTTTATTTTATATCTATTGTTAAATCATATCTTATATATAAAAATGAATCGCATAATGTGTTGGTAAGCGCATAATTCAACAACGCTTGGACCAATTTGGCCAATTCTTTTTGTAATGTTCGTTGAAGTTCAAGGATGGTTTTTAAGGGAAAAATTCAAATAATTATCGGAAAAACTCTAAAAACAGCCCTTTTATTTTCCCATGCAAACGTTTTCTAACTAAAACGTATAGTCGAATTGAGCTTTATTGTTATTGTATAAAGTTCATATTGCAAGCACTCACTGTTGTCTAAGCAATGAAGGTGTGTTCCTAACATCAAAGAGTCAATTTGCGCTTTATTAACGCTACATATAGTTGAAATTCAATCATATCTATCAAAACAGTGTGCGTGCGTGCGTTGGAGCACAGAATACATCGTTGGAGGATTTAATGTCACGTTCCAAAATTGAATAGGACAAAATTACAAAATGTAATAGGTAATTTAGACTTTTTTTGCGATTTGGTTGGCTATGCGACATTATCTATAAAATAATTAGGAACAAAAAACTGCAACTGTACAAATCTTTTTGACAGGACGAAGTCTGTCGGGTCCGCTAGTATTAAATATTTCTTTTCTATTTCTTTGTATAAGGATTAAAAAAAATGTATTGTCTTATTTTTAAATAAGTTATGTATTATTATTTTGTTATAAATATCATTTTTATTTTGAGATATTTTTAGGTACCTATATATATTTTCATATCAGTTCTCTTCAGGTTATCCAGCTTCTAACACCTACCTACATTAGTCAACGCGGCAGCTCCTAAACATCATTTGTGAATCGTGAGATGTCGCGCTTTAGCGGTTTATAACCGCTGGGTCAAGGGTCCCCTTATTTATCGTCTGGCTGGCCACCAGTTGCGCTAATAAATTGTTTTCTCATACCAAACCGCATCTCAGGATTTACGATAGACAATTACGATATACGAAGGTGGGTGCATGTGGAATTTATCGCTTAATTTAATAGCGAAAGCTAATTCGCGTGGTCAGATTGCTAATTATGTGCGAAAATGCATATTGGTTGATGCTTAATTAAGTAATGTATGTATGGTGGCAATAGTCCAATGCGATAATATATTTAGCTTAGATTTAGGATGACGGATTTACATGTGTATCGAAATCCGTTATCCTAAATAACAAAACATGTGTTTCCGCGGACATTTTTCAGGTGTATATTTCCGCGAATGGGAAACATTTCAAGCGTGGAAACAAAGAAATAAATATATTTATTTTAACATAACGTGTAATAAATACATTAAAATACTTACATACCGCTGAATGATAAATTTTTGCAAGCAGTAAGTAGAGCCTGATGCCGGAGTATTTCACTGAAATTCTAGCACTTTAAAAGAAGTCAGAAAAGGAAAGCAGACGCGACCAACGCCAGTTAGTTCCTTTTTAACATACAACTCGCCATATTCTTAGAACACTTTGCCTACTACATTTTATTTCCTATCTGATGATGTTTAATGTATGTACAAACATTGTCTTTAAAATACATACATATATTAAAAACAAAAACATAAATCAATTTCTCAAATATGCGCGGATATATAGACAATATATTCAAAAACAAAATACGCGATGCATTGTATTTACGTACGCAAATAAGTCATATCTATTAGTGACGGAATGTTTGAATTTCGAACAAAAATCGCAGAGAGAAACCAAAAACATTTTGGTCTATTTTATAAATCTTGCTAGAATTTATCTTCACGTGGCTGTATAGTCTTAAATTCGTTTATCTTTTGGTACAGACGTCCAAATAAAAATATAATTTGACGGTAAAGAAAGAAGAGAAATAAATATGTTCGTTTGTTAGTTGTTAGTCACAAGAAACTGATTATTTGGGATTAATTACTGTTTTATTCCATGCATTATTTGAGTAATGCACTACACTACACACACACTACACACTACACGAAATGGCGTCTAGTATAATGGAAGTCCTCGCCTTCAGCTCGACCTTCAAACTGTTACTCGTTACACTATTTCATTACTTTCAAAGAAAAGCGCTTGTTATAACTCATTTGTTTCTAAACGTATTGTATAACTCCGGTAAATTACTCCATACAATATATAAAAATATATATAATAAATAAAATAATATATAACCTCCGTAGTTGAATGGTTATTACACCGATTTCAAGGCGTCGCCATCTCTGAGGACCCGGGTTCAAATCTCGGTGGGGGGCAGATGTTTGCGTGATGAATGCGATATTGTACCTTGGTTATGGTTGTTATTATATATTTCTATGAAAAATATATGTATGTATATATATATATAAGTCAACAACACGTCAATGTAAATTGATGAACTACGAAAATAGTTTTTAATCCGTGGTGAAAAGAGGCTTTCAAGGTCGACGTAAACAGTCTAACTTGCAGCCATGTGTTATCCAAAGTATATTGACGAAATAAAAACTGTACCCTTTTGGCCATCAAAACGTCCACTGTCTCATCAACCATGTACTCGTAGTAACAAGTGTAACTTTTTGCTACTTAACAAATCTAATGCCGGAATTTGTACTAAGCTTATTTTGCTTTTTTTTTTTTTATAGCATAGGGCAGCAAACGAGCAAACGGATCACCTGATGGTAAGCGATAACCGTTGCCCATGGACACCCGCAACACCAGAGGAGTCACAGATGCGTTGCCGGCCTTTTAAAAGGGAATAGGGGGAATAAGAGGAATAGAGGGGAATAAGGGGTGTTGGGCCTCCGGTACCTTCACTCACTCGGCGAAACACAGCGCAAGCGCTATTTTACGCCGGTTTTCTGTGAGGCCGTGGTATCACTCCGGTCGAGCCGGCTCAATTTGTGCCGAAGCATGGCTCTCCCACGGTAAATGCTTATTTATAAGTTGTGCAATTGATGAAGCAATAAACATATGTAAGTCCGTTAGCGCTGTAATTAATGCAATTACACCCTGTACACATTTACGTTACTTTGATGGGCGCTCAAGCCCTGGGTTAATAAATCCCAGAACATAAGTATGATGCATTTAACTTTCTACAAGGTAACCTCGCTCAGTTTGTAAGACTATTTTCGTCCTCTTATATTGTATTATTAGTTTTAATATCCGAAAGAAATATTTTCCCGCTGTAATAATTTTCTAGTGGGCCAGCAGTGCTTATCAGATTTGTCTACAAGAAAACTATATTTTCCCGTAGTAAAAATATGTCTATGTCTCTTTGGATTTCAAACTGGTTTTGTCGCTTATGAGCCTCTTTAACCAAATACTTTCATCTCCTATTGAGGGTGAAATAAAATTTTTACAAGCCTAGTCAAAGTTTGTATTTATTTATATCTTATAAAAGCTTATAAAACAAACATTTTTTTTTCAAATATTCATCCTACAGTCATACATTTGTCTTGTGTTGTGGATGCATTTACACAAATACAATTTCATTCGCCCAAACTGGAACAAATTTTTACAGGTCCTATAAATATTTGGCATGCGTCGTACAGAATTAATTTATTACATAATGTTTGACACAAGTAAAATTGTTTTTCTTGTTTTATATTACCAATAAAATATAATATATAAAAATCTTTTTTATTGCTATATATTGACAAATAAGCTGACTACCGAAGGGTGAATGGTGGTAGACGCATTTAGTCGTGTTTAGTCGTACGACGTACTTGCGGGTCCTGTAAGTTTGTAGCAAATTTGCAACCCTTACAAAAACGACAATCTACATTGCCAGCTTGTAACATGAGATGTAAAGTTCATACCTTCTTCCGTCCATCCCTTCACACTGTATTGCGAACACTGCTTTTTTGTAGCAGAAGTAAGTAGGGCAGGGAGGCACCCAAACGTCTGCTTGGGTACCTCCCTGCCTGTCGTCTGATCCGTCTATAAATTTATTTATTTTTATATGTATTTTTGAGATCGTTCTTATCAATTTAATTAAGCAAATAGTGTGAATAAACAGTTATGAAAAATTACACTGTACAACCAAAATGTAATTGCATAAAATAAAAAGTTTCTTTAATTCATATCAAAAAGTTAATTACTACTAATAAATAAAGTCACTATTTGATTTGATTGGAATTCCGCCAACTTCCGCTATTGGCATGTTATGTCTATTCAATGGCTGTTATCTATATAAATTCCGCGGGGTCCAATTAATAAGGGAGCATTGCGTGGTTTCTCGTACAATACTATCCATTGTGACAGATAGTAAAATCGATTCTGTTGTCAAACTAACTATTGTGTAATGTCTTATCAGGGTGGAAATTGAATAAACATTCAATTAAAACAAATCTTTCAATTGAAATGTATTGAGGTAACTGAAAGCCGAGCTTGGGATATATCTGGGGTCACTAACAGGCAGGTGGTAAGTTTTTTTTTACTAATATAATAATAAGAAAATAAATTTCATCATAACTCTATGTATTTGCCTGCAGAGCGTCTGATAACAGGACATCGCTTCTTTGAACGTGAATTGTTGATTATTTTTGTGACTATTTCAGGTAAAATAATTAAGGTTATCCGATAATCTCAGAATACGGTAACTAATATGGTACACTCTAAAAATACTGAACTAAACAATAGATATCCAAATTCATTCTATATTGTCACGCCCTAACACCACACCGGTGTTATTGCTTTGCTCGTTAACCGATCATCAAGCAAGCCTTCAACTTTGAAACGCTTTCATGCCTCATTGTACATTAAAACACGAGTGTAGCTTTGGCTGTGAATTTTGAGAATAGTCCCGTAGTGCGTCGATTTACGATAATTGTGTTTATAGAACTACAGATAGCAGCAGATAGTAGCAGTAGCAGGGACTATGTACTTTAATAAGAGTTAGATATACATTTTTAATAATTATGTTCATCTTTAGCTTTTATTGAGCATTTTTATTTTTAATTACAATTAAAATCATATACTTTTTATGTTATATCATAAGCAAAAATTGAGAATCGATTCCAATCATTAATAAGAAGTCTAATCCACGCGCATGCGCACGCAACGAGAACACGACTCGTCAAATCGAATTAATAGATACGTCATCCACTTACGACCACCTTCACGGTTCCAAATTTGAATTCGGAAATCGAACCGAAAAAACGGGCGTTTTAACGGACCTTTTTTTGAAAAAACACAAGGTGTGGAGTTGAGGTGCACGCACCTGCACTTTTTTTCGCTGTATCATACTTATTCCCAAATTTATTGAAACAGGTGCTTCAGTGAAAGAAATGGACTTTAACAGATACGCAGAGAGGCTAATTAAAATGGGGAAACGACGTGGCGAACATGTTTTATCAATTGAAATTGTCTGGGCGCGGCAATTATTATTTTCGGTGCTTATAAATTTATCGATAAGCTTACATGTTGGCGCAGAACTCGCCAGTAGCATTAAAACTTCTAATTAAGATTTTAATATTGCTTTATCATTTAGTTACTGGTGCTAGCGACTTCGTTTGCGCAGGATTATTATTTCGATTATGACATTAAAATTATCACATAAATAATTTTTGGGTCATATTTGAAAATATAACAACTTGATAATATTGATATGCCGCACTGTTCGCGTGCGCAACGTTCGAGTGACGTTGTCTTTTACGCAATGGGTGGCGGGTTCAATTACAGCACGAGACAGATTTTTTGTATAACCCACAAAAATTTGTTCCGGTCTGTATATCGTTACTAGAATGATAAACCTTGACAATTCAAAAACATCTGAATTATCCATAAAAAATCGTAAATTACAACTTAAAAAATACCTTTTATTCTAATATTATATATTATTAAATTAGTTTGAAAGCACATGATTTAGTGATGATATGCCATAGTGAAGAATCAATGTTGTAATACTTAATTATAAAGTATTGATATAATTAATTGTAAAAAGTATCAGTAATGATAGTACGGTCGGCCAAGAAAGTGGTCTACCACCCTAAGGTTGAAAATCATTCGCGCGCTATAAAGTAACAGAGTTGATTTTCCCGTGCAAAAATATTCTGACAAAATTGACAGATTAATAGCTGTCAGATTATTTTAGGTTTAAATGTCATCACTCTGCATAATCTTAAAAAGGTAATAAGTACAGGAGTTCAACCTTATCGCTATTTTACTCACATATGAAATTTTGTCTAAACTGGTAGACCACTTTCTTGGCCGACCGTACCACTGAATGTGCGTAAATTGCAACCGCGTAAAAGACATGGAAAAAAGTGGGCCTCAATCATGTGCAGAGACGTAAGATATATCAATCGATAGGTAATTTTATGTTCATCAATTTACAATTTATTATATTTTTTTTAAATCTCCCGTTTTTCTCTAAATTATGTTTGAAAGTGATAAGAGATATTCAAGTAAATACATCCCAAAACATGGTTAAAATGTTTTAATTAAGTATATAAAATGATAATTTATTTAAATCTTATTGAAAAATGGTTATAAAGTTAACAAAAGAAATGTAATTTAGTAATTATAAATTCATGAAGTTCTAGACATGTTGTGTTACTGACCACCCTGAATGTACATAGTCTGTGACCAATGATGACACTAGTCCGCTGTCAATGCGACTTTGACAGCATGTCCTGCGCAAATTAATTATATTAAAATGCATTCGTTCATGCCATATAATTTTTAACCATTTACAAATCAATATGAGACGAATAAAGGCAGCAAGGAGCTGGGGCGCTGACCTGATTATTGGCCGTAACCATAAAAAGTACACAAAGACATTACCCAAAGCCATTAACTTAAAAAAAAAGATTCCATCAACTTGCTAGTATTCAATAATTTAATTATTAATTACAAAAATAATAAACGGGAGATGTTTAAAGTCGAATCTTTATCCAGATGATCTACAATAATGTATACTGTTCTCTGGTAAATTTCGTCGCTGCAAATTACTCAGGCCCACCTTCCATACAAATGTTGACCATCACCTTTAAGTGTTTTATAAAATGTGTTATAAAATGTATAATATTGAGAGCTCGGACAAACCTTCGAAGTTTTCAAATAGCAATTTCCATGTAAAATCTATTTTGGTTATATAAACAAATTTAAGAAAAAGGTATGACGTAACACATCTTACCAATAATAAAAAAGGTTTATTTGAAATGAGTATGGTATCAATTTAAAGTTATAAAGGTTCTCGAGTGGCAGACATATGTATGTCGGACATCGCAGCGATGGGAGGCCTCCCACTAAATGGACAAACGATTTGGTGAGGACCGCGGGAATGCGCTGGAGACGTATTTTGAATCATTAGATGTGAATTTGGAATTCGAATCGTGCGCGAAATTATTTTCTACTGCTTACAATTTTATAGATTTTTAAATAATTCGAATTCGGTGTTGTCATTAAAAACAAATTCTTAATTAGATTCCGTTTCACGCAGAAAGTAACACAACAAAAACAAAAACCGGTGATGACCCACACGTGAAACGGATCACTGTCAACGTCACTTCAGCGTTGGATATTCTACTAGTAGAAATCAAAAACGAGTGGGTTGAACCACTCGTTGTACAACGCACGAAATGAAAGTTCAGAAATAGTGAATGACGCTCTTAAAATGCCATCATTATAATTATTTTTTTTATTGTTAATTCATAAGATTGCTCGTATTATATTACAAGTGGTGACGAGTGTAATGACAAGTCAAATATTGTGACAATACGGTGACAATATAAAAAAAAAACAATATCTAGCGCCAATTATATTTGTACTGTTGTAAATTCAATAAATTGTTATTTGTGGTAACGAAGTAAAATACTTCTATTATATCCTCGTTTCGGGATTGCCAACCGCAAGAGGAAGTCATCGCTTAACCTTCATCACAACCGTATATTAGGTTGTTCATAAATAAATACCAATGGTTTATCTAACACGAATATTAAAACAAATAAATTAGTATGCGCAAGATTAAAATTAGAAGCAAAAATGTCTAAAAAAAACTATTCATGTTAGAGAAATATAACTTTTGTTTTGTTAATCAGACGGTTTTCCATTTAAAATGTTTAATTTAGTAACACTTTATCTATCTACTAACTTTCAACATACAACAAACATTCTGAAATAAATATTCTCTGATACGACCCGCAGGCGCTGATAGGAAATGTCGTTTGTTAGTAAAATCGATTTTGGTTTCTTCCTGAGTTCTGAAAATTGGTATACAAGACCATTTGAAACATCCCGTATAAGCCTATCCATAACAAAAATTTGAATGGAATATTAAAAAAGCTGAGGAGATCGCAGACGAATAAGTGAAGTTTGGTGCTGTGTCCATATATGCAAGCTTAGTGGAGCACTGCGGGAAGTCTGTTTACATCCCAGCTAGCTTAGATTTGACTTTCAATTGATTTCTGCCCGAAAGAATGATATTTAAAGGAATAGAAATGGAAGAATAAAGGAGGAAAAGACTAGGATCGTTGTAGATTTGAACTAAAATAAATTTTACGCAATTAAGGTATTTCAGTTTTTAGTATTACTAAAATAGTAGTAGTAGGTAAGCTTGTTTGTAATGAAATAATATAAAACCTAAAAACGTTACAACTAAAAACAAACATGAAAAGCTACATGCTTAGCTAAAAAAATATTACTCACATTATAGTAATTAGATTAAAGTTAAATCATGCGGTTAGTTAGTTACACCAAGGAAATAACAAGCAAATTGAAAGTTGTCATTCAACTGTTTCAAAATTGATGAGTTATTCGGGTGTTGCCATACCATAATTATGGTTAACCGTTGCAAAACGAAGCACCAATTTTACAGCATCGATCCGTACATTTCTGAAAACGGTTATGAAATAAGTATAAAAGTTTAAGTGACCACTTAACTGTTGAGTATGTGCTAACTACGTTACTTGACAGCTGCTAATAAGGTACAACAATACGAGGAATTTAAAAAAAATCTTTACATGTTTCGTGTTCTTCAAATTATTCGCGTTTTTGAAGAATTTTTTCATTATTATCAATTGGCTATTGAAGCAGATGTGAATGCGTGAGGTGTTGGCGTGAACCTTAAGCCAGAAATATTTTTTAAAATGGCGGCATATTTTAACTGTTGTTGAATTCGACAAAGGCTTATATTCTTTAAAGAGTCTATAAAAATAATTGTCATTATTGTTGTCAGTATTTTAAAATTCAGTTTCAACGAATACTATCATACTTAACCACGTTATATTCACAATAACGATAAATGCAAATATAATGTACATTGATAATAAAATCATTGATAATGTAGCTTGGTAACAGGTTATCGAAGTATGCTTGCTCATTTTCATTAAAGTTTTTACTACAGTTACCGAAGCTTGTTAATTGTAAACATAAATTGATAGCTAATGAGAATTAATTGATTTAAAATATGTAACAAGATAAACTACTGTAGCGTACGCGGCGGAGGCCTTCAAGCAGAGGAAATACGAGAGCCTTGGGCAAGAGTTCACCGTTTGAGTCTCGGTAAAAAAAATTGACTAAAAAAGTAAACGAGAATCTCAAAACTCACCGTTGTCTAGTCATCTAGCTCGTACTTCAAGCAAATAATAAACTATTCCCTTCAAAAACGCAATATACCTAGCATTCTGAGAACAACGCTCCAGAACTACGGTTTAATTGTAATGTAACTTAACTAAAAACATTATCAACAACAAATAAAATGTCTCATTTTTATTGGATATATAATCTTGAATCGTTGACCAAATTGCTTCGAAAGAAAAGTGTTCAGACACCATACATTCTCACGTCCCACGACACCGTGATTTTGAGTGTCCGACGCTCGCGCTCATTTGCGTCGACTCTCTTATTAGTTAGACCCGTAACCGCGCTGGGTCTATTAGCAGGCAAGGCGCAAGCCCTTCAGTTCTCGTGCCTTCCACAAATACTCAAGGTAGAGCTGAATACAGTCAACTTCAGCCGTCCGTCTAAAAAAACCAATCTCGTACAAATCGTTTCATTTGAATTGGTCGTTAAGTCAAGCTCGCATATATCACTTGGTAGTGACAACATCATTTGGTAATGAGCATTATAAAATAAATAAACACTTCTTACATTCACGCCAATTAGCCTTTTTTTTTGTTCCCCATGTAGTAAATGTATTAAGTTGCATACCCCGGCTGTGGCGAGCCGGCGGTTATGTGGGGCTCTCCTCCCCAGAAGGGGGAGGCCTACCCACTAAAAACCACAGGGATGGCCTTCCTCAGGCATGTAGGGTGCCCCCGGGAACGCCAAGCTACTTACGGGAACCCGCAGCCTCCGCTCTCCCGCTGATACAGGAGAGCCCTCCTCGGGGAGGCTACAATACTTCCCACGATCTCCACCACCGACGACGCCCCCATGGCCACGGAAGGGATGTGGTCCCTTCCGGGTCGCCGCATCCGCTCTACTGAGCCCGGCGCCGCCTCTTTCGAGCGGGATCGGCCATCTCCCGACCCCACTCGGCAGCCTCCTTCTGGAGCATCACTGCTTCATAGAAGGAGGCCACAGCCCTCTAACCTCCCTCGTCCGCCAGCATTACCGCAATCAATGCCGGCGGAGACAGATCTCGCCCGATCTCTGCGACCAAGACTCGGCGCTCGGAGGCCCACGCGGGGCACTCCGCCAGCGTGTGCTGGGCCGAGTCGAGGTCGGATGCGCAGTGGTGGCAATGTGTCGATCCTTCTCGTCCTGATACGCACCGAAGCAGCCGTGCCCGGTGAGTATCTGAGTCAATCGGTAGGTGACCTCCTCCTTCCCGTGGAGCCAAGCTTCGAGGTGCGGGAGTACGGCACCGCCGGCCCGCTGGTGCGCGCAGATCCGTATTTCGAGCTGCGCACGCCAGGCCGCCACAATCCACTAGGTGCCACTCCCGCTTAGGCACTTCGTGCGCGGGTTCCAACGCCAAATAGCCTAGCCCAAACTAAGCACTATAAGGCTTGTATTATGGGATCTAGGGTAACTATGACTAAGGTACAAATGCTCGCATCATCACACAAACGTCTGCCCTCACCTTTTTTTTTGAGGGGGGGAAATGCGACCTTACGCACCATGACACCGCGCTGACAAGACGCGGCCGTGTGTGGGGCTCTCCGGTCAAGAGGACCGGCCTACCCACTGAAACCCCCCCGAATTCTCTGGGCCCATACGGGGCACATGGCGGGGTGCGCTCTCGCGATTCAACCGCCATGTATCCCGGGGCCGGCTCGACCAAGAGTTGGTCAAGCCACCGCCAAAGGAGGGACTGTCCGAGAACCCCTGGACAGTCCTCCAAACGTCTGCCCCCACCTGGATTCCAACACCGGAACCTCAGAGATACCATGAAACCCGTGTACTAATCACTTGGCTATGGAATGCATCACCTTAAATTAAACTTGTGTAGTTGTTGCATGAAGATGTCAATGGGTCAATATTGGCAACTTTAGTTCAGATAACTTTGTAACGCGTATTTGGGAATTTTATTTTATATTGTATATCAATCTTATAAACGAATTAGAGAATTATCCTTTACATTAACGGTTCTGTAACTGTAAAAGTTAATCGTGGAAGTATTTTATTAGCTTTCGCAATAGGGTCTCGTGGCCGGCGTCTATTTTATATCGAACTCATTAACGGTTTACGATTTAAAACTAAATAGTACCGCACTCATTGAAATTAGCGATAAGTAATATAATAATATTATGAATCTCTTAATAGTACTGTACTGAGAAAATCTTAATTTGAATGTAATAAATGCAAGGCAAATCTGTTTCAGTATACCTACTGCTGGCGATATTGTGCGAGTGAAAGCTCATGCTTAAAGAGTCATAGATATCATACTGTTGGAAAAGAATTTATTGATAAAAACACGTAGTAGACATAGCACTGATGCATCGAAATTGAGGCGTTCTGGTAATTCGGGCGATTGGTGTAATTTCATTTTGTGCATAATAGAGGCATATAAAGAAGACATTCCTATGGTTACATATTTTTTCTCAACTGTTTCAATATAATCCCGAGAACAAATAAAAGCTAACCGGGACAATTATTAAACGACACACAAAATTAATATGCGTCATCTTTATTAAAATATAATTGCTTTTTGATGTTTAAACGTAACACGAGACGAGCTACCTTAACCCGAACACGAGAACACTTATGAGTTGAATTCAAGTAATTGAACCAAATTAATATTTTACAGATGTAGATTTATATTTCACTAAACTTAATCTAGGAATATAAGTATGTCACTAAACTCAGACCGTTTTATAACTATATTCCTAGTGAGACAGTAATGAATCGCTTTCGTATAACTATGTTCCAGTACATAGTTATATGCCTATAGATATAACTATATTACGGCTTTATCTATCTTACTGCGACATATACATACCAAGCAAACAGATAAAATTATTTGTGAAAGTAAAATAACAAAAATAATGTTTGTTACTGAGTTTTGTCTAGCTTGGGAAATTCTTTGATGAAATGCGTCATAAAATATGTCAGTAATGATCTCTTGACATGTTATTAATCTGTTTGTCGATAAATGTAACCTTCTAATGATTTCCAATGTTTTTTACATAAGCGAGATATAATTTTAATTTATAACAAATAGTGTTAATATTTTTTAAATTTACTTTTCGGAATATTCGTCACGTGTCACTAATCGGAATCCTAAACTTTTATCTTAAAATTTATTATGTATATATCTCTCTCAAGATATCTTATAATAGTCCTCTCTTATAATAGCAGTAGATAGAAGACGATTAAATATCTCTGCAGCAACTGACTACAGCAAGTACAGTTTCAATGATGAGGAAAGGACAAGGCATAAAGTTTGTTAACGATTTCACTTACATTGTTAGCTGGATCACAATATCGTCCTCATATAAAGAATAGTTCGAAGAGGAAAAGGTAAACTGAACGATAAAAAGAAATGATGTCAAAGGTAAATATTGGAAAACAATAAATATTGCAATTGGAGATATGTCAATTGAGACTAACATTAATCGTGATTTTCAATTACACTCTACTGCAAGATATTGTTTATTACATTTCCTAGTGTAATTTTGTATGTGCCTTAATATTAAAATTTTATAGCTTTTGAATCACCCGTGATTCAAAAGGAAAGATGTAAACAAAATGCTCCATACTATAACATGAAATCGGCGGATCAGAACTCAAAAATGACAATATTGACCGTGATAAAACACATATTTTTAATCTGTTCGTTCCAAGCAAATACTGCCCACGCTCAAAGTTCTCGCGAGTGTTAGATTTCAAGTACTGGTGTTAATACATACACACATAATACTTGAACATGTACGTCTATGGCCAAACAGAGCGAGCAAACAATATTTTTTTCAGCTTAAATTTGTTTCATTGATATGTAACTTGATGACTTTACACCCGCACAATTCAAAATCCTGTAGGATTACAATTTGTCTATACACAAGCAGTTAAAATCGCAATTAATAAAATATACCACGTAGTTTTGGAACTTTGGTTTTGTTTTTGCGTCTTATTATTTTGTACTATCATGTTTTATTGTCTGAAGCGACATCAAATTTCATCCTCTTTATAACTGTTGTCAATAGTAGTTATCCAAGAACTGCTACCAAAATCGCGATTGAACTCTTAATTGAATCGCTGTGAAAAGGTTCACAACAAGGACAAGAATAACTTGGATTCCGTTTGGACGCCATCCATACCACCTTGAAACTATGCGGTCAATTTTGTTTTAGACACAAGCAAATACGGATTCCATGAGATTTCGTAATAAATAAAGCCAATCTTCTGGCATGTTTTTGCTTCAAGCACGATCTTGAATGATGAAGAAGTTACCCCACTAACAAAAAGATCGATGAGGAAGATCTACGACATGAATCCACAATAATCATCGGTAAAGCAAGAATAAGCAAGAATTGAGGTTTGCTGAGCCCCACAAGTATACCAGACGTCATCCGTGCTAGAGTTGTACGTCCTAGACTAAACCGATTTCTTGCTTGTTTTTTACAGATAAACAAGCAGAATACAACGACGCAAACACTAATGCTTTATGGCAGCAATAGACAATATAGAAGTTTCTAGACTATTAACTCTGCTTTGCATCAACGGTGTTGTGCGTCGACAGGAATTTGGTTTTATTTTTAAATGACTAACATCAAATGTTGGTAAACGAGTAATTACTAGTTAAAGTTTGAAAAAACTAAACCACTTAAAGAATTCATATTGACTTAATAGATTTCATCTTTGTGAAGCTTTGGTCTAAATTAAGTGCAGACAACCACATAATGTTATTCAAAAATAAATGTTAAAATACAACATAACCTAATTATTTCTGATCTGATCATAACGATAACGGCCATCTTATTAGATGCCAGATGATATTACACCGACTAGCTCCACAGACGGACATCGAATTAATTCAATTATATTAATTAATATCTTGGAATCTGGCACAGCCTGTCGTTTCGCTAAACAACCATTTGGATGCTGGGATCTGTTATCGCAATAAATTTGAAGTGACGTGAACTATTAAATGATACAAAAAAATCAGATTTACTTACACTCTATTGCAAAGTTCCATTTAGTTCCGTTATTTTTCTACTGGCTCTTAGGTATTTTCCTTATGAAATTTAGTAATTTATATCAGAGGAAAACGAAAGAATTTAAAATATTTAAATTTATTCGTATTTTTGGGACCTGATCTCCAATTTGATTCGTAAACTTAACTTCGTAACCTTTGGATCGTAAACTTTATAAATGAAACAATTATCGCAGAATCTAGATAACAGTATTGATGACCAAGATGATGAGTGTCAAATGAAAATGGTTATAATACGCCATCATGGTGAGTTTCAAAATGTATGTCGGTTGCGAAAATAAATCGCTCTGTAACGTTTTCATTTCTTCACCAATTTAACTATGACCTGACTAGATGGCGCGGTTTTAATCAATAGGTCACACACCTGTGACTTAACCAGTTCAGTATTTGCACTGTTCCATCTGGTTTAAGGCCGTTGTCGCTAAGCTAAAACTTGTCCTGCCAAAATCATCCATATTAAATTTTCGATATTATAGTGAGTGGTTTTCATTTCTGTAGAATTTATGAATGAATAAAATGTCTACTATATTTTTTTCTTTTAATACAGGTCTGTGATCGAGAAGTTGTGTGAGTAAACCGATTTATGTACACTTCCAACTTCTCCTTTAGTTACTTCTTATAACTCATCTTTTTTAATGTCGATTACTTTATTGCAACGGGCAAAGAAAGAGTAACCTTTACCTACCTTGATTACTGCAGTTCTCATATGGAATACTTTTATGGGGAAATAGTACCGATAAAGATTATGCTTTGTATTACAAAAGAAATTAATACGCATAATATATAATATAGATCAAATGACATCTTGCAAGCCATACTTTATAAAATACAAATTACTTAAAATACTTAAATTTGTGAAATAACATATACATTTATATACATTCAATACAGCTTGACCGATACAAAAATAAATTAAAACTCCCTTCAGGAAAAGCTCTCAAATTAGTAAGATTGAGTCCACAGTGGATGTCAATTCAAATTTATAATAAAATTAGAGAATTAGACAACTATCACTCTTTTGTAAAACATTAAAAAAAATATCTACTTGAAAAAGAATTCTATGAATTAGAAGAATTTTTTGCCGAAAAATAATATTTGAATACCTACCAAGTTTTGTGATATGGCTATTTAAATTTAAATGTATTCATTTTTAATTTAATTGTAAATGAAATCTGACCCCTTTCTTTCTTTCTGTGTTATTTATGGTCAATGTTCCTGACCTTATGTAATAACTGTATAACCATGTGACAAGCAAATAAATAAATATGAAATAAATATCTATTCTATTGCTACACGGAATTACACACCTCCTGAGATGTATTAATTATTCGCAACAGCATAATACTGTACCTAAATTAAATCAAAAAATAGATTCGTATTTGTTTGCATCCACTATCATATTGGAAACCAGGTCACGCTGCGCTCCAGGGACTCTTGACTCACTGGTGTAGTGACTCAGCCAACGAACTTGATTGATTATAATGGCGCATTGCATTATTTGTCGCGTGTACGGTTAGCCAGCCAAGTCTTGACACTAAGTTCATGTCACGAGTTGAACTTTATACAAAACTTGTTTCAATGTCTGCCCTTGGAATGTTTGAATCACAATATTAGCTTGGGTTTCTTTGAAATATTCGTTGTTTACTTGACATACATAATAGGTACTTTTAACATAAAAATGTAATCTCGCAGAAGGAGGAAGTGGAGAGGGAGCGGGATAACGATCCTCACGCCACTCATCTTCAACGTAGACGGTTGGGCGGCAAGCGGGAGTGGCACCGACGGATTGTGGCGGCCTGGCGTGCGCAGCTCGAACTACGGATCTGCGCGTGCCAGCGGGCCGTCGGTGCCGTACTCCCGCCCGCACCTCGAAGCTTGGCTCCACGGGAAGGAGGAGGTCACCTACCGATTGACTCAGATACTCACCGGGCACGGCTGCTTCGGTGAATATCTGTGTCTAATAGGACGGGAGAGATCGACACATTGCCACCACTGCGCATCCGACCTCGACTCGGCCCAGCACACGCTGGCGGAGTACCCCGCGTGGGCCTCCGAGCGCCGAGTCTTGGTCGCAGAGATCGGGCGAGATCTGTCTCCGCCGGCATTGATTGCGGCAATGTTGGCGGACGAGGGAGGCTGGAGGCCACAGCCCGGCCTCCTTCTGTGAAGCAGTGATGCTCCAGAAGGAGGCTGCCTAGCGGGGTCGGGAGATGGCCGATCCCGCTCGAAGGAGGCGGCGCCGGGCTCGGTAGCACAGCTGCGGCGCCGCCGCTGGTCGCCGGCGGGCGCGAGGAAGTCGCGACCGCTACGGCGACCCGGGATGGACCACGCCCCTTCCGTGGCCGGGGGGCGTCGTCGGTGGAGGAGACCGGGGGAGGTAGTATAGCCTCCCCAAGGAGGGCTCCCCTCTAGGCAGGGGAGCGGAGGCTGGGGGTTCCCGGAAGTAGCTTGATGTTCCCGGGGGCTCCCTACATGCCTGAGGAAGGCCATCCCTGAGGTTTTTAGTGGGTAGGCCTCCCCCTTCTGGGGAGGAGAGCCCCACATAACCGCCGGCTCGCCACAGCCGGGGTATGCAACTTAATGCATTTTCCTCAGGGGAAACAAAAAAAAAAAAAGGAGTGGCCTACACGCTAAGGTAGCTCCTAATATGCGCATTCATAGGCCCACTCGTCTAGATTACCTCTATGTTCAGGATAATCCACCACAGGCGCTAAAACTATTAGTTGGCTGAGCTATCCTGAGGTGATTCGGAGTAATTAGTTTTCCAGTCCCTGGATCTCCTGCATCAAGGACGAAATGGACATCGAGGAAGTTTAGTGGGTATAACCCGCACTAACCAGGGAGAGTAAAATAAAATATTTGTTACACTTACACCAATTAGCCTACCCCAAAGTAAGCTCTGTAAGGCTTGTGCTATGGGATCTAGGGTAACGGATAGACATACATATATTGTACATATATATTTTTTTTATACAAATATATATCAACAACCATGACTAAGGTACAATGCTCGCATTCATCACACAAACATCTGCCCCCACCGGGATTCGAACCCGGGACCTCAGAGATGGCGACACCTTGAAACCGGTGTACTATCCACTCGACTATGGAGGTTGTTCACACACTCCTACACTAGAGTTCTACACACTCCTGATGACTACCTATCGACAAGTATGGTGCGAAATCAACAATACACCTTCGTAGAAAAAGGGTACTTTTATCTTTCTTTAGGGCAGAATTTTATCTCAAATTTTTTTCAATATTGGTTTTCGTTGTGAAATCCGACTTAATTGATATTCGGTAACACATAGGTATAAATTAAACGCAATCATACATTCTGGAGGGCGGGAGCGTTAGTTCAAGCCGATAGGGTCCCAGGCCTTCCGCCCGACCAAAGGCTGTAGGTAGTGTTTAGTTGGTAGGCTGGCCTTCTGCTAGAGTCCAACATAACCACCCGCCGTAGACCGGTTGCGGGTAGTATCCGGTGCGAGGTCGTCGACCGCTGTGGTGGCGCGCCCCCTATGAGGATTCACTACCATCCCCCGTGGGGAAAAAAAAGCAATCATACATCCACATACAAATATTTAAAAAATCATAAACATAGTAAATATATTTTTGAATATAGCTAAACTAGAAGATAGTACCTATAATATTTATAGCACTCTGCGCACATTGATTGGATTGCGTCCCAAATTAATATCTATTATTAATTTCCATACTACATAGTTTCTTATTAAATGTAGATATATTAAAAAAAAACACTGCTGTATTTGGGTGAACAGGATAGCACAAAGATTACTGTGTGGTTGCGTCGTGTATTAGAAATTACAGATAATTTTTGCGAATCTTACAGAAATCTCATTGTAACCATTTAAAATCATACTAGTCTGATAGATAAACAAATTTCTTTGTAATTAAAAAAAATATCTACAAATAAAGCATTAGGTCAAAAACTCTCAAAAAGCGGTCGAATGCATTTGACGGGACCGAGCATTTGACTCGCTTTCGATACGGGACAAATTCCGAGGGTGTCGTAAAATGGTTTTAGACATTCACGAGCCAACGAAATGTACATACGAATCGTATTTTAAGGAGAGTTATAAATTTACAACATCTTAGACGACTTGCTTAATATAGTTACCCACGGATATGTAGTTTAACGAGCGGATTCTTACTCATATTTTAAAGTTTCGTAAATATCTACAGTTTGAGTAAAATTTGAAAGGAAATAAAATAAAAATATACTTGGTTTTCAGAACAGATCGAGAGAACACACAGAACCTTACTAGTATTTTTACGAGGAAGGTTGTATGGAAGGACGTTTGTTACTCTTTCACGTAAAAACTACTGAATGGCTTAAAAAAAAAACTACAATAATATAGCTTACCGTGGGAGAGCCATGCTTCGGCACGAATTGGGCGGCTCGACCGGAGTGATACCACGGCCTCACAGAAAACTGGTGTAAAATAGCGCTTTAGTTTTTGTAGATGTCTACAGTCAAGGTAAGAGTGTATAACAATTAAAAAAATAAAAGTAAAAAACTTTTTTTAAATAGAAGCTTTTATTAAAAGAACAAAATAAACTTTTACATATAAAAGCTTGTCGCGAGATTCACTTACTTATAGATTTTAATTTATTTTCCGACTAAAAAACCAAGCTTAGTTAACCCTTTCATTTGATATCCATATTGTAGGGGTGCATTATAAATAATTGGTCCGCCATCTTGGTAATGCCGCCATGTTGGATTTTGAATGACGTCACATACATAAGCATGCATGTCATGCATTGTCATCCGACTTACATGTGCATGCAAAATTTCAGCTCAATCTTAGACCAGGAAGGGGGTCAAATTAAGATTCCAAGATTTTCTTTTACATAGTTACAAGTGAAGGTAATATAAAAGCTTGTAATAAGAGGCAAAGTATAACGTAATGAACGTTGATTTATAAATACAATTATTTTATATGTATAATAACTCTTGATAACAATTTCGATACTCAAAAAATGTATGATAACAATGACTATCGTATTTCCTAGCCGATTGCTTATGTTTAAACTATATTCTAATAGTTATTTGGAATTTGACTTACACACTGTTTCTGTATTTAAGTTAATAACAACTTTATTTATTTATTTCAACAACTTAATTTAACAATATGAATTTTTATAACTAAAATTATACAATAAAAGGGATAAAGTGAGAATATAAGATACTAGCTTTCTGCCCGCGGCTTCGCCTGCGTGAATTTCGGGATTGGGTCTATAGAGGGTTAAGGGTCATAGCTTTTGCCCCCCACGGCTACATATGCGCGGAAGTCGGTTTATAGCGCGAAGGTTTTATCGCGCTTCCCGTAGGACTATCCGATTATCCGAGATAAAAAATAACGCAAAACCTTGCTCAAGAATCACTTTATCTATTGATGAAAACCGCATGAAAATCTGTGCAGTAGTTTCTGAGCGAAGCCTTTATTGCGCATCCTGTGGGATCTGTAGATTTTTCCGGGATAAAAAGTAGCCTATGTTACTCGGGGATAATGTAGCTTTCCAAAGGTAAAAGAATTTTTGAAATCGGTCCAGTAGTTTCGGAGCCTATTCATTACAAACAAACAAACAAACAAATCTTTCCTCTTTATAATATTAGTATAGATTAGGATTAGAAATAGAAAATGAATCCCATGTCGGCCTCCACCGGTAAAGTGCCTAATATGCATGCGGCATTGCCTCGCTGAATAGTAATGATATTTATTGAGCGAGGTAACCTCGGGTCCCGGGTCTTCGGTAGTGATTATAAACTTTTTAGTTCTGTAAACAATTTATGGACTTTCGAACCTCAGTTACCAACAGTTTCTAAGCTAAATGGGTCAAAGATATACCTTCGACTATTTTAGATCGTTTGATGTTCTCTGCTTTGCAGGCGGCCAGTCAAACTTGATTTATCAATCATATATAATTATTAATATACGTAATTGTATTTCTTACAAAAGGCATTACTTGATTGTGAATAAGTTTCTATTAGATAGGAACACTTTATTTGGACTTCATATGCGTTTACTATCAGGCGAGATAAGCCCTAGTGCTTATTGTAACGTAGTAAAAAATGTTATAATGTAATCTTGAATAAATTGAATGAAAATCTTGATGTTATATATAAAAAATGTATAATAAATATATGTCTCTCAGTTACACTGGATCCCAAAATTCAAGCCTTATACTCGTAGTGCTTAGTTTGGACTAGGCTAATTGATGAGAGTATAAAAATTATAAAAAAGTTGAAGCTCTAAAATTAACATTTTGTGAAATAAATAAGAAACAATAGTTCAATTATTTTGGTAAAATGTGATTAAAAATTTTTGATGAGAGAATCGCCATGTGTAACCGTGGTTGTAGGATAATAATTTTAAAAATATTAAGTTTTTAAAAAAACTATATTTGTGAAGTGAGAGAGTGTTTGATTTCTGGGAGTATTTGACACAAGTTTACGTTATAAAAATTATTGTTAAACATTGAACCATATAGTATGACAATACAGACTTGTACATTTTACCTTTTTTTCAGTACAGATCATTCGTTTTTAACATTTTTAAGGTAAAAAAGTGGGGACAATAGTATTACTTCAAAATCATCATTCAGGAAATAAATCTCCTGTTCACATTAGTCTTGGGGGAAGAGCATGTCTTGCCCCCAACGCGATGATCCGCTGGTTTGCTAACGGCTGTGCAAACGGAACTCAGCTAAAGAGACTTCCTAGGTCATGAACATATTAATTACCATCAACTAAGTCTCCAGTTCAGTCACACAATATTGAACACAAAATAGTAAAATAAACAATTGAAGCAACATATGGAGCACACACATTATCCGGTTTCCTATTATACATTCCATCGCACAGTGTGTCAGCTACGAGCCTGCATAAACGTGTCGGTGTAAACAGATCAATTACAATAAATAATGCTGCCCTCTCCGCCTCATCCGTCGCGTAAGAGCCACTCTCTAACTCCGCAATCAAGATTCGATTACGCAAAACGTCGACCATCTCTGCGTTCTGTCTGCACCGTATCAATGCCTGCTTATTCTCACAGCCATGGAGAGCAAACTTCGAGATAGAAACTGTTATTGCGCACTTAGAGAGTAGTTCGTTAGTATTACAAACATCTCGTTACACATCCACTGTTATATTATCGTGTTCAAATGAAACTACCGGTGGGTGTGCTGTGATTTTAAATTAAGCGATTGCTGTATTCCGATCTACTTTATGACGAGTCCATGAAGCAACTTCATGGTTATGGAGAAGCAAATTAGTAAGCTTGTGGCCTCCTTTGTTCTTTATTCTATTGGTGATAATAGAGTTGATTATCTAATTATGTTTGAGTTTGGCTTTTGTGATTTTTTCGTTAACTTCAGTTTTACTATATATAGGTTTTTGTGTATATAAATGCTCTTAGGCACAAACATTTTGCATCAATTTTTTTTTTAGAATATCTCTGTAACAAAACGTGCGTCTTTGATACGTACAACGTTAATTAATATTCGTAATAGACAAAACGAAATAAAACTTGAAAATGTATGAATAACCTACAACATTTTTTGGATTAACTTATGTCTTGAATATAAGTTAAATTAAATAATTAACGATGCCAAAAGCAAAATAAAAATAATTTAAATAAACATTAACATTTCATCAACAATGTTCAAACGACGGTTTGCTGCTTGAGGTTAGTTTATTTAAAAAGGTATACAATAAAGAAGAGTCTGGAGCAATATAAAACTATTGTAAAAAAATCTATAAAATACATAAACTCCTCTAGTTGCCGTTAAAAGATGATGAAAATATATAAACTTACCCTACAGCATTCTGTGTAGGACTCTTTCTTATAATTGTTATATTAAATTAATTCTTCAATATTGGCAATATGGAATACATTTTTGTAGAATTTATATATCTGATTGTTTTAGTACGGCGGCGAAACATAGAGTGTGTCAGCCTAGCTTATTTACGTTGGCAGATAGACATATTTTGAATTTTGACTGACAAACCAAAATCACAAACGAAAGAAATAAAAACCGGCTAAGATTCCTAACATCATAGACAATAAGTACTAACCATAGGCAACATAAGGCATGTAACAGCTGCACTGTTCCACACTTAAATCAAAATTGTATATTTTGACGTTAAGTGATATAATGTTCAATTCATGACCAATGAAAAAGCTAACTTAGTGGAAGTTAGCTTTAAGTACAAACCACGAAACAACTCAGCCGCATATTGCGATTATGAACATTTGTTTGAGTTGGACGCGAGTAAATTTAACGGGCGGGAGCAAGAGTCATGAATAAATAATATATGCACGTACAAATTGCTTTATTTACAGAACGGGTCTAAAAAGTCTAAAAGATTTTCCTACATTTTAACGACGCACGCCGAGAGAACTACGCTTTGAGATATTTAAAAACAATATACTATCTTGGTCGAGTCATAAAATAGTCGTTAGCAAGTTCACTTATTGGTCTAAGAAAATTAATGGGTATTTAATGATTTCGAAGGCCTACTTTGTATTATTATCACTTCGAACACGGGTGTTATCTTTCTGTAATGTACACAATTCTTAGACGACGTGGAGGCGCAAGATGATTAAAAACCCAATTTGTTGCTTTCCATAATTGCTGCTTGCATTAGTATCTACTGTATTAACAAGATTGGCTTTTATGAACAGAAATCTTTGTACGATATAAAGATTTCTGTTGAGAGGACTAAGCAGGGTAACATAAACCGCTCTCTTAGAATTATGTATATGAAATTGCGTTTTGATCTGACTCTATGATTTATGTTTCAGATGTCTTACATATAACTTCATCTAAAACTCGGCAACCTCGTAATATTCAGAATCAAGATTTAAAATGCATTTATAATCTAGAAATATTCATAATTCTACCAAACGTTTTGCATCAATATTGGACTCGATTAAACTTCCTACATGAAACGGAATTAATGTGGTATTAACGCCATGAATACGTTGAAATAGATATTGGAATATAAACACGACAGTGTTGTGACCAAAAACAGCAAACGACCCGAGGTGCCCTCGCCTGGAGCAGTTTGATCACAATTTTATGACAGCACTCGGTTATAAAGCTAGTGGTAACGACACTGTAGCAGCAGAACGAGCTATCAATTCCATAAAACTCATATTTGCATCAACTTTAATGTCACTGCATTGCATCTATGGAAGATTTCAACTCGTAAAGTAGTCAAATTTTATTATCACTAATCCTGAACTGGTTTGTTACGAATGTGAAGGTGTCTATTTGTTCTTGTATAGACATTGCGGTCTTATTATATATCATAAGTTTAAGAATTTAAAGGCACATAATGGAGAGTAGAATAATGATAATTCTAGCTATTAAAGTAATTATTAATTCAGGTTCCGTACCTCAAAAGGAAAAAACGGAACCCTTATAGGATCACTTTGTTGTCCGTCTGTCCGTCCGTCCGTCCGTCTGTCAAGACCCTTTTTCTCAGGAACGCGTGGAGGTATGAAGCTGAAATTTATATCAATTACTCAGGTCTACTGTCCCTTGAAGCTGTGAAAAAATCAAACTTCTAAGCCAACGCAATCAAAAGATACAGCCGTTTATGCCGCAAATTTTCGACACTTGCAAGGGAATCAAAACCTACAGGGTGCTTTCCGTGAACTCAGAATCTTGAAATTTGGTACGAAGCAACGTCTTATAGCATAGATAAAGGAAAAATTACGAAAACCATAAATTTTTAGTTACATCATACATAATATATATTTTTTTTAATAATTTTAAACTTACTACCCATTTCCTCATAAACGCGTAGAGGTATTAAATTGACATTCATACCAAATACTCAGGTCTATAATACCTTTAAGCTGTAACAAAATCAAACTTCTATGTCAACGCAATCAAAAGAAACAGCAATTTAAGCTGCATATTTTGAAACTCGCAAGTACTCGCAAGGGAATCAAAACCTAAAGGGTACTTCCAGTCGACCTAGAATCTTGAAATTTGGCATGAAGCAACGTTTTATAGCACACATAAAGGAAAAATTCCGAAAACCTTAAATTTTTAGTTACATTACAAAATATATATTTTTTAATAAATATAAACTTATTACTTTTTTCCTCATGAACGCGTAGAGCTATCAAGTTGAAATTCATATCAAATACTTAGATCTAATTGCCTTTAACCCGTGAAAAAAAAAATCTAAGTCAACGCAAAATATAAAATAAAGGATTACTTAAACGATAAAGAGATCTTTGTCTTAAATTTATGCTCCTCCATCTTTCCCCATTGTAATGTTATGAATTTCATTTTGCAATAAAAATACCATAGTTATGACTCGATTGTCGTAATGAACGAACTTTGTAAACCTTGCAGGTTTGTACGGAACCCTCGGTGCGCGAGTCCGACTCGCACTTGGCCGGTTTTTCTATTCACTGGACTATATCCAGATCATCTGCTTGGGTACCTCCGTCTTACTTTTTTCTGACGCAGTGCAATTGCAGGCTACTGTGACTCTCTGAGAACATCTTACATGTCACATGTTGGCAACCTATACTGTTTTTTTTGAAGCTGCGAATCTCACAGGAACTAGATGTACTATAAGCGTCTGCAATCACTGGACCACCACCATCTGGACAGTTTGCTTGTTTGTCAAATATCACTTAAAACAAACAAAAAGAAGTTTCATTTTGTATTCGCTAACAAATATAATAAGCTAACAATATATGAAGTACAAATAACATTTTTCAATATTCTACGAAAAAGTTTGATGCATTTAGATATATCCATTTGAAATCTAAAATGAACTTTGAAGAGTTTCGGGGGTCAATGAACTATCTTCCATAAGGCAATTTATACATTTTAGTCATATTAAAACTACAATTTTAAACCCATTGATAGTTGGATTTATATATGAATAAAAAAACCAAACACACTTTTTAAGTGGATTTAATCGAATCGATTGTTAAAAAATCATCATCGTAACTCATAAATGTCTCTAGGGAGGGGCACTAGTCTATCTTAGGGCGACCTTGGCAGATATGTCTTACGGTAAATTGCCTCACGATGTTTCTATTCAGCGTAAGAGCGACACATAAATGTAAAGTTTCACGTCAACATTTTCATTTACGAAAACAAACATTTCTACGAAAGCCGCCGCTATTTCGAGAGACGTAAGGATTGCTTAAGGTAAACAGTAAAGTTTGGCTGTGTGAAAGTCGAAATACGATGACACTTGTACATCGACCAATCAGGTGGATCAATAAAACCAAACCATAGCGCCACTGATGTTAAAATAAGAGATTGCCAAGTCTTGCACTATGCGAAATGAGTCTGAAACAGGCAGGAGATAGGCGACATGACGTATTGCCAAAACAATGGAACACCATGGTACGACCACGAAAGTTCTACGAATACAAAGTAACCATAACACTTGAATATCAAGCGAATCCAATAGATTATCTCTTTTTTCAATATTTATAGACCATTGTAGTCTGATCAAAGGCTCGCTTACGGCCTATTATTTCGACTGGACGCGCGGGTAGAATTTTGAGAGGGTTTATCGACCTTTTGATCAACGTGAACGATGCTATAAGCGTTAGAAAATAATTTATTTACATTTGACATCACGTGTAAGAGAAAATATTTGCGGTCAAAGTATGAAATTACTGTTTTGTATGGAGATTGTAAAAAAAGTTGGATTATATTATTTGGGACATAAGTTTTTCTTATTTATTTGATAAGCGGGCAAGCAAAATTTACAATTTTTTTACTCACACGTCAATAGACATTAAACTAAATAATGATATAGTTTTGAATTCAAGAAAATTAGTTGCTAAAGATTATTCTAAAGAACCTACACTACGAGAGAAACAACAAAACGCATTCACCCACAGTGCACCGTTAGCAAAATTAAGGAAGTTGTTGGAAGTCAGCAGCAGTCAGTCAACTGCAACAAATATATTGGTCGCACTAAAAAGCACAAGCTTTTGAATGACAATGTGGCCAGCGGACCGCCCGCGGCACATCCGGCATTTTGTTACATTCTGAGTACCGACACGGGACTCCGAGTTTGGGGCGAATCATTGAATCACACTATTTGTTGTTTTAGTAAGTTTGCGAACATGCAGCTACTTGATAGTAAGTGGTACAGCCAACGTATGTTAGTACATCCAACAAAATTACATATTAACCGAAGACATATACGGAAGTAGAAAATAGCTTTACCTAGTATGCTCATTAGGAGAGAAACTGACTGTCTCACCACAAATAGTCGATAAGGGCGTTTAATTTATTATAATAGGTAGTAGATTCGGCTTTCGAAACCTTTTTTACTAAAATAAAGAACGAGCAGAAAAATATATATTTCAGCGGGAAATCGAAACTGAGATCTTGAAATCAGTGCATGGTGATATCAACCATTTGACTACGGTACACCAAATATTTCCGAGGTTATACATACTTTCATTTAAATTGGTATTAAATATCCATATTAATATATTTATTAAATAAAACCCCCCAAACCCTTCAAAATGGAACACAGCAATGGAAAATCTCTTTTTGCTCCAAAAATAGGTATTAATCCCAAGCAGACATGTTACTAGGAAAGTTATGGACATGAAAGTGAATGGACGTGTGGGAAGAGGAAAACCGAAGAAAAGATGGATGGAAAAGATGGTTGATGTGTTGAAGAAGGGAGTGAGTGTCAATATCGCGAGTGATTGTAGAGTGGAAGAGAAAGACATGTTGAGCCGACCCCAAATAAAATTGGGAACAGGGTTAGAGAAAGAAGAAGAATCCCAAGCAGACAGATTCCTGGTATCGTCTCAAAGTTTAAATTGGTAAGGTAGGACGACTGTTTTGCTTTGAAATCTGATCGTTGTCCATGGCTACCTTTAGTCATTCTTAGTACGGACATAGAAGTAGTGGTACAAATTGCCAACACACGTTAATAAGATGTAAGATAGTGTAGTCGCTGATGTCTATAATTTACTGTGTGTCTTTAATTTACTATGTGTCTATAATTTACTGTGTGTCTATAATTTACTGTGTGTCTTTATTTTACTATGTGTCTATAATTTACTCATTATTCTCTTGCCCGTTTCCCATTATCTGGGATCGGCGCAGTAGATATTTTTCTTCCATTCCTCTCTATCAGCCGTCATTTCCATGCTTACTCCTTTCATTCTTATATCATTCTTCACACAATCGATCCATCTTTTATTCGGCCTTCCTCTGCCCGTGTATCCCTCCACTATGTGTCTATAATTTACTGTGTGTCTTTATTTTACTATGTGTTTACAATTTACTGTGTGCTTATAATTTACTGCATGATGATTTGTGATGTTTATATACTTATATGGGTTATACGCAAATAGTTGAAAAAACATCAGGAAGATCATGATTTTTCTAATGAAATTGGTTATTGATACGGAAATGAGAACGCAGTATACTTCGAAATTACAACTCAAAAAGATAACGTTTTTATGAATTTCTTGATATATATCGACTTAGTCGTAATTACTTAGTAAGACTTAGTAATTTAAAAAGAACTAGGTGGTCTGTCTCACGCACTGAGAGTTGTTTGAAAAAGTAATTTCCTTTTTGTGTTCTAACTACAAAATTTCGGGTATCGTATGTTTCCTTTTAATTCCAAATGATCTCAAGTCAACTTGAAGTCCCTATTAGTATAAGTTTTAGTTTCATTGCATTAAATGCTTTTGATTGGAATGAAATGAAGCAGTTAGGAAATAAATGAAATGGAACTGTTTGTTTCCAATGCTGCAAGGCAAAAATATGTATGTATATATATATCATCAGATCATTAGTCTGATAAACAATAAAATATATTTATAAATATGAAATTCAAATCGACATAAAATAAATCCTACTAACTGACAAACTTTAATCCAATATAAAAAAAATATCTATCTATAAAATTACATTGAAAAGAGAACAAAAAAAATAATAGAATAATCTTAAGAACCAGCTGCCTGTAGAAAAAAAAAATTAAGAGACACGAAGAATATATACTTATGTTGCTTATATTTGCTGCTGATATTTATAATTTATTGCTGTATATTGACAAACAATTAGACAACCCACCTTATATCTAGCTGTAAACAGTCGCTTCACAAAAACCACAGAATACGTTTCGAACTTATGACATCATCCAGAAACTTCATCACACTGGAACATAATGCGAACGCAGTTTTTCAACAGAAATAAGAAGATGGAGGCATCCAAGCAGGCAACCCTGGATCGAATCTCCCTCTAATTATCCTGCGACCTAGTAATATTTTAATAAGTAGCATTTAAAAACTCATAGAGTTATCTACGCTATAATTGGGAAGAATTAACAGATGCCACAGTTGATGCTATCAATGCATCGCGTAATGCGAACGTCGTACTAACAACTTTATCTAAATTCTCTGCGTAATTGCTTCATTTGGCCCTTCATAGTCATAAATGGCAATTTTGTTTCGAAATTTCACAGTAATTTGTCGTTTATCTTTGTATCAACGTTCTATCATACCGTTGTATGTGGATAATTGTACACGTGACTGTGTAATTATGAAACGATGGTGCATTTTTAATTTTAATGTATGCATCGAAGTGTGTTAATGATTCTAGTGAAAGCTTCATATATAATTTACATTCAAAATATTAGTTACTATATTAACATAATAGGTTCTTTTTTGTATCATGACTGCATCTTATTTAAAAATGCCAAACAAATGTATAAATATGATAAAATGCAAACAAAATGTGACATTCGAACGTCTTCAACAGGCCAAGTTGACGCCGTACCGTGTTAAGCTTTGACTTCGTTTCTCAACTTTTTCTTTTTCAAGCCATTGTAGACTTTATACACTGGTAATACTTCTAAACCTAATAGATATCTTATACAACTGTGAAAAGAAGCAGTTAAACTGTTCAAGAATAAAATAAATTTAAGTTGCTATATTTCTATATATAAACAAACATGTCTCATAACAACAGACTTTAATTCTATCTGGTGTCATGTGAAAAATAGAAAATATATAAAAGAAATATTTAAATAGATATTATTAAAAAAAAGTAAATTTAACTTCTTCAGTAATTTTGTGTATCTGACTTTTCACACTGGAACAACAATTCGAACGCTGTTGTTTTACGGCAGAAATAGTTAAGACGGTATTAATACGATAATTCTTCAAAAAAAAAATAATAATTGATGAATGAAAAATGGATGAACGTCACAATCATGCCACGATAAAAGCGAAAAGAAAAATATTTGAAAAGAAAAACTGAATGTATTGAATGACTGTTTTATAATTAACAAGTGACATAATTTGTGACTCAACAAATTGTGACTTCGGTACTTAGATTACTTTTATCTATTAGACGGTAAATGATGAATATGTAACATTTTTTTTTCGATGTGTGCCAATTAAAGTTGATAAAATATTGAGTGGAGAAATAATAATAGGACTATAACATAGTGTAATAAAAATGGTTATCCTATCTTATCTTATATAATACTAGCTGTGGTAACATGTATACTTCGTTTGCGCAGGATTAAGTATTTCGAGTAGCTTATATTAGGTTGGATCTTTATAAATTGTAGCCTTTTTTTTGCTCCCCTGAGGAAAATGCATTAAGTTGCATACCCCGGCTGTGGCGAGCCGACGGTTAGGTGGGGCTCTCCTTCCCAGAAAGGGGAGGCATACCCACTAAAAACCTTAGGGATGACCTACCTCAGGCATGTAAGGGAGCCCCGGAAACGCCAAGCTACTTCCAGGAACTTATAAATTGTATTTTGATGTATAAACCTATATTATTGCGAAGTTTCACTTAAATATACATCCATATTTACAAACAACTTATAATATTTTATTTATAGTATTAGATCCTATCTTAATAATAAACTTAATTTACAAAGATTACTAACGGATAAATCAAAATGGTGTCCACTGTTATCGACCTAGGGGTATGCCCCAGGCTCAAAAAAAACAAATTTATATAGTAATCGTTAGATGCAATTGTTGGAAATTACGATCATGTCAGAGATTACACTAAATGAGTTGCCATGGCGGAATATTTTGTGTGTAATCAAGGAGTTTGGTATGGTCACCATGACTTTCATATTGTGAGATTTTTTGTGCGCGATAGAACCATTGATTTTTTTTTATCCATAATTAAACAGTATTAAACTTGTTAGTTATAATTATTGTGGAAGTGACAATTATTTTTTAATAAAAATAGATTTTTGCCTATGAAATTGCCAGTTTTTTCATACTAAACTTTTCCTTAATCTTTAATAATATTATAAATCGGAAAGTGAGTTTGTTTGTTTGTTTGTTCCGCTTTCACGCCGTAACTACTGAACCGATTGCTTTGAAATTTTGCAGACGTAAAGATAAAAGTTCGATTTAAATAATAGGGTACTTTTATCCCGGAAAAATCGACAGATCCCACGGGATGCGCAATAAAGGCTTCGCTCAAAAACTACTGCACAGATTTTCATCAATAGATAGAGTGATTCTTGAGCAAGGTTTTGTGGTATTTTTTATCTCGGAAAAACGAATAGTCCCACGGTAAGCGCGCCAACCTTCGCGCCATAAACCGACTTCCGTGCATATGTAGCCGTGGGCAAAAGCTATGACCCTTAACCCTCTATAGACCCAATCCCGAAATCCACACGGGCGAAGCCGCGGGCAGAAAGCTACTTATTTAAAAATTGAAAAAAAAAAGTCGTAATTTAAAGAAGAGAGAAAATTGTTTACACATAGTATAAACAGTAAGTAACAAAATCCTTAATCAATAAATTGGTAGTACTTTCAAGATGTGTTTTTTATTATTGAAATAAACAATATCTCTGGGCATATTGTAATCAAAAATTGTGAGTCTGAACTTAATTTTATCGTTGTTTTTGTATCTTTGTTCAGTAAAAACACTTCAATTATTAAAAAGCGGTTTCTGTACTTTGCTACTGTGGTATCAATTATGTTGCTCGCGTCGCTGACCCACAGCTCCATATCGTCAACTACACAAAATCTGTTGGTATACTCTAACCAATGAAACCTCCTCGTGACGCACCCTGGGCAACATCTTTTGACGGCTATTAGTCTGACAGAGGCCCCCCGATAAGCTGTTGCTCAGGGGACCTATTTTGGGTCGGAGGATGGCCGGGAATATCCGGCGGCCACCTTCGGCGGAGCGCGATAGTCGTCACGGGTTCCCATGACCTCGTCAGGGTGTGATGCATCTCTCTTTCGGGATGACGCGCTTGCGCCCAGACGTAAAGGGGGCGATTGCTGAGATTTTTAGTGGGTAGGCCTCCCCCTCCTGTGGAGGAGAGCCACAGATAACTCCTGGCTCTTGGGGTATGCAATTTCATGAATTTTCCTCACAGTACCAAAAATAAAATAGGATAGGCCCTTGCGAGGGCAAGGTGGGAGAGGGGTCGTAATGACGAAAGTTCAAACTTTCTCACAATTTATTAAATTACATTGCTAGATTATTTTTGATGCTTAGTAAGTTGTGATACTAAAAATAAATTTCACTAACATTAATATCTATACTAATATTATAAAGCTGAAGAGTTTGTTTGTTTGTTTGAACGCGCTAAACTCTGGAACTCCTGGTTCGAATTGAAAAATTCTTTCTTTATTGAATAGCCCATTTATCGAGGAAGGCTTTAGGCTCACGCGGCGACTAATAGGAGCGAAGAAATAATGGAAAACGTGGAAAAAACTGGGAAAATTATTCATATTTGAGGGCTTCTGTTGCGTGCGCTGCGAAAACGGTTCTAGATACCAAAAAAATATGTATGAAAAAATTATTCCTGTTAAACTGATCTAAAAAATTTCCGCGACAGTATATGTCTATTTTTTAATGTTAACTCACTAGAATCGTTTTTATGGTAATCAAATTTGGATATGTCGCGTTGTCAAGATCGGGTACAGCTGAGGTGGTTGTTTGCAATAATAAATATGATGCTGAAAATAACTATTCCACGCGGACGAAGTCGCTGGCACAGCTAGTCACCTTATAAAGTTTATCAATGACACTCAACCGTCAACAGACAAAGCATTAATCACATTAGATTCTTACGCGTTATAGATATACGCACCTATCATACGCTAAACAAAAACTCTCGTACGCACTTTCTAATTTAACTAACAATACAACGAATCTCTCTAATTCCGAATGAAAAACAGCGCCAATAGTGATGCTAATGTCTAAATAAAATACTGCATCAATACAGGCGGCTACACCGCAATATCTATGCGTAGAGCGGAACACCGCCTTAGTTAAAATGGATGCGACGTACTTTTCAATCTCATCGGACCATAGACAAAACGGTAATAAAACGTCCATGTCATAAAATTTATCGCGTCGCGTGTCATTGTAATTCACAGCGTGGTGAAGAGGTACGACGTAAGAGTGAGAAATATTTAAGGGAAAAATAAATATAAGTAGTAGAAAAAATTATTTATTACTCTAATATTTGCAGTATTATGAATATTTTCGTGCAGTCTTTATATCATTTGACTTTCAATTAGAATTTAATTATTTCTGTATGTATCCTAATTTCTAGATAACATTATAAATGTATAGTGTGAAAGAACATGTAATGTCAAAAATCGAGAAGAGAAAGCTTAGATGGTTTGGACACAGAAAGAATGAACGAAAGACAACTGACGAAAGAAATTTTTCTCAAACATGCTTGGAAATTTGAGCATTATTTTGACAACCTTCTTCGAGATAAATCGAAATTGCTGTACTGGCCAAATACATGCGAGCAGCGGCCGGCAAAAAATGTATGAAAATCCATATCTGTCGTGCTTTAGCGGCCAAATAAATATACATATAAATTCATATCTATCGTGTATTTTAAAAATGGAACGATTTGTTGCTCCTAAAAATGGCAAACTAAGGAGGCAACTTATCAGAGTCTTATTTAAATATCGAACTGGCTTGCAAAACAAACCTGTTTTATAATGAAAAAAAAAAAAAAACAAACGAATCCTTGTTTTAATTTCCGCGTATTCTTTGAGAAAAGTACTATACAAGCCTTTGCCACAACTAGGCATTGATGGACTTACGTATGAGTGCCTCGGCTTCGCCTCGGTCCACATGTACACGTTCGTCCATCAATGCCTCTATTGCTGGCCGCTGCAGTAATGTACTATATAAGACACATATAAATTGGCAAGTTGTTAGAACACGGCTTATACGAACACATTTGAATTAAATAAGAGATATTCTAAAGGAAGAAAAAATCTAAAGTACACGTAATCGACGAGCGTACATGAGAGTAGTAAGTGAGTCGAGGAAGCTGGAGAAGTATGTTTGGATCGTAGCAAGTGTTAAAGCTGTGAACTCTGACTACCCTCGTGGAAAGAGACGAGAGAATAAGTATGTATAAATGTAAGAAAATATATAACTATGTTGAGTGATAAATGAATTTACTTTTACATTAAATACAAAATGTTAATTAAATTTACCGGTTTAGTTGATTCTATGCGTAGATAGATACCTCGGTATTTAGTTAATAATTTGCAGGAATAAATCAATGCTGGTTACTTTATTGCTATAAGAATCTATAAAACAAAGTTGAGTAAGCAAATAAAGCAAAGCAAGACAAATAAGCAAGCGCTTATTGGAAAACTTTCAAAAGTTAAGATAATCAGTTTACCTCGGCCTGTATTTTGTTATCATCAGATGAGATAAAAGGAATTCCTTTGACACATGTAAAATGGGTAACTTTTTACGGTCTTTCGTCATAGGTTAGTTATAGTTTAGTATAGGTTCATTATAGTTTACGGTTCGTAATTATTCAAAGAAAAATAATGCAAAGGTATATCCAGCGGCATCCGATCTTCGTTAGTGGGGTAGACGCAGCGACCCGCGATAGAGTCATTTCCTGATTTTGATGTCGCAATACAAAGTTCGTAACGGGTACATTGGTAGACACGAGACAATCGACAGTTTCAGATAAAACTCTTTCTTTTTATTACGATTTCAACCTTTAGTTGAAGCATAATTTTCTATGTGACCGATCTAATACCACAGTCTTATTGGAACATAGAAAACTAATCTTCTTACTTTTAAAACAGATTATATAAATATATTAATTAAAAGGTATTAAACTTTCCAAATATGTAGAGTTATTAATTAAATTAAATAATAGTTATATCAAATTTAACATAGAGTAATAAACGCTTTAATAAACAGTAACTATGGTGACATTGAAATCGTTTTTTGTAGTTTAACATCTACAAGGAATTTGTTAGTAAAAGGTGCATTATAGTTTACAAAAAGAAAGTACTTAATAATTTATTTAAATTTTTTATTACATGCAGGCAGCATTTTACATATAAACCTTAATAGTTTCATGCAAAGTTAATTAGTAGCCTATAATATGCAAAATTAGATTAAAAATAATGTCTTTATATTGATTGTATGTTGTCAATGTTAAATAATATCAAACGGTCGATAAAGGGCTTTGAAACTGTCAAACTATCACTTATTGTTTGGACTGTAGACGGATAGTGCAACAAATTGGCTCGCTTTGAAATTTATGAAAAATTACTACTGTGGTTCCATACTTACCTCAGTGATAAAAGTCGCATGTAATAATTAAATCCGGTGTTTCACAAGGGTCGCACCTTGGTACACAATTTTTACTATTTAAAAGAATCTTCATTTATGTCATTTGAAAATATACAGGTAAATTAACGAACCATTGACAAAATCTTGGATTGGTCTAAACAAAACTGAATGTATCGACGACGACGATTGGACGACCTCCATAGTCGAGTGGATAATACACCGGTTTCAAGGTGTCGCCATCTCTGAGGTCCCGGGTTCGAATCCCGGTGGGGGCAGATGTTTGTGTGATGAATGCGAGCATTTGTACCTTAGTCATGGTTGTTGATATACATTTCTAAAAAAATTATTTATATATGTATAATATATGTATGTCTATCCGTTACCCTAGATCCCATAGCACAAGCCTTATAGAGCTTAGTTTGGGCTAGGCTAATTGGTGTAAGTGTAACAAATATTTATTATTATTATTATTATCTCAATGCAAATAAAACTTTTGCCATAAGATTCACAAATAGACGACTTAAGCACATCAATTAAATGGACAAGTATTCTAAAGCAAAACCTATGGAAATCTTGGCGTGTTGTTTGACAATTATATTAAATGTAAAGTTTAGTCTGTCTACTATAGCTTCATTTATAGCATTGTTTTTAATATAATGATGACCCTTCTAATAATATTGCATTATTTATCATAATCATCATAACATGAATTTTTATACCACAGAGGAGAAAAGGTTCTAAAATAATTCACGTATAAATCTAATGTCTTGTCAGTTGCAGTCAAATATCCAATAAATTCGAAATGAGTTTTTTCTTGGCCTGCCGTAAGTCTTTTATATCTGCGTAAAGTGATACACGATAAAATTAAGCTTCCTAACCAAGGCAACTACATATTAACATAAAATTCACTGCACAGAAAAGTAATAAAACTTTTTTGTTACAAGCTTGTAATAATAATACTTTAATAATAGAAAATCGGCTTTACAACGATATAAGCTAATATGAATGTGTTCAATCCATGATATAGTAAGTATATCGGAAGCAATTAAATAGAATTTATTTGATACATATTTTTTAGTTGACGAGTTTGCAATTCTTGTATTTTAAACTCTGTTTACTAAGGTACGAGTACTATAAAATTTCCGCAAAATTTAAACTTGTATAAAATTTATAAGAATCTTAAAAAAATATGGACAACATAGGATTTCAGAATACTTTACACTAGACATTGTCTATTTTTTTTTTGTTATATAATTTGATTGTCCGAATAAGTTTATAAATTGCACTTTTCCTTAAAAAGCCTTCACAATGATTTATCTGAAACCATCGCGTGTACTGCGTAGCAACAATAAACAAGGATGTCGCTCAGCGCTGCCTAATTTCGGCTAATTTCATCCGATACGCTGACAACCTTATTGTTGCATACATCACGTGCCATAGACAATACTATCATTAGGTACATTAACTCTTCCTCTTTGGGCGGGTCAACCGTGGAGATTTTATGACGTGCCAGTGACGCAATGGGAAATGACGGAGTCATTTAGTTTAATGTAATTAAACGTTAACTTGTCAATATTATTACTGCTTATCTGTTCAAACTATTTTGGGGATACGTTTTAAAGCGGCAACACATAGACAAATATCAAATTTATAAATATTTAGTTATAATTATTTTATGGAATACATATTAACTAATTTATCTGTTCATTAGACATTTTTAGATCTACAGATGCCCACATAAGAAATGTCCTTCCTCTTTTGATTATGACTAAGTATAAATTAGATATTCTTAACAGTAGAATTCTTGATTTTTATGTATTTAATTATTTAATCCTTACACATAACTAGTTTAATCTATTTATAAGTTGCTTGTGCTTGTTGTTTAATTCAAATTAGAAAATCTATGAAAGGATTTATCTTTATATAAACATCGATAACGAAATTGAGCTTTGAACAAGCGTTTAGTAACTTTTTAAAACAAAACTGACGCGAAACATAAAGAAGCTTTATTTATTTCTGAATGTGTTCGTGTATTAAAACTTTAGGGACAACTTTACCATCAAGCTTCGATTCATTGTTATCACTAACCCTGTTATTATAATTATTTACAACATAATAATTATGTACTAATATAAATATGGAAAATATTGCAATACTAGGTGCATATCAAATGATTGGGCTTAATTCAGCTACCAAAAGCAAATCAAAAAATACGTGTTATATTTTACTCCCCAATAAAGAAAACGTAGAGTGACTAAATTATTTCTGATTCTTGAGGCTATTATAGCATTGATATATGCAGCATGAAAGCTTGAAAGATCGAATTATATAATGGGCATATAAGTTAGCTATCAAATAGAACCTGAGTGCTGGTCTATGATCTGAAAATCAAAAACTTTTCGAGTTAAGTGACTTTAAAATAAAAACTTTCAAACGACACTCTTAGGCAGCTGTTAATACAAAAGAAATGCTAGCTGGCTGTAGACGCAATGGCGCTTAATAGATTGCATCGTAGTATTCTTCGCACACTGATGTAGGGCTGTCGATAATTAAGATCATAAAATAATGTGTTTAGTTTATAAGTAATATTTTTGCTATAGTCTTCACTTCTGATGTATACAAACCAATCAGTAAACATTATAGCGATGACCCTGAAATAACGTGTATATTGGAGTACTAATACATATATGTATATTACTACTGTTTTGAATCTGTATCGAAGATATAAATATTCATACTTAAATATATTTTCTAATTTTAAATTTTTCAATTAGTGTTTGCTAAAATAAAACACATCGGTCATAGAGAACGCAGAGACTATATTTAAAATTTTAACTTTTGTGAGAAATAAGGGGACTGTTTATTTATTATTAATATTCTTTGTTATCACTGAAACGTTGTAAATACAATTATTGATAATTGTGTATTACAATGTAGAAACAAAGTAATAACAGAACGTTTTATACTTACAATATTAGCATTACTTTCAATTAACAAATGGTTTTGCAAGAACCGTTTTCCACACAAAATCGTCCAAACAGACTGACATACAAAATTTCTTTTAATTTTACTCGTTGTAAATATACTAATACTCGCTTCATCACACTTCTGAATATCAAATGTTATACATAATGAATAGTTACACAAAATATAGTTACCACGGGAAGATGCTGCAACTTTTCTAATATCGTAACGGCGAACAATTTCTTGCCGAATTTGCGGAGCTCTTTGATGCTTTAAATTTATGATATGTGTTTGCTAAATTACTTTTAATAAACGTAGAACATGCACAAGGAAAGTTACTTTGACATGTACGAAACGAACATTGGAATTCTGAGAATTAATGTCGGAAAGGCGACTGTCATTTTTTTATCTATCTTTCTATTTATTATTGACTTCTGTTTAACTTCGCCGATGTAATTCTCACACAATTCATAAAATAGTTCGAATTCAAGTTTTTTCTCAAAGTCTCCGGTTATTTTTTAGCTACGCTTAAACAGTTTTATTTAGCATGCCCTGATTTTTGGGTCAAATTTAGTTATTGAAATTGAGTACCTTCCTGTTGACGGATCGATCTGAAGTTTGATACACATCTTTAGATCTGGTTATTAATATAATTATTACATTCATTATCATTGGAAATTTAATATAACCGTCGCTACAAAATGGCGGATATTTTAACACTATTTTCTCAATATGGGTATCACATGAAAAGGCTTTAGCAAAATTGAGTTCTCTGTGAAGATAAAATCCAATAGGGCCGCCGACCAAATGGCAGTTCTATTAAAAATGGACTTGATAAATCAAATATACATATACTAGAAATATATATTTATATATTCGAATACTAGGTCCGACACAACTGAAAATAAAACAGGACATGTCTGCTAGATGGCAACCCTAAGTATAGAACACAGAGATCGACCATTTCACCAAAACGTGAGGTTTAAGTCATATCGCCAACTTGCGACTTAAATTATTAATTACTACCCATTAATATAATTGTTAGCATCGCAAATACTGCGGAAGCTGTAACTAGACGATTCAAGTAAAATTTCTATATATAGTAAGTTATGGATATTGTAAATAATTGCTAAAGTAAAAACTTGAACTTCACCGGTTTCCACTAGCCCGGATTATAATAATCGTGCCATTATTGAGCCAAATTATGCCCAATAATTTTTTATGCGTCATTTTAATTGCGCCTGATTAAAATTTTAGTTATAAGTGTGTAGCAACATAATATAATGTTATTGCTTGTTCTAACAGCAAAAATACATTATAATAATATAGCACCATATTAACGATGGCGTAAAGATTAAAATTGAAATGAAGAAACAGAGTGTGGGAAGAATGTTCTTATTAACAAATCATCCGGTCAAAATGATTATAATATATATCTCAATTTCGATACTATCATCTATAAAATCTTAATAAAATTTGCAATATATAAAAATACGATTTAATTTTGTTATTGCCTCCATAAAACAATCAAATAATTATTTATGGTGATTTAATAGTTGCGCATCATAAACCTTAATATAGCATTCTTAGCTAATGATTGTGTATGAAAATAGATATGCAATTAAAATAACGCAATAATTAAAATTAATACAAACATAATATACAAATATACGAACCTAATTGTTAAGGACATCGGCGGCGCTGTGGTCGGCGCTGGCTTTGTAATAGGTTCGATACTTTACATTGTAATTGTTTGATGACACGTTTAGCACAGCAATGTATGGCTTTTTTTTTTTGTTTTTTTTTTGTTCCCCTGAGGAAAATGCATTAAATTGCATACCCCGGCTGTGGCGAGCCGGCGGTTATGTGGGGCTCTCCTCCCCAGAAGGGGGAGGCCTACCCACTAAAACCTCAGGGATGGCCTTCCTCAGGCATGTAGGGAGCCCCCGGGAACTACCAAGCTACTTCCGGGAACCCCCAGCCTCCGCTCCCCCGTCGATACAGGGGAGCCCTCCTCGGGGGTGGCTACACTACCTCCCCCGGTCTCCTCCACCGACGACGCCCCCCGGCCACGGAAGGGGCGTGGTCCGTCCCGGGTCGGCGTAGCGGTCGCGACTTCCTCGCGCCCGCCGGCGACCCGCAGCGGCGCCGCAGCTGTGCTACCGAGCGGGATCGGCCATCTCCCGACTCCGCTCGGCGGCCTCCTTCAGCAATGTATGGCTACTGCACACCGGGTTGCAGCTTCGATTTCCGCACGAGACAGTTATTTTGGATGATCTACGAAAATGTTTCGGGCTAGGTGTATGTGCACCCACACAGAGTAAAAATCCAAAAGCGGGGCACTTTAAATAATTTTTTTCCAATTTCATTTATACATTTATTGGATGGATTGGGAGGTACCCTGCAAAGAAACAAATTTATGTGACGTCGACCAATAAGCAGTGAGCAAACGTGGCTAATTAAGGACTAATGACCCTAACTTAGGCTCACACAATTTGGTTGATAGTTATGATCAAAGATACAAAAGAATGTCAACAAGACATTATTCTCGAATCATGAAAGCAAGTTTTGTGTATTTCTATAAATTTGACCGTGTCGATAACTTTACTGTTATCAGTACTAGAAATCTTATTGTTACCCACAAATCGAAATCGATGCTCACCATATTTTAATCATCACACATATGTCATCATTATCAGCTCGCTACGCATCATGCTGATCAACAAACATGGCGCTGATGTTATCCTGTAATTGGCTTGCATTTTGACAGCTGATAACCCAAATTCCTTTGATTAATGAGTAATGTCATGCACTATATTTCATTGTCATTTTCTTCTTATAGGCTATGTGCACGACGATCAAAATAATCATAGAAGCAAAGCAAGACACATTATAGATCTAACAAACAGTCAAAGAAAATATAATAACGTGACCACTTTCACGGAATAACTAGTTTTGAATGATAACATAATCCACTCACATTAGAATTAATCGTTTTAATCAAAATACCAGAGTAAAATAACTAGTGGGTTACAGAGCGTTCCGTCCGACTCAACAGCTTATGCGCCATGAATATTTAACAAGTTCTGAGTATGATCCAATGGATCAAAATGACGGAGATTTATCTCGAGATTCGACAGAATTCTCGAGATTTACAATCACAGTTATGGACGATTGGGTACGGTCGAGTTGAGCTAGTAAATTGTGGGATTTGTAAATTCAGGTATTTCGATAAACTCCTGCTTATTATTATAATACTATTAATTTAATTAAATTGAGATTTATTTATTTTTAAGCCCGTAGATTCGTAGTGTTAGTAATATTATGACATATTGATTACGTTAGTATCCAAAGAATAAAGATCAAGTAACATCCTCAGTGGGTAGGCTCACCGGATTTGTAACACATAACTTTGTGAACCTACCAACCACAGACTCCGCATAAAAGCGGTTCTCTCACTTCAACCCGTAGGGCCATTAGGACCAAAGGCTTTAGTTTGGTCGGTAGATCACATCGGTCGAGCCGCCTCAATCGGTCTAGAGTACGACATAACCACCGCGACACTTGGTAGCGGTGGTTGGCGACATCTGCGCCGCCAAACCATCCATTAGATCGGCAGCCTTCAGCATCGCCATGACTTAGTTTCCTCATGATAACGCCGGCGCCACTTTGACTTCCCGCGCCTCTTCTAACGCTTTTGGGCCCATTTTATGGGTCTGCGCTGCATCGCCCCTCTCCTGCGGGGCGGTCGCCCTCACGATTTGCCTATCTGTTTCTTAGAACTTAAGCACCGGCTGAGTTTAGTCGGTATGACCTACCGACCGTGGTCAGACCGCTCTGGCCGCATGGAGACCGACGATGGTTGCGGTGTTAGACACGAAAGTCTCAGTCTTTCCTGAGGAAAATAAAAATTGTGCACTGCAAATTCAGTAAAATAATTAAATATGTTTCTGTGAAATTGAGGTCTGTTAAAATAGGATAGTGTATTCTACTATAATATGTTGTTATTTCTTTCTATATTGACACAAATTTAAAATTATACTAGGAATCTAAATTCCATACTGTGTAATTTTTCTAGTTGTTTATTTTTTGTTATTTGCTCTTTCTCGTTTGCACTGTTGGCCAGCTATATCTGATGGAGATTCTCAGCTTTGGTCCTACACTGAAACGAGATTAAAGATAATGAGACTACTGGACATAACCAAAAAACCAGTCTGTTGTCAATTTGTATTGATCAGGTAGCATTCCGCAGTTTTAGATCTACCGCAGCGGCTCAAGACGAAAGATTCTAATTCGTGCGTGTTACGAATGATAACATTTAGTCTCTATAACTCGTATCGTATCGAATTAGAAATCATGAAATCTGCAGAAGAACCACTGACATGACATATTTTTTTTCCTCAGGACAGGAAGGCTGAGAATCCTCACAAGGAGCACGAAATGTGCCACGGAGGTTATGGTGGACTCCATGCGGCCAGAATGGTCTGACCACGTGACCTAGCGACTAAACTCACACTGTGCCTAAGTTCTAAGAACCATATAAGCAAATCGTTAGGGCGGCCGTCCCTCAGGAGAGGGGCACAGACCCATAAAAAGAGCCCAAAAGCGCTAGAAGAGGCGCGGGAAGCCAAAGTGGCGCCGGCCTTATCATGAGGGAACTTAGTCATGACGATGCTGAAGGCTGTCGAACTAAGGGATCATGGAGGGTTTGGCGGTGCAGATGCCACCGACATGACATTGTCAACTTTAAGTGACGGTGGGTAGGGCACATTCCTCGCTGGACTGACAATTCAAGCTGGGCAGCCCTCGAATGGCAGGCTTGTCCTTTGTCAAAGTTCCTTAGTAACACTGTCCAGTTTTACCGTACATAGTTCTATAATTTCACTAACAAAAATATATGGTCAATGCAGTTGAACGTTTGGTCTATCAAGCCGGGTCGGATAAGTAGCTAAGTAGTCTAGTGATTATAGTGACGACTCAGCATATTGGAGACATAGGTCGACTTTGTTATACAGCTAGCGCCAAGGTAAAATATACTAAAGAATACGTAGGCAAACAATTCAAAGTCAGCTTTTATTGCGTAAGAAATAGAGGCGGTCTCAAAGTTAAAATGTATAACTTAATTTGCAGCCGTATGTACATATTTTAATAGTTTTGTTGTACAACAAAATTATTAAAAATAAACATGTTTTCTCTGTCTGAAACGTTAAGACGATACATCAAGGTAGTAACAATTGAAAAATAGGCGAATAAAATCTATTGCTGTCGCGCTCGGAGTGAAAATGTCTACGAATAGAACACAAAAACAGCAATAAGCTCCTCGTCTATTCCTAGAAAACTAAATGGATTTCAATAATAAAAGAAGAAAACCTGTATCCCTATGTTTTGCTCTGTTTAATGATCACAAGAAATTTATTTTTTAGACTAGCTGTGCCCACGACTTCGTCCGCGTGGAATCATAATTTTAGGTAGCATTTTTAATGACTGAGAGTGTTATAAACGTAAGAGTACACAAATACAGGGTGGCCCATAACTGTATGAGCGGTTTGATTTGTCTATAATTCAAAAACTGTTAGAGGTACGGGGTCGCGGGGAGTATCGTTAGACGCGCCATTTTGTGGAATTTTTAGTCGCCATGGACGCGTTCACGGGAGCGCAACGTGCGTTTTAACAATTTTTCCAACATAATCTTCAGTGATGAGGCCAATTTTCACGTCAACGGCCATGTTAATAAACAAAATTGCCGCTTTTGAAGACCTCTTCACAGCCCTAAGGTCGTTGTGTGGGCTGCAATATCGGCTAGTGGAATAATTGGGCCATACTTCTTTGAAAACCAACAAGGGGTTGCTGTGACGGTGAGAGCTGAAAATTACTGTCACATGTTGCAAGAGTTCCTGGTGCCAGCTCTTCAAGAATTTCAAGGATATAATTCTAGGACCTGGTTTCAGGAAGATGGAGCCACTTGCCACACTGCCACTGTCTCTATAGACATGTTGAAACAAATGTTTCCTGGAAAACTCATTTCGAGGAAGGGAGACATTGAGTGGCCACCAAGGAGTCCAGATCTTTCCCCGAATGATTATTTTTTGTGGGGATATCTTAAATCAAGAGTCTATGAAAATAATCCAATCCAACAACAGTTTAACAGTTGAAGCAAAACATAGAGCAACATGTCAACGCGTTTTTGATTACTAGAATGTCAAGAATGTGGAGGCGGTCACTTAAATAACATTATCTTTAAAAATTTGTTGGCACTTAAATTTCCATTTCCTGTACTTTTTAAATATATATGTATAAAACCAATAAGGTTTGTAGTTATTTGTCTATAGCATTTTGAAATCGCTCATACAGTTAGGGGCCACCCTGTATAATCAGAAAACTTCGAACTGCTGAGCTATCGGGAGTTACATGTGTTATTGTAAGTCAACCATAAAAGATAAACATATGCTGTCCTGGGATATTTTTTATACAATTTTAAGGAGAATATTTCCGTCATACATGATTTCTGTGTAGCTTTAACTATTAATGTTGCAGACGTGACGGAAGTTTAAAAAATGGAGTAACTTCTGCCATTTTCTCAACATTTCCCTTTACTGCTCTGCTCCTATTGATTGTAATGCGATGAAAAGTATACTATAACTAGCTCTGGAGTACGAAAAATAATTGTAACAAGTTTCGTTAAAATCCGTCGAGTAGTTTTTGTTTCTATAACGGTTATACAGACAAACAGACATACAATAATTTTTGCGATTGCATTTTTAACATCAGTATCGATCCCTAATCACCCCCTGATATTTATTTTGGAAATATATTTCATGTACAGGATTGACCTCTCTACAGATTTATTGTAAGTGAAAGTAGATGTTTGAACACACTGAAAAATTTGGCTAACTTTTTAAGTTTTATATTTCTTTTATTAAATAATTAAAAAAAAATAAGTAAACCGGTATAGTATATTAGTTACAGAAATACGTTTATATATAAAACACCACGCGGTTTCCTTTCAACTCTGGCGTACCAGAGCCACCTGAGAGCTGCAACTTCAGAACGTTGGACACTGAACCTGGTCACTGATAGCAGGTGTAGGGCATAGTATTAATATGTCTTCTATATAGTCCTAAATAAACACATATAGCGACCTTTGGGTTCTGGAGAACTTTCTAGAGGAGAACCGCTTTATGGATTCGCCTATCAAATCTTGGCCACAAAACAGTAGTAAAGTTGTGGGCTTAGGCTATAATTACAGGCATAAGTCTATTATTATCTGTGCACCAATAATGCCCTATTCCCAATAATTAATTCCGTATGGTTATATCCGAACGAGCGTTAATTATGGATAACGCCAGGTGGTCTAAAGACTACAATATCATCACTGTAGTCATTCCAAACAATAAATCTCGACGTTGGTATGTCACCTCAACATAAACTTTACAAACGAGAGAATCGTCCCGGCGCAACCATCATAAATAGATCTTTATAACACCAACACTATTTTATGGGCGTTAAAAGCAAAGAGACAATCTTAACATGGCGGACGTTTAAGCCTAATGAAGATTCATTACGTCTTAAAAACGTCACTTAATTTCGTAGAATGGATTCACTTTGTTTTTCATTGTACATGTATAAGGCAGCGTTTCTGATTTGATTCTGTAGGTGCCTTATTATATTGATTAATGAGAAAAAAGAAAACAAATTATGATCGTACTCACGCAATTGATTCATGTTAAAGAGATTTTGACTACGTCTTTGTTAAGTTTTAACTATGTAGTTTAGCTGAGCGATGTATTCTCATTTCTTCTAATTATATATGACTTATATTAGGATAAGACAATTTTTTAATGAAAATATAAAAAACCAAACGAATAAATTAGCTAAAATATGTCCACCAAATCAGTCAGTGTAAACACAGCCTTATACGGTTAAACTATTCTCGCGCCGAGTTCTGTTTTAATTAAATCTTGTTTTACTATGTGTCCTATAACGAAACCATCAAAGCTTTAGTTTGATAAAAGCTTTTAAAGCGTATTTAATCTTAACACAATTTCTGTTATGTATAATTAAAGTGAAGCTTTTATAAGCTGCTTCCTTTATAGATATGAATTTGTTTCAAGTTTGTCCGAGTTCATCCCAAAAAAAAAATGGATTTGTAAGTAATTCAGTAGCCGCCAGAAAAACAGAACTTTGTTATGATTCTTCATGTCATTCGAAAAAATTCAATCGGTCCAGCGTGACGTTACCCAGCATATGTCAGCCACCAGAGAGCTGTACCTGCGACAATTCAGCTGGTTCTTCTGCAAATTAAATGATCTTTTTCTATCTTACGCATCAGCAACAATAGTTAGTCTAGCATTTCATTAACTGCATAAGCGCACATATAAAGTTAAATCAGACCAGTTTAGCAACCGATTCTATTAAGAGGTATGCACTCTCCTGACTTCTTCACCCGCTCTGCAGTGGAGCGTTTTAATTCAAAGCCGATAAGGTCCCAGGTCTTTTGCCCGACCAAGGTAGTGTTTAGTTGGTAGTCTAGTCTTCTGCTAGAGGCCAACGTAAACACCCACCGTAGTTGCGGGTGGTATCCAGTATAAGGTCGTCCGAGCACCAGGGAGTTATTAAGAAGACTATAATAGTAGCGCACCCCTTATGAGGATTCAGTGCCGTCCTTCGTAGGAACGAAATTGATAAATTATTAATAAATAGTTGTCATCATTATCACAAGAATCTTCGCCGCTAACATTCAGCGCCTTACTGCTCTTTTCACGAAACCATTAGACCATCTTCTGATAGGCTTATAAATGCTGTGTTCCCTAACGAATGCCTGTCACTTAAATACCTTTCTACCCTAGCAGTCATCAATCTTGGGAACAATGTACCCTGTCCACAGTCACTTAAGGTTCGCATTTCTTTGGATACATTTGCCGCATAGCAACAAGACCGACGTAAACAAAGCAGAAAAACTCACTAAAACATGTTGTCCTTGAATCAGTATCATCCGAGGTTTCGTGTGAAGGCTGATCACCAGTAAGCGCCGAAGACGCCATCGTCAGTGAGCGGAATATTTAATTTAATCGTGTCATAATTTACCTCCACGGCAGTTGTACACATTTAGGAAATAAAGTTTATTTTTGGATCACATCACAGGCGAAGTGACGCGGGGAATAAAAAGGTGATGATGAGGAACGCACGTGAATAGATTACTGATGGTCTTGAACAGTCAAATAAGCCTTGTTTGTTTGGTCATAGTAAATATACACATATTTGAGAACCTTGAATAAATTGAAGTAATATTTTAACGAACAAATCTACCGGTGTAGTGAATTGCGATGGAATACGTAATAGTAGTAGTTTCCTAATGTCCTTCTAGATTATTGGAGAGAATCGATTAGAAATAATTAAATTACAATTAAAAATGGAGTTGGTATTGGCAGATAACCGCAGAACAAGTGAAAATACAGATAAAAAAATAAGTTTCTATCAAAAGAAGTGTAAGAATGTTTGGTTTGATTAGTATAATAGACAAATGCAGCGGCCAGCACCAGACATGATGATGGACAAACGTATAAATGTGGATTGAAATGAAAATTAAACTATTTATATCTATTCAGAAGTTATTAAATAAATTAACCAAATTATTGACAGGTTTTACTTACACGAAGTAAATAGGCTTTCACTGTGACATGTGTATACAATGTTACAATACATTGCAGCTAAATCTATTCTATGTATTATTATCTATCTATTTAGCTCTAAGGCTTAATGTTAACTATTTAACGAATGGAATAAGTTATTAAGTAATATTCAATGAATATATTTTATGAAATATAATAATAAATGTAATAATTTTTATTTTATTTATTAATAATTGAGTAGATGCAAGTCTCTACTAATACTGCATTTTGAGATTCGTTGAATCGCAAAACTTAAGTCCTTAGCTGACGTATCCATGGATATCTATTCTCTTGGATCACTACTGGTTTCTAGGCGCTGTCATTTCTCCAAGTACCGACAATTTCAATGGCGAAAGCTATAAAGATATTTCACGACCATACTTCCGTCCTTACGGACTCTAATCAAAACATTATGGTTTGTTGACGCAAGTAGCGTCAAAGTCAATCCGTGCCATCTCCCTCTTCCGAGATTGGTTTGTTTAATTAATATGTTGATTTTGTTTTTCAATAAACTTGGTTTAAAAGAACAAATGATTGTTTTACAACATATATAGTTCAAATAATTATATGTAACGTTTGAAAAACTTTTGAAAAAGTTACCATGTTTACACAACAAAATAAACAAACGAAGGAAAAAACGGCTATTTCAAAAGTAAACAGCCATTATCGTTACAAAAACGAAACGAGCTCGTTGAACCAAGGAAGGAAAATGACGCTTTTAAATCTGAAAACAATATAGTTAAATTATTTTCGTTGCAGATTAACACATTGAGTGCTGACTACGTATATATACGTACCTGGTATCAATGCCTGACGCCGACTACGGATATGTACGTAGGGGTTCTATGCATGCCACAGTAAAATTATGGAAGCTGGCGTCTTATGCAGGGCGTTAATTTAAAGACCGGCACCTCAAATAAAACAAGCAATAATAAACGAGTAACTTTATTGATCAAAGTTAGGTATAAATTTCAATTTCAAAATGACTTTAAAAAAAATCCTTCAAAAAAATAACATAAAATTGCCTTTTTTGTTGATTAAATTAGCGCAACTTCATGTTACGGTAATCAACAACAGAAACAAAAAAAATAAATATTCTAACATTATTATTTATTCATAATAAACAAAAAAAAAACAATTTATAAGTTAGGAACTTAGTGTTTTAGGAACTTTGTAAAAACAATATTACTCAACAGTTTTTATACATATTACACAAACATAGAATCGGTGTGAAATATAATTTGAAGCATTCCACAATGCATAAGGCCGGTTTTCTGGGCACACAGGCATGAGCTCTCTTTGCGTTTTGTACAAACTCTACAGGGCTTTCCAGGAATCTTCTTTTTTTGGGTTGCAGGTAGTTTTTCAAGTACATGTAAATTATTGGAGAAACCCGAGACAACTGATTTACTGGGCAACTTGATTGTGAAGGTACATGAGATGAGATAGGCGTTTTGTGATGTGGAAGATCCTGTATCATTGTTCGGCATGTCTAATAGATGTGATAAACTCTTCACGAAATTTATCAATCTCATTTGCAATTACGATCTTGTTTACGAAGAAGTCTGTACGCATTTTGCACGTAAATATGAAATATATGAAGCCCTAATTTTTTATTGCCATCGTAATGTTTTCCTTAGACAAGAATAATATGAGGTCATTTGGTCACTTCGATCGACTCCAGACATGCCTAAATTATAATCAGCAATAATGTTAGGTTACAGACAATTTACCATTTTGGTTCGTACATTCACCATCTCAAGCTTGTGTTTATTTGAAATGACTAAAACATCTCTTATCTCTCCATGCAGATTGTTATACCCTGACATGACTGAAAGCCAATTCCCCTTTTTCAGACGTGCTGCAGTTACGTTGATGGATTTCATTTCTGTTATTTCGCAGGGTCCCACATAAGTGGGTCTGTTTTGCCGAGATGACTTGCTAAATCCACAGAATTATAAAAATTGTCTGCGTAAAGGACATGTCCTTTTCTCGAGATAACCATCAAGAAGATCAAGACAACCTCAGTACTGTGTAATGTTCCCGGTGCTGGTTCTTCGTAAGAGCTTCGTAAGAGCTTGATGAAGTAGATGAATCACTTCTTGTTCACAATCTGGCCGATATTCGTCGTCGGAACCAGGTGAAAAATCACCACAATCAGAGTCTGATTCCATGAGTAAGTTCGAAATTTGCTCTTCATTTATAGGACGATGACGCCACTTTGAATTTCGAGACATTTTTAGGAAAAGAGCGTCGTACGAAATCCTTCCTCAACCGCTTGCGCAGCGACACTAAAAATGTGCGACCGCGCAGCGGGGAGAAGCGGGAAAGGGGTGCGAAAGGACAGGAGCGTGTCAAGAGCAAACTGTTAGAACATAGATGATGGAGGATGACGTATACGTATAAGTACGTACCTTGGCACCCTGGGTAATTAATTTATTTCCGAAGCCAACTACGTATATATCCGTGGAATACAAATGTATGGTGGCAACCAACTTTAGCCATTGCGAACAAAACCGGCATTCAATGGGTTAATCACAAAATATCTGTCGCCAAGCGGTAATACCCTTGTTTTTACGGACGATTGAAATTAGAAGGAATCGTAAAAAGTTGTTAATAGTTAAGAAAGTTCCTCACTGCTCCGGCACTTTTCCGGCACTGCTCCGGCGCAGTTCCAAAACAGTACCGGCATTATACCGGCCAGTTAGATATCACTGTGTTAACACTGATAGGTGTTTTAACACAAAGTTATAACTGAATTTAACCAATTAAACGACTAAAAACTAGTTATATTAAAAGATACGAGTATATGCGTTACAAAAAAAAAATACCTATCAAAAGAACGAAGGACTTTTTGGCCATAGTCCTTTTGTCAAAGGCAGTATTCCAGCACTGAAGCTTTACAACTGAAGCATTGAGGATCTTTTTTCAGAAGGATGATAATTGATTTACTTATTACCTTACTACTTACCTAAGTAACGACAGCTGATTGTGTAATACATTTGACATAGAGATACATAGAGAGTAGATCTTCACTAATTTCGAATTGGATGTAAAGAGTAGCCCTGCAGAATCAGTCTAAAGTTCGACAACACGATTTAGAGAGTAACCCTGAATCTAGAATTCGACAATGCATTCTAATTTTGAATTGGATGTAGAGAGCAGCTCTAGAGAATCCGTTTAAATATCGACAATGCATTGCAAATGTGTTTCAACACAACGCATTCCAAATTTAAAATAAACAGACATAACAACGTTAGTGAAAATCGACAATGCATTGCAAATTTGAAACACAACGCATTCCAAATTTAAAAAACAGACATAACATAGTAAGTGAACAAACTATCTATAACTAAACCCGTAAAAATCCCTGGAAGCGTAAGCTAAGGTTATTTTGATGAAACTGGAACTATGTTGAAAACATGAATATTATAGCTACAGATAGATCTATGGCAGCTACATAATCTGTATCAGAAATTTATTTTTAAAGGAATAGCGAATCATATCGAGTAGAAAAAATATCTGCCCTATGAAGACGTAATTGAGGAATCGCCGGAGAAACATCAATCATTAAAATCTCTATACTTTGCTATTCACCACTTAAGCCTGTTAGAATTGTTAATATAGGCAGCATGCACACGTGAAAATCTTAAACATTATCAACAAATTTTATATTTATTTTTTTACTTTAAAGTGTCATCACGTTATTATGTTTACAATCGTGGCTCAGTCATAAAACAGTATTTTAATGCTCAGGAATACGTAATCGAACGTTTATGAGGGCGTTTACGACTGACGACCGATTTGTGGATTTAAACTTAGAGCTTGGCTATTTTGTTCCCAGTTAATGTTCGGTGTTACTGCTAGTAAGCTCTGTCTTTGGCTAATTTGACTGATGAGAGTTCATGTGGATTAGATCTTTTTTTTTTTTTTTTTTTTTTTTTTATAGGGGGGAAAATGCTCCTTATTCACCTTGACGCCGCGCTGGCTAGGCGCGGCCGTGTGTGGGGCTCTCCGGCAGAGTGCCGGCCTACCCACTAAAAACCCCCCAGGTTCTCTGGGCCCATGCAGGGCACATGCGGGGTGCGCTTTCGCGATTCGACCGCCATGTGTCCCGGGACGGCTCGACCAGCAGAATGGTCAAGCCACCGCCAAAGGAGGGACTGTCCGAGAACCTCTGGACAGTCCCCCAGACAGAGAGACCTACACCTTGGCGTGCGCGCGTAGCCAGGCGCGCACGCGGCCTCCCGGTAGGGTCATTAGACGGGCAACACCGCGCTTGCGTGTGCCCGCCTTCGCCTACCAATCCGTCTGCGGCGGAGGGGAGCGGCCTCGACGTCGTCCTCCCGCTCCCTCTCCGCGGCCTCCTTCTTCGAGATAACGCTCTCGCAGAAGGAGGCGACAGCCTCCCATTCCGCCTCGCCGCGGAGCATGGCCACGACCACGCTCGGCAGCGAGAGGTCGCCGCTTCCCAGCGCAGCGATGAGCTCGCTGCGCTGCTCTTCCCACGCCGAGCACACTGCCAGTGTGTGCTCGGACGTGTCGTCGGGAGCGCCGCAGTGATGACACCGCGGCGTTGTCTCCCGACGTGCGACCTTGTGCAGGTAGTGACCGAAGCACCCGTGTCCGGTCAGTACCTGCACCATGCGGAATGAGAGGCTGCCCTGCCGGCGCCCAACCCACTCCTCCAACACCGGACGAATGGCTTCAATCGTCCGGTGGCCGGCAGCTGGGTAGGCGAGTGCCTCACCCCACTGGTGCAGAGCCTGCCTCTGCACCCGGGCACGGACTCCCCCACTTCTGGTGGAGCGAGCCGTTCCCCCCGTTCTCGAGCCGCGACCCGATGTCGATACACAGCCGCGTGCACCTGTGCATCGACATCCCACGGCGTGTGGCCCGCTAACACGCAGGCCGCGCCGTGGCTGACCGTGCGATAAGCTCGCACGGCCCGGGTCGCGATGACCCTCTGCGGACGTCGCAAGAGGGCCACCGTCCGGGGGGAGAGGCACTCCGCCCACACCGAGGCTCCGTAGAGTGCCATCGACCGTATCACCCCGTGATACACGTCGACGGCGCGACGCCGACCCTGGCCCTCCCACATTAGGGAGGACCCGTCCGAGCGCGGCTGCTGCGGCGATCAGCCGTGGAGCGAGGAGCTTGAAGTGCTCCTCGAAACTCCATCGGGAGTCCAGCACCAGGCCGAGGTACTTGAGGTGCGCCTCGACCGGTATGCTGACTCCCTCCACTCGGACGCGGAGCCCCGGTGGGATCCTGCGACGGGGTGGCCTAAATATTATGGCCCTCGTCTTGTCGAGGGCCACGTCCAGACCCAGGAGGCGGATGCGTCGGACCACAAGCGACGCGGTGACCGACGCACGGTGGGCCGCCTCCTCCCCGATTTTCCCCTTCGCCACGACCATCGTGTCGTCGGCGAAGCAGACAACCTCCGTACGTGGCAGGAGGTTGCCTCGCAGGACCCAATTGTACCCCAGGTTCCATAAAAGGGGACCCAAAACGGAACCCTGGGGTACACCCGCCGCCATTCTCCACGAATGGACGCCACCGTCCGGCCCCTCGTAAAGGACTGACCTGCCTTGCAGGTAGTCCTCCACGAGGGCGCGGAGGTACGGAGGCACTCCGTGATATTTGAGCGCCTCCTTTATGCTCTCGTGGGGGAGGCTGTTGAACGCGTTGCGGATGTCCAACGACACCGCAACGACAGCCTCACCCCTGGCTGTGGCCCCCTCAGTCCACCTCTTGAGCAGGGCCACGGCGTCCATCGTGGACCGACCGGCGCGGAAGCCGAACTGTCTCTCCGACAGATTCGGCCCCCTGTCCCCTAGGTGCTCGACGATCCGGGAAGCGAGGATTTTTTCCAAGCACTTCCCGGCCTCGTCGAGCAGCACCACCGGTCGGTATCCAGCCGGGGAGTCCGCAGGGCGGCTCTCCTTTCGGAGCAGGCATAGCCTGCCCTCCTTCCACCGGCTGGGGAAGCGGCCCGTGGCGATGCTGACATTTAGCACCGCCCGGAACCGCTCCTTCAGGTGTCCCAGGGCGAGGGCCAGAACCCGCGATGGGACACCATCCGGCCCGGGCGCCTTCTTCTTGCGCCGGAGCCTGTCTCTCACCATGTCGAACTCCTCGTCCGACACGGGAGGGACCACCGCCGCGGCAACCTCCGGAGGAGCCTCCGGGGGGCCATTCTGGGGGGCTCAAACGGACCGGGATCAGGGAACAGAGTCCCTATCACCCGGTCCAGTAGCCCCCTGTCCATAGCGGAGGTGGAGGGGGCGGAAGATTTAAATTTCCCCCTCACCATCCGGTACGGACGCCCCCACGGGTCGTTGTCCAGGGTCGCTATGAAAGCTTCCCTGGACTCCTCTTTGGCCCTGCGTATTCCGTCACGCAGGGCCTTTTTGGCTGCCGCATACACCTGGCGAAGTGCCTGTTCTTCGTCAGGTGTGGTGACAGCGCGCCTACGACAACGAACGTAGGCGCGCCGGGCCCTCATACTGGTGGCACGCAGGTCCGCAACCTCCTGCGTCCACCAGTATACCTGCCCCCTATCGGGGCAGGCGCGCGTCCTCGGCATGGCGGCTTGGCAGACGACCCTCATGTCGTCCGCGAAGAGCTCCGCCATGCCGTCGACATCCCCGGCGATGTGTGCGGGCGGATCGGACCACGCCCGCACCATCGCCGCCTCCTCCGCCACTTCGTGGCGGAGCTTGGTGAGCGCCCACCTAGGGAAGGCGGCGCCCACCGTGGGGCCCCTGTTGCCTTGGGGCCCCTGGGATGTCGGGGAGACCTCCATTCGGATGTACAAATGGTCCGAACAGGTCTCCACGTCCTCCTCTACGCGCCAGAGGAGGACTCTGCGGGCGAGCGATGGTGACGCAAAGGACACGTCCACCACCGACTCGCCTTGCGGCCGTACGCACGTAGGGGTCGTGCCCCTATTCAGGATCTGGAGCCCCAGGGCCAGAACCCAGGACTCCAGATCCTCACCCCTCACGTCCGTGCGGGAGGAACCCCAAGCCCGATTCCAGGCGTTGAGGTCCCCCGCGAGCAGGACCGGAGCCGGGGCCGCCCTTCGCACAGCCCCCTCCATCTCCGCCAGGAACACCTGGAACGCCGCCCGCGCACGATTGGGGGAGAAATAGGTTGAAATTACTACTATTCCCCCCCACCCCGCGGCGACGAATCCGTTCCCCCTCTCTCTCAGAACGAGAGAGGGGCTGCTCCCGGCACCCACCCTCACTATCGCTGCAGTCCCATCAGTGGACTGCAGCCAGTTATCCGATTGTGGCGGAACATAATATGGCTCCGCCACAATCGCCAGTCCTGCTCGCCACTCCGCCGCCGTGGCACAGAGTAAGTCCTGTGCCGCGGCGCAGTGGTTGATATTCCCCTGGAGGAGCGTTAGAAGACCTATATCCATCTTAGGCCTCCATACGCTCCTCCACCTGGGCCGCCGCAGCGGTCGACGACGCCGAGGCGGCGCTCTTCTGCGCCATCCTAACCGGGGCCAAGCGTCCTCGGAGCAGAGGGGGGTTACAATTAACACCCCCCATCCTATGATTCGCCGGACGCTTGGCGTCTGTGCAGACGGCGCACTTGTGCTCCGCCTCGCACTCTGCCGCCTTGTGTCCCACGACACCGCAACGGAAGCACAGTCCGCTGCGGTCCTTTGCGGAGGGACACTTCAAGGTGGGGTGGCCCAATCCGTAACATCGGTAGCAGCGCATAGCCTTGTTTTCAATCAGTTGGATGGAGACAGAACTCCATCCAACCTCGACGGTCTCTGCGCTGACTAGTCGCTTGGCCACCTCCACCGGCACCGTTGCGAAGGCCGCCCCGGCTCCTCTGGCCCCTGTGTGCACCTTGCCCACCTGAATCTGGTGGGCAGGGCACCCTCCGACTTGGGCCAGGGTTCGACCCAGCTCCTCGGCGGACACCGCGTCGTCGATTCCGGTGACCCGGATCTCCGCCGTCTTTACGGGCCGGGTCACCTTGGCGTCGTCGCCCAGCGCCGCCGCAATTTTAGCGGCGAGCGTGTCCGCCTGCTGCGGCGTCGTCTCCTTCGGGAGCTCGATTATGCGAGCTCCCGTTATTCCCGTCCGGAATTTGGCCGCCCCGATGCCCAGTTCGCCAAGGCTGACGCTAGCTTTAGCCTTGGCGATGGCGGCTGCATAGGTGGCCCCTTTGGCGACCGCCTCAGGCTGGAGGGCCAGAACCACTGCCAGCGTCCTTGGCGCCTTGGGCACCTTGGGCGCCGCCTTCGGGGCGGCCTTCGGCTGGGCTGCCTTCTCTCCTGCGCTCTTCGGGGCCTTTCGGCCCTTCCTCACCACCACGGACCAGGCTTCTCCCTGGTCCTGCGCTACTGCCTCTTGTGTGGCAGTAGCCGCCTTCTTGGCCGGCGCCACAGGTACTGTAGTCGCCGGCTTCTTTGCCTTCGTGACCTTGGCCCTCGCCTCTTTCGGCAGATTCGCCGGAGGGGCGAGGGTGGCACCAGTTGTTTGGCGCGCCGCAATGGCCAGCTTCTGCGGAGCTGCAGCAGGGGCAGGGGCAGGGGCCGGGGCAGCCTTCTTCTTGTCTGCCGCGAGCGACGGCCGCCTCAGTGGGGCCGGCGCCAGGCGTCCGTCCACTTCCAGACCCTCGAGCCTGGCACTGACCATCTGGCCCATCGTGCGCAGCATGGCCTGCTGGAATTCCTCCATGCAGGCCATGAATTCTTGCCTGGAGAGCCCCCCCTCAGGCAGCTTCTCCTTGGCTGGCTCTGGCTCCCGCGGTGCCAGCTGGACTTCCGGTAGGTCATCATTAATTTCCTCCTCCTCCTCAAGCTCCGTCTCCACCACTACAGGGCGGGGCTTCTCCACCGGACGCTTGGAGAAGTCCCTACGGAGGGCCTTCACTTCGGCCGCGATGTTCGCCACCTCAGACTTTAGGCGGCGGTTATCGGCCCTCAACCTTTTATTTTCGGTCGAATCCGTCCGAGACGCCAGCGCCTTAATTATTTCCTCTAACGCCGTAGTGGCGTCTTTTAACTCCTTAACGCAGGTGCCTTTTAAATTTTTGCTTTTTGAGGCAACCTGTCTTATCTTCTCCGTAGCCTTATCGGCCTTGCTGCAGAGCAGCTCGATCGATGAGGTCCTCTCCACCATATCATCTTCATTTTCATACTCTGACTCCTCAGAGTCAGAGTATACCCCCCGCCTAAACTCCTTCTTGGCCTTGGACAGGCCTACGCTATGGGCTCCACCACGCCCCTTAGCCGCTCGCGGCACCTTGGGCGCGTATGGAGCCGACCCCTCCTCCGCTGTGGACCACTCCCACTCTTCGATATTTTCCTTGCGGAAACTATCACCAAGCGGCCTCTTTCGGCCTGTGCTCACAACTCCTCCTCCTAAAATTGTGGAGGTGGACCCATCGTCCGAGCCCTCCATCTCCTCTTCCGAGGGGGGTCGGCTACCGCCCGACTTCCCCCGCCTTCGACCCATCCCAGAGGTTGTCCTCAGGACTGGGTTATTTACACAACTATATAATAAAACTTAATAACTACTTTTATTATATACACTTACCCTAAAAAGAAAACCAAAACACCAAAGTAAAAAAAACAACAAGGAAAAAAATAAAAATAATAAAGTGACCGACTCACATTTGACCCCGGTTCGGTCTTGACCGCAACCGAGGTTACTTCGCCAGTCGAAATCTCCCTAAGAAATTTCGGAAATTTCCGAAAAATTTCCGAATTTCAAGGAAATTCCGACGCCAAACGACGCGTCTCGGAAAGACCTATAGGTCCCCCAAAGGTACCAAGTACCTGGGGCCTATATTCCCCGAGATATTTACAAATGAAACTATAAACTAACAGAAAACACGTTGACTAAAACCTACACCTAATATGAAAAATCATCCAAGTACAGAAAAAATAAATATACAAATTACAATTAAAAATACTTAGAAAAAATCTGCCCTAACAAGCAATATATGTAATTGTAGGTCTCAACAAGACCTACAATATACAAAAACAACAACACCAAAAAGACAAACTACAAGAAAATATAATACAAAAACTACGAACTAAAATTACAAATTTTGTACAAGAACTAAACACTAGAAAAAACGAAAAAACGACCTTAAAAATAGAAAAAAATCAATTAAAAATCTACAAGCCTACGCAACGGACGCAGAAAAAATTTACAAATCTTCTCTGCGAACAACCAACAAGAACAACCCAAACGCACCAGGGATAATCGGGAAAAACCGAAAAATTGCTCTCTCAAGATGGACGCGGGTTCACCTTGAGAGTGCTCCACTGGTACTGTGGACAGTGCTGCAAACTCCAACCTGCGAAAAAAAAGGAGATGATAAACAAAAAATCAGGAGATAGTAAAAACAAACAGGAGAAAAATTAAAGACCTTTTTTCCCAAAACATGCAAATAATTGTAGTGAGTATATGTTAGTGAAGTTTGATAAAACCAAAAACCATGCATTTTAATATACAAACATTCAATCAATTACTTCTTATAACACATCTGCTCATAGTCAACTAAGACTGATTGCAAGATTAAACAATAAAAAAAAAAATCTCCATGTCACAACAGCGAGCTGACTATATAAGTGAAATATTCACACCACATTTTTGTTTCTAAGAGTAATAGTTTTTTAATTATTAAGGTACGATGATATAGACCTTTTCGTTACGGTCCACTTTTTAAACCTGGTACGCGTATGTTTCGGCGCGATTTTAAAGACGTTTCACGTCAAAAAAAATATACAAACATTAAACACGAATTAATATTTATAAAAGTTGAAATTGTGCAATTTGCTAAGCCAGTAGGTTAGGTATGAGCTGGCATTGCCCTATCTTCATCTTCTTCTTCATCTTCATACATATTCTTGTTAAAAAGAGACAGCATATTCCTATTAATTTCATGACTGAAACAAGCAGTTCTGTTAAATAATCTTTTGCTGTGCATTATGCCACACAATGTCTTTGTGCTTAGTGCGTTTCTCTGTTTAGTTTTATTTAAATTTATAGTTGAGAAGACGCGTTCTACTGCTGCACTAGAGTGCGGCAATACCATCAGGCAACTCATAAAATTAGTCAAAGTGGCAAATGCATAATGATCTCCAATTCTCTCCTTAGCCACTTCTCTCCAAAATTTTGAGAGATTCGTCTCATCAAAGTCAATTGGCGAGTTCCTCAGTAATCGCCACTGGTCATCCAGTTCTTGTAATTTATTTTCTGCTATTATATTTGGAAAATGAATAGCTAATAATGCTAGACTATTGTATTTTTTTTCTTTAATTATTTTAGGATCTAGTACTTCTATTTGTTTTAGAACAGGGCTTGAAAAAGAAAATCTTTTGTAGATTTGGCTCACACCTTCAATATAGAATTTTAATATCTTTAGCTTAAGTGTTTTTATATCATTTGGTGGATACTGATTAATCACAGCAGCCACTTTTGCTCCCATGTATATATTGTCAAGCTCTAGAAAATTATTTGGGTTTTTGTAATTCACTGACTCTATATCTGTTGCTGATAAGTAATCAGGTTTCATGTAGAATTCCAATATGGTTCTTAATAGTCTGACCAACTGTTTTCTTAAATTGTGAATTTGCAAATTTTCTGCCTGCATTAGTTTATTTAGGTTATTAAAATAAGGCAATATAAAGTCCAGAAACAGCAAGTATATCTTGATATATGGATTGTTAAGATTTGTGAGTATATTTCTGGCACTTGCTGAAGATCCCTCATTTGATACTGCATCTATAAAAAAAAGTTTAAGGGCTTCATACTGTTCCAGTATTCTAGTCACAGCAGCATGTAATGAGAGCCATCTTGTTTGGCTTGGGTGCAGAATTTTGTGAGGCTTTAATTGTAGAAACACTTGAAACTTTTTTAACTCTCCGATCCTCTTAGGGCTACAATGTATATAGTTGTAAACATCCTTAACTAAATCTTCTACCATCTGTGGCAATTGAGCACAAGCATAAGAGGCACAGAGGGCGAAGGAATGGCAAATGCATTTCAATATAAATATACCAGGTATTTCACCTTTAAGTAGAGTGCTCACTGAGTGATTTATGCCCATTAAATTATTGGCACCATCCGATGCAAATCCAATTAAATTTGTCCGCCAAGGAATTCCATCCTTGTCAAAAGACTTGACTACGCACAGACAAAAGACTTGACAAAAGACTTGACAGCATTATAAATTTCAATTGTTGAAGCCCCTTCAATAGGTATCAAATCATAGAAGTAGTCACATACTTCATAGTCTATCATAAGCCTGACCACTAGGCATAGATGTTTAATTACTCCTTTGTCGGTGGACTCGTCAATCATGACTGAAAATTTTTGATGCTTCATATTGTCAACTAACATTTCTTTACTATATTTTCCGAGCACATTTTTGGCAATGCAGGTTGCTTTTGTGCGGCTCAGGGAAATATTTTTCACCACCTCTGAGTCTGGACATATGGTGGCCATCAATTTAGGCAGATGTTCAACGCACGTGAATGGCAAATTATGCTCAATCACATATGAAACCATGTGTATTTCCGCTTCTTTTATTTTAGTAGTTAATGGCGTCGTTGAACTAGACGCGCCGAAAACATCCCGTAGCGTCCTTTGGGAAGACAAGGAATTTGCATTATCTATATGTTTTTTCGTGTTTTTATGGCGGTCTAATTCGGGCTTGCCGGAGTTAGCGACCGATATATCGGACCTGCACCATTTGCAATATGCGAAGGTATTACCTTTGTTGCTTGTTGAAAGCCAAGATTTAAAGCCTTCCAGCTGAAGCCATTCGTCTTTGAATTTCTGCATGTATTTCTTTTTTTTTTCTGCACTAGCCATTTTGTTAAAGTAACAACTGAAAAGCGCCCAAACAGAAAAAACACCAACCCATGCAAACAGAAATAAAGCCAAACAAAAATTATGTCAATTGTTTCGACACACACAACACCACACACACAATCACTTACTATGTTGTTTTTACATATATATTATTGTTTCCAGTACTGTAATTAGATATGAAATATGTGAATTATAACCAAATAACTAGTACAACGTAACTCAAATGAAAGTCTCTCAACTCTCAACCACAGATCAGATCTCAACAAGTCAACAGATTAGAGAGAGCAGACACTATCCATACTACGTGAAAACGTATCTCGCACCACAGATACGAAGCTTAATTTATGGTATGGAATGAATAATTCAAACTTACCACTCACAGTCACCTCCAAAGAGTATGTCACCTCACTTGACACTGAAAATAAAAGTTGCCAACAAAACCAAACACAAATTCCCAAAAATCCAGGAGATTTTTTCTATTTGGAAAAAAAAAGCAGTATACAAGGAGATTAAGCCTAAAATCATGTAATCTCCTGAAAAATCAGGAGAGTTTGCAGCACTGACTGTGGATTAGATTCTAGTCAAACTAAATTGTTTACATTTTCTATCACTTTGTTTACATGTAAATAATATTATTTATCGTTAATTCGTGTTTGTTTGGTTTTTGGTTTTAAAATTAGGAACTTTATTAAAAATATGGATTATCTTCCAAACATCGTTTAATTTTAGTAAGAACATATATTTTTATTTATATACTGATTATATATATATATGTGTGTGTGAGTGTGTCTGGTATCTACCTATTTATATATCTTCTTAATGATCTTTTGATCAGTAGTATTTTTTTTTATTATTTTACTCTATCCTATATCTACTTCCTTATTTCTTGTAAACGTTGATTGGTAAATAATATCTTCAGCATTATCTATTAGTCTAGAAAAGTCCAATTGGTCTGGAGGCGTACCTAAGTCTGAAGTCGGCGTCTAAAAAATCTGATGAAAAACTTTTTTTAATTAAAGTTAAAACTTTAGAGTGACTTCACTTACTACACGACACACAAGTTATCTTTGCTGAACTTTATGCTCGTAAACATAACATTCTATATAGCATTATTGATTTGTAAAACTATCTGTATGGAGGATCCGACTTAATGTTTATGTAAACAATGCATGCCTATTCATATCTTAGTTTTCAAGGAATGAGGCCAGTATCACACACGTGCACGAGATGCCCGCATGGCTGCATAACTTAAACAATGCCAAAATGTTCAATAGAAACCATTTGCATACGAGGGGACTTTTTAAAGTACCCGTGGGGCGCCCGGTACAAATAGCCTATTGTTCTAACACTAAACAATGACTAAAACAAAAGACGGTGTGCATAACGCCTTACTTTTTAAGCATGCGGGCGATTTTTTAGCCGATGGTGTGAACAACACGACAGTGCAATATTAAAGTGTGTCTTCGGCGAATTAAGGGTCAAATTTGAATAACGTGTTAAGCGCATTGTTTTAGTAGTGCCGGGGAAATTGATTTGTCGATTCGAATTTCAAAATTATGAGACGGGCTACTCCAGAGAGTTCGTTTTATTTTTACAATGAAGCAGGAAAATAAGTCAACTAAAATATGGAAATCTGCAAAATTACATTGTTGACAGTTTGTAATTACACACAAACAGGTTGGTTTCACTCTTCCAACCTTTAAAGGCAACAATAAAAAAAAGTTGACATGTTTGTATATGTAATCAAGTAGATAGAAAGGCAAGTTAAATATTTAGTACTTCATACAATTCTAATGTAATATTATTTTAGATTAGGGTTATTTAACGGAATACTTACAAAACAATTGACGCGATATTTGTTATAAAGTTTCACAAACAGCTTTTTAAAACTTTCTTTGTTTTTTACATTTCAGAAATATGCTGCGTGCTCCGATTTGGATGTATATGTTCATAATCATATGAGATTCTATATTTGTAACAGCAGCCATGACAAAATAAATGCTAAAATGGGACGTCTTAAAAAATACAGATTACATTACCACAAAGTAATATATATTGATTGCAGGACTGTTTATAGCATTATATCTACAAATAAGCGAATTGTCCATCTGTTGGTAAGTGGTCAGAGTCGCATGTAGCACGTGTGGTTCTTATGAAATTGGCATCAAAACCAAAATCAAAAACAAAGCGAAAATCACGATACCCAGATGCAAAGTCACGGTAACCAGTTATTTCACTGCCTCTTCTCATCGGAACAATGCAATATTGTGACAGAAATATATAAGGTGGACGTACATTATTAAACGAGCCTAGTATGTATAGAAATAGAATTCAAAGTAATTACTATTCATAAATTTACATGCATATAAAATTGGGCATATTAGATTTTAGTAAACCACGAAATCCCAGTGTGAAAGCCTGGCAGAATATACACCTTTGAATTTCTTTCCAGGTATATGCTGGTTATCTTACTACGTGTCTTCACGTCAGGATCGTGATATAAATGTCCAAAGTAATTCGCAAAACCAACCTCTCCATTCAAGCCGTAGGGCCCTTATGGCCAAGGCTAGGCTGAGTTTAGTCGGTAGGTCTGTTGGGTCGAGCCGCCTCGATTCACCAGGAGTCCGACATAATCACCGCATCTCTACTTGCCGTTGCAGTGGTATCCATGAGGATTCTCAGCCTCCTCTCCTGAGGATAAAAAAAAATCGCAAAACCAAAAAGTTAAGACCGAACTCTTGTAAAATTTAAATATAAGTTAATGCTTTGGTTCATCTATACTTCTATACTAATATTATAAAGAAGCAAAGTTTGTGTGTTTGTATATTTGTTAAATTGTAAGGGTTAATCTCGGGATCTACTGAACCGATTTTAATCATTCTTTCACCAATAGAAAGCCACATTATTGCTGAGTGTCATAGGTTATATAAAAAACCGAGAAATAAAAAGGCTTTTACGTGGTAGTTCGTTTTGCAAAGTGAATCGGAGAAAAAACGGGCTTCGGGTTTAATTCGATTCGCGTTCGTGCTTGCTTCGGTGATTATTAATATTAAGCCCAACGAAGTGGGCACGGATCAGCTAGTATTGTAATAAAATAGTAGGAAATAAGGAACGAGTGTGAAAAAAATATTAAACAAAAGTACTCGTATATGGACACTTGCAAGCAAATTTATATCACAACTGGCAAAGAACAAAAGAATTTGAAAAGCATTGAGCAATATAAAAAATACACCAATGTCAAGTAATATGTTGTCCTAAACAGTTACAACGAAAAAGATTGAATCGGAAACAAGTACCTAACGATCGACTGCAAGTCTTATAAAATCTTATAAAAGAAAATATGGAATGGTATGGCAATGCGATTGTATCCAAATGAAGTAAGTTTTGAGACCATTAATTTATTATCTGAGACATTGCAATCTCAATTAATAATAGCGCATATTTAAAAAGAGTCGTGCAATAATTTATTCAGTTGAGCGCTCAGGAAATATTACACTTATCTTAGTGTTCAACAGCTGGACGTTAAGTGCGCGCGGTCACGCCAAATCATGTCAAAATCACATTTATTATCACAAAATTTACCCAAATATCTCGCCTGCAATCTCTTCAGGAATGCTCGGAGTGTATTTAATACTAGATCTGCAAGCGTTTCAGTTGCATGATTGTTTTAATTTTTATGCAGTAGAAGGGTGAATCGGTGTAAAAAGTGACCCCCCAGGGGGCCACTGTGACTTGTAGCGAAAGTCACGGCACTCAGTAATTCACTAGCTATTTTAATTTAACATGGAACATAGCAATTTCACATAGCTAAAACGGAGGTATTTAAACAAATAATTGTGATAAAGAAACCCTTTTTTATTTCACCCTTAATACGAGTAGCCTGATTTACGAAAGTGTATTTTTTTAATATTACTGTTTGTTTGAGGGTCTAGCTAGATGAAGGGAAAAATAGCTAAAAATCACTATATTTATTTTACATATTTATACATAATATTAGAAAAAAAAACAGGTATCAATTTTGTTACTTCAGGTATTAAGGCCATAAAGAAATCACTGCATGCATGAAATTATGGCGAAACATTGTTTTCTTTTATTATCGCATAACGACACTACACTTTTTACAGAATCAAGAGATAAGTTTCCAACAATTATTAAATTTACACTTATTTCTAGAATTAAAAAAAATATTATGGATAAAGACTGCCTTAATGCTTGATGCTTAAAATATATAATAAGTTCGAGGTATTAAGAAAAGAACCAAAATTTACCAAAACAGTGATAAAATCAAAGCTACGAGTTGCTTTGCTCGATATGGTAGGTCAGTTTAAGTTTGTTTGAAATACAATTGTGTGTCAAATATTTACAAGGAATATATAGTTAGATTGTAGGTTATATTTATGTATAAAGATAAGAACGCATCTCCCCATAAACATTATGTTTGGCGAGAATATATATTATTTAAGAAATGTAAATATATTGTGAAAAATAAAAAGAATATGTCGCCATTAACCATAGATAACATCAAAGCTAACTTTCCCAACGAGAACCACAATATTAATTCAACGACAATATTGGAGCAATTCTTTATATATGCAAACCAGGACCGCGAGTCCACGAGCAAAAAACGTAACATCATAAAAAAGAACAGATGTCTGTGAAACAATAAACAAAAAAATAATAATAGTGTATTTCATTTTCCTTCAATTTCATTGTAATGACAGAAATTTTTTGCCGACAAAAAACTTTAACCCTTCGGCCGCGATTTTTTCATAGCGGCCGAGGCTGCGAAGAAAAAATTATACGGGGTGAATTAACGCGCGCATATGCAAATAGGATGCGAGAGATCGAGCACGAAATATGGAATTAAAACTGCGCGCAGATGAGGGTTATCGAAGGGCGCATTTTTGGAGTTTTTTCATTATCATGTTACAAAAAAGGTTGTAGTATGAAACGCTCTTTTTCTTTAGTTTTTACAAAATGTAATAATAATGCTTGCCTAACATCTACAAGCTCCTTACATCCCGGCTGACCACTAAAAATTAACACACGTTGCAATAAACAAAACTTTGGAACTTACTCAGATTGGATGCAAGGATGGACGTCGAAAGATATGACCAAAGCCAACAAGTTGTCAAACAAATGGTAGGAACAGAGATACAGGCCCTTCCGCCATCCATACTATTATTATAAATGTGTGTCTGTTTGTTTGTCCGTCTTTCACGGCACAACGGAGCAACGAATTGACGAGATAGTTGAAGGGATGAAGAGTAACATAGGCTATTTATATCCCCGTAAATCGACAGATCCCACGGGATGCGCAATAAAGGCTTCGTTCAAAAACTACTGCACAGATTTTCATGCGGTTTTCATCAATAGATAGAGTGATTCTTGAGTAAGGTTTTGCGGTATTTTTTATCTCGGAAAAACGGATAGTCCCATGGGAAGCGCGATAAAACCTTCGCGCCATAAATGGACTTTCGCGCATATGTAGCCGTGGGCAAAAGCTATGACCCATAACCCTCTATAGACCCAATCCCATAATCCACGCAGGCGAAACCGCGGGCAGAAAGCTAGTACAGAATAATTGCTGTTCATGTGTGCTGCAGCAGTACAAAAAGGTCCATAGCTCAGCGCCAATAGTTATACAAGAGCAAAAATCGCGGATTTTCAGCTACAGCCCGTCACCTCGAAACTCGGTTGCCATTCTTTACAGAATCTCCTCGAACCTCGAACTTATTATATATTTTAGGCACCAAGTATTTAGGTAGTCTTTGTCCATTGTAATTTTTTGCACCTGATTGTATCAACTTCTTTTCTCTTACAGTTTTTGTATTATATTTATTTATTACACTATTTTTGAACTTTGTACTATAATAATATTATATCCCTATTAAATATTTGACTTTATAATCTATTGGTAAATTGGTAAAATTTTATAAATGATAAATAGTTTATCATAATCTTTGTTACATGTAATTTTTACTTTTTTGCTTACTTAATACATAAGTAACCTTTTCTGGATGTTATATAGATGAAAACAAATTGGTTTCATCATCACATCCCATATAGGTACGTCTCTACCACGAGCTTACTCTAACATTTGTGGTCGATTTAAAAGAGCTTTCTATAAAGTTAAATAAAGATCAAAACAAAATTAACTTTATTTAAATAAATATATAAATAAACTTAATTTTGATTTTGATAGGGCTAATAGGGATAATTAAGGCTGCAGTCAACTACGCTGTCCCAATGGTTGTTGGTCGAACGAATTTTGAATTTCTCTTTCACCGTAAGATCGTCAGATAAATGTTATGTTACATTTATCTGACGATCTTACGGTGAAGGTGATTACATAAATGTACATTCCAAAAACACATTGGTACTGTTATTCTCCTTGACAGAGTGGTGATCCCTTCTCCTGAGGGGCGGTCGCCCTCACGATTTGCCTATATGGTTCTTAGAACGTAGGCACAGGCTGAGTTTAGTCGGCAGGTCACGTGGTCAGAGCGCTCTGGCCGCGTGCAGTCCGACATAACCTTCGTGACACTTGCCGTTGCGAGGGTATCCAGGGGGGCAATCGCACTAACAAATCGCAGCTGAAACGAAACCAAATCGTTCCACTCAACCAATCCGAGAGCTAGAATATCACGTCATCGAACAGATGACGTGATATTGTGGCGTTCGGATTGGTTAAGCCGAACGGTTCGGTTGCGTTTCGCTTGCGATTTATTAGTGCGATAGCCCCTCTGGACACGTTTCGTGCTCCTTGTGATGGATTCTCAGCCTTCCTCTCCTGAGGAAAAAACGAACGTGGTGATGTCGTTACCAAGAAAAAGTTAGCTAAGTATATATTTTATTAGATCGCTCCTTAGTATAAAAGTTGTGTAATTTATAATTAGTTATGTATTGTAATTTAAATTAATGAATTCTTATTTTATATGATGCAAATAGTCCAATAGAACTTAACGTAACCTTTTTTTTATACAAAATATTGATGTTTAAAGTTTCACATTAAGGTTCCGTTGTACAATCTATACATATAATAAGACAGTAAAAATATTTTGTCTGTACATTTAGTATTTTTGACTGAAATGGATAGAGGGGCACTTAAATAGATTATTAGAAAGCAAAAAAAAATTTTTGGAATTTTTGTCTGTCTGTCTGTCTGTCTGTCTGTATGTTTGTTCACGTTTATCTCCGAAAGTACTGAACCGATTTGCTTGAAACTTTCACTATTTGCTTTGTTTTAACTCAGAATAATATCTAAACTTTGTTTCATCAAAATCGGTTCATTAAAAAAAAGTTATCGTCATTTTAATGAACTCAAGGCATGATAATATTGCGAATTATAATGTTTGTTACTCTTTCACGTAAAAACTACTGAATGGATTTGAATGAAACTTTACCACAATATAGCTTATACATCAGAATAACACATAGGCTACAATTTTTGAGGTTTCTAATGTGAGGTCGTAAAAAAAACACATTTTTTGCGCTTACATTGCAAACGCTGACTGAATCCTACAAGATAGATCAAAACAACTTACTTATTACTAGACTAGACGGGACGAACCTGAAGTCCACGCGAACGAAGTCGCGGGCAAAAGCTAGTCTACCAATAAATAGTATGCAAACATAGAGTTTTAGGATGCATTATGTCAAAAATATATATTATAACAATCTGGGTATAAATATATTAAATCCAGATTATTTTATATAAATCAAAATGATTATTAATTATTTATTAAAATTATCATCTAAAAACTCAGTGAGTGTATACAGTTATCAATTAGACATAATATATTATGACCTACGTAGTCGATTGGTTAGTACACCGGTTTCAAGTTGTCGCCATCTCTAAGGTCCTTGGTTACACCTTAGTCATGGTTGTTAATATATATTTCTATTAAACATATTTATATATGTATAATATATGTATGTCTATCCGTTACCCTAAATCCCATAATACAAGCCTTATAGTACTTACTTTGGACTAGGCTAATTGGTGTGGGTGTAAGAAATATTTATTTATTATTTAATGTAAATTTAGATTTGTACATCCACATTAATGATTATTGCGAGTACTAACAAGTATGTATCAATATATTTTTAACGAAAGACTAAAAAAATATTCTGAAAGTTCACTGATACAGCTTTATAAACTACGTTATTATAAATCAAATGAAATACTCAAAAGCGAAATAGTAGATATTGCTCGTAAATTTCACACAGGTGTTAGAAGATATAAAGAATTTATTTGAATAAGAAAGTGTAATCCAAATTCAAATATATGCATGCAGCCACCGAATAGATGCAAGTAGGCAGCGCATTTGCATACTCCTTGGGTAGCGTGAGAAAAAAAAATATACAGAAGGCGCGAAACGTGTTTTTCTCAGCAGTATTGATTGAGTTTTTGTTATGTTAATACAAGTAAATATTCAAATGCAAGCCATAGGTGTATATGCAAATATTTACGTGTACCAAAATTTTAGTCTTGGTACTTAGATTAATTCTGTTGAATATGTTTCATGTTACACTGACATTTTTATAGTATATTAACAAACAGACTGCACTTTGAAATAAGTGCTTAGAGCGAGTACACCTTAGGCGCTATAAACGCGCGATTTGTTAACGCGCGTTTTAAAAACCAAACGTTTCTATTGATGTAAGCGCGCGCTTCTGATCAAGCGCACGTCGGACGCGCGCTCTCATATTTTTTTTTAGTTTAATTTGATGATTAAGTGCATAGTATAACACTATTCGGACCACTCTGGTAACCGAACCCACATCAGAGCGCACGCACTCTCCTGAGGCTGCGCTGTGCACCGCCCCCGTTCTGGAGGGTGGGAGTTTTAGTTCAAGCCGATAGGGTCCCAGGCCTTCCGCCCGACCAAAGGCTGTAGGCAGTGTTTAGTTGGTAGGCTGGCTCTCGTAATATTGGGTGCATCCAAAATTCTCTTCTCGCCGGCAGAGGCATGCCGGCGTCTTTTTTAGCAACTGTACAGAAGCCACACACAAGCGATTACTTCCACTGAACTGAGCTGTATGTATGTTACTAACGCAACGCCGAGCGCCAAATGTGTACTCGCGTTTATAGTCGCCTAAGTTGTTTCTGTGCGATTCTTGGCGAATCTGCAACCTCCACAGAAACGTTTACGTTGACAACTCTGGTCAACACTTCGAACCCGAATACAGCAACGTAAACACGTAAACACCAGTAGGTAGAACCATGGACCATGATAGACTTTTCCTCCAGTCAAAAAGTTCCAGAAGGTTCCAGGGTATTTTGTTTTTTATTCATCTGTATTCAAATATATCTGATATAAACTACCATAGTGTTAAAATTTGAACCATTATTAAGTATTTAAAACATAAATCACACGTCTCTAGCGTGTAATAAAATTGAAAACATTTTAAGACAGCTGGAAAGTTGATCATTTTGAGATATGTGCTGTTAGCACTTAAGCGACGATATACAATTCCGCGCTCTCGTTAATTTATTTATAAGCGGGTTTATGGTGGGTGTGTTTTTATAACGGCGTGTAAAATGTGTTATAACCTTAAAAATACATGGATGCGTACGTACAAAATATGAGAGATCGCTTAAGATGGTTGCTGTATATTAAGTTAGTCACAACGCAACTTAAATATCGATTAATTTGACGCTGTATTCCTCTTTTGGGTACCTACTTAACGCTACGTACTGCAAGTACTTAGTTTTTTTTTCAATAAATGTATTTTTTAATTGCTTTTTATTTAATAAATACGGCGTATGTGTCCAAATATTACCAGTATGAGTACTCAGTAGGTCCGTTATTAAAGTTTTATTCTGTAAATCACGCTTTTAGTGAGAACGCATATCGCGATTATATTACAAACTAGCTGACCCGGTGAACTTCGTACCGCCTAATTATAATTATGTTCTGATCGAATCAGATTTGTCCGAGTCGCCTAGTACTTCCACCATATCATCATGTCCTGGCGAGCCAAGTGGTTCCCAAGTAGATGGAGCCAAGTTGATGGAAATAAAGAGTTACTAATACATTTCGCTTTTTATTATTTTTAAAGGCTTATAACCTGGTCTATATGGACAAAACAATGGAACGTTCGGATACACGGGTTCTTTTTACATGAGATGACAAAACAATATAATAAATATATTTTTGAGAGATAGTAACACTGTAAGGTTGGCACCCATCAAATATGTCAACACATTAATTATTTTTATATTTTGAAATTTAAATACACGATGTTATAAGCAAAGTTGATATTATGTTGTCGATTCAAAAGTCTTGTTTTAATGCGTTCTTCAATTCGAGTGGAACTGAGAGTACAAATACCGTCAAATGTTTGACAGAAAGTGATCAACTTTTATATGGGAAAATGAAATTGTCGTCTTACTCTATCTTACTCGCAATTTTTCCTTATTTGCTCACCGTTTAGACCTACCCTGGACTACGACAAACATTTTAAAACCAAAATCAGCTCAATCGGCCCAGCCGTTCTCGAGTTTTAAGCAGACTAACGAACAACAATTCATTTTTATTTATATAGATAGATTTATCTTCTCTGGTATTTAAATTTCAATTATATTTCCCCACAAAACTTTCATAATAGATTTTAATTGATGACATAGAGTTTCTCTGATTTGATTGGACGCGATCGGGCCGGATGGACCCAACTCATAACGGCCTTTTGGAAATTTGATTGATGTCATGGTCACTTTGATGGATTAGACTCCATTACCTAATTAGATCTAAAGAAAATTATGCAAAATTTTGTCACGTGCATGAAGTTGTATCTGTGGCAATACCTACGCGCCAATTCAGTCCAGCACCCACACGGCACGCAAGTCCCACCCACGTGTGACACAAGAAAACTCACATGCTCTCCCCCAATGCGAGGGAATGTTCGCCAAATCGCCCTTTGCCGATCAATCGCGATTGCGGATTGGTTATCCACAGAACCAACCGCACCAGCTTCACTAGATCCCTAACAGCAATATATCTAATATTTTCTGTAAAGGTATACGGGGGTGCGATAGCTCAATTTACACTGGGACGACGTATGAAGAATAAAAGTTTTATTTTAACAAAAAATTCGCCCCGTCTCGGCAATCGTCAGCGCATCCCGCGGGAATGTGGCCAATCAAATTAATTCCGCGATTGACGTTCCATCGTTCCAATTTTGAAAATTATTATACGAATTTTGCGTAGGTTTCTAATCATGATTATGCACAGCAGGTGGAAGCTTTATTTTCAATTGAGAAATGCATTTTTTGTTTGAAGAGTTAAAGACATATATTTGAAGAATTAAGCCGTATTTTTTTTCACTATTAATCTTCATGATGATATTGTGATATAAGAATTTAGACTTTCGTATTATTTTTTTGAATTTGTCATGAAAAATATATCTATTTACAATGACTATTTGTGTTTTGTAACCTGGTTTTAATCTTAACCACAGCAACAGATATACAACGCAGCTTTGATCAGGGCAGATAGTACTCGGGGACCGATTTAGTCAAGGAGTCAGCATGGTATGCTGAAGACACGAGATCCTGTCCTGCTCGTGTCAAAAAATCCTATGTTTTTTTATGTTATATAGTTATGAATAGACTTATTATTTTCTTAACCTGTTAAATGTGGAATTTAAACTGGAACACTTGGTGTCTTTAGAGACGTAATTCGGAGCGTTTAACACCGTGTTTCGTATACTTACAATAAAATGAATAAATTTTCAAATTAAAGTAAGTAAAATTTATAAAATTCAAATATAAGTAGGTAAAATCACAAGACATATATATTCGCTAATTTAAACCTTTAAAGTCCACCCACAGTTTGTATACATGTCAAGATCATTATCAAAGGCATAATAATTCCGTTTAAGTTTCTGATAATATTAAAAGCAAAAACACTCGAAGAAACTGTGCACTTAATAGAAGACCAGCCAATGTTATTTTGCAGTCAAACCTGCAAGCTTGACTCTTATTGCGTTAGTCATAAATCTGAAATTGTAATGGTTGTGTACAGACTTTCTTTGAAGGACAGCTCAACCCACTGCGGGGGTCCAAACAAAAATTTCAATTGTACAAAATCTGGCCCGTTTGTTATAATGAATTTCTTATTAGGATACACATGTGCTGTTCTTGTGTGCCAGTTAAATTCAACTCTGTTACTTTCCCGTTAGGTTGCGAATGGGTTAATCGAACATTTTTCCGAATTGAGCATAGTATGATGTTCATTTTTATTCCGTACTCAACTGAGGCGATTATGTCCAAAATATTTTTTACACTGTTGGTTTTAATGCAAACCATTTTTTTTACTGCTAGTTCTTGTGTTTGATTTTTTTAATAGTTAAAACTCTTTAATATAATACTCTTTTATTTAATATTAAACATTAATAATTTTTTAAGTGAAGCTTGTTCAATCATTACAAGTCGAATATTAAAAATACTTTCATTGCAGATAATAAATAAAAACATAATTATAGACTATCGGGTAACGTGAGATATCAGTATACTAAATTACATATATATTATTATCAGAGGTCCAAAAACTCTATAGATCTAAAAGGTAGAGGCCATTTTAACAATGTTCGTGGATGCAGTATTTCAACTGGGTGTGATCTTTACTCGTACATTGAGAAATGCAAATGAAGACTTCACTCAGTTAAATGTACAGGAACTATAGAGTATAGAAATTTGAGAGTTTATGAGCTGTTGAGTTTCGATTTTGACGGTGATGGACTATAGCAAGAGTTTATAGTCACATGCGGCCCAAGTACACTATCAAATATCAATAAAACCAAATCTATTTCGCAACAAAAACGCTGTCAAATGACACATTCTGTATTGCACTAACGAAACGTTACACGTTCGTTGCGTTCCAACTTCACGTAACACTTATTTTTTAACAGTGCAAATCATTATTTTGCACCATACAGCAGACAATTTGTAATTTTAACAAATTTTGTATTTTTAAGATGATGTAAAATAAAAAGAACATAGAACTATTATATTTGTTGAATATCCACTAACTACTACTAACTAATTTCGACTCGAATTATCTAAATAATATTTGAATTTCGAATTCGCTAAATATTTGATTTTCGAATCGGATGAAATCATTAGTGCGATGTTGTTTTTTGTCTCAACCAAGTTGCAATCGAAACGAATTAGAAACGTTACTAAAATTGGTTTTTAGTTACTTTTTGGTACTTCAATCGTTGAAATTTGTGTGATTGGGCTGATGTTTTCTTTTTTACAAATGACAAAATTGTCCTTATACATAGCTTATAATTAGAGATCGGATAATCGGATGCATATTTACCTAAAGTTAGTTTAAGACAAAGTATGGAAACGGCTTTTTATTGTTTTGTTAAATAAAAATCCCGGGATTGCGGAATTGGATAGCCGGATGTTTATTTATTTACCTAATTTAGTTTTGACAAAGTATGGAACTGTCTTTTTATTTTATTTCCATAAATAAAAATCCCGGAATTCCGGTACTGTAGAACATTTTGGTAATGCAAAACTAGTCGGTAAAGGTATGAGCTTAAAAACGACGTTACATGAAGGTTAGTTTCAGTTCCCCGTGTGATTTGTGAGTAGGTATATAGAGTTTTAGAGGAAGAAAGTTGTGTGTTAAATAAAACAATAAGTACATACAAAGCGTATTTTAAAAAGCCGCTTCCATAATTTGTGAGCCAAAAATTAACTTTAGGTAAATATGCATCCGATTATCCGATCTCTACTTATAATACATGTAGTATCTGTAAGATTCGCGGTTGACATAAGGTTTAAAATCACGGTATCCAGTAATTTTAATGCCTATCTTACCCTTTACAACGAAATATTTTTTTTATTGGCCACATTAAATTGTAGCACCAGGTATAATGTCCCGAAATCTCAATATATTTTATAGAAGCAGTACCTCTTTCTACAATTCTGTGACGCGGTTGTGCAGGCATTTATTGACCTTCACAATGAGGTTCGATAAAATTTGTGGTTCTACACTCAACAGATTTAGTGCGCCCGCGCATCGTCTCATTAAATAGATGTATGTAATTATGCTTATGTTTATATGCAATTTGTATCATTTGTGTTGGTCTTATTGTGTTTGTATTTTTTTTTGCTTGTGTAAATATTGTTATTACTTAATATATTACTAATTATTTTGTATGTTTAGTATAGTTTAGTTAAAAAAAAATTGCGTGTAATGTAGTATATAGTGTTGTGTAATTATTTGTGAAAATGTTTACGTAGGCCTCATGTGTATATACGTTTTTGGGTTATGGTCTCGACCTAAATGTTAATTGTTTGTATATGTTGTGTCATGTTGATTGTAACCTGTTGTATTGTTCCCGGAAGTCGCTTGCCGTTCCCATGGGCTCCCTACATGCCTGAGGAAGGCCATCGCTGAGGTTTTCAGTGGGTAGGCCTCCCCCTTCTTGGGCGGAGAGCCCCACATAACCACCGGCTCGCCACAGCCGGGGTATGCAATTTAATGCATTTTCCTCAGGAAAAAAAACTGTTCTATGCATCTAATAAAACAAAATAAAAATAAAGTAATGTGAGTAGCTGTTTTGTTGTAAAATTAGGTAAAATGGGGTACTTAAGTTATGATTCAGGTATACAATCTCCCTTCGGAAAACGTAACTGTGTGGTTGTCAAGTTTTAAATGAAACTGTCAAATAGTACTAGTACATTGCTGATTTATGAAGATAATTCTCATGTTGAACCTTAATAAAAGCACCAATATAACTGCACTATGTGTATATCAGATAGAATCAAAATTTGATAACAACATAGATACGTGATTATGTATCATGATATGTTTATTGCGGTATTTGTTGTTATCGAAATTTGATAACAAAAAATTCACTCGCGGACGATTTGCATATTTCTATAGTAATCTAGTACTAAATATAGCCTATGTTACTCAGTGATAGTGTAGCTTTCTAATGAAAAAAGAATTATAAAAATCGGTCCAGTACTTTTTGAGTTTATTCGTTACATACAAACATACAAATCTTTCCTCTTTATAATATTGGTGTAGATTATACATATATTTGTTTGTAATTAATTAGGAAAATAAAGTAGTTATTAATATTTATTCAATATACATATATTTTTTACAGTAAATAGTTGTAAGTGTGCACAATTTGAGACTATGTTAGAAGGCGGGTGGAAATAGTCTGGTGATAATATTATCTTATGTTAAAAACACCACAGATTATCGTCGTCTTCGTAACAAAGGAAATACCAACTGTCCGATGCATAATCGCTCTGTTTTCAATTTCGAGAGAAAAAAGCAACCGCGCTAGATCACCTATGATTATATGGGGTGGAACCCCTGTTATATTAATATGCTGAACCCTTTCACCCGATTCATTATTATAAAACGTATACGTGCTCCGGCATTCACCTTGGGCTGTTTTTTTATTCTATTCCTATTATTTTATAGTGTGACGCGTTGTTTGTAGATTGTAGCGTGACTTGTTGTTCTTGATACTAACGAATATTCACCTAAATATTAAGATTATACAGCATATTACATTGGAACATCTTATTTCTTACTCAAGTTCAACTCTTCCATTAGTTTTTATTAAAAGCAACTTGTTGCTATACATTTAATTGTCTTGGTAGTATTAACAAATATCGTGAATTAAGTAATTAATAAATGTTTTTTTTTAGTAATTGACCATTGATCTTCAATAACTACCTAATTGTAGTTCAATATTAAATAGTGTTTTGATTGTTACTATATTCTATATAATAGGTAAGGGGTACTAGTTGACCTTTGTAATATTGTTTAAGCATGTTTCGTAGTATAATGTACTACGTAGTATATTTACATACACTGAGTTAGATTTAAGCTTTTAATTAATTAAGTACAATTCATAGATAATGCATATAAAGAAAAAAGATCATAAGAGATTTATTTTATGTCACACTTGTTAAAATAGTCGTTCAATCAAACAGCTAGCCCTTTGGCTGAACAACGCTATTCAACCATACGTCTAACTTTTTAATTGAATATTTGAGTCGTTCAAAACGTTCAACACTACAGCTGATTCAAAAGCCCCCGTCTAATTGAATTAGTTGAGCACTAGACCACCGCGGCGCTAGGTGAGTTTTGTTTTCAATATGGCGCCAACTAGCTGGCGTTTGTGATTGATATTTGTCGGAAAGTAAGTAGTAAATATATGTTGCACGTGTTATTAAAGACACAGAAATTATGAGGTCACTTACGAGTGGTACGAGTGAATGAAAATTTAAACAAATATTCAATGAGAAATTACGGGATTATGAAATGATTCTTGCTTCGTAAATTTTAGAGTTTGTAATTTCTTGCTTGGTGTAATAAACAATATTATGATTAATCATTTGTTTTTAATTTTTACTTATTTCATCAAACTTTTGTTCACCTCTTAAACTCACTTCAAGAATAACCTCCCAAGAAATTACAAAAACTCTTCTTATGCTATCAAATTAAATACTAAACTAATGATCCCCTTAGTTAATTTGTCATTTAGCCAAGCATCGGCATCGTCTAGCTGTAATGTTGAACATTGCAATCAACAAGTCAGCTAAACGACGTATAGCTGAATGATGGAATGACGTTGTTCAGTCAAAGGGCTAGCTGTTTGATTGAACGATTATTTTAACCTGTTGGATGCGACATATTATACATTAACCTTTAAGAACATGGCCTGCAGATAACCTAATCTTGCCACGAAAATCGAAGGCAATACTTATACATTAGATTAAAAACATGTGTAATGGTCCAATATTTTATATTACTATCAAGTATACTATTATACATTTTATTTTAATTATAAATTTAAATACAATGCGCAATAAGAAATCTATGTAACAAACGATCAAGGTATTTCTTTCGTGGTACATTGGCCCTTAGCGGCAATGCTTCCAGCATGACGTATCACCTCTGAATATTAATTCGGCGCTTAACAATAATAATAATGTGAACTCACCCCGTCCTTTGTTTTAGAACGTTACCCGCCGCGACGCGAGCACAGACAATGCGCGGGCGCAACCGATTCTGATCGAATGCTGCAAATCCGTTACACAAAATACCTATTTCTTTTTTAAATTTCCAATACTTTTATTATGTCTTGTTTTATTTAGCAATAATAATGTTACATATCATATCTTAAGATGGCGACTAACTACTAATAAATAACTAATTCAATCGCTTTATATTATTTGAACAAACACTTGGCTTTAGTATTATTTAATTAGTGATATAACACCAATCTCATTATATGTATGTTTCACTATTATATAGCTTTTTCACATATTGCTAGAGAAAAATTTTGCTGACAGCGTTTTTGGTATAATTTAATTTCACTAAAAGTAACTTTTTATGTGTCTAAATGTAGACAAAAAATAATATTTTGTCCCTTAGTCTTTAAAACTAGAAAAAATATTAAAATAAGAAAATATAAAATATTAGGGTTACTCTTAAGTCTACTCGTTGATCATAGAGTATTAGTTTTCGGTGACAGTTCGTCTTTAATTATGATTACTCTCACCTTTAATAATAATAATAAAGCTTTCTTTATTCCTTGGGAAAACAGAAAATATAATACAATATCGGCAGTAGTAATAAAGTTACAATAAAATTAAAGAGTTACAACAGAATTCTAGAATTGTGATGACATTGTAGACTTATTTGTAAATTAATTTGTAAGTGCTGTATATTGATAGATTACATCTGACAAAAATTTTCTAATATTTTTTTTTTCATTTTTGCATTGGAGCCCTTTGGGTAAAAGCCCAAGCTATGCCACTTATTTTTGTTTTCGGCTATGTTTAGCCTATCTCTCTCCTTTACCTACATGAAAAGTTTTTACAAAACAAGTTTTACATTTGATATATTCTAGTAACAGTACATATTTAAAAAAGTAATGTGTATTGAGAAATTTGCGTACAACTTGTAAAGGTCTATGGAATACTTTGTCTATGGTAACTCCTATGACTATGAGATATGTTGATGTTTCCTGTCATTTATAAATTATTGACACGACACAGAAAATATTTAGAAAATGCAAAAAAAATAACAAAGAAAAGATAAAGTTGCAAATTAAATATAATCATAAGTACATCGTTAATGTAATATGTTCTATCCAGTGGTATCAAGATCATTGTGCAATGAATGCTTCGCTCTTGAAGACGTACAATCCTCTGTATTTCGAGCAATACGTAGATAGCAGTGATTTTGATGACAACGATAGCGTTATCGAAAGCAACGCAAAAATTAATAAAGAGAATATGGAAAAAACACAAAGTAAAATTTACTGTTTCGATAGTGAAGATATAAAGCCTAGAAGTACTAGTAACAAAATAGAGAATTTATCGAAATATGAAGCACTCCATCAGTGTGCGTGCAAAGGCTGCATCCTTTCAGCACATCGAAATGCAAGAACAGAGGAAATTTCACATCTGAGAAGAAAAGTTAACGGAAAATCTAGTACTAAAAGTGAGAAGACTCGTAGTATTCAATCAAGTCAATCTAAGTTATCTCTTCGGTACAAAATTATGCCTTGCTTATCCAACATCTTTCATCGTTCACATCCAAAGTTATCTGAATTCACAAATGACAAAAATATCCAAAGTTTTACTAAAGACAATTACTGTCAAGTGTATTCCTGTTATTGCGACTATAAAAGTCCAGGAAAATATAATAAGAGAAATAATAAAGATGTGCAGTATCCTTATTCCGCCGCTGATTTATATGAACCATACCCAATGTTATCATCAAGAAATAATTTACTATCGGCCAAGGGTCACTGCTTAAAAATGGAATCTAATATAGGTAGCCAGACGTCATCGTCGTCGCTAAGAATGCAGACCACAAAAACAACATTTAAAAACGCAATAGAAAGGGAACTTCAGAAATACAAATTAACGAAACATTACATCAAGCAACACAGGGAACAACAATATCCGTCCAAACCTGAAATCCGCGTTTTTTCAACGACAGATACAAATGCCAAGAATTTAAGAAGCGACAATTTTGATGGTCCTAATCTATCTACTGCGTCGAATTCCTCTGTGTTTTGGGACTATTTAGCGTACAGGCTGTACAACAAAATTTTGAATGGAAACAGGAACAGTGCATATAAACAGTGCAGTTGTCTCAATTCACCGCAAGCTCCATGTGAAAGTAATGAAGCGCTACGTAATGAAATCCTCACAGGTGTTTCAAGAGCCCATAAACGGAGTACACACAATAAAATTGTACAGCCATCTGTTTTAGAGCAGGGTGTTACATCGAATGTCCACCAAAAGGTACCCTTTGTACCAAACAAAGTTCTCTGTCTTTGTCGTAAAACACAGTCTGCAAAACCCTTCGTATCAGCTCCATATGAATCGAACGCAAGACACAATTTTTCCAACGATGACGTGAACAGACCTTGTCAGGAAACGCACGACGATATCAAAGAATCTCTGAAACGACATTACAATGGAGAAATTCTCTGCATACACAATCCACCTTGCGTACTAATCAATGGTTGTCTAAATATGTCAGCTACCGAAGGCAAGTTCAGTTCAATGGCGCTGCCTGCTTATAAAGGAGCAGATACGCTTAAAAAATTGAGACAAAGTGATTTTACTGAACAAGCTTGCCAGTACCAGAAATCCAACTTGGAAGTCTTACAGTGCAATATATTGGAAAACAAAACGGATAAGATGACACAAAGCATATGTAATCATAACCCACCGTGCAAAGTCGTCAGGAGCTGTTATAAGTCAAATATGGATTGCAACTTACAAACTTTTTGCGAACATGACCAAATGTGCTCAAAGCTAACAGGATGTTTGCTGGATGATAGTAAATCTGATTCAATAAAATGTATTCATGTGTCGAAATGTCGAGAGATACCTGTTTTTAAGGAGAAAAATAGAAAACTTGTATTAATGGCGACTGATAACGTTGGGACACAAGTTAAGTCAGCTTTTAAGGCTGAATGCCGTCATGACCCGCCTTGTATTATGATACCGAGGTGTCTGGGACGTCTAATGCGTGAAGGCTACGTCCCATATGGTGCAATTCCAAGTTGTAGCCACCATCCAACATGTGATTTGATACCAGCGTGCTGCAGGAAATCGACCAAAATGGTTTCTGTTTATTGCCAATATCCTTCACCCTGTCGTATAGTCTGAGAGATGAGATATGCGTAAAATTTCATTTGATAATATGTATTATAATAATTAACCCTGTTATTTTTAACTATTATTTTTTTTTATATTTGACATCAATTTAATGATAGTTTCCTTTTTTGTTTTAGAGCAGATTGTTAAAAATGGGAAGAAGCAAAAGGAAAGCATAATGTAATAATGTGGATTGAGGAAGAGCAATGATAATGTGGATGTAATATGCAATGAATAAAGTCTGTCAGTAAAAATACGAATTTGGTTTCTCATTATGCACTTTTATTTTGTTTCATATCATATTACAGGAATGTTATGGACATGAAGTGAATGGGCGTGTGGGAAGAGGAAGACCGAAGAACTGTGTAAATGTTGATATGTTGAAGAAGGGAGTGAGAGCCCACACACACGGGACTTCCATCTCTGCTCTTCTGTTTGGAGCAGAGGAGACTGTTCGGGGCTCTCTACAGAGTGAGAGTCCAAATGGTGAGTGATAGAGCAGAGTGGAAGAGAATGACATGTTGCGCCGACTCCAACTAAAATTGGGAAAGAAGAATTTGTTTCATATTTCGAACTATGATCATAACCCTTAAGAATAATATGTATATATAGAAAGCATTCGTTGAACTTTAGAGTGAATTTTGCCGTTATTAAATATGCATGCGGGATATTGACAAGAGATTTCGTTTAAAATTTATTTGTGTCTTTAATTATAACTGTAGAAAAATCCAAATGCAACAAGAGTGAGTTAAAGTTATTGTATAGGTCTATGAATAATCACATAATAAATATAATAATAATAATGACATACTAATGACATATTTAAATTGAAATAACTATTATCAAATTTGTTCCATTTAGCAGTTTCCGCTTATTATGTTCAGTTTGTTTAGTGAAGTTTGTAATAACTATTTGTAAGTATGGATAGATGTTTGTTACTCTTTCACGTAAAAACAACAATACAACAAATTAATAAATACACTACAATCTATAAATATACTAGCTGATACCCGCGGCTTTGTCTTCGCTACTCGAAATATTAACCCTGAGCACACAAAATCGGGGGTACTAGCTAGTTATTGATATATCAGTTAAACTATTCGTCACCTTACTTTTTATCGTTGACGCAGCGGACATTAGGACAAAACTCTACGCCCTGTATCGGCGATGAATCACGCCCGCAGTTACCTGGCGATTACCAAACAAAGGTCCCAAAATTACCAAACTCGATTGTTTTGAGCGCAGAATGTTTAATTTTTCAAATTGATTCAATGCAAATGATATTCCCCACATGACATTCTCTCACGAGCGCGTCCGTTACACACATACGAATAAGCTTTCTAAACAAAATTATTATAATGCATTCAATCCAAAAGGCTGCTAGCTATAAACTTTGAAACTTATAGCCAGGTGATGTTATTTCCTAATCTATACCGGCCCAAGGAATTTTATCATTCCGACCGTCTAAAAGTGGAGAACCAGTTATATAGTACCTGTCATATAAAAAAATCTCGAAGCCCTTACGTGAATCTACACTCTTGGTCTGTACGTTGAGGTTCAGAATACCGTGTGCATTGTGGCAGTGATAATACATTCCGGTTTCGAGGAGGCTGTGATCAAAAACTAATGAGTGTGGATCGTTGAACCCAACCAGTTTTCGTTTCGTGTTTTAGGATTCCGCCGCGGTTCCCCGAAAACTACAATGGTCACGGATTATGGGGTCAAATAAATGTGTGAATCGCGGCTGAGGTATTGGTAAATAATTACGGTGTTTTCGTTATAAATTTATAGATTTGAAGAGCAGTACGTGCGTGGTATGCTGCGTCACTGTTTGTTCGTAAATATAAACGGAGCTTCAATATCTATGATTCCTATAGCAGCATCTATTCAAGTAAACACTTCAGTACTGTAAAGCTATATTCTTCATAAACTAAATCGAATTAATAATTATGTTTAGCCAAAGCAAGCTAAAATTAACTTTTTTTTTATTATGGTTACCAATTTAGTTATAAATAAATCACGCAACTGGTGTTTACACGTGTAACTAATTCAGATCAATCGAGATTAATGTTTGTTAATTGTGTTTAATATACGTTTCAACACTACGATCAAGTTGATCCTGTATTTGCCACCGGTCTCAGTGCTAATTAACTTGACATATTTACATGAGGAATTGTTTGACTGACATACACGAAGCATTCAAATTTACGTATAAGTGGGGTTTGCATCAGCAACTTCCGCCAGTCACATTTCGTAGATTACAGACAGACAGTTTTTAAAATCCATTGTGGGATTCGCAAGAAATCTAAATCCTAAAGAAATCACAGTGTACATGACCAACTATGACATAATCCCATTAAGAGTTATTAAAGCCTTTTACTTTAAACAGGAACACACCAATGGAGACAGATAGAGGTACCAAAGCAAGAGCCTGTTATAGAATTGCTTGGCAGTGTTACATTGTTGTGTTTTAGTTTGAATAATAAGATGAGCAGTGAAATTTCAAGGTGCATCTCACACTAGAATCTGGTAACGTATGCAGGACAGTAGCTGTAGACAACGACGAAATCGTGAAAAGATTCTTACGAGTTATCTAATACGGCAGCAGAGCGTTCCTCGTCGATTTCTCTTCTAATGTGAAGATCATCGTTGGTAGAATCGTGCTATCTGCTCGTTTGAGGTACTGATGAGCAACACAAGCAATGTGTTTTTCTTTTTTGAATTCCATATGTACTTTTATCTTATGCTCCTACGATGAATGAAAATATCGTGAACGATATCGTGAAATATCGCAACCTGCATACATCTGTGAAGAAATTCAATGAAGTATATAGTCAATCAATTCGCACTAAGCTAGCGTGGTTAAGGTAGCCCTAACACAGTTCGGGTATATAGGCTCGTGCCCTTCGGTGGAGACGTATATGGGCTATGATGATGAACAAGATGATGTAAAAACGGGTATTGTAGACTCTTGGCACCTCACTATATTGACGGTTTTTCCATCATGTGAGCGATATTATCTGTACTTTGTACTATTTTTAATATTTTTTTACTTTGTAATATTTTTTACTTTTTGCCAATTTACTGCCGATTTAGTACTGTCGTGCTATGACAAAGTTCATTGATCTATTAAATAGATTATTCTCATCGAAATTGACTAAATCTTCTGCTTATTCAAATTTTCAACTTTAGGATGTTCATTTAAACATACCTAGATTAGATGTTGAAAGTCCGCATAAAATTCTTCAACAATGACTCATTGTACGGTATACGAACTTGATAATTTATTTGGTTGTCCATCAAATTGGCTTTTCGTTTTCGAACACTTACGAACACTCGAGCGCCACAAATTTTTTATGGTTCCATTTGCACAATTAGCATCTGACTGAAATTTCTTTGCTGGTGTTATGTTTCTTCTTCAATTTACAAGCTAGAAGTAGTTGTTTTTGGCATATCTGCAGTATCTTATAGTTCCATCACGGACAGTGTATACCCCCTTCTTTAAATATATAGAAAGGTTAAGGTTAATAATAAGCTAAATATATATTTTTACAAGAGTTTGCAATCTTGCCTCTCTTATTAGTAATATCTGTTTCGACTCCAATTTCCATCCTCCTGCGGTCAAGAAAAACATCTTGAGACAATCAGCACAAACTAGTCGACCAGCTAGCTTAGTTGACCAGGTCACCGCCCTAGCATAGGAGTGACGTTCATGTTCAACACTTCGTCCAGCTTGATGAGAGCTGATTTGACCTGAGATAATGAGATGTTTTGTTTTTCACATCTATCAAAAGAGCCTTAAATTGACACAAAAAGATAACTGTAGTTGAAAAAGAATTACAACCTGTTTCACGTGATGGAGGGGCTGAATGAACTAAAGCAAGTAAAACATTCGTTATCGTTCCATTGTTATAAAAGGAATGAACAGATTCTAAATAATATCAATCCTCACTAGGTATTGGGAAATTATAAGTTTATTCTCAGAAGTGTAGTTTTTAATAGAATGATAGTGGACGAAAGATTTGTTTTTTCCGCGCTTTCGCCTCACACAAACAAAGGAAGTTTAAGAATGTTTCATTCACTATTATTGTCAGAGTTTGAACAAAAACAATAAAAAATGCACAAAATTTAACTAAAACAACATTGTACTGTGACCACAAGTAACATTATCACAAACGACGCAAAGCTAGAACAGGAAAACTCAAAATAAACCTACACCGACCAGTTTGGTCATCATCGGAGTAAACAAGCACTTGTAATGGAGAACTTTGTTTTTAAGCGACGCTATAACAGGAACGAGATGAACGTCAGATAATACGAGGTGAATCCAGTCACGGACTTTTTTTACTGCATAGGTGGGTGTAGGTTTGTACGCTGTTCTCGAGAGTCATCACGAATCGTCGCGCGCGCAGGTTTGACTACTTTCAGCGTCCCGAACAAGCCGTATTCCGAAAACGATTCGATACATGCTCTGTGGTGGTTATACGGAAGTTTTACCAAGCACTGTACCTGACGTTAGAAGACTATGAGCAAGTGTTGGATTCTGTGCTTCAGTCTCTCCAAAAGTGGTATATACACTATTGATATGTGTGTAAGTTTTGCAGTCACTGTATGGAAATAACAGAATGTCAGTTCGCTTTTAGGATCAAAACAGAGGCCGATTCGGCTCCAGGACAATCTAATATAGCTAAAATTGTTTCTACTATCGCCAAAACTGAAAATGTAATTTTTTACTGGAAAGGCCTGAAAACATCATCAGCATAAACTGACATTTGTTTTGCTGATGATATCGTAGCAATGGGGACTAAGATTTGGCTACTATACTGAAAGACGTCACTATAGTTTCTAAATAAATATGGACAAGAAGAAAATTGTGTTAAATTTTCAAGCAGCACTAAGTCTTGTGAAGGTTAGAGGGGATACTGGAAGTTGTTGACGAATATATTTACCTGAGACGAATAGTCCGTCTTTCGGAAAGAGGGAAGTTAAATGGTATAATTGTGACCCACCTACAGCATTAATAAAAAAAATGTTTACATTAGCAGTTATCAATTTAGTTACATATAGTGATTGCTGTCTAAAAAAGGATTTTTATTGTTTTTTCTTTATTACAAATCTGCAGAAGATTGAAATGAAACGACTTTTCGGATATATCTCGTGTATATTTTGCGTATATACTAAAATATTGAAATAAGTATATTGTGAATGTTTATTTTCAATTAAACCACATCTTAAAATGATGTTCACGTTATCTATTTAATGAGAATATGCACTATATTCAAAATTACATATACTAACGATTTCGAAATTATACAAAAAACTAAAATATGCTTTTCAACGTGACATGTTATTCATTCTAGTTCATCTTGCTTCCATTTTCAAATGCAAAGTCAAATTTTCGTCTAGTTTGTATTGTTTTCTAAGAGTTTATTATTGATTTTTTTGTGGCAGAATATTGTTTCTCATCATTCCCGACAATGTCTTATCGCGAGGTGTATGTAGGAATTTATTCGTACAAAACCAGTCCAGATTTCTCCAAATCACCTGAAGACAGCTCAGTCAGCCACAAGTTAGGTGGTTTACCCCCTATGGTGTATTATTGTGGACGTAACAGTAAAAATAGAGTATATAGAGTCTCTCTTACATAGAGGTGTGTTATATTCTATTCACTAATCGAAGTGCTGAAGAAACTAGCTCAATTCAAAGGAAATGTAGTGAACCTAGAATATTTGGTCTTTGTCCATGAACATTTTTCACAGATCATAGATTTCGTATAGATGTACAGCGCTCTACTGGTACAGAATATTTATTAGAAGTATCCATATGTGTGAACATATCGATAGTTAATCCACCTATTATATGATTGTGTTAGAAACATATGATAATTCCCACAATACATACTATATCCATACTAATATTATAAATGGGAAAGTGTGTCTGTCTGTTTGTCCGTCTTTCACGGCAAAACGGAGCGACGAATTGACGTGATTTTTTACGTGGAGATAGTTGATGGGATGAAGAGTAACATAAGCTACTTTTTATCCCGGAAACAGATCTCACGGGATGCGCAATAAAGGCTTCGCTCAAAAACTACTACAAGGTTTTTTATGTGTTGTTCATCAATAGATGATGTGATTCTCGAGGAAAGTTTTTGGCTATTCTTATCCCAGAAAACCGACAGATCCCGTAGGATGCGTGATAAAGACTATTCAAAAACTACTGTTCATCAGTAGACAGTGATTATTGAAAAAGGTTCTAGGCTAAGATGTATCCCGGAAAAACCGATAAATTCCACGGGAGGCGCAATAAAGGCATCGCTCAGAAACTATTGCACAGATTTTCATGCAGTTTTCATCAATAGATAGAGTGATTCTTGAGCAAGGTTTTGCGGTATTTTTTATCTCGGAAAAATGGATAGTCCCGCGGGAAGCGCGATAAAACCTTCGCGGTATAAACCGACTTCTGCGCATATGTAGCCGTGGGCAATAGCTATGACCCTTAACCCTCTATAGACCCAATCCCGAATACCACGCGGGCGAAGCCGCAGGCAGAAAGCTACTTTCATATAAATAGATGTAGGCTTGTAAGGACTTATTCTCTCTTGAGGGTCAGGATAGGTTGAGTTTGGTCGGTAGGCAGACATGGGTCGAGCTGTTTCGATCGTTCTGGAGTACGACATAATCGCCGCATTTGATAGCGGTGGTATCCATGACGATTTTCAGCCACCCTCTCCTGAGGGAAAAAAACTTGTTCGATGACAATATATAGAAGAAATTACATAAGAAGTAGCGGGACAGACATCGTCCCATACATAAATGTCCAATTTGATAATGCTATTCTTTTTTGTAAAAATGTTATGAAGTAAATTGTAAACCATTGTCGCATCCACTTGAACACACACAAAAAAACAATTAATATCAATTCAGCTGTTTGTTGAGGAGTTCAGGCGTACACAAGCACAGAAGAATCACATATATAAGGATGACTTGCCATGATTTGTTCTTAACTTGTTCTGTTCTGAGTTTACTGATTTTAATGTTAAGCGATTCACATTAACTTTAAATAAATCTTCAGCTGATATTAAATGAGTGTTAATAAAACAAGAAAACATTCCGACACGGAATATTTAACTGCGTCGCATCAATAAAATTGATATGGAATTGATTTGTTTTATTTAAATTTCTTGAAAGTATTCAGATGTGTTCAGATTAACATCAAAAAATTTTCCATCTTATATTCAGTTAGGTATAAAGATTAGATACTTCTAATTTAAAATATAGGGTTGTGTGTTGACGATTTGCATAAATGATTTATGACTTGGTTAAATTAATTTAAATTTTAGTCAGACTGAACGAATTTTGGTCCAAGTCTATTCTTACGATATTAGCAAAAAAATGTTCTAAAATTTCAAACAAATATAACATAACGAGATTCATCTAAGCCTCATTATTTTTATGCAATCGTGCGGTAATACATATACATATATATTGCCCGCGACTTCGTCTGCGCAGAACACTTATAAGCGGTCATAGTCCTTAGCCTGTTAATATATTTAAGTCTGTCAATGTATTATTAAAAAAATATATTTATCTATGTATGATTAATATATGTATGTCTATTTGTTACATTAGAACCCATAAAATTAGCCTTACAGTGCTTACTTTGGGCTTAACTAATTGGAGTGAGGGTAAAAAATAAGAAAAGCAAGCAGACTACACTCCTGATAGTAAGTGGTTACAATTGCCTTTTTTTTATAGGATAGGGCAGCAAACAAAGCCAGAGGATAGGGCAACAACACCAGAGGAGTCACAGATGCGTTGCCAGCCTTTTAAAGGGGAATATGCTCTTTTTTTTAAAGGTTTCGATATCGCATCGGTCGGATATACTGCAGGCGACAATTCATATAGCATATGCGGTTTCTATGAAATTTGCAGCTAGTCTGTGACCCTCCGAAATCCACAGTGCCTATTGCCAATATATGATATAAGATGTAAAGTCATAGTACACTGTTATTTCACTGCCTATCTTACCCTTACGCCGCAACAGCAAACACTGCTGTTTTGCTGTAGAAGCAGATACAACGGAGGCATCCATTTGATTCAGAAATCAATTCATTATCAATGCAAATATGAGTCAATCTTAATTTTAGACAGCTTAAGTATTAGTTTTGATATGTATATGAAAGCCGAAATTCTAAAAATATAAACAATTTATTAAATCCACTAAAAAATATGTAAAGGAAATGAGATTTGAAATGGGACTGTCAAATAAATAAAACAGCTTACAATTCAGATGACTTTTAAAACGGCAGTTAATCGTGTATAATATTCGTCATTCTTTAAACATTCTAAATTCAAATTTCAAATTTAGAAATTTTTCGCCAGCAGCTTAATTATATGCTAAATTAAACATATCATTTTTATACGGCGTGGTATACTAAAAATATAATTATGTAAATGGCCACAGCCGATTATATATCTTACAATTAAGCTGAGTGAGATATCAGGATGTCGCTTCAAACTTTTTGTGCACTGTTTAAGTGATCCGCTTAAAAGAACGGAAATATTACGAATAGTAATTTTGCAGGATAAAAAATTATTTCAACTACTCACAAAAAAACTACTCACATTAATTATGAATACATTCTTAAATATCTAAAAACTACGTAGTTAACGATACTTACGTTTTTAGTACATAGGTACACGTGGTGGGTACATATTTTATTAAATAATAAGTAAATAAATATTCCTTACTTACACCAATTAGCCTAGCCCAAAGTAAGCTCTGTAAGGCTTGTTTATGATATCTAGGGTACCGGATAGACATACATATATTTTACATATATAAACATTTTCGAGAGAAATATATAATAACAACCGTAACTAAGGTATAAATGCTCGCATTCATCACGCAAATCTGTCCCCACTGGGATTTGAACCCGGGACCTCGGAGATAGCGACACATTGACACCGGTATACGACTACGACTACGGAGGTCGTCTAAAGAGAGACCTTCAAATGTATAATATACATGTAGCTGGATACTGTGTTTAGCTGCATTTCAATGTGCACATGGAGATTAGGGAGCGTTCAAGTATTACGTAACGCAATTGTTGAAGATGTTTGACCCCCCCCCCCCCTTGTAACGCACCGTAACGTTAAACAACTTGCGTGAAAAAATTAAAAATGACGACCATACTAATACAATCGAGGGATTCCCCGTAAAACGTAAACGACAAGGGTTGCCAATTTGTTATAAAAAAAGAAACAATGTTACATACGGTGTTGTAAGAAAGACCTGCTCCTGTCTCTATAACGCATCGTAACATTTTACCGAGACCCCCCCCCCAAATTGCGTTACGTAATACTTGAACGCCCCCTTAGGCCAAATTCATTAGTAGTTTTGGATCTATATTAATTAAAGTTACAAAGGTATGATTTATGCATCTAGACAAACCTCATACAGGTTTACAGATGCCATCATTTAGATTAAGGAATCTTATGTTATGTCAAAAAAAAAATGATAGGTACATAGATTGTATACTTATACACACAATCTAGTCTGCTAGATGAATATCGTGCGTATCCTAGGAGCATATGGCGATAGGTAGCGGCCGCCATGTGCCCTGCATGGGCCTAGAGAACTCAGGGGGGTTTTAGTGGGTAGGCCGGTCCTGGCAGACCGGAGAGCCCCACACACGGCCGCGCCTAGCCAGAGCGGAGTCACAGTGCATTTCCCCGCTTAAAAAAAATAGCAATATCGTGCTTGTGTGCTGCAGCAAACCAAAAAGGAAAAACCATTCAGCGGTCTGAGGAAACTACTCGTACGTCCGCGACACTTAGCTGCGATGCACTGATGCTATTTTTTATGTGCTTCTGTCGATTTAATTATTTGCATTTCACAATTATATTAAGAAGTAGAAGGAGATTTATGTCAATGTGAAATAAATAGAAATACATATATGTCAATATCAAATAATATAGATTCAAATAAAATACAATTCATTAAGTACTAAAATATATACTGTTTTTGAAAAGAGCATCAGATTAATACAAATATTGTAAAATTAAAGCTTATGTATTTAATGCATGCACTGCTGGTGTCGTGATAGATAAATATATGTCCATGCACATCAAAGTTTTATATTATGCATGGTACAGAATGCGCGCCATTTGTTTTTTTTTTCATCTAGTCGGTTTTATTTACTTGATTTTTATTATGAGCCAGCATATTTTTGATTTAACGCATGCATTTGATATTAAATTAGTGTGAGATATTCAAACTTTATAATACATTTATATCTTAATAAAAATGAAATAACAGTGCATTAATGAAAGCAACCACGAGATTTCATATCCGAGAAATGATAGCATTACTACGTAGTCGAAAGAAAACTTGATAGTTTGGCTATTAATGGCGTAGTGGCCTCAGCGTTGGTCATCTAGTATCCAGAATGGGACATTCCCAGTTTATTTAGATTTTCAAAATTCATATTTATTCTATGCTTTAAGCACCAGCACACAAATATATTTTGATTTCATTGTAAGGTTATTCTCTATAGACTCGCAATCCGTGCTTTTATGAATATCCTTTTCTTTTAATGAACAGTTCTCTTAAATTAAAAGACTAATTACGTTTTTATGAATGAATGCGTTTTTATGAATGAATCAACTGCTATATCAAACTATAACATAAAATATTTAAATCCTTGTTCAAAATATTGACAATTATGAATTTTAGGATATTGACATCTGGCAAACTTCATATAATCCAGTGTGACAGTACATTGCACTGATCAATTGTCACTTAACCATTGACAAGGTGGCCATTAGACCTAAGATTAGCTGTTAGTTTGGCTCATCAAATCGAAAATCATGCTATTTATTCAACTAAGTCCACCAATTTATCAAATAATGTTTTAGAAAGAATTTTTTTGAGCGGTAAGTTACTTCACAATGTTCTGTTACCGGTTTAACATGAAATTCGGGAATCTAAATCACGTTGGTACATAGCAACTGAAAGTTACTGGGACTCTGATTAGAAAGTCGAAGCAGGACAGCCATTAGCTATAATTCGAGTTTATTATTAATAAGATGTAATTATTAAGAGAAAACATGTATATTAAAAATAAGAATAACATTTATCTTATAATACTCTCAAAACACCACAATTGTGTTGAAATTAAGAAGTAATGTACTTTGAGTACGAATTCAATTGTCGTTCTCCTTGTTGCGCTAGGTCCTGCTCTAACCTAGATAAAGACAGTAAAGTTAGAGTAAGACGTGTGGCGAAGTATCGTAAGTTTGATTTTAAGAGTACGAACCCAGCTCAGTTTGATTTTAGAACATGTTCCATAGATCAATTGATTTGAGTTTGAGTTTGATTTTAGAACATGTTCCATATCAATTGATTTGAGTTTGATCCATGCCATCACCAATAATTTATATAACAGTTTAAACTTGAACCTGCATCTCCTAAAAGTTAATGAAAATGTTCATTTTGACAAATCTGTCAGCGGAAACTTTGAAAATTGTGTCAGCGTAGTTCATTCAACAAGAAGGTTTTTGGCCAAGTTTGAGTTTCGGAACCAAATCCAAAAAAGTTTTATACAAACTTTTAATTCCCGCCTTATTGATTACCGACGTCATAAAAGGTACCTAATGTACAAAAAGTTGTTTTAAATATCCGTTCACTTAGGACCTGGCAAAATTAACTACTTAAGGCGTCTGCGTTATAAGTTAAGATTGGGAAGCGGATATGGATTCTTTTTTTGATAATTACGATTTGCTCTTTGACTATTTAGGTCTTTGTTGTGTAAAGATATATAAACCTATTGATTGATGACTGACATCTTCTTCTCAATTGGTATCTTCATTGCTGTAGGTCGTGTCTAGTTTGAAGTATGGCGTGTGACTGCGTTATCTTGTCCCATTGACCTGGCCAACAACCATCAACTTCTCTAGACTATCAGAGTTCTAAGAGCGATGTGACCAAAGGATTTGAAAATTGGCTGGAACAGATAGTAGACAACCTTGTGGTTATGCCAAGCTCCTCAAGGAAAATGATGTTGCAAAATTACAAAATTTGCAACATCCACCTCCATCACCACATCTAAAAAGCTTCTATTCTTGCTGATGGTTTTTTTTTTATAATTAGAGATATAAATGTTTGAGCTATCACTAAATTACTTACCTCAAATTTATTTCTTTTTGGTTTTCTGATGATGAAGTGTTTGTACCCCATTGCCTAATAGATTTTGTTTATAATTTGAAACCTGAATGAAACGCACCTTTTAAACGTTGGCATAAGTTTCAAAATTATAACGTGTCTTTTTAATAATTTTCTATCATCATTTCTATATGTTCATTGCTGGACACAGATCTCAGGTTTTTGGGCCGTCTCTAACTTTGCCGGCCTAGTGCGAGTTGGTGGGGAGCACCAGAGACTCATATGTTGGTTGGCTTGGCAGGGAGAACCGCAAGTACGTCATATTGTCTGGGATTACGTCAGGTGTATTTCTGAACCCCTTACACAACCCTACTTGCAGTCTACTGATACAATTAAGTTGTGTCAATTACGTTATTATAATAAATCTAATTCTTGTATTATCGTATTGGCCAGTAAGACACCGTATGAAAAACAAGCTTTCTAAAATTCGCTCAACTGTAAAGATTTACTAAATTTCGTACACGTTTTGTAACATTAATATTAATTGGAAAATTACTTTACAGCCTTTGTTAAAAAAGGTCAATTTTTACACGTCTACTACTAAACAGCAATGTAAGAATCGCATTCAAAATTTTCAATTAAATAAATACTGTTCACTAACAAACATTTCTGATTTATGAAATTAAAAATAAGCCTTTTTAACTTAGGAATCGGCGATGACAGTGTAATATATGTTTGAATCTGTAATATAATTGAGTTTAAAGAGAAGAAAATAAATAACTATACTTAATACTCATAGTTTCTTGTCTATTCTTCTCGTATTTATTTCCTTTCATCGACAGTCCACAACAAAACTTTAGCACACCCAAAGAATTTTATTATAATATGCAAATAACTAATATTAATCTTATTACGTGCAATATATTTCATTATCAATAGAGTATGTTATTGGATATCCTAATGTCAGTTTCACGCTGTGACTTGTCACGACATGTTTGCCCTTCACTTGATAGTGCGACAAAACTTTAGCGCACCTTCAGTAGTCATACGTCTATAGAATAGAACAGTTGACTGTGATTGAATATTGTAGTGTAAAATTATTCTCTACATACATACATACATACACTCACGCCTTTTTCCCATGGGGGTAGGCAGAGATTACGTCTTTCCACTTGCTCTCTCATAACATTCCTCATACATGCTCGACGATTGCGGGTACTTCTGACCTGGCCTTTTTTGAGGACACTTTCGATTTGTTCGAAATATGTTCGCCTAGGTCTTCCTCGTCCCGTATCTCCACTCACTCCAGCTTCATAAATCATTTTGGTCAGTCTACTTTCATCCATCCGTTCCACATGCCCAAACCACCCAAGCATCCCTTTCTCTATTCTTGTCACGATATCCTCTTTCAAACCAAACCACTTTTTTTTTAAATTATTCTCTGTTTAAGCTTTTTCAATCATTTTGTTTATTTTCTAATTATGCCACACGCAAAAAGGCTTAATAATACTGAAATTGATCTAATCAATCGACTTGAGAAAGAAAAATACAAAACTGAAGCCGCAAAGTTATTCAGAATTATTTGAAAGATCCCGCAAATTATCGTAAATAAATTGTGAAGACCATCCAAAGGCGCGGGAAAAAAGAGTGATTTTAAGAATTGCGTCTAATTCAGCTTTGACAGCTAGAGGAGTCTTGACACAACGACGTGTAACAACGAATGTACGTAACTGTAATGTTTGCACGTTAATAATGAAATTAAACAATTATTTTACTGAGGAGCGTATATTCCACTGCGATCTTAATCGTAACTAACCTACCCTCCACCTGGCTCTTAATACTATTCTAACGATTTATATGCTACCTACAACATACACTACATCCCTCCTCACTAAATCCTTATATACTACGGCTTTATATTATAGTTAACACTAGCGACCCGCCCCGGCTTCGCACGGGTGCAGTGAAAAAATGGTTATGGTGGGTTATCCCTAAGAGATAGACATATACCATCGCGGACTTTTTTGTGGATTTTTGTAAGTTGTACAATACTGTAGTACATTATTTTGGTCTATCTCATAGGGTTCAGCCAGCGTTTGCAATATAAGCGCAAAAAAACGTGCTTATTTACGACATCACATTAGAAACCTTTAAATTTATCAGTGTTTCTCTACTATATTATGCATTTATTATACATACAAACCTTCCTTAAGAATCATTCTATCTATTAAAAAAACCGCGTCAAAATCCGTTGCGTAGTTTTAAAGATCTAAGCATACATACGGACATACAGCGAAAGCGACTTTGTTTTATACTATGTATTGATTAAAATTAATAATACCATAATAAGTATTATTTTTACTATTTTCTTTAGTGTAGATAATAAATATTATACGCTTACAAACTTCCTTTGAGTACTAACCGACACTACATAAGCTAACATTTTATATAATAAACTACACAATTATTATTTACTTATAGTTAATTTTCTTATTAATTCTACATTGACGAACAGGCCGCATGGCTCTGTTCATCGGCGGGTCTGCGGAGGGTTCAAGGGGAGAAATTGCAATGCAAACCTGTGTTAACTGATATACATAAAGGAGCAAGGTTAGAGTTCACACAAAAACATATTTTATGGACAACAATGTGGCGAAAAGTAATTTTTTCAGTCGAAAAAAAAAATTATTTGGATAGACCGCATGGTTATCAGTATTATTTTCATGATTGAAGAAAAGAACCTAAAATTTTGACAAGTTAAGTTGTCGACAAATGGGTGGAGGTATTGTTATGGTGGTGGCAATTGGTTATCATCATTGACATAGTACATATATATCGATGGTTATCATAGGAAAACTGACATAGTGTTTATACCAGGAAAGTTAAAAAGTCAAGACTCAAAAAGTAAAAATCATAGATAAACAGTTAACGAAGTACGGAAATACGATCGAGAAAATTACATTTTTCAACAGGATAATGCAAGAGTACATGTCACAAAGTGTGTTCAAAAGTATTTGTCTGATAACAAATTAAAAAACCGGCCAAGTGCTAGTCGGACTCGCGCACCGAGGGTTCCGTACAAACCTGCAAGGTTTACAAAGTTCGTTCATATATTTTGTAATGTAACTAAAAATTTAAGGTTTTCGGAATTTTCCCTTCATGTGTGCTATAAAACGTTGCTTCATGCCAAATTTCAAGATTCTAGGTCGACTGGAAGTACCCTTTAGGTTTTGATTCCCTTGCGAGTACTTGCGAGTTTCAAAATATGCAGCTTAAATTGCTGTTTCTTTTGATTGCGTTGATATAGAAGTTTGATTTTGTTACAGCTTAAAGGTATTATAGACCTGAGTATTTGGTATGAATTTCAATTTAATACCTCTACGCGTTTATGAGGAAATGGGTAGTAACTTAAAATTATTAAAAAAATATATATTATGTGATGTAACTAAAAATTTATGGTTTTCGTAATTTTTCCTTTATCTATGCTATAAGACGTAGCTTCGTACCAAATTTCAAGATTCTGAGTTCACGGGAAGCACCCTGTAGGTTTTGATTCCCTTGCAAGTGTCGAAAATTTGCGGCATAAACGGCTGTATCTTTTGATTGCGTTGGCTTAGAAGTTTGATTTTTTCACAGCTTCAAGGGACAGTAGACCTGAGTAATTGATATAAATTTTAGCTTCATACCTCCACGCGTTCCTGAGAAAAAGGGTCTTGACAGACGGACGGACAGACGGACAACAAAGTGATCCTATAAGGGTTCCGTTTTTTCCTTTTGAGGTACGGAACCCTAAAAATAAACAATATATAAAGGACATTGTTCCGGCTCCATACATGTTCTACCTAAGAACCGTTCGAATCGAAAGTGACTTATATAAACTCTTAAAATTATATGGAATCCTATGAAATAAGTTTTCACGAACGGACACTTCAGGAAACTAAAATAATTACGAAAAAAGTTAATATTTTGAGGTTATAAATAAAAAATAACCAACCTTGCGTGAACTAGCAGAGTAGTAATATCAAAGTAATATTAACAATACTATGTACAGCTATATATGTTCTCTTCTAGAACTAGGAAAGGACTACTCTACTAGATACTAGGAAAAGAGATAGTACCTATTCAAGTTTAAGATAATTCTTTGACAATTATCATTTTACAAAATCCACTCCTTTACGCACAGCCGAGTCTACCAAGTACGCAATGTACTTAATAGGAGTCCGTAATCAAGCCAAAGTTGTTAGAATAAAACCAAGAAACGCATAGAAAATCACAAAAGAAACGATAGTCGTAAAGCAATAAAAATTAAATGAAACGGACACAGATAAGGTATGAAGTACCAGTGTTGCCAATTACGAAAACTATAATACTCGAATGCCAAGCTAGAAATTCGCGATTTCGCTTAAAAAATATATAATACTAGTTTTTTTTCTAGCTAGTCAATTTAGGTATTTACATGAATAAAGTGTTATCAACTAATTTTAATAACCGACTTCAAAAAGGAGGTTTTCAATTCGTTCCGTATTTACCGAAATCGCGAAAACCTCCGAAACTGGCAGCACTGGCTGACGGAAAACATTTTATACGGCATCAATAATTGTGACCAAACTTTTTATTTGGAATTTATTTATTTGAAGTGTCCGTGGAATACTAAAATATGTTGCAAATAATATAAAAATAAATAAAAATTATAGTATAATTTATATTCACATCGGTTCTTAGGCCAAAATTGAACAATGTCCTTTCTTACACTTACACCATATAGGTTTAAAATTTAATATATTTTTAAAATATTTTTATCCATAATAACCGTAACCTTTCACCATAATAGTTAAATCGGCTTATATTTTGATTTATAAGATGAAAATTACTTAAATTAGGCGATTATACAATAACATCACAAACCATAAATACGATCTGTCCGACAGACAGAACAGCTCTCGTCTTCACTAAACAAATTTATTACGTAAAGCTATAAGCTATAAACGAATGAGATCAACTGTAAGTTCATCAAACAAAATAACAAATAGATATATAGAATATATCGAAATAATAATAATTCTTCAATTATTCTTCTTTCTTCTAATCTTCAAACAATGTAGAATTTGGCAACCCCAAGAGCACGGTATGAAGTTCCTACAGTCCATCACACGTAGGAACTCTATACCTCGCTAGTGGCATTAACCTTTCAAAACCATCTTCATTGTTCTGCAATCTTCTACTTCAGTCTTCTCCAAATGTAACCCAAATTTCTTCTTCAGCTTTCATTGATTCACCAAATCAATTAACTATTGAATTTACTTACCGGCTGGACTTATCTTGATTGATCAGAAATTTTCTAAGCGGGGAGGATAAGTCTGTGGATAAACAGCAATAATTCATTGCGAAAATAGCTTAAGCACTCAGTATAACATTAAGAACAAAAGTACATTTTCAATGTAGGTAGGTATAAGCAAATAGATTCTCTAATTCGAAATGAAAGCACCCTTAGCACCCTTACGTTACGTAAATTTTTAATAATATAAAATTTAACATAACGGCCCACCATCAGACACTATCATTGTCAATATAAATAGACTTATTGAACTATAAAATTTATCAGCCAATGTTAAATATTAATTATCGGACATCTATAAATAGGCGACCTACATAGCAATCAAAGTCGTATTAGAACTCACATACTAGTACCCACTATCGCACGGACAATGTACTGATAGCTTTACATTTGCACTTCCAAAACCAGCGCTATTACAAGCGGCATAAAAGCTCTTTCCAGATAACTTAGTAAAAGAATGACGCGTTGCGTTATACGAAAATTAACACTAATGTTTTAAGCTGGCTTTTCAGTGTGGAATATAGTTCATGTATAATAAAAAAAATGCAATTAACGTTCACACTGTGGCGATGTATATTTCTTTCATCCATATAGCTTTGGGATGCCCATACTCAAACTCATTAAAAGGTATATATATATAGTATGAAAGATGACTGTACTATTTAAGTAGTGCAATGATGATACGAAATACACTACAAAAAACAATGTCGCTTTCTCTGTCCTTTCGTTTTTTTACCCTTCCCTTTGTCCCGTCTTTGTTTTATACATGTAGTGATATATCACTAGAGGTTAAATATATTATTATTCCATAGTGAAACACTTTTGGCGTTAATATAATATACTAGCTTTTGCCCGCGACTTCGTCCGCGTGGAATAGTGACTTCCGGCAGATTTTATTCACAATGAAGTACTCTTAACCAACAACATATTTATATTTATATTTGAATAAAGATTAATATTATTATGTTGATACAACTTAAACAAATTATTTCGACCAAATTTGGTACCATAAAAACGGTCATTGTGACTAAACCTTAAAAGATAGACATATGCCGTCGCGGACTTTTTTTTAGATCATGTATAGAGGAATAATTCTTTCATACATATTTTTTGTGTATCTTGAACCGTTTTCGCAGCGCACGCAAAGAAAGCCTTCAAAAATGAATAATTTTCCCCGTTTTTTACACATTTACCGCTCTGTCTTTGCTCCTATTGGTCATAGCGTAATGTTATTTAGCCTATAGCCTTCCTCGATAAATGGACTATCCAACAAAAAAAGAATTATTCAAATCGCACCAGTAGTTTCGGAGATTAGCGCGTTCAAACAAACAAACAAACAAACTCTTCAGCTTTATTATATTAGTATAGATTAACATAATACCTAACTCTAAATATTGTAATGAAATATGCATCAGCAGCGTATATTACCTTTTTTCATAATTCTAAAACTATGACAATTATTAAAAAAATACGTTTATGAAAACCACAAACAGCTTACGATCGTATTTAGTACAACACACGTACGGTCAGTAACATATCAAGTGTTACATTAGCACCACAAATTTGCCGTTATCGCACACGCCATAAAAGCTGGCTCGATGTCCTTATATAAAAGTTTAATGTCGCCATTTGTACATAGTAATATTATAGAATGTTGGTCGTCAAATGAAAAATAATTACTTATGAAGGTTTGTAACCCCAGCGACGTCACTTGTCCATTGCCTCACATCTGACGCACGCGGGTCAGTATTCTATACTGGCCGCGATCCCGTTGTAATAATGTGAACCTCACTAACTCGATTTCGTCAAACATATACCCAATGCCGTCATGTACTGGGTAGGTTCTTACCCTCCACTACAAGTTGCGCCTACTCTGGAACGGTCGCTGGTGTCGTTAGCAGGCAACCTTGTGTTCGTGCGCCTTCCACAGACACTCATTGCAAGGCTGAACATAGCCATCTGAGGCATCAGCATAGGTCCGTCCAAAAAAAAAATCACTAACTCGATAACATAACTTTAAAGTTCACGGCTGTGGAACTTATAAGACTTTGCGATTGTAAACTATGCAGACATTTTTCACATTTGTTATAAGTGGAATCTATAATTTAAATACAGTTTACGCAAATTAAGAAGAAATTGCGACCAAAGGGCCAGTGGTTGAATAAGGTCTATTCCAAGCTAGGCAAAAACTTGTCTTCCTCGGGGGACGTATGTGAGTTATGTTGAAGATGAATGAAGTTACGATGAATTTTTTTTTATGTGTTATGGACAGGCATTTGGCCTCGATCTCACCTGATAGTAAGTGACGATGAAATAAAAAAAATAAATAAATGCTTATACTATCTGTAGCGGACCTTTTCAGAACCATAGTTTTAAATTCTTTCGCGTTTTAAAATTATGAGTGTGCTTGTCAGTTTTTGTAAACTTGCTAACATTGTGGCGAGAAGTTTGTATTTTTTATCCATTTTTTTATATAACTTTGTTTAAACTTCGACTCGTGACGTTGCAAAATATTTCCATATCTATAACATATGTATGTCTGTCTATCCGATACCCTAGATCCCATAACATAACCTTACAGAGCTTGCTTTGGGCTAGACTAATTGGTATGAGTTTAAGGAATATTTATTTCTTTACTAGCTTTCGCCCGCGACTTCGTTCGCGTGGACTTCAGGTTCGTCCCGTCTAGTCTAGTAATAAGTAAGAAATACGGTAACTAAGCACTGCAGAGCCCAAATCATAGGCCTATAGGTAGCTACTGCAGTATGCTCCTCCTGCAGTAAGCGCAAAAAATGTGTTTTTTTTTACGACCTCACATTAGAAACCTCAAAAATTGTAGCCTATGTGTTATTCTGATGTATAAGCTATATTGTGGTAAAGTTTCATTCAAATCCAGTCAGTAGTTTTTACGTGAAAGAGTAACAAACATCCATACATCCATACTTACAAACTTTCGCCTTTATAATAGTAGTAGGATTTATTGTATTTATTTATTATTAGTAATATATCAAAAATAGTTGACTTAACGTTGTTTTGAATGTAACAATGATAAACTTTAACAGAGCTTTCAAGAATCAAACAACCAAAAAGCTCGGAACTGCCAAGGCCGCGTTACGCAACCGCTTTGCCGATTTACATACGAATAAAACAGCTGCGTTTCACCCTAAGTAATTAATTTCGGTAGTTTCTCGCAATTTGCATACCGTCGCAAAGAAGGGATTTCTCGTAAGCAGATAAGTTTCAACCCTTCGGCCATGCAAATCATCGAGCACCCTGTGAGAAACCGCGCCGCGATTTGCATGGGAAATTCTTGAAAAGGTGGCGTTTGGTCGCTAGCGACGTTTTTGTACAGTGCGTGGGAATTCGCCGCGGTAGCTACCTACATTTTTGGGTATGTTAAATTCATGGAGATATGTAAATCAGTAACCCGTTATATGTTTACTGATTGTATTGCGTTAAGGGTGTATTGAAAGCATTAAGTAATATTAATAGGTCCTTAACTATATATAATATATATAAAAAGTTTAATAATAAAAACTAAATTTAAATAATATATATATGTATATTTTTACATTACTTTTTAACCTTGAACTGTAAGTTTTGGTTACAATTAAATCTCCGAATTAATTTAAACTAAAAAAATCTCAAAAAGTATATCTTGTTGTTTAACGTCAGAATTTTGTATATTATTTACTATAATTTTATGATTACTATTTTTCTTGCCTTCAAAACTATGTTGTTACTTAGTTTAATGTCAATTAATATATGTATGTGTAAAAATTTCATAAGTTTCCCTCTTTTGATTATTTATTTAATATGGTTTGATTAAACTTCAGAACGAAAATATAAAATAAGGGTAATATTAATTTATTTCTACATTTATTTTCATATTAAACTAGATGACCCCGTATTGCTTCAATCGATAAATAGAAGACCTAAACTTATTTCATAATGGGAATGCCCAAAACAAAAGAAAGTTTACTTCAAGCGAACTATTTCATATTTATTTACATTTTAAACCTTCTCCGGACTTCCATAAATAATTCTAGGTCAAAATTAGTCAAATCAGCCGTTAAAAATTAAAATAAATGAAACCCAAATCACTGTCATTGCAGCATAATAATTGTTGTAATTAAAAAAAAATACTTCAAAGCAGTACAGTCTTCATTGCTCTGTATTCGAAGCCAGAATTGACCATAAATAAGACAAATCGGTAACACTGTCTTTAAATTGATCTCACTAAGCTCATTATTAATAAAGTTAAGGAACAATAAATTGAAAACAACATAAATAACGAGCCGTTATTTTTAACAAGAAGATTATTCTATAATTAATATGTCAAGTTTCTGTTTTGATAATTAAGACAAGGGCCATATAACCTTTAAAGTTCAAATTTAATGGGCCATATATGACTGACGACTCCCATAGATATAATTAAGGACGTGGATGGCAATACCAAATTTAGTCAACGCGTTCTTGCAAGAAAATATCTATATACTATATTACGGAATATATAGAGCATTTCAGGGAGGGCGATATACATATATTAACAGGCTAAGGACTATGACCGCTTATGGTTAAATCAATATTGAAATAGAGATATGTATAGTGCCATCTCGCTTGCACGGTTTTATTCCTGATTTAAGCGATCATGATAAGCCTACAGGACGTGTTATGATTTAATTATAGATATCTTGAACAGCACGTGTATTACTATCTATTACCAAGTAGTTATTAAACTTTGTACCTTTATCTCTGAATATATAGTCTTTGTTTGTTAAAGGAAACTATAGTCTTTGTTGCAAGCATAGCACTACTAGGAACTTCCGCGACGCTGCGCTGTGACACATCAGAACACAGAAATGCGAAAACTACTATTTGCAGTAATTGGTAAGACGGGGGAACTAAAGCAGTCCCTGGTACCCTAGACCCTGATACATAGTCTTACTATGGCAAAATCTACTTCACTACAGTAAAAAAAATTGGCAATAATTGTTCAAATCTGATTTTTTTTTTCTTTTTTTCTTAATTTGGTTAATTTTTGCCATTTGATTGTTTGTTTTTTCGACGTTTGCAATTTTAAATTAACGAATCTATATAAATAAAAATGAATTGTTGTTCGTTAGTCTGCTTAAAACTCGAGAACGGCTGGGCCGATTGAGCTGATTTTGGTTTTAAAATGTTTGTCGTAGTCCAGGGTAGGTCTAAACGGTGAGCAAATAAAGAAAAATTGCGAGTAAGATAGAGTAAGACGACAATTTCATTTTCCCATATAAAAGTTGATCACTTACTTTCTGTCAAACATTTGACGGTATTACAAATACCGTCAAATGTTCCACTCGAATTGAAGAACGCATTAAAACAAGACTTTTGAATCGACAACATAATATCAACTTTGCTTATAACATCGTGTATTTAAATTTCAAAATATAAAAATAATTAATGTGTTGACATATTTGATGGGTGCCAACCTATTGTCTATGGTAAAATGTCACTTGAAATGTAAACGCCTCTTTGCTGTGCACCTATACTATAATTCTTTAATATTCCTAAAAATCTAAAAGCAACAAATTTCAATAAAATTAAAAAAGTATTGTGTCGTGTGTTTGTGACTTACTAAATACCTATGCCTCCAATAATTAGGCGGTACGAAGTTCGCCGGGTCAGCTAGTAATAAATAAAATCCAAAGTACAAAAAAATATATAACGAAATGTCCATGATTTTTTGTTTTATACACAATTTTATATGCATTCCCATAAATTTGTTCATGAGTGTATTAATTAACTGGCATATACTTATCGTATGAACTTTGTTATATTATTTGTTATTCGTATTATCGTATGAATTTCCCTCGTAATAACTAATTCCAACTACAATATTCCGGAACAAACCCATCGCTTACTACAATAACATTTCTAGGAACTGTAAATAACAGTTATATTTTATTTCAGTTACTTCTTGACGTTAACTGCTTACGTTTATAACGCATACGCTTAAGCGCATCGCACATAATTGTTAGTTGAGCTAAGCATTCATTAATTTTTATAGGCGCGACGGTAATGAGATGGCATTTCAATAATAATATACATTACCGCTCAATAATTACTGAACAGAATTGTGTGAGAAATATTGTCGCCAATGGAAAGGAGTCACTAATTTCACTGGTATATCTAGAAAGATATGTTTTGTTGGACGCAATTTGTGGTAACGTTTATGGCTAAGTTAATTTGCTTAATTTATTTAACAGATACTTTTAACATGACGACGTATTTTGACGACCATAGCCGGATGAATAGTACATCGGCTTCCCTATGTTTGTGTGGTAAATGCGAGCGTCTAATTGTGTCTTTATCTTGTTAATATATATATTTATTAACAATATTTATATGTGTATAATATACGTATGTCTATCCGTTACCCTAGATCCCATAACACAAGCCTTACAGAACTTACTTTAGGCTAGGTTAATTGGTGTGAGTTTAAAAAATATTTATTACTTATGTGATGGTTTATTGTATAAAAGACGTTAACAAAAATATATGTATATTTTATATATAAAAGCAATTTTAAAATACTTTTCAATCGTTTAAAGTTCAATGTCTAAATTATATGAATATTCACAATAAGCTTAAATCAAGACATGCTATTTTCCCCAACACCTTTTGCAAGAACAATAAACACAAGAAACACAGGAAAGACAACGGAATGGAAGGAAATAATTATTTCCTTGTTTTATTACGTGGTGGGGTGAAGGTGGAATTGCATTAAGGTAAGGGATGGCAGGAAGAAGGATGAAAATCCCGCTCATTTTAAGGATTTGCACTTGAAATTAGTTCGTAAATCCTGGCTTACTGCAGCCCCCGGAACAGACATGGGAAAGGGATGAGTTACTCCACCCATTGTACAATGCGTTAAGTTATTAAATAACGTTACAGATTTATTGTTTTCAGACTTTGACTATGAAATAGTTGGCTATGACTATTATTTGCTGATGTTAAAAATCGACACACAAAATCGTTAGTTAGTAAAATATATTGTAATGTGAGGATTGATCCTGAACCAAACAATGATATCGACCTTATTTAACCTATTTCGTTAAAATTAAAGTTCTTCGTTGTAGTTTTTAGTTCTGGTGGTGACTGTTAAATTTTTATTTTTTTTAGATAATTTTATTAATTACTTTAAAAATTTATGATGCTTCTACTAATTGATTATTAGTTATCATATCAATAGAGTCGTTTTTCCCGTGCTCATAAAATTAGACCTTATAACTGTTAATTGTGACAGGTTCCTCAATTTTGTAAGCAGATTGTGAAATCAGTTTGTATGTAACTTATTTATATGGCAGTAAAGGCGAGATTATTGTAATTGGAAAAGCTAAAACAGAGCACTCATCACAGGCACCTCGTCATTGTGAAAACAAAAGAAGGAAACCATAAAATCATCGACAATTATTATTCTTGCCGTGCGTTCTACGAGTAGTGTGTGAAAGTTAGTAGCTACGATTAATCCAATTTCCCGGACCTAATTCCGACTAAATATGTACGGAGCGATCCATTGAAAAGGCACGCAACGACGCACGGTAAGTGCGGGCGCACACGTAACTAGGGTTGTGCGATGTGGAATATCGATATAAATATCGAGTTATCGAAAAAGTTTACACTGTGTGCGCTGCTTGCAAAGTATTTATGGATACCTTACAGACATCATACATGCTATCATGTTTATACATTGACAATGCTTAATACTTCAGTGCGACGACGGATTTAGGAGATGTATCACTGCTGATTTTCTTATCTTAGTTATTAAAAGATTTGACTCAAGGCAAAGAAGGGAATTTGAGTGCTTATTACAACTCTATTTAACCATTTGGGGAGAACAGGTATGTGCGAATACGAATAGTATGTGCGAATATAATAAATAAATAAAATTAATAAAGTTTGTTATACAACCTTCGTTACTTTGGAAAAATATGTTATTGATTTGATTACTTTATAACTATTAATTAAGATAGAAGTATGTTTGTTTTGGTTCGGACTCGTAAAGTTTTCATTTACAAAAATCACGATAACTGTATTATGTAACACTGCGATATAAAATCTGAAATATCTAATCACGCGTAATCAATCATAATAAGAATCAACAAAAACATATTATCTACATTATTAGGTTTTGCTACATATTATGTTTAAAATTAATTTAATTTTAATACTTAAGAAAGTATTAGAACAATCTTTTACTTTTATCATAGTTTTACGTAGACGGAAATGACATAAATTGGATCCTGATTTAAGTCAAACGGCAATATACATGATATTGCCGTTTACTTAAATCAGGATCTATGTTTAATCTTTTAATAACTTTTTCATTATTTATTTATAATAATATCCATAATGAACTATGTTGAAAATTATCGATTACTGATGGACAGCGTGCATCCCTACCCGTAACTCGGGTCCGGACTCAGTATCGCGTGTCATGGAACAGTTTGCCTCCAGCCGACAGCGTGCGTCGAATAAATACGCATTTGACGTCCATACGTGCGAGCATTCGCTTTCGTCGCACACTGCATCTATCTTCAGTATGATTGCTACATTTTCTACAAAATATGGGGCTCCATTTTTACTCACATGACTGTCAATGTCGAAAATATACTCAACCCTTCAAATGTAATGTCCACATAATCGATCAATGATCAAATTTGATTTATACGTAATTAATATTATAAAAAAAAAAATATTTAATTTAATTTATACGAACAATAGTGTATTTTATTGGTATAATTTAATTACATATTAATAAGATAAGAGAGAAAGCAAGTTGTATATAACTTTTACACATATGGTAACAGATGTTAATCTAATTAATAACATCAATTTGAAAACACGAAGATTTTCTTTCTTTTAGTTTCAGCATATAAAGTAAAAGGTGAAAAATATGAATAAGTTAAAATGATAACTTTCTATTGTTACTAAATAACAAAAGTTATAATGTTTGAAGTACACTCGAGCTGCAATTTCGTAGTTGAACCCTTAATAACTATGAAATAATTTACTAGTCAACCCACATCTAAGGAAAAAAATTCTCTTATTCAATTTATTCTTGCAATACGTGTGATTTAAGACGGGTAGAGTTTACGGTGTTGAAATTATAAATCTCCACTACTAAATAAAATACGCGATAGCATCTTTCTCACAGTGTTTTTACGACACCGAGAGGAGTGCCTACGCAATAACTTTCAAAGAGTTCACAGGCTGCCAGTATGTCCGATGGTGCAGCTTTTTGTTCACATTAAATGCTAAGCATTTTCCTTTTGCTTCAATGAAACGAGTAAGGTACACAGCACGCCTTCAGATTAATCGTTGCATAATTCACTACGCGTAAAAGCTAATGAATAGGCTGTTCCTGTGAAAGTACCTCGTCCGCGGAGGTTTATAGTTTATAGTAGATTAATACGGCTATATAACTTCTCAGATTGTCCCACCACGATCCTGATAATAGCAGGAGCATGCATGCGTGCCTTAAGGAGGAGACGTTTCCTGCGCATTCCATATTCAAATTTTAAAGTGACAATTAAAACGATGAGGGTTGGAACAGTCGATATTGTAACAGGGCCGTATTCAGGGATGTTAGTGAAGTGACACTTATTGACACATTGACACACTGACTTCAAACTAGCATGTTTTTTACGACGTTGACGTCTTTATTTATGTTGGTAGTTCTATTGACTGATATGTAATGATCTTCCTGCTTCTGTGTTTTCCGAGCAAAAAAGTTAGGTTTAAGGAAAATATAAATAATAAGAGTAGATCTTGGTATTTTCAACGTCTTTGTCCGGTAGTTAACGGTTAGTATCTGCTAGTTAATATGTTATACATTTATCAGTGATAAAAAAAAAAAACTTGAAAACGCGTAAAAATCATTCCACACTTTCGTTTCACGGTTATAAATTAAAATAAATATAACGGGTTACAGAATTTTTTTTAAGATTCTATTTTCCGAAATAGGTTAGGATATGTCCATGTCACATTATCAATTAGTATGCCAGACCAGTGACATTACAATATTTTATACCCCACTACCAAATGATTCTACGAAACATAAAACACTAAATGGGTATATCATACCGACGTGATCTGTCAATTGTGGAACATGGCGGAATTCCGAAACTGAAATCTGATATACATAAAAAGATTCCTTCATATTTTTCTAGCTTTTTCTAATATTTGAACAATTATTCTGCTATTCTTGATTAATAAATAGGCGATAAATTAAATCGATTCAACTGTTCTTAAGTTATGAATATGTAACTAATACAACTGAGTTATGTAGATAATTTTACTTCATTAACTTTGCAATTACCAGAGCCATTGTATTCACACCTTGGAGAATTCAAGTTAGTATTTGAGACGTGATATTGTGAACCCTTGGAACTTAAAAAGTGAGGGCGCACTAAACGATCTGTGTAATTACGTGTGAAGTAGCCGTCGAAATTAAGCCGCTTTGTTTCGTACCAGCGCCATTTTGCGTTGAGTTATGACGCCATTTCGTATTTCGTACGGGAATGCACCGCGATGGAGTGAATGCAAACAGTCGTTTTCGGGTTATTTCAGGGAGGCGTTTAATAGCTGCATTTTAATGGCCATTTTGTACGTTATATGTTACGTTTATGGCCGCCCGTAAAAATGTTAAAGCGCCTAACTGATATTCTTGTATTGTTAGGACAGCCACACGTTCTGCGAGCGACATTGATTTGTTTACCTTACATTGCGATTATCTATCAATACGTGTACTCTTTTAGTAATTACTTTTGGGTTCAATGCAGTTTTTTTTAAATATTAGTAAGTCTTACAATCACAGATTAAAAATAGATTTATATGAACAGCGGTTTATATATAAAAACCGTTAAACTTGTTAAATGTAAGGGACGCTAGAACAAGCAGAACAAATTTTGTAGGAGGTTTGGTATTAATAATATTTTAGTAAGTAGATACACGTATAATATTACTTATAGAAAACTGCGGCTTTTCTCTTTGGTTTTGTGTTTTTTGACTTACAAATTACTCGTACATTACACATATATTATATGGAGTTATCAAACCTTGAAAATTTTATATCTTTCTTGCAATTATCTGTTTTGCCTCGACTTCACCTGTTTTAAGTATAACTTTTGTAACAAAATATATATATATTTTGTATATTATATTTAACAATATATATATTTTATACTTAAAACAGGTGAAATCGAGGCAAAACAGATAATTGCAAAAAGCATAAAATTTTCAAGTTTTGATAACTCTATATAATATATATAATATCAAGAAAAATAAGTTGAATAATGTCGGCAATTGCAAATATCCAAAAAATCACAAGCACCGACCGAACGGGAGGGACCACTCGACAACGGAAATACGCTATTATCATACCCTCCGACACACATAAACACACACACGCACTATTAGCACATAGGGTTAGACCCCATGGATTACCCCCGGGGGTAATTTTTACCCCATCATCGAACGTCGCCACCCACTCGAAGCATCATTCGATATTTGAATTACTTATGAGCAATTTTGTAATTTGAATTTCGAGTCTGCGGTCAGCTGTAATTTTGAAGTTTCGAATTTACTTTAGGTTTTATCGGATAATTGGCGCTTTTAGCGTTGGTATGTGTACGCGGTTTTGTAATTTCCGAAACAGGAATTTACAAATTTATGAAGTCGGAGTAAGATATTATGTGGTTTTGACAATTCAAAAAATAAAATGTCCTCACGGGACTCGCCAAATGTCACATGTATCAAATTTCGATATATTGTAACTTTCTACTGTTTCGGGGGAGACTCTAAAATTAACTCTCTTGTTTTATGACATTTTATTTTATTTACAAATGCTATGTAAATGTATAAATAACAAGAAAACATGTTATGTTGACATTTTCAATAATTTGTCCACCTAGTACTTATTCGACCAATTAACATTTTATTGCATTGTTCACATTTCCGTTTGTGAAGCTAAAGTAGGCTTTATTCCCTGTCAAAATCTTATGTAGAAATTGATCTTCAAAAATCTCGGTTTTCAATCAAATCACGATTAAATTTGCTAATTATAGATAAACTGGCTATCTTATTCCCGTCTACGTAACCGATGATTAGCAACTGGTTATGATGAAAGCATTATCTCTCTAGCAATGACAGGTTTTTTTTCTTACGACATAGAAGCTCTAGGATTTCACCTCATCTGATGATAATGTCGAAGAATGCGTGATCTGATCGTGTTACTATTATTGTGTTTTATTATTGTAACTACAATTTTGTGCTACCGATCTCTAGAAGTTCTACTAGCAAACTGTTAGACTATTATTTGCCGTTATATCTTGGGGGTAGTTGATAAATGTAACACTAGCACACACATAAATGTAACAGTAACACAGCATGACGGTAGGTAGACTCTCCCTGGGGAAGTCCCTGAAAAGTGTTATACGAAAAGAGGATACACTCAACAATTTTAGAAGTGTGGTAACATCCGTAGTTTCTATGTTAAAATATGACTTACTTTAGAAAGTTTACTTAACGTTACAACAAACTATTATTATATATTAACGTTACAAAATTGACTATAATCGCTATTACGGTGTCTTGGCTCCCGCAGCATTATTGCTTAAATTTACCGTCAGAATTTAGATAAACAATAGCTCTTGTGTAACGTACTAGTGACATTGAACAATTGTTCTGTCCCTAACATTAAGTTTAAATTTGAGGATTCGATTATTTAAATTTGGAACCCCATCGGCTTAGCTCAAGATGTTGGCGGGAAAGAGGTTATTCGTTTAGAAATGTCAAAAATTTGTGACCTGCATATGCGGCTAATTCAGCTAACTAAAAACTAAAACTAGGGCTATATTCACCTTTAGTATGTTTGTGGAAGGCACTAGAACTGAAGGTACTTCGCATTGCCTGCTAACGGACCCGGCGCGGTTCAGTTCAACCCTAAGTCGAATTAAAAAGAGAGTCAACGCAAATTGAGCGCGCGTCTACTGGCTCGGACGCTCAAAGTTGTCGGGTCGTGGGGGCAGTTTGTGGTGTCCATTCCATCCCCTGGAATGAGGGTGGATGATAAGTAATTGAAGAGCGGTGTCATTTATTGATTTCCCATTATTGTATACATCCTTTTGTAACACCTTATGAATTAAGTTTTAGTCATTTTTGTGTTAATTCATTACACACAAAAATATTCATATTTTCACCATGTAATATCCTCTTCGCGAGCCACGTTCGCGAATTAGAGAAATGCTATCAAGTGCACCAAGCAAATGCAAAAATGTTACCTTAACAAGTCTTAACATGATTTTTAAATGAAAATTAAATGAATATATAAATATTTCTTACATTCCTATTAGCCTAGCCAAAATTAAGCACTATAAGGCTTGTGTTATGGGATCTAGAGTAACGTATAGATATACATACATATATAAATATTTTTGATATAAATATACGCATACTAACAACCATGACTAAGGCACAAATGCTCCTTTAATTGCACAATTGAACGAGTTAGTACACTGGGTTTAAGGTATTACCATCTCTGAGGACCCGGGTTCGACTCCCGGTTAGGGCAGTTGTTTGTGTGATGAGTACTGAAAATTGTTAATAATATGTATTTTTTATATTTATTATGTGACTACCGTGCTCGTAGACTACTGCTGGACTACTTTCATAATAAATAATAAAGTTATTTTTAATAATTATATCATATAAACTAGGTATATAAAAACATGCATTAATAAGATGTTGCAAAATTATGAGTACAATAATGGAAAATCAATAAATGCTCTTCAATTGCTCGTCACCCACCCTCTTTGCATCGAATAGGATGGATTCCACAAACTGCCAATCCCACATATGTACGTAGTTTCGGCACACATCCGCACATGCAGCCCACTAATTTGTTTTGACATTTCTTAACGAACGACCTCTTTCCCGCCTACAAGTTGGGCTAAATCGATGGGGTTCTAAATTTAAATAATCAAATCCGCAAATTTAATCTTAATATCGGTGGCAATAGAAGCGGAATTCGATTGACTTATTATTATTGGGTTTCGGTTTATTGTTAGGCTGAACGCGATTGAGTATTCGCATATCCATAATAGGGACCCTCAATTTTTTGCCCTTTGTAGTTAGAAATGTTAGGGTTGATCACTCGAATGGCACGCGTTCGGGATTCTACTTCTATCATGATAATAATATAAAAAAAAAAACTAGACAAACTAAAAAAAATACACATTTTTGATTTTTTTAATTCGATGGTTGATGTTGTTGATGGTTTTGTGATTAGTATTCAGGTAATTGATTGCAGCTGAAATTTGAAAACTAAGCGTAGAGTACAGAGACACAAATCGCTACAATTAGCTATAGATTCCAAAATCTAATATGTGTCATTAGCAGCTCCAGCAGACGCCGACTAATTATTACAAAATACGTAACACCAGGGTCCCCGGGCACAATGCACAAAGACTATTGTGTAACTAACAATGGCGTGACTCACTCATGACGGACTCAAAGACAATGAGACTACGCTCTCCTAGGGCCGTATTAGGCAGATACACATAACGGGCCGGGGGCGTTCAAATAAACAATAATTTCTGTGGCGTAAAACAAAAAGTTTTTATAACACTCCCGCAAGTCGTTGACCCGAGACAAAAGAATAAAAACAGATGTGTGCCATCAAGAATAACTACGTTCGAAAACCAAAATGCAGCGTGAATAACCGAGCAAAACAAAAGCAAATCAATCGCCCGAGAAGGAATCCATCAATCAGCAGAGTCATAATGCAACATTTAAATGTGGAATGATTTTTTGTTCCAAGTTCAAAACCCGTGCGACCTTGCCTCGGTCAACCGCGGATGGCGTATCCTAGCCGAATGCTGAACGCTTTTTGTGTAGCTACCATACTTTTTGCTGGTACTCGGCACAATGCGTGCATTCTTATTTGCATAGCTACCAACGTAACAATGATACGTAAACGAAAATACGTATGACAAGTACGTTGACACCGTGCGTTAATACGTCAGGTTGTCGCGTTCAATGAGAAAATGTGAATTTCTTGGCAAAATGAAGTGACATCGAGTATGGTTTAATGACATTTTGTGGCCTTCAAACAATTTGCGAGGTGCAAATCACGTTGTTTCCTTAATTCCTTCATGGCGCTAATGGCCGAGGTGTCACATTCAGCTTACAGCAGGCACACAATCAGTGACAAACAACAGACAGTCGCACGAGGAATGACCGACATACTGGTTACACAGCAATGCGTCAGGCACGGAACAAATTTCCTTTATTTGAGGTATACATGTAAAGAAATAAAATGACTCAGCGTGTCTGTTTTTGCGTCGGTGATGATATTGCGATATTTTTTTTTCTATATTACTGCGGCGCGAGCAACGCCCGCCGCGACCTGCACGACCTAACTCTTTGTTAAGTGTCCTTTATTATTTTTTTGATGTGTAACAAATCGTTTGATGCGAACAACGGGAGGGCGATTATCCTGATGTTCTACTGACGAATGTCTGGAGTTTGTCGCCGGTTACAATGACTTCTCAGTTAGCAAATAAAGTACAGGCAGCTGGTGTATTTTCGAATTTGAATTTGGAACTGGTCGAATAACACACTCACAATCAGTGAAGATAAATCAACTGTAGCCACAAGTTTTGATAATGTACTCTTGGTTACAACAACTTAAATCTACTTTAAATTTCTTAGTTAGCAAATGAAGCGCTTGCAGCTGCTGTATTTTCGAATTTGATTATGGAACGGGTCGAATAACACACTCACAACCAGTCAAGATAACATCAACTCTAGCCACAAGCTTCGATAATGTAGTAATGGCGGCATCAAAAATCGATTCAATTAAACTACCGCTTAGGGCGGTATGGATGGTCATGAAAATTTTCCAAATTACTATTTTATCTTGACAATGAATTTGGGAGGATCGTATAAAACGTCATGTAGATAAGGTTAAGTTACAAAAGACACGTCGTAAAAAAACGATAAAATATTCAAAGGTCTTGTTACGATGTACGCGTCAATAGTACTTCAATGGAGCATTACCATACAACTTCTACCCACGTGTTTTGAATTTTAGGAATTCGGTCTTTAATAAGAAGAATTGTGTGTATATTTTAAAAAGATTATTATCAGTGTACGAATTTTGATTCTTATTCTATTTGCAATGTCGGTAATGTTAGCAACACTATTTAATATTATTCCCCATACGCGTTCTGTATATTCAACTTGTACCCTGAAGGGTTTGAGGCATAGAATTTAATAATTTGCGAGTTGTGTTTCTATTCAGTCAGTATTGTGTTAACTTGTCTTTCGTAACCCCTCGCTCATTAATTTTGTCTATCATTTATTAACAATATATTCTGACAGTTTCTATTCGAGATTTTTACATCAATATCTATAATTATTCACCTTTTAATCAATCAAGTATAACAATCTACGACATTAGAAAGACAACGTTATTCATTTGCGTTATTTGCTTCACCTTTTAAGTCTAATTTCTCAAATGTCTTTCTTACTTTCAAGATCACTGGAGTAGTTCTCGCAGGAATGGTATAGTATAGAATTACGACCGAAATCAAACACCACATTTGGCCCGTGTGCAAAATCCACGTCTACAGACTCCGCTCGAAAACAAGTTGAACTGGTTTCGGACGATTAGCAGCTAAAATTTCTAGTTTGAATCATCAAAGTGGCGTTAATTTATTAATGAGGACTGTTTCTGGTTTTGAACTGCCTATTGTTGCTTTCGTACCTCGATTTCTTTAAGGTTTCCAATATTTGTGCTTGGTACTTCCAGTCTCGCTTAGAATATGATGCCAATATGTCAATGGTTTATTCTTAAAATAGTCATAACATTGACCGTCTGATTTGATTTCTAAATCTAAGGATAGGATAAGAATTCCACAACTTATCAGCAGTCATCGATTATAGAACCGTCTGGTTCAGGTATTACGGAATGTTATATAAAATCTTAGATTATTATAAGGAATTCGTTAATAGAAATTACATCCTGTGAAACTTGCATGCCGTCTGTTTGTTTATCATTCAAGATGGTAGGCGTCTAAATGCGAGTGTCTTAACAATTTAATATATACAAATATTTGTCTCCCACGACTTGAAACCGGAACCCTTACAAGACTGCTAACTCACAGAATGGTGGGGTTTTTTTTAATACTTGATCTGTATTCGTGTGTATGAATTAAGAGATTTAAATTAATATTACTAAATTGACCTTCCCTAAAATTAAAATATTACCGTGGGAGAGTCATGCTTCGGCACGAATTGGGCCGGCTCGACCGGAGTGATACCACGGCCTCACAGAAAACCGGCGTAAAATAGCGCTTGCGCTGTGTTTCGCCGAGTGAGTGAGGGTACCGGAGGCCCAACCCCCCTTATTCCCCTCTATTCCCCTTATTCCTCCTATTCCCTTTTAAAAGGCCGGCAACGCATCTGTGACTCCTCTGGTGTTGTGATCCGTTTGCTCGTTTGCTGCCCTATGCTATAAAAAAAAAAAAATAGAAAAAATTTACCATTAAAATTAATTTTAAACATTACGCTTTTTATCCCTACTATCGGACAGATAATTTATAAGATTTTAGATCAATTCTATAAACTATAGATCTACCGATGTTCATAAAGAAACATGCTATTGATCGTGGTAATAAACTTGAAATATAAAAACAATGTTTTATTAACGACAAAATATTTGAAAGCAAACATAATAAAACCTATGTAAATGTCGATACACGCACAGCTGAAGACGGTAAAAATGCATCAAAAGCTATCACATTCAGAGAAAAAACAAAAAATACATCCAGCGCAGGATGTTCCTGCACTTATGCTGCGAGTACCTAGAACCCGATACCTTGAACATCTAGATGATAGACTGGCTGTAATCAACCGCCCATCAATGTAGGCTCATCGCAATTCCTCGAAACCTACCGATAATCTGACTCAAACGAATCCACACCCAAAACCCGACACATAAGACACACAATCGCACGAACGACGGGCAAAGAACAACTAGCAAATAGCAGTCCATAAAAGCAATATATAATTTAAAACGTATCAACGTCTATGTGAATGACAAAAAGTTATCTAATTAATGACTAAAGAGTTCGGAGAAGCGGCAATGGCGTGCATTTTTTGACGCATGCACTTTTTTAAAAAGAGAACGCGTGTGCGTCGAAAACAAAAGAAAACGCAATTACGTTCGAACTTTAAAAGTTGTAAGAATATTAATTTCGAAATTCCATCTCGATTACGCTGTCCGCATTTCACGTATAAAAAGAGTATCCGATAATTACCAATCAGATTACGAGCATGTAATCTTTAATAATAACCCTAAAAGATCGGTTGCTTAGCTTATAAAATATGACCGGTAATAACCTCGAATCGTAATCCATAGAAAAAAGTTCTCGCCTAACCCTTCTCATAGCTTCGATCAAATTAAAGTTTAAATTACACAATTTCGAAATCAAAATAAATAGGTTGTAACCTACTTTAAAGGTAGGTCGAATAAAATTGGAACAAAAAAAGCGATACCTGCACTTAACCCCGCCGGGAGTGGATCTGTCTGTCGGGATGCAAACATTTAGGCTTGAGATGTACTGAGAACTGATTTGTACAATTTTAACAAGTACAGGTTAAATCCGTTAACATTATCTAAAAGAGACTCTATATCAGAGTCGTCTACATATGTTCCTTCATCTTAGCTAGTTTTGGAAAATAGCAGTGTTCGCATTGCTGTATTCTAGTGTGAAGAGTTAATAAAGACAGTGAAATTACTGGATTCCGTGACTTTAAGTCCTATATCACACGTCACACTGTAGTTTTTGTGGAGTTTGCAGATTTGCTGCGAACCTCACAGGAATTCATCATCTCGCGAGCAGTTAGCTTGTATATCAATATATATATATATATATATAGTAAATAAAAAAAAGCGTTGATAACTCAAGTCTATCTTTGTTGTTTATTTCTTTATTTATTTTAAGCTTGTTTAATTCTTAACATTTCTTCAATTCGCACGAAGCGATTTGATACCTCCTTCATTATGTAAACATAAGGAGTAGAATTCCTTATCTACGTTTGTTTCTGTGTTGTAATAGAACCTGGACATAATTTTCTCTCTATTTATATCACATATATAATCTTAGATCTTATGTTCGCTTTCCATCATACATGATTTGTGCTTATATGTATGAAACAATTCTAGAAAACTGAATAAAGTTTTCAAAACATTTTCTACACTTACGTTGAAATAAAAAGTGGTTGTATACATAAATAAAAATAAACAAGTTTTATTTTCAGTCCTAACTTATTTTGCCAGTTTACTTTTGTAACATATTCCGAGCGTACTGTATAATTCACATAATACAAATCGCTTTAAACTCAGTGTACCACATCCCTTATACCACTAGTATCTGAACTTTCAGAGGATGGTATTATTTACATTTTTTAACCCTAAAAAGTGGAACAAAAAAGGGTGAAGAATAAATTCGAACGCTCACCAAATGTCCCCAGCACAACAGGTTGGGATCGGCCGCTGGTTTTTTCCCTCCGCTGCGTTTCCGACACGTCGACATCTGAAACTTAAGAAGATTTCGTTAATCGGAGGGTTAAGCTTGCTTTATGGGAATGTTGTTTTTACGACCGCTGGGCCAGTGTCATTCGAATTTGGAATATAAATCTGAACTTTGTGTCTTCTATCCGTTATAGTCTATAAATGGTCCAGGTTTAATTTTTTTTTATTTCTTTACAAATGTAATATTAAATATAAATAAACATTTCTTAGGCTTACACCAATTAGCCTAGCCCAAAGTAAGGCTTGTGTTATAGGATCTAGGATAACGGATAGACATACAAATAAATTAAAAATTTAAGGCGGTCAAATTAGAAATTGCCATTTTATATGGAGATTTATAAGAATTTCGCTTATTCCTTAGCTTTTATTTTGACTTTTTCCTTATTTTCATCATTTTCAAGATACATCGCAACTTTGATAACCAAAAGAGAAAACTTTATGAAATTTTTACTAGACAACAACCTAGTTATGAATGCAAAAAAGTAGTTATCAAAATAATTATACTCGATAATGTACAAAATTATCTGACTGACAAAAAAACCGGCAAGCACTTTATGAGATTTTTTTTCGTTCAACATAATCCGAATTCTGAAATTCAATTGTAATAAAAACTTACACTTTTTGATTAAAAAGTAAAGCGAAAATAAATATTTTCTATTGCGTTTAAATGTAAAGTTATAAAGTTTTAATTACGAGCGAAAATAACGGCCATTTTATAGTTAAATACCAATTATTTATATTGATTATGTAATATGAAAGTTTACGATTCAGTAATCTTTCTATACTGACATAAGGTGATCACGCAAACTTCATATCGCTTAGTTAAATAAACAATGACTTGTTTCCTCATAATTTCTTTCCTAATGTATGAATAGTTATTCCGCTAAACAAGATATAAGGGGAACAGAACTACTACACTGAGTTATATGGAATTTGGTACGTACAGGATAGCAGTATAGAGCTAGAAAGGAAAATGGGTTGTAAGGGGTTGAAATTAGACGTAAGTATATAGCACAAGGGATGCTAGTAATGCATGTATTGATATTACAAATCAGTGATTCCCAAAGTTTGGAGTTCCATGAAATTAAAATGGGGGTCTATGATAATGGATCACACATACATCATACATTGATAGTACCTATTTACTTACAGTATACTATCTTCGAATATAAAGACATACATCCATACTTATATTATAAATGGGAGTGTGTCTGTCTGTTTGTCCGTCTTTCACGGCAAAACGGAGCGATGAATTGACGTGATTATACTGACTAATTATACGTGGAGATAGTTGAAGGGATGGAGAGTAACATAGGCTACTTTTTATCCCGGAAAAATCGACAGATCCCACGGGATGCGCAATAAAGGCTTCGCTCAAAAACTACTGCACAGATTTTCATGCGGTTTTCATCAATAGATAGAGCGATTCTCGAGCAAGGTTTTTGCGATATTTTTTATCTCGGAAAAACGGATAGTCCCACGGGAAGCGCGATAAAACCTTCACGCCATAATCGACTTCCGCGCATATGTAGCCGTGGGCAAAAGCTATGACCCATAACCCTCTATTAGACCCAATCCCGAAATCCACGCAGCGAAACGGTTCTGCCCGCGGCTAGTACAGAATAATTGCTGTTCATGTGTTGCTGCAGCAGTACAAAAAGGTTTAGTCAAACGCCAATAGTATACAAGAGCAAAAATCGCGGATTTTCAGCTATCAGCCCGTCACCTCGAAACTCGTGCGCCATTCTTTACAGAATCTCTTCGAACCTCGAACTTATTATATATATAGTTTACAAGTATTTAGGTAGTCTTTGTCCATTGTATTTTTTTTTGCACCTGATTGACTACTGTGCATAGTAGCCGTGGGCAAAAGCTATGACCCTTAACCCTCTATAGACTCAATTCCGAAATCCACGCGGGCGTGTATTATAAAAGTACGTAGTACGTATTTATAAAAGTATATATGAATTACAAAAATTATTATATATGTTTATAAAATGTTGTAAGTTGTTGAATGTAAGCATTCAATATCAGGTAAATACGGGGGTCTACCCAAAACCGAAAAATATGGCAAAGGGTTCTACTACGACACAAAAAATTTCGGGAACCTCTGTTATAAATAATCAAACAAATGTTAACAAAGAGATAGAGATTGCAAGTTTATGTTCGGGATATCTCCACCAGTGATCTGTTTTCGATAAAGTTTTCATTTTTAATGAAAACCAAGGAACAGTAAGATATCTCTTTGCCTGATATAAAAAAGGCGCGTGGTGCGGTTGTTCCTTGGAGTCCTGGAAACCTACTATGTACCAATATTTTTAGAATGTCCTATGTACAATTATCGTCTACTCCTAAGGTGATGGAAAATATCATGAGACAACTTGCATATAACTGCGAAGAAATTGAAAGGCGTGGTTGACTAAGACTGAATCGTCCCATCATAGTCAGAATTGCCTTGAGCCCTTCGCTGGGCACGCATAGATTAGATATTAGATAAGCAACCTAAAAATTCTTTCCTTTGCCTCGACTTAATTTATAAAAGAATAAAAAAAACTAATGGGTGTTTTATCTTGTCGAAAACCAAACGCTAAACCACTCAGTGAGAGTGATTCACATAAAAATGTATATTTAAGTCGCATTTTACTTCGCTTTATCGAGGTAATTTAAAATTTAAAGGGCCAACTTGTTTGTAAACATTTCAGAAGGCGAAATAAAAAAGGAAATCGTTAAATTTTACCAATCAATTTTATACAGAATTCCTCGGAGGTAAGGTTCAAAATGTGTTGTGAACATATTTCTTTCTAGATACGTTGAAAAAGGATCTCAATTTATCAATATCAGTGGCGAGCTTAAAAGGCATGCAAAATGCATTGATAATAAATATCAAAAAGACTTAATAACGCAATTAAAATAGTTTTCAATCATCTCTATCCACCTGCTATTAAGGTCCAATATTTAATTAAAAAATAATAATTCTTTGAGATCATTTTAATACGTTAACATTAAGCTTCGGGATACTTTTTTATTTATTAGTACAACCACATCACATATCTGTCAAGACAGCCGTTGTAAAAATTAATTTTTATATGCTTATATAAATGTTATATATTATACTAAATACGTTGTATATAATAAATTATAGTTAAAAAAACTGAAGAACAACACGCTTTTAAAATTGATCGAATTAAAAAAAAAAATTCCTTTGTTTTTTTTTTAACACTTAAATTTTGCAATAGTATCGCCAAACTGTAGACAGTTTGTTGGCGATTAATACGCTGTATAACACTGTTTATTACTAATGAAACTTCTATTAGGTAGGTACTTAAATAACTTAAATAACAATAATAATAATTTATAGATATTTCGGACTATCCTATTCTATGTATTATAACTACATACATATATTACTAACTTTATTTCTACATTTAATACATTTCTATCATATATAATACATATAACATTTCTGTATTTCAGTAACTTATTCTACTTTCACTATCAATTTTTCCAAAAGTATTGCCATTAATTTCTTTCATTTCTATTACCACTTTTTTCTATATCTGGCTTTAATTGGTTAAATAATTTGGGTATCAAATATCTGCACGTTCTCTGACCAAAATAATTATTACAAATAATTTCAATGTATCTTTTCTGAATTCTTTCTTAAGGTTTCTTGATAGATTTTTTAATATTAAAAATAAAACTGTAGTAATCAATTGAATTATTATTGTATGTATGGTATGTTATTATACATATATATCTTCCTTTTAAATCACTCTTATCGATTTGAAAAATCCGCATCAAAATCCATTGCGTAGTTTTAAAGATTTAAGCATACATAGGTATATAGGGACAGAGAAAGCGACTTTGTTTTTTCTGTTATGATATGTATGCTTAATGTAGTATACTGTATATGTGTGTAGGTTATACTGTATAAAGTACTTAAATTTAATTATAATAACAAAAACCTCTTCAGAGTCTGAGGTTTGACATTTAACCACTTCGAGTAGTCGAGTTTAGTACACCCGTTTAGAGGTTACACTCGACTAAAACTCACCAGTTTCGACAAGTTATACAAGTAAACAACTTGTTTATACAATACTAGCTTTTGCCCACGGCTACATATGCGCGGAAGTCGATTTACGGCGCGAAGTTTTATCGCGCTTCCCGTGGGTCTATCCGTTTTTCCAAGATAAAAAATACCGCAAAACCTTGCTCAAGAATCACTCTATCTATTGATGAAAACCGCATGAAAATCTGTGCAGTAGTTTTTGAGCGAAGCCTTTATTGCGCACATCCGTGGGACCTGTCGATTTTTCCGGGATAAAAAGTAGCCTATGTTACTCGGGGATAATGTAGCTTCCAAAGGTGAAAGAATTTTTGAAATCGGTTCAGTAGTTTCGAAGCCTATTCATTACAAACAAACAAACAAACAAATCTTTCCTCTTTATAATATTAGTATAGACTAGCGACCCGTCCCGGCTTCGCACGGGTGCAATCTGATACTAAATACACTACAGAAAAACTGTGTACGTTGTATATAAATAGTTTGCAATGTACGCGGAAAAAATGCAATTATTTACGATATCACATTAGAAACTTCAAAAATACCAGTATTTCTCCACTATTTAATGTATGTTATTATTAGAGATCAGATAATCGGATGCATATTTACCTAAAGTTAGTTTAAGACAAAGTATGGAAACGGCTTTTTATTGTTTTGTTAAATAAAAATCCCGGGATTGCGGAATTGGATAGCCGGATGTTTATTTATTTACCTAATTTAGTTTTTGACAAAGATTGGAACTGTCTTTTTATTTTATTTCCATAAAAATAAAAATCCGGAATTCCGGTACTGTAGAACATTTTGGTAATGCAAAACTAGTCGGTAATATGAGCTTAAAAACGACGTTACATGAAGGTTAGTTTCAGTTCCCCGTGTGATTTGTGAGTTGGTATATAGAGTTTTAGAGGAAGAAAGTCGAGTGTTAAATAAAACAATAAGTACTGCCGTCTCACTCACACTCATTAAATCGGAAGTTAACTCAGAGTGAGATACTAGACCATACTTAGCCCGGGCACCATTTCTGTTTTTTATTGAATTATCTAATTGATTATTGTTTTAGTCAAACTAGCTCACTACTTTCGTATAACACTCTTCATGTAATAAATCGTACATTCATAAATCGCACGGGGAACTGAAACTAAACTTCATGTAAATACGTATGCATAGTTGTATAAATGAACCCGAAGTCTCGGTCTTTTGAAAATAAATACCACGTGCTAATTTAGTAATTTTCAAGCAATATCACTACGTTGAATTTGCAGTCCCGTATTTTCCGGGATTTTTATTTAACAAAATGTATTTTAAAAAGCCGCTTCCATAATTTGTGAGCCAAAAATTAACTTTAGGTAAATATGCATCCGATTATCCGATCTCTAGTTATTATACATATAAACCTTCCTTAAGAATCACTCTATCTATTAAAAAAACTGCATCAAAATCCGTTGCGTAATTTTAAGGATCTAAGCATAAATAAGGACAGACAGACGGCAGATTGCGACTTTGTTTTATAATATGTAGTGATGTTCAGAAACAACGCAAGTGTACGCTGCCTCTTTCAGACTGACTCGAAACAACGCACTAATTTGAGGCATAAACGCCGCAGGTCCATTAAACTTCATTGTTGGATTAAGGATCCTTAACGAAATTCTTGAGGATGTTTCGACTGTTCTGTTATTGTATGCTGTGTATTTTTTGTGAGTTTCCACTTGACTGCTGTTTTTTAGCTGAGGATAAATTATTTGAATTTCACTGTTAAAGTGCGTCAGTGACAATATGACCCGTGGTCTCGGAGCTTCAGGTTATAACGTCCCATTTTAAAATAAGATTTTCTTTTCTCCTGTAAATATATCCGTCATAAAATTAATTTATTACGGAGATAGTTTGGAAGCCGAGGAAGGAAATATTTTTTCATTTCTCATACTCGGAAAGTTATGTTGTTTTGATCTGATTATTGGGTGGAAAATGCTGCTTCCCGACATAGGGAGGGAAAAACTCATACAATTTACTTCCCACCCAAGGACCGAAATGAACTTTAAAAATAGAACTACGAATGTCAGCTACGAACTGTCAGCTGTCAACTATAAAAAAAAATGCTGCGGCCATGTGAGTTTCTAAACAGCCAGTGTGAACTTAACGCAAACTACTTCCAGCGAATAAGCCGCAACAAACACGCGGTGAGTTCCATATTTAAAATTTAAACAGTCGACATAAATTGCGGGATGTGAATTTATTATATATATTGTGACGGAATTTGAAAAATTCAAATAATCTCTTATACTAGTTAAGATTTTAATTTTAAAAATGAGTTCAAGCGATTCCGAAATATTGACACCAGATTCAATTAAAGACGAGACAAATTGTGTTCTGCCTACTGATGGTCTACTGATATTATCATATATTATCAATAAATAGATTAAATAAACAACCAATGTTTTATTTTCCTCATATATTCGAAGTGAAAAGTAGAGTGTTTAACACGGGTAAAAGAATCAATTCCTTCTCGGACTATAGCCGCGCTCGCTGCGCTCGGGCGTCTAAATACCTCGGGAATTGATTCTTTCCACCCTCGGTTAACAATCTACTATATCTGAAACCCTGGGATATGCATATCACATCATTGAGCGGCTCTTACACCGGTTTCAAGGTCGCCATTTCTGAACCGGCCAGGTTCGAACCCCGGCGCGGACAGATGTTTGTGTGATGAATGCGAGTATTTATACCTTCATTGCTGTTAATATATATTTCTATCATAAATATTTATATATCTATGTCTATCCGTTAGCCTAGATTCCTAACTTTGGGCTAGGCTAACTGATATAAGTGTAGGAAATATATAGGTACCTCTTTCCCCCGGGAAAATCAAATACAAGATGAGCGAAAACGCAAGCGCATGTAAATCATCGCCAGTGAGAGAAAAATAAACATATTTTAAAGAAACGGGGAGTCGAGACGGAGTCCCGATCGTCGATCGAAATAGTGTTGTGTCCCGTGATAAACGGCACGTTTCCGGGGCGTGACATAATTATCGTCGGCGTTTAATAAAATCCCATTTTTTCGTACATCTCGTCCGGACTAACTGACTATTTAACAAATCGAACGTGATTCTATGGAGACGCAAATTAATTTTGATCAATTTTTTATCTGCGCGTTTATTTAAGAAAATATACATTTGCTCACATATTATGAAATACATCGCATAAGAATTCACGTTTGTTATTGATTGCTGGATTAAAAATATAGGTATGACACAATAAGCCTTGAGAAGCTATAAATTTCTGCGGGCACTTATTTCCAGAGAACTTCTGTAATAATATTCCAATTTCTCCGTCTTCTATTTTTTAAAGTAGAAAATACCTAAAATCATACAATTTGGAAGTCAGACATAATTTAATAATAAAACGAAACATTTAAATGAAATTGACAGCCTGATCAATAAACATTATTTGGTGAAATCACACAAGTTTTTAACATTATCAGAATACATTATTTATTATTTTGCAACTGAATTCAAATAATATATTGTCTTTTCAGTAAAACGCTAAGGATATTGGTCTATTCCTCCATGTTAGTTCACGGCCAATGCCTTCGAAAACGAAGGGAAAGTGTAAACAAGTAAACAGAGGGGTGAAACACTGACCTACCAACATTTAATGAATCCATCCATTTTTTAAATTACACTGAAATAATTAACATAAAAATTAAAAACACAAACTGAAGTTTTCAATATGAATTTATAGTGTTTGCGTTTGCGCATACTTTTGAAAAAGGAACAAATTTTTAAAAAAGGAAATTCAACATGGCGACCATATCAGCGGGGGAGCGATTAGTTCTCGTCAGTCGAACCCCGCCCGCCTGATGGATCGGGGAACCGGGTGGCGTGACTGTGTAATCTTTTATTTATTTTATTTCAACAATCGTTAGCTTGATTCGGCCGGACCGTGTATCTGATCGATAATTGGGTTACATACTTTTAATTGGACATTTTGACTGCGTTTCGATTGATCTTATATATTTTACGCCGACGGTTTTCATCGCTTGAGCTTTTCAATAAATTATGAAGCGGATATGACAAAATTACTTCTTCAATAGTTTGAGAATATTGGAATTCATTGACTTGGCACATTTGACTTTGACATTGACTTGACTACACACATTATAAAATTTAATCTGAATATAATAAGAATTATTACAAAATAAGGCAAATAGTAGTAGGATATGGGATAATTTAAAGCGAATACTATTAAAAATATATTATCGACATAAATATTAGCTACGTATAAACAATAAATTTCAATTGATTAAATAATATAAAGGTATAGTTTAATAGTTTTTAATTAAAATAAACTAGAATAACCTGTATTAATTACAGAATTACTATCCAAAGCTATTGGTGTGTTAACATATAAAACTAGTTAATTAAAAACAAACGCATTAACTCCGCATAAAGCCTAAAATACGAGGCAAGATACAAATTACTAATTAATCCGAGAAGATCTGAGTTAATTAAAGTTCGAAATGTTTCGTTTGAACGCTGTCTTAAAAACACTATTTGGAATCCATAATTTTGACACTATTTAAAAGACGGTCAGATCTTTTTTTTTCGTAGAAATTATAAAGAACTCTGTAGGTACTTAAAATTTTTGTTCAATTATTATCAATTATCTTTTTGAATTCTTGCTTTTTCCTTAATCTCTACTAACATTAGAAACAGGTAAAGTTTGTGTAATGTCCTTGTTGTATACCTAGGAGGTCTCTTTATAATTATCAGTATTGGAAAATTTGTCGTGAAAAGTTCAGTTATCTTGCCAAAAAACAAAAGAATAGGACAGTAACGAATGACATTGCCAATGCAATGAATAACTTAAATAAAACTTATTTGAAGTTATATGAAATTCCTACATTTAATTTTCCCGCGTAAATCCTTTCTGGATGCACCATCACACATTGATATCAAGGGAAAACGTGCAACAAAGAGGCGATGAATCAGACGAGACAGAGCTAAAAGCACGAACGCTAGAAAGGGATGGATGGAAGTTTTCAGAAAAACAAAAAAGTAACGCCACTCGCGTGTGGTCCCCGTTGCATGGTTAATTATAACCTATAAAATTTTATTGAGGAAGCCACCGAATCAAGAGACAAGCTGAAACTTCAAGAATTTATGTGTGAGAACACATGTAGTGTAATAAGATTGTATTGGGTATAAATTGCATGAGTCGTTATGCGGGGCGCGCGTAAAACTTAATTTGACTTATCCAGAAGCTGCGAATAACGATAATTATTGGTGAACCTTATGGCATTTGTAATAATGGCGGTTTTTGCAATGCAAAAGCTTGATTCCTTGTCATTTGTTTAATTTGTACTTAAGTCGATGCAGCATCAGTGGCTTTAATGTTGATGATGAAACAAATTAACTAATATCTTTCTTCACACGTCAAATTGGAATTGATCAAATTGGAGTTTTATAGCGGGTATGTTTACAAATGAATGGGATCGCGTTATGCAGTATGTGCGACGTTCAATACATATATTGATTTAAATATTAAAAGATATTATACATATAATAGACAAATATAAATATGATAGATATACGGAAGTTATATATATATAATATTTGAGAAATGAAAGGATCTCTACATAGCCCGATCCTTCCTGAGATCCTCAACAAATAGTCTGCCCATGCCATGAACCTCGGAGGAAACGTATGAGCCGAGATATTGATAAAATGATATAGACTAACGTAATGTAAATTTATAATATTACTTAAGAATTAATTATAATCAGATAAAATTTGAAAAAATGATATTATAATCCTATTTGCAATTACAAGGGGTTGACAAATACCGAAAGTACTATAAGCTACTTGCTAGTTTATGCCCCATGAGGCATAATGAGTTTCTTATAGTGAGAACTTCTTGTTGTGATAACGATAATCTTTCGTTTTGTAATTAGACATCTACCCGATATTCTGGAATAAACTGACAAATATTTTTTCATGATAACGATGCATCTAGAAGCGCTTAACCGATCACGATCTTACGTATTTAAATTACAAAATAACGAGTAATTAATACTACTTTTACAATAGACATTCCTATTTTCCGATACGCAAGTTATCGTGAAACTTCATAAATTTTAACGATGTGATTAAACCCGTTTCAAAACACATGTATTTGTTTCAACTAAATGTTTTGCTAAACATCACGTCATGTTGAACGTGCCGCAGTTTAACAACTGCTTTATGGCGCGGTGTTAAGGTTTATATCGGCGAATTAATTGGTACATGTTAGTAATTAAATTGTATTCGTAGTATTTTAAGAATAGTGCTTAGGGCGTGACTACTTTGCTTTTGCGGCACTTACAAGCCCCGCCTTGTAGATGTTCCTTCTAAGATGTTATGCTTAGATCGCACGCCATTCCATTAAATGTTAAACTTTATTTACTGTCAAGAATCTAATAGAATGCTATGGGCAATAAAGTCTGAATATACATCTTCATTAGTCTGAGTAACTTATACATAAAAGTAACATTTAATAAAAAATGCAAATTAACAATTCATTTAAAATACTCTAAAACAACTCAAGTGTGCAAACTAATTGTAAGAAAACTACATCTAGTGGTTGTTATCAGTACAATGACTAAAAGAACATTATGACAACATTTTTATTATAATTATATACAGAAAGTTTAAATCAAACAAAACCGTTGCTAGGCTGATAGCAGACAGTCACTTTGTTATTAGCCTATAATATTTTAGGGCTGAGGAGCGAATCGAGTCGAGTGAGGAGGCGAGGAGCTAGTCGCGTCTAAAACATCCAATAGGCCCGTGCTCTAAGTTAAAATTAAAATCTCAAACCAGTTAAATAACACAAGTTCCCTGTTTGCAACTAATACCTCTCCCACAGTCTAAACAAGCCAAAGGTTATTCGACAAATGTGAGGCAGCCTCAGCCAATTCAGACCACGCGTACTACCGCACGACTAGGACAATGGAACTTTGCATAAGAATCGAACAGCTGTACGGGCCATCTGTGTTTCCTCTTATTAACATACGTTTTGTAAGTACATCTTAGTGCGATCAAATCAACTTTGGATAGAACGCAGACATATCATTGTAGCTAAAAGTTTCAACCAGTTGGGCTCTTTTGAGCCCTATTTCTTTTTCGTACACGATATATCCTTCGCCATTTTAGAATATGTTTTTTCCGAATAATACCCTAGTATTGGGATATACCTATTAAACGAATCTTTAATAATTATTTCATATTATACGTATGAAGTATTTGCGCATATATTACGTATTTTAAATATAAATTGAATTCGAATGTTTCAAAATATGTTGTAAGGCATCGAACTAGATTATGTTGTTTATGTATAAGATTATAGTTGATATCACGGTGAGAAGTATGATTTCGCTTAGAAATAGCAATTGACTTATGTCCTAACATCTCATTTTATTTTGCAAAAAAGGCTTCTTATTATACTAATTTTTCAATAGGAACTTATTTATTTATCAATAATCCTTATTTAATACAAACTAATAACATTTTTGTAGAGGTATCTTGATTTTCACTTTATCTCAGAAGCATTAAAAATTGCTAATTTAATTAATTACAAAAAAAATGTTAATGTGTAACGGCAGCCCTATTGCTACTGGCAGGTATTCCGCACAGATAAGACTAGAAATGTTAAACAACAGATTATACACATCTTATTGTAATCTAAGAATATACCTTTCTGGCGGACAAATAGCACACTGAATTTAATTTTTTTAATATCAAAGCTACAAAGTTACAAATCCATTACGTTGTCAGTTAGAAATAGAGATTCTATATGTATTGTCACGTTCCCGCGTCTCTCATACAATCTGCAAATAAGAATCAGTTTTACAAGAAGTAGATAGCGTGCAATTTTCACTAGCATTTTTCGTTATAATTAGACTGCTCTTTGGCGATTTTTTAATGTTTTGAATTTGACGTAGGTACTTCTATACCAAGTATACTTGCAATATCAAGAAAAAGAAGTTATCACATTTTGACAAATAACTAATTAAATTATCTATTTTTAAGCAGCATTTCCAATAGACTGCACTCACATTCAAAACAAAACACGTTATCAACATATTGTGACATTGATCTAGTGACGTTTTTACGTTCGGTCGTTAATGTTACCAGTAACAATAAAGTACATTCATTTTACTGGCAACTTGCTAATTAACAACATAAGTGTCTAACTCCTCTGAAGTATTGTGTTGTATACAATAATGACTCTACATCCGTCGCATGAGTTCGTTGCCTAATTAGATTTCACTTTTTGGAATCCATTTGTAAATTAACAATACAATGCTTGGCAGTTTTGATAGCGTTTTTATTTTTGAGGAAGTAGCAACGAATGTTGTAATAACGATGATTTTTACTAAATTCATTATTGTCATAGTATAGCGAATTTGTTTTATATCAATGTTATGGCTGAATGACAAAGTTTCCTTTGTCAACTTTAACGAAACGTTTTCTCGTCAAAATATATGTACATTTTATACAATCATTTAATATAACATATGTAATTTCGTGTATAAAACCTTACCAAAATTGCAGTGTTTATTATTTCATTTTTATAAAGTGTATTTTAAACGGATACTTTAATTAATTACAATCTAGCCGATTAGCTACTAATTAATACTATTTTGACGTAAACTAATAAATTATTTGTAAACAAAAAATTTGTCCACCGACAAAATCTTGGAGTCAGTTTAGGGGAAGTGCACTTTGTTCATATACACATAAAGTTTATTATCTGATGGCAAGGAATTAGACCGGCTCCTCGCCAAGACCGGCTTCCGCAGTAGCTACTGACTCTCTACACATAAAGTTTTATTACTATACCAAACACTAGGTTTTGTTCTACAATACACTAACTCAAAAGGTTATAACAACATCTTTTTTTAAATTGCCGCTCATTAGAAATGTACTAAAACATTAGGCTTTAACTATTTATTCTCTATACCTACCAGATTAAGTCGAAATAGAATCAACCATTAAAACATGAAGTAGTAACAGAAATACAAATTTACTTTCAGATTTGTGTATTCTTGGGCCATACTTGGATTGAAACAGGCATTCAAATCAATTTATTGTGTAAGATTTTTTGTCCATGACGCTTCATTTTTTGCGATATTTTAACGCAGTAAATGATGGGAACATTCCTAGATGCTAATTACGTCCCAACATGTTGGAGCACTTGTCTACAAGCAAAACAAACAGACGGACAGGTCCAATTGCGTCAACAGATGTTATTACACACTAATAGTTTTGTTTAATTGCATTTCTTAAATAATGGGATGCCCTGGGGAGATAATGATGTCACAAATAAAATAATTATATCGTTGTAATTTTGTTCAAATAACGCTTAATTAAATACAAAACTATAATATACGTTACTTAAATAATATTAATGTATCATTAAGATACTCTATAAAATAATTATTAAATTATTACTTAGTATTATTATCAGCATTATTAATAACAGAGTTCGCATTAAGACTAGTTTGGGGTTAGTTTCAACAATCGTGGACAATCCCAAACTATAGTCTTTTGACTCTGTCCACAGATGAGCTAAGCGAATCCGCTTTGCTCATCTGTGGACAGTCGAAAGACGAAATGTTTGTTGTAGAATGAACCTTATTGATTGTAATTTAATGGAATCAACTTTTTGTCTTAAACATTCATGTTCATTAGTTTAATATCTATTTCTCTCTGTCAAAGTGGAGTTGAGAAAGTTGAAATCTGTAATCTAAAATTTAACGTTATAATAAATAAGAAATATGATAGTATGAAAATATTAAATATTCCTTGCAAAATGACAATTAATAAGTAATAATGACCAAATAATTGATATTAATAATAAATATTTTAATGCACAAAGAACAATTCAGTTGACAATACGTATTGCCCAAGATACAAAAATACATATGAAAGCCTTATTGTATAATGACAATTTCTACCAGGTGACCTTGAGGCAAAGGAAAGCCATAAAAATATTTAATTGCAAGCATAATATAAGATTGTTCTGACAGAAAACATATATCTACATATAAAATAAACCTATACTTTTAATCCCTTGACATGTTTCATTTAGGAGGTCTAACGTTTCCGACGATACATAATAATATAAGAATTTTCACATAAACTTTACGACAGATGAAACTCTCATTAAAAATATCAATCGAGATAGAACTAATGCCTAAACTCGGCAATTCAATAGAAAACCGAATCATCAAATAAGATTATGATCCGAAAATTTACGACCAACCAACCGATCCTCAAACCATTCAAAGTCTTAGAGCTGTGAACGAATTAGAATATTAAAAAAATATATCAGTAGCGCATTCACTCTCACATAAATTATGCGCTACGCATATTGTATGGGAATACTGAACTAAACAAAGAGCCAAATCTTAATAAATGATCGCGTTCAGGGCATGGGGCGCAAGACATTTGAATCTCGCAACCCTTGCGTTGCGACACCTGGCCGTTTGGACCGGAGTCAACAATTTCTTTTATCGCATTAGCATAATATTTATAATAGTCACAATAGGATGCTTTATTCAAAATAGCTTAGATTCCGTGTCGGTGAGATTCGTGCGCGGTAGCATTTTGTGAGCAGATAAGGGATCATATAACAATGGCTCATTGTGACAGCGGTTTGTAAGATGCCCTTAGAAAGGGCTGAAGTGGTGCGGGTTAACGAGGCGAGCTGGTAGGGTGCCTTGTTCTTAGTTCCCATATCATTCACAAATCAAGTAATGATTTATTAATTGTAGTATACGTAACCTGAATCTAGTTCTAACCTTGATAAGTAATATTCTGTATTTCTACTTCAAAAAGCAGTATCTCGATATATTCAGATACCTATAGTATCGATATATATAATAATATTGTATACATATACTATATATATGCATAAACGTAATACAAAGTGACCCATTCAGTTATTTTATAATTAAATGTTATTAGGTATTATGTATAATCGTAAACAAATCAGTATCCCATTTTTTTATAAGATATAGTCAATTTTAAATAAAATGTAAAATTGTTGTTATTTTGATACGCTTTGTAATATTACACTCAAAAAAGTTACGTAAATATCCAAGAATTCAGATTACAATGAAAATGACAATGCACAATTAATCGAAACGAAAAGCGAAAGTAAAACGGGCAAGACAATTTGAGCGGCGAGGCGCAAACCATCCGTTGCATCTTCGACCTACATTTACTTCGACAAAAAATCCTTTTAACTCCACAATGGATCGTCCTTTTGACTAGAAACCGTCAAATGATACGCATTAGGTTTTTTACCGTGTTATGAATACATTTAAAACAGGAAGGATGTGAAAGTTGGGGCTATTAAGACACCGTATGTCGGAAGGGTTAGGGTACGTTGGACCGGCTGTGTTGTTCAAAGAAACGAGTATAATAGTAGAAACATTATATTAAGAAATGAATTATAGCTTGCCGTAGTGGTCTAGCAGACCCGAAGAAGAGTAATAAAGACGGAGCAGGGTTAAACAACCAACAATTTTTTTTTGTTTGAATTCCATACGATTATGTTGATAACCAACATTATATAGTAAGCATATTGTTTGAAATAAAAACTGTTTAATCGAGATGTAATCTTAAGGCCAAATTAACATACATTTTATTCCCATAACCAATGATCCTGTGTTTTGTTTTAAACAAATATGAAAATAATATTAAATTACTAAATATAAGGAGTATATTACTAAATATAATTTTTATTATATGTATTTATTTGTGGTTTCTTTTTATCAAAATAAAAAAGAAATCTGTATTTATGAGTTAAAAAAGAAAATATGTATAATATGTGAAAAAATTGTAAATGTAACTCAATATATAGTATGAAATCCGGAAAAAAATTAGGTTCATTTTTACCAAAAATATATATTTTATACCATAGGAAAGTGTACTTAAAATGCGTAAATACTTCATTATGAGAAACTCTAATCACCATATGTATGATGCAAAAAATCTTCTTAGTACCAATTATGTCAGTAAACTATTTTAATTGGTATAATTTACCGCCAGAAGGGACGATAAAAAGTCAATTAAAAAATTGCTGATGCAATTCAATCAGTCCGTTATTAATTTTCACGTCGCTAAATATCGGGCATTGAGGAAATGTCAACGTATTTATTATCACAAGATCAGATTAGTACAGGGTTCAGTTCAATATTCTGAACCTTATCTTAAGACGATAAGATCTGCATTTGTTTCTATTTCTCTTTGATGTTAATTTCTCATTTGATGGTGGAAGTTATCGATGGTGCAGCTTTTCGACATTCACAAGTGCTTGTAACAGCCCAGACTTAATAAATGATTTTGAATTTGAATCACCTATTGGTGATAACTTATTATGATTGCATCAAATATTAAAAATTGCTGATGAAGTTAAGACACTATAAAACGCAATAGCACTGTCTCTTTCACAAATTATTCTAACTTTTCGTAAGATATGATATTTATATAATTATTTTAATAATGAAACTAAGAAATGTAAATAATTTGTTGATTAATACCAAAAGATAAGTATAGGATAAGTATTTTAATACTACAAGGTGTTAATAATATAACACATTTATTTTCATTCAATAACTATATTTGTTTATTTAGGTAAATATCTATTACCCAGTTCAGTTCCTTTCTATTACATTTTTATATTTGGTAAGTTTCATACTATCTATGTATAATAATTGTAAATTAATGTGGTACCATGTTTGCTTTTTATTTCTCTTTCTAATTTTATTTGTTAATAAATAGACTAAAAATGTTTTCTATGAAAATAATAAATCTCCAAACGAACTGCAAGAATATCATATTGTAAATAAGGTAACAATTGAAAAACGTATAAAATTTCGTGTTCTTAATTAGACTGAAATCGTAGTAAAACTACTATTTTATTTAAAATTGCGTTCTTAACAATTAATTTTAATGAAAAATAAAGTTAATGTAGGCTCTCTGGGTAATACGTCAGCGGAATCAAGTCCACAGCCGTGACCATAGAGAGTCACTGATCTAGCCTCGGTCTTTGACTACCATACTCTCAGGAATATGAAAGCTTCGATGCCAGGCTGATGGTAGGGATCGAGCCTCGGGCCGCACGGGTTCAACCTTTTGAGTCGCATGCGTACCGACGGCGCCACAGACGCTATGACGTCGCGTACGAAATTAACTATTTTATTGTGGAGTTTATCAAATGCGTTATTTGTTAATAATGCGCTGTTTGGGTAAACATCTACTAAACGGGTCGGGTAGAATGTAAAACTGTTTTTATATTGTTAATATACCTACATACGGATATGATATAACATTAAAAAAACTTATTATTCTTTGTTTAAATTGAAAAATATATTACTTGAATAATAAATAATCGGTAGTCAAATTGTAGTTTGTGTTAATGCGAATAAGATAAAACGCTGATATTAATTTGTATAACGACCTCTACATTATTATCTTCGTGACAAACCGATCATCGTGGTAAGTTGACATTTATATTTCCATAACTTTAGTTATTCTATGTAGAAAATCTCTGTTTTCGTAATTTGAACTGTCATTTTTGTACCAAGAAAATTCGATTAACGAACGACGAACGATAGTGCAATTTTGGAATCAAATCCCCGATCTCTGTTTAGATCGGGGTTAATAAACCATCGTTGCTTGTCTAAATTTTGTGTCAAATACTCTTCGTCTATGGTTAAATTAAAAGTGTAGATAATAAAAAAGTGTAAGTGTTTAGGACTTATGAGTTTCGGACCGCGGAAAAGGAAATTTAAAAAAGTAAAAAAAAAAAGATTATGACATTATGTTTTTCGGTACTTGACTGTCTCTTCGGATTTTTTCACGGCATTTTTATTGAGTTTATTTTCGGCGGATTAATAATTGATCATTTACGTGTCATTTAGTTACGTGTATAAAGTGTATCTAAATATACCATTGGACTAATATTTGACATTACGGTTTCGACGGGATTGCATTGGAGTAGTGGTCGGCCACGCGTTCTCCTATTTTTTACACTACAAGTATTGTAGTTTATGATATATATTTATAACCACATACGGTAGGGCACATTAGTACACACAAAACACACGTTCAAGCCAAGCCAGAACTACGGACCGGTAAGTAAGCAATATTATTATATAGTTAAATAATATAACCAAATTACGGGCGTTCGGGAAAACGCAACAATTTTTGTAGCAGAGCGTGGTTTTCTTTTCGGTTACGGACCTGTTATTTTGTAAATTCTTTGTTGTGGTTATATAATTATTAAAATGTCGGACGGTTACAACGAAATTCGTCGCATATTGCAATGGTTGGTAAGCGCATTTTCTCTGGTGAGTAGACCAGACAGGGTTGAGGCCTTGAAAGAGCGGGCTTCAAATGCGAACAGATACATGGCGGACCTGGATCAAGCTTTACAAATGTGTTATGATAGGGCTGACATGAATCCAGACAATGAAACTTTGCAGGCAAGGTTGATTCAAGCTCAGGCAGACTACAAGCAATGCTTAGAATATTATGACAGCATTATTCAGGCGGTAAGGACACTGGATCTGGCCAGTAGTCCCACAGTTAAGGGTCAGTCAAGTAGTAATGCCTCAATTTATACTAGATTGCCGGATTTAAATTTGCCCAAGTATTCTGGTGGGTATGAAACTTGGATGTCATTTATTAACATTTTTGATTCTTTGGTACATTGTCGGATGGATATATCACTCTCACAAAAATTAAGTTATCTGTTGAGTTGTCTATCGGAGATGCTCACCAGGTTATTTCACATTTAACCATAACAGATAACAATTATGAGACTGCAAGGGCGCTATTGATGGGCAGATATCAAAATATTAGGTTAATTGCGGATGCCCATGTGGCAAAGATATTAAATTTGCCTTATTTAAGGAATATCATGTTTATAAGGGATGATTTTTTAAATCCATTAAAGGTGGCCTATAATTGTTTGGAGAAATTAAATTTACCAGTAACGGAGTGGTCATTCTTGTTGCTCCATATTGTATTGAATAAGTTACCCTCTGATTTAAAATTAAGATTTGAACAAAAATATGGAAGCGGAGATGAGGCAAGCCCGTTGCCTAAATTTATTGACCTTTTGACCTTCTTGGAGGAAGAAGCACGGATTGTTGACAATGTAGGCTCACCTCCTGCAACGGCTACCTCAGGGCCATCTGGGAGGCCTGTGTCCAGTCAGGGAAGACCTGTATTCAGTCAGGGTAGGATTAGGCCACCCACTCGGGGACTAGGGTAGGTATGGCTACATCGGACCATACTATTAATAATAGGTTGCAATCCAAGCGGGTTGGTTGCACCTTTTGTGGCATCATAGGCCATTTTATATCTAAATGCCAACATTTTATAAATTGTTCCCCTCAACAGCGGAGGCGTTTTGTGCAAAATCACAAGTTATGTTATTTTTGTTTAGGGGATCATCTTGTTAATAGTTGTGCAGTGGCACGGCCATGTATTCATTGTAACGGCAAACATCACGGGATGTTATGCCTGAATAGGAATGGTGGAGTTCAGCCTGCAGCGGCACGGATTGGTTCTCCTTCAGGAGGGGGTCAAAGCGGACAAGTACGGACTTCACCTCCTCATTCTGGACGAGCGTCGCCTCGACGGGTGGACGTGCGCGCGACACCTCCATATACGGGTGGGGGTGGCTTTAGGCCTACTTCACAGGCATCTCCACATACGGGTGGGGGAGGCACCGGGCCTATGGTACAAGCACCCTATGCAGCGGGCATAGGGCATATTCAAGCGGACGAATCTCGTGACGTCACTGCGGAACAGTATGCGTCTGCGGCCTCGTATGCAGCGAGAGCGAGGGGTTCTCTCACCACCACTCGCGGAACGGCCGCGATTGAGGAACACGCCGCCATCTTTCGGTCATCCGGTTGGTTACCGGACACCGGATGCCAGTTGGCACCTGACTCGGGCACCATTGGGGCGCTCGAGACCCCCTACATATAACCCTCTGGCGCTGTCGGCAGCCCAGGTTTTTAATCGGGTGAATGCTTCATTTCATAGTGACGTTCAAGAATAGGTAGTCGCCGCCGCCTCGCCAAATGCAACCTTTTTAAATACTATTTTATTGCCTACCGTTGCGGTAAGGATTTGTGATATTAACGGTTTTTATGTTAGAGCACGGGCTCTAGCGGACACGGGTTCGCAAGGTTGCATGATAACAGTTAATTTGGCGAGACGGTTAGGCCTATACATATTTAATAATAATATTTCGGTTCGTGGCATAGGTGATTTGCTCGTGTCACATGTTTATGGTCAATGTACCTTTAACATTGTTGGAGAATCGGTCTCTCAACCTGTTATTACAGTTACAGCACTAGTGTTGCATGATATTTTAGGAGAACATCCACAGGTGGAATTACCTTCGGAAATTTTGAACTCGGCTTCTCACCTGTCTTTGGCTGACAGAAAATTTTTAAATATTGGAAAAATTGATTTGTTGCTTGGTACTGATGTGCTTGGTCAATTATTGTGCACCGGACGCACTATAAATTTAAATAATAATGGCTTGGTTGCTATACCATCGCACTACGGATATATGATTATGGGCCCAGCATATGATACGGTTTCTGATACGGTTTTTACGGGCGTTTCTCTTTCGGATTTAGTACAGCGTTTTTGGGAGACAGAAGAGGTACCCACGGTTTCACGGAAGGACCCGCTCGACGAAGAATGCGAGCGCCATTTTATCGAAAATGTTTATCGGTTACCGAACGGTCGTTTCGTTACTCGGTTGCCCTTTGTGAGCATTCGCAAACCGCTGGGGCAGTCCTACCTCACTGCTGAGAAACGCCTGCTTTCTATGGAACGTCGCATGAAGCGAGATACAGAGTTTCGCGACAAATACATTGAGTTCATGCGGGAATATGTACAATTAGGTCACATGTCCCTGGCACGGAGGGACTACTCATCGGAAGAACACTATTTCATACCACATCACGCGGTTTTTAAATCGGATAGCGGTAAGATACGGGTCGTGTTTGACGGGTCGGCCCCTTCCTCTAACGGTGTTTCATTGAACCAAATCCTGCACTCGGGTGCTAAACTACATAAAGATATTTCGGATCTTATTTCGGCCTTTCGTAGACACCAGGTGGTCTTCGCGACGGATATACGCATGATGTTCCGGCAAACGGTGATTGATGAGGCTGATAGACGGTATCAGCTGATTCTTTGGCGCGAGGACCCGTCTCACCCATTACGCGTCTACGAACTGAACACAAACACGTACGGTTTGAAATCTAGCCCCTGGATGGCTATGCGGTGCTTGTTGGAACTCGCTCAACGGGAACGCGTTCGATTCCCTCGTGCGGCGGACGTCTTAGAGTCGGAAATTTTTGTCGATGACGTTATCACGGGTGGATCTTCGGAACAGGAGGCTTTAATTTTACGTAACGAGCTCATAGCGTTATTGGCAACGGCTGGCTATGAACTACGGAAATGGATTTCGAACAGTCCACGTCTCTTAGAAGGACTACCAGCGGATCACGTTCAAGATCCATTGTTATTTGAGAATCCGGACTCTCCTCGTTCAACATCGGTTTTAGGTGTTCAGTATTTACCGGTTCCTGACATCTTTTCCTTTCGGGTTTTAACAATAACGGAAAAGATATGGACTAAGCGGCTAGTCCTGTCTACGGTTGCTCGTATCTATGATCCTAACGGGTGGATCGCTCCTATAATATTTTGGGCTAAATGTTTTCTACAACGGTTATGGTTGGCTGAGCTTAAGTGGGATGAGACCCTACCTACTGAACTCTTAACGGACTGGCTCGCATTTATTGATCAGTTACCCACTATCGGAAGGGTTGTTATACCTCGTAAAATACTTCCACCGGGGAAGTATCATGCGTCACTTCACGGTTTCTGTGACGCCTCGGAATCGGGTTTCGCGGCAGTCGTATATCTTCGGACGATACAGCCAGATGGTTCAGTAGCGTTACATCTAATCACGGTGAAGAGCAAGGTGGCTCCTATACGCAACCGCCAAACCATACCCAAATTGGAGCTCTCGGGAGCTGCGTTACTTACTCGGTTATTGAATCATGTTTGTGATACACTCGGGAAGCACATTAACATAGGCAACGTTTATGCGTGGACTGACAGCCAAATTGTTTTGGCGTGGCTCCAGACCTCGGTACATAGGCTGGAAACATTTGTTGCGAATCGGGTTTCGCAAATTCAAAACTCGTCAGTGAATCTGAATTGGCGGCACGTACCCGGCGAGTTGAACCCCGCCGACGTGGCCTCTCGCGGCTGTTATGCCTCCTCGTTGGTGAGTCATAACCTTTGGTGGGGACCTGCTTGGTTGACGGCACCGGAGTCGTCATGCCCCCTACGGTTTTAATCGGATCGGATCCGCTGCCCTGTGTGCGTGTCATGGCTGTGGAGAAAGAAATCGTCACAAACCCTCTTTTACTGCGGTTTAGCTCTCTTAATAAATTACTGGCCGTTACGGGATGGATGCGTCGGTTTATAACGAATACTCGCAAACCGGTTGTAAGAAATACATCTTTGTTTCTGACGGCAGGCGAACGGCGTGCTGCTCTCATGTTTTGGGTACGACGGGTACAATCGGAACGGTTTTCTGACGAGCTTAAATCGTTACGGACGACGGGTCGGTTAAAGGGTGCCGTACAGAAACTTAACTTATTCATTGATGGCGAGGGATTACTTCGTGTTGGCGGACGGCTGCGCAACTCGAAGCTGCCGTATTCGGCTAGGCATCCCCTTTTGCTGCCCAAGGACGGACCCTTGACGCAGTTGATAGTAAGTGATCGGCACATTACTAACTCGCATGCAGGTTGTACGGCACTGCTTGCTATTCTTCAGCGGGAATTTTGGATACTATCGGCGCGACGGTGCGTCCGATCGGTTATATTTAAGTGTATACCTTGCTATCGGTTAAAGGCTAACACCATGCAGCCTATGATGGGTGACCTACCTAGCGATCGGGTTAGTGTCACCAGACCTTTTCACGGTGTCGGTACGGATTTCGCTGGTCCTTTTATTGTCAGGGCTTCTCACTTGCGGACCTCTAAGACTTACAAAGTTTATTTATGTGTATTTGTTTGTCTGTCAACGAAGGCAGTACATTTAGAAATAGTATCTTCGCTTAGTACGGAAGCGTTTATCGCGGCGTTCGGACGTTTTGTTTCACGGAGGGGGTTACCGAGTTTGGTACGGTCGGACTGCGGCACAAATTATCAGGGTGCTGACAGGTATCTTAAGGAGGTCCATGATTTTTTAACGAAACATAGTACGGACTTGGGACAAGCAATGGCTACTCAGGGCATTACGTGGAAGTTTGATCCTCCTGGATGTCCTCATTGGGGAGGCATCTTTGAGGCTGTCGTGAAGGTGGCTAAGACACATTTGAGACGTGTTATTGGGGAAACGGTTCTTACGTTCGAGGAACTTACTACGGTCTTTTACAGAGTGGAAGCAACTTTAAATTCACGGCCTTTATGCCCACTCTCTTCGGATCCCAACGATATGGAGGTTTTGACACCGGGTCATTTCCTCATCGGCCAGCCCCTTGCAGCTCTCCCTGAGTATCCCTTTGAGAATGTACCACTGAGTCGACTTTCTCGCTTTCAAATGCTGCAACAGATGTCACAAAATTTTAATAAACGGTTTTATTCGGAGTATTTGCACATGTTGCAGCAGCGGCTGAAATGGACAGATAAAACGGCTCCTGCACGGGTAGGGGATCTTGTCCTGATTAAGGATTCAAATCTTTCTCCTCTACGTTGGCGTAGAGGACGCATTTTGAAGCTTTATCCAGGCTCTGACGGTGTACCTCGGTTCGCAGAGGTCTCGATCGGCGACTCTGTGATGCGCCGTGCGGTGGCAACCCTGTCCCGTCTACCGGTAGACTAGCGAGATGAGGGTTGCTCATCTCGGGGTGGGGGATTGTTTAGGACTTATGAGTTTCGGACCGCGGAAAAGGAAATTTAAAAAAGTAAAAAAAAAAAGATTATGACATTATGTTTTTCGGTACTTGACTGTCACTTCGGATTTTTTCACGGCATTTTTATTGAGTTTATTTTCGGCGGATTAATAATTGATCATTTACGTGTCATTTAGTTACGTGTATAAAGTGTATCTAAATATACCATTGGACTAATATTTGACATTACGGTTTCGACGGGATTGCATTGGAGTAGTGGTCGGCCACGCGTTCTCCTATTTTTTACACTACAAGTATTGTAGTTTATGATATATATTTATAACCACATACGGTAGGGCACATTAGTACACACAAAACACACGTTCAAGCCAAGCCAGAACTACGGACGGTAAGTAAGCAATATTATTATATAGTTAAATAATATAACCAAATTACGGGCGTTCGGGAAAACGCAACAGTAAGTAAATACATTTTTTATTTACCTCGTAATGAGAGTTATCCAAGTCCATCGTAATGTCATATTGTAATCTGTAACAAGAAATGATAATTATTAGAACAGTAACAAAAAATATATACAAAACTAAAAGAAAATTGTCTTATTTTTGTCAATAATGCAAAATTGTTTTTTAAGTCACAAATTATCAGTTCAATGGAAACCTTTGATTTAGAAATTATTTACAAAATGTTTTTTCAATGCTTATTTCAAGGCTATCAAAAATGTAATATTTAGCTTTTTATTGAATACTAGCTTTTGCCCGCGACTTCGTTCGCGTAGACTTCAGGTTCGTCCCGTCTAGTCTAGTAATAAGTAAGAAATACGGTAACTAGGCACTGCAGAGCCCTAATTATAGGCCTATAGGTAGCTACTGCAGTATGCTCCTATAAACTACGTAGGATTCAGTCAGCGTTTGCAATGTAAGCGCAAAAAATGTGTTTTTTTACGACATTACAAACCTCAAAAATTGTAGCCTATGTGTTATTCTGATGTATAAGCTATATTGTGGTAAAGTTTCATTCAAATCCATTCAGTAGTTTTTACGTGAAAGAGTAACAAACATCCATACATCCATACTTACAAACTTTCGCCTTTATAATAGTATGAGTTCATTAAAATGACGATAACTTTTTTTTTAATGAACCGATTTTGATGAAACAAAGTTTAGATATTATTCTGAGTTAAAACAAAGCAAATAGTGAAAGTTTCAAGCAAATCGGTTCAGTACTTTCGGAGATAAACGTGAACAAACATACAGACAGACAGACAGACAAAAAATTCCAAAAAATTTTTTTTGCTTTCTAATAATCTATTTAAGTAACCTGCTGTTGTCCACCTAAAAATAATTGAATAATAAAATAATAATAATTGAATACATGTTTTTGAAAGGAATAACCCAAGAGTTGTTGAACAGTGGTAGCTAATAAAACATTTACTGCGCCTCCGTGCTTATCGTTTTATCAGCTATTAAAAACGACACTTGTTAATCTAGTTATATTGAAATCTATTAAGCAGTGTTATGCGAACTGTCCATTTAATAAGCCATTCCGCTCGCGTACCTCCATATAAGCGATTAAACTTTCTCGTAATACAATTTCATTTTTATTTACCGTTTCATGTCCGTTTAAAATTACTTGGTGTATAGAAATTAAATTATTTAACGGTAGTTTGATTCGCCGTTAAAAACTGACATGCTTCTGTGGAATCCTGTCAAGAACTGACACGAAGAGTAAAGGAATTAATCCAATCAAAAATGTTTAATATATTTTACTTTTTTAATCTATATATATATTTTACAAACCTATATCTAGGATTATATTCTAAGATCCCTTTGCCGCTAGTTAAAAGTAATCATTACTTTTAGGCGTATATTACACAACTTTGTTACCTTTGAAAGTCACTAACATCTAAGTTACATAGTAGGCTATCATTCTTATTTTTGTCTAGCAGGCACTAAATCTTGTCCTTTTTTACCCAAGTAGATATATTTATTGCTTTTGTTTCATTACTGGAAATAGAATTTAGTAACAACGCGACTGTGTTGATAATAATTAGATTTTGTTTGACAGACTTAATACGAATAGTTCTTAAAATAGAAAAAGGATTTTCTCTTTTTTGTTATTGAGATGATCGCCAGAAATTCATTGACGAATCATAGTAATGCCATTCTTTGAGCTTCATTCTTGCTAGTCTATCTTTGGCTAAGATTTCGACCCGGTATTAATTACGGTCGCATTTTTTTCATATTAAAGCCGTACCGGGTTTTGAAATACACAAAATAAAGACTAAATTCATCATTTAAGCCATTATACGCCCACTGCTGGAAGCAGGTATCCTCTAAGTTGGTGGTGGTGAGAAGGAGGATCGTCTACCATGCAGGCCCATTACGCACAACGTTCAGGTGAAGTTGGTTTGGTATCTGTCAGGTGTAATTCAGAACCTCTTACACCCAAAACGAATATTTTTCTCTTGCACAGACCAAAGACAAAGGCTAGTTCATATGAGTCAACGGAGCACTGACACATCATTAGTGGAATGTGTCATGAAAAAACTAGTGTCGGTCAATATTTTTGAATGCTATCTATTTGTCTTCGACAAAATGGAGCCTACTAATTACTATCACCACAGTGTCACTTAGACAAGATCTGGTTCAAGATTGTAAGCAAAAGTAATTTTATTTTTTCAAGTCAACAGTATTCCTTGCAACTTATTATCCTTTCACAGGATTCCAACGGTAAATATGCAACCAACCAACGGGCTTCAGGGCTCACGGAATCATAATTATAAGTTTGTACATGTCTAAAACCTAATATTTTCCGAATGAACTCATTTGAAAATGAAAGCAAAAACTATACAATGACACCCCTGGCCAGTTGTCATATAAGAATTGCTATCTAACTGTAGCCGCTTAATAAAATGCCTAGTACAGCGTCCTCTTTGTACTCTGTAGGGTTGTCGATACTAAGTATCAAAAAACAATTAATTTAGTTTGTAATTAAAAAAGTTGAGTGCTTATATTTTTTCTACTCAATCTACATTTCTGATAAATACACAACACAATTATTTCGTGACGTTTTTAACACCTTGTGTATATTATATATGGTTATATACACAGTTCATAGACGATTTTAACCAGCGCAGCAAGTCCAGCAAGCATTCCATTACGAAAACGACATTTACGAACGCAAATTAATTCATATTAGTCATGAACCAGCACGACAAATCCGAGTCGGTGCGATTTATCAAAAATTTTATCACACGGAGGTGTCAACGGATCTTATTGAACCATTCGTCTTTGTCTAAACAGGCTTATCGCGCACAGATATCTATGCCGACGGGCACATACATTATTTATTTATGCGAAGAAATTTGCATCAACTTTTCAAGGGTTAAATGTTTGCAGGGTGTAATCGCGCATGCGTAAACAGGAGTCTCGTTATTACTTCCTTATCTTTAGTGAGCTATTAGAGCAGGACAGATGGTAAATCATTGTATAATTGTTATTCTGAGGTTGGTAGCGATGTAAACTAGAGTTCGTTCAGAGAATAGTAATGGCATCGTTCAAAGCATTCGATTAATAGCATATTGGACGGGAGTACACTGGGCTATAATAAATGCGTTTCTGAGAAAATCAAGTATAAGCGTATGATTATTTATATATTCTCGAAGATTTTCTGAGTGATTGAATCAAAAATATGAAAACAGCAAAATGTAGCCCGAAGCATTGCGAAAGTTTAGTGGGCAGTCATCATTTTTGTTAAACCAACACTCACTGCTGGACATCACCTTGCCCCAAGGGCCTCCACACCGATCAGCCCCTTTTTTTGAGGGGGGAAATGCGACCTTGTACACCATGACACCGCGCTGGCAAAGCGCGGCCTTGTGTGGGGCTCTCCGGTCATAGAGGACCGGCCTACCCACTAAAACCCCCCGAGTTCTCTAGGCCCATACGGGGCACATGGCGGAGTGCGCTTCCGCGATTCGACCACCATGTGTCCCGGGGTCGGCTCGACCAAGCTGGTGAAGCCACCAAAGGAGGGACTGTCCGAGAACCCCTGGACAGTCCCCAGACAGAGAGACTACACCACGGCGTGCGCACTTAGCCGGACGCGCACGCATCCTTACGGTAGGGTCACTAGACGCTTGCGACACCGATCAGTCCTGCTACTATGTAGCGACTTTCTGCAACCGTTACGAATTCGTCACCGCACCGTGCGAGGTCTTTCAACGCTACGATTTTCGATAAATGCCTACCGTTTGAAGATCTGCCGTCTCTACGACATTTAGTCTTATTCATGTGCCTTATATACTAATACTTAAGGTTCCAATTATAAACGACGAAGACCTTCGACTTAGACTAAGCAGGATTAGTATTTCAAGTAGGTTCTATTAACGTGATCTTTATAAATTGTAGCGCTATATTTTTGTAAAGTTTTATTGAAATGGTTTTATTAACACATTTCCATACAAACTTTCACGTTTATTAGTAGGATATGTCGATGACTTACTTACGTCCGCAGACTTAACCATTTCTGATTCGATGACACAAAAAACTGCGAGCATAAATCCTTTCTATTGCCACTTTGAACCTATTTATAATGCAAGTGGCAATGTAAGCGTGTCTATATGAAATTAGTGTAGTAATTACTAAACATTTTTAAACAGACGCTGTTAAAAAAAATGTCTTTAACTTGAGCTCTGCTTAAGCCTGATTAAGCCATATGTTTGACATGAGTTCAACCATCAAAGCGCAACATTGTTACTTTCAAAGTATCGAATTCCCAAAGCCCAAATTCGTGGAACGGAACATTATACTTATGACGCTCCAAAGAGTATCAAACGGATATTTTACATTGAAAACTTAATTGAGAAACCATAATACTTCTAGTCTACTAACAGGGATTCGATAATTTAAACTATAACGACACACCGCAACGAACAAAAGAATCGACGCCTCTATAGCACACTGCTGCGATTCTAAATTCGAAGGCAAAATACAATAGTCCAACTCTTTGTATTGATAAACGAAAGAAGCACTAGGCGATTGTAGGCTATTGTGTGTGTGCTTTTTCTGTTTCTTTTCTTGACGATTGTGAATGAGTCAGTAATAAATTACTTGTTACTTTACTATGTCAAGTTTGTTTTGACAGCTAACACGGGCATTGTGAGAGGCGAAAGCTTGACACTTTCCGATAATAACTAAATAAATAAAAAATTAATTATGCTCATCAAATTCACATTATTGGACGACGTAACTAGTTATGATAATAATATGAATGTGATGAGATACTATCTAAGTCGACAAACAATTCGAAAGTCATAAGCGATGTGAGCAATTATTTCTTTAGAATCGGTCACATGTTAAATGTAACCGATTCTAATGAAATAAATGTTTATTTGAGGTGTGAGTAATACGTACGTAGTATAGATAATCCCCGTTTATTATTGTAAAACCGCAATTGAGGAATACTAATGGATACAGTCACAGCAATGTATCAACATTTATTAAATACATGAGATAAATACATGGAGATGGCAATATAAAGTAATAAAATTTCGTACAACTACAATTATATTTAGTACATTTAATTCGACTTTTACCTCATTTGGCAAAATAATATTGCTGCTGCTATCACTAGATAATATGTATAAAACAAATTTGCTTTCTCTGTCTCTATATAAATCTTTAAAACTACGCAACGGATTTTGATGTGGTTTTTTTTTAATAGATAGATTGGTTGCAGAGGAAGTTTTATATGTATAATAACATTAATTATATTATAACATAACATTAATTGAAAAGTAGAAAAATACTAAAAAGGAGCTACCGCCGGTAGCGAGGCAAGGCCCAAACAAACCGGTGGTTAGGGCTGCAGACAGAGAAATCTCCGGACAATACGTGCCGTGTCGAGAATCACTGCTTTTTGTATCCGACCCTTGATCCATCCGTCAAGCGAGAGCCTCTTAAGATGTTGATCGAGACTCTTTGCTATCAAGCCATTCGCAGACACAACTATCGGAACAATGATTGTCGAATCAACATCCCACATGGCGGTTACCTCGTATGCCAAGTCAAGGTACTTAGGTACTGGCTTTGTCCTTCTCGGCTTTTACGAGATTCTCGTCATGAGGGATGGTAATATCGACGAGCATTGCACGGCGTTGGGAACGGTCGACTATCACGATACCAGGTTTATTGCACGCAATAGTCCTGTCCATGATGATAGAGCGATCCCAATAGAGCAACGCACGGCCATTTTTAAGAACTGGCGCTGGTGCGTACTTATAGTACGGTGTCTCATGCTCTTAACTAAAAACATAAAAATTGACCAAATAATAAAAAAAAAACCAAGTAGAAAAAAATATAAATAGATAGTAGCTGTTTCTGAGACCTAGTCAATGTATATAAATAGATAGTAGCCGTTCCTGAGACCTACTCAATGTATATAAATAGATAGTAGCCGTTTCTGAGACCTACTCAATGTATATAAATAGATAGTAGCCGTTTCTGAGACCTACTCAATGTATATAAATAGATAGTAGCCGTTTCTGAGTCCTACTCAATTTACATAAATAGATAGTAGCCGTTTCTGAGACCTACTCAATGTATATAAATAGATAGTAGCCGTTTCTGAGACCTACTCAATGTATATAAATAGATAGTGGCCGTTTCTGAGTCCTACTCAATTTATATAAATAGATAGTAGCCGTTTCTGAGACCTACTCAATGTATATAAATAGATAGTAGCCGTTTCTGAGACCTACTCAACGTATATAAATAGATAGTAGCCGTTTCTGAGACCTACTCAATGAATATAAAATTTCCTAAAAATCGGTCAAGCCGTTTCGAGAATCGTAATTAACATTATGACACGAGTATTTTTCAAAAATCATAAAGCACAAAATGCGACCTATAACGGTGTTTCTGTTACATGTTTTCAAAATATTAATGTTAAAATTGTTCAAACTACCTCACGTAGAGTTGCATTAACAGAAACGGAAGTGAACCCTTCGATATTCAAAAGATACAATTAAAAACCTGCCAGTGTTGCAATCTTCGAAAGTGCAGCTTGTAAAAAATATAAAAAGGTCAAAATCTAATATCGATTTGTAAGTGTCATACAACGCCCTTGGGTCGGAATAGACGTTGGATGATGTACCGGCTATAAATAATAATTTATGTCTTCCCCGACAATGCGTTCCGATGCCGAATGTTTTGTTTAATTACCTGTCATTTTTTATTCAACCTTTAGCGCAGCAGATTTGATTCAAGTTGCATTTTTGTTTACAAACTTCAATAACCTTTGTGTTTTGCGTGCACGCCATAGATCAAATGTAATTGACGCATTGTAATTAAATAAAATAAGCAATAATATATTATTTGCTTTATTTAAATTTGCGTTATATGAATAACCCAGCAATTACTTACGTACCAATGATAAAATGTTCGCATGAATTTAAAATTTTTCAATTTCAAGAATACACGTCGGTTCGTAATTATCTTTGTTTAACTACAGGCTGGATACGTATAATTAGTTAACTATTATAGTATAGTGAGTTAATAGTTACTGCTTAATACATGCACATAATCAATACGCCATTTATACGGCGTATTTGCAAATGCTACATTTATAATCCAACAATTGCCAATGTCATTAATTTGTTAATAGAATTTGTTAGTTACACGATTATAGTTTTTATTATAGCGAATACAGTAATAGTGCAATATTATTTAATACAAGCTGTACCCCCGGCTTCGTCCAAGTGGAATTTAACAAAAAAGTTAATTAGTTTCTTTAGTTTTTTTCTTATTTTTATTTTAAGTGGCATGCGCGTGAGCTGCGCATGGTTCTGGCCTGTTCGTACTTGGGCATTGCAACATTACTTTATTTTCCTAAAATAATATATCTTTAGTAAAATAAAATTAGTCTAAGTTATTTATTATTACATCAGCTACCTGCCAATCCTGTCAAAATCGGTCCACTTATTTCAGAGATTAACCGGAACAAACAGACAGACGCCACTTCAATTTTATTTCATATAAATATATTATTTATACAATGTGTTTGCTCACTACCCTTTACGTTCCAATAAATGATGTTAACTTACGATTTCACATATTTATAACAAACATTAGAACCACATTTGTTATTTTCTTTTCCATTCTATTTTTTTAGCGACCGAAATACTTAACAATATTTTGCAAATTTTTCAAAGTTTGTGTTCGTAGATGTAAAGTGAATAATTACACGTGTTTACAGGCAGCGTGTTATCACTATTTAAAGGTTAATACAAACTGTTCTGCGGTAAACGGCATCGCGAGCATCTGTGGGTACCAAAACATGTTTATAACAATAACAGCTAGTCAACGTGTGTCATAGCCCAGAATAGCTTAGCTTGGATCTGTGCGGCACGGCGCAGCACTGAACACTGCAAATTAAAATTCATTTATTCAGTATACTAGATAACTTATATTTAAACTTATATCTGCGCTAGTTTTGCGCTCGCGTAAAATAGGATTTTCTTATAGAATAGACTAGCTGTCCCGTGACCACTTCGTTGGGCATAATATTAATAATCCCCTTTTAGTACAGAGCGTAATTTCTAACTGTAAACTACTTTTTGTAACTTAAATATAAAAGTTTGACATGCTGTCGTTGACTTTTTTGTAAGCAGTTTTAAGCTCCAGAACTCAAATAGTACTCAAATATCTTTCATAGTTAAGGCAGCGTTCGTAAGAAACGCTTTCATTCAACCGTTTTTTCTCGATTCACTTTGCAAAACGGATTAACACTTAAAAGCCTTTTTATTTTTCGGGTTTTTATATAATCTATGACACTCAGCAATAATGTGGCTTTCTATTGGTGAAGGAGTTTTTAAAATCGGTTCAGTAGATTCCCCCTTACAATTTAACAAATATACAAATACACAAATTTTACTTATTTATAATATTAGTATAGATATAGTTCGACTTAAAACATATCGTACTCGTACATCTTGGAGGAAAGATATATTCTATTTTCATTTCATATTGAAATCCGTTTAATAGGTTTTCTGTAAAACAGTAATAAACATTAATCCATCTATACATCCTTACATACTTCCTATCTAACAACTAGAGATCGGATAATCGGATGCATATTTACCTAAAGTTAATTTTTGGCTCACACATTATGGAAGCGGCTTTTTAAAATACATTTTGTTAAATAAAAATCCCAGGAAAATACGGGACTGCAAATTTAACGTAGTGATATTGTTTGAAAATTACTAAATTAGCACGTGGTATTTATTTTCAAAAGACCGAGACTCCGGGTTCATTTATACAACTTTATTTATGCAACATGTTCTACAGTACCGGAATTCCGGGATTTTTATTTATGGAAATAAAATAAAAAGACAGTTCCATACTTTGTTAAAAACTAAATTAGGTAAATAAATAAACATCCGGCTATCCAATTCCGCAAACCCGGGATTTTTATTTAACAAAACAATAAAAAGCCGTTTTCATACTTTGTCTTAAACTAACTTTTTTTAAGTTTATCCGATCTCTACTAATAACCTAAGTCGGATATCTACTACTTCTTTGGAATTTGAAATTAAGAAGCTGTAAGAAGAAATTAGTAAAAGCCTCAAAAGGCAATTATATTTCCTCTAAACCTTATTATGTCTTATTTATGCCGAAAAACACGAATCCTGTAGTACCGAGAATGTAGTATTTTGCATTTCCCATGTTTTGTGAATTTTGTAGTTTTGCATTTTTGAGCTGAAAGCATAAACTATCAGGTGATCTGGATATATATACGAGAATGATTTGTATAATCGTGATATCATACTAAAGTGAGTTTCACGTAACTTTCTTATCGAACGTTATAAGTTTTGGTGGTCACATTGGCCAGATTGCTGCTATACCTAAAGAATTTAATTTTAGTAGAAATTTTGCTGATGCGATTGCGATTGAGCACCTAATAAACAAATTTTCAACACTAAAATTGTTTTCATACTTATTTACAGCAGTTCGGAGACTCGCTATTGTTGTGTCAGCAAGCTTGTTCAGGCGAATCAAATTAACAGGCAAAAGCTAGTTTGCTAAAAAAAAAATACTAAATAATTGTATCCGAAGTTGCTTCCACAATTAGATATTGCTTGTGGAAGTTGCCCGAACAAACATTGCCTGGAAATATGAAGAGTGACATCTGAGAGAGATATAATAAATTATTCATGTCCCAGTTATAGCCAGATGTACTATTCCGGGACTCTTGACATTTCCAAAGTGACATTTGAAAGTGCTTTGACAGGCGACGCACCATCGACACTGCCTTTGACATATTGATAGAAATTCATTAGGATTTTGTGTTATGCAAATAAAAAAAAAATAACGTATTTTCACTGCGTTTGAGTGAAACTTAATTCATCGCATAAAAACTTTACATTAGTGATAATGTAGGTACTATTTATCTAATAAAAGGGCTAGGACTTTTAAGTTAAAAAATAAATAAAAATACAACAAGATAATTGCAATATAATTAATTCCTATTCATTTACTTGTGTTTGATATTATTGCTATAATATTAAAATATATCGACTTTGTATCTTTAATTTAAAAAAAAAAACGAACATAACGCTATATTAACGTCAAATTTTATTTTATTGTAATTGCATGCAATTGTCTATTTACAATATTTAAATATCTTGACATTGTATCTTTAATAAAAAAAAACGAACATAACGATATATTAGCGTCAAATTTTATTTTATTGCAATTGTATGCAATTGTTTATTAGCTGAGTAGTTGAAACAAAATATATAGTTCGGTAATGTATTCTTTCATCATTACAACCCTTGTACGTCCTAACCGAGGGGCAGGAGCCTACCCTAATTATGTTAGGGCGATTAGGCCTAAGTCAACTGTTGGCCTAGTGGGTTGGTCTACATACATCATTGATTTTCTTCACAGTTACCTCAGGATGATTTTCGTCACCATAGGAGTGTCAGATTCATGCATAAGAAAATCGGAAAAACGAAAGACACATTGGCCGGACCGACCACGGGCCCCGCGAATCATAGATCTGCTCTATTATCTTTATTGAATCTATTTGAAGAACAAATAACTGATTTCTGATTTATATTTGTATTTTTATCATTGTGCAAAAAGACCTGAATCATTATTCAATATTATGCATTTGATAATGAGGGTAGATGCCTGTTAGGCGATCTTCACATACCTTATCAGAAATTCTGGCTATATTGACAAGTGTCATTATGCATAATTAGGAATTAAGGTATTTTGTGGAAAGCTTATTTGAAACGAAAGAAATCAATATAATATATGTATAATGTGTGTGTAATATTAATATAGAAGAATTATTATTTCTTCTATATTACAACAGGATTGAATGTTAATAATAACATTCAAACCTAAATTCTGTGTCTAATAAAAATTACATATCTTTTTATTAGTCACATTTACACACGAACCCACATTACATAAGTGGTGTAAACAAGTAATTTTTTTTGTAATTTATCCATTGAAAAATAATTATTTAATAGAGTTGTAATAGTATTTCTATCGAAAATTAAAACAAGGCAAAAATTCCTCAACAAGTGGGATTCAAACCCACGCACGTCTTCAATAACCTGTGTTGGCTATCTAAGCCATAGAGTATTTGATCGTTATCAATATAGCGAAATAATATAAAACTATTGACCCAGGTTAAGTAATACTGAATAACAAATTATTGGCGCCGCCTTTTACTTGTCTCGAAGTAATAGTATGTACGCTAATTACGGGATTAGTTGTCATTACATCCGATAACATGAGCTCAAGACAAAATTGCCCCTGATTTAGCTGCTGCAAGAGTTGTTTTCGTCTGTATGTGTTATGCAAATTCATATTTAATGATAGTGTATAATGATATTAATGATCAATCTATGAGAAAATGTAACTTTCTATTCATAATGATTTGAGTGTATAAGTATAAAATGTTGTTAGAATAACAACAATGTTTATAAATGTTTATTTGAGTATCTTTTTAAATGCACACTTATTTCCAAATATATTTATGTGATCATTGGAATTATTGCGAAATGAATAATACAATAAAACTATGGCACACTAAAGTATAAATACTCATCAACAAAAAGTTGAAATAAGCCGCGAGTTAACGGTCACAGATAAATCAAGATTACCTAGTGAACACTAAGCCAAGAAAATTGCATAAATAAAATCAAAATAAGCTTATTCAGTAGCCCAGTAACTATTACCTTAGCAGGTAATGCAGGCACCCGCGATCATTACAGTGTTATTGGTCGTCTAAGTCGATATTTTGCGGTCATTTGACGTCGTTCATAGTGATTGCGAGGCGATCCAAGATTTATGAACGCAACTACAGGTTCCCAACGAATGTACTCACAAGATTAAGATATTATATCTATGAATATTCAACTTTTTCGTATAGAAATAATTTACGTATAGGTAATTGTATATGTATTCAAAAAATAGACCCTGAAATTACTAATGCACATATAAATTTATTTACGACCAACGATATGTAGGTATGCCTAGTAATGGTACCCAAATTAAAGATCTATATATCCAAATATTATTATATATATATTAGTGACTCAACTGATATGACGGGTCTAGAAAGTAATCATGGAAAACCCGATATTAAATTTATTTTAATTTTATTGAATTAACTATGGCCTTGTCGTGATAACAAAACTAAAATATACATTAATAATGCCATTAAATTTGCATTCCACATTTTTAGCTCTAATTTTCGTGTTTCGATTAGTATCGTTTATCTAGAAAGTAATCATGGAAAACAGAATAAAATTGTGACTGTCCATTTTTTTTTTTATTTTCATTGTAATGAGTAGACAGAATAAAATCTATTACTTTACGTTGATCTTGTTATATTAACTATAATACACATAATGAATCTTATAAAATTCCACTCTACATCTTTAACATATTCAAAAACATTAAAGGTTCTGTTTATATACATTCCAACTAACAGAATATTCCGATAGAGATATATTGAAAAAAAAAAAAACTTGGTTTTAAAGTTCGTCAAAACGAATGAGTCTCACGCAGAAAAAGATTGCGCCGTTAACAAGAACTGGTAACAATTTTAATAAAGCAGAAGAATCCAATTCGATAATTGCCACTCGTCCTTTAAAATGTCAGAATTGAAAAAATGCGGTGACAACAATTATGATTAACAGATAAATAGCATTAAAGAAATATATACAGAAGGTCGGCTGCATTGAGTTGAAACTGGTTTTACTTGCACATAGAGGCCCGCGGCGAGATATGTGACTCTACCGTGAGTTCGCTATCGTTTTCTATAGTCATTTGACATACAGTAAATGTCAGTTTAATATGAAAGAGTAGTACAATTGCGTTCCACTAGAGGCGCTCTATAAAGTTTTCATACAAAAATGTACGCTGTCGATATCGTCTGCAAACAAATGTAATCTCATGGCAGCTACACTGAATACGGTTTGGAACAATTTAAGGTGCATGTCAGAGCTCTTCGGCACTATATTCACGATATCATGGTTGGCCTCAGATATTGAAGTCTTGACGCTACGACACGTAGGCCAATACACGCGTAAATATCAATGACAGCTAGAGCTGGCCTTCTGTATCTATTTATTTTCTGTAAATAACCAGCCGTTAGCAGTGATGCTACCACTTTTTCCGCGGCCATCTTGTTTTGACTGCAACGCCATATTGTTGTGTGCGGTTTTAAAAACGTGCGTTGTAAATTGATGAAAATTACAATGCCTCAAATTATAAGTTGTAAACGGTGCATTGTTATTAACTTATTCACTGCGATGGCGTTTATTTCCACAATAAGTTGAATGGTTGGTATTTAAGAACAACTATGTTTTAAACAAGAATGTATTACAAAAATCGATCTAATAGCCAGCTAGTAAGCTCGTGATTCGAGATAAGAATAGCTTTGAGGCTCGATTTCATTTTTATATTTTAGGCGAAATAAAATAACTACATACTGTCAGGCAGGCGAAAGTATTTTTCTTTATTTCTTCTTTTAATAAATATAAATTCTTTTATATATCAAATGTACTTACTGTTGTATATCAATATATATTATAAAAGAAAGTAAAAAAAAATTGTTCTATGTAACTACTTCTAAGGAGCTGATTTTTAAGTAAATAAGAATCTATATTGTCTAGTTGTAGTTTGTAATTTGATTAGAATAACATTATTCTTTGCTTAAAAGAAAATGCGATCCATAATAAATTTTAATAGATTATTTTTTTTATGGAAAATGAATAATAAGTAAATTTCTAATCACCATAAGGGTTGCGATAATGTAGAGTCGCAATAATATGTTACATTCATAATTTGACACGGTTGAAATCATTCTAGAGACATTGGAACGTCAAAATAAGGCTTTTTAATAAATGGTTTTATATTAAATAGCGACGAAAGGGATCTTTAAAGATAATAGTTGCACAATACGGGGTTTTGGACTCGTTATAAAAGTCACCAAGGCCGCAGCGAACCACGAGCGATCACGTGGCATCAATTCTGACATCAACCGATCAATAGCCTCACCAGGTAAAAGTATATATATATATCTTATTGACTGCAAATAATTCCTTGCTCCTCTGTGTAATATATAAAAATCACTTTTTTAATTGTCATTTCAACCAATGATTATGATAACTGTGATAAGAAATAATTTAATTTGCAGAATTGTCGCATGCTGATAAACATCAAAATATATAATTATTTATAAATATTCATTATATCTATAAACATTCATTTGTGGGAATGTTTTTGCAATAAATAAATAAATAAGAATTACCTATATCTTGCATAAAACGTGATTCTGAGAGCTAATCTATGCCATGGCCGTTGAGATACTCAGATCAGTGAGACTATTTTTTGCTATTTAATTGTAATATTACTGTTTTGAGATAACCTAAATTAAGATGTCACATAATAAAATAGTGAAACTAATTATGGTATCTGAGTGAGGTAATGAGCTGTTACAGCTAGTTGCAATCATTAAAAAAAAATTAATGCCTTTTAATAAATTAAAATAAGTTTGTTTTGAAATAGTAAGGAAGAAGACACAGAAAATGTTTGTTTTGCCTAATATTGTATGACAAATAACAAAAAAAACCGGCCAAGTGCGAGTCGGACTCGCGCACCGAGGGTTCCGTACAAACCTGCAAGGTTTACAAAGTTCGTTCATATATTTTGTAATGTAACTAAAAATTTAAGGTTTTCGGATTTTTCCTTCATGTGTGCTATAAAACGTTGCTTCATGCCAAATTTCAAGATTCTAGGTCGACTGGAAGTACCCTTTAGGTTTTGATTCCCTTGCGAGTACTTGCGAGTTTCAAAAATATGCAGCTTAAATTGCTGTTTCTTTTGATTGCGTTGACATAGAAGTTTGGTTTTGTTACAGCTTAAAGGTATTATAGACCTGAGTATTTGGTATGAATTTCAATTTAATACCTCTACGCGTTAATGAGGAAATGGGTAGTAAGTTAAAATTATTAAAAAAATATATATTACGTGATGTAACTAAAAATTTATGGTTTTCGTAATTTTTCCTTTATCTATGCTATAAGACGTTGCTTCGTACCAAATTTCAAGATTCTGAGTTCACGGGAAGCACCCTGTAGGTTTTGATTCCCTTGCAAGTGTCGAAAATTTGCGGCATAAACGGCTGTATCTTTTGATTGCGTTGGCTTAGAAGTTTGATTTTTTCACAGCTTCAAGGGACAGTAGACCTGAGTAATTGATATAAATTTCAGCTTCATACCTCCACGCGTTCCTGAGAAAAAGGGTCTAGACAGACGGACGGACAGACGGACAACAAAGTGATCCTATAAGAGTTCCGTTTTGTCCTTTTGAGGTACGGAACCCTAATCAATCATATCAAAATTAAAATCACACCAAAGTTTTGATTAATAGTTCAAAATAAAATTTGACTTAAGAATACACCAAACGTTTAAAAAATAACATTTGCTGAACATTATAGTGTTCACACTTTCGTCAAATCTCTAACACTGATTTGGTCTACTAATTCCTGTCCATCTATTACTCGTCAAACTACGTCTTTCAACACCCGTTGATGTTTATCACCACTCAACTCTTCATCACCTTTATTGCCGCTATATTTTAAGTGTACTTTTTACATTAATAATAATTACCCAGGCCAATGCGTAAGCAATTAACAGCTCGGTTGAAACACGCGTCGAATTTTGTTACACTTTCTACAACGTCCCCAGGCGCGAGATAAGAGGCACACATAAATAATAATTAGTGACCAAGAATCGAACTTGCATCGAACAGACTAACGATCCTGCCTGTCGCCGGCGGCGCTCTAGTATTAATAATAATCATCGCTCGTCTGATTTATATCTTGTTTTCACGTGTGGAAAGAATACTGTATTTTTTAATAAGAGCATTTGAAAGGCAAATCTACGTACTCTACATTATCATACCTCCGTACCTTCGTAGTCGGGTAGTTGATATACCCGTTTCAAGGTGTCGCCATCTCTGAGGTCCCGAGTTCGAGTCCCGGTAGGGGCAGATGTTTGCGTGATGAATGAGAGCATTTGTACCTTAGTTATGGTTGGTATAATATATTTCTACCAAATTTATTTACATATGTATAATATACGTATGTCTATCCGTTACCCTAGATCCCATAACACAAGTCGAGCTTACTTTGAGCTAGGCTGATTGGTGTAAATGTAAGAAATATTTATTTATTTATTTCATATAATATGTCAAAAATCAAAATCAAAATAAAATTTATTCAACATAGACCTTTACAGGCACTTATTGACGTCAACAAACAAAAGAAAAAAAAAGCTTAAATAAAAAAAAAAACAAAAACCTTGTCCGTACGTACGAATAAGGAAAAAAAAAAGAAAAAATATATTGACTCGACACCTGTTCGGAAATTGGGAGAGCCTTTTCGAGAAGGACAGGCAAGAAACTCTGAAGGTCTATTTTTTATCTCCTCTTTTCAATGTTAATAATATAATATAAAAATACAATATAATATAAGATACAATATTATAAATAATGTTGTTACCAAACATGGCTCTATGAATAGTGTCCCTATTCCCAAATAGTTTGATCATTAAGATAGTCACTTACTTTATAATAACCTTTACTCATGAGTGTCTTGTTCATATGGATTTTAAATTTATATAAAGGCAAATCAATGACACCTTGCGGAAGTTTGTTAAACATAGATATACATTTCCCCAAGAACGAACAGCTAGTTTTATGGCTAGTTTTATATATGCCTATACGTACTGTATATTATCGTATATCATAATGTAGAGAATAATGTAATAACGATCTGAGGGAGACTATACATTAGGTAGGTGATTGAGTATCTGCAGTTTATTTCTGCCGCAAAAATCGCAGTGCTTGCATTATTGTCTTCCGACGTAAAGGATTAAGGTAGGCAATGAAATTATTGGCAACTGTGACTTTACATCTTATATCATGATCCCTACATTGATGTATGGTAGTGAATGTTGGGTGTGGCAGAAGAAACATGAAACTAGGATTAATGCTGTGGAGATGAGAAGCTTGAGACGTATAATTGGAGTGAATCTGAAGGATAAAGTCAGGAACAGTGTGATAAGGGAGCGATGCGGCGTAGTTGAAGATGTAGTGACAAAGATAGAGAAAGGGATGCTTAGATGGTTCGGCCATGTTGAAAGAATGAATGAACGAAGATTAACGAAAGAGATACACAAGATAAGAATGATAGGACGAATCGGTGCAGGTCGACCTAGGCGGACATATCTCGATCAAATCGAAGATGTCCTAAAGAAAGGCCGGGTCAAGAGTACTCGCAACCGACGAGCATGCATGAAGACGCTCATGAAAGTGGAGGAAGCAAGAGAAGTGTGCCAGGATCGTAGCAAGTGGAGAGAGGTGGTCTCTGTCTACCCCATTGGGAACAAGGCGTGACATATATGTATGTATGTGTGTATCTTATATCACACGTTGGCAACGTTCATAATGGTTTTTGTGGGAGTTGCACATATGTTGTGAACCACACAGGAACCATATGTATGTACTAATTCGCGACTGTAAGTCCCCTCTTTACATCAGCTAGACTGATTTCTCAACATATCACATAAATGAAAGCAAAAAAAATAAGTTATATAAGAAACAAATATATATATATTTCCTACACTTACACCAATTAGCCTAAGCCAAATTAAACTCTGTAAGGCGTGTGTTAAAGGATCTAGGGCAGTGATTCCCAAAGTCGGTCTATATCTAGGGTCTATGATAACCAGCAAGGGATCTACGTCAGCGAAAAAGAAGTTTGGGGTCCATTAAATGAAAATGGGGGTTCACAATAATTGATCCCAACAAACACTGATAGAACATATCTATTTGCATTATACTATCTTTTAATATAAAGACAATATACATACATTATTTATAAAAATACCGATGAAGTAAAAGTTATTATATATGTTTAATAAATTTTGTAAGATGTAGGCATTCAACATCAGGTAAGTAGGGGCTCTACGTAAAACCGAAAAACATGATAAAGGGTCTACGACGTAAGGTAAGGTAAGGGTAACAAAAAAGTCTGATCTAAGGTAACAACTGCCCTCAGCGGAACTCGAACCCGGGACCTCAGAGATGTTCACACCTTTCAACCAAATCAAGAATAACGCCACGTTTGTTAAAGGTAATGTCTACGCTTACAATTAAAGCGTAAGTTACATACATCAAAAGGCCAGAGCGAAACCAAATTAATAACTGACGTCCGAAGACTTAAAACAGCCGCTACTTTTCGTACAACACACCCAAATTATTTTGAGATAAAAGCATCCATGTAGGCGCTCGATTGCATATCTTTGGCGTACAATCCGTTACAAAATTGCTTGGTTGGTAATATAAAAAATGCGTTACGAACGTGTCTCGTCCAGCGTGCTCGCCGCCCAGTTATGGCATGTGAAAGTGTTACTGTTATGATGTTTTCGATCGCGGAACGTTATAAATGATTCCGTGAAGTAACTGTATTTTGTGTCACGTGACCGTCACGTTTTATGAAGGTACAGGTTTTCAACGTGAATGCTGATATGAGGGAATCAACATTATTTCTGCGTCTCACAAACATTTTCCGATTGTACGTTAAAATGAATACTTCGTTTGCTGTCACTTTAGACAATAAATATTTAACATATACTGGTATAAACCAGTTAGCGTAAATTAAAGTATTATACTGCATGACTTGTGCACTGCGATTTTAAATAACGGAGGAGCATATATATATATATATATATTATATATATATATATATTTAGATAGAAATATGTATTAATATCCATGTCCAGGGTACAAAACCTCGTATTCATCTTCCAAATATTTGCCACCACCGCGACTCGAACCGGGAATCTCACAGCTAGGGAATCTCACCAATGGAGTGGTCAAAGGGAAATGTCATAATTTATATAATAATTAGCAAGTGTACATATACAATTATTTCTTAAAATAAACTAAAAGAAAAAGTAAAAACTATATGCAACTATTAAATTTTTATTTATTTAATGAAGGCTTCTATAGTTTTTGTAAGTTACAAAAAGTATTAGTGAAGTAAAAAAAAAAATGGAAGCGTTGAAAATATATAATATTTTCAAACTGGCCGGTACGCTAAATAGATTTTATTTATCTTTTGATTTTTGGGGAAATATTATAACATGGCGGTGCAGATAACATAACTATATTTTATCGTGGGTGACGTTTAAAAATAAAAAGGGCTTAACACGCACTAGGATTTATATCCTGTGCCGTGTAGTTATAAGCATAAAATCTCATATGCCCAAATTGCAAGAATCGAACCCGCGACCAGTGCAGTGTAGCCGATCACTACCGGGCCAGAAGATATATAACGTGGTGTGAAAGATATTTCGTTTTAAATATAGTTATGGATTCATCATAATTCATATTTTAGTGCAAAGCTGGCTTCAGGAGAAGACGAGAACTGTAGTTAATCCTACAACCATGAGTTGAGCGATCTTACTGGATTTACAGCAGAGACTGGTCACATTGATGTCATGAGTCATGACAGAATAGAGTCAACAGGAGGAGCCCATCATTGGAGTTTAATAATCGAACAGAAAGTATTCTTGACTTTTCATAACTAAACAGGCAATTATTTAAGTGAAAACCAACTTCTAACTGTTAACGGCGTAAATATCATATGAATATCATAAGATTCGGGTTATTTATGATGTTTGTTATTCCACCAATAATGCTAAAGTAAAGATGGCGTATATATTAAACGACGATTAAAATTATCCAACCATGCATGTTTTATTATATTACAAGACTAGCTGTGCCCGGGACTTCGTCCACGTGGAAAGTTTTTATTTTTTTTGATTTTGTCATTTTTCTAAAAGAAAAGTAGCCTAGAAGAGAAAAGAAAAGTACATAAGCTATCTGTCAGTAAAAGTCCCGTCCAAATCGGTCCAGCCGTTCCAGAGATTAGCCGGAACAAACAGACAGAAAGACAAAAAAATTAAAAATATGTATTTTGGTATGTGTACCGAATATACATTCATATGCATGTAGTAGAAAGTGTTTTGCAATTTTATTTATTTATATGTATAGATTATTAATAAATGAAACAGATTACACAGAAAGTACAAGACGGAAAGGAAGGAGGAACGTATTCATTTTCTGACTATTATTAAGCGCCTAAATTAAATTACAACTATTGTTTTGCAGGCTTAATAAAACTGAGTTTAAAAGTTTAAAAGAAACGATCGCGAGTATCAAAAAAGTTACATTGGCTATGTTCAGGGTAACATTTTACTAATTTTTGTAACATTTTGAAGATTATTTCTGTCTTTAATTTTTTCTATTCATAATCCTCAATATCTGTGCACTTTCCTAGACAGACTTGTCGTCATAAAATACTTTACAGAACGTTACGCCACTAACTGTTTCTGTCAACTCAATGAACTGTAATAACACGAATAACGAATAGGTCCATAGATATGAAGTCAAAGATTGTAATTATCTGTGGCACAGCGAACATAAAGCTTACTAGTTGATGACCTCTAATCACCAGGTTTGTGCACTGTAAATACATTTTAATTTCCCTTCGAATTTATAGGAAACGAGTATTGTTAGAAGCAGCGGATATCGATTCCAATCGCAAAGATAATTATTATTATGGAATGCATTATGAAAATAGGCACTTTCAAAATTTGTTGTTCCAAATGTTGTACTGCAAATTGTTAAATCATTAAATATTAGATTTAGCTGTTTTTTAGCTGCGACTGCTATACATTATATGTATGTACATAATTATTTTAGTAAGTTGTTAAAATGCTGCAGTTAATTTACCTGTCAATCAATTCTCAGTCATTAGTATAAATAGAAGAAAGATGTAGTAAAAGAATACAAATAGACCTTATTATTAATTTATATTTATACTGTAGATAGATGATAAAAATATGGAGAAAAATTGAAATATGTGATTAAAAATTCTACTACCAAAAAAATAGGAAAGAAATTACTGTAATTGTAGTTTTAATCGGGAACATTATTTAATTTTTAAGTCTTTAAGTATACAAGGTGAAACATCACGAAATTTTTATATACATACATAGGTTTTAATTTCTAAATATATATGTTATAGAGAATGGTATGTGCTTTTACAAAATAAACTACTTTAATAATATCGTGATATTTTCTCTTAGTTCCTCTGCAATTTTACTTTTTGACATGTTTGCGTTAATAACTTTTCTGACCAGCGGTACCTACGCCATAGCAACCGACTCGGAGATAAGGAGCGATAACATAGCGCTTACAACTAACAAAACACGGCTTGTTGTGTCTGCTACGTTTGCTATTTAAATTAGTGTTTATTAGCAGCGACGTAGAGACTACATATTTCCAATGTGTCGTTAATGAACGTTGTACGAAAATCACCTTTTGGCAAAAACAACGCGATAAGTTAAAGGTGGCGTGATAGTTGGGGGCATATCGATACTTAAAAACATTTTTACTTTGTAATTTTCATCTCTGCTGAGTAAAAACTCGTTTGTAGCAAATTCAAACGTGGCTCTACCTACCAAAAACGTACTTAGCTCTAGTATTTGAAAATGTAAATGTAGAGTTTTTTACGTGACACTGACGTAATATTTATTTTTATATACTGTTTTGGTATTTAAACTGTGAACCTTCACGATAAGGGCAGAATAAATAGCAACAAGATAAACGTGAGCCGCGGCTCTATCACTAACTCGCGCTGTTACTAAGTGGGTTAGTTTAAGCTTAGCCAATATAAAAAACGTCTGGATAATTTTAGATCGACTATATTAATTAATCAATCTATACTAGTTTTCTAAGAACATATAATATTATAATCACATTAAAAAACCACGAATCCCGTTCCATTTAATGTTTGAGTTTGGTTAGCACGCTTTCAAATCATTGATACTGCACTAAATAAAAAAAAAATAAGTCTTAGACTTTTTGTTCACGTTTTTTTGCAAAATATTCTATTTACAAAAACTGCCTGCGGCAACGATTAAAGTGATCGATTTTTTGCATCTTCATTTTTTCTTATAAATCAACTTTCATTGTGGATTTAATATAGGTGTTTATATTGATAGCCAAAAAATAGAGTTGCGACCAATTTATTGTCCGACGGCAAATTAATGACTCTACATGAATTCTATTTGTACTCACCTAAGTCAGACACAGGTGCTATATGATCGCATTTTTAGATATTTATTTTTTTTAAATTCCTTGGCACTACAGATGTGCCATTTCTATTTCTTCTTTAATTTTTCTCAACACTCGAGGCACTGGTCTTGCACTAACTTTTCATAATGCCGTTTGCACAATAAATCTCTACCTCTGTATAGTGTAGATATAAATCTGTTTAGATTTTCCTCAATCCTAATAGGTTCCAATAGGATTACTCGCCTCGTTCTGAGAGACAACTATTCGAATTGTTCACAAATAAAAAAATTGTTCTCCATATTATCAATCTATTTCCCGAGTCACTTTTAAATTTACACCAATTTTCAGATCTAAAGTAAAAAAAGTGCAAAAGAGAATAAAGTCTAAGTCCCAACAATGCTAAGTCGCATGAGGTTCGAGATGTGAAAAAAAAAAAAACAATTGACGATACGTGTTCGCGCGTCGATCGCCGTCACAAGAAGGAGCGCCCCGCGACGCGAGCATCGCCCGCGATCCGAGTCAACGGATTGTGTAAACGCGCGCCACTCGCTTGGTTGGCGTCGGCGGGCGGGGGCGGCGCGGGGGAGGGTCGCTGGCTCTCTCGCACGCACACATCCACCCCACCGTACACTGCCATCCATTACTAACGTTCCTATTTTGAATACGCGCGTGCCAATCTAGCTCCTATTCACTAGCTATACGACCTGAGGGATGACGAGTGATCCGCGACCGACATGAGATCGTGCGTGTAGAGCGAGAGAGAAACACCGTTCGGCGCAAACGAAAGGGATGGGCGCCGCGTAACGCATGTGTCTTTCGAGTGGCGCTACATTGCATAGTGGCATAGTATCTGACTTTGTAATTGCGCGTACAAAGTGCTGCGTCTTGAAACTCTTATGAAAGAGTTACTGTTCGTACTCTTTAGTTTCAGCTTAATAGTATATTTCAGGCAACATGTGGCTCACAGTCTGGCCGCTAATCGAAATTAATAATTGAAACGTTGCCGCCGTCATGGCCCATCGGATATAACTGGGCTCAATTTACTCCACATTGAAGCCCGCTATCCCTGCATCGTTGTGAATGTTTAATTAACTTCTGACGAATGAGCTCGTAAGCCAGTGACAGATAATTTAGAGGTTCGTTTAAATAAACTGCTACTAACCTTCAGATATACATTTCTAGGGAATTTGTCTAGTAATGCAAAATGTGTTTAGTTATACGACTAATATCAAAATAAAAAAATTGTTGAAGAATAATATGAAATTTCAATTAGAGATATGCCATATAGTACAGGCTATGTGCTTATTTATCGTACAAAAATATACCGCCATTTTCATTCAATTTTCTCGGTCAAATATGGAGGTAGAGAGAAGACACGTTTACACAGTTGATAATGTGCCTCTACACACCCACGGACGTCATTTGAATTTACTAAAACCATATTATTTATTAGATGGCCTGACTTTGTATGGAAGTTGTGTCCGTTTTATATGTCATCTTTTAAACTTGCTTTTACGTAGGCGGCCCGTGATGCACACGTGTTCCTGGCCAATTTGCCGACTTGTCGACTGATTTATTTAAACGAGTTGGGCCCAGTTTTTTTTTTCGATTATAAATTTAATTATTCACAGACGAGATTTTTTGAAAGTTGAACTGACGAGTTTTTTAAATGTTTAACAATGTACCGGCAGAGGCTTATAGTAATTTTCTTAACTAATTGTGTTTAATTTTTTTTTACTTAAATTATACGAAATGATTGCCGCTCAATTTTATGCATAAATTTGTAGTTGCATTTATTTGTGTATTTGAGGTGTCAAGTTTTTTTTTGTCTCTTACAAATTATTTACTAGTATTTTTCAAAAGTATTAAGACATGACTTTGTTGTGAAGTTAATTAAAAGATTAATACATTATGTAAAGAAAAATACTTATGGTATTTACTCATAAATCGTAAGGTAAAGCTGCTATGTATAATGGCATAATGACAATAACAGGAAACTATTAGCTTTAAATATACTGTGTTTTTGTCATGTTATGGTAACGACATTTTTAATAATTGAAATTAAATTATTCTAGGAAACCTATGTATTTTTATTGTTTTTTTTTCTGAGAAGTTTCACCATTTTAGTTTGTAGAGTTTAGTTTATGCAGTTTCAGGATATAGAGTTAGAGTGAACTTGGAATATACAGTTTTCTTTTTGCTATTTCTTAGTACAATATTAAAATTTTATAAGTAGATTATGTACATTGACCTTGTAAGTAGAGGTTTTAGTACGATAAAACTGTCTATCTACTACCTGACAGCCGTTATCGACTTAATCACACGAGATATGCAGCCGAAACTAACAACGCGATAACATTGTTTATTAAAGAAATTTTCAGATAAGAAACACTTTCTACTTCATGTCACAGTTTATTGACATTATTTCATGAGGACTAGATTACAAAACAAGAGGTAAAAATACAGAAGGAAGGAAGGAAGAAAAACATATTTTTTTCACAGTTGTTTCTTTGCAATACGGACTCTACATTTTCGTAAAACAAATAATTTTTAAAACCTATACCAAATTTTTTGCGGAAATTTTTTCTAATTCCTGCAAACTTAGGTGCGAGTGTCAGATTTTGTTTATTTTGAGCACATAAATAAAAATGTACGTACCCTTTTTTCGGCGAATACCTTTAAATATTCTTGTTCACAAAAACCATTTTGGTTAGAACACACGTTAATTTAAAACATCACGACGCGAAACGCGGCGACGTTCAGCCATTATCAAGTTTAGCGGGAAAATACCGTCACCACGACTATGAAGCTATCGAACAAACACATGACGACCACAGATTCTGAAACTAACAACAAGAAAAGAAAATTTTAAATGAATTTACGTAATAAACAAGTATTTTTATTACAAATTCATTGCTTCAAATCTTTTGTAAATTTATAAACCGAACACACTTTGAATATCGAATTCTATCCCCGAACGTTACTCCGGTTTTGCGCGCGGAGTATTCGCTTATTAATCGCAATAATTAGCGGTTATTGTTTTTATCGCGGCGCGAGTGGCCGGCGTCGGCACGCCGCGGCACTGCACTTCAGGACATAATGCCCACTAACAATGTCTCTTTCCCCCTTTACTTCCGCGCCGGCTTTTTACCGAGGGCGCAAGCGCCCCTGACATTTTTTAAACCGCGCCCATGTTTCTGTAATTTCTATCGCACGCAGCACCTTTAGTGAAAAACAGCTTTTTTCGGGCATTTTTTATCTACGTCCCATTCTAGCGACCGCGCGCTACAATTCGCCATCCCCCTCCGTCTAACAGTAGTGAGCGCAGCGTAGAGGCGTTTCACCCTCTCTTTCTAGTAACGCCGCGACGCTACTGACGCCAATTATTTCGCTTCTCTTCGGTATGAAAATGCAACTACCAAATTCTAAAGTTTAATTTTCAACCTTATCACGGTGTCCTAGATGTCATATCTCCGCGCACCTATTGTAGTTGCGCCATTACTATCTAACGCGAAACGTGCAAAGTACCGGCCATTTTTGCGATAAAAAATTCGCTTGCATGCACGTAACCACGCCTCGGTATACACACATATTGCTGTCTATTTTACTCCTTTTTTATTTTTCTGTTGCGGTCTCGTTCTGTTACGCACACACTCACACGACTGCCAAATACTTCGGGACGCGCTCGAACAGCGCCACCTAGCGACCAGTAGCAGAACTTTCATTGAAGGGTAAACTTTCTTCGTAAAAGTAGCAGCACTGAGTGAAAGGGGTGTTTTGCATTAGTTCCCGATTTGTTCGTGCGATTGCAGCGCCGTTTTAGATTTGAACCTATGTAAAGTTAATAATCTTCTATTCTGTAAAATGGTGGCGGATCTACTGGTAAGACCGGTTGACATTTCTCCACCAGCAGAACGTGTCGTGGCTATTTACAATTTAATAAAAACAGATTTAAGATCGATTAGCATTTTATTTGCTCGACCCGCTGATCGGTGCCAGCAGGGGGCGCTGCGGGCCGCCTTCTGAGCGACAAGCTGGATTAACGGCTCTAGAGAAAGAAAAATTGCTACGCAGCTGAATTAATTACCCTTTCTAAAGTCGTAAAGGGAAAATGACCAATAATAATATATCTTTCATGTTTTCTCACTGGGCGTTTTGCAATCAAAATATAATAAAACTCTGCCTTATTTGGAATTCACCAAATGGTTTGTTATTAATTATATAACTACTTTTAATAACTAGACATCTATAGAATTTTAAATTCATGGTGTGTATTATTATATTTAATACCGATTATACAATTGCAAGACCTAAAATATTATTAAATGTTACGCTCTATTTCAAATTACATATTATATTAATAATATTTTAAGGTATTTATAATTTTTGGTTATAAGTATTTAAGTTTAATGATTTTTTTCGATCCAATAATTTTTTACATATATTTTTATACATATCTGGAGGAACGCTTGCAACCAGGTTCGTCAACTTGGGTAGTACCCTACCCTCTATTCCTCTTAACTTTTTTTCCCGTAGAACAAGACTTCCCCTCACAGTCTTTCGGTTTGAAATTTTAGATTAAATTAGTTCAGAATTGGGTTAAATTACATTTTATGTTGAAAACACGTACTACTTTTCTTGTTGGGATTGCAGATTCGCTGCGAATCTTACATGAACACTATAAGCAACTGCAGGGTGGGTAGATGTGATGATATCGTACAAAGCAAGAATTTGTTATAATTATAACATTTTGCAACAAACAAAAATTAAGACTTCAACAGTTCTATAAATATACATTTACTAACAAATGGGTGCAAAATTACATTTCTGTCGATTTACGGCTACAAGCTGCAGGCGGCTAAAGCTATTAGCTGGCTAATTGAGGTCAAACTCGTTGGCGCCGCTTAAAATAAACACTTAAATTTGAGATTAGGGTCAGAGTGGGTCGTTGTGCGCGACTCGACGTGCTGGGAGCTATGCGTGCCATTTATACAGGAGCACTGTGCGTTCAAAGAACATCAATCTGAACCGACAGTTAGACTCCGTGCAATGCTTTTACGTAACGAAAGTAAGCCACTTGGTTCGTATTTTCGGCAAAGCTCGTACAGCTTTTGTGAAACTACACTTTGGTAGAGCCAGCTTGTAGCTATTGTGAAACTCTACATTGGTAGAGCTAGTTTGTACCTTCATGTAAATTTGAGTTAATGAAATCATTTCATTACAAAGCAGTTACAGTTTATTTAACATTTGATTTTCCATAATTAAGATGCAACATAATTAAAATATTTGGACTCATATATATTACATACATACATACATACATACATACTATACACTTACATAATACGCCTTTTTCCTATGGGGGTAGGCAGAGATTACGTCTTTCCACTTGCTACGGTCTTTACATATCTCTTTCGCTTCATCTACTTTCATAACATTCCTCATACATGCTCGACGATTGCGGGTACTTCTGACCTGGCCTCTTTTGAGGACACTTTCGATTTGTTCGAAATATGTTCGCCTATATACTCATATATATATATATATATATATATATATATTATATATATATATATATATATATATATATACTTATCCTATTAAAAAGATTTATGTTCGTTCTTTTAACAAAGAGAGCATTTACGAGAAAGGAAAGTTTATGCTTGAATGCTTTTTCATAGAGAAGTCTTTTTTTAATTAACATATGTACAGTTTAATCAGTATTTACTTGAAAACACACAAAAATTGTTCTTGAATGAATAAGATTTAAAAAAAATATTATTATTATGTCACTAAGGTGATACAGAATATGTTTAACTGACAATGATCCATGACATCAATCACAGAAAGTAAGTTTCAAGTAACTACATTAAAATTCGTTTGTTGTTGTAACAAGGTTTATAAGATTTGCGCGCGCAGATAGAATCCGGAACGGCATGCGACTGCACAACTGACTACTGAAGTATGATCAGCAAAGACTTCATTTCACTCAATTTTATTAAAAACGCAATCTTGTTATAAAGAGTATAAAGTTTTAAAATACAATAAATATAGTTTACCACAATAAGTTAGTTATCTTTATGTTTTCATTTTCACAATTATCTAATAAATTATTAAATAAATTTGTAGAATAATAAAGAAAGAAGGCAATGCGAACACATTTTCACAAATTTCTCTTTGGATCAATTTTATACCCTAACTATCGTAAATTACTCAGACAATGATTACATTAACGAAATGTTTCATGATGTTTACTACATTATCTTTGCGTTTAGCATTGGTACTCAATATTTGATGCGTGTTAGCCAACCCTACTGCAATGTAAAGAAACATCCACTTTTGGCCTTCTTGTCACTTCTTTGATTTATTTGAGTAACTATGAAGGCTTTTTCATGGAAAACCTCTGATGATATTCATTGCAGTACCTACGGAGTATATAGACTCTGCAGAACTGGTAAGGTGGACCGCTGGAATTAGTACATTGATGACGCATGAGGGATCATGAGGCACTTTTTTCAAGAATTATGTGAGGAATTTACCTTATATCATAATCTGTGACTATAAGCATTATATCTATTATATTTATTTAGGGGGAGGCAGTATCCAAGACTGGATAGACTAACAAAATATATAATAACTAAATGATGCCTGCGACTTCGTTTGCACAGGACTAGTATTTTGATTAGCTTATATCAGCTTGGCGTATTATTATATTTGTAAATTCTAGCCTATGTGTTATTTTTGATGTATAAGCTATATTATTGTAGTGTCATAAAAATCCATTCAGTAGTGAGGGAGGCCCAACCCTCCCTTCCCCCCTTTATCCCTTTCGGCAACGCATCTGTGACTCATCTGGTGTTGCGGGTGTTCATGGGCAGCGGTTATCGCTTACCATCAGGTGATCCGTTTGCTCGTTTGCTGCCCTATCCTATAAAAAAAAGACATAACCTCCGTAACACTTACCGTTGCGGGGGTATCCTGGGCACGTTTCGTGCTCCTTGTAAGGATTCTCAGCCTTCCTCTCCCGAGGAAAAAAAAGATTAATAATTATAAATTAATATAAAATAATTTGAATATGCTGACGCTCCCACATCTATATCCCAATACAATCAAGATTGAGTTCACCCAATTGAGTTATGATGGGTCTCGGTGCGGAATGCTGCAACGCCTGCGCCCGCGCACCAGAGCCCAACAATGGCCGCCTTCAAGCTTAGCTGGTGAACGGCTTTGATTGTCTCTATTGCACAATTTTCAACAGGATACAAATAGAAAAAAATATACATTTTGCTTGGAAAGCCGTGGTTGCTTCGTTTGTTGACGTTGACGTTGATTCAAAGTAGTTAATGGGAACTGTATAAAATAACTAAAATATTACGGCCTCAACAGAGACCTTGGAGCAGCGGAGAGACTTTGGCTCTCTGTGTGTTCTTTATAGTAATAATATAATAATAATCTTTATTTTACTCACACATAAGATATTGGATTAGAAAAGGAGGCTATATAATAATAATTTTTTTACAACTAAAACCTAAATGTGAGAGTCTGGAGTCTGAAAAAGGATGAACCTGCGCTACAGACACCTCTAGACATTAGACATTAATATGTTTTATAACAAACTTAAATGGATTACAGTAAACAAACAACAACTACAAATTACAAGATAATAGGCTCTTTAACGGAGAGTGCTCTGAGGAACTATTTGCAATGGTGCCTTCGTCACCTTTTTACCATCGCACCACCCGCCACCGCAGTAGAGTTCATCCATATCATCTGGAACCGATCTTGTCTAGTACAGTACGGTTTCAGCGTTCATTCCTTCCGCGTACATGCAAACTCTGGAATGAGCTCCCAGCTGCGATGTTTCCTGAGCGCTACGATATGTCTAACTTCAAACGAGGCTTAAAAAGAGTATTTCTCTCCAGGTAGGCAGCGGCTCAGCTGTCCCCTGGCACTGCAGATGTCCATGAGCGATGGTTACCACTTACCATCAGGTGGGTCATTTGCTCGTCTGCCAACGTATGGAATAAAAAAAAAATAGTGACAATATTAATTAATAATAAATACTTACACCAATTAGCCTAGCCCAGAGGATCTGTAGGGCTTGTGTTATAGGATATAGAGTACCGGATAGACATACATATATAAATGTTTTTGGTACAAATATATGTATATTAACAACCACGACTAAGGTACAAATGCATTACACAACTTCTGCCCCTACTGAGACTCGAAGCCAGGACCTCAGAGATGGCCTTTAAACCAGTGTACTAACTCCTCAACTACGGAGGTCGTGAAAAATAGGTTGTTGTATAAAAAATAAATTTTTATGAGCTCCTAAAACACCATAATATTCTCGATTAATTAAATGTCACCACGGCTTCTTTTCTTTTTGGTAAAATTGGTAATAAGGAAGAATATGGATGGCCACATCATGACAATCGTCATATTGTTATGACAGAATTTTGTCACGTTTAACCTATTATATCTATTTTCAAATCGCAAACTTGAATACTTGACCATTATTATAGCATTTTAATTTATTTGCATATTTAATTTGAGAGTAGAATATCCACGAGAATTTGGTTGCAACGTTAGTAAGTCCTTAAAATATTAGCAATATTGTTGAACAAATACGATTACGCGTAATAATAGCTTTGCATAATTTTTTCTTTGCAAATACAAAGGTCTCAAAAATATACAAAATTAAAAAAAAACGTGATGATCGTATTATTTAAGAAGTGAATATTATGTTACATATTTAATACAAAGATCTCAAAAATATACAAAATTCATGTTGTACACACATACATAAGAATATAATCTGGTCTGCTATGTATAAGTGTACTGTATAAGAACAATGTATCTAAAATCGATTGTATTCTGTTTTGTGTGACAAATCTTTATATATAAAAATGAATCGCAAAATGTGTTGGTAAGCGCATAACTCAACAATGCCTGGACCAATTTGGCTAATTTTGGTCTTGAATTATTCGTAGAAGTCCAGAGAAGGTAGGTAGCAGGTAGAGAAAATTTTAAAAGAATCTTGACAAAGTGTAAAATCAACATCTTTCTATACTCCCATATACAAACAATTTGTATTAATACTTAAAAGCCAATTTGAACCTTTGGCAAAACAATCGAAGACAAAAAAAGTGACGTTAGTTCTGTCAAACAAAATGTCATCATATGTCATTTCAAGTAGGAACAAAAAACTGCCACTTTACAAATCTTTTTGACAGGACGAAGTCTGTCGGGTCCGCTAGTAAATAAATAAATAGATTCCTCAAAAATCAAAAATTGCATCAGAAGTACAGAACCGTTTTAGTACTCGTACCAAACTACATACATCAGTCTAATTTCAATTAGGCTAAGTTCACAGTTCAGAGAAAAACAAACAGCAATAATACACAACCCGAATGTGAGCTGGAATAACTGCACTAGATTAGTTGAACGTCACAATTACCACCAGGTTTTGAAGCGTTTCTCGAAATCATAATTGGGGTAATCACCGCATTCATAATTTCTCGGTAACAGCTTACTGAGTATATAATTTTGCTGCAAGTTATTTTAATTGCTCATGCTTGCTAAAATTGTGTTTGATTGCTAACATATGTCTGTTGACTTTTGTGGACAGATTACGAATACTTCGTATAAATGCTTCATGCTTTCGTACTGCTTACTATACCTTCAACAGTTATTTTACTCGTTGCATTTATATGTATAATAAGGAATTTCAAACTGTGGACCTTTTTAAGAATTCTATTAATTCACTGAAAAACTATCGGTATCATCACCTAACTCGTGAATAGTTATTACCCGAATATATACCCTATACTATACATATATTGTCAGCACTGTCTGATCCTTTTTCCACTCAAAATATATCGCACTAATAATACAATAGTGTATCTACTCAAAACGTCGTACTTGACATAATACTATAAACACACGCAAAATTTGATTCCTCACGCGTGATCAAGACCGTCGTTCGCTTAGTGCAAAAACAGAATAAGGATAAATTAAAAAACTTATGTGACAGTTATTCAATTTGCAACTATTACATGAAGTGAGTAATAAGGTTTTTGTTGATTCTGAAAAATGTTCGATTTTCAGTTGATACACCATTGTATTATTAGTGCGATATATGTTTTGTGTAAAATTATTACTGTTGATACACTAATGATGAGGTAATAACTACAGATTCCCCAAATATGTACATAGATATTATCAAAATAGCGTGTAAAACTAAGTAAATACTTACATTAAATACTCATAAGGAAATATCGTTAGCACATGGAAATTAAGTTATCGCAGACAATCCATTGCGTGTGGATTGTAGATTATTAAATAAATAAACACCTAAATAGGAGAACACACGCGAATGGAATAATAGGAATTACAAGCTATACACAGGAAATAAAACATTTATTCAGATGGCATTTTTGCATTCTGCCCATTCTGCATTGGCATTCTGCTCCCTCTGATAGGTCACAATAACGTTTCATGCTTGTGTACTTTACAACGAGGGAAGAAACATAGCTGTTAAGCCTGAGAAGAGATTTTGCCTCTTTATGTGTATTACGCTGGAGCTTATGTGGTTTTACACAATGGGGTTTCAGAGGAATTTCCTGTCGCACACGCTGCAATTATGGACAATATTTGTAGAAATTCACTCATGATGGGAGTAGTTTTAAAAGGATCAGCTATCGCTATTTGGCAGGCCGTAAGTCTCTTTGTCTAGTTCTTTCTAGTACATTTAAGCGAGTTGGTTTGACATCCGTAAGTTAATGAGGATATCTATTACTCCGATTGGCTTATAGTCTGGAGGTGAAAACAGTACTTTTCACATTACATGCAAAAAAAAAGTTAAATTAATAATCGACATGATTGAACATATTTCAATATCCCTGAACTACAGTCGATTTTATATAATTAACAAATTACAAATTTCTTGCAGTAACTTTATTGGCTTAATCAAACACAGAAAACAAATTATTTACATACTCTACATACAGAGTAGGGTCCCCAGTCAATCCGCGTAACACAGAATATCGTCGACCCAGGCACGTCCTTTCTGACCCTCCCGACTCATTGACGCTGGCTCTTCAAGCCTTGCGTGAGGCGGCATCTGCGCCGCCATCCCTTAGTTAGTCCATACTTCGCAGCTTGCTGCACATGTACGAGTAGGAACCATCATTTCAAAGCCGGACCCACTTGGCGTACTGAGCCTTCTTTCGCGCATATGTCCTCTTCGGAGGGCAGCGCTGACGTACCCTCTTCTGAGGGTGCGCCAGCCATTCCATTCAAGCCGTAGGGCCATTAGGGCCAAGGCTAGGCTGAGTTTAGTCGGTAGGTCTGTGTGGTCGAGCCGCCTCGACAGCACCAGGAGTCCAGGAGTCCGACATAAGCAACGCATCCCTGCTTGCCTGTTGCGTTGGTATCCATGAGGATTCTCAGCCTCCTCTCCTGAGGGGAAAAAAAAAAACAAAGTGGGGTTAATTGCAAAAAGTATTAAACCAGTAGAAAGAGTAACAAATATCCATCCATACATACGCTTATTATATTGGTAGGATTCCCTTGTGTTGTTTTATTCTTAAATGGAATACTTTGATCCATTTCAATATCAGTACGCCTCTTACAGATTCTATGAAGATTATATCTACAACTTCGTTAGTATTTACGATATCCACTGTTTTACAGTAGTTGTCATTATTAATGGCGATGACTCAATGAGTTTGCATCGGACCATACCATCTACTTCACATTGGAATAAGGAAGTTCTTAACAGCAATTACCTTCAATAGTTGTCGCACAAAGAAATTGTTTTCATAATTGTCACTCAGCGCAGTGAATTATTCATCTCATCAGAACATTGGATTGACATCATTAGTCGCTGATTCACGAGAAGCACGTGGAAATTGTTCTCTGGAAAATAACTGAACACCTTATGTAACTGGAGATCGTGAGTGCATTTCTCATTGTAGCAAATTAGTAATGAGCACCTTTCCTGCGTGCGTCGCGGGTTAACGGCGTCGGGAATCAGCTGATCTAAGTTCTTTGTTTACATATTCTACATTAAAAATAAGTTTATTTGTTTCATGAGTTTAATAAATTTAGAATGCATATCAAGTCGACGTTTCTGGCTGAAATGATGCTAATGACATTTTGGAAGATAACATTTAAATTACACATCAGATTTAAAAAATGTTTTCAAAATTTGATAGGCATCTATCATTCTTCTTCTCAACTTTTTTACTGTATACAAAATAAAATACACCTATGTACAATTGTTTCCATTTATATAATGTATGGTGACCAATTAGTTGGGCAATTATAAAAATTCCATTAAAATGACAGATTTTCACACCTTCCAATACTGAACACGTTAGAAAAAATTCATGTGACGTTTATGTAATTTAGTGATAAATTTAATAAAAAGTTTAAAACACTTCGTCAAACAGTAAATTAATGTTTCACTTTAATAAAACTACAGAATTCTTAATGAATAGAATTCATATGTAGAAAAGATTTCATTTAATATAGTAATCACAAGGGAAACTACTCACTACAGTAATTTAACATTATCACACACCGAGGAGCAGGACAGGAAGTTAAATTTCTTAAGAAGTGATGAAGATCATAAAAGTGAAGCCAATCTTGTTGAAGATAAATACTTAGAATTTTCTAGAGTTCTATGACCATCAATCATGTCCAATCACATTCTTTCTATAGATCAATAGCAAACCTCTGCAACCTTGGATAGTGAATGAATTCTTGTCAACACAGCTAAAGAATGTCATTAAAGTTTGTTCTGATTTACCAACATGCAATGCAGCAGTTTCTGATCTATTTGACTCTTTTGATTTTGATATAGAGCTTAGATTTGCAGAGCTAGTGATATATAATACGAAATTGACGCGACATTCTGGTATTGCAAATCACGCGTTCGTGATCAAAGCATTAAAAGGCCGTGCGTCGAATGCATATGCACTAACATTAGTTTCGCTTATTGAAGTTTATTAATAAGAGATTTATGGGTTGAGGAAATACTGAATCACACGGAACATGTCACTCAGGTTTCATCGACACACTCAATTAATAAGAACATGTTTCAGACACTAACGATTGTTTCATGATATTAACAATATCATGGAAAAAATAAAAGTATTAAAATCTTGAAAATAGTAGTAACTTAACTTGTTTGTTGATAAACAATCTTTTGGATTTCATCTTACTGTATGGTAACTAACGATAACACCAAAAATAGAATAGAACTTCTTTTCAGATTTCACAATAACAGAATCAATATTAAAAATTTATTCTCCAAATGGGATTTTTACAATCCAGACCACACCAGTAGGGTATATCTTACCTCCGGACAGAGTCGTCAATTAGAAGCTCTAAATAAATAGTCTGAACCCAACTTCCTATACAAGTTCAAACAAGTTCATATTATATCTATTAACACTATAGCATCATTATGTTATTTACTATAGTCAAAATAACAAAAAAACTTTATATCGTATTTTTAATGAAAGTGTTCTTGAAAGAACTTCCTTTGATAAAAGCGAGCAAAAAAGAGAATTGGAAGACACTCATCTATCAATTATAATCATTGTTAAGGAAAATGAATTAAATAAAATTTCAAATCGTAAAAAGTTATATAAATATTTACTTCTTTTATCCATATAATTTCAACATGGAAACACAACATGGAAACATTCATGGGAAAAAAAGTAATTTGATGTTAAGCCGAGTGGCATTATCAACAAAGACTAATCTCCTGTTTGGTCATCGTTTGCTACCATTTAAACTTGCTAAGAAACTATATATGGCAACCTGAATATGAACAGGGAATAATAATACGCAGATCAATCATACTTATGGAATTATGCAAAGTCAATAATAGGACATGTTCTAATGATAGGCGTGCGTATGATCGTAACCTGTAAAGTTGCGACACCAATTGGATCACTCCAGTTGTCGTCTTAGTGGCATTAATAAGATGAGCCTCTGGTCTATAATAGATTATGACACAAAATAATATAATAGGTTATGCAAAGAACTTAAACATTGGAGAACTTGAGCAGGTGATATAATGTACGGAGATTATTAAGTAATAGATTTGATTGAACACCGCTTATTGTGACAGCGAAACAGAAATCACATCACAAGAAACTTGCTACTCATTTCCAATCATAAAAGTGTGTTGTTATCGAGCCATATGCAGCGTGTTCAGGGAAAGTTGAGCAAAACTCAATTGAAATGCAAAGGGTCCAGATTTTGGCATTGTTCACGTGAAAATATTTGACACGAGAGCCTTTATTCCATAAATCTTGTACATTTTATTATCTAGTATATTGCTTATTGATGATTTACTCATATTATTAATGCATGAACATTCCTTTTACGAGAAAAAATTCAAACTTTTATATGATGTATATTCAAAACGAACAAATCGACTTAATTTTGTAATAGTATTTCTAGTAAAATTTCCCATAATCTAAAATAGAACATCGAACAACTATAACTTATTCATCATAAAGCAAAGGGCCAAATATGATGATCATTAAAAGGTAACTGCAATTTAGTATGAAGCGAGGTTCAGTAACAAATTCTGAGCAGAAACTGTCATTACTGAAGATTAATGAAAAAATCGAGATATCTCTGGATTACCTATTTTTGTTGTAAAATAGCCGTCTGTGCGGCATATCTGGCATAAAGGGTAAATTTACTGGGTACTGTGGTTTTTGTGCGGGTTCCAGATTTACTGCGTCCTGAGTCCTGTGTCCACCCTTGGAATCGCTTAAGTCCATGAGCAGCGGTTAACGCTTCACATCAGGTGTACCGCTGCTCGTCTGCCACGTACGGCATAAAAAAAACACAATACGAGTATATCTGAGCTGGTAATGCTTCTCCAAATCGTCTGGATAGAACGCCAGCCTACTGCATGATTTATGGAGACAGCATACCTTCAAATGAACTAAATACCTTTCAATTAATTTAATTCACATGTTTATGTTTTGGATCCTGTAACCAAGACCTTAATTTAATTGTTTATTAATAAATTAATTACTTTAAAAAGCGTTGAAATCACCGATGTCTATCTGTGAGTCTAGTGTATAATTTATCACGGTAACTTGAATTTAAGAAAACTATATTTAGTTATTTATGTGTAGGTATGTATATATGAAAAATTCTATGTCTGCGATAGATACATATCATCCAAGCCAAGCTTACGAGTATAAAATACTTCATTTCTTGATCATATAATGATAAATTTAACTAAATAAATTCTTTAAGGAAATCGTAAATAGTCTTATAGAAGCATTTCGTTAACCCGAGCTACTAACGATCTCAGACGAAACGACTTCAAGCAAATCAGCGCATACTTGAAATAATCATCGCTTATGTTATCTGCCGCATGCCTCTTTCGTCAGTTTTATCTGAAGCATTAGGAACATTCCGTTTTAACCAAATCGGGAATTGTATCCGATAAAGGGCTTGTGTCGCAAGCCGCTGCAACACAAATAACTTGATTAAGGCTGACAGCGCGATCTGTTAAGGATGCAGACATTAATCCTAATGGATGCTGCGAGTGCATCAAACGTCAAAAGAACGATAAAAGTATAGGACTATAGATGGCAGGAATACAAAAACTGTACCCCTCTTCTTAATAAATTTATTTATCTCGCTTTCTATTATTTTAGAACTTGTCTTTCAATTGATTATTAGATTTTTCATGGTGTAAGCATCTGAATTTTGGACAATCAAGGACACAACGTATTAACCATCGATCTACTTTAAAGATATCTTAAGCATAAAGCAAAATGACAATTTCAGACAGGTGCATCTAGAATTATCTTCAACTAAGGAGTTTATCTTCCAACTAAATCTTGGAACATGTTATTACATCGATATAATGAATCCGATGATAGTAACTTTCTCAAAAGCTCTTCCACTAAGAAAATCACCCGCTCTGTGTGGAATTCAATAACAATTCAATCAAGATCGGGTGATGAAATCACTAAAACATGAAGATGTTTAATGTATTTTGGTGGAAATGAGAACAGCAAGCAGTCATCATTAACAAAAATATCAAAATAGACATTTATCAAACTTTTATCGCTACTATTTTGAGATCATAGTCATAGAAGATCAGAGATATCTAGTTAAATTCATGTCGCGTCTAAGGCGACCAGTAGCTCGAGACCTCTAAGGTGTATGCGAGCTCTCCTCATTTGTATTGTCCTTTTGTGGGTGACGGGAGCAGCCGGGGTCATTCTTCGTTGGCTACTAGGAAGTTGACAGCTTCCTGATAGAAATCAGATTGAGTTTCAGCACAATTATGCACAGCCCGTGGGAGTGTCGCTTATTGTACGCACGCTTGTTGTACGCACTAGGATATAAATCAAAAATATTCTATTTGCGGAAAGCCTTTCTCATTTGGCTCTGTTGTTACATTTTGTTTATATTATGGAACCGATTATTTTGTTATAATACATTTTCGGATAAAATGCTCTTTCCAGTTTTTCAACTTCACAATCATTCTCCAATTGGAATCATCAACAAAGTAGTTCACATATTATTTGCAAACTTCCATCCTGGTTGCTAGTTTCCGATTCGAAAGGTAAGTTTTTTGGAGGGATACTGAAGCTGCAGTTGGCTATATTCAGCTTTATCTTGAGTGTGTTTATGGAAGGTGCATGAACAGAAGGTTCTGCATCGTGTCTGCTAGCGACTCCGGCGCCGCCGTTCCGGCGTCATTACGGTCGAATAAAAAAGAGTCGACCCAAATTAAGCGCGCGTCTACTAGCTCGGACGCTTAAGATCGCTGTGTAGTAGAGGGTAGTATAACTGAGTACTGTGATTGTATATCTTATATCTCAAATTAGTAACGTACTTACATCTTGAGGGGGTTGCAGAGTTGCTGCGAAACTTACAAGAATCATCTGTGCTATAGGCCACTATATCCATTTAAGATGTGGATAGTCTGTTTATTTGCCGTTAAGGTTGCGTATAAAAACTTAATAATTGAAAAAAATCACTAAATCACCAAATACTGGGTATTTAATGTATAGTATTAACTAACGGACCCGACAGACTTCGTTCTGTCAAAAAGATTTGTAAAGTGACAGTTTTTTGTTTCTACTTATTTTATAGTCAGGGCAAAAAATTCTCATGTATAGAACCGTCACCCCGGTGGTAGGGCGTTGTGATTAAAAAAAAATTAATTGCAAAAAAGGTCCAAATGAACTATTTACATTTTGTGATTATTCAATTTTGGAACGTGACGTTAAAACCTCCAACGATGTATTCTGTGCCCTAACGCACACATGCGTACTGTTTTGATAGATATGATTTTATTTTTTAATATAGCGTTAATAAAGCGCAATTTGACACACACCCCTACAATGCTTAGACAACAGAGTGCTTGCAATATGAACTTTATACAATAACAATAAAGCTCAAATTGACTGTACGTTTTAGTTAGAAAACGTTTGTATGGAAAAAAATGGGCTGTTTTTAGGGTTTTCCGATAATTACTCGAATTTTTCTCGACGTTAAAACCATCCTTGAACTTCAACGAACATTGTGAAAAAAGAATTGGCCAAATTGGTCCAGGTCCAGGTTGTTGAATTATGCACTTACCAACACATTTTGCGATTCATTTTTATATATAAGAAGATGTAGGTATTTAATGTATAGTAAATTATAGAAGTAAATTATATCTAATATGAAAAATTTGTACAAGTACATTTCCGTTAGAGGCACTGCACAAACTTTCGATATAAAAATTTACTCAAAACAAACAAATGGAAACTCATAGTAGCCACTTTGAAATCATGAGCTACCTTTTTCAATACAGAATCATGAGATATAATAATAAAAACTCAATCAATCTGTCAACAAATCTATCAAATAAAATGTAAGCTTTATTTAATTGCGTTTCAGTTAAACCACATAAACTCCTATTCAAAATTTACGCAATCGATATCATAACAAACGAATAAAAACACTTTCTAACATTACAGACCTAAACACAATATCATGTATTTTAAACATTTATAAATAAATAAATAATAAATAAATATTTGTAACACTTACACCAATTAGCCTAGCCCAAACTAAGCTCTATTAGGCTTGTGCTATGGGATCTAGGGTAACGGATAGACATACATATATTATACATATATAAATAATTTTTATTGAAATATATATCAACAACCATGACTAAGGTACAAATGCTCGCATTCATCACACCCGGGATTCGAACCCGGGACCTCAGAGATGGTGACACCTTGAAACCAGTGTATTATCCACTCGACTATGGAGGTCGTCATTTAACTATCGCAGTTCCTATACATGGGGTATGAAGCTACTTTAAGTTAAAATATTTAAGTATAATTGAAACTCGCAAATACTGCATATTTTATAGTATTTAAACTTTATAGACTACTAGATGGAAGCTCTCGTATATCTCCCACGTAAATAACGATAAGACCGAAAATGGATAAACGCTTTAACTCAACTACAGGCGAGAGAGAGGTGAAATAACCTAATTGTACCTTTTGATAACTACAACGCAATGATGTAGCTAGTTAGGTTAAGAAGGTCTACTATTGACCTAATCAAACAAGACAATCTATTACTTAAGTATAGGCACATAAATAAATCGGAATCTCGAATAAGTTGCCTGTCAACAAAACTATACACAGAAATCTAAATTCGATCTCGTAATCCGGTTGGTAACGAGGAACATTCCACGAGTACATAATTCCGCGCAGCCAACACTTGTACGAGAAATCGCTACCACAATAGTCATTCAGTTTGCTTGACGTCGCATTCGCAACTTGCAACTGTGGTTTCCCGATGTATACAGACAAGGTAACAATTAGTTTTCCTTCCATTTAAGCCGTAGGCCCCCTATAGCCAAGCCTCAGGCTGAGTTTTGTCGGTATGTCATCGCGATCAAGCCGCCTTGATCGACATAATCACCCTGGTAGTTGCTTGTGGTTGTATGCATGAGGAGAAGGATTGGATAGAATAGTTACCAATTATAATGACGGCACAAAATTATGCATTGGACAAATATTTTGTATGACCTGCAGAATTTTTTTCCGGTTTGGCCGTTTATACATGGGAGATTTTGTTTGTAATTGAACTCACGATGCAGGATAAAATGATAGCTCGCGGCGGCATTGTTTTTGTATAAAAAAATAATAAACTGTGGTTTGAATAAAGAACCTATTTATCATAGCAGAATGTAAAGTTTAATTTTAGCTAGTAAATAACTAGCCTACGCCAGTGGAAATAGAATCACCAACTTGTATTTGACACTGAAATAAAAAAAGTGAATCCAAGAACAAAAATAATAAAATTAAATGAGATGCGATACACTTCGGTACTCGCAAATAATGGATTCACATAAGAAATAATAAAAAAGATCATAATAAAAGCTTAGCTTAGCCACAGTAGCTTAACTTAAGCTAACCTCAGTCGTTCCTTTGCCTGTGGACCAAGCTTTGTCAGAATGCTAATAAGCCTGTCACACGAACAAATGAATACAAAATGCAGCCTTTAGTGATACGGATATTATCTAGCATTCAATGCGTAACCATAATCAAAATATGCAATAGTGATTAAATTTATTATTTGGCATACATTACATAGACAAAGATTTTCACATATATGACTTTTGATTCATATATAGGTTAGTCAAGGCTTAGAATAGACTTTACTTTCCATGTGTGTTCTACCGCTTGCACAACGGGTAATGTTCCGAAGAGTTGTTTGATATGATGTCAACGGCCACGCTCTATCATTACACTGTTTGCCATCGCCAAGGTGTTCATTCTCACACGCTGAAGCTCATGCACAGTACGGTTTCAGAGGAGTATCCTCCCACGCGCCCTTCGACTGTGGAATGAATAGTTTTTCCCGGGGAGTACAGTATGAGGTTCTTCAAGAAGATAGTAAATAGATTCTAGAAGGTTCGACAATGTGTTGTAATGCTGCAGGCATCCTTAGGCTACGGTGACCATTAGGCAGGCCGCCATTCTTTTTGTCTTTTATATAGAAAAATACATTGTCTATTTCTGCCGCAAAGCAGCAATTTTTTGGCTACGTTCAGGTATAAAAATAAAATGATAACTTTAGTAAACATGTGGGGGTTGCAGACTCGTTTCAAGTGAAGTATGCAGCATTATTTCTGATTATGATCCTACGAAATCATTAGGACCAGGCTCAATGTAGACTTTACTTGACAAGAATGTCTTTCCTCCGAGTTTGATATAATCACTCGTGGCCAGTCACCTGTCTGATAGGAATCTCTGCCTTCTCACACGAGTAAAAAGAGTCAATTTAATTTGAGTGACCTCCAGAGTAAATATATTATCCGATTAACAAAACAATATTACTACCACACGATATACTGTATAAGCAACTGTTTGCATTTCTAATATGAAAATGTTTGTGCAACAACATTATGTATGCAGCTCGTGTAACCGTCTATTAATAAAGATATTGTATGAATAAGAAGCGAGCTTTGCGGCATGAATCACAATGACGAGGCCGTTTACCATGTAAAGGTGACTGAAGATTTCCTAGGCTGCCTACGACGTTCGATTCGCGTTCTCGGTTTTTCTTTCGGATGAAGTATTTCTGCCAGATGCGTGATACTCAAGTGGCTCAAATCTGTATATAGCTCTACTTTGCCTGATGGATGGTGCTTAACCGATCATTTTGACAACGAAATCATTCTAACCAGGACGGTTAACCCTTAACCCCTAAAACAAGATAAAGTAACCGTGTGATCGATTTGGAATTAAAATCGATAATTAACCGAGGACTCCGAAACAATCCAAAGAATTACAAACCTTAAAAGCCAGCAGGAAACTGGCAGTGAACACACACCGAAATACAGGTAGACTTGTTTCCTTTATAAATACACCTAATCGACTGGGAAATATTTAATATTTTTTGCATGTCAACAAATATATATACTTCCCCAATGATCCAAAAATGAAACCAGCAAAGTCCCTTTCCTTTTAACTTTTTCAAAAAATCATCAAAGAGACGGTAGCTTCAAAGTAATTTGGACCAAACATTCATATCAAGATTACATGAATTCACATAAAACTACCCTTCGATAACTATAATACTTTGGACTTAATACTAAAATGGCTGCTTAGGGCTGGTTTCACCAACTGCACATAGCTTATCTGATTTTTGACATAACTTTGTATATGGAATTTATCAAAATATCTGTCAGATAGTCAGATATGATAGTAGTCTGATAGATAGTCAAATATCTAGAATTTGTTTGTGGGTAATGAAACAGGTCCTAAATCACCTAATATTATTTAGGCGCTGTTATTATGTAAATCACATTCCTATTATGTGTCAATTGTAAAATAGTTTTTCCGTCACCTTCTAATTGTGGTTAAAAAATATATTATTTGTCTAAGCAAAATCCATTCAATGAACAATATTTCGGACTTTAGTTGCTGTAATTGAAATGGGAGATCCGGGATCAATTCAGCCATGTACCAATGAATTCATCGATTTTCAAATTTCATCTGTACATTTATTCTATGTATTGGCTTCGACGACCTTGAGGCACACAAGAAGGAAAACATCCTGAGATCCAGGTTATATGTTATTCACTATTATAAAATCCTAAGTACTATTATCTTCTTCATCTAAGATGAAAGGAAAGATCGTGGGGCAATCTGCATACATCTACAAAGAAATTTAAAGATGTATGTCAAACCGACCAATCCGCCATAGGCCAGCTAAAACCTAATCACCTTAAGGTAGAGTAGGCTCTTAAACGCCTCAAAATATTTGGTAACATTGTAACTGTTTAGTCATAAAAATCTAACTCGAGCAATAGGTTAGGCAATTAATATCATAGCCCCTGAAATGACTAGATCTTCGATCGATCACCTGGTTGTATTTTGATTCTGTTAATCCCACGCAAGGATGATAGCATACACCCTTCATTAACCAGTTTCTGTAGAAAAAATAAAAATAAATCTTATTCTTGCGCAGATTGGTGTAGCATTTACACGAATTCACGATGAATGCGATCACACATCCTTAGTAGTTATTTTAAAAATTATAGTGATGCTGATCTCTTTGTAAGTTATCTATCTGTCAATGGATATAACTTTTATGTTGTTGGGAAAATGTGTAACTGCATACCCTGCGCTTTGGGAAAGACGCACGGGCTCTCCGTGAGCTTTGGCGGTTCTTGTCAGCCAATGCCAACGACATACCGACTAAAAATCAAACAATGCTCCTCACATGTGCCTCGGCTTGATCACCTCCATCACCACCGCGTCCTCCGCGGAGGACACGCCAATGAGAGACGCATGCAGAACAGGACATGGAAACTCTGATAAACAATTCCATGATCTCGTCGGCTCAACAAATATAACCTATGTCGGTAAAATCTACTTTGTAATTAACAAGAAAAAGTTTTAATTTAAGTTTAATGCTATTACAAACGGATATCGTGTTTCTTTTTTAATATTATATGTACATTACTATCGCTTTCTATTTTGATAGAAGTTGTTGCGTAAAATAAATTTTAGTAAGGGAATTATTAATATTAAAAGTCTGCAAATTGACTCAACCACGTTTCAGTCGAGTTAAACCTTGACGTATATTTGAATGCAACAAAGGAAAAGGTGTGCAACTAAATATTAAAAACACAAACAATAATAGCATGGTATTAGCAAGTTATTTTTAATGGTGCATTTGTCGAGCCCACGTTCTAACTGCCCACGTCAACTCCTATGACCTTGAGAAACTTCCATTAATCTTAATCGTTGGTATCAGCACTATGCCAGGGAATGTCAAGATATTGGTATAGTAGGTCGCAAGATTTGACATAAACTTGATGTCATTTACTACAATATCGGAGCTGAGATCATTAGGTATTTTATTTTTAATGCAATCATTATGAAATTCGATATTATCGAAAAAGGAAAAGAAAACAAAACAGCATTGTTTAAGCTTAAGAGTGTCAAATGAGATACCCAAATTTCAACCTACATACTTGGCAGCATAGAAGCACTTATTAAGAAAAAATGTTTTGAAACATTTTTCAAAAGCAAATTACTTACTGTATGAAAGGGTTTTTAGTAGGGACTATTTTAAACCTTTGTTTACTAAACGAATGGGATATCTCGCAAAGAATACTGTTAAAGTTCAAACATCCAACAGTATTTTCAACGACCCGCAGCTGAAAGCACCTGAAAAAGGTACGTGGGCAGCTAACCTCATAAAATCATAGCTTTCTGCATAAGTCGTGCTACCTCAAAGGGCCGCGTGTGGGCTCAGCCCTGATTGCGTCTTTCCTTCATTCTCCAAAGCGCAAGATAATTTGTTTTTAACGATTTTCATTGAGCACTCGCTTTGATTGATTCCGATTCGACACTACTTGACAAAGATGCAAAGTTAACTTATCCAGTCATTTTATTGCCTATCTTATTCTACAAACAACACAGTAATACTTATCAACAGTGCTTTATACAATTTAATAAATTATGTTTATAATATAATGTAATAAATTACATTGATCAACATGATTCAAAAAGTATTTTCTTCATATAATTCAATAATTTAGGAAGAATCGCTACTTTCATAATAACTTTTACTTTTGAATGTCTTTTTTACCTGATCTTATATTTATAAAGGTCTCAAGTAAATGACACTTTAAAATGAATGTACAGACGCCAACACATTGTTGCCACGAAATATATATTTTTCTATATGTTATTCAACTCTGGGCTTTTGATTAGTTTGATGTATTATACTTACCCAAGAACAAGTTGCTAGTTTTATGGAGGCTGTAAATTGGAATGGCAACTTTAATTCCTTACTAATAAAACCCAAAAGTTTATAAGTATAGATGTTTGTTACTCTTTCACGTAAAAATTACTGCATGAATTTTAATAAAACTTTACAATAATATAGCTTATACATAAGAATAACACATAGGCTGCTATTTATAAAGATATACGTTACACTAATATAAGCTACACGAAATATTATTCCCGAGCAGACGCGCTGCGGGCTCTAGCTGTAACAGTGCAGTTGTTACATGCCTTATGTTGCCTATGGTTAGTACTTATTGCCTATGATTAGGAATCCTGGCCGGTTTTATTTCTTTCGTTTATGATTTTGGTTTGTCAGTCAAAATTCAAAAGATGTCTATTTGCCAACGCAAATAAGTTAGGCTGACACACACTATGTTTCGCCGCCGTATCAAATCAATCAGATATATAAATTCTACAAAAATGTATTCCATATTGCCAATATTGAAGAATTAATTTAATATAACAATTATATATTTTCATCATCTTTTTACGGCAACTAGAGGATTTTATGTATTTTATAGTTTTTTTTTACAATAGTTTTATATTGTTTCAGACTCTTCTTTATTGCACCTTTCTATTTACCATTTTTAAATAAACCAACCTCAAGCAGCAAACCGTCGTTTGAACATTGTTGACTAAGAACCTTACCCACGCTCTACCGAGCACCGCGACATAGCTACTTATACAGAACTCTTTTGTTGTTTTTCGGTATGAAGTATGGAAAGATTGAAATTGCCAAATTCTTTATTCAAGAGTCAGTTTTGACAGGTGTCATCGTTATAGTATATCTGTCAAAACTGTGATATTTTGACACCTGTCAAAACGGACATAGATTGTGAAGACTTTTCGCACTGCAGCTATGAAATGCGTCGCACGTTGGCAATATTAATCGTGACTGCAACACATACTGTACAGATATTATGTGCAAATTACAATATGGCCGGCTATTGTCGTAAAAGGCCTGAATAACCGACTTGACACGTACTCAAATGTCATCTCGTAATATGATTCACGCTTTTAATATGGGCTTTAATATCACTAGGTACATAGTTTAAGTCGCTATCCGCCGTCTGTCTGCCCTATGTATGCTTAGACCTTTAAAACTACGCAACGGATTTTCATGCAGTTTTTTAATAGATAGAGTGATTCTTAAGGAAGGTTTATAAGTATAATACATGCATAATATAGTAGAGAAACATTGATAAATTGAGAGGTTTCTAATGTGATGTCGTAAATAAGCACGTTTTTTTTGCGCTCTAAGCAAAACATGTGTGTATTGTCTAATGACTAGAGATCGGATAATTGGATGCATATTTACCTAAAGTTAGTTTAAGACAAAGTATGGAAACGGCTTTTTATTGTTTTGTTAAATAAAAATTTCGGGATTGCGGAATTGGACTAGAGATCAGATAATTGGATGCATATTTACCTAAAGTTAGTTTAAGACAAAGTATGGAAACGGCTTTTTATTGTTTTGTTAAATAAAAATTTCGGGATTGCGGAATTGGATAGCCGGATGTTTATTTATTTACCTAATTTAGTTTTTGATAAAGTATGGAACTGTCTTTTTATTTTATTTCCATAAATAAAAATCCCGGAATTCCGGTACTGTAGAACATTTTGGTAATGCAAAACTAGTCGGTAATATGAGCTTAGAGACGACGTTACATGAAGGTTAGTTTCAGTTCCCCGTGTGATTTGTGAGTATATAGAGTTATATAGTACAGGTATATAGAGTTTTAGAGGAAGAAAGTCGAGTGTTAAATTAAACAATAAAACAATCGTACATTCATAAATCGCACGGGGAACTGAAACTAATTTTCATGTAAATACGTATGCATAGTTGTATAAATGAACCCGGAGTCTCGGTCTTTTGAAAATAAATACCACGTGCTAATTTAGTAATTTTCAAACAATATCACTACGTTAAATTTGTAGTCCCGTATTTTCCCGGGATTTTTATTTAACAAAATGTATTTTAAAAAGCCGCTTCCATAATTTGTGAGTCAAAAATTAACTTTAGGTAAATATGCATCAGATTATCCGATCTCTACTAATGACAAATAGGCTGTGAACGTTGTGTATAAACACATTTTGTAGTAGGTATATTTACATGAGTATTGCACCCGTGCGAAGCCGGGGCGGGTCGCTAGTATATTATATGTAGGTTTCGAGTTGTGACTCAGCAATTGGCAGGAAAAGGTTCATAAATGAAATATTTGTCTTTATAATGTCTATCTCATCAAGAACATTTAATTACACGCCTCGACCAACCTTACGACAAAGATTGACGCATGAATCAGTAATTATGAATACATTGTAGTGACCGTAGACATGAGTGTGATAGACAACGTTGAGTGTCAAACATAGTTTTTTTTTCGAATGTGCTTCAAAGCGTCCACTTAACATTATTTATAATTAATATTATTTTTAATAAATATATATTATTTTTCAGACATAAAATGGAGACGGTTAAGTATATTTAAAAAAAAAAAGATTACTTGACAAGGAAATAAATATGGTTGTACCTTTAAGAGAAATTATTCTGTTTGACATTTATTCAATAACAAAGTTGCGATTCTCATTAATTTAATATTGGCAAAGACAATAATCTGTGATTCTAGACATTTGATACTTATGTTAATTTAGTGCTTTTGTTGTGTGTTAGTGTTAGTGTTGAGTTTTTTGTAGCATATCATTGTAGTTTATATGTATAATATTGTTAGAATCTATTATCACAATGACATAGTAAAAAAAAAAAATGTGATTTGCATGCATGATAGCAAAACATTGTGAACAGGACTTACATACATATTACACGAGCATTAATGTACCATGTTTTCTGGCAAATAAAGATTTGATTTGATTTGATTTGATAATTTACTTATTATTTTTAGAGCAGATTTGATTCATGTGGAGTCCTAAAAGTCAGTGCCTATTGGTTGGTGTATAATTATTTAAGAATGTCTCAAATTGTGTGTGTGTGTTTTTATGAATTTTTATGTTGCTCGTGTTAAATCCGTGTAAAACTGAACTGTAATTTTGATCACATTTCCAGTACTTACCTTCTTTTTTGTTCCTCTGAGGAAAATACATTAAATTGCATACCCCGGCTGTGGCGAGCCAGCGGTTATGTGGGGCTCTCCCCAGAAGGGGGAGGCCTACCCACTAAATACCTGAGGAATGGCCTTCCTCAGGCATGTAGGGAGCCCCCGGGAATGTCGAGCGATTTCCGGGAACCCCTAGCCTTTGCTTCCCTGCCGATACAGGGGAGCCCTCCTCGCTATTAAGTAAAACTTAGAAAATCCACAACCCAATGAAAATTAATATTCATGTTATCAATCGTTAATTTCCATTTGCAATTTTTTGGGTTCGTTGCTTAATTCCTAATATAACGTGTTATAAGGAGTTGCAAGGAGTATTTCCCTTCGAAAAAAAAAGAAAAGGAGAAAGCGTGATGCAGAGAACTGTTACTTTTATTCACATTTGCACCTCGCAGCGTCTATTCAGATGTACGTCTACTGTAGCTTTAACCTCACAAATGACTCGACAAAATGCATTGCACTTTATAATTTAATGAGATCCAAAGGAAGCTAAGGCGACTCATGGCACGATAAAGGACGAATAGTACCAGTCAGCAATCAAAGTAGTGCCAAGTAATTCTGCGTAACTGTTTGTTGCGAATAACCTAGGTCTATTGTGCAACGGACTATGGAATCTGGACTGAGCAATCGTAAATTAAATTCTTACAAATAATAATTAACTATACAGATCTTTTAGGAACGACTAACTTGATAGCATTTTAATGGGTATAAAGGCGATAGTTTGCCTTCGACAACATCTACCATCACACATTGTTTTAGCTTATGTGAATGCAAGTAACCATATAAGTTTCTTTCGCCAGTTGTCTTTTGTCCATAAACCATCTGATCATTCCCTTCTCAACTTCATGGTACACGGATAAAATTTTCCAAAATAACTTAATATTCACGTAAATTTATGTTTATAGGACCTTCGGTGATAAAAATAATACATTACGACATTAGTGCGTTATAAATAACCAATAGGTAAGTATATCGTATGACGTTTTTTAACACATTTGCAAGGAAACAGAAAAAATAACATTTAAATAAACTCAATCTGTGAATGCACACTGTTGCTTTCCCGCCATTTTACTACTGACTGGCGCCGAGCGGCGATTAGTTCGAAATTTGAATAGCAACAGCGCGCGAAATGGCAATAATACTGTTATGGAATTTGAATGGACTATAGCTTAACTATTTGCTTTGGTTACACACACGTTTTTTATGACCCGCTTTACATATTTAAAACCGGTGGAATTACATCAGCTTTACGAGCAAAGGTGTTAAAAAAAATATTTCTTGCATAATCATCTTTATCAAAAATCTTATATCCCCTCCGAAAGGTCTGGGCTTACTCTAACTAAATTATGGCGATTAGTCACCACGCTGATCCAGTGAGGATATATATACCTTATATAGGACCTCATATATATATATATCTTTTTAGCAGATATATGAAAATATTATGAATATTTTCAGTTATCGTTAGAGCATCAGGTAATGTCAGCCCTCGGGAGTCTTGCAGACCAGTCCCAAGACCACAGATCCAGAACACGTCTTGATCTCTTTTTGATTTCATAACTGTTTAGAATGAGATCTTAACACAAGTTTTTGACATGTTTTTATGAGGATTTTTAACACAAGAACGTCGCACAAGTTCAGACATAAAATTTTGTCTCATTCGAAAAGAATTAACACTTGCTCGTTTCGGTAATAATCTTGTACGAGACTGAAAGTCGATTCTTTATTACAAGAAAGTATATAAAAAAGAGATTATAAATTAATATCGTTTTCTTGGACATGTTTTTATTCATAAAATTGACAAGTGCATTCATAATGGTCTTTTAATTGACATCCATTATATATGCTAGCTTACAAATTATATAGAATTTTTAATAATATTTGAGAAACAAACATTTCATTTCAATGGTTACTTAAGTCAGAAAAAAGTAATAAATATAAACCATAAAAATTATTAAAACGTATACTACAAACTTTCCACCTGCGACTTTGCTCGCGTTATGATTTCCGCAAAGGAAAGAGGTAATTTCCTTGGTGTAGTAGTATCAAAACCTATGCAATACAATTTTTTTATAAGACTCCTTTATCGAAGACCTCATTTAATTGAGTCTTTGATATTATCCATGTAAATAATATTACATTACTATATTAACTCCCTGTACTACCCTTCTGTTTTGCATTTCTTATTCATTTGAGTTTAATGTGTGTTATAAATAAATTTACCAGTGTTGTCTGATTTGACAAATTCAAGCATGACTCAAACTTTTATTGAAAATGTGTCAAAAATGAATTCAGATTTGACAACAATATTTGACTCATACGCTTGAGTTGTGCTTAACTTTAAATTCTCAAATCAGACACCGACTTTTAGATAAATTGGCCGAGAATATTAGCAATTATTATAACATTTAAAGAAAATAACGCGACCACTGTTACATTTGTTCTTATAATGAGAAAACGTCACAACCCTGACAATGAACAAAAGAAAGGAAAAAGTTGTAATCGTTAACTACTTTATACCATCAGTCAATCCAGCTATTAAATCTTCCATCGTCATTATCACTCTAATCCAGAGAAAAACCGGAACAATGACAGATAACTATGAGATGTCATCTTAAATAATAGTTAGTAATAAATTGTCCGAGATTATCGTCATTAATAATGTTGATGACTGCTATAAAAAGATTAAGTACTTATTACCAGTTGCATAAAAAGTATTCTATTTAGTTGACACATACCGTGTTTTCCTGTAATAAACGTATTGCACTTACAATATAATATGAGTTGCATTAGACGATAAATGCAAAATATATCAATTAACGTTTGTGACGTTAATATGCATAAAAAGTAAGTTCCACGCGTGACTGTTAATTTTATTAATAAAAATAAAATGTGTGCAGAAATTGAAAAAAACAGTTTAAAATTCGTCCAATATTTAAGTTTTGTACTCAGGTAACTAAGTGTTGAAGTTATCTAAAACTCAATAAAATCCACAATAGAATAAGTAGTTTCAGCTCGTTTAAGTACTAATGCTGTATGTTTTTTTTATAATATATATAATTTACCATTTACCATTACTATATATAATAGGTCCAATACAAATACGACAAAATAGATAAAACATCTAAGAAAACAGGTAAAATGAACTGCTTAAATAATTTCTTATCGAAGTTTCTTTCAGCTGCCCTATGATAGAAAATCCGCAAAGAGAAAGAGACAAGACTTGCAGTGAATACAGCAACTATAAAATAGGTTTCAAAATAATACATGCATTCATTATTCATTCAAACTATGAAAGAAAATACACATAAGTACTTATAATAACAATACACTTTATGCACATGGCAAATAATGCTCCTTCGTCTTTTGTTTTAAGGAAGACAGTGAATTCTTATCACATATATCACGCGGAATTTCAAATTACTACGTAGACCGTAAAGGATAAGGAATAGAAGTCAGTACTTGAGGAGAGATCGTAAGAAAGGACTAAAATGCATATTGTATCTTACAAGTTTGTTCGTGGTGCTAATATATCGACAGCATTAATAATTTATCAATCGACTGTGACTGTAATTACATCAATTTATTGTGAACATGCTAATGCATTCGTACACGTGTCGCATTGACGTCGAAGATCGCGTGGTGAAACAACAAAGTCGGTATACCTTGTCAAATGCCTCCCATAAATCTAGAGGAAACAATGGACTAGATAATTGTATCCATTAGCTACTGTTCAACATTCTGGAATTCTATAGTGTTTTCTAAAAACTGGACAGGCTCGACTGCATTATTACTAAGTGTTTATTCTACGTGCTTGCCTTTAATAGAATAATGAACGGCCATTTCCTAGTTTATTGCGTTCAGTTATTCTACGCTATCAATATTACTACAATGTACTTTGTTATCTAAACTAATAAATCGTGTTCGTTTTGAAATTATAGCGAGATTATTAACAACTCTTGAGTTATATACTAAAACGTTTCTAGTTAAAACGACATTTGTTTAAAAAAGATTAACAAGGAATTATTAAATATTGTATTATACTTTTTTTTATTTGATTGGTATTATTGACTAAGAAACTAACATAAAATTTACATCTAAATGATTATTTTATAACTAAATTCGTAATCACCGTTTTATTAGCTTATTTCGTTGGCTTGAAATCATTATTTTTATCAATTTAACATTCCGTTATTTTCTTATATAACACTACATATTTCTTATATAATACAGTATTATAAGAGCGACTTATAGTTAGTTTTATCAGATTATCCCGCTTTTAGGGTTTTAGAATAGAAAACCTCAAATAAAAAATGCAACCCTTATGGAATCACTTTGTTGTCCATTTGTCCGTCAGTCTGTCCGGATACTTTTTCTTGAGGATGTGTGGAATACTTATATAATACGGTAACTTGTACTAATAAAAAAATCGTACTTCTAAATCAATCCAATCCAAAGATTCCATTCTATTCGAGCCTTATTTCGAAACAATGCGCAGGGGATTCAAAACCTATAGGATACCGATAAACCTAGAATCATCATCATAATAAAATATTAATCAGTAAATTTGCATAACCGAGTGTGGAATTCGATTATTGTGATTGCCAAATAATCGTCACGGTTATATTATCCGAATAGTCATGAAAATCATTTTTGAGAAATTGCTTAGTAAAGTAAGAGTAAAATTAATTTTATGTGAATCTACTGAACAATGTTTGTTTCATAATGAGTTAATACTTCCTCTGAACGTCCATTGAATTTAACACCAACAGCATAATCCAACTTTCACAAATATTTTACAACACAACTCCGCTACATAATATTTTTACAAGACAAGTGGCGCCATATTTCCTTGCGAGAAAGCGCAAAAGCAAGGAACTAAACAGGTAGAAGATGAGTTTACTGTGTACTCACTCTGTGTCCATAGATGGCGCTAGTAGCCCGAAAAGAATGGTTTCTGAAACAAATAATATTATGTTGCATTACTTTTGTTGGTACGGAAAATATATTAAATTTAATTAATTAATAATATCAACTAGAAAATTAATACAGTTTAAAATATTGTGTGTCGTGTGTGTGTTTTGGTTAGTGGAAATGCTTCTGTATCTTCTTACTGCGAGGGTTTTATTTACCACATATCATAATATTGTGTAATATTTAACATTGCCGTGCTTAAAATAAAAAGGATAAATAGTAGTGTTGTTATAGCCCCCATGGGTTCACATATTATAGGACATATTGATTATAAATATGTTCGTAACATATTTTCTTAAAAAAATAAAATCCATTCATTCGATAATATATTTATTATATTATACTACAATTCGACTCAATTCATATAGGATATTACTATTTTACGATTGCTTAAATTTAGTTATCTTCCTAGAGTAGCACTTACTGAACACTAAGCTATTATAATTATTAATTAATTTTAGCTCTCGATTAGTTAATCTGTGATAACGCTTTACGAAATATGGCGCCAGTGAGATGTAGGCCAATAGATTAGGTGTGATATGTGAAAAAGTTACGGAAATCTTAATTAATATTTAAATTCCTTTTGTAACAAATTTACGTTTTGAACTACAAAACGTAAATTTGTACAATGATAGATTGAGCTTTACCCGTGTCAGTTTAATTAAGCAGTTAGAGGGCTAATTGATAATTTATGAATAACACGGCCATTGCTTAAATAATATTTTACGCAATTGTTAGGTTCCATTTCGTGACATTTCATGATCTGTTATTAATAAGTATTTATAACTTTGGGTATATTATATTCGCGAAATAACAGGTTACTTCTCCAAGTGTATCACGATAGCTCCAATAGTAAATTCTCAATTAGTTACTAAGTCGAGAATACAGTATGTTCGTCGCGATTGTCACATTCGTGCTACCGCGATAAGTTATACAGAGTAGTCATTTTCTTTATTGCTCATACCGATATAATGAATTTTAAAAGATTGATAATCCAATAAGACTCTAATAAGAAAAAAAAAGTGGGATATCGTTGATTTTGGCACTTGGCTATATAATCGACTAATGTGTTTTTCATTATTCGAATATATTTATGAGCCAATCTGGATACACCTACGACGTAAATTCAAACGTAGATGACTAGGGCGGAATCGCTCTAACTTAGACTAGGTTCATGCCTCTCTTCATAATAATAGTGATTATATTCCTAAATTTCGTGGTCCGTTATTGCGATGTTTCTAATTTATTACCTATCACTATGCGTTGCTTTCAATCCTATATCCTGAATCACTCTCAAAACGTAGTTGTTGATTGGTATCAGTCAGGTGTCGGTTATAGTTACTTGGTTACATCAGGTATGCCTCAGGGTTCCATTTTAGGGTCTTTGTTATTCATAATCTTTTTCAAGGATAATATAATATTTTTCCTACTGCTATTTGTTAATCTTTGTGACAGATTATCTACAAAAAAATTAGTATATTATATTTATTATACATAGTAAATAAAAAATCTAATATACTTAATAAATAATAATAAATAATTACATTTGAGTTTTCCTTTCGTTATACATTTTACTAAGAAGAAATACATTGTTCACTAGAATGGCACAGTTTATAAAATTAATTTAATAAGCGTTATATATAGAATTAAGAGATCTGGGGATCCAGTTGGACTTAAAGCTGCAACTAGACAAAATAAAAATAATTTACTGATTTGTTGTAAGATCATCTATTGACTTCAGATACCCTTACTGTTATTTCTATTTCTTAATGTAAGCGTTTTTGTTGTTTGTTTTTTCGGTTTTGGGTAGACCCCCTACTTACCTGATATTGAATGCCTACATCCTACAACTTACAAAATTTATAAACATTTATAATAAAATTTTTACTTCATGGTACTTTAATAAATAAATTTATTTTTTCATGTTAGAAGATAGTAAGTTAATAGGTATTAGCAGTGTATGTTGAGATCCATTATCTTAACCGCCGTTTTCAATTCATGGATCCCCAAATTTTTGTTTCGGTAACGTACTCTTTGCAGGTTATCATAGACCCCCTTTTTTGTTCCCCTGAGGAAAATGCATTAAATTGCATACCCCGGCTGTGGCGAGCCGGTGGTTATGTGGGGCTCTCCTCCCCAGAAGGGGGAGGCCTACCCACTAGAAACCTCAGGGATGTCTTTCCTCAGGCATGTAAGTAGCCCCTGGGAACGTAACTACACAATTTATAAAGAAACAACTGAAAACTTTTAGAATAATTTTTAATTTTTTTGAAAATTATCTACTACTGATGCCGCATAATAAAATCTGTTCCGTACCTTATTGCTAAGCAATTTTGGTTACTATCACGGGGGACTACATGCGAATATCGTGAAGCAAACAACCTTATATAAAAAAATTGAGTTGTTGTATAAACTATGTTAATATCAAGTCTTTATAGAGCTTTACAAAGATATACTTAACATTTAGTGAGTTACAGTCGATGGCTTTCCAAACATTACAAATTTACAAATCAATTGCGAAAATATTATGTACTAGCTGTGCCCACGGCTTCGTCCGCGTGGAATCGTAATTTTAGGTAAGATTAGGGATGACTGAGAATGTTGTAAACGTAAGAGTAGACAAATATAATGAGAAAGCTTCGAACTGCTAAGCTATCGGGAGTTACACGTTGTGAGTCAACCATAAAAGATAGACATATGCTGTCGTGGTATATTATTTATATAATTTTAAGGGGACATTTCCGTCATACATGATTTCTGTGTAGCTTTAACCATTAAGGTTGCACACGCAAAAAATAAAGCTTAAAAAATAGAGTAATTTCTTCCGTTTTCCCAACATTTCCCCTCACTGCTGTGTAAAAAATTTTTGTAGGTCATACAAAATATCTGTCCCGTGCGGGAATTGTACCCGCGACCCGTTGCGTTCAAGCCGATTACTCGGCCTCCTTTAAAACTGCATTTATTACCAGGAATTATGGTGTAAATTAACTCATCAGTACGAGATTTCCGTTATAAAATAGCTATCGTCATGAGTTTCGATGAACGAATTCCAGTTGGAGAAGCTCAGGGCCTTTACTCGTGTGCAGCAAAATAAAAATCCTATTAGATCAAAAACCAAACCTGGTGTATTGAATAAGAAAAAAATGGGGCTGGTACCGACAAAAAACGTAGGGCGTCACCTCTGCCGGTGGTGGGGTAGTCGGCGTGGGGTAACGCTCGATTTTTTAAACCGTCTTTACAATTATGGGGTCGCGGCAGCAGCGTACGAGTACGTATATTTAAATTATTTTCGCTTACAATTAACTTAATTGCTAGTTTAATTCAATACGAACAGAGCTGTGGTCAGTGTCGCTACTTAAATTTTGTGGGGATATTTTTTCCAAATTAGTTTCGGTTTCGAATTATAAATGTGTTCAGCCTATACTTAAAACTGTACGAAAATAGCCGTATTATTCGTTGGTGTCAATTAATATTTGATTTCTCTATAGAACGGTCTATTATTACGCCGCTTGTTCAAATGGTTATCTGGTTCGCTTATGTACAGTTAGCAGCACGTCAATCTTAACATGTACACAACAAAAACATTAAAAGTAATACTACAAGTAAATCTATCAATATTTTAATAAACTAAAAGTAATATTAATTAGAATTATAATTTAATTAATTTTTGCTTTTGTTTTAATTTACTTTAGTTGGCTGTCAGTCTGTCGCTTTTTCGCGCCATAGTACTAAACTGATTTAAATGTAATTTGCTACACAGATAATCAAAATAGTACTGAATCATCATTTACGCGACTAGCAGACATAGTACTGTTAAAAATGATTACTTAGTGTTACGAATAAAAATAGTGTAAGATAATTAGAAGTTATATTAAAGAGCACTCATTACCTATGGTATTTACATTAAATTAAAATAATATTTATTAAGTTATTGTTACTGTAACTTAATAAATAGAGTTTGCATAGAGTTTCGCTCTCATACATTTCCTGTACTATAAGTGACTTGCAGGTCGTTAGTATTTTACACAATGATTACTACAATGAGAATATAATAAATAACGTAAGATCCTACAAATATTTATTTTAAATATTTATTATAAAATACGAAAGTTTGTATATATGAATGCATATTTACTGTTCTTTTACGCAAAAACTACTAAATGGATTTGAATGAAATTTGATTTAGAGATAGTTTGATGCGCGGGGAAGAATATAGGATAGAATCAGATACATATAAAATTTTACCACGGGAAATATCCTTCCTATTGGAAATCTGATGTAATGCGGGTGAAGCTGCAGGCGAAAGTTGGTAGTAATATAAACCTATAGGATCTATAATATATATTTTTTAAATAATTTTAGTAAACAAACACTATTTTTTCCATTTAATTTTTTTGAAATACATATCTATAGATATTAAACTAATAATATAAATAAGAATGGAAACAAAATATACAGAAAAGTTTCAGGTTATAACTTATAAGAAAAGAGAATCAAGACTAATCTAAAATAAACTGTTTGGTTAAAATGAAATACAAACACAAATATGTTCTATAAGTCTTAAATTAAACAAATGAGACGTATCAACAAAAAATTGCAGTCTCAATAAGATCATATTCTTCGGCGGCTTACTTACAAATACATTGCTGAGAACTCTGCATTTAATACGCAAGCTACATGTCTCAGCTGGTAACCGTTTCTTATCGGAGTGACTTGTAACATTCGGGCCCGCCCCTTCCCTGTAGTGCCCACGTGACTGCATTAAATATTAATAAGCGAAATGATTGGACAAATTTCACTAAACGTCGCTTAGCAAACCACACATCAAATAAATATTTTTTTCACTTCAGTAGCTCAAACATGAAGGTTTTGCTGCTTAAAATCAGTGAGTAAAATCGATTTTTACTCACTAGTGAGACAAAGCTAACCACAGATTATAGTAACCTATGTATAGTAACTAATGGGATAACCATACAGACTATGTTGTTTCGCCCTAAGATAATATGCCCATGGACATTGGATCTGCCTGACACTTCTCGTTGTTCCGTGTCACGCATAGGTACCACTTTAAACTAATCTATATATATAAAAGAAAGTCGTGTTAGTTACACCACTTATAACTCAAGAACGGCAGAACAGATTGGCTGAAAATTGGTAGGAGGTAGCTTAGAGCCAGGAGACGGACATAGGATACTTTTTATCCCGTTCGACAGCGTTCCTGTGTGACTTGACATGAAACGTCAGTCACTATAAAACGTGGTATTACAAAAAAGAATCAGACTTGGAATAACAAAACGCAAATGACAGCTATGTAATTGACGTAAAATGACAGCTATGTAATGACGTATGGATGACAATTTGATATTTGTAAGAAATCAATATTAAAACTATTTCTATTAAATAAATAATTAACAAGTGGATTGAAGTGAAGTGAAGTTTAATTAATAATGCCGCGACCAAGACGATCGAATCTTTCCCGACAAAGCCGTTTTCAACAGAAAAGCGGAAAAATCTTTTTTTACATACAGCGATACAACATGACATTTGAGACATTTGACAGGACAACGTCTGTCGGTCAGCTAGTGTAAAATAAATTGGCAAGAAATCAGAAAAATAATTGTTAAAAAAATGTCTCTTCGGAACGGAACATAATAAGTACTTATTAAAATCTCAAGAATGATGCGCGGAACGGAACTATTGACAGAAGTTCCTTTCCACGCATCATACATTCTTGAGATTTTATTTTTTTTTTATTTAATTCGCTTAATTTACTAACAGGGAATAATAATAACAATAATTTACTTACTTATTATTTTTGAAGACATATTTTAACAATTATTTTTCTGTTCTTTTGACAATTTATTTTACATTTGTTTAAAGTGGTATGCGTAACACGGAAAAACGAGAAGTGTCAGGCATAATTGACGTGATATTTCCAAAGTAGGTATGATATTTGTTCTCGCTACTGAAGTGAAAAGTTATGTGTGTCACACGAGAGCAAAGTTGTTTGCATCTCGTGCCTTTGAATCCCTCGACACGCTCAGGATTCTACTCTAGAATCACTCGCTTCGCTCGTGATTCAAACAGAATCCTTCGCTTGCTCGGGACTCAAATCAGCACGCGCAGCAAACATCAACTTTGCTCACTTGTTGCACAAATAACTATTACACTGTAGTGAAAAAAAATACACATTTACATGAATAGATAGAGAGTGTAATCTATACTCATATTATAAAGAAACACAATAGAAAGCCACATTATTGCTGAGTGTCATAGGTTATATAAAAAACCGAAAAATAAAAAGGCTTTTACGTGGTAGTCCGTTTTGCAAAGGGAATCGGAGAAAAAACGGGCAACGGACGGCTCGCGATGGTTTCGGGTTTAATACGGTTCGCGTTCGTGCTCGCTTCGGGGATTTTTAATATTATTCCGACGAAGTGGGCACGGGTCAGCTAGTTACTTATAGTTATATAACAATTAATTAATAACTACATTGTATATATAATTCATATTTGAAATTTTCTTTAAATTATAAGTTATGACATGTGAAAATAAAATTCTTAAATTTTTGAATTATATTTTCTTCATATGATATTTAGAATGGATCACATGATGGTAACAAACATACATAGAAAGATATCATCACAACTCATACACGTCCCCACTGCCTTCAATCGTACTGTTCGACCTGCCATAACCATGTTAGGGCCTTAGTCAATCACGTTGGCCCAGTACGGATTAAGTAACTACATACATCTTGAATTTCTTCACAGCTGTATGCAGGTTATCTCACAATATTTTCCGTCACCGTAACAATGCCAGATCAATTCGAAGATCGTAAAACATATAGCACGAGCGCGAATTTTATTAAGAACATAAGTGCGGCATTTTTTCCATACCAACTTGGTCCGCTGTTTTCTTTCTGGAAAACCACGCGAGCTGTTTTTCTTCTAAAAATCTAGGTTCTATATCCATATCCCAACTATAATATTATAAATGCGAAAGTGTGTTTGTTTGTTTATTTGTTTGTTTGTTTGTTTGTTTGTTTGTTACCTCTTCACGCTTAAACTACTGGACCGATTTCAAAAATTCTTTCACCTTTGGAAAGCTACATTCTCCCCGAGTAACATAGGCTACTTTTTATCCCGGAAAAATCGACAGATCCCACGGGATGCGCAATAAAGGCTTCGCTCAAAAACTACTGCACAGATTTTTATGCGGTTTTCATCAATAGATAGAGTGATTCTTGAGGAGTTTTACGGCATTTTTTATCTCGGAAAAACGGATAGTCCCACGGGAAGCGCGATAAAATCTTCGCACCATAAACCGACTTCCGCGTATATGTAGCCGTGGGCAAAAGCTATGACCCTTAACCCTCTATACACCCAATCCCGAAATCCACGCGGGCGAAGCCGCGGGCAGAAAGCTAGTAAACTATATAAACAAAGCAGGACACTCATCATCGCAGGGAAGCAGTTGCAGTTAATATTAATAATTAAAAGATTGCTAAGATAAATGATATTTAGTCACTGTGATAGTATCTGATTAAGAAATCTTTAGAGTTAAAGAATGAAGAAAGCGTCATTCTTTACTTTGTAATGCAAAAAATTTGAATTGTTCTGTCCTTCTTTCATGCTTTTGAAAATACTAAGTATAAAGAAAACTGAAGGACCTTAAGGCTTGAAAACAGACAAATCAACAGTCAAATTTATAGTGAAGATAAAGGCCAGCCCTCCCGGAACTAGCTTACAGGGCTTTTAATAATTTCTTAACGTGATTTAATATCAATTTAACATGTATTAGACGAGATTTGGAAAAGTTTCTTTTCATCCGAAATTCACGTTTAAACTCAATAATAGAAGAACAAAGATTGAAGAATAAAAGAAGAGAAACTCCAATAAAATTGGTGAAGTATGGTGCTTAATAAAATGTGCGGTCCCCTCTGTATTAGGAGGGGCTATCCGCAGGCAAGTTTGGGGTAAACAGCATATGGAAGGGGACGGTCAGTTTCAAAATTTGTTTTTTTTTTTGTGTACTCGGGTATTTGATACCTACGTGTTCCGTTATGAGGATTATTTGTTGTTTGACTTCGTCAGACAATATGTGGAACCACTAAACAGTACATGATTATATATTCATTTAATCTGTTCAAGAGAATATTAAATATAATACCAAAATATTATATTTAAGAACAGCTACGGCGGATCTATACATTTCTACAGTAAAAACGTTTAATTATTTTGATTCATACCATAGCAAATACATTTTGAGATTTTTTTTGTAGATATATGCTAATTTGGAGATTTAGTCAAAACTTGCAGTTTAGGTTAAAAAGTTATGTAAAAATATAATACATATTTAGTATGGTGCTTAAATTTGAAACGTTTTAAATACAGTTGAAATAACCGCAATTTCATAGTGAAGGACCTATAAGAATATTTTTTTTTTTGGCTATTCAAGATCATCGTGGTATGAATTCTTATATGAAATTAAACATTTAATATCGTATTTTAGATTCAATTATTAAATCGCTTAAATGAATAATAAATTTTGATGCTTATTAACTATTCTACGCAGTTTCCAGGTGCGTAACAATAATAGTAGTAGGTTTGAGATATCTAACTGGACTACATAACAGAATGATAAAAGTGGAGACGATGGGAGAAGAAATAAAAAAGCTAAAATGATTTCCTGACGTTTCTGACTAAGTCAAATCACGTTTTCGTTAATACGAGAAACTGACTTCACATTTTTATTACTATTATTTAAAACCAGCATTTATGTAGTACAGGGAGCGGCAAAATGATCTGACGGTTTTAAAATGTAAATAACTCAATAGTTTTAAGAGATACAAAGGGTTTTATTGCATATTACAGATTGCTATTTATGAACATTTATAAAAATAACCAAAGAAATGTTAACTTCCCATTGGAAACATTGTGTTATAGGCCCATACTTTTTTGAAGAAAACGGTCGAACTGTAACCGTCAATTCACAACGATACCTGACTATGTTGAAAAACTTCCTTATCCCCGAACTACGCAGAAAACGCTTAAACCACAGCAGAATTTGGTTCCAGCAGGATGGGGCAACTGCCCACACAGCCGATGAGGTAATGAACTTCTTAAGAAGCAAGTTTCATGGCCGAGTCATCTCGCGTTTCGGGGACATTGCGTGGCCAGCTCGCTCCCCGGATCTCAGCATTTGTGACTTTTTCTTGTGGGGACTGCTGAAATCAAGAGTGTACACAAACAAACCCCGCACATTGGATGACCTGAAGGAAGCCATACGTCAAGAAATAGCCAACCTTTCTCCTGCAATGTTAGGGAAAGTGTTTGACAATTTCAATGCAAGATTGGAAGAATGCATGGCCCAAGATGGTCATCATTTGAAAGATGTCATCTTCAAATCTTAAAGGGATAACATAAGCATTTCTTTGGTTATTTTTATAAATGTTCATAAATAGCAATCTGTAATATGCAATAAAACCCTTTGTATCTCTTAAAACTATTGAGTTATTTACATTTTAAAACCGTCAGATCATTTTGCCGCTCCCTGTATAATAGAGTTATAATCAAGCACAATAACTTACATTCATAGTATATTATTATTTGTTTGTGTCAAATTAATATTTCATCTGTCTTTTATTATATCAAAACTTTTAAACTTAAAAAGGAAGAGCTTGTGCAAAATTTGGCAAAAGTAAAATATCGGGTTGACAGACTTAACCATGGTGTGTATGGCAATAAAATAAATAATAAAAAAATATATAGGATTAATTTAAATTACATGACGATTTAATTATATTACCCTAACTATATTAGAGCGATAGGCCATAGTAAACCACGCTGGCCAAGTAAGGATGGGTTAACTGTACATACACCTTTGGATTTCTTTGAAAGTGTATGTAGATTACTTGACGTAATGTACAGATAACTAAAATAAAAATTCGACCTCCCGGTTTCAAAGACCAGGAGACGAATATTTTGAAACAATAGAAAACCAATTCGCATTCGAAATCGTGAGATTCTTATACGAATTACCGAATTCACTATTTCTGAACTTTCATTTCGTGCGTTGTGCAACGAGTGGTTCCACCCACTCGTTTTTGATTTCTACTAGTAGAATATCCAACGCTGAAGTGACCTTGACAGTGACCCTTTTCACGTGTGGGTCATCGCCGGTTTTTCGTTTTTGTTGTTGTGATTTTTAATTTTTCTGCGTGAAACGGAATTTAATTAAGAATTTGTTTTTAGTTACAACACTGAATTCGAGTGATTCAAAAATCTATAAAATTGTAAGCAGTAGAAAATAATTTCGCGCACGATTTCCATTCGTATTCGAATTCCAAATTCACGACTAATGATTCAAAAATACGTCTCCTGTACCGAGACCGCAGCGCTATAGACACTATTAAATTCCAATTTATCTATGGCAATCGTTTTATTATAAAAACATTTTTCCAGCGTCACATCAGCTTTATTATAACAGACAAAAATTCGAACGCGACCTAAGAGAATACACTCTAAGTATTGAAATAATTATGCAATTATGTGATTACGTAGATGTCAAACTTTAAGCAAGTTCAGTTTTCGAATACGTTCGTGTTGAAGGGGGGGTTTTGACCGTGGGAGAGCCATGCTTCGGCACAAATTGCGCCGGCTCGACCGGAGTGATACCACGGCCTCACAGAAAACCGGCGTGAAATAGCGCTTGCGCTGTGTTTCGCCGAGTGAGTGAGGGTACCGGAGGCCCAACCCCCCCTTCCCCCCTTATTCCCTTTTAAAAGGCCGGCAACGCATCTGTGACTCTTCTGGTGTTGCGGGTGTCCATGGGCAACGGTTATCGCTTACCATCAGGTGATCCGTTTGCTCGATTGCTGCCCTGTCCTATAAAAAAAAAAAAAAAGTTCGAAGTTCAAATTTAAATTACAACGGATCTACATGCATCCAACATTGCGCAAACATCCAAGCAAGCACTTCGAACCATTAAGCCAATAAATCACTCCAAAAATCAAAAGGCGTATTGATCCGATAGAAAAATCGTACCCCAGCGGCGCGCATTCTGTCATCAATGTATCTCATTGTAATAAAAAATTTGCATCCGAAAGATCGAATCAATTTGCATATTGAATTTCGTATGTCTGCACAATGTGAAATGAACTATTGTGTTCGGCTTACCTGAGCTGTTGGGTTGAAACGACTTCTGGGACTTTGCAATATTTTATTATTATATTTTAACTTCAGTACGTTATTATTAAAAGCTTTGTATAAACAAAGCTTTTTTGAATTTTATTCCAACATTCATACGTGGGTTCAAGTTACTGCGATATTCTTTGAATTATCAGTAATTTTTATGTATAAATTTATGTATATGGGACTCTATGGACTAAATATGTGGGCCGATTTCTTAGATTCGGTTCTTCTTACAACGCCTAAGGCCATCGCCGATGTTTTTAGTAGGCCTTCTGGAAGGTTGGAGGGCTGTGGCCTCCTTCTGTGAAGCAGTGATGCTCCAGAAAGAGGCCGCCGAGCGGGGTCGGGAGATGGCCGATCCCGCTCGAAGAAGGCAGCGCTGGGCTCGGTAGCACAGCTGCGGCGCCGCCTGCGGCGGCGGGCGCGAGGAAGTCGCGACTGCTTCGGCGACCCGGGATGGACCACTCCCCTTCCGTGGCCGGGGGGCGTCGTCGGTGGAGGAGACCGGGGGAGGTAGTGTAGCCTCCCCGAGGAGGGCTCCCCTCTAGGCAGGGGAGCGGAGGCTGGGGGTTCCTGGAAGTTGCTTGATGTTCCCGGGGGCTCCCTACATGCCTAAGGAAGGCCATCCCTGAGGTTTTTAGTGGGTAGGCCTCCCCCTTCTGGGGAGGAGAACCCCACATAACCGCCGGCTCGCCACAGCCGGGGTATGCAATTTAATGCATTTTCCTCAGGGGAAAAAAAAAGGCCTCCCCCTTCTGGGGAGGAGATCGCCACATAACCGGCAGCTCTCCACAGCCGGGGTGTGCAGTTCAATACATTTTCCTCAGCGGAACAAATAAAATGGTCTTACCTCTCTAGATTCGTCTCATCTTTCGTGTATAACTGAAGACATGATATTAATGAAAATCAAATATGGCGATTACCAGCCGTTTTAAGCCGAATCGTGTAAAACTCTAAACAAATCACATAAAACTAATAACAGAAAAAAAAACAAATCAAATCCAGTAGTTCTGTACAAATAAATTGCATTTAATTTCCGAGCTCAAATAATGTGTTAAGTGTGGCGGTTTATATTTTTTTTGCATAACTAATTATGCGAAATATCCCTCTTTATCTCTCAAGTGTGATTAGTCATAAAGAGGGAATTTTTTAATACCACGATATTGGCAAAAAGATCTGCAACCTGATGATAAGCAGGCACTGCAGCCTATAGTCGCCTGTAACACCAGGGGTACAAGAGTGTTACCAACCCATCAAAAGATATTTACTGCCTTTTTGAAAAACCGTATACTCCACGAGGTAGTCCTCAGGTCAAAGAATTACTTACAACCAACAAGATGCGTGAATACAACATTGCAGATAATGAGTTAGATATCTGTTTTAAAAACTGTTTTATTTAAATGTCATAACATTTTATTTTTCTATGGAATTGTCAATTTTTGCCATGTAGATTAAGTTTTTTAAGTGTTACAGACTATTTTTTTGTTTTGTTTTGTAAGTAGAAATAGCATTTCTTCTTTGTGATATTAAAATTTATATATATATATATAAGATCATTATTTGTCTCAATAGCTAAAAAAAAATAAACTTTATTGTGTTGCTCTATATTTTTTGGCTATTGAGACAAATAATGATCTTATAAAACGACATTTAAAGTCTATTATTCATTAAAACATTATTGTTGTACACTATAAATATAATTAAATATATCTCTAGGCTATATCTTTTACATTTCAAATAATTAATATATTATAAATCTAACAAGTAAGTTGCCTAGCAACTTCCCTAGAGTAGATATTGAATAAAGCCAACGAGAATATAATATAAGAAAATACCTCTATTTTCTTTACATCTCCCCCCAAGAAAAAGAAAATTTCAAACCAAATGCTTGGATTTTCCGTTCATCTTCTATTCTTGCAATTCCTACACTGGAGTTAGTTTGGTAATATGAAAAAGATTTGACTCTACTTTTTTGTGACCTGTATCTATTTTACAATTGCAAATGGACCAATTCTTATTTCATCTAGTTTATGTATATATTATATATATATACATACATAGTTATATATCTTTGTGTGCACAGACACATTCCGTTCCGTCATTAAAACAAACGCTCGTAGTAGTTTTAAATAAATTGCATGAAACCATTAACCCAGTTAGTTTTAATTGCAAAGCTTAATTAATAGAATATTCCATTAATTACGCTTAAGATAATGGACAGTTGTGTCATATCGTTAACTTTTATGTGCTCCCTCCACTTAGCAGCTAAAAATATTACAATAATGTCAAGGTATTTTCGAACTAGAGCCGTAAGGAACATTTACGCCATATTTTGGTACAGTTAAATTATGTTGCTCGTTCTAACAATAACAATGATAGATAACAAAGGATATTTTTATAAAACATATGAAATGAGGGAAACTTTATACCAGGCTTATCTTCTTGCGTGCTATCTTCTTGCCTACATCTGTTTAAATACTCAATAATGAAAACTTACCTACGTTTGCTTTATTGTGTTTCGGTATGATAGCAAATTATTTAGTACCATGATTCTGCATCTTATGACACTTATAGCGGTACTCATAGCATATTTATAGGCATCGCTGCATTATTGCGAATTTTACAGGAACAGGAATTAGTAAATGCGACTGTAATCCTTTACGTTGAAATGGGCTGTTTGTTAGTCAAAAACTAACTTTAAAATAAATAGCCCCCACTGGGATTCGAACCCGGGACCTCAGGCATGGTGACACCTTGTAACCTGTGTACTATCCACTCGACTACGGAGAACCTTAAAAATGATTTGATTTCATTTACATTAAATGTAAAACATATTACATATATAACATTATCTAATTATTTATTTTAATATTTAACAATTAAACATAATGTAAAATATACAAGAAAGAATATGTACAATGGTGAACTTATCTCTAAAAGAGATCTCTTCCAGCCAACCAAAACATAGGTCTTGAAAGAAATGTGCAAGAAAGCTTTATGTGTATTATTTATCAGTATTGCTTACGGAAAAAATGTTCTGTGTGCAGCATTTCAGTTGTTCACCAGCTCTCATCGAAGGTCGGGGTTGCATAACTTCTTTCAAACAGCGAGATTCCGATATCCTCTATGTTAATACACATAAGACTCACGTTCAGGAATCGTGTAAGCATACCAACACGACAAACGTGCCCTCCCGGTCGTGCCAACCTCTTCTCTGCTGTTCAACCCTTCCCCTGCTAACGAACTCGCACAAAGCCGTATGCAAATATAAATCATGTAGGCTACAATGCCGCATTGTAATACTCAGGTGCTCTGATGAACGCTGTCACAATGGCGTTTGTAAAAACGAATTCACATTATTGTTGCAGAGTCGGGCTTCGAAAGTAATCTATTTAATATGCGTGTGAATGTTTCTCGCGGACATTGTGCAAGCAAGCGGCTTGTGGAAGTGCGGCGAAATTTTGCATTTTGCGCTCAGGTTTTGGTACAATTAATTTATGATTGTGATTTTATTGCTTTAAAAAAGGGCTAAGAGAACTCAGTAACAATGTGTTCCTTGGGGAGCATTTTAGAAAATAAATTTAAATCATCATTTCAGCCAATAGACGCCCACTGTTGGACATAGGCCTCCCCCAAGGATCTCCACGCAGATCGGTCCTGCGCTGCAAGCGTCCAGCGCCTTCCCGCGATCTTCATCAAATCGTCGGTCCACCTTGTGGGAGGCCTACCAACGCTGCGGTGTCCAGCATATGCCTGCCACTCCAGGACCTAAATTTAAATATTATCATAATTTTGCCAAACACCAAAATAATAAAAGAGTAAGTAGCATTTTAAATCGATATCGCCAATTTACGACTATAGTCGCTAATGAGGATTTATTTTGTCTAAACACTTTGATCTATTTATTATTTTTAAGAACCTACAGCGTTTTACCAAACTATGTACATTAAGTTAAAGCTTAGAGAGGCCTAAGCTTAAACTTTTACAAAGGTCCGAAACGACTTTGGATAATGTTCAATATAAGATTCGATTCGAATTTTAATGTAGGTACTACTTTTAAACACGATATTTTGGTGATTGTAAAAAACAAAATTGAGAGGTCATTTTTTAACAAGTTACAACAATTGGAGTTTTAACAAATTGCCTATTCTGTATTAATAAACACACATTTCAAATTATAAGTCACTAAAATGCAAACATCATACAGATGTCATACTTAATAGTTATTGTAATTGTAAACATTAACACAAATATTGTAAAATTTGTAAGTATGGATGGTTGTTTGTTACTCGTTCACGTAAAACTACTAAATGGATTTACATATCATACATATTTACATATCATACACTCACATACATAATAAATATTTACAATAATATTCTTATTTTGTAAAATATTTCAAACTAATAGTTAGATACAATGTACTTTAATTCTGATTATAGGAATAATAAATATCACTCTTATTGCTATAGATTTTGCGGTTAAATTTTAAAATGTTCTAATAATTGTGCTACATCCATTACTTTTGTATCAAAGTAAGCTCTGTAAGGCTTATGTTATGGGATCTAGGGTAACGGATAGACATACATATATTATACATATATAAAATTTTTGATAGAAATATATATCTAAAACCATGACTAAGGTACGAATGTTCACATTCATCACACAAACATCTGCTCCCACTGGGATTCGAACCCAAGACTTTAGAGATGGCAACCCCTAGAAGGCAGTGTTCTAACCTCTCGACTATGGAGGTCGCCGAAATTTCGAAAATCTTAAACTTTTTTTAATAACAGCAATCGTGTAATCTATTTTATCCCAACTTATATAATACTAGCGGACCCGACAGACTTCGTCCTGTCAAAAAGATTTGTAAAGTGACAGTTTTTTGTTCCTACTTGTTTAATAGATAATTAAATGTAAAAAAGTAGTTATAGTGACGTAACTACAATAGTTAGACATTTTATAGATATTGATATATTCTATAAAATTGTCGAACATTTTTATGTCCTATCATTAATACTCTTTGCAGCGTATGCGATGAAAGACATTTTTATGGCTAATTTTTTTACACCTTCGATTGCTTTTAATAAGAATTTCTAAAGATTTCTATAGTAATCTAGCACTTAATATAGCCTATGTTACTCAGTGATAATGTAGCTTTCTAATGAAAAAAGAATTATTAAAATCGGTCCAGTACTTATTGACTTTATTCGTTACATACAAAAATACAAATCTTTCCTCTTTATAATATTAGTGTAGAAAAGCGAAAGTTTGCATGTATGGATGGATGTTTAAAAAATTTACAATATTATAGCATATATATATATATATATATTGTGTGCATTGTCCAAAATATGACGATAAATGTCCTGATAAATAAAATAACAAACTCACCGTACCGATTTAATAGTCCATATATCCACATCAATTGTAACAGATTGCATTGTAGCGTTGCGTCGACCCCAAAAACGGATTCACTTTCTAAGCAGGTGCCTGTGGGAGCCGAAGACTTACCCACGGAAGGGTTAACAGACAATTCAGACAAAAAATTCTAAGGCATCCTTTTGTTGATCTCAGGTGGTGGAGAGCTGTTGTAGTTTTTTGGTACGAGGGTTAAACACAGGTTGTGGGGAAAGTGAAATATTTTTTTTATTGATTTAGTGATTTTAATTTGGTTTCTTTCGGGATGTATGTTTTTAATATTACATCAATTAACGAGAAATGTTTTGGGTTTGACTGAAATATATAATATTTTTTCAAAGATTATATATACGACTAGATATTACTATTATATATACTATTAGATATTTGATATTGTTTTTAAGAAAGGCACTGTGATTAACTCAAGTTAAAGCGAAAATTCAATTTGATTAAAGTTATAGACCATTATAGTTAAGCCGGAATGATTGATATTCGTTTGATAACATACGAACAAAAATGATATGAGGATACAATATTTCCACAATTTCTACGATTTGTATGAACCGTATATATATTAGTATCCTTAGAGTTCTTGTATTATTTCTTCTATATTATTTCAATCTTTATAAAAAGTTTGGTAAATATTTAAACTACACTTCCATCCACTTTCACTTCCCGTCTATAACTTTCCTTACATGATCGTATTCTTAATTCATTTTGTTAAATATCGATGTAATAATTGGTAGATTTATTCCACAAAGAAGGAGGGAAATACGTGTGTTCTGAGGAAGAAATATCAAGGCCAACATAATCTATCATCTAATGCTGTCATGCTGTGCTCAAACTCGCTCGTACGAACCACAGCAGTTCAGATAGAAAAAACTTACTATATGGAAATAATTGGAAGCCAAAATCAACGTTTCGTTGTCCTCTGTTTATTCCTTAAATTGAACCGACTTAAACACTATCATTGAGAAATGAAGAAAAGTTTTAGCTGTCTCCGTATGTTTTGCTTTATTAAAAGGTCATGTGAAATTTATTTTTTGTATATTTGAACATATTGCAAAATATTGTAAATTTTATAGCTTACCTGGAAACATGACTCGAAGCCATAGTTTTTAAGGGAGAAAACAAGGGGCCTATGTTTGTACGGAAAATATATCTAACTTATACATATATAAAAATGAATCGCAATATGTGTTGGTAAGCGCATAACTCAACAATGCCTTTACCGATTTGGCTAATTTTGGTCTTGAATTATTCGTAGAAGTCCAGAGAAGGTTTATACGTAAAAAATAAAATTTGAAAAAGTGAAAAGTCAACATTTTTATACAAACAATTTCTATTAATACATAAAAGCCAATTTGAACCTTTGGCAAGACAAAAAAGTGACGTTAGTTCTGTCAAACAAATTTAATGTCATCATATGTCATTTCAAGTAGGAACAAAAAACTGCCACTTTACAAATCTTTTTGACAGGACGAAGTCTGTCGGGTCGCTAGTATCCTACTACTAGATATTATAAAGGCGAAAGTTTGTAAGTATGGATGTATGGATGTTTGTTACTCTTTCACGTAAAAACTACTGAATGGATTTGAATGAAACTTTACCACAATATAGCTTATACATCAGAATAACACATAGGCTACAATTTTTGAGGTTCTTAATGTGAGGTCGTAAAAAAAACACATTTTTTGCGCTTACATTGCAAACGCTGACTAAATCCTACGTAGTTTATAGGAGCATACTGCAGTAGCTACCTATAGGCCTATGATTAGGGCTCTGCAGTGCTTAGTTACCGTATTTCTTACTTATTACTAGACTAGACGGGACGAACCTGCTGGGTGATTTTGAAACGTCGGAAACTTTTCGAATCCGAATGACATTCAATCCGAATCGAATCCGTTCGACTCGAAAAATGCTATTCTAAAACACCATCGGAAAGGCCACGGAAACTTTCCGTTCGGAAAGTCAACCATAGAGTAACATGCATTTACCTTTACGTTTACAAAGTATGATTGAAAATGGTAGGTTTAGTAGAAAATGACACGCACCATATTTTAGTTTCGGCACAAATAAATAATGTAATAATTTAATATTTTTAAGACTTAATTTGCATAATAGTAATTATGCAAATTAAGTTTAAAGAAAATAATCTTAATTTACATAATTAATTGAAAATTGTTCAATAGAAAATATTTAAAATAAGTAAACAAAGAAATACATGACAGTGAAGTCTTTTGCATAAACTATCTTTGTAAACAAGAATAATGAAAGTGAAGTTTGTGTTCTTCGAAGTTTAAAACTTTTTCTATCCAACATAATCATCAATAATTTTAACTAAACGTTTTATCCATAATAAAAAATGGTAAGTACCACTTAGACTGTGTTATAGTTCTGCTAAACATTATCAAACTTAGACTGTGAAGTTCTGTTAAACATTATAAACTCGAATTTTAGAGTACCTATTCTAAAGAAAACTTACTATTATAGACAAACAGAATATCGCATGAACAACGTGAAGTGATGTTGGCATTTATGCGCGCCCACGAAGACTATGCCAAGGGCAGAGTCATGGGTGCCGACGCTGCGCCGAAGAAAAAAAGTTTGGCGGAGGAGTTAGCCCAGACTCTAAATTCTTTAGGGTCTGGTGCAATGTGGCGGCCTGGCGTGCGCAGCTCGAATTACGGATCTGCGTGCGCCAGCGGGCCGTCGGTGCCGTACTCCCGCACCTCGAAGCTTGGCTCCACGGGAAGGAGGAGCTCACCTACCGATTGACTCAGATACTCACCGGGCACGGCTGCTTCGGTGAGTATCTGTGTCGAATAGGACGGGAGGGATCGACACATTGCCACCACTGCGCATCCGACCTCGACTCGGCCCAGCACACGCTGGCGGAGTGTCCCGCGTGGGCCTCCGAGCGCCGAGTCTTGGTCGCAGAGATCGGGCGAGATCTGTCTCCGCCGGCATTGATTGCGGCAATGCTGGCGGACGAGGGAGGCTGGAGGGCTGTGGCCTCCTTCTGTGAAGCAGTGATGCTCCAGAAGGAGGCTGCCGAGCGGGGTCGGGAGGTGGCCGATCCCGCTCGAAGGAGGGGCGGCGCCGGGCTCGGTAGCACAGCTGCGGCGCCGCCGCGGGTCGCCGGCGGGCGCGAGGAAGTCGCGACCGCTACGGCGACCCGGGATGGACCACGCCCCTTCCGTGGCCGGGGGGTGTCGTCGGTGGAGGAGACCGGGGGAGGTAGTGAGCCTCCCCCGAGGAGGGCTCCCCTGTATCGGCGGGGGAGCGGAGGCTGGGGGTTCCCGGAAGTGGCTTGATGTTCCCGGGGGCTCCCTACTTGCCTGAGGAAGGCCATCCCTGAGGTTTTTAGTGGGTAGGCCTCCCCCTTCTGGGGAGGAGAGCCCCACATAACCGCCGGCTCGCCACAGTCGGGGTATGCAATTTAGTGCATTTTCCTCAGGGGGAAAAAAATGTCCCAGTGGCTCTCTAACGGAAGACCGCAGTGAAGTTCCTGTCACAAAAAGCTCAGGTTTTGTGGAGGTTCCCACACAACCTGAACAAGGCTCACATAATACACCACCAAAAAAAAAAAAAACAAAAAGCCAACGTAATTTTCCGCTTTCTTGCGACGGCACTTGATCTACGAGCTCGTTGCATTCGTCGAGTTATAAGAAACTCCATCTAGAAAGGGTCATCAACCGATATTTTTTAAGTTTTCATAAGTGTCTTTTTTTTTCATAACTTTGACCATGTTATTCACGACTTCCTAGTAAAACTATCGTGATTTTAACAGTAAATAATCAGTTAATAAGGTAAAAGATTTACATGAACAAAATAAACAAACTTATTAAGTACATTCTATTTTACATTCACATTTCCATCATTCCTTAATCAAAATCTTTTTTTATCTGATGCAATTTATTAACTTACCTCTAAACATGTTACAAAAGGCCGAAAAACGTTGAAAATACAGTCTTTTGGCCAAAACTCGAGATTCGACAAAAGTTTCCGACAGCAAAAACCTCACGGAATAGTTTCCGTAAGCTAATGTTATTCGTTTCGAATCCTAATGTCAAAATCTGTCGATCCGATATTTCAAAATAACTCGCCTTCGGAAAGTTTTCGAATCCGAACGGAAAGTGGGTTTCCGACGTTTCAAAATAACCCTACTGAAGTCCACGCGAACGAAGTCGCGGGCAAAAGCTAGTATAATATAATATACACAACTATATAATCGATATTAATCTAAACCCCGATTAACTTCGAAAATGTATTAAATACTTACGAAAATTAAGATATCTCGGAACAAGTTTACGCGTTTAATATTCGCAAGTGACGTCGTTAAGGAATCGTTTATCGGATATGTGTATCGTTATACAGTCCTGTGCGCGTACGTTAAAGGTTGAATGACAGCTCAATGTATGACTCGCCTTAATTGGTGCAATACATATTAAACGGTCCATTCTTGAATAATAAACAGCTGACTTTTTTGCATAATGGCGTAATATAATACGCTGTGACATTTTATAGCGCAGTCAATGTTGAGCGAAAAAAAATATATAGTGCAAATTAATTTATTATTAGACTAGCTTTTTGTACGCGGCTTCGTCCGATAACAAGATTCTGCCCGTTAACTTTCAAACAACACTCACCTCTTTCGGCGACGTATTTTAATTATAAAATGGATTATTGAAGTTGTAAGTTTTAAAGTATATTTTTAACTAGCTTTGCCCGCGACGGCACAGTCGTTTCGTCGGCACAGGACACTTATTATCATATTTTGAACAATTCACACAATATCTTTATAAATTGCAGCCTATGTGTTATTATGATATATATATATATATATATATGATATAATATTGTAAAGTTTTTTTTAAATATTATCCATACTTACAAACTTTCGCTTTTCTATACTAATATTATATAACAATCATCAATCTATATAACAATCATGAGTGTAGCGAGATAGACGTGCTGTTTGGTGCTCCTGTTTTGTTTATTGTAAATAGTGTTAAAAGTGGTTAACAAGCCTAAAAGTTATAACCAAAGTGCTGTCTAGATTTCGGTCTTTTTCGAAACATTAAATATTTCAAAAAACAATTATAATTCACTGGTAAATTCATCTGTTTGTGTGTCGAGTACGGGGTATGTCAAAATCAATTATAATTTTAAATAATTTGGAGGTAGCAGTAACTACTCATACATCAGTCGCATTATCATCTCTAGAGATCATTAGATACGAAATTTACGAATGTTATGACACAGCGTAACTGGTACATTGCGCTATCACTGGAACATCAAGCTGCCAGCCGCAAGTTCTCGGGTTCAAACCTCATAGCCACATTACTTTTTTTTTTTTGTTTGTATTTTTTTATATATATATATTGTTTATTGTGCTTTATTTAATCAAGACTAAATTTTTAAATTACATAAATAAATTTGACATCAAAATAAAAATATTACAATGAATTGCATGACGTGTAATGAAAGTTTAACCGCAAAGCAAACCATGAAATGTAAACTTTGCAGTGGTAAATATCATTATAAATGTCTTAACATCACGAAAAAGAAGTTCGAAGCGTTACCAAAGGAACAGATGTCAAATTGGATATGTCCTACATGTAAAAATAATACTCAAAGCCAGTTGTTCGGAACGAACGTTGCGCCAGCTGTAAAAAATATTGTGCAGAGGTCTCGGGTGTGCAGTTTGATATTGTAGAGAGGGCTAAAAAGGAGGGGTGGAGGTGCCGTTCGCGCTTGGAAAAAGAAAAACAATCAAATGTGGCTGGATATACCGTAACCCCCCTTTCCTCTAACATTACAAAAAGAAAACGTATGCATAAGGCAACCTTATTCATGCCATTGCATAAATCGGAGGAAGAGGAGTCTGCGGGTACCGATGATGACCTTCACAGCATGCCAGATATTTCTACTTCTACATTCCAAAATGAAAAAGAATTAGAATTAATTAATGAAATAAATCAACTAAAACTAGAACTGCAGATAGCACATAACGAAGTCGAAAACTTAATAAAAGAAAATGGTGACCTTAAAAAACAAATTAGCGAAAAAGATAAACTAACTGTCAAATGGAAAAAGCTTTTCACTGAATCGATAAATACTCCAAAAAAACGAAACTCTATTGCAAACCAGGAAACTTCAGAAAAAAAATCTACAAGAAAATTTATAAGCCAAACACTAGATTTAAACAATTGTAGCATAGAAGAGGAAAAAAATATTAATTTAACGCCAAAACATAAGGCAAATGTAAAATCGGGATTAAATCAAGGAACAAAAATGTGTTCAAATGAAAATCAAAACCCAAGTAAAAATAAAGTGGTAATTTTTTCTGATAGTGTGGGTAAAGGCATTGCGGGAAAACTAATAGAAAAAACAGATAGCCGAGTGATTAACACGTGCAAACCAGATGCAGGATTTAATAAAATACTGGAAAATTGTAAGAATATAATCAATTATTTGAACAGAAGCGATACAGTGGCATTACTGATAACGAAATATGAGAATAATATATATTATCAAAAACAAAAATACCTTCAACTTTTGAACGGAATAATTAGCGAAAAGAACAGGAAATTTAATGTAATAGTGACAGGTCTGCGTTACAATGGCACACATAACGAAGACATCTACAATATAAACATACAAATAGCAAACATGGCGAAAGCTAATGAAAAAGTCAAGTTTATAGACCCAAATGTAACATATGAAAATATAAAAAATTATATAAAAATGAAAACTTACATCATAGAAAATGTTATTGCAAATATCAACAATAAGTTTTATGGAACATCTAATCTACGATTCATAAACTACCAAGAACTATCTTCCAATACAAAAAACAAAAATTCGAATTTTCAAGTAATACAAAAGCTAACTCAAAAACAATAGTTCTACACTCTAATGTTCGAAGTATACATAGAAAATACCTACAAATTGAAAGTTTAGCAAATGAACAAAATTGTGACGTGCTGTGCCTGACGGAGACATGGGGAAAAAACTGCCAGGTAGAAGCAATGACAATTGAAAATTATACACTAGCAGCTTATTTTAATAGAGTATTTTTTGAACACGGCGGAACGGCAATTTATGTTAGAAACGGTTTAGATTATAAGGTTAGAAATGATTTAAACAAACTTTCTTTCGAAACGAATTGTGAATTAGCGGCAATAGAAATCAAACCTTCAAAAACTGTCATTGTTGCATTATATAGACCTGATTATGATCTGAGTTTGTTTTTTGAAATATTAGCAAAACTGTTAAGTAAAATTTGTAACGAGGGTAAGCAGCTTATTATCGCAGGAGATTTGAATTTGAATATTTTAAAAGTAGACAGAAATATAAATAAACTCGATAGAATACTAAAAAATTTCGATTGTAAATGGTTAATAAATGAACCTACTAGAACTGAAACAAACAAGAATAATGTAACTAGTTCAACTTGTATTGATAATTTCATTGTTAATTTTAATGACTGTGAAGCCTCAGTGCTTACACATAAACTCTCGGACCATAATGTAATAAAATTAGAACTATTTAATGAAAAATTATCATATAATAATAATAAGGTATATGAAACTAGAATTTTTTCAAAAAGTAACCAAAACTTTTTTAACCATATGTTTAACAACGAATACGCTAAAATTAAATTAGAAATTCATTTGGCAAAAGATGCTAATACAAGAATGAAGATTTTACAGGATGCATTGAACTATTTTTATAACATTGCTTTTAAAAAAGTAAAAAAACAAGTAAAAAACAAACGAATATCTTGGACCACATTAGGCATTGAAACAAGTAAAAATAATTTAAGTAAATTAGAAATACTACAAAAACATTATCCAAATCAGATAACGAAACTGAGAATTAACAAATATAGAAAAGTATTACATAATATCATGATAACGGCCAAGAAACTACAATACAGAGACAGAATAAATAAATCAAAAAATAAAATAACTGAATCGTGGAAAATTATCAATGAACAGGTAGGACAAAACAAGCGCGTGTATAGTAAATCTAAAATTGAAAGTATTAAAAATGAAGCAGGGGAACTTGTCACAAATAATGAAAAAATAGCGAATACATTTAATGATTTTTTTCGGACCATTGCTGAAAATATAACCAGTAATTTAGATATTAAAGCAGAAAATTGCAAAAAATATTTAAATGAATTAAATAAACCGGACACATCTATTGTGTTTCATCCTATGGATATAAAAGAATTTGAAAAAATTGTTAACAACATAAAACATAAATCTACTTTAGATATTTACGATATGAGCACCAAAACATTAAAACATTTTATATTAAATAACAAAAATATATTCGATTTATTGTATATAGTTATAAATTCATGTTTAATGGAAGGTATATTCCCCGATGTGCTTAAATCTTCCAGAGTATTACCACTTTTTAAAAAAGGAGATGCTTCAGAGGTCTCTAATTATAGACCAGTTAGTATATTACCCACAATATCAAAAATACTAGAGGCAGTCATAAAATCTAGAATCATCGGTTACTTTGAAAGCAACAATTTATTCACGATGACACAGTTTGGTTTTAGGAAAGGTCGATCAACTGAAATGGCAATCAGAAAAGTAATTTATTTTATTCTTGACTCATTGGACACTTCAAATAAATGTGCTAGTATTTTTTGTGACCTTTCTAAAGCATTTGATTGCTTACGGCATGATATACTAATATTAAAACTACAATATTACGGCTTTAAAAATATTGAATTAAACATGATGAAGTCTTATTTAAGTAACCGAACTCAAATTGTATCTGTCAATAATGAAAATTCTCAAAGGGGAGCTGTGTCAATCGGGATACCACAAGGGTCCATTCTGGGCCCCGTTCTCTTTTTGATCTATATAAATGATCTTTGTAACATAATGCCAGACGAAGCTCACTTAAGTTTATTTGCTGATGATACACATATTGGGTTAAAAGACAAAAATAAAAGTAATTTAGATGTTAAAATAAAAAATGTAATGAATCTGTTGAAGGAATGGTTTGATGCAAATGGTATTGTTCTTAACTCAGATAAAAGTGTCGTTATGTATTTTCAATCAAGACTTGGCCTTTATGGTAATTCAACATCTCAAGAGAATTTATTTTTAGGATACACAATAGACAACACTATCAGTCACAAAGCCCACATTGAAAAAATATGTAAAAAAATTTCAAGCGGTAACTATGCCTTATTTAAACTGAAACCACTATTAGATAAAAAATCATTAATATCTGTATATTATGCTTACATTCATTCCATTATACGATATTCTATTACTGTTTGGGGAAATGCTACGGAGGTCGACAAAGTTCTAAAGTGTCAAAAACGATCAATAAGGATAATTAATGGATTAAAGAAACGTAGTCCTGCTAGGGAACATTTTAAAACAGATAAAATTATGACTGTCGTTTCACTTTATATTTATAATAGTTTATTAGAAATTCACGAAGATAGGGATATATCAGAAAAACCCGATATATGTTTACCGTACAATTTGCGTATTAATGAAAAACGATTGCTTAAAAACAATGAAAGCCGTGTAGTTCCAAAAACCCGTTTGGCTAAAGTCCAAAAACAAGGGCGACATTCCAAAATATTAATGTTCAATAAATTGCCTAAAACCGTAATAGGTCTAAATTATAGCACATTTAAACAAAAAATTAAGATTTTTTTTGAAAATAATCCATTTTATTCATTAAAAGAATATATGTCTATGCAACTTGTGGAATCTTTGTTCTTGAAGGAAATGTAAATATTAATACTTGGTTGCACGTTTATTGTTGTCTCCTTTTATCGTTCAGTTGAATTAGAGTGGCTGAATTTAATGTGGTTGACTTGCCTGTAAAATATTTTACTGAATGGCTAATAAATATCTTTATCTTTATCTTTATCTTTATTATAAAGAGGAAAGATTTGTTTGTTTGTAATGAATAGGCTCCAAAACTACTGGACCGATTTCAAAAATTCTTTCACCTTTGGAAAGCTACATTATCCCGAGTAACATAGGCTACTTTTAATCACGGAAAAATCGACAGATCCCACGGGATGCGCAATAAAGGTTTTACTCAAAAACTACTACACAGATTTTCATGCGGTTTTCATCAATAGATAGAGTGATTCTTGAGCAAGGTTTTGCGGGAAGCGCGATAAAACCTTCGCGCCATAAACCGACTTCCGCGCATATGTAACCGTGGGCAAAAGCTATGACCCTTAACCCTCTATAGACCCAATCCCGAAATCCACGCAGGCGAAGCCGCGGGCAGAAAGCTAGTATAATATAAATGGGGATTAAAATAGGGATAAAATAGATTACACGATTGTTGTTATTAAAAACGTTCAAGATTTTTGGAATTTCGGCAACCTCCATAATCGAGAGTTTACAACACCGCCATCTAGGTATCTCTGAATTCTTGAGTTTGAATCCCAGTGGGAGCAATGTTTGTGTGGTTGTTAATATATATATTTCTATCAAAAATATTTCTATATGTATGTCTACCCGTTATCCGAGATCCCATAACACAAGCCTTACAGAAACAATACCGTGCTTTGGGCTAGGCTAATTGGTAGTGCTCGGAATAGGTAGTTTAATTTTATGCACTTGCAAAAAGAAAGTCAATGTAAGCGTAACATGGATAAACCTTTTTTCTTGTTTTTTTTTGCAGGGTAAATGCTCCTTATGCACCTTGTCACCGCGCTGGCTAGGCGCGGCCGTGTGTGGGGTTCTCCGGTAGAGGACCGGCCTACCCACTAAAAACCCCCCGGTGTCCTTCCAGCCCATATCGGGGCGCGTGGCGAGGTGCGCTTTCGCGATTCTACCGCCACACGCTCCCGGGCCAGCTCGACCTTAATCGGCCGAGCCTTCACCAAGGGGGGGATTGTCCCAGACACCAGGACAATCCCCAGGTAGCGAGGCATCACAACTGCGTGCGCGGTAAGGCAGCCGCGGGTTTTATTATGATTGATATGATTGCAATCATAATACAGATTTTATTATGATTGCGGCATCAGTAGTAGATAATTTGCAAAAAAATTAAAAATTATTCTAAAAGTTTTCAGTTGTTTCTTTATAAATTGTGTAGTTATGTTCCCAGGGGCTCCTTACATGCCTGAGGAAGGACATCCCTGAGGTTTTTAGTGGGTAGGCCTCCCCCTTCTGAGGAGGAGAGCCCCACATAACCACCGGCTCGCCACAGCCGGGGTATGCAATTTAATGCATTTTCCTCAGGGGAACAAAAAAAAAAAAAAAAAAAGCCGCGCACGCTGCCTCTGTTCTCGTTCTCTGGGTTCTCTGGGCCCATACGGGGCACATGGCGAGGTGCGCTCTCGCGATTCGACCGCCATGTGTCCCGGAACATGGATAAACCTAAAATTTTCTGTTTTTATTTGCTATTCGCTTCTTTACGCTTTTATCGTAAAATTTTATGTTTACAACTTATAATTACAACAATAAGCTAAAAGATGAAATACTATTTTGAAAGTTCAATATAGAATTTTTATAATCTGTGAAAATAGTAAGTTCCCAGGCATATCCATACTATTGATGTCACACAAAATCGCAAGTATGTAGGTACATAAAATTAAACTACCTATTCCGAGCACTACTAATAGGTGTAAGTGTTAGAGATATTTATTATTTTATTTATTTTATACCTAAGTATAATGTAAGTACAATAATTGTTATACGAATTCTATACAAAAGTAATGGATGTAGCACAATTATTAGAACACTTTAAAATTTAACCGCATAATCTATAGCAATAAGAGTGATATTTATTTTTCCTATAATCAGAATTAATGTACATTCTATCTAACTATTAGTTTGAAATATTAAAAAAAAATAAGAAAAGACAATAATGACATTTCTGAATCTCACCAAGTCAATTGTGAATCTGTTAATTGGCAACTCACCAAATTAACTAAACCAATTCAAAAGTTGAATTCATAAAATCAACGGTTGCTTTGATAACATTTAGAAGTTGAATTCGTAATAGCATTAGCTTAATCTCGAAACTTGATAAGACTTGAGTATACTCATGTCTTATTAAGTTTGCTTTTTTATTTAATAACAAAACTATACTTTTGTTATTAAAATAATTTCCTCAAGCACTCCACATTATAGTTCTGTACGATAGCATTAAACCGAGACGTTACAATCATTTACAGCGCACCATTTATAATGTAGCGTTAGAATTACACTACCAAATATATAGTTGCGGTCATGTCTTTGCTCGGGGCTGGGGAGATGGCGGCGCCAATTATGGTGCACTTAATTTCATCAACACTAACCCTCCAGGCATACCTATTTAGTTAGATAATACTAAACACATTGTATTCATTTGGTATGGCATCTATATTTATAAAGTACTAGCGGACCCGACAGACTTCGTCCTGTCAAAAAGATTTGTACAGTGGCAGTTTTTTGTTCCTAATTATTTTATAGATAATGTCACATAGCCAACCAAATCGCAAAAAAAGTCTAAATGACCTATTACATTTTATGGCTATTCAATTTTGGAACGTGACATTAAATCCTCCAACGATGTATTCTGTGCTCCATCGTACGCACGCACACTGTTTTGATAGATATGATTGAATATCAGCTATATGTAGCGTTAATAAAGCGCAAATTGACTCTTTGATGTTAGGAACACAGCTTCATTGCTTAGACAACAGTGAGTGCTTGCAATATAAACTTTATACAATAACAATAAAGCTCAATTCGACTGTACGTTTTAGTTAGAAAACGTTTGCATGGGAAAATAATAGGGCTGTTTTTATGGTATTTCCGATAATTATTCGAATTTTCCTCATTGTAAAAACCCTCCTTGAACTTCAACGATCATTAACAATAAAGAATTGGCCAAATTGGTCCAGGCGTTGTTGAGTTATAAGCTTACCAACACATTTTGCGATTCATTTTTATATATAAGATTAACTGGATTTCTGTTTTGTGTTTTGGTCAGTATCACAGATAAGCTTAGCAAAAATTTGGTTCGCTATTTCACCATTATTACAACTTCCGTTACATCTTAGCAATTATTTAATTAAATCAGTAATACAATAAAATTTTCCTAAATAAATTATCTGTGATATTTTACAGACTTAATAATACAACAGTTTTAGTGCTTTTTTTATAATGAAATATAGGTAAATTGATCGTTCAAAAATGTTTACAGGCAATGTAATTGAAATCAAGCATTATGCGAGTATAGTTTGCATGCTGTCAAAGAACGCTAATATTCAAAAATACAGTGAATTTTCAACAGAAATAAAACGTACATTATTTTCCTAGTTTTATCTATTTTTGGATTATGCGGACTATGTCTTGCTGTGTTTTATTAATTAATTATGCGTAATTGTTCATTATTTTTAAGTTTTCATCAATATCTAGCATTAATTTAGTTCAAGTTCACCATGCAATAACAGAAAGTTTTAGGGGTTTGTATTTTGTGCGATTTGTATGTCACATGGTAACATTGACGTTTGGATATAATTTGTATATGGTTGGTGTGGCTTTCAAAGAGTGTAGAAAATCACAAATGAACGTAGATAACAAAACTTATTAACAAGACGGGTGTTGCTAATGATGGTGTAATATATTTTCAGTGATTTAATTAATGAGCAAGTGTACTAACTTTTTATTTACAGTTTTGAGGTTAGACTTCTTTACGCACGCTTGACTTGGGGAGTTAGCTGGCGAATGCGTGACGAAAAGTGTGATCGGGCGAGGCGAACGGAAGTTGAATGGAGGATATATGCAATATATTTTCTTTCTCTGTTGCCAGTCCAAATATTTTCCTTGTATCTAAGCAATAAAATGAATAAAAAATAATCTCTTTAAAAGCTTATGAAAACATAAAATAAATTTAAATATTTGTGTAAAATAATGTATATATTGTACACTAACTTTCTTTGACCTAATAAGACCTAAATATCTTCCAACATAGTCATTTGCGGTTAAGCAATCTTCGTAACCTCAACATAAAAGAAACAAAAACATCGAACTAAGTGGACTGCACCACTGGATATCCCGTGCAGCTGCTGCCAACCCTATCGTTGTTAATGAGAGCCCTGGACATTCTAATGCTAACGTCAACAATAAATTCGTTAAGGAACAGATGCTTAATCCAGGTACAAATTTATCGGCATTTGTCTGGTGTGATGCAAAAATATTGGACAAAGCTAAATGTCAGCCGCCAGCGACGGCACTTACGCCTACTTCGACACGAGGCCCTTAGTGATAGACATATAGCAGACTGTTAAAGGAAATTGCGATACAATTAATGTATGTGCCTTGAGGGTGTCAACAGCAGGTGCACTAGCCCTATCATTTAGATCCGCTGTGACGTATAAACTTGATTTGTAAGATAAATTATTTAACGTATAACGCTGCAAGTACGCTTATTACGCGCATGTTAAGCTGATATTACATATGCGCAATTTTCGCTAAATGTCTTGTAATTTTAGCTTAATATAATGTAATGTGGGTTGTTATTGAATTCTTCGTCAATTACATTTAACAACTGTTTTATAACTATCAGTTATGAGTAACATTTTGGTGCCTTTAATATGCCGCGTTGAAGTCTTATACAATTAGGCCACAAAGTACTTTTTTTTTGTAACAACTTTATTGCACACCAACAACAAGAACATAGAAAAAAAACACAACAAATAACAAATGTACAACTGGCGGCCTATTGCTATACAACAATCTCTTCCGGGCAACCTTGGACCAGGGAAGTACTAAAAGGAGATTTAAATAACGGTTAGGTGCAGTAATTGGAGTGGACAAAAATAGGCTATAACTATTTTATGTTAAGGAATCATTTACAGGAAGCGAACATGGACTAGTCTCCGATATCTCGCGCTCGAGGAAAGCATGTTTGTTATATAGGACTCTCAAGTCTGAAGTAAAACCGAAAGATTTACATCCCCATATCGTAGGAAGATGCTTCGACACAGGACGCATCGTTGCTGAACAAAATCATAGGGACTCAAAAGGATACAGCCATGATGTCGTCGGCATGCACTCGCCTAACGCAAGTCCCTCTCACTCTCTCAGACTGAGGAGTCGAGGCAATCCGAAAGCTTGGTGGAAATAGGTGTATAATATAACATAATAAATATAGATATATACAATAAACAAATATTTATTATTTAGTAACAATCAGATATGACTTATTTAGATTTCCACAACGAAAAGAGGTTTTAGACTTCTTGACAATACGAGTAGTTTCTCAGTAATCTGATATGTCACACAATGTTTGCCCAATTTAATTTGAATATTGTAGATTATATTCTGTATTTACACAGAGCTTATAAAAATGTTTTTAAGTATCTCCTTAATTCTAATTACTTGAAAAACTTTTATTATATCGCATATAGCCAAGTTATTTTGTGACTTATGTTAGTATCACTCGCTTCCCATGTAAGTTTGTTGTTGTTTCATTAACTATTGCTTCGCTGGTTCATGTTTTAGGATCATATTCTAAATTCAAACTTAAACTGTAATCTCTGTCAAAGTACAGTTAGAAAGGAATGGTGCCAATTATGGTGCACTTAAATTCATCAACTAACCCTCTAGGCATAACTATTTAGTTTGAATACTAAGCTCATTGTATTAATTCATGCATGTCTATTTATTAAGTATTAACTGGAGATGTTTCGTGTCAAATATATTGCGGTAAGTTTGGTTTGCTATTTTTACAACTTCTGTTACATATGTATATATAACTATTTGATTAAATCATTTATTAATACTTCTCTGGTTCGTGTCTTAGGATTGTAGTCTAAAGTCTAACTCAAACTTCTGCTGGAAGACAGTTAGAAAGGGATGGTGTTATTGACCTCGTATAGCGCTATCCTTTCCTAATTATACTCAAGCGGAGATTTTAGTTTGATTCTAATTCTCTAATACAGGCCAGAGAGTTAGCAATTAATATCCCTTTATATATAATATAGTATAAACTATTTTCAATTATCTTTGTAATGTTCTATTTCACATTGCGATTTGTCAAAAACAGTTATAAATTAAAAACAAACAAACGCAACAAACAATCGAAGCTATAGCTACACCGATAAAAATTTAAATATGGAACCGTTCGGCAAACTAAACGCCATTAGTGAATTGGAATAACGCCATTTCATATTTCAGGGCAGGCGGAACGAACTGTGATCGCGTCGTCTGCGCCGCGTATCGTAAACATCGTGTTAAGTGCCGAGAAATATTGCAGTTATGGAATGAAATACTATTTGTGAATTAGTACATTTTGTTTTGGGGTTGTCACTTAACAATCGAGTGCCAATTCCGTTAATGTAGTGTATTTTATATTACTTACATATAGAAAACGTTGAAGTTATTGATTTGAAAACAAATTACACGGTCAAATATAATGTTAATTTAGTAAAAAAATATATAATTACAAGAGAAAATCCAACTCGGACAGGAAACGATACATCGCACTACGTCTTCGACCAACCATAACGATGGTATTATGTCAGATCACTAAGTCTGAAAATTTATGCAAGATAGATTTCATTATGCAACGTACATTTTAATAACATATCATAAAGAACTTATATATTTAACTTCTCATAATTTTCTAACATCTAGTTTATGATGCATAAGATCAAATTTTATATCAAAGTATACTACTAAAAATAAAAAAAAATATTGTTAATTTTTTTCTTATAATCAATTTCTGTCAATTTTCTAGTACTGGTTTTTTGAAAATGATTAAGTTTCAAAATAAACGATTAACAACAACAAATTAAACAAACTATAAAGAAATAAAAAATATGAGAATAAAAAAATATTAATATAGAATATTAATAATAAAAATATTAAAAACTTATTATTAAAATGGAACATAGATTATTGTATTTTGTATAAGTAACCGGTAAATTATGTTAACATGCAATTATTTAGTCCAAGTAAATTGAAATAACTAGATACAATAGAACGTACCAAGAATTTTACATAAATGCAAAGATGTTTACAATAAATTCAAATACAATTTTCTACTGATTCAAACATAAGTAAGCAAGAAGCAAACGAGAGTTCGAAGAAAAATGGCAATCACATATTGATATAACAGAGTTATAGTTTTAGCGAACTGCGCACTTTGTTATGTTCGACTGCTAGCTGCGATGTTTTTTGTTGTAATTGAGTTATTAAATAACGAATGATATGTTTATTTTGTGTCCACGTTTTGTTAGATTTTATTCGAGAAATCATAGATATTGAATTCCGAACAATTATTGCAATGAAGGCTCGAATAAACAGATGTCTATGTGTTGAAACTAAATTTGAAATTGAAGAGATATTTTGTTGATTAAAAAACAGCTTTTAGGGCTCCGTACCGAGAGGGAAAGAAGCCTATTAGTAAGACTGCTGTTCGTAAATCTTACTCTCTGTGCGTCTGTCACCAAGCCGTATCCTCATGTTTGGTGCTCGGAAGTCAATGTGAGCGTAACATGGATAAACTTTTTATGATAAACATGGATAAAGGGGGAAATGCGACCTTGTGCACCATGACACCGCGCTGGTAAGACGCGGCCGTCTGTGGGGCTCTCCGGTCAAGAGGACGGGCCTACCCACTAAAACTCCCCGAGTTCTCTGGGCCCATACGGGGCAAAAGGCGGGGTGCGCTCTCGCGATTCGACCGCCGTGTGTCCCGGGGCCGGCTCAACCAAGAGTTGGTCAAGCCACCGCCAAAAGAGGGACTGTCCGAGACCCCTGGACAGTCCCCCAGACAGAGAGACTTCACCACGGCGTGCGCGCTTAGCCGGACGCGCACGCAGCCTCACAACATGGATAAACCCTTTTTTTTTTCGAGGGGAAATGCACCTTAAGCACCATGACACCGCGCTGGCTAGGCGCGGCCGTGTGTGGGGCTCTCCGGTCTGATGGATCGGCCTACCCACTAAAACCCCCCGGTGTCCTCTAGGCCCGTATCGTGGGCTCGTGGCGGGGTGCGCTTTCACGATTCTACCGCCACGACGCTCATGGGCCGGCTCGACCTGTTGATGGTATGGTCGAGCCTCCGCCAAGGGGGGGGGGTTGTCCGAGAACACTAGGACACCCCCCAGGTAGCGAAGCACTGAACTGCGTGCGCGGTAGCCAGCCGCGCACGCTGCCTTCTCGGCAGGATCACTAGGCAGGCGCTTGCCCGCCTTCCCCTACCAACTACCTACGGGACCCAGGAGATCACTCTTCCATGACCTCCTGGGACAACGACGACGCCGGCGACAGTCGGACTGGGGACGGCGGTCGAACCTCCATTGCGGCGGCACCAGGTTGTGCCGTCCGTTTCGGGATCAAGCGTCCCCGGACCGATGGGGGGTTGCAGTTAGCTCCCCCCATCCAACATGGATAAACCTAAAATTTTCTGTTTTATTTGCTGTTTGATTCTTTACGCTTTTATTGTAAAATGTTTACAACTTATTATTACAACAATAATCTAAAAAATGAAATACTATTTTGAAAGTTCATTATAAATTTTTTACAATCTGTGAAAATAGTAAGTTCCCACGCCTATCCGAACTATTGATGTCACAAAATCGCAAATACATAAAATTAAATTACCTATTCCGAGCACTACTCATGTTCCATGATAGTCAGAGAGTTAAAATTTTCACAGATGATTCTTGCTGATATAATACAATATGCAAAAAACCTATAAACTACCTTAAAAAACATTACAGCTAAAGGTAAATAAAGACATGACAACGCATAATTGCTACTTTTAATTAATTTTCCCCTCTACCTACGCCCCCAATAGGACAATCATAAAAATAACTTCGGTCGTCCAAACAGAGGCTGTTTGAGCGCTCGGATGTCCTTTGCAGACGATGGGAGATATGCCTCAATAGGTTAGAAGCTAACAATGGATAGGAAGCGTCAAATCAGTTCCAAAACCCTCACTCTTAACCAATAAACATAAAATCGAAAGTCGAATGGCGAATGCTAACGTAGATGTCTCGCTGCTAGTACTCAGGATTTCGAGTTCGGGATTATCTCAGTTTCCGTTCTACTATCTATCACAGAGGAAACACTTTGACAGATGAAATGGATAGAATGAACCAGGGTTCCCGATTTTAGGGAATTGTGAGGTTAGCAGGCTTCAGGGGTTGCTATTTAATAAATGACAGCGCATTGATCGTCATACTTGATTAAGGTTTTTTATTTGCTTAAACATGTCATGTTATGTTGTTGTTCTGGTCGCGCTGAGCAATAAATGTAATGGTCGCAAAAAAAGTTAACGTCTCATTTTCCCGCTAGGGGGCTCTGAAGTCTGTATTAGAAAATCGTAGTTTCCTCAGAATCTGCTCATTTTTGGATATGTTGTTCTCCTTGACGAGCTGATTCAGAATATTCAACGTTTAGAAAAAAGGGGGGGGGGACCATGATTTTCTAATACAGACTTCAGAGCCCCCTAGCGGGAAAATGAGTTGTTAACTTTTTTTGCGACCATTACATTTTTTGCTCAGCTCGACCAGGAGAACAACATATCCAAAATATAGACCTGGGTCCCGAAAACCACTTGGCCATATAAAGAGTATCATCTACTTTGTTAGAGATGTTACAATATTGGTCAAGTCCGTCATGTTTTACTTCTGAGCATGCAAATATTCTTTACAAAATGACATTGTATCATAGATAAATTAAAGTCTAATCATTAATTCACTGGAGTAAACTGACGTTTACGGTGTTACCACTTTATGATGAACAGAAAATAGTGTTGTGACTAGAATATTGAAATCAAACTCATTCATTCAATTTCATTCCGTTCTCAAATCACATTACTCATTTTATTTACTTTATTAAGAAATCTTAATCCAATTTTGTTTAATCGATGTAATAATATTAGCATGGTACCTTTAGGGCAAATAGGTGATAACTTTGAAATGGCGTAATTACTCGAATTATATATATGAAATGAAACAAAAATATTCAATGGATAGATTTTTATTCGTCATCGTCATGTTCTTGTACCAGTAACCAGTAATAACCAACAATAAATAAAAAAAAAACCTTGACGTAAAATTGTCGTGGTTATATCCATTACAACGATAAATAATTTACAGAATTATGTTTTGTCTAAAATGAAATACAATAACTACTATATACACAGTGGTTAAATCTGTATTTTTCTTTTAAAAAGATTGCAATAATTAAAGTACTTCCAAATGATTACAGCTCAAAAAATTGATTTACTGATTAACTGAACGCATAGTTCGGGAACGCTAGCAAGTGAGTGAATTTCATTTTTTGTATCTGATAGAATTCATGTACCTATATTATAATTAATTGAGTACTATTTTTTAATAAACGTTGTTACTGACTTTGTGCGAGTGATCTGAATAACAACGAAGGGTGAAGTCCTTATCGATTTATTCAATTTATCCAATTATATTTGCAGGTCACCTCACTAGTACGATAAATATGGCAGCATAATTTTACAATGTGACATTAGCATCTGTCAGTTTACTCCAGTGAATTAATAATCAGACTATAGAAACAGAATTCAATTTAATATTTGTCATAAATAACAGCGATGTTAGCTTTAATAATAAATTTTAATTGCATGCACTGAATTTCAGTTCTTAGATGTTGTCAATGTCAATGTTGTCAAATTATAAAAGTTCTAGTCTAAAATTACATTGTTATAACTTTATATATTTAACGAACAGAAATAAAGGAAACCAATATTGCTTAAAATATAAGAGTTACATACTTTTATAATTACATTAATTTTATTTATTGTTATTAAAACAATAAGACAGTTAAAAACATTAGGGTAAGTTGTATATTATCAGACAGACGTGAAAGAGATATTTCGTAGATTAGTTTGATCTAGTTAGTGCCTGCTAGTAAATTAATCCCTGCTTATATTATACTCGTAAATGCAAAAATATCCGTCTTTTGCGCTTTCACGTCCTAACTTCTGAACCGAATTAAATGAAATTTGCAACACTATTTTTCACGATTTATCTCTAGACTATTATTGCAAAAAAAAATAGATAGTAAGGAATCGAAATATTGGATTAGAGTATCAATAAAATGTGCGTCATTTTTAAAGTTAATAGTGTGAAACTCAGTTTTATAACTCAAACTCTAAAATAAATATAATTTTTATTATGGCAATTCGTTATTTTTAAAGCTACCACGATGAACTTTGGTTTTTGATTAGATATAAATGAGAGAGTAATTTAAAAAAAATACCTTCATTTGGTTTAAATAACAATTGGGAATAGGGAAAAAATGTTTGTATAGAATCATGTAAAACTTATGTGAATGTGTTATAAATTTACAACAAAAGACAAAATATTAGAACTATTCTGTAATATTTATGAAGCCATTATAAAATGTAAAACTGAAGTCAAAGCCTGAAATTTACTAAATAATTGAAAATGCGGTCCAAAGTCACTACACACACACGAAGTCGCGGACACAGCTTGTCTCATTACACCCTACACTAGCATTCTTTTAACATCAGTTTAATAAACCGTCAGAACCGTACTATCCACGCTATTCATAAGGTGTTTACACACAGTCGTAAATGGAACGCTACAAGAAAAGCAATTTAACCATAGTCAGTGCACACCACTCACGCATCCGGCGTCGCCTGCCAAGCCGCCATTGAAATCTTGGCCAGGGTACAAATCACCCTGTATTATATCGCTGATTTACATACCACATAGAGTAGGCATGCCATACGCCAATGTGGTCCGAACACGACAGTCATATGGAGTGTTTGAATTGACCATGCTACTGGCTACTAAAACTTGATTACCAAGTATATCGTTGAAAACTTATGCTTTATGCTTTGCCAATTTGCAAATGGAACGCTACAAGTTAAACTATTCTTTAATTCACTCTTGGGATTATCACGACAAGTAGCAGTCAATGTCCAACGTAAATTTTAAAGGTTTTTATAACAATGCTATTTATATTTTAAGTCATGTTATCGCGACAGGTTTTGCCAATTTTTGTTAATATTTTAAAAGTGGAAACTTATGACATATTTCTATGTTTGCTGGCTTCAGAACTCTTGTGTTAAAACTATCCATGTGTCTTTTAAACAAAATTATCTTAAATATTTACTACTTGCTGTAGTAATATTTATGTCTCATTGCTATACAAATTCACTTTTATTATTTATTTATTTAATTCTTCGTACAACCTAAAAATAAGTCGCGGCGGACCGTGGCACCGCGGAAAGGCGGACTTAATGCCAGACGCATTATCTACCAGTCAATCTGTAAAATGTGAAAGCAATTGTAGACAGAGTACGATTTCTATGAAGTCATGGCAGAAAACTTTTAGGTTACTTAAATGTCTTCTTGAGTGCAATTAGAAAGGGATGGTGTGATATGGGCAATCCACGATCACTTTCTAACTTTACTCAAGCAAGGATTTAAGTTTGAATTTGATTTTGGAATACGTTAAAAAGTCGAAACTTACTTAAAAGTAAAATCTGAGGAACTACCTATGATACTCGTATTAGTGAACTGTTTATAAAGTCATTCAAAGCATAGCAAGTCTGGCAAGCGTTTAAATACAATTAACAAAGCTGAAGAATGCTAAATACATTACGTTTGCGTAAACGTCTGACATAAATAGTCATTCCAGTTAACGGTCATTCCAAACGAGGCACCGCTACAAACCGTACGCACTAACGCTGGCATAACCACCAACTTCCGTGCTTGGCTTACATAAAAAGTTTACAATATACGTGCTTTATGTTAAGATGAGTACATGCATAACTTGCGCCGTGTTTACGACTCTAGTTGCTGGCGTTTTCTTGCTGAGTAGGCCTTTAATATGGCCTTCGTTTTAATTCTTGGATATTCATTACATGATATATATGAGGAATATTATGAAAGTAGATGAAGCGAAAGAGATATGTAAAGACCGTAGCAAGTGGAAAGACGTAATCTCTGCCTACCCCCATGGGAAAAAGGCGTGATTGTATGTATGTATGTATGTATGTATATATAACAAGTAATGTTTGTTATTATTACAGATCATAGCTTCCCATTGAATGGCACTAGCAAACTTTAAGTAAGGTTAATTAAACCTAACCACAGAAGAGCTTGGTATATGTACCAAGCTCATCTGTGGTTAGGTTTAATTAAGCGCAATATGCTGCGCTGAGGTGCGGGTCAGACAACCTCCTCGTGGTAACCCTGGGCAACATCTTTTGACGGCTAATAGTCTAACAGAAAGCGAGAGGGGGAGCGTGTGATGACCGGATCCTACCTGGTGGACCGCTTGTAGCGACTAGTTTAAGAGGGGGTGGTTGTCGTCCAAGGGATCCATTTTGGGTCGGTGAATGGCTGGAGATATCCGGCGGCCACCCTCGTGGTGACTTGGTGTGGGCGCTTGTCGCCATAAGCCGACGGGGTCGTCGTAGTGTCCGCAAAGGTTCCCATGGTCTCCTCAGTGTGTGATGTAACTCTCCTTCGGAATGACGCGCTCGCGCCCAGGCGTAGAGAGGCGGATCGTTGAAGTTTTTAGTGGGTAGGCCTCCTCCTTCTGGAAAGGAGAGCCCTACATAACCACCGGCTTTTGGGGTATGCAATTCCATTGAATTGCATACCCCAAAAGCCGGTGCAAATGCATTTTCCTCAGCGTAACAAAAAAATGGTACATACTCGTACTGCCCCCAACGTATCGCTCTGGTGATGCAGAGAGGTAACGCCGCCAACATAAAGGTATCTATACCCCAAGCTGACTTGCTAGACGGTTTTCTTTTTATAACTGGGGTTTTTATAACAGTATAGATTAGTTGAATTCACATACACCCTTAGTGTTTATTTCGATCGTCATATACCTGCATCTCTTTGTTTGATTTCTATAGCTTTAGGTTATTACAGAACATTTGTATTACCTTCCTTCCCTTTGTATGCCTTCATTCCTTTATTGATGTGAAGTTGGAAGCTTCATTTTAAAATTTAAATGACAGTTATTTGCTAGAATCTTTGAATCAACACAACAAACAAACTCAATTTTACTATTTATATGGATACAATCCTTTCTGCGTTACTATAATAAAATATATATGAAGAAACAAGGCAAGGAAATATTTTGCCTCGCGCTGGATCCGAACTAGCGACTTCAACTAAATGTGTGAAGTGGTTAATTAAACCTCATTTAACAAAGTACACTGTTATTTTATAAACGTATACGAGTTGGTGATGACGATGATGTGTCTTAACTTATAACCTGCAATGAACTCTAAGAATCAGATAAACAATTTGATAGAAATTGCGTTACTCGTTTCAATACCAAACTATTGGATGATAAGAAAATATAAGTCAAATCTAGCTATTAACATTATATTATATGTGTTTCTTCTAATCATATAGTTTTTGATATAAATAAATAAATGCAACTAATGTTTGATTTATAAAATTATGAAAAATTTTACATACCTAAGTATCTATACACCATGGGATTCGTCCATAATTCAGCATAAAAGAGTCCGTATACTTTCATAAATATTGTATTTTTTAAGTTTTCTAAGAAAAAGTTTTCATTACATCACATACAAGTTGTTTTGCACAAAAGTAACCACTATCATTTCATTCCACAACTATTGGAACTTGAAGCGAATGCAAAAATTCAGCCCGGCTACACCCTGGGTACTATATCGCGAAAAGTCACTCACACACGCTCGCAAACAAGATTGTCGCGTATGCGCGACGCCGGCATGCATACAACGACGAGCGTGTATGCGTGATCTAAGCCTTTCGTTGCGTCCGTGTGCGACGTTTCTTCACGGCTGATCTGAGTTTATGTGTGTGTGCGTACTTAGGAGCACACTGCTGTTTCTTGTTAAGGGTAAGACTCTGATTTATCGGAAATATGAAGATCCTAATACTTTATTGGTATTATTTATTTTTATTGCTTTATAGCAATGACAAATATTATTATCCAATCAAAAAACTAACAATCGGTGAAAATATGAAAAGTAAAAATTTGAACAATTAGTTTACTTCAGCCGTAGTCTTTCGCCAAATGTGGCATCAACATCTAGTGACGATTATTTACTGTTAACTAGTTTTCTGGCAAAATACCATCGTGTTCCATGAAGAAATGAGATACTATACGTAAGTTTTAACTAGTTTATTAATAAAAATTAATAATTCATAGTCGTTAGGAAGCACGCCCAAATGATCGTTTCTTTTCGCTTCGACTCGACTATTTTGAGTTGAAATCTAGTTTAAAATCAAATACACAAGTTAATTATTTTGAGAAATATTTATTGTCGTGTTCAACCTTATTAAAAGCCTTATTTAAAAAAAACAGCTCAAATATGTATGTAAAGATTTTACACCGATGATAATATAAACAAAACTTCCAAGTTACGAACTTATCATGTACCAATGTGTTAAGACTTTCGTAATTAAAACGTACTCATCGATGTGTGGCAAATTAAATTAATATCTCATATGAACATTTGTCCAATACAACACATTTATACAACACTTGCGACCCGCCCCGGCTTCGCACGGGTGCAGTGAAAAAATGGTTATGGTGGGTTATCCCTAAGAGATAGACATATACCATCGCGGACTTTTTGTGGATTTTTGTAAGTTGTACAATACTGTAGTACATTATTTTGGTCTATCTCGTAGGGTTCAGCCAGCGTTTGCAATATAAGCGCAAAAAAACGTGCTTATTTACGACATCACATTAGAAATCTTTAAATTTATCAGTGTTTCTCTACTATATTATGCATTTATTATACATACAAACTTCCTTAAGAATCACTCTATCTATTAAAAAAAACCGCGTCAAAATCCGTTGCGTAGTTTTAAAGATCTAAGCATACATACGGACATACAGCGAAAGCGACTTTGTTTTATACTATGTATTGATAGTGCAGAAAACATTGTGAAACATTGTGCATTGTGTGTGTGAGCTAGCCTGAGAAGAATATCAAAGGTGAAGACGACCATGCCACGGGTCAGTATCATATCAAGGATTCCTCAATGTATTTTATTTAGTTAAACACGTTTCGTTAACAGATTTTCGTTTCGGATTCCTCAACAATTAGTACAGCTAAACTCTCAAGAATGAATTCAAAATCTATTTCAACACATGATCTATAAAATTGTATGTGCCAAATGTCAATGTGCCAAAAAAAATTGTCAAGTATTAATGCTGAGTATACAAAACGCGATATTGCAAAATCGAAAGAGCTTCGCCTTAACATCACACGCCCACAAGCGAAGGTAAGCACAAGTATTAGTGTGACTCTATTCAATCTCCTTACGTTCCATTTCGCAGGGACATTTGATTTCTCCTCTCACTCATACCCGCTCCCTGAATACACCCGTCCCTCTCGCGTAACAGGCTTAGAACCTCGTGATATATTGTATTGGATGGATTTTTCGTTTGTGAAAATGGAATTTCTTACCAGTCGGTACCTGACGCAGGATGTTAGATCAAACCACAATTTCCACGTACTTACGTGCGAAAGATTGCGTTAGCAAATTTGACATTACACACGCGATGGCTGAGTTTTACGGGTTCTCGAGTTGAGTAATCTCGCTTCGAGAGCTCAAATGCTTCGCTCACTGATTTCAATTAGATAGAAGTTGATAACTTGTACAAATAACTAATTTTAATTTTAAATAGTTATCCTTTGAACTTTAAAAAAGCTTAAGTTTTTGCGACGTTTTGAAATTGTACGCCTAATTTTAAATACACAGAACGCATTCAAATATTCAAAACGGATTGACATATTCATGTGTAAATATAAGGTAATAAAAATGTATCTTACGTCTTTAGTTGAAGGTTCAAAGTCGATGCGTCATCTAAAGAAGTCCTTTTTCAATTTTGTCCTCTATTCCAATTTCAAATTCAATCTACACGTTACATTAAATAAGGCCACCGAAACATAGCTTCATCAATCTGTCTTCGTCGCACGTTTTCCTATCGTTCCACGATAGTGATTTGTTAGCACTGGCTTAAGTCGAAACATAATAAAGTCCCGCGGCTTCACTACCAATCTGATACCCTAAATTGACACCGGATAATCCTGCTGTATCCGTGTCTACACAAACGCTGACCTTATTAAGATGCCACCGTGTCAAATTATTCAAAGATATGCGCCAAGAATGAATGTTTTTATATACAAATGTATATCTACACGTGCTACTTGGTAAATCCTTCACAGAATAAGATGGGACAGGGTGGCATCTCCGAGGAGTTGGGGGGACCCCCTCACCTATAGAATGTCTCCGCGCTCAAGCCCCTTTGTGGAAGGGTTACCTTGGGAGCGGAATAGAAAATAGTACATAATAAAAATTCAAAATATATTCTTCGGAGGCACCAATTTTCCGGAATACCCTCAGGGCAAGGTTCGTGGATTACGGCGTTTCTTATTTTCCGACGTCGAATGACGCGTGAATTTGTTTGGCTACTATTGTCATGGGCTTTTTGGATGAGGAATTGAAAATAGATTTTTAATGTGTTGCTTCAACATAGATCTTTACTTTAGTAATTACCCCTGTAGTAATAATTGCATAATTAAAAAAAATCTTCTCAAAACTTATGAGTAAAACGTGCTTTTTTTTAAACAAAATCACTAAATAACACTAAAAATAATACAATGAGCAATATGGCGTGTGAAAGAAGACATAGTGACAACAATCGAGAAGACACGTAGAAAGGATGATGTAAGTAATAAAAAAAAAATATTTGTTACACTTACACCAATTAGCCTAGCCCAAGGTAAGCTCTGTAAGGCTTGTGCTATGGGATCTAGGGTAACGGATAGATATACATATATTACACATATATACATATTTTTTATTGAAATATATATCAACAACCATGACTAAGGTACAAATGCTGGGATTCATCACACAAACTTCTGCCCCTACCGGGATTCGAACCCGGGACCTCAGAGACGGCGACACCTTGAAACCGGTGTACTATCTACTCGACTATGGAGGTCGTCGATAGACGACGAAAGAAACTTATAAAGAAAATATAAATGGACTAGTTGATAGGGGACGACCTAGACGAACCTAGACGAATACTTGGACCAAATAAATCGAATTTTGAATAAATATAATTTTATGTTTGTATCTGTAGATGTATTTAATTTGTTACAACGCATATTTAAATTCTAATTGTTAAGAATATTACATGATGATGAAGATTCAAGCACTAACATCTAATCATATAATTGTAATTAATATTAATTAGTTAAATGTTGTTTATTTATATGTTTATATATTTAACTTAATTTGTTTTATTTTTTTGTTTTGTTTTATTTTAAACATAAAAATAAAACAAATTGGTTGCTGTTCATGGTGTATGGATGAGTATACATGATGTGTGTGTGTGTGTGCTGTGTGGTGCCGAGGTCAAATGTAGCGCACTATTTTTGTTTTTTTTTTAATTTGTGGATAAAGTTGTTGGTTGCAGTATCAGCATACTTGGATATAGTAAACTAAATCATACTTTATGTATTGTAACTGTTTGTTATATCTCAATAAATAAATAGGTGACATACAGAAGGAAGGTTAGGTCAAAAGAATCCGGGTCGCCGGCGGGCGCGAGGAAATCGCGCTTGCAGATGCGGCGACCCGGGAGGGACCACGCCCCTTCCGTGGCCGGGGGGCGTCGTCGGTGGTGGAGATCGAGGGAAGTATTGTAGCCTCCCCCGAGGGGGCTCCCCTGTATCGGCGGGGGAGCGGAGGCTGGGGGTTCCCGGAAGTAGCTTGGTATTCCCGGGGGCTCCCTACATGCCTGTGCAGGCCATCCCTGAGGTTTTTAGTGGTTAGGCCTCCCCCTTCTGGGGCCCCACATAACCGCCGGCTCGCCACAGCCGGGGTATGCAACTTAATGCATTTTCCAAAGAATCCGAGGACGCTAGGGAAGTATGTAAGTATGTTTTGAATTGATCATTACCTACCCCCATGGGAAAGAGGCGTGAATATATGTATATAATTATGTATTAAAAGTATACTATTAGCCGAGAAATATTGTAGCAGAAAGAGTGTGCAGACGCTATTACTTTTGAACTGCAACATATTTGCGCCGTTTTCGCAGCGCGATTAGACGCACTCCATACTGTACATGCTCGTGACGTCACAATACGGTGAAGACACGTAATACATTTGAAAATAAAAAAAAACATTAATTCTAGGCATTTTCGAATCTCTTCATTTCAAAATGCCTTGAATTACAAACATCTTCACAGTTCATTCAGGTTATTTTCCTTTGCCAACTGATAAATATACATATGAAATTGAAAAGACGAAAACATAATTGATACACGGCAGGATTCATCCCGGGGCTTCTTTTTCGAATATCAGTATCAAAACCACAGCGTCACCAAAGCTTGAAAAAGCAAACATGTTATTTCTGAAACGCGTACATGAAAAGCTCGCCTCTCGCTTCTGAGAAATTTTGCCTTCAAAATGTAGGCTTTATTTTATTCATAGAAAACTGAAAACGATATTAAGACGAAAAATGATTCTAAAGATCCAAACAGACGTCGGGGAGTTAGGCGGAGTGGGCGGTTTTTCTGGGAAGGGCTACAACATTGTTTGAATAATATTTGTTGTTAAGTAAGAAATAATTGCAATATATCTTTTTGATCTTAGGCTACGTAACAAATACTAAATAATAATAGAAACAATGTATACAGTAGTTAGCTCTATTTACCCTTTTAAAGGGTTTCGACAGAATTATCCAGCGCGGCTACAACAATGCTGAGGCACATAACATTTTTTTTTTTATAGTATAGGGCAGCAAACGAGCAAACGGATCACCTGATGGTGAGCGATAACCGGTGCTCATGGACACCCGCAACACCAGAGGAGTCACAGATGCGTTGCCGGCCTTTTAAATGGGAATATGCCTTTTTTTGAAGGTTTGATATCGCATCAGTCCGGAAAAGATTAATCGAATTCTAAGTATATTTAAATAATTTATTATTATCTTTTCAGCAATCTATTTCGTAATTTATTATTTAAAATAATCTGAACTTTATTTGTATTTATTATTTCTTTAATGGTATGTATTATTATGTTTTTCACAAAATTACAATTCATTTATGGAATCAATCCCTTTAAAGGATTGTTATAATCATAACTAGAAATCGGATAAGCACGTGGTATTTATTTTCAAAAGACCGAGACTCCGGGTTCATTTATACAACTATGCATACGTATTTACATGAAGTTTAGTTTCAGTTCCCCGTGCGATTTATGAATATACGATTTATTACATGAAGAGTGTTATACGAAAGTAGTGAGCTAGTTTGACTAAAACAATAATCAATTAAATATAAAAACAGAAATGGTGAAAAATTTTATTTAACAAAACAATAAAAAGCCGTTTCCATACTTTGACTTAAACTAACTTTAGGTAAATATGCATCCGATTATCCTATCTCTAAACATAACTAATGAAAGTAATAAAGTGAGTTTAAGTATTAGCTACTGGCTTTTAGTTAGTTATATATTAATTAGTTAGGTATATTTATTTTTTTCTTGTCAGTTCATACGAGGAATATCACATGTTAACTTTTAAACATTTTTACCACAAACTAGTTACTTGTGTTATTCAAACATGAAGACATTAATTAATTTCCATCCCTTATGATGTCCCATTTAAAGATATAGAAAGACCAGAAATATTTTCAGGTTCAATCTTCTCATGTGTAATCCTTCACCATAACTGTATACATTATGCGTTAATTACTATAAAGGTAACTATAATAAATGTATCTACATCTAACTCATAATTTTAAACTTTTTATACAAACATATGTTGGTCTGTGGGTTCTTTTTTAAAGTTATAACTAGAGATCGGATAATCGGATGCATATTTACCTAAAGTTAGTTTAAGACAAAGTATGGAAACGGCTTTTTATTGTTTTGTTAAATAATTTTTTCACCATTTCTGTTTTTAATATTTAATTGATTATTGTTTTAGTCAAACTAGCTCACTACTTTCGTATAACACTCTTCATGTAATAAATCGTACATTCATAAATCGCACGGGGAACTGAAACTAAACTTCATGTAAATACGTATGCATAGTTGTATAAATGAACCCGGAGTCTCGGTCTTTTGAAAATAAATACCACGTGCTAATTTAGTAATTTTCAAACAATATCACTACGTTAAATTTGCAGTCCCGTATTTTCCCGGGATTTTTATTTAACAAAATGTATTTTAAGAAGCCGCTTTCCATAATTTGTGAGCCAAAAATTAACTTTAGGTAAATATGCATCCGATTATCCGATCTCTAGTTATAACTAATAAGGTAAATCCCAATTTAAATTATTTTTTTAGCTTTAATAAATACAATATCTGGCTATATCATAATTACAATTTGCGCGATATGTTAAAATTTATACGCACCATAAAATAACTAGAAAAATAATATTATATAAAAGTTATTGATAAACATGTACGAAATAAATTATCGGTATAAACCTATTAAAACGTCAGAAAAATTCTCCACTTGGGCAAAATTATGACAAAAAAAAAGTAATATTTAAAGGTGATACAACTTAAACTAAATATACCGTAGTAGATACTTGTCTAATACCTGAGAATCGAATTCAAAATGAGATCAAATAGTTAGCTGGGCGCTTAACACTAGATTGTATAGTAATTCCTCGTCGATGTAGGGCTGTCGATACTAAGGATTAAAATTTTATTTTTATATTTTGTAAGGGAAAGAAGTAGGTTGATTAACGCTAATATGAATACATACGACTAAATATAGTTTTGCCGACCCTGAAATGACCTGTATACAATAATAATAATATAATAAATTCATTTGATTAGGGCAAGCCCATATTTGGTAAGTAACGATGATCTTAATGCATATGGTTAGTAAAATTAAAATTATAAATTCGAAATTATCTATCAATTATAAAAAATCTATCTTAATAAATTAAAAAACTTCCTTTTCGAAAAACTAATAACTAATAAATATAAAAAATCTTTTTTTTTTCTCTTTCTCTTACTAACAACTTGAAAGCTACCCCTAACATAATCACATAAAAAATAGTATCAATTATTCTTTTTAAATCCTACTACTATTATAAAGGCGAAAGTTTGTAAGTATGGATGTATGGATGTTTGTTACTCTTTCACGTAAAAACTACTGAATGGATTTGAATGAAACTTTACCACAATATAGCTTATACATCAGAATAACACATAGGCTACAATTTTTGAGGTTTCTAATGTGAGGTCGTAAAAATAACACATTTTTTGCGCTTACATTGCAAACGCTGACTGAATCCTACAAGATAGATCAAAACAATTTACTACAGTATTGTACAACTTAAAAAGGTCTACAAAAATGTCCGTGGTGGTATATGTTTATCTCTTAGGAATAACCCACAATAACCATTTTTTATCCTTTACTTTGTAGAGAAATCGAATGTCGAGAAATAATGGCTTATTTACGAAGCGATTTTAAGCAATTAGTTACCGTATTTCTTACTTATTACTAGACTAGACGGGACGAACCTGAAGTCCACGCGAACGAAGTCGCGGGCAAAAGCTAGTATTATATAATATGTGTGAGTGCTAAACGAATCGGCAGTACATGGAATAACTTCTGTTTAGTTTATATTGTATTGTTCGATTGAAGAAATGTCTGTAACTTTTTTTTTTATAAATAAAAAAAAATTGAAATTACAATGAAAATTACAATCAAAACTACTATCAAATTACAATATATGACTATGCCATTGTGTGGACCGTACCCACGCTTGAAACAAATACTGTTCAGGCTTACGGAGTAAGCGAATTAGTGCTGAGGCATATCTTTTCCAGATGACAATGCTACATCTAAATATAACAATAATGTAGCTTATTTATAAAAATAACACATAGGCTAAAATTTATAAAAATGTATACCACGCTATATATACTACGCTACTCGACAGATTAAATCTGCGCAGAAGAAGTCAGGGTACAACAGCTAGTCAACAACACAATTGCTTTTACACAAAAAGGTTTTCTGCGTCGCTCTGTACCGCGTCGTTTGATCTCGTCGTAATAATTCTTCGATATTATATTATCTAGTTTATTAGTTTCGCGAGACTGTCGCCAATATTGTTATTTGAAGAGCTACCCTCCCCCCTATTCTTAATAGTGGAAACGCGGAATTGATTCGGAAAGTCGGTTCTATCTCTTTTTTATATACCGCAATAAAAAGTGAGAGGTGCAGAAATTCCGTGATCCGACTGTTTTCCAATATTTGTGGATACGGGGGTAGGGACATAGCTCAGCTGTTTGAAGAATGTTTTCATTTGAGACAACGCAAGGGTACTTGGGATTTTGTACTATGAGAAAATCTCTACTAATATAAGCGAAAATTTGTAAGTATGAATGAATGTTTGTTACTCGTTCACGTAAAAACTACTAAATAGATTTTAATAAAACGTTACAGTAATATAGCTTATATATCACATTAACACATAGGTGAAAATTTATAAAGATATTTTGTGAATTGTTTAAAATGTGAATATAAGTCTTCTGCGTATGGAAGCTATCGCGATCACTAGTTTGTCTCTCATAAATTTTGCCGTCTTTACTAATATTTTTGCCGTGAAACGTCTTTAAAATCGCACCGAAACATAAGGATAAGTACCAGGTTTAAAAAGTGGACCGTAACGAAAAGGTCTATATCATCGTACCTTAATAATTAATAGTCTTAGAAACAAAAATGTGGTGTGAATATTTCACTTATATAGTCAGCTCGCTGTTGAGACATTGAGTTTTTCATTAAAATACTTAAAACACCGTCAATCTTGTTTATATTTCAATCTTTTACTTTAAAGGCGATTTTTGAAAATTCATTCTGCTGACACTTTATTAAATTAACACGATTTTTATTATATACAATCGGATGTATAAATTGTCTCGGCTTTCGGCTTCGCGTGTCTTTTACCTAATTTATAGAGATTTGAAAGAAAATTTTAGACACTTCTTTGTGTGATTGAAGACTAGAATCGTGAAGTCATCTAGACAACAAACTGATCGTTATTGTAGAAACTTATGACGTTGTTCAGCCAAAGGGCTAGCTGTTTGATTGAACGGCTATTTTAACCAGTTGGCTGCGACACTTACAGCACTTACACCAATTAAAATAGCCCAAACTAAGCTGTTTAAGGCTTGTGCTATGGGATCTAGAGTAACGGATAGCCATACAATATATTATACATATATAAATATTTTTTATAGAAATTATATAATATATAAATAATTAAATATATAATCATATAAATATAATTATATAATATATCTTAACGTTTATGTATGGAACATTGTCAATACCAGTTATATGCTTAGACTTAGAACATCACAACTGCCTCACCTTCTGAGCTTTTAGCGCAGTTTTACAATAGACTTTCCCAGTCTATGCACTAATTTGCACAAAATAACACGGTTGTGACGTCAGTGATCAACAAGTGTCACAATGACAGCTTCGGCTTATTAACGCGCCTTAATTCTCCAGATCCAACCTCAACCCTCAGCACTCATTACGCCGGGGGCATAATACACCACGACCTACCGTAACTCTCGTCCCACATTTAAAATTAAGCCGGAAGGAAGACAAGACAGTGAGAGAGAAAATAAATGAGTGTTTGAGAGTTCGCCCCGGGCGTTTGTTCCATATTTAAAAAAGCGGGAGACGTAGAGGTACCCCATAAGTAATGGCCGCGATGGTGTTATGCGAAATGTAAATTATCATCGAGTTTTTATTAACTGAATTATTAAGGAATATTTATTAAATGTTTCTGTCCACAATTTTTTTTCAAAACACTTAATCTGTATATAACATATAGCAATTTAGATTTACTATATTATTTACATTTTATTTCTTAGAGTAATTTGCTTTACTTTTGTTTCAGCATAGTGTACATTACCAATTTGTGACATAAAATTTAACTTAGGTTATGTAGAAAGTAGGCTATGCATATCTTCGTTATAAATTTTCGCAAATAAGATTTAGGCTATTATATATTAGTGTATTATAATATGCTTTTATTTATGTATTAGGATTATAAATCTATTATTATAGTATCAATATTTACTCGTTTTCTATCTTTTTGGTACATCTACCACATTGTATCTCTGCATCACCTGAAGGTTGACTGGCAGAAAATGCCTCGGGCATTAAGTCCACCTTTGTAAACTTTTTTTAATTGTTGTATAAATAAATAAATAAAATACATAAAAGACATGTAAACTCAAGGTACCCCGTGATTTCACAACCATGTACCCTACCCATCAAATAGGAACAATGCTATGCAAGCACTATGTTATTTTACAAAATTGTACGAATGCCCCTGTTATAATTCCTTCTTAAAATTATTACTTTTGCGTCTACAGGTTTATGTATCTGAATAATATATATGTTTACCGATTTATATAATATTTATAGACATAACTTTATTTGCACCATAACACACAAATACAATGACATATAATTACAAAAACATATTTTATTTTATTTTACGTCATGTGCCTCAGCAGCAAGGCCCAATATTCCGCCGAAACCATACAGCCATTATAGTAAAACGTTCGGCTTACATTTCATTACTGTATATATACACATGTATATAGTATATATGCATTGAATTAAAACAACTTGTTCTCATAATGGAAATGTAATAGCAACTGTCGCTAGTAATAATTAAAATTAACCATAATCACTGTCAATTAATATTGGCATCCGTATAGTAGGTAGCAACATTGTTATACAATTACATTTTTATATATAAAATTTATCTTCAAAATAGAAATAATTTGTTTCAAATGCAAGTAAGTAGGAAATAGTATTACAAGTTTATGTAATAAATGAATCTATCGTTCACTAGGTCGTTTCGATTTTCATTCATACTCGTAAACAACCTAACTTTCACTACCCCTGTTTGAAATTCACGAGTTGAAAGCTCGGGAAAGTCCAATCAAACTTCCCACTTTCACTACTGCATAATGCCATCCCAAGGCGGTATAATTAAACGTTTCATGAATGGGCGGGAAAGGGAGGGCAAGTGCGAGTGAGATGGAATCGTCTGCGAGAGCGTAATCAGTTTTACGGTAAGCGCAAATTATGTGGGGATGCGGGGCCCGAATTAGCGCTTCCACAAGGTCACCAATGTTTCAATGCGAAATGTGTGCCAGTTTTGAGCAGCTGATTTGGAATGCGGGCCATCGGCTGTTTGATTTTGAATTAAGAAAACGGAGTTCGAGTAGCGTTTTGTAAACTGTTTACGGAAAGATTCTCGCTTTGATATGGAGTTCTAAATTCAAATGTTACATAAGCATTTTAACATAAATAGAACTTCATTTTAAGTCTTATAAAATCTCAAAGATTATGATTAGTAACCTCTCTTATAATGAATACGTTATTCTACTAAAATAGGAAGGGAAACCTAATCTACCTTAGTTTGTTACGAGGAAATATTTTTTATGGATTTAAAATTTCTGCACTCCGCTAAGGATTCGTCGAATAATTTATACAAACAATCAAAATTACACGTAACTAGCTGCTTGAACACAATAATTCGTTATGTATTTCCACAGCGAACTTCGGTGCGAGCAATTACTTAACATATCGAACCGTGCAACGCTCTCTTATAATAACCCAATAAAAACTTTCCAAAAGACTTTTACGCCCGAAGAGACCGCGCCGTTTTTCTGGAAAGAGCAAACCGACAAATTACAAATGGAAACAAAACGGAACGCGGGCGACAAAGGAAAAAATCGAACGCCGTGAAAATTTGAATAAGGAATCATTTCTTTTTTCCCGCTCCCGCTCGCTCTATTCCTTTTTTTCATTCACTGTCAATCATTTGTCTGAGCCGTTATTTTCTTTGTTGATGGATGGGATTCTTTTTCCTCGGAAGCGTTGCTCGCGAGCCCTTATGTGAGCTTCAGTGAGATTTCGCTAGTTCATATTTCATTACTTTTATCTAGAGTGCGCAATATTGATATTCGCAAGGGGGTGCCCGTATCTTAAATGGCTTATTTTTAGCTTCTAACGTAGATTTGGGGATGTAGATATAACAACTGTGGAGGTTGCGAAACGAGTTGTACATTTATCACCATAATTATGTAAGTTTATTTTCCCAAAGAAATTAGATATTTTCCCTATAGTGATAAAAAATATCCCATGTCTGTACCGGGTCCCAGACTATGCCTCTACCAAAAGGGAACAGCAAGATTTCCTACTGAGATTTATAAGAAGTTTTTTTTTTATTGCTAAAGTTGACAAACAAGCAGGCTGCCCACCTGATGGTAAGTGGTAACAGTTGCCTATAGTACATGTGGTTCCCACGAGATTCGCAGCAAATCTGCAAAACTCATAAGAAACACAGTGTACGTTGCCAACTTGTGACATAAGATGTAAAGACACAGTACGCAGTAATTTCACTGCCTATCTTACCCTTCACGCCGGAACACAGCAAAGCGAACCCTGCTGTTTGGCGGCGGAAATAGGTAAGACGGAGGTACCCATGCAGACGACCCTGGTACAGAGTCTACCTCCTAGGAAAAGAAGTTCACCAAAATGAAAATAGGAATATCCAGGATTTAATATATATATATCTACTACACTATCAAATATTTCTCTTATATATAGTGGTGATGAATTAGCAAATCATTTTATTTCTTTTATATTGTAGTACCATATTAGCAATGTTGTACCATTCTATTTCTAATCAAACCATTGGTACGATGGAAAGCGTCAGTAATGTGTTTTTTTTATACTAGACCCGGCAGATGACTTCCTCCAGCCTAATATTAAGCGGGGAAAGAGTCCTAAATGAGATGACAGGTAGAACAGTGACTTTACTCCACTTTCTTACCTGCCCTATCCCTGCCTTCCCAAAAGATGCTTTTTCACGCTTCTTTTGAAGGAACCCATGTTATAGGATGAAGGAAACACATACGCAGGCAGAGAATTCCAAGTGCGGGAAGTACGACTGAAGAAGGAATCTCGGAATTTCTTAGTGCGGTGCGGAATGGGGAATATAGTGTATAAATTACTATTTAACTTGGACTTTTAATTGGTGATGTTCAATAAGTTACTTTTAGATCGCAGAAACCATACGGATTTTTAATAATAATTAGGAATATTATACAGCGTATGTGCATTTCCATGTCCGTGTGGACCAGTTACCTGCCGTGGTTTTCCCCGAAAAATGTGGAATAATTTTAGGTAGAAAATCGTTTGTGATGCCCTTAGTGCCTTTTTTTTATTTTACACTCCACGACCTCGTGGTTCATATTTTTTTCTTTTCTTTTTGGGCTGGGACTACCTTTGGTGTACGACTACTCCTCACTCCTGTTCTAAAGTGAGTTACGCAGCTCATTCTAATTTTATCTCCTCAGATTAATCTATACATACCCCTGAAGTTAAGGCCACGCTGACTACTACAATCAGGCAGGCAGTAGGTTTTCTTCTGCCACCCGCAGTGGTATAAAAAAAAATTGAAAATACAGTAACGTTAAAATTTCAGAATTTTCCCGATGTTTGCTCTCGGCAATTGGCAGACTTCAAACATACAAAGACAGCAAATTCCCGCAAGCGCTCATAATGTAAGCACGCCTTAACCAAATACAAAGGATGGTACAGAATAGGTAATGCGGCATATAAAGAAAACATAAAATTTCCATGCCATTTGGATGGCAATCTACATGACTAGAGTGATATCGGGTATATATTCCCAATAAGCCCGGATAAGGTGACGTATTGGTTATGTATCGCACATTTTGATTATGTGGTCGTTTGGTATGGAAAGATAGGACTTATTGTGTCACCAATACTGATACGTAGAGGTTTTCAATTTGCCAGAGGATATCATCCCGAATGTACTTTTAATTTTGTATCGTTTCATTTCGCTGTGATTTTGTGCGATTGGGTATTTTGTATTTTTTTATTCTGTGTATATTATTCCAGTGATGTGCCGGATATCCGAATTCGTATCCGTGTCCGTATCCGTTACTTCTTGGCGGATCTTTTACGGATCAATTTTTTTTTTCCTCAGGAGAGGAAGGCTGAGAATCCTCACAAGGAGCATGAAACGTACCCAGGATACCCCCGCAACGGCAAGTGTCACGGAGCGCTAGAAGCGCTAGAAGAGGCGCGGGAAGTCAAAGTGACGCCGGCCTTATCATGAGGGCGGATCTATTTAGTAGAGTCTTCTTTAAAGAATAATTTATATTCTTGAGGATGTTTTCTTTATAAATGATTTTTAAGGAAGCCTTGAGCCTTTACCCTTACGGGAATACTTGCCATCACAAGTTTTTCACTTTGCATATTCATCACTTATTATCACAAAATGATTCCATATTACACCACTAAACTTCTTTGTAGACATTTTTTTTAAATCATGTACCAATACCAAACACAAGCGTTATCTATGCTGCTCAATGTCACATTAAAACAAAACAGAACAAAAACAAGACCCGTTGCGCAGCGCAAGTCGCAACATATTTCAACTCAAGAACACCGTTTGTGTAAGAAACTTAAGATCCATATCCGTATCCGAATCTGCGGATCTTGACACCAAATATCCGTATTCAGATCTGTATCCGCAGATCAAGATTTTTGACGATCCGGCACATCACTATATTGCATCGGTGTAGGCAGACCACCAACTAGGTGGAATGATATTTTGGTAAACGTAGCGGGAAAAATACGGGTAGTGCAGGATCGTTGTAGAGATCTTTGGGGCCAGCAGTGGACATCTTAAATGGCATGCTGGCATTTTCTTTTTACTTAAGAGTTTTTTTTTAATAACGTCGCCCACACTATAATGTTTATCCTGTGTCGTGGCTGCAGTCACAACTATAGAAATCTCACATGCACAAACACAGACCGGAACTTTTTGTAGGTCCTACAAAATATTTGTCCCGTGCGGGAATTGAACTGCGCTAAACGTGTCGTCATATTATCATATTATTTTGGGATTATTCTAGGCTTACTACACAATATTAGTGAAATCGTTCTAGATTTATTAGATAATGTTAGTGAAACTGTCCTAGGCCTAATATACAATGGTTTACAATTGGCGTTACTTTTAAATGAAAGCCAAGTCTTATGTTAATCTAAGGCTTTGCTTCGTGTTTGTTACCTTATGATACTGAAACCTAGGCAGGTACAAAAGGCTTTATAAAATCCTCAAAGCTGACCAAAAGGCAATAGAGTCTATGCCAGAAGAGCCTATGCTATGAATCGAGGAAACCTATTCTGTCCAAAGAATTGCTAACCTTATCTAGTAGTGGACAGGACACATTTCTGTCTGCACTGAAGTTGGGATTCTCAAATATCGCAGTAAGGATATCTTGAAGGCACTGGATATATCGTAGGATCAAACTGTATAGATAGAAACATGATAATGTAATCATTTACAACGTAAAAGAAAGTTTTAATAAGGTTTTATTTTATAACTGCATACAAGCAAACATACCCCTTAAATGGATGCCATTCTCCTAGGCTTCCTAGCGTGATGAGAAATTAATGTCAATTTACATTTTTCAGTTTCAGTGAAGTATAGATTTAACTTCAATTCTATTCACGACTCTCAACGTTCTTCTCTTATCTACCTTAAATACGTGTAACTGGCCCTTCTTCGCTACTTCTCACTAATGGCTGTGCCGTACCCAAATCGTCACATCACAAACATAATAAATCACATTACCATTCAAAATAATCAGATATTCTGATCGCCTCATCGGCAAACGTGCTCAAAAAGCTAATATATAATAATAATACATAGTTAAAACGTCCCAGGTTCTAACCACGTTAGTATTAGTCCCGCCGTGGTCGGTAGACGGCGACGTCACGTAGCCACCACGTGATCGGAATGGCGGCTGTTTTAAGGCTCGCCTTCTGGATTCGACTTCTCTTTAGCAAATATAACTGGATTGTGACTGGAATAAGCGTCAATTGTTAGCGCTGCAGCATTGAATTTGTTTCATGCGAGCGCTGGTTTAAGCGATAAAATTCCACTAACTGTCCCGTGTTTGGAAACTAATGGATCATTTCAATAACCTTAGCTTGGAACAGTTTTAACTGTTACAGAAAGGAATGTTTCTTTGTTTCGGAGTTGGAGATAATATCTGTTACTACTGATTAGAAATCATAAAAATTTGACCTGAGGGTAGTCGGTGACCCGGAGAAGGACAAAATAATTTTTACCACGGAAGAATACGTAATCATCGACGAATCATCGACATAAAGCATCCAAAGCCGTGGGCTGAAAGCTAATTAACCATAAAAATAAAGTATACGAAAGTGAAGCAACGTTTGTTCGATTTATTAAACGTACATAAAATAAGAAAACTAAACAAACACTAGATTCTATTTTTGCAATTTAATCAATCTATATATTAATGTTATATATTATTAGTACACATTAAGCAACACTTCACACTTTACAATTCGACCTTAAGACAGCTCTTTTTTCGTTCGTAAAAGCGCCGTTTTTTGTAGCGCAAATGTCAAGCTTGCCTTGTTGCTAACTGTACGTATGAACGTACAAACAACATTATGCTGCTCTTTAGTTCTGCGTTCTCTCAGCTTTAAATTTGTTTTAATGTCAATTAGTGGCTATAAAAGATAATCTCGAATAAACATTATTTTAAATTTAAATACTAGGACTATATTTAGAAAATGAATTCTTAATAAAACATTATAAATACGTTTTAGCTCTGTGTTCTCTCAATTATAAATTTGATTTGTGGTCAATTAGTGCCTGTAATCTTGGATATGATGAAATATTTGGATATTTGATATCTAACTATAATAATCCATTTCAGATAATCCGACCAGATTCACTAAATATCCTAAGGGATATTGGTTAATGAATCCTTCTTCTAAAATCTCGTTCTTAAATGTATCTAAGGATCATTTAAGAACAAGACGATACGGCATTTTGACACGGCGAAAAGAATATTTCAAATCTTTGAAGAGTGTATTTTAATATTAATATGTGGGAAAAGCTCTACTTTTGAAGATAGAGATAGAAGATACCTAAAGTGCTGAAGTCAAAGGGTGACATAGTTTTAGATAGATATATAAAAATTATTTTCATAAATATTTTAATTACATGTACATAATTAAGTAAATAGGCAAGTGTATCTGTTTTAATACAAATCTGACTGTAATTTATATAACGAGGTAGAGAATATACGTATATACTTCCCTATTGCGCTCACTCTTGTTATTGATGTTAAAATACTTCGTTAAAAGAAACATACTTAGATTTAAAAAGCAATGAGAATAAATAACACGGACCTCAAGCTTATGAATTCATTAATAACAAAACAAAAACTATTAATGAAACTGAATCTCGATTATTTATATTTACAGACTAATTAGGTTTTTTTCATTTGTTTATATAAAAGAGAAATATAGTAGATATAATAGTGTGCCTACGATTATTACTTTTGAATATACAGCGACGTATTTGCGTCTTATTTGCGACTCGCTTAGAAATGCTCCATACCTATACTGCATTGTGACATCACAGTATGTTGAAGTTGCGTAATTTATATAAGCGAATAAACATAATTCCCAATATTTTAAACATATATATGGTTACATCCCATATTTAAAATTATTACATTTGATGTAAGAAAGCTTGAAAAATTTTCATATAATTAATATTTTGTTAAAGTATACATACCTATATAAATAAAAAAATAAATAAAAAGTTAAATAAAAAAATAAACCATATTATTTTTTTTTATTTACAGTTATGACATCAAAATTACTTAAATCTCACATTCAAGTAATTTTGATGACATAACCTATTTTTAACTAATATTTATAACGAATTATTTAACACCTATATTTGTTAAAAAATACCCAATTTTATATTTGTAGGGAAATACTTATTTGATTTTTGTCCGAGCCTTCTCCACTCAGTTGACTAGGAGAGAATGCCTTGTTACATTAAGTCCGCCCTTTGTACTGTATATGTACTCGTACATTGTGCAATAAACATTAAAATAAATAAATAAAATACCCAATATATTGTCTATGGGATATTAAGTCGGACGCTTTTATATTTGTTGAATAAATATCTCTTAATCAATACCAACTACAAGTCACTATTGAAGTCATCGTTTCACAAATTCATTCACAAGTCAGCTGATAACACCCGCAGAGAGGCAACGAAGAATATTGAGTTTCCATATATCCTTCACCTAATCCGGGCGCGCTTAAAATCATATATAGCCGTACTCGAAATAGAACAAGAAAAATCATAACACGGCTCAGTAAGCGATACATTTCTTCATATCCGCCATATTTCGAATGAAAAATGCGCAAAGAGTTGACTGCTTCAAGCAAGTCTACCCCACAGGGGGTAACTAAAACCTGGAGCGAGAAGCCGCTATATGTGAGAGGGGGACAGAAAGCTAAACCCGAAAAGATGGATGGTACACAATGTCACTGCTGCGATGAAATTGTATATTTTATATTCGGTATAAAAAAGTCCGCCACAACATACGATATTAAAAAAAGCCTCACATGGAAATACAGTAGTTATATTGTCGAGGAATTTAATCTCGTGGGAACATGGGATGAGTACTAAAGTAAAGGATTATTGGAATGTCTCGGGTTTTCTGATTTCATACAGATTTTCTTGCGGCGAATAACGACGAGATGCTTTCATAAGGACACGTTTTAATAAAGATATATTCGATACCCGCTTATATTGAAATGGAAATGGAACGGGGATGGATCGAGAGTAAATTTTGACAAATAATAAAAACATACTTCAATTCGTGACTGATTTAGAATAATATTGTCGTTTGTAGCTTGTACGCAAGTAATAGATATTTAGAGTTATTTACTAGATATCCTTACAAAATTTGAAATTAGAAAAGGCTAGACAATCTATGACTTATCAAAACTCGTAGAGGCCATAGAATCTTTGATTTATTCATAGCATCACCAGATATACCTATTAATACATGTATAACATATTTTATATATCTGCAAACCATACCAAACAAAATCACAATTATATATTTACATCACAATTCATTTATCAATAAAACTCCTTAAGATTATTGCGAGTAAAATGTTTTTCTAGTTTAACATTCATTTCTCCATTGATGTACGAGTAAATTTATAAGTTAATGTTTCTTTTTCTTTCTCTTGCGCTGTTCCCAATTTTATTTGGGGAGTATGTTTATTTTTATTATAATATCAAAATATCAAAAAGTAGTTTTGTTATGGTCTTTTTTGAAAATACTAAATTTTCCAACCGCGTTGATGTCATAAACTCTGCAATTGTTTTTGATTACACTCTATCTACTTAATCATCTGTGAAAAACAGCAATCAAAAATCTATCTCATATTTAAGTTACAATTATTTACGTGTATTATTTATCTAGGTTACGCAATATTTATAACAATGACACCATTTTTCCTTATTTTGTATTCCATTTTATATTTAACCTCCTGTTAGATGGTACATTATACATATTTATATCTTAAAATGTGATCAAAGTTCATAGCACGACGTTCAGTTATCTTCCGCCCTTTTCCCAAAAAATGGCTCAATAACCTTTGGGTTATCTTTAAAATGTCTGGCTTATCTGTAGCAAGAGAGTGCTTAGAAGTCGTAATATGCGTTCACATTTTTCCAAATCACACACAGCCCCTATCTTGACTTCTCTAAGTACGAAAGTATATATCAAAATGATATAATCATGAAACAGTTGAGTCACTTTGTGTTAGTGTTTTAACAAAAAAAAAATAATGAAAGGGAATCTTGCAATATTCTGAATAGAGTCCTAAAGTATGATTATTGGTTGAACGCAGCTTCAACTTTACGTAGATCCGGTTTCAAAGTATGGATTTTAAATCTGCGGCGAAACTTTTCAACGAAGTTTTGTGCATTCAAATTATTTGTATAACAAGCTCGTAGCTTCACATCGGCTTATTATAATGCAAATGGCGCTCCAATTAGGTCGTGCGTTACCGTACGTAGGGTCTGCGTACATCTGCCAGCTAATTTGACTAACAATAGAAGTTTTAATATTGAAATACTGCTCCAGAATGTGCAGGCATGATTCGTAGCTAATACTTTAGAGTTAGCGTTCATTCTGTTTGTTAGTTTATGTACTTTCTTCGTCAACTCTTAATCCATAAACTATAATTAGTAAAACTTATATAGTAAACGCTAACACATAATAAGAGAGTTCGTTGCACAAAGGAGTATGCCCATTCGTAGTATCACCTTTACTCGTCCTTGTGCCTTAACCAAACTAATACCAAAAAATAAGTAACAATTTTTAACAAAACTCTGCAATATACCAAGCCAAAACTTCACCGGAGATAAATCCACATAATAATTAGTAATTATTTCACTTCCATTTCATTCGCCGTGTATTTTTATTGATGATATTCTAATTTCATTGATAAATAGTCTCTTCGGTATTGCCATAATATATTAACGATCGGATCGATTGGTAAAAAATATATTCGATACATTCTACTGTCCTCTCGTGAAAGGGTAAAAGGAATACCAAAACAATTAATTTTCTTTAGTCTTTTTTCTGCTTTCTCTAATATTTTAGTCATTATTCTGCTTTAAGAGTTTCTTTATACAGATAGCTAATATCAATGTTGCTAAAACAATTATTTTTAAATTAATTAATTATTTTATATGAATTATTGGATAGTTGTAATATTTATTGGATAAGATAGACTTAATCATTTTATAGTTTTAATCTTCTACAATTAAATAGGTATTATCAAAAATGATGATAGGGTAATTTGAAAGTCTTTGGTGTTTAATTTCTATTTTACCCATCGAAATAGAGTCAAATAGTTTTTAATAATTGAATATATAGTTAAAAATCTACAATATATCATAAAAATCATTATGGTACAAAATCATTTTTGGCGATACTAAAGTCCATACTACAATGGGCATTCTCCTTTCAACTTTTGAAGCTGAAAATTTTATGGTAATGTAAAGTAATGGTACTTTTATTTTTAATGTTCTATGTTATTCCGAGAATAATTGAACATATGTAGTTATACAGAAAAGATCAAATCCAAAGGATAAACAAATATTTGTTTTCAATTAAGATTTATTCCTTCTTTGAAGTAAAGCTAGAAGTTGATGTGTTTTTTTTTACGTTAATATCATAATGGATATATTTATTTGGGATATTCCTGTTTTATAAATGGTTTACAGCTGATTTAATAATAACCGCCTTTTTATTATTTTTGTGGAATAGATCCTTTCTGTGTAACTACGTCTAGTTAAAGTTTAATTTACACTTATGATAATTTCCAATACATCTTTGCTACATAATAATAATTTAGTCCGGTATTAATATACAAAAGTATGAAAGAATAATGAAAAAATGTATAATGCGACGGAAATCTAAGTAAATATTACGTCTAACTAATAACGAACTTCTTTCTTTTAACATACAAATGATAGTCAACTGTTTTTGATGTTTTTGTTATTTTTAGTCGCTAATAAATGTACACAGTCGGAAACGGTAAATATTTACTCGATATAGGTAAGTAGTTGGTAAAATATTACATTGAATTCACTCTGATCTTGATCGAAATAGGTCTAGACGCCAATACGTTGGAAGTGTTATATACAATATGTATATGAGTAAATACGAAAAGCACCAGCTGAAAAATACGATCAAAAAATCTATCTAACTTATGTATAGCAAAAGTAACGAAACAAGATTAATATTTTATGACAATTATGTTAGTACAATAATCGTGACATAGATTTGTAAATAATCGAAACGATTCTGTAAATATACTGCATCATATCACGTACATATTCTGCGTATTTCCGTTTCCCTTACAATATTTTCTAAACCGCTATTTTCTTTAACGTCGATGACGTCAACACATAATAATATACAGTTAACAAAAATCGCGCCATTTTCTATTATTCCCAAACTTGCAAGCATTTTTTTCTTGAGGCAAAGGAAAGGTTCATAAATCCTTTAGCCTGCCTGTCAACCGCACGCCTGCCTACGCGATATGTTATGCTGTAACGATTCTTGCCACACGTTCTGCGGTTTTTATAGGGGAATATTTTCTTTTTTTTTGTTATTGTTGTTACTTTATAAAATAATATTTACTAGCTTTATTATCCTTACTAATATTATAAACGTAAAAGTTTTTAAGTAAGTATGTATGTTTGTTACTTTTTCACGTAAGAACTACTAAATGGATTTTAATGAAACTTTAGTTTAATATATATTTTATAGCTTAAACATCAGAACAACACGTAGGTTATAATTTTTAAAGACATTGTGTGAATTGTCCAAAATATGGTGATAAGTGTCCTGCACAGACGATGTCGCAGGCACCAGTTAGTGTAGATATAATCTATCTATATTAATATTATAAAGAGGAATGATTTGTTTGTTTGTTTGTTTGTAATCAATAGGCTCCGAAACTACTGGACCGATTTCAAAAATTCTTTCACCTTTGGAAAGCTACATTATCCCCAAGTAACATAGGCTACTTTTTATCCCGGAAAAATCGACAGATCCCACGGGATGCGCAATAAAGGCTTCGCTCAAAAACTACTGCACAGATTTTCATGCGGTATTCATCAATAGATAGAGGGATTTTGAGCAAGGTTTTGCGGTATTTTGTATCTCGGAAAAACAGATAGTCCCACGGGAAGCGCGATAAAATCTTCGCGCCATAAACCGACTTCCGCGCATATGTAGCCGTGGCCAAAGCTATGACCATTAACCCTCTATAGACCCAATCCCGAAATCCACGCAGGCGAAGCCGCGGGCAGAAAGCTAGTAGTTAATAATTTAGTTGTCTACTCGCCATTATAAAAAACATAAACGTTAGATTAGATTTTTTTTCTTGTGTGTCACAGAAAGAGATGCGACGAGAATTAGAATAAATATTTTTACTCATCTCATTTTTCACAATTTCATAAAACTTTCACACGAAACAAAACTGAAACAATTTGACATTCGCAGTACTGTAAAAATTAATTAAATTCATAAATGTCACGATTAAAATTCAATCGCAGTATTTGTATTTTGTTTTTTTTTTAATTACATTGTTATAATTTAAACATAGCGTCTACAATTTGAACATATTTAGAAATATTTGGGGCGAAATCTCACAGATTAACTTCAACGGGGTGCGGTAGCAACGGACTCAGTATGACAGATTCTGGCATTGTGAAGGGATCTTGAATTGTCGATATTCTTTACTGGAAAGACTTTTTTCACTTCCAACATTCTATAGGTAACCATAATAATATTTATTCATCATAATAGTGTACAGGTACCTTTTAACGTTAAAATAAATAAGAGACGTCCATTTTTACTTACAAAATATACTAGAAATACTGTAACGATCTATTTATCTTAACAATTTTCTCCAAATGTCATTCATTATGACAGTAAAGTAATAAACAAAGGAAACCAGCGTAAGTACAGCCACCACAGATAATACGAACCATAAAGTTCCGTTTCACACAATCATTATCACACGTTCCGTATTCAAATATAAACGGAAAAGGCCACATTTTGTTCGGCGCGGAAATATTCGCTGGCAAGCAGCCGCGCAGAAGCGGGACGGGTTGATAGTTGACGCATAAAATTATGATCAATCAGACAGGGATGACAAGGCGTTTATTGGTTCCACCGCATAGTTTGCAAGATAGCTGGCGGCCAAGTTTGACGTTATTTTCTTGGCACTCCATATTTTGTCTAGGTAATAAAGCGGACTATTACTTAAAAAAATACAACAATTAAACTTATATTTATTATATCTAGGCTTGTGCTTGTCTGAGGCCTAATCGCCTTAAATTAAAGTGGGTACTGTTGTTCTGACAATAATCATCTACAAATAAATCCCCTATATTTTAAGTAACCGTGCTGAATAGTGAGACATATGATGGAGTGGTGTTGATCAGAAAATAGCGGTAATGTGTGAAATATTCATACTGATCGAATAATATGTATTTATTTATTTACTAGTGGACTCGACAGACTTCGTCCTGTCAAAAAGATTTGTACAGTGGCAGTTTTTTGTTCCTAATTATTTTATAGATAATGTCGCATAGCCAACCAAATCGCAAAAAAAGTCTAAATGACCTATTACATTTTGTGGCTATTCAATTTTGGAACGTGACATTAAATCCTCCAACGATGTATTCTGTGCTCCAACGCACGCACGCACACTGTTTTGATAGATATGATTGAATTTCAACTATATGTGGCGTTAATAAAGCGCAAATTGACTCTTTGATGTTAGGAACACACCTTCATTGCTTAGACAACAGTGAGTGCTTGCAATAACTTTATACAATAACAATAAAGCTCAATTCGACTGTACGTTTTAGTTAGAAAACGTTTGCATGGGAAAATAAAAGGGCTGTTTTTAGGGTATTTCCGATAATTATTCGAATTTTCCTCATTGTAGAAACCCTCCTTGAACTTCAACGAACATTAACAAAAAAGAATTGGCCAAATTGGTCCAGGCGTTGTTGAGTTATGAGCTTACCAACACATTTTGCGATTCATTTTTATATATAAGACTAGCGACCCGCCCCGACTTCGCACGGGTACAATGCAGATACTAAATACACTGCAAAAAACCTGTAAACGTTTTATAATATTAAGATTTATCATAGCAGCGCCATCTATTGATTACTTACTCAACCCAGTCGAAAGGTATCGACATCTGTTAGAATCATTTGGAGTTAACAGATAATTGTGACTGTCAAATAATAACAGCAAAATAATTAGCAATAAATTAAAATTGCAACGATAATTTGAGATTTAAACAATCCTATCTCTCAAGTTGGTTCGAACTGCACATGGTGTGCGAATTTTATTATAATCGGTTAAGTAGTTTAGGAGTTCATTGAGCACAAACATTGTGACATGAGATTTATATATATTAGATTATAAACTCTTTATGTATAATTCGTACTATGACGGACATTATATCTACGGAAAATTTTTTGTTCAGCAGTGGGCCACTATAAGCTAGCAAAAAAATGTGTTTGTAGAGTTACATAATTCGTAATTATTTATACATATATCGTCTGAATTATATATCAATAAATTGCTTATTATCTCTAACTTTATAGTACTTTATAGGTTACATAGGAGTTATTTTTAAACGTTTAAGCTACTTTCTTCAATGGATCGTTCAAAAGTACCAATTTTATGTAGAGCTTCATCTAAACAAGCCATCTTGTAGAGAATGGAATGAGAGAGCAGATGATCAATACTCGCTTTATGCTCCACATGTGTTATACAGTATGCTTGCGACAAAATACGTGGAGACGGAGAGGCAAAATATAATATATTTCTACTATTAATTATTTATTATATTATTGACTAATTTATGAACCTTACATACTGAGTATATTTTTATTATTTAGATAATAAAAAGCAATCAACTCTACCAGGTTTTAAGTAATCACGGCCTATTTCTTTATTTGCGTTTGACACACCATTTACGAACCTATTAAGAAACAAACAAGTTCGCCGAAACACTGACTCTACAACAGAGCCGACAAAGAGAGACGGCGACAAAAGATATTTCGCTTCATAAAGGACGTATCTCTCCTGACATCGCGAAAAGGTTGCACGCGGACTTGTTAGGCAGCCAGAAAAATCACCATGGCTGTTTATCTTGCCGTATGTAAGTACAAACGAAACATAATAACGTATTTTTTCGCATTTCCTTAGACAGACCTTCTTACATAACTAGCCACGACGGTTTTACTTGTGTGAGTTATAATGTAGAAATGTTTATATATGTTCATGAATTTTTTTTCTGATTATCTGGATGTGTTTCTCAAACAGCTTTACTAGGTTACTAGGCCTACCTTAACTATGTTAGTCATCTATGCTGACTTAGTGCGGACTGACTGACTTCATAGACAGCTTTAAATCTGGATGTATTTACCTTATAAACACTGTTCATATATTTCTCACACAGGTTCACTAACCTACCTTAACTAAGTTAGTCATCTATGCTGACTTAGTGCGGATTAATTGACTTCATAGACAGCTTTAAATCTGGATGTATTTACCTTATCAACACTGTTCATATATTACTCAAACAGGTTCACAAGCCTAACTTAACTAAATTAGTCATCTATGCCGACTTAGTGCGGATTAATTGACTTCATAGACAGCTTTTAATCTGGATGTATTTACCTTATCAACATTGTTAATATATTTCTCAAACAGGTTTACAAGCCTAACTTAACTAAATTAGTCATCTATGCCGACTTATTGCGGATTGATTGACTTCATAGATAGCTTTAAATCTGGATGTTAAACAGGTCATATGTTTCCCACGTTCTCACGAGTCTATCTTAACTTAGACAACTATGCTGACTTTGTGTTAATTCAATTTGTTTAGTGCATGTAACAATCATAACTTTAATATAATACTCGTATACTATCTAGTGTCCGCGACTTCGTCTACGCAGGATTATTATTTTGAGTACCTACCTTATATTAGCGTGTCAGCATGTATCTTAATAAATTGCAGCCTGTCTTATTTTGATTAAGAGATTATATTATTATAAATTTTCATTAAACTGTGTAGTTTTTACGTAAAAAGATTACGTATAAATGTATCCATACAAATTATAATATTAGTAGGGATTTTAGACACATGAGACGTCACCGTTATTGCAATGTTTGCATTACTGACAAATTAAAGTAAAACATATCATTCTACTTACGTAAACAATGAACATTTGTGTTCATCACTGTTCATTTTCATGTCCACTGAAGTACTCCAGCTTACCCAATGTTACATTGATAAGGCCTCAGTTAACCACGTTGGCCCAGTGCAAATTGGTTGATTCTATAATTTTTTTTCGCAAGCACAATATCTTCAACGTAGGAGCGTTAAATAAACGTACATACAAAATTCACTTAGTGCTTATTAGGACCTTGGTACCTTGGATTTACCAAATTTCCCGTTTCGAAAAATGATATCGAGGCTATAGTGCCACTATCGCTATACGATTAATAATTTGGATAGTAGTAAAACAAATAAAAATAAAATCAATTAAACAAAGCAATTATTTAACTTTTCTTGTAAGGCTATTTTATTTTGATGAAAGTTAATTTAGAATTTTGAATATAGTGTAAAAAATACTCTAGAGTCTAGAGTATTTTTTACACGTGATTCCCAACGTGGGGCGCACGCCCCACAGGGGGGCAATTAAAAAATGGACTCGACACGACTTTAACCTTTCGCTTTGTGTTATTTAAATGTAATGCTAAATATCGGTGACAAATTAAAAAAAAGGGAAATTCTTGAAAAATGCTGAAATAATTATTAGTTATAATTTCGTTTGACGAAAAACTTCTAATATAATAATAAATATAAATAACTAAACTTCGTCGGGGATTCACCACGGAGTCCGCCGCCGCTTGCCACAGGAAACCCCGGACATTTTAAAACTCGCTAAGCAACGCCGTTGTTCGCACCTAAGGGGCCGTCCATTAATCACGTGATTTTTTTTAGCATTATTTAAGCTAAACAAAAGCCCCCCCCTCCCCTTGGAGTGAGATTTAAGACTAACTCCCCCCCTCCTTCTTCCAAACATCACGTATATTTATAGTACCTACAATGAATTTTAAAATTTTCAAAATATTACCTTTAAATACAGGTGTAAACTACCTATAATTTAAAAAAAAATATTTAAAAAATGTAAAAATATTTTACCGTCATCGTCATCGTGGCAAGTCAAGATATAACGCTATACGCCGCGCTGCTCATCTGTTTAAAAATCCCGCGTTTGACGAAAAAATAAATACATGTGATATCTTACTACACTTTATTTCATAAAACTTCTCATTTATATTTCTTAAAGGAATACAATTTTTAAAGGTTAAAATTATATATGGGGGCATAAAATTTTAGAAATGCTTAAGTGGGGCATGGCTTAAAAAAGGTTGGGAAACACTGCTCTAGATTTTCCATGGGTATGAATTATTTTTCTTATTTTTTTTTAAATATATTTATAATTTTTATGATATTGAGAATAATAGGAGAGCATGAACGCTGGAGTCCTTTAAGAATTAAGTCCATGTTCACTTCCTGTCAAAGATTCCTTAACTTCAACTAATTATAGCCTATTGTCCTGTCTAATTACTGCACCCATATCTATTAAAATTTCCTCTTAGTACTTCCCTAGTCCAAGGTTGCTTGGTAGAGATTGCTGTTTAGCAATAACGTGCTTCTTGTACATTTTCTATTTGTTGTTTTCATTTTTTTGTCTATGTTCTTGTTTTTCGTGTACAATAAAGAGTTATGTTATTTTATAATACAAAAGCCTTTAACAAAAATGCAAGTAAAAAAACACACCTTCATTTAAAAATCTGATGCCATATCAATTAAACAAAAAGAAAGAATAATGGGCTCCTATTTTATCTGAAACCATCGAAGCAACCAATATCTGGATCTCAACAAATGTTTGGATATTTATGAGGCACGGAAACGCCCCGAGCGAAGCCGCGGAATAATAGTCCCGAAGACAAGTCATGAAGATGCGAAATTTCATAAAAGGAAGGAACAGTATTGTACAAGAACGAGAGGTGATAAACTCCAGGATATGTGGCCGCTTAGCAAGATAAAGTTTTCCGCAAAATCGAGCGATATATAAGGGGGAGTGCAAAGTCCAATCGCATGCGTTCCCGTTTCGTTATTGTGCTTTCCATATTTGAGCTGAAAACGAGCGGAGCGATTTCAAAATTATATGTATTTTCAGCTATTTTCTATCTCACACTACTAAACTGTGGAATGATTTGTCCTACCAAACCTATGCTTTATTCAAACCTTGAATTTAAAAGGTTGTCATAAAGCATCTGTGAGCGTAGGTGATCTGTTTTCTCGTTTGACCCCCTATTGTATAAAAAACTAGTTTCACAAGTTTCAACTATTAACCTCAATGCATACCCTTGATAGAGTTGGAGAAGCCATGTTAGACTGGAATCGACGCTACATGGCCACTAGGTTCAATTAGATATAGTGAAAGAATAGAATAGATTAACTTATGTTAGATATTATCGCGGAAACAAGTTCACACGCGGAGAATATGGGTAGATTTACTAGCTAGAGGCAGTCTGGAACCTCATAAAGGCTAATTAATGCTGAGTTAGCATAAAAGAGCTATTTCGGCAAAAGGGGAACAATCCCCAGATGTAACAGAACATTCTCGAATGAAGGGTGAGGAGAAAGTGACGTCATAAATTTGTGACGTCGAAAATTGACCCCAAAAGAGTTAGGTAATAAATTTATAATACAAGAAATACGCTATGAATTCGCTATTACATCAGTTTTTCCATTGGCATTTATTTATCCGAATATCTGTTCATTTTAGTACACTTTCCTATTTTGTGAATGTATGCCGTGTGTTAACAACCTTAAATTATTCTTTATTCAAAAGTTAGTTATGTTTAGTTAATGTGAACTAAATTTTTTTTGGAGGGACCTGTGCTGAAGTGCTGATGACTACATTCAGCTCTACCTTGAGTGTTTGTGGAAATCATGAGAACTAACGGTAATGCGCCTTGCCTGCTAACGGATTCGGCGTGGTTTTGGATCTTTAGTCTTTAGAGAATTGAACGGCAATTAAAAATTACTTTCTTAGAAATAATTACGCTAAATTTGCAAGTACGCATTTCGCGTCTCTCATCAATGTGATCCAAGCTCGACTGACATACGGCCAGCGATCGCACAAATATATTGTTAGAAACTCTTCGACGACTTCTTGGAGTGGTTTCAGAACTCTGCTGTCATAAGTTGTGCATCCAACGGCCGGGAGCCATACTTATTTTATTTATAGCCTATTCGTGCGAAACTTTTGGTTTCCTCGCGCGAATTCTCAAGGGGTGAGTTCAGACCGCGTATATGGTAGAGCAAACTTTGCGACATATAGACCTTTCCGTAGTCGTCTCTTAATTACTATGTTTCTAACTGCGGTTTCGCTTACGATAATATCGATTTTTTCTATAGAAAAGAGTTGTTTTCCCGCGAGAAAAATCTGTTCGACCGTGTTCATCGATCAATTATTGCAATAGGAAATAAGATGTTTTCCGTATTTAAAATTACGTTATTCTCCAGGTCATAAATTATCTAAGTAATAAATTTCAAAATATTGACTTGATAGCATTTGAATTTGTTCGTTACTAAAATATTAATCAATCCTTTATATTTAATTCATTTCTTTTTTTATTTTTACATCCATCTACCTATTTAGTTGAGGAAAATAAAACTGAGGTTTTAGGAATTAATTATATAATCATAAAAGTATCAATGTTCATCATCATTTTATATTTTTTATAATTTTCAATACAGATTACCTATATATTTTATAACTCTATATTAATAAAGTACCTTTTTTTAAGGGGGGGAAATGCGACCTTATGCACCATGACACCGCGCTGGCAAGGCGCGGCCGTGACCGGGGCTCTCCGGTCATAGAGGACCGGCCTACCCACTAAAACCTCCCCGGGTTCTCTAGGCCCATACGGGACACACGGCGGGGTGCGCTTTCGCGATTCGACCGCCATGTGTCCCGGGGCCGGCTCGACCAAGAGCTGGTCGAGTCAATATTAATTAAGTACCTAATATTCAACATAAATCCCTGATAAAAACATATCACAAACCTGATTTACATACAATACAAAACTCGCAGCTCAGATTGTCATTTAATTATAACTAGCTGTGTCCGCGACTTCGTCCGCGTGGAATGTAATAAAAAAATAGTTTTTTTTTTGTTTTGACGTTTTTTTTTATAAAATAAAAGTAACATAAGTTACTCCTTATTACATAAGCTATCTGCCAGTGAAAGTCCCGTCCAAATCGGTTCATCCGTTCCAGAGATTAGCCGCAACAAACAGACACACAGACAAAAATTTTAAAAATATGTATTTTGGTATGTGTACCGTATATAAATTCATATGTATGTAGTAAAAAGCGGTTATTTTAATATTACAAACAGACACTCCAATTTTATTTATTTAGTATAGATTGGTTAGTACAAGCAGTCAATTCCAAATTTAAAATTAACTTAATTAATTTCCATACATTGTAGTATTCTACTGATAATAGTAACAACTTTTTTTATTAATACTTTTGCTTGAGAAATTAACTAATTGTTTAAAAAAGTATATTTAATCCAGTATTTCTTTTATACATTATATATTGTTGATTTATTATACATTTATATATTGTTGATCAACTTTTGAACCCTGTATAACACAGCTCAAACATCAAAAAAAACCATGACAAGTTTACACCATTGACAACATCGAAGTCAAGCCATTGACGGGGTCCATAGACACCTTAAAAAATATGTAGAGCATTGACAATGACAATAAATTAAAGGAGCACAATGCTAGTGGCATCCCTTCAGAACTGCCACTGATAAAAGCCACTCAAAGGATTACTGTTCGATATTCAAAATCGTTACAAGTGATTGGTTTATTTAAATAACGCTTTATTAGATGCGCTCGATGTGTCTAATGGACTGTGATATTTCGAATTTGGAATACTCGCACTAAAACTGACAGCAAGAATTTTATTTTTAATTTATGCAGTATAGTGGAATACTTACCCTCTGTACCTAACCCACAAAAAGCATCTTTTATGTAAGTATTTGTACTTATTATTAGGTTTTTTTTTCTTTATGCTGTCTCTAATATTATATATGATTTCATTAGATAGTATTGCTAGATCTAGCTAGATGGAATAAGAGTAGACAAATCACTCAATTGCTCTTTTTTTTTCATTTAGCATTTGTACAAACATAGTAGTAGGTAAACTCATCTTGTCTTACAATTTTAAATTAACCATTCCATATAAAAAGAAATATACAAACTAAAACAACACCGAGTACGAATCAACAGTTCCTTTTGTACAATACATTCACCGCAAAATAATAGTATAGAAAACGAAGTACAAGCTTTTAAAATGACAGCTCCACGCTTCACAAAAAAGGTCCAAATAAACTTTACCGAGAAAGTGCATTAAAAATGAGTGCGCGCGAGCGAGACGCCGCCATATCGTCGCAGCGCCGTCTCTTTCAAGCGCTCCTTGGAAAATGATCTTATGAATGAAAATTACTTTTTTCTCACGCCATTTACTTAGTTCAGGGACGTTAGTTTTGTTGCTCGTTCTCCTTCAGGAGAAGGCGAAAGTTGTTTGGATACTTCGGAAATGGGACATGAAACCACCTGTGTTTTATTGCATATTCTGCTTTGAAGAAAGTGTGTTTTATTGTTCGTTATGAATAATATAGTGCTGTCTTTGCCAATTTCTAGTCAAAAATGGAATTTCTTGCGTGTTTGCTTTTTATCAGTGGCCTACTGATAAAAAGCAAGCATAAAGGGATGCCAGCATAATGTTGATTATTGAATCTGCATTTATTGTTTCTGATATTTTAGTTATAGAAATATACTTTTATTGAACACATAATTTATTAATACTGTAACAAGGCTAACAAGTGGTTGTTTATCTAAATCAAACTGTAAAATTAAACAGTCAAGATTAAAATTTATAGATATTTTAAATTTATTAATTTAATTTATGTTTACAAGGGATGGAAGGTGTGATAATGATATAGAGAAGCGAGTGAAAGCTGGTAACATGGTGAATGGGGCTGCATACGTTTCTGAGTAGTCAGAAAATTTCAGAAAAAGCGCGACTAGCAGTGCATGAGGGCGTGCTGGTCCCAACATTAATGTACGGAAGTGAAAGTTGGGTATGGGAGAAACGACATGAAAGCAGAATAAATGCAGTAGAAATGAGAGCTTTGCGGAGTATGGCAGGAGTAAAACTGAGTGACAGATTGTATAATGAAGTGATTAGAAAGAAATGTGGTTTGAAAGAGGATATCGTGACAAGAATAGAGAAAGGGATGCTTGGGTGGTTTGGGCATGTGGAACGGATGGATGAAAGTAGACTGACCTAAATGATTTATGAAGCTGGAGTGAGTGGAGACACGGGACGAGGAAGACCTAGGCGAACACATTTCGAACAAATCGAAAGTGTCCTCAAAAAAGGCCAGGTCAGAAGTACCCGCAATCGTCGAGCATGTATGAGGAATGTTATGAAAGTAGATGAAGCGAAAGAGATATGTAAGGACCGTAGCAAGTGGAAGGACGTAATCTCTGCCTACCCCCGTGGGAAAAAGGCGTGAGTGTATGTATGTATGTATGTATGTAATTTATGATCAACTCTCAATACCAAAATATAGATAAAAGTGACGTTTTTTAACGAAATGTCTAATTTTTTTCAAACAACAATAACTAGAATATTACAATTTTTTTAGAAAAACATTACGTGTTCATAAATACAAGCTTAAAAAATACAAACTTCCAATTTCATCAAAAATCACTCTAAGAAAAGAACACCGCGAGCGACGCAGGCGCACCCTACGCCTTTGTTGTCACAGTAAAAAATATCAAGCATAATGCGCATAAAATTTATCATACATAGATAGAAAGGGCTTAATAGCCTATAACTGCCTATAAATCAGCATTTTAAACAAAGAATAGTCAAATTCAACACAAAAGACAAACCCTTTGTTGTGTGTTATTCTTTTCAACCCGTGTAATGTTTGCGTTCGCTTGTAGTGGTTTTTTAGACCCGGTCTGATCGATACCCACGATGATCGACGCTTTGTTCTGAAGTGGTTATTTATTTGTGCAAATATTTGCGTGATATTTTTTAAGGTATGCTTTAATATGCTGACGTTTTAACATTGTGTCAGTATTCACAATTGTACTGGCAAATATATACAATCTGTCTAGTAAGAAAAATCATACAGTCTAGTGCGCAAAAAAGCACAGTACCTATTGTCATAGCGACCTAATAAATTTCCATACTTTTTCGACGGACTGTACTTAAATACTTAATATTGACGACATCATGAAAACGATTATTAGGTATTGATTGAAACAAAGAAAGCAAACATGTTGTTGTTAATATGATGCTTAAAACCAAGATTTTATTGTGAATAAGATATTTAAAAAACTTACCAATATATTATACCAAAGTCCTTTGCTTAGGACCTCTGCTTTAGCTATATCTATTGCAAAACAACAGTGTACGCATTTCTGTGCTCTGGTTTAAAATGATATAAGATTACTGGGTTGTCACAAATTAGCACTTGGTACTTACGGGTCACAGGAACCGCGAGTACTATAGACGACTATAGCCACTGTAGTTAATGTTTAAGAAACTTTTTTTAATGTTATTAACATCATGTCTCGTCACGTAGTAACTATTATAATGTATTTTTTCTTTCCTTGAAGATAATGTAAAAATATCGTCAAACCTATTTTGTTTAAATATAATACACAATAAAATAATATGTTCTCACAAGGACGGCAAGTGTGGTCTTCAAATCGAACGGAGGTTCCGTTAACGATTTAATAAATCTTAATACAAAAAGAAATAATTTCAGACTTTAGGATTTTTTTTCTCGGCACTGGCTAAGTAGTGTGCTCTAGGGTTTGAGTATGTGAATACACAGCGAGTGCTATCTACGCGGAACCTCCGTTCGATTTGAGGACCCCACACCCTTGACGTTTCCTTGTCAGTTTAAAAAGTTAATAACTAAAACATTTGTAGTGGAGCGCCTGGGGGTTTTGACCTCGGAAAATTGCTACAGTGAATGAATTTTTTTGGTTGAGGTGGCATTTTCTTTCTTATACTACATCTTGCAAAGTTTACCAAAAATTTTTTTGTGCTTTCAATTTTTTCACTTTTTAATTGAAAAAAACAAAAAAAAATAATATTTCAGCATATAATTTAATTTCAGATAGCATTTATTTTTATGTACACGTAGAATTTGTCTCGAATAGGCTATAGAATATCATCTTCTAGATATACCTATGTTTATGAAGGGTTGTAGAGACCTTGGACAGGTAGTAAAACGAGAACGAGAAGAAGAGAGGGAAGGTTGAAGGGACAGCAGCTGTAACGTACAACTAAACGGACGTTCTCTGGATAGTTTAGTTGTAAATGACACGTGTCCTGGGGCGCGTTCAGCGCCTACACTCGGAGTGCAACCGAACGCTCAAAAAAAAAGAATTAAAAAAAAATATATTTTAAATGTTACCTTTTTTCCGATTTTCCTTGAATTACTACATTTACTCACTTGTTATGCATATATAAAAATATACCTGAACTTAATTTTCATATACAAAATCATTTTACACAATAATATGCTTCATACTATTTGAATTATCATAATTATCGATTTTTTTTATTTTAAAATCAAAAGCACAAATTTTAAATAGGTAAACTTTTTTATTTATGTTATTAGCTAAACATTCGAATTTTTTTTTTTTCATCCACTGTAACGGAAGTCTGAGGTTTCTATGATTTTGACGCTCCAGGCGCTCCACTATTGCATTTGTAATTAATCCGTTGTCGAATTTAACATTTTATATCACTCAGGAAAAATAAGACAATTCAATTGCATAATAAACATCCGAAGCATTCTACCAATGCAAATATTTCATGTCGATCGCATTATTAACAATTTATTGATACTCTCCCTTTTGTTTGACCGCGCTTCATAGAATGCAGATCAACACTCAAGATCTCATTCATGTGAAGACACCGTGAGATATCTATATGGGGTCAAAATAATGGCGCCAACCGGCGCCTATTCAAGATGGCTGCCGGAAGGGTTTGAGCTTTTTTAACACAAAAGAGCGTACTTCCGGCTCGCCGGGCGCATTGTGGCCACGAATATTAATAACCACAGATAATAAGAAACGTGATAGTATCTGTGCGTTATTAAAAACATCTGACCGCGTTGCGCTTGATGCACACTGAAAGCTGAAACCATAGATAACAAAACTATAAAATTAGTAATTGAGTAAAAAATTATATGTTATTTATATGTTTTGCAGTCAGATAGAATAGTTGTTCAATCAAACAACTAGCCCTTTTATACAGTGGTATCAATAATTCCAATTCTTTAAGTTTACGAAGCCTAAAAACTGGCGAAATTTTCATTCTTAAAGATAATGCAATGTTACAACTTACAACCGATTAATATTATCAAATTTTTCTATTTTATAGATTTTTGAAAGCCTTTAAGGTACACACGACAAAATGCCAAGCTTATATATGCACTACGAAGCATCCGCTATTGCTAATGAAATAAAAAGAGTGTCTTAACGACAAGTTGTAAAGTTCGACACATCACTATAAAAAAGTTTAAAGTATTAGACTGTATTCTGGATATATTAAAAACTGTAACACGAGCAACGAAAGAAAATATAATAAAGCGTTTACCATGTGATAACCTCCATGTTGAAATTTATCATTTATATTTTGACAGTTCATAGTAATAAAATCCCTCTCATATCGCGATGAGGTTGTCATGCTACGAGTGCTGTATTAGCATAGCTTAGCTTTAAGTGTGACTAATATCCCGACTAACTATTTCTTCACGGTTTTACACATTAAATATGTATAGTCATTATAATGTTAGTTTTAAACACCCTGTGCTTAAAATTATCTATTTAATTAAGATTTTAAAGCATTGGAATAGAAAATGGTACTTTTTGCTGTTATGTGTTTGATCTTTTAACTTACAAATTTAGACATATTCTACTATTAAATTATTTGCATATAACCTGTTATGTGGTATCGATAGCTGCTTTATAAAGTTGCTGCTGCTTTTACATTCTTTTATAAAATAAAGTCGTCTTACAAGTATTTTTTTTTTCCTGTGTCTTTGTGGGTGCAGTCACACACCTATGTGTGTGACTGCACCCACAAAGACAAGAAAGACAGATTTCTATAAATCTCACATACGCAAACACCCAAAACGGAACAAATATTTGTAGGTATTTGTGCGGGAATTGAACCCGCGACCCGTTGCCAAACTTTGTGTATATACATTTTTTTTAAATCTTAGAATTTAAATTCATCTACAATTTCATATATAAGGGTAACTTTAAGGTTATTCTAAGACAACTTTTTTTTACAAAATTTATACCCACATGATCGTAATGCTAAAAACAAAACTAAGTTATGACTCTTAATGATGTACATGATAATATATCTTAAAGCCAGACTCTTAAGATGCTATATCGTGTGAACTTCAGCCCAGGCGACGCCAACTGTTCAACTGATGTCATCCAGCAGATGACACGGAACCCTATCAACACAACAAACCCACGTAATCCTTATTAATAGCGCCAATTCATCAACCCTGAAAAACGTTAACATGATAATAGTAACCCTTCAAACATAAATAATAAACTAAAAATTATATGCAAATTCACGACCCATAAGTTTCTATAGAAATCGTTAACCCTTTCTCGGTGAGGGGTACAAAAAATTGTAATAATTTATTCACGTTGAGATAAGGTCATGGGACTATTTTGTTCATTCAAAAACTTAAGAGAACAGTGTACAGACGTGCGACAAGTTTTGGTGTTCGATATTCGAATTTTGCGTGTGTTTTGTTATTGTGAGTCGAGTTGCGTGGGCGCATAGTGATAAGATGTGCAACCATACAAGTTATGAGTTGGCCAAAGTTCAACTTTCGACTAAAAGGTAAGGGTTTGAGTGATTTGTGTCTTTGTGTCTGGTGTATTTGATGACCTAAGTAACCGTGTGGTTGGTACACCATTTTCAACACATTTCTGATCTCCCAGGTTCGAGTACCGGTGGGGTCAGATGTTTGTGTGACGAATGCGATTTGTGCCTTAGTCATGTTTGTTGATATATACGACTATTTCTAACAAAAATAATTATATATAAATTATATATGTATGTCACTAGATTCCAGTCACTTTGGGGTAGGCTAATTGGTGTGAATGTAAGAAATATTTATATTATAGTTATGGTTAACTTTCTAAATTAAAAAAATGATATAATTAATGTGTTTATATTTAATTAATCGTAAAATGTGTTCGTTTTATTTCAATTATGCTTTATATAAAAAATTTAACATTTTATAGTCTACTAGCTTTCCGCCCGCGGCTTCGCCCGCGTTATATTCGAATTTCCCACAGGAAGGATATGTTTTCCGTCGGTAAAATTGTCTTATTTCCTTCCTTGGGTCCTCGGGTTTTACGATTAGTATATACGGGGTATACTATCTGTGTATAAATTTTCATTTAAATCGGTTCAGTAGTTTTAACAATATTTCCATACAACCTATTATCCCTCCCCTCAACATTTTACAACCCTTTACAACCTTTTTTTCATGAAAAAGTAGCCTGTGTCCTTTCTCAGGCTCTAGACTATCTGTGTACCAAATTCCATTTAAATCGGTTCAGTAGTTTTGGCGTGAAAGTGGAACAGACAGACAGACAGACAGACTGAGTTACTTTCGCATTTATAATATTAGTATGGATTTTGACAGCATGTAGTATATTTGGGCATACAATTATAAGTTTAAAATTAATTACATTTGGTAATTATATGACACCTCCATATTTTGTTGCAGTTATATGCTTTTTTCTACTAACTTTCATATTAGACCTTCCGATCAATATCCATAGTCCACCACAGATCGGAAAATAAAAATCATCGAACAACTTTAACTAGATTCCTTACATTAAAACCATTTTGTTTTATATGATCTTAGCGTCTATAAAGATCGGAATAAACAATATCCTAATGGATATTGTAACTCGATATATTTGTCAATACATTTCCACCGTCTATGACTCCTATATATACGAAAAATATGTCCATACTGCAAACAGTTGGAATAACCTGAGCACACAAAGTTTTGCGCGTGCAATTTTCACACTTATGTCTACATAGTTTGTAGGTATAGTTTCGTCTGCGTCGGTGTGGCGGTTACGTCGGTTTTCGCCGGCATGTTTGCACATGTTTGATCGATTGACAACGGGGGTGGGGCCTGGTAATAATATTACCCCCGAATCCAATATCAAAGTGTTGCTAGTTCCAATTTTTTCTTAATACAATAGTCAAAAAAGAGAATATACATTTTGTTTACCAAATTGTAAAATGTGAAACTAGAGCTGTCTTTTAACTTTTTTTAAACCAGTTTATCGTCTTCGGTTTTGCTCGCTTGAAGTGAGGATTTTCACATTGCCAGTAGATAGTTTTGTGGTAACGAAATTTCAGATACAAAAGATCATTTAACGTGAAAATTTAAGTGACAGACAAAATTATTTTCACAAACTTCACTACTTCAAACATTTATGAATTTAACTTAAAGCTTTAGCAATATGTCCTTAAATGTTTAATTCTATTATAGAATTAACATTTTAAATTATTATATAAATAAAGCTCGCAGTTTATTGAATTTATTATATTATTTTCAAAATCCTTAAATCAGTGGTAATGTAAAGTGTTACTTAATGTAAGTGTTAATGTTAACATGAAATCTAAAAAAATAAATTAATATGCGATGCTATTCTAACGGTACTTAATCACATATCAATACACACGAAGATTACCACATCTAATTAAAATACAACTCTGCCTACACCGCAACTAAAGAACCTACCTTTAATGAACCATTAAAATGGATTCGAACACAAACTTTATCTCAAAATAATTGACGATCGACCGTAATCGATTATAGCATAACAATAATTACATTGAAATAACAATAAATCCAAACTAAGCTCTTATAGTTATAGACGTAAAGCCTACAAAAGATGAAAAAAAAACTACAAAATATGCCTATAAAACTGTACCAAGCAAAATTGATTGGACAATTAGATGCTAATGATAACGGCGCATCGAAATAACCAAACGAATGTAGCGTGTTCAAAATTATATTCCAATTTTGAAACTAGCGTGATGAAGATAAATTTCAAATTTGAAACGAAATTCCAATTTCAAATTCCATAAGACCCGTTCGAAATGTTCGATAATCGCCGGTAGCATCATAGACTATTAAGCTTGTTCTTTATTAGGCATCTTTTAAATACAAACAACAAAATAAAATTTTACGAGGCGACTCTGCACCGTTAAATAAATAGCTGCGCGTTCGCCTCTCCGTTTGGTCATGCTATAAATTAAACGGGGATGTGTAAAAAATATCAACTTCGAGTTGTTTTAAATAATTAACTACTTTGATGTATTCAATAAAAAGAGAAATCCCGCTTGTCGCTTCTATGTTCGACATTGGAGCGGCGGGAAAAAATTGGTTAGGCATTTCAAAAGGCTCCTAATGGATCTTTTTCCCGTCTTGTAGCCGGAGGATAGTGTGACCATTTACGACTCCCAACGGAAACTCGGTGCCTCGGCTTATCCATACTGGATTGTTGCTTTATTAGCAAGTAAGAAATGACAGATAAGGCATTATTTTAAAATATTGATCGTTTGTGTACTTCTGCTAAAGGCGGTGAAGTTCCTAGAAAGGTTTTTATTAACACATTTGTGTGACTACATAATGACAAGTAATCGTGTATCCAGAAGACTATTTCATCGCACCAATTTGTTTCATAATGAGTAAAACTATACAATAACAGCCCCTTGATTATGTGCTCTGTTTCAGTTAAATTTGACTGAAGCTGACATATAGTGTTGTTGAATTGCAACTTTATTAAGATTCAATGTAACAATTATCTTCATAAAACTGCAATGTAAATTTACTGTCAGTTTAAATCCATTAAATGACTACTATTCATATTGGTTTAGAAGCAATATGAGATAATTAACGGAAAATGTAATTAAAAACACATACGAGTAAGTATACGTTTTCAAATTTGTATTTAGAACACATTCGAAACGTGTCAACTCGAAAATTCTACGTATAACATTTCAAATCCAGAAAAACTGGCTAGTCTATTAACAGTCACAATAGAAAAAATACTTGTAGTAGTAAATAAACAAAACAAATTCTAATAACACCTCACATACAACGTATAACCAAATAATAATACCTCGTTTTCTTTTAGAGAAGTACCAATTCCTAAATCATAGATTATATTCTCTTTAGAGCTGTCCAAACAGGAAAACAGGAAAGGCGCGTGTCTAAGTTTTTGACAATTCAAAAATCGCGAGGCCCGAGGTTTACAAAGGAGTAAGCCCTATCGATTTGTCCTCAGCCCTACGTTACATACATGCTATGTACGTGCGTGCGGGGGAAGGTACGAGGGTGGGTCGAACTATCGCCGGTCTATACGTGTGTATATAAATTATATGTCGTTCACCCCATCAATTGTGTAATGTATGGAGATTCGATATTAGTTTGTGATCGACGTCGCTGGCGAGTTTAAAATGTTAAATTTACATTTTGAAGCAAATTTTATTTTGCGGTCGTGTCGACGCTATGTGCACGACAAGATTGAATGTAGGTTTCGTTAGAAATTCTCTAGACTTGACTGATAATGTAATATTTAAAAACAAATTTTCATTATTTTGACTTATATATTTCAACTAAATACTATTGACCTATTTATGCATGCAAGTTATTGGGAGTACATTTTATTAAGTTATAAAAATAAACTTACGTACTTATTCGCTAACTAATATTTTGTTGTAATGTAAGGAACTACTTAACTATCTGGTCAATTTGACCAGATACTGTGAGGTCATTATATTACGTAGAATTAAAAAAACCAAATAAAGTCAATGGAAAAATGAAAATTTTGTATTGTTAATTAATTTAGTGGAGTTAAGTAACGCAATGGAATGCCAGCAGAAGATAAATAGTTTTGAAATCGATCAAAAATTTTCAACATTTATGAGGTTTTAGTAAAACAAATAAAATTTTCAAATCATAACCAGCAATGAAATCGAAGAGGTTGAGTCGTGGACTTGTCAGATCATAAGTCAAAGTATAGAATGCGCTTTAATTGCAAAATATTTGTACATTAATTAAACATAATTTTCGCTCATAAAATGTGTAATGAAAATTCTAATTAAGGTGAAAGTTATGTTTATAAGTTGTCGATTAATTATTATTCAATTAAACTGAATCGCCATTTTATGCATTAAAATTTCTGTAGCGCGCTAACGTGGTCATATACGATCTAAGTGGTCGGAGTCAAACAATATCTTAAATAGTTAAAATTCGTGGACTGTAACAATAATGTGATTAATATTCTTTTGTATTTTGCTGGCTTGCTGTTACTTTTAAAAGATCAACAAAGTTTATATTCCACATCACGATATTACTTAACTTTTTTTATATGAACAACTTCGTTACGCTGATCAGCAAGTCAATTAAAACATATGTAAAATTATCGTACGCAGTTAATTGAAACAGTTTGTTCTAAAGAAAAATGGGCATAGCGTAGGGCGAAGGGCTACCTTAAATGTCAGTTCCGGTTTATGAAAACTACAATGTTGCCAGCGTTAATTTAAATGTAATTGCAATATACACTTTTTGTGCCTCTGAGTTATGTTCTTATTATGTGAATATCAATTAAGGGCTTAGTACAGATATGTATTGACCAAGCAATAAAATTGGACGGTCAATTCTATACATAATCCCGAAAATATGTGCCTTATGCACTAACAATGAAATAACAATGTCATTCGTCCGTTATATATAAACATTTGAATCATACTCATTTAATTATAGCGTTTATTGTGCAATAATTTAAACAATTGATACAAATTGTACCGGATTCAACTCTATGCACATCATAGCTTAATGCAAATTTGGAGATTATATCAAAATTTGGAGATAATTCGAGCTTTAACCTACCCATGTTAATATATAGTCATATAAAACTAATGGTGATTAATTTTTGAAATTCCATTCAAACTGCTAAGAAAACAACTCAAAAAATCTATTTAAATCTACTATATAAAAATAAGTCGGGTTTTCCTTCCTGACGCTATAACTCCAGAACGCACGAACCGATTTCCACGGTTTTGCATTCGCTGGAAAGGTCTCTAGCTCCATGAGGTTTATAGCAAAGAAAATTCAGGAAAAATTTCCTTATCTATAAAATAATTAGGAACAAAAAACTGCCACTTTACAAATCTTTTTGACAGGACGAAGTCTGTCAGGTCCGCTAGTTTCAACATAAATTTTACAATCCCAATTTTTAATGGCAAATATCTGTTAAAAATATCCATAACAACAGTCAAACTGAATGATTTGTTTCAACTGATAGACATTGGACTAAGTACATTATAGAAATGTACTTTCTTATTACAACAATAAATTATGGTTGATTAGAAATCTCTATGAGAAATAAGCCCGCCTTTGAATTAAGTTATTTTTATTTGTACCTACTATGTATTTTTATTGTTACTTTTGTTATGTTCAGTAAAGAGCTTATATATAACCACTAGGTTCCTATCACAATCTAATGGTTATACTCTCTATGATGAAAACATAATATTCTTAAAAGTCGTATTTAAATGAGGAAAATAAAGACACAGTCACGATAAGACTACGGAAGGTAGAAAGAAAGAGAGGCATAGGAAACCCGAGAAGAAGCTATATAGACCAATTAAAAATTGAATGTCGAATTATATAAATCAATTAAAAGAATGTATTAAGAATTGATAGAATCTCTAACGAAAAGAGTTTTCATAAATGGGTCATACACAAAACACTCGAAAAAGAAAACGCACAAAATAAAAGTCACGCAATCGATTCAAAATGTTATAATTTTTATATTATCGCACGCCCGTGACTTTGCTTACGTCAACTTACCTCGCGGGAAAATTTTATATAAAGCAAAACAAAGCTAGTTTTGAATAAAGTTGATAGTTATTTGTCGGTAATACTCTAAATCATCAAAATTAATTCAGTAGCATTCAAGTGAAAAGGTTATAAACAATAAACTATGTACATTTATACTTGAAATTAATAAGTCAAGACATATAATAAAGCTTATTTAAATACCAACTTATCAAAAGAATGAACACAAAAGTCTAAATTTCTCTTCTGTAGAATTTATCTTTTCTGTAGACATGATATCTGCAGAAGAGATTTCTACAGGAGAGACAAACGAAACAAAAAAAAAATAATACAATCAAAATTTTAAGGTTAGAATCTTAACAATGGCACAGTTATAAACTAGTTCTTAAATCACATAATGCCAAAGTAGTTTAACATAAGAAATAGTCATAATTACTTTGCAATAAATCACTAAGAAAAGATGCACTGATGTTTGACAAAAACTTGTGTATTTAATTATGATAATATTTTATCAAAAAGTATAGGACTTTCTTCTCAGCATTCAACCGGCAACTGATGCGTGACTCAGTGTTACCAACACAAAAAATAAAAGTTGAATATGCGATCTGTTACGAAAAAAATAATCGTTTATTTTTTAGTCTACAGGAAAGATGTCAAAATTTAGAACAACATTTTTATTTATTTTAAATGAATAATTAACACACTTATTTCTGAAAATCTTCATTAAGTGTGTACCTACATACATACATGTCATTATAATAAAAATACCTGTTATTTTAAAACCACAAAAGTATTTTTTATTGCCCTCCAAAGATCTGTACTCAGTATCTGAACAGTCTACAGGAGGAGAATTTTATATGATAAAGTTAAATTTAAATAACTAATTGAATTTTTATTTTCCTTTTTATATAATTAAATGGACATAAATGTGATTTTCATAAATTAGAAAACTAAGCAAGTTAAGTAAATACTAAGTTAGCGTTAAAGTAAGTGAACGCTTTTTTTTTAATTTTTGTGTATGACCCAAATATGAAAGACTCAGTAATGAGATTTTTAAAATACGCGTAATGTATGTTTAGTGATGAATTTCATGTTGTTGTATTCTGAAAATAAGGATATTGTTTTACCCCAGAAGTTTGGCGTTGCTACACAAATTCTATATTTTCTTATTTCATATCAATAAGTTATATTAATTATTTTTTTTAAATTGAGTCTTTTCCGAAAAAAGACAATCCTTCCTTTCCTTGAAAATCTGGACAAAAAAGAACCTACTTTCAAATTTATATGTATATGTAGGAATAGCTTTTAGTTATTGAATAATTATATACTGTATTAAACCGAATATCGTATGTTGATCTAATAAATTTTTTGTTATCTCTATAGAGCTGATTGTCAAAGCGTTTTTATTACAAACGATCTTGTCTGTATTTATAATATATATGTGTTAATTATGAAACTATTAGACAGACTTTACCCAACCTACTATCAAACTAACATTTTACTAAAAACTACAATTTTAGATATTTGAGATTTTTTGAGCTCCTATTATACTGCTCCTATTAAAAGCACGCGTCGAAAATAAGTTACAACACCTTGAAGATTCTGTTAAAATAATATGAGGTTTGTGAAATTAGTCCTAACTTTATATAAGGAAAAAGTCAAACAAAATTTGCGACTTCGAGACTCGAACTTGGACTTCAACAACCGTGTTGACTCATTAACCATTCGGCCACCGAGTATTACTCTGTTTATACTTGGATTACTCTGTTTGTATTTTTACTTACATATTTATTTAATTGGCATTTTTAAATAAAATGTAATTGTCAGGAACACAAAATAGTATTAATAGTGTGACGATGTATTAAAATGTATTACTTAGTTTCAAAATATATTCCTTAAGCTTCATATTCTTTTGTCTCTCCACAATATAAAAAACATCAAAAAAAATATTTGACGAGATCACGATTTGACGAAAGTCTATGTGATCAATAAATTGAATTACAAAAGATAAAGAAAGTGCAGAGAAGAGTATATAATGTCTCTTAATTTTATGAAGGAAATGTTAACACATAAGTACATATAACAATTTGATAAAAAAACGAATTAAATTAACGTGAATTGCGGATAATCTATTTATTTTAATATTTTATCCAAAGTGAACTTTGATACCGTCTAAATGGCTATTATTATTTTCATTATTTAATGGAAACCTGTTTTTTTCAAAACTGTAAATTTATGTTAATATCCAGCTTGTCTTGATATAATATATTTGTCTAAGTTAATATAAAACTGAATTTCAAAATTTAGATTTCATATATTAGATATATTTTAGACAGAATGACATGTAGGTATAACAAAATTACGAATAAACACAATAGTTACGCGAATTTTTTAATAGTGAATGCTCACTTCAAATAAAAATTTTCAGAATACTTATATTTAAATCGATGATTATAATATTTGTTTTTATGAAAAAATAATGTTAATCACCAAACATATTTTTTTCTTTAGTATAATTTATATTCCATTAAACTTATACACAGACTTTTTTTATATTCCTTTATTATATTCCTTTATAGCAAGTTGGCAAACAAATAGAAATATTTAAAGCTGCACAAGAGAAAAAGGTACATGCAAAAGTATTTCTTACCTTCACGACGCCTCGAACAAACTTTTCAAGTTATTTTTCGCGGCGCGAAGTTACTTTATTTATGGAACAAAACTTTTAAAAATAAGTAAACAAAATAATCTGAACGATTACAGCGCATTCGGAATTCGAACGGTGCGAATAATAAATGGAACTCTAATAACAAATTCAAATTTGGAAAACGGAGACGCGTCCCGAAGGAAATTCGAGGAAATCGTCGTCTCCAGGCGGCGTACGGTGAGCGAATGTCCCACTCAAACTACGCTACAATTTCCTCCGCGAAAACCGAATCGACTGCGCTGTGTAAGTATAGGGAAGGGTGGTTTTTCCTTCGAATTTCATAAGTATCTACCTTTCTTTATATCTAAGCGCAAGAACTACGCTCACCCCTTGAGAATACCTCGTGAGTCTCGATCGCGCGTCGGCGAAAATTCGGAATTAAGAGACGAAAATGTCACGTTCGAAATTCAATTCTTTGCGGCTACTATACGGACTAGTTTTATCAGTTCACGCGTCGCTTTATACCTTTTTCGCACCATCCACGTTCTAGTAAGGCAACGGTAACATAGATAAAATGTATTGGGTGGTGAGTAGAAATATATTTATGGATGTACGTGTAGCTTTGAGTAAGATATGGTGCGGGCTTCGTTTCACGTGTGACTGTGGAGACCTATTATTTTACATACGTACGTAGAAAATGGAAAAGCGGCCTTCGTGGAAAATACGTGAATTTTGATATGTAGATACGCCTCGCAATTTGTCACAAAATGAGAAATTGTATCGAGTAAGCAATATTGTTTGTACATCTTCCTTTTGTACTCGCGTCTTTTGTCTGTGCCCGTTTAAAAAGACGAGTTTTGCTACGACAAAAAATATAATAAACGCAACCTTACGATAATTTTCATAATCGAGTGAAGAAGTTCAATAGAATTAATGAGCGGAAAATGTATCCATCCGACGCGTTAATTTTCACACCCGAAAAGCGGCCGCTAGTGCGTAAAATTATGCGCTAAAATAAGTTTTACGGTCAAATGATTATGGGACCATGAAAAGCGGTCTAAACCTATCTCGCGGTAAGTCAAATCGAGTGACAATCGATTTCAGTTCAAAGCCGGGTAAGGTATCACAGTGCAATGACACGATTTTAAAATTCGAATGTCTTTAGATAAATGCAAATGATTCACTGAGCAACAAGTTTCATTCATTCACGGGCAAGGGAGAAGGCAAACCAATTAGAAAGGGAAAGAGAAGAATTTAAAAAGTGAACGCCCGGAAAGTTAGGCGGGAAAGCCCGTGCTAATAACCTGTTGCTTCCGCAAGCCAAATTAAATATGAGAGCTGAACTCGGAGTATATCGATGTCGATAAAAATATTTAGTACACGATAACAACTGCACTGTGTGTAAACCCATTCATTTAAGAAAATAACATTTTAAAAAGTCTTACAACCTTATATAATATATTGTGTCCATTAATTTTCTATTTGGGAGACCCTAATATATCGTCAGAGATCCAACACAAGACAAGTCTATTTTCTAGATTGAAGACATTAATCATTTTCATATTTATCTTGAGCCAGCGTCCCCTATTCTACCAAGTTCAGAGTTTCGAAGACTATCGATAAAGCAAATTTTTGACGATGTAACACCCCTACACTTTCTTGACATAACGCGCGAAAGAGAGGTCAGACGTGAAAAATCGTTGGCGGGAGCGAGATGTAAACGAGGACCGCGACGAGATAAGTGTTCTAATTTATACTCAAATTGCGAACGTCGTCACGAGAACCACGTGCTAAATAAGCGTTCTGCATTTAAAACGACTTAAGACCGTTCAATCCAAAGTTTGCATTCTACGCTTTAGCGTTTGTGAATACGGTTGAAAATGTATTTATGTGTGGCGTCTAAGAAATATTATCTCACAATTTTCCATTTTTGAAAAGGTTGAAGATGGAAGTTTGATTTTAGCCCCTCCGTTTCCTTGTTTAAAGGTGGTTTCAGCGTGTGCGAAATCTTTTCAAATTAATACATCAGATTTTAAAAGAAAGCCTGTACATACTAACTAGGGTTGTGTCAAGGTTAGATTGCAGATACTTTATTAGTCGGTTACTGGGTTAACTGGGTGTATTTGGGGGTGATTTACTCCCGTCATGTAATTTGTTTGCGACGCACGGCTTTGGGTGTTTGCGAGCTTTTAATGGGCCATTTTAAAGCGTTATGATTATTGCTTTAAGTTCGCTACGGTAACAGGTTATGTGCAGGTGTTTCGATATTTATTATAGTAAGCAAGAACGTGTTGATGTATCGATATATTATTTATTTAAATGATATATTTTACCACTTGTTGTTGCTACTTGAGAATTACTATTTATAATTTAAGCGTTTGTATTATACATAACTACAGACATGTCATTTTTTAGATATAGTTGATATAAACACTATTTTATTAACTAATCGATGCGCACACCACACATCATAATTGAAGAAGTGATTACAGCCGCCTATAGTACAGTGTTCTTGTGAGACTTTCAGCGATTCTATGTTACATAAAATTAAAAGTCACAGAACCCAGTAATTTCTCTGCCTGTCACTTCCCAGACTAGAACAGAGTAATGCGAACTCTGCTGTTTTGCAGCAGAAATAGGTAAGAGGGTGGTACCCAAGCAGGCGACCTATCCTCATGTTACATTAGTATTATGTTCTTTTTTTCCCCAGCAATTTAGCAGGATAACAGAATTATTGAGAGCGTCATGAGTTTTTATTTTGGTAACAGATAATTCAAGTTTTACTATTTAACTGTCTCGGTTCTGATTCATCATGCCGTCATAAAAACTAAATCACATGTATATAGGCCATTGTTATATAATATTTTTTTATTTGTAATAGTATAAATATAATCCGTGTTCACTGTGTAGTCTGTCCGTGTTTTTTCTAGTGTATGTTGTGGTGGCCTAAAAAAATGTTATGTTTTATTTATCCTTACTAATATTAAATCAGAAAGTGAGTTTGTTTGTTTGTTCCGCTTACACGCCGTAACTACTAAACCGATTGCTTTGAAATTTTGCAGACGTACAGATAAAAGTCCGGATTAAATAATAGGGTACTTTTTATCCCGAAAAAATCGGTAGATCCCACGGGATGCGCAATATAAGCTTCGCTCAAAAACTACTGCACAGATTTTCATGCGGTTTTCATCAATAGATATAATGATTCTTGAGCAAGGTTTTGCGGTATTTTCTATATCAGAAAACGGATAGTTCCACGGGAAGCGATAAAACCTTCGCGCATTTGTAGCCGTGGGCAAAAGCTATGACCCATAACCCTCTATAGACCCAATCCCGAAATCCACACGGGCGAAGCCGCGGGCAGAAAGCTATCAAATAATAAATAAATAGTACTTACATTTATACCAATAATCCAAGCTCAAAGTAAGCTCTGTAAGGCTTATATATGTTATGGGATCTAGGGTAACGGTAAAGGATAAAGGGTAGGGTATAATATATATATATATATATATATATATGTCTATCCGTTAGGATAGACATACATATATTATACATATATAAATAAGGTAGAAATATATTATAACATCCATGACTAACGTACAAATGCTCGCATTCATTACGCAAACCTTTGCCCCTACAGGAACTCGAACCCGGGACTTCAGAGATGGCGACTTGAAACCGTTATACAGACCACTCGACTATGAAAGTTGTCAGGTTTATAGATTAAGGATTCTTATTATATATATGTTATAATGTAACAATTTCTAAATTACAATAATTAAATAAAAATTAGATATTATTTATAGATATTGTAACGTGGCGCCATTGAACTTCAGACCTGCCCGTACCAAGGCTACATAACAAAATATACAGTACAGTAATATTCTAGATAGAAAAAGCCTACCAAAGCTTCGTGTACGTTTGCTCGGTAAATTTTTGACACTTGTCATGTATCCTGCATTATAATGAGGTGAAGCCCCTTGTTCGTTTGCTGTACAGGATTATGTTCCCGAATGTCTGTTACACAGAGTTGAAAATCAAACTGAGGTAATTTCAAAGTGTTCATACAGTAAGGAAAGGGTACATTTTCCCTTGATGATTCATGTTAACATTTTCTTTAAGAATCCAACGTTGTTCGGTTTCAATTTTTAAATGATTTTTTTTTATAAACCTAAGTTTCTTATAAAACATTTCATTTTCAGTTCCTCTTGTGTTTTGATAGGTTTTTACTAGAGAAATTTCCGTTTTTTTTTTTTTGCTTTTCTGTATTATCTTTTCCTTAATTATTAATAAATCGAAATAAAAGCGTTATTAGACTTTTACAAGCACCTCACCAGATAGTAATTTAAAAGCAATCAAATTAATTTCCCGTAAGTTATAGACAGTAAAGCACAAAATCCTAAATCAATAAACTGGCGTTACTTTCACGACTAGTTTTTTTTTTAAATTTAAACAAACAATATATCTGGGCAGATTATAATCAAAACTAACGAGATATGTCATGCAATATGACGATAGAAGAAGTTGAGTAGTTAGTACACCGGTTTCAAGGTGTCGCCATCTCTGAGGTCCCGGGTTCGAGTCCCGGTGGGGGCAGATGTTTGTGTGATGAATGCGAGCATTTGTACCTTAGTCATGGTTGTTAACATATATTTCTATCAGATATATTTATAAATGAGGAATATGTCTGTCCTGTCCTGTCCGTTAGCCTAGATCCTATTAACACACGCCTTCAGAGCTTACGAGTACTTTGGGCTAGGCTGATTGGTTTACACCAATACAGATTACACTTACATGTAAGAGATTTATTTATTTATTTTATTTCTTGAGAAAACCAACAGCATGAACTTAGATTAAATTACAATAAATATATGTTAGAATGTATAGCCAATAACAGGTTTCCCTTAATTTGTCCATTATTACAATTTAGAGTAGACAACTATAAGTCAGTAACAAGCAACACACAAGAGATTATTTAAAATATATATACCTATATATAAATTACAAAAACAAGCAACCCTTCGAATTTAACTAGTATTTAAGAAATAATATTTATTATATTAGATATTTATATATCTCATACTTATTATTTTATTTATTTATAAAACAACTACTATGTCTTACAACAAGACATATAAAAGTTATTATGTTATAAGTACTAAAGCAATTTCATAGGTTTAATTCATTCAACTTATTATTAAAATTTTTACAAACATTTGTCAATTGGTTAAATAATTTTATGGTGTCCAATCTATACTAATATATTATAAAAATTAACTTGATAAGTTTGCAAGTTCATCTCCTGTTTAATTGGAAATTTGGTAAGGGAATAGTCTGAGGAAGACTATAAAATTAACGACGGAGTTTTCCAAAAAATCCGATTTCCGTCCGAAAATGCCGAGAGCGAAATTTTTTTTTCAAAATTTACACTGACGCTATCATTTGCAAACAAATGTAAGCTCATAGTGGCTAAATAGATCTAGGCTACATATGTACTAGCAATGTCTATTGGTATTAAAAAATAGTTTGCAATTGCCAAATCATTGCATCGAAGTCATAATTCTAAAAATAAGTATCAACCAATAATTGTAACTAAATTATATTGTCGTCTGTTTATTTATATCAAAAATTTTGTTAGTTTTTATATTTAGTGAATGTAAAGTACTCGGCTTTATATTGATTTATTCATCCATTTGTCACACACACATTAATGCAAATTTAAGACTTGCATGGTTGCATGGTGCAAAATATAACCAAACGGGCTTCCCGTTCGATTAAATTTTACCAAATTACAAATAAAAAAAGAATAAACAAATCAGTTTACCCATATTAAAGATTTTGGTTGATAAACATTCCAAAAAATTAAGTCAAATTCGAACTAGATCCTGTTCCTTTTTAGAAATCAGTCAAAAAGAACCAAATCAACTTGTCTCGATATCCTACCTACTACTACCTACCTAGTGCATACACTGAGCTGAAAGTATGTAGCAACAGTGCGGTTTCTGAAGTAGTGCAGTTCCGGGAACCGGGAACTAGCACAATACTGGAATAATTCGTAGGTACGCGATCGGTGGGCACAATACTGCCGCCTAACAAGCAACCCTTGAAGCCACCGAGATCCCGGATCGCGAGCGCCGCGGAAAAGGTTACAAGTGCATTTATAGATCATGCAGTATCATGGGAGGATCAAAAAACGTTTATATCTGTGTAATTTTAACAATAAACTTATCGCTTTGAATTTAAAAATTATCATGTATACTTCGCATTATATAGATAAGTAAGATGTTTGAATTTGTTAAAATTTGGTATGGGTTAAGTTAATGACCCTGAAAATTTTTCATATATGAATACCCTTCCCTATAGAAGATATATTCTAACATATATGATATATTATGAAAGGGAAAACGCTACCATTGGATATGATACAAAGTACCTTGCACTGTTTGTTCTGTCTGCTTTTTCAAGTGAAGTAAAATTATGATGACAATCTATAGTACATATAATATACATATAATAAGACAGTAAAAATATTTTGTCTGTACATTTAGTATTTTTGACTGAAATGGATAGAGGGGCACTTAAATAGATTATTAGAAAGCAAAAAAAATTTTTTGGAATTTTTTGTCTGTCTGTCTGTCTGTCTGTCTGTATGTTTGTTCACGTTTATGTCCGAAAGTACTGAACCGATTTGCTTGAAACTTTCACTATTTGCTTTGTTTTAACTCAGAATAATATCTAAACTTTGTTTCATCAAAATCAGTTCATTAAAAAAAAAGTTATCGTCATTTTAATGAACTCAAGGCATGATAATATTGCGAATTATAATGTACACCATTCTTACATAAGTTACATGGGAAATTTAAAATCTAAAGACAATTCATCATCATGATACAATACATACATAAGATAACGTCTTTATCCCCTGCGGGGTAGACAGAGCCACAGGTTATAAGACCCCAAAGGCCACGTTTAGCATGTTCGTGGGCAGTGAGATGGAACAGGGAACCAAAATACGATGAAACGAAACCAGTTTTTATCAAAATAATATGATAAATGCGAAAGTTTGTTTGTTTATTACCTCTTCACGCTTAATCTATACATATAATAGAACAGAAAAAAATATTTAAGTGTAAATCAGTTTCATTACGCATGTTAGTTTTTTTCATAAATCACTAGATATTTTAATCGGTAAAATCGTATATTAATATGATTTGTGTATCAATAACATTCAACTCGAAATTTACGCAGACGAAGTCGCGGGCAACAGCTAGTTATCTTATATGTGTCTAATCTGTGCTCATTTCTTTTCAAATCCTTACTCGATAATTACGTAGACTGTACTTTTTATTTTAATGTAACAGACCAGTAATTAACACTTAATTTAAATAGCAATGCACGCTGCTATTAAGTTAATGTTTTGGCTGTAAATAATACAGACAATTGAAAGAAAATTTTAAAAAGTAATATTCTCAAATCTTCACTTTAGATCAGTGGTTCTTAACCGTGGTCCGCGGACCACTGGTGGTCCCTGGAGATATTGCAAGTGGTCCGCGAAGCCCATCAGTAGACTCGAAACAACGCGAGCCGCGCGTAGAGATCGTCTAGCCTTAAAATGAACGCCCCTCCACTAATTGTTTATGTTTCCATGTGTGTAGGCAAATAATTATTGTAGCATTTTATTTGTGTGCGTGCTGCGATTTTATTGTGAACTTAGATTCGTCCGCACACTAAGAGATCGACTAGTCGCACGATCAATCGCAGTACTGGAACTGTATTGAAAGAAGCGCACGCTTAGTATGGATTGACACATCTGCTCTCTCGCGCGGTCGCGTCATAAATGCACTAGTTGGTCAACAAATCCGGCTTTTCGCATATTTATTACGTACGGTTTGTAAAAAAAATAATAGGTATTATTTGTATAAAAAAATAAATGTTAATACATGTAAAAAATACCTATAAACCTATTGTTCATACTGCGCCACGCTGTAAATTTTACATATATAAATGCAATTACAGCATTATACAATGCATTAATATAAAGTACCCTAAAAATTATTAATTAAGGAAATAAAGTAAATAAAAAGCTACGAGTCCGAAGGCGAAACGCGGTGCCTACGAAAAGAAGAAGCATCGAAATCGGTTGGATGCCTCTGCTGACATACGAGTACGTTTAGCTTTGAGTAGCACTGAACCAAGAATTCAGAAGTTAGTAAAGAGTATGCAGTCACAAAAAGCACATAAATTAAAAAAAAATATTTTTCCCAAAAAAAATAAACAAGTGCTAATTATAAAATTTTGCTTGTTTTCTTTATCAAACAACCCTTAATTTAGGTAAACTAACTGGGTGGTCCTCGGCAAGATAAACATTTGGTAATAGTCCCTAATGACTAAAAGGTTAAGAACCACTGCTTTAGATACTCATTTCATTAATTCACACAAAAAAACTAATCGGTCATATTGTATTTAGAGGGAGACGTGTCAATGTTGAAATCCCGAATCATTTTTGACAAATGTCAAAATCTTTATCCATATTTTTTAATATACTATATTTTAATCTGGAATCTTATAATTTTAATTGTTATACGTATGGTGAATTTAAATGTTGTATAAGATATTGAACCGTCTTTAAAAATAGCAATCGATAGCATCGGAGAATTTGCATTGCCGCCTCTTTCGTTGTCGTCCGTTTGAGCTGTCAAAACGAATGCGAAATATTCGAAAGACTGAATGGGTAACAAGCGGCACATGGGGTCCGGCCGCCATCTTGCGCTCACTATCGGAAAATTTAGTTTTCAAAGGAATTGGAAATAAATAAAACGAACGTAACATATCGAGGCGCAGCGCAGTTACGTACGATCAGATCGGTTAGAATTCCTGTAAGCTATATGTTAGATTATGGATATGCAAATTGTATTGATTAAGCTTTATGTATCGGATAATACAAATTTACTAAAGCAGTTCAAGCATATATATGTTAACAACTAAGGCACATATGCTCGCATTCATCACACAAACATCAGCTCCCATCGGGACTCGAATTCGGGACCTCAGAGTTAGCGATAACTTGAAACTGCTATACTAACTACTTGGTTGGGAAGTTGCTAAATAGGTTTTTTTTTACTTAATATGTTAGGAGGTATTTGGCGCTGGGGCGGTAGAATCGCGAAAGCGCACCCCGCCACACGCGCCTCGATATGGGCCTACAGAACAAGGGCTTTTAGTGGATAGACCGGCCGGTCCTGTCAGACCGGAGAGCCCCACACACGGCCGCGTCTAGCCAGCGCGGTGTCACGGTGCATAAGGAGCATTTCCCCTTGAAAAAAAAAGGCTTAAAATATAAAATTGCTGTTTTTATAGAGATTTAAAAGAATTTGGCTTATTCCATACTAGCGTTTTCGTTATTTATTTAATAACCAAGTAAGGAAAGTTATGTTTTTACACTCATGTGAACTTACGTTCACTAAGTAATGGCATAGTTTTAAAGGCAATAAAATAAAAATAGAAGCAATAAAGTTATGCTCTTTTTTGTAGTTGTAAAAAATATATATAAACCTTTTTTGTACACAGTAAAACAAAATTACAATAAAAATAAAAAAAATATATTAGCAGGTACCCAGTTAATTGGTACAAAGGCGGACTTATCTCTCAGAGAGATTTCTTCCAGCCAAGCCAATATACAAATTCGAATATTTAATTGTAACCAAAACGTGCACTTTAAGGTTATAAAGTAATGCAATAATATTTTCTATGGCGCTTTAATTAAAAATAGTTATAAGGTTTTAAATACAAGCGAATAACCGCAATTTAACGGCCTATTTCTACATAGAGGTGAGAAAGAGGAATCCATTTGATGATGACTCTATTTGAATACTTATTTAAATCTGTAAGCTGATTGGTATTGATTGGGAATTGGGAGTGTTAGTTGCGCTGTATACACTGGTCTTCGAATCGGGAAGCCCTGGGTCGATCCTGCCAACGAATTTTTCGTCTTTTAAATTTCATTCATATTGCTACGAGGAATGAAAATATCTTATGACAACCGCACCTGAAAAGACATTGAAAGGGGAATAAAAGGGATAGTATGGGATCTCGACCAATTCACCCTGGGCTAGCATAGTTGACTAAGTCTTCATCGCGCTAACACAGACTATGCTCGTGCACCTCGGTGATGATGGATATGAGTTGTGATGATAATGAAATGAACACAAATAATCGACGCCTCGATGATCGATGATCGAATGCCTAAGGCGTGCTTTTTTCAATAGTTTTGGAAATCAAATGAGGGTGGCGGAAAAAACCTATTATAGGTTTGCATATAACTACAATGTTTTAAATCTACTCCTTGAGTTATTTCCCGTCACATTAATAAAAACATTTTTTCACGGCCTATCAAGTTCCGAACACAGTCGTAGTACGTAAAGGAAACTAATTTGTTACTCGATTTAGCGCAGCGCTTATTTTCGACTGCTCCAGAAAGAGTGAAATCGACTACCAACTGAAACAAATGCTTTGTATCCGTACTTATCGCAAGGCTGTTCGTGTATCGATACTTTGATATCGATAAATTTTTATATAGTTGATTAGTATAGCAATATTACGAACTTCGATCTTCTGTGCGTGATTCCCCAGTATATATATATATAGTAGAATTTGGAAGCAGTTATATGAAGAAGATATATGGCAATATAGTTCAGATTTACAGAGAACTAGGGTGAGGTTAGAATGTAATTACGGTGAAATTTTACAAGTTGGAAACCATCTGTAACAGAACAGCCACTACTAACTTCAAGGTGCAATGTGTACTGATATTCGTGAATTTGAAATTTTTTGATTTCGTTCGATTTTTTTGAAATCGAAGGTATCGTAACATGAAAAATACCGCAGTTGGAAACTAATAATACCAACGAACACTTAAAGCTACGAACAGTACCAGATCAGATCGGTTCCATGTGATCTGGATTCTATTGAACCTACTGAGATTATTAGTAGTGTGCTAGTAAAAAGGTGGAGGTACAATAACACACATTTCCTCAGATCATTATTTGTAAAAGAGCCAATCGTGAACGCAGAGCCAAGGTAGGCAAGGTCTTCATTAGAACTGTGATATTGGGATTGTGTCATCAAAAAAAAAATAGATACATGTTTATATCTAACATATTTATTTTATACTACTTATTATATACGCCAAATTTCGATAACGGTTAATAATAAAAACAAGTCAGGAGTTGTTTTATAAAAGCTAAATTTTAAATCTCCATAAACTAATCGTTTATTTTATTGACGTGTTTTTAAATTGGCAATAACTAAATTGCTTCAATTAGGATTTGGTTGCAATAAAATAGTTTTATTGCTTGCAGAATATCAATACTGCAGTTCCATATAATAAATTCATGTTTAGAATATCAACAAGCAGACCTAAATTTATATTAACATATAGCATTATTTTTAAAACAAAGAAAAAACAAAAAACCTTAAATAAAATTTCAACAAAAAACTAAAAATAGGTAAATGAATAAAGTCTTATAACATAAGTCAATGTATGCTTATTAACGATATATGCGAAAGAAGATATAAGTCAAATGTGCATGCGCTCGCGCTGCCTAAACAGTTATTGATGTCGGAAAAACTAAAGCACACATCACAAGCCCGCCGATTTGCATCGCAAGCCTTTTCAATGTTAATGAATCGCCGAGATGTTAAAAAATTTGCATCTCTAATTAATATTATACGATGGTTATCGAGCAAACCATAGCGTTTTTGCTGATCGCGAGTAATATGTTAGACATTAACGAATAACTTTACGCGCTATTAAGGCCCTGTGAGCAAATCGAGGGCAATAAAACAGATAGTTTAGAATTCGTTCTGGTTTTACTCATTTTATATTTATGATCTGTAATCGTGAGCTTGTGTGTATTTTATAGTTTTAAAAGAATCGTATAGTAATAAGATTTTTTCTTATCCTTGAGTATATTGTAAAATGCAAATGTCATGCAATTTCCATCCAGAGCTCATGAGAATTGTTGATCCATAATTGATAGTTCTAGAGAGGTCATCTGCTTTCTCCTGTCCTGTTCCCAATTTTATTTGTGGTTGGCGCAACATGTGTTCCTCTTCCACTCTGCTCTTTCACCCGCCATTTTGACACTCAATCCTTTCTTCAACATATCATCATTCACACAGTCCATCCATCTTTTCTTTGTTATCCTCCATACATGCCCATTCACTTATGACTTTTCTAGTAACATGATTGTTTCTATTAACACAGAAATAACAAAAATGTTAGTTATACATAGTTGTTAATGAATATAATTATTTAACTATATTTGAAGCGCAGCTTATATGACAACTTGTAGATTCCACGTGAAATATCTCGTTAGCGAAATGTGTCGAATTTAGTTTTTGTATGTTGGTGTGGTGCTAAAGAGAAATATTCCCCTAACGATTACAATTTGAGGGTAGACAGCGGACAGCGGGTGACCTGAGAAGCTTATAACATCTGACTATGGATATTTAAAAAATAGATTTAGAAGCAGTTCTGTTGTGAGTCCAGTTGGGTAAATTTTGGGAAGCACTGATTGGTCACCCTCTTTTTTTTGAGGGGGGGAAATGCGACCTTGTGCACCCTGACACCGCGCTGGCAAGACGCGGCCGTCTGTGGGGCTCTCCGGGTCAAGAGCACCGGCCTACCCACTAAAACCCCCCCGAGGTCTCTGGGCCCATACGGGGCACATGGCGGGGTGCGCTCTCGCAATTCGACCGCCATGTGTCCCGTGGCCGGCTCGACCAAGAGTTGGTCAAGCCACCGCCAAGGACGGATTGGTCACCCTACATGTTTTTCAGTACCGTTAATAGGTTGCCATTAAAGTTTGATAGTTCGGTTGTTCAGGTTTGATCGTTGCAGCAGTTCGCACAAAAAGATGAAGTCTGATAATATTATGAATTAATTGATATGCTGTCCTCTCTAATTCATCTACCTTGGTACTCTATCAACTAAAAAGTCGACTGAGAGAAATAATAATAGCTGCAAGTTTACCTTTATCCTTTTTATGTGCATTAATTATTAGTTTTGTGTTCATTTGATACAATATTCATAGAAGAACACCCACAAACAAACTATACTCACAATCTGTGGATCGTTTGTATGTCCCATACAAATAGCGTTGGTTTTCGCGGTGCATATGTAAAGTTTCACGTGCCGTTTCGTACACCATATATGTCAATCAACTTTTCGTACATTTTTTAACCGATAATGACCTATTTTTGTACCTCTTAATTACATTCAGTCCTAAAATTCAAATATGATATAGTCAAACAAATGATTATTAATGTTATTTTAATCTATAGAAAAATACAAAGATTTCTCAGTTGAATATTTTAAAACAGCAGTGAAAGAGATTACGTAAATGGAAATGTGATTATAATATCGAAAGATATGCCAATAATTCTTTTTTGGGTTTCGGTTTTCCAAAAATCTATTTATGTAGAATGATGTACTGTACTGTACAGATGTACAGTACAGTGACATACCGGGAAATGTATTAAAGTACACGCAACCAATTTTACTGCCTCACAATAATTTCCTACTCATTCCTATCATTTCCTATAAACTATGAAAAACTTAGAGTATCAAAAAAGTGTACTCGATTACAGCCACCCCATCACTACTCACACGGAAACGGCTTGCGTCGAAGCGGAGAATTTCAGGGCCACTATAAATGCGCACAGTTTTGTTTCTGACACGTCTCCATCAATTACGTTTTCGTAAGGCAACACTCGAGTAGAGAACAGACCATTTGTTTTTATTTATGGCTCTCCTTACGAGAGATAGGGGTTTTACTTACTATTCGTGAATGCTTTTTAGACTTCGCTCACGTAAATGTATTTATTCGTCATAAGAGATAAAGTGGGAGATACTCGGTGACGTTTATTTATGGCAATGATGTGGGCTGACGTTATCGATATCTCGTATTAGTTACCGATGCTATTTTGTTTATGGTAATAAAGAGAAACGCGTATATTTCTGAAGTTGTAGCGTATTTTATCGAAACGATTAAGTTTGTCTTTCCATAAGTAAATGGAATATAATAAAAATTATAAAGTACTATTTGGCAACTATTTAAATTGTGTATCTACATAGTATTAAAAAATTATTATATTTTATGGGTGGAATAACTTTGTCATTTTTGATATTTTAAACTCACCGCACTTTAAACATACTAAATTTAGACGTTTTAACATATTAGGGACAAGACGAGGACACAGTCGTTATGTACAATCTAAGGCTGACTATTTACAGTAGTGTCATTTAACTTTTTATCTCATTTAACAACCAATTTGATGGCTTAAACCAAACTTTTTCTTTTTACATTTAACATTTATTTAACTAGTACAATATTTTATAATTAATAATCCAATTTATTGCACAAAGTACGTAATAAATTTGATTATGTATCGCGTACATTATGTTTAACATTACAAGATATATGATTAATTCACCATGCCTTTGTGATTTGCCCAGGAAATATATAAATGAACTAGATGTTTAAAATATAAGTACAGAACATAAAATCAAAATCAAAATAATCTTTATTCAACATAGACCTTTACAGGCAGTTATTGACGTCAAAACAAACAAAACAAAATAAAAAGGTAAAAAAAAAACCAAAAACCTTGTCCGTACGTACGAATAAGGAAAAAAAATATTGACACTACACCTGTTCGGAAATTGGGAGAGCCTTCTCGAGAAAAACAGGCAAGAAACTCTGAAGGTCTATTTTTTATCTCCTCTTTTCATTGTTTATAATTATAATAATATAATATAAAAATACAGTATAATATAAGATACAATCATACCTAATACGATTACAGTCGTATGTATGTTTACATACAAAAATAATACAATATTATAAATAATGTTGTTACCAAACATGGCTCTATGAATAGTGTCCCTATTCCCAAATACTGTGATCATTTAGATAGTCACTTACTTTATAATAACCTTTACTCATGAGTGTCTTTTTGATTTGGATTTTAAATTTATATAAAGGCAAATCAATGACACTTTGCGGAAGTTTGTTAAACATAGATATACATTTCCCCAAGAACGAACAGCTAGTTTTATGAAGTCTGAACATTGGAACAGCAAATCTATTTTTGTTTCTAGTATTGACATTATGTAGATCACTGTTTTTATTGAATTTATTATAGTTTCTATATACAAAAACTAAATTATCATATAGGTATATATTGACTAGCTAAAGTTAAAATATTAAGTAAACAGTAAATAGCACGAATCGCTCTTTTTTGTAAAAGGAAAATACTCTCAATGTTAGCCGCTGATCCCCATAGCAGCAGTCCATAGGACATAACACTATGAAAGTAGCTGAAATAAACAATTCTTGCCGTTTCAACATTAGTTAAAAGTCTAATCTTTTTTACTGCATACGCCGCTGAACTAAGTTTGATTGTCAAAGTTTCAATATGTGGATCCCACTGTAGTCATGAATCTAACGTAATGCCTAAGAATTCAGTATTATTTACTAAGTCAATGACATCACCATTCATATTTAAACGAGTATCAATCTGCCTTACATTGGGCAAAGAGAATATTATAAATATTATATGATTCTAAGAAAGCAGGTACTTGTGAGTTGTGACATATGAAAAAACACAATCAATATATGAGTCTTCACAAATAACCTCAATAAAACGCAAGCAATTGATAACGAAACCACTTAATAAAAATTCGTCATATTGAAACATTAAATTAGCTTGTATGTGCCGTTTTTCCCAGAACACCAGACACCGGTGACACGGAAAAATGGATGTTATTAAAATACTACACATACGAGATTCCTTCGTATCCAGAATACACACATATTCGGCGAAATGTATTCTTATTCCAGCGAATGTCACATCCATAGGTAAAATTCCACATCGAGATGTGACGTTCGTTACCCTTTCTTTATCAAATACTAGCACACACGCGTTTTTAACAAGGTTTTCTCCTATATCGATAGAGATCACCAACACAAGCGTGACGACACTGTTTCGACTGTGCGTTACGAGTATGCACTTTATTGCCTCGTTTTTAAGATTGAATACAGAAAACCTAGCACAGTATTTCCCGAGAGAAAAGTTCACACTGAAAGCTACTGTATTACAATACACATAAGATTCATTCGACTAAAGTTCCCACCGAAAATATTATCGTTTTTTCCGCAGCTCCGTAAAAATTGTACATATGCTATAAGGCAATTTCAGCGTTAATGCGTAGGTGTTTAGGTTCTGTTTAGTTTGAGTCGTTTTGGATTTGGACTCGCGTGGGTGATTCACTAAGTAACAATAGTGTCCGAAGGGGTTGTTAGTTCTTGCTCCACTGCGCATCGCTTTGCGCAGTATAAAACATGGCCGCTACGTTCGCTTCGCCATTTTTCTTTTATTTCATTGAATTTCATCGCTTATTGTCAAACTATTTTATTGAAAAATATTGTGAATATTAAAGTGGTGAGAAATCGTGGAAAAGATATTTGTTGAGTGTGCTAGATATAGTATTAAAGTTCAAACAAGTACATATTTGTAATTAGAGCCTTATTAGAACGTACAAACATAACAAAAAAGCTTATTAAATACTTACAGTTTGCTTCAAAGTTAAATAGGTAATTCTTGGTGGTTATTAAGAAAAATTGATATTAATTTTAAAATGTTTGAAATTCGTAACATTAAAGGTTGATATTTTCCAAATATTTAAAATTCGTCAATTTAATATCTGTGTTTATTTACTGCTCTCAACATAATAGTAAACAATTATTTGACTAGTTAAATTAAGGAAACTCATTTGAAGTTGTTGTAAAAATGATTCAGTTAAAATTTTACTTTCTATAAAAAATGTGAAATGGAATAATTTACTGTGAAGATTTAGTTGAAATTTAGGTAGGTTTTAAAAAGTCTATGATGATAAAATCCGATAGCAAAAACGAAGATCCCCACTCTCAATGCTGTGTTGCTTGTTTATCTAACTTCTAGAATGTTACTTCAACGACGACTTCCAACGGTGACGATATGGCTGAGCATGCTTTCATCTTTCTACCATAAGGACTGTAAATTTCTTATGATATCGCTATCCAAAACGTCTAGCATCTTCCACGTTTTAATATCACCCAAATTTGATTATTGTTTCTACAGGTCACGTGCTAAATTGCCGAGGACATACATATAATCCAGGACTTGAAAAAGCTTCTGGGCAAACTCATACCATTATAAGGAATAGACAATTTTCATGCCAACTTATACCTTTCTTGCTTCTTCACTGAATTATGATCCTTAGTACTTTGGTGTCTATTACCTCAATAACAAGAAGTATTTAAATTGTATTTATGTTAATCGATGTATATATTTGATTTGATGAATTAAATTTTAAAACTGATTAAAATTAGGCAAAAAAGAAAGCTGGCGCTGACTCAACGTTGCCAGATAATTTTTTTGTCAAATCTGGATTTTAAAACTTTTTGAGTGAAAAAAGAAAGATTCTGTCGTCTATAGCGGGGACATAGTAAAAAACGTATATAATCAAATTGTTTTAAATATTTCTCTTTTTATTTGAATTCAAGTTACCAATACGAACGAACAGTCGAGCTATTCCGGAAAAGCGGGACTGAGCCTGTCCCGCGCGGGACATTTAACTGTGATTTAAAAATCAGAACGTCTCGCCAAAATCCCGTCAAAGCCAACAATAATATTCGTATTTATAACAACATATTCGGATACCAACCTAAGAAAAATGTGACAATAAATTCAGCCCATTTAAAGACATGTCTGTATAATATTATTTTCCTTTGTTCCAGATAAAATAACACGAAGCGATTAAAAAAAGTAATATGGCTGCCATCGAACGAGTCAAAACAGTATTCTTCGATAATGCCGACTTTCTTATGAAGCTAAAACATACCAGATTCAATTACTCTCAAGACATCAAGATCAACTAGAGCGTATCTCTAGTCTAGTTTAACATTATCAAGTCCTATCGCCTAGGTTAACCACGCTGGCCAACAGCGGTCGCTTACACAGATGTTTTGTTTCTTTTCACTTGTATGCAAGTTGCCTCGCGGTATTTTCTATCAGTGTATACACGAAAATCAAAGCGGAAAAATATAACATATATAACATATGGTATATCTATTGTGTTGTATTCGGTGGCTGCAATGGTTAACATGACTTATGGAAATCAAGCGAGTTCAAACAATGAAATCTCTGCCTAAAGTGATAGAGGCGTGAGTACATTTCCGTGTGTATACTATATATGTGTAATATGATGGGATCAACCTGAACCTCCCATACAACTTCAACGTCGCTGACACATTTATTATTTTTAATAAATAACAAATACATTATTATTTAATAGCATGTATTTATTAAGAACATATGCAGAATATTATATTAGATTTATACATATGCTTACTTATATATATAAAAAATGTTTAATCAGTTTATTGATAGGGGAGGGCGTTGGCGGTTATAACACAGTTTTTATTATTTTTCTATTAGTACTGTCGACGTTTTCACTCATAATGTACTACTTAAAGGACTCTTAAATATCTACCAATGTATATATATATATGTCATAGTCCTACACTAGGATTTTTATTCTGTGCCGTGAGTGGAGTCACAAATATTAAAACATACATGCACACATACCCAGGCCGGAACAAATTTTTGTAGGTGATACAAAATATCTATGCCGTGGGGAATTAGACCCGCGACCCGTTGCGTAGTAGCCGATCACTTGACCGCAGCGCTAAACGTATCGTTAAACGTATTATATATGTATATTAACTTCTTATCTTCTTATGAAAGTAATATTTCCTATATGTAGCCACCACTCGCTTCATAATCAATCAATACATAGTATAAAACAAAGTCGCTTTCGCTGTATGTCCGTATGTATGCTTAGATCTTTAAAACTACGCAACGGATTTTGACGCGGTTTTTAATAGATAGAGTGATTCTTAAGGAAGGTTTGTATGTATAATAAATGCATAATATAGTAGAGAAACACTGATAAATTTAAAGGTTTCTAATGTGATGTCGTAAATAAGCACGTTTTTTTGCGTTTATATTGCAAACGCTGGCTGAACCCTACGAGATAGACCAAAATAATGTACTACAGTATTGTTCACCTTAAAAAGTTCAACAAAAAAGTCCGCGATGGTGTATGTCTATCTTTTAGGGATAACCTACTATAACCATTTAATTACTTTTATTTATATAAATATTGCACCCGTGCGAAGCCGGGGCGGGTCGCTAGTAATTTAATAATATAATGTTTCTCACGTGTGAATTAATCACCATATTGTCCACGCCAATGAATCATGTCAAATGTCGCAATTCAAAATGTATATTTTTTAAATTATTTTTGATTCAACTGTACAAAAATTATTGTATCAACCAATTATAAGTAAAAATTTCAGTTTTGATCGTCACCTTCGACTTACCACACAAACGAAGCAACAATGGGTGCACAGTTATTGAAATTATAGAGTCGCGAGATCTTTTGTTGGCGAATTGAATAAATTATAAGCACAATGCATATTCAAATTACGTTCCCAAGGCGTTAACAAAATCTTTTTGAAGCTATCTTTAATAATAATAGAAACTTAACCCTTTACTGCAGGTGGCTTCTGGTAACTCAGTTCTTAGTAATAATATCTTAGTAATACGCTTTGATATAAAATTACTGTTTTTTATTACTATTCGAGTCTAACTTTTTATTTAATTTAACCATAGGAATGATTTTCCCGCGGGAAAATTATCTTATGTCTGTCACCGGTCAAATATCCCCACGCAAAATACATCGGAATACGTTCAGTTATTTTTATCGAATTTTCCCATAGAAAAGAATTATTTTCTTTCGTCCGTTTTAGGTTTCAATCTACTCGTACAAAATTTTACCAAAATATTTATTAGGTATTTTTGCATGAAAGAGAAACAAATATCCATACATCCAACATGATTGTTAGTAAGTGAATACACTATATATTATTATAATATATTTACGTTATTTGCCTAATAAATAAGTCTCGTAACTCCTATTTATGCTTTTATCGTAACATTTTTTTAAACGTTAAGATTTCGATTATTTTTTGTAAAGCTGAAGTACACAAAGTTATCGTGACATTGAGTTATTTGGCAATTTGTCGCACACATACTTAATGCATAATGTAAGACAAAATATTTTCTCATGGATGCCATTGTCAGAGTTGAATTCACAGTTTACGATATCTTTAATTACACACATGTTATAGCTTAGTGACGACTGCAATACACTTAAATAAAATATACATTCCGTATATTCTTACCGCGAAATATAATAAATGTCTCGGAAATTTGATAATATAAAGAATCAAAACCAAAATAATGTTTAATAAACATATATTTAAAGGCACTTATTGACGTCAAACAAATATATAGGTAACTGAGAGGATCCAAGAAGCAAGGAAAAAATATTCACACCACATTTTTGTTTCTAAGACTAATAGTTTTTTAATTATCAAGGTACGATGATATAGACCTTTTCGTTACGGTCCACTTTTTAAACCTGGTACCCGTATGTTTCGGCGCGATTTTATAGACGTTTCACGTCAAAAAAATACCTTTTCGAAAACTTCTAGAGCTTTGACTAATATACTCGGAAAAATAATGTTATATTCAATATTTAATACACTTTGGTTATTATTTTTAAAATAAATAAATAAATAAATAAATAAATATTTGTTACACTTACACCAATTAGCCTAGCCCAAACTAAGCTCTATAAGGCTTGTCTAATGGGATCTAGGGTAACGGATAGACATACATATTTATACATTATATTTTTTTTTTATTGAAATATATCAACAACCATGACTGAGGTACAAATGCTCGCATTCATCACACAAACATCTGCCCCACCGGGATTCGAACCCGGGACCTCAGAGATGGCGACACCTTGAAACCGGTGTATTAATCCACTCGACTATGGAGGTCGTCATAATATTTCAAATACTATACGTCAAATAATATTTCAAAACCATTATTCGTTAAAATACTACTATTATATAATAGTAGAAAGTATAGGCAGAAATATTAGCTTTTTGAAAAGGTTTCTATTACCAACAACATAAGGACGTTTTCAAGATCAAAATTCTCATCGCTGTGTGCAATAAAGAACTTGCCTTATTATGATATTACAGTGTACAGGTTGTAACATGTTACATTATACATGTGCACTGGACAATAATCATCATAGTGAAGTTACTGATAACTCTCAAAGGGCATTGGAAATGACAGAACAAATAATGCACCTGTATTTGCTGGCGAGTACATTGCACCTTTATCTCCCGAGTACCGAAGTATATTGGGACTGACAAAGCAGCCCCGCTCTTCACCAAACAAGAGCAGACTGATCAGACCGCCCGTTCACTTCAATCTTGCTCGAGGGGGGAGAAGCTGTGACATTACTAGATTTTTTAAACCGGTCAAGTGCGAGTCGGACTCGCGCAACGAGGGTTCCGTACAAATTTGTCCAAAAAAACAACAAATTTACGGTTTTCGGAATTTCTCCTTTATTTGTGCTACATGACATTGCTTCTTGCCAAATTTCATGATTCTAGCTAAACGGAAAGTACCCAATAGGTTTTGATTCCCTTGCAAATGTCAAAATATGCAATATAAATGGAAGATAAACGTATGGCCATTTATCTTCCATTCGTCATTGCGTTGATTTAGATATTTAATTTTTTCACTGCATTGAGAGATAGATCTGAGTATTTTTTTTATAGAATAGGGCAGCGAACGATCAAATAGATCACCTGATGGTAACCGATAACCGTTGCCCATGGACACCCGCAACACTAAAGGAGTCACAGATGCCTTTTAAAAAGGAATAAAGGGGGAAGAGTGGTTGGGCCTCCGATACTCACTCACTCGGCGAAACACAACGCAAGCGCTAGTTTACGCCGGTTTTCTGCGAGGCCGTGGTATCTCTCCGGTCGAGCCGGCCCAATTCGTGCCGAAGCATGGCTCCCCAAAAAAAGTATGTGATATTCATTTCAGCTTGATATCTCGGACTGACGGACGGACGGACAAAAAACACGGAAAACAAAAAAAAAATCTATAAAAAATATAATTTGTAAATCTTACAAGAATTTATCATTGCTTTTTTATGGGTCTCGTTTTGCTTCATCACCAAATGTATTTTGACTATGCTAGCAAATATTCGTAGCAAATTTAAATTGAATTTTTAACACTTACTTAAGTTATTAGTTATTACAATGAAAATTATAATTGTTTGTATATAGTAATTTAGGTACAACAATTAGCAGTATTATTTGCTATGATTAGAAATCGCCAAATCTTACCTTGTCAAGTGTACACAACTTTTTTAGTTAATACAATTTAAAATAACAATAAAATGTAGAACATTTCTTACGTTATGCTATCAAACACAAAATTTTATAACAATAGTTTAATTAAATAGTTACTTTTCCGTTTTGTTTTTATTAATACGACTAACAGTAGCAAAGGGTTGTAATTTAATAGCTATGAAACGTTTTCGAACGCAATTAATGGTCGCTTATTCAACGCGTGTTTCACACTATAGTGACGTGCCGTGTACACTCAATTATGAGATATTTCGTACTATTGTGAGTATACTATTATAAAGTTTATTAATAATACATAATTAATAATTGCATTTGAACACTATTACAGAACCGTCACTCATTTCTGCACTATAACTTACTAAATTTCTTTCATATTATATGTATTATCAGACCCACTAAACTTTTAGCTTTATAAATTAAAAATATAGGCGGTGTTGTGTTTTAGTAAAAATCTATAATAATAGAATTGTACACAAACGTATACTATTAAAGTATTGTTTATGAAGAATTCAAGTTCATAATTTGAAGGATAATTTTAATAGTTGATTTTCTTTCTTTTTATTTACGTCGTAAAATGGCTAATCTCATAGATATAATATGTTATATTTTTTTATAATATAAATTTTCAGTACATTTTCACAATGTCACCAAATATTACTATTTAAATATATATTTTTGTATTGTTTTCATCAATATTTATATACCTACTATATATGACTATACTATATATGAAAGTATACGACTGTACATCACGCGTTCGCTGACCGTTTCTAACATTTTTACTCCATAAATATCAACCCTCCACTTTCGATCTTAAGCCGGTATTTTAATACTTCCTGACGCACATCTGTGCGACAAAAAATGACAAATAATAAAAGGCATTATTCTAATTACGCTTAGATCGAGTTTGAAAAAAAACATAATAAAAAGGAAAGGGTTAACTTTTTGCTCTATGATTGAAAGCGAACACGGATGTGTTATGCAAATGGAGGTGACATTTGCATATGGTACCTACGTTTCTTCTATGACACGCACTCACAAAAGAAAAAATCACGAACATCTGTCGTTGTTTCCGGTTCCTGCGTTATTTTTTTTCCACTTTTTTTTATTGTTCTAGGCAAATGTTGTGTACTCGCCTTGTTACTAGCGTATCGCTTACCGATACTAGTGTGTTATTTATTTTATGTAGCGATCTTTTTATGACATGATGTCAATAAAATTGTTAATAACAGGCACTTAAATTACGTGTTAATTAACACTTACTATATGCTTCGAAGGAAGGATCGCAAATGTTTTTCTTCTTTCTTAGTACAATTTTTTTAAAGACGCTTTATAGTATGATTTTTATCCTGTCATGGATGCAGTTACAAATATGTACAAAATCTCACACACACAAATTCCGAAACCGGAATAAATTGCTGCAGGTTATATTAAATATTTGTCCCGTGCGGGAATTGTAGTCGCAACCCATCGCACAGTAGTCGTACAATCGACCTTAATAATAACTCATACCAATAAGTTTTTTTCCAGTTAAGTTAATGGCTTTTTATAGATATTTTACCCCCTGATTCTGAAAATGAAAACTGTTTTTGAAAACTGTTTTTTGTTTTTTTCTATCAGCTTTAATAATGAAAAATTTACCACAAACTTAAATTTAATCTTCAAAAGGGGCTAAAAATGATCTGTTTAATGATTTTCTTGAATGAGAAGCTTGAGGTAGGTCGCTCTAAATTGTCTTTATAGGCTAGTCTTTCTGTCCTAAGTTAAAATAGGCAGTATGTAATAGATTTTTTGAATTTTGTCCTAACATATTCACCACAAATAAAACAAAAACTATTATTTAAATTCAAACATTAGGATTTTTTCAATTCAAACATTAGGCATTCAAGGATTATTCAAACAACTTCTCTTTGACATGGCGTTAAATCTAACTTAAATTTTAACAATACAACACTCAACTTGTAAATATGTGCTTAACCTGAAAAAAAAATGAAAAGCTGATTACTAGAAACTAAACGGGTGATAGATCTAAATTTAGGGTATGAGAAAATGCAAAAACAACCTTCGGAAAATTCCAAGTAGTAAAATTTTGTAGGTATGTGTAATCAAAGGACCAAAATAAAAAAAAAATTTGAGTATAAACTCTTTAAAAAACACCTTTTATTTATTCGAATAAAATATGAAATGAAACCCGCATACAAATTAAAGTTATGAGTAGTTTTTATAAAAAATACTATTTTATAATTTTCAATAATTTTGTTAGTGAATTTGTGAATTTGGTGGTCAGAAACAAACCAACTTCTCCAAATCCACAGACATCATTAAACCAAATATTCTCTTACTAAACTCTCTTGAGACTTGGTTCTATTGGCTACCGAATGGTTTGTTGTGGAGGCACCCGTTTTTTCAGAATAGGGTGTGGTATAAGTTAAAAAATTTTCATTTTTTTTTCTCAGGGGTTAAGTGCTGCGGGTCCTCATAAGGAGGAATCCGAAACATGTCCAGGATACTACTACAGCGGCCAGTGCTACGGTGATTATGTCAGACTCCAGCCGGTGCGATCCGCCTGCCGACTAAACTGAACCGTATGCCTAAGTCCTAAGAACCATGTAAGCAAATCATGAGGGCGACGATCCCTTTAGGAGAGAAGGTGATGCAGTGCCGGCACCCTTGAACCCTGGATCTGTTTAGGCAAGTTACGACTTATATCGTCGATATTTCTTTTTATCTTTTTTTTATAGGATAGGGCAGCAAACGATCAAACGGATCACCTGATGGTAAGCGATAACCGCTGCCCATGGACACCCGCAACACCAGATGAGTCACAGATGCGTTGCCGGCCGTTTAAAAGGGAATAGGGGGGGAAGGGGATGTTGGGTCTCCAGTACCCTCACTCACTCGGCGAAACACAGTGCAAGCGCTATTTTACGCCGGTTTTCTGTGAGGCCATGGTATCACTCCGGTTGAGCCAGCCCAATTCGTGATGAAGCATGGCTCTCCCACGGTAAATCTGTAATCCCACGGTATCCCATCTGCAGTAGTATCATCTACAAATGACATAATACATACATATTTATAACGAGTAGACTACCCCCCTTATGTTAACTTGTCACAGTCGCCTGTAGTCCTAAACATCGTTGAGATTCACAAATCTACTACCCCCACAAATACCACTGGGTATTTTATCAACTTGTGATGTAATTCTTACTCACGGTACCCATGTTGTTTCACTACCACTACATTCACGATTTGTTTTATAACAAATCGTGAATTTACCTAATCTGTAGTAACTAATTTGACAACGTAATTTTCTCTGTAATACTAATTTTTTCAATTGATTTTAATGTATTGTTCTTATTTCTCAGGAGGACTGCTTAAAGGCAATGATGAGCAATGAAGTTTATTTTGGACCTGACGAAATAAATAATTCCATTTTCTTTGGTTGGCGAATTGAAGAACTAGATAGCAACCACAGGTGGTCGCAGAAACCTCTTATTAAGATTAAGTTCAACTTTGTACACTGTATTTTTAAGACTGTTCCATTTTATAAAATATTGTAATTTAAGTAATTAAATTACGAAATCATCATTAAAAAGAACGCAAACAGACTATTTTTGATACTTAATGTTATAAGTTGATTACTTTGTTAATTACTCACATCACAATCTGATTCTAACACTTCCGTCAATATAATTTAATTGTGAAAAATATAATTTTATTATATGTTAAAACAACTCAGCAATTTGAATAATATAGGTATACGCACGCATTAATTATAGCGTTGCGTTGTTTCATCAAATTTCTTGTACAAAAAGCATTAAGTTAACACAAAAGTCTTGTAACAGTATGCTTATTAAATGTCAGATGTGTATCTTGGAAAGCGAAGCCATAGACGAACCGATGGACAGATAGCAGTAATATATCATTATAGACAATTATTCAGTCTCACTCAGTCGCCCTCGGAAGTTGATGTAACCTCAACTGCATTACCAGGGTTAACGTCAAGCATACACACGAAACTATATCTTAACACTTTAAGATTAAGATCTAATTTTGTTTGAAGACCGTCTTAAGTTACGTTCTTCTTGCATGTAATTTTTTCTAAGTCCGTAGGCTATCTAACCCTTTAATGCTGTCGTGTCAGCTTTTTGAATTTCCTGTTATCTATTTTATTACGCGTTGTTATTAAGCCGCGGCCGTCGGAAATGGCCGCGGGTTAAACGACTGCTTGTTAAATGGACCCATTGGAAGTGTTAAATGTTCGAGATTCGTGTAAGCGATAGTCTGTTAGTGCGATAACGGGCGGTTGCTCACGTTTCTATTTTATTGTATTGAATTCCTAGCACAATATTTATTAATGTTTCTAGATAAGTTACAATCAATTGAAATAATCTATCTGCTATATGCAGAATTTTGAAGAACTGAGCTTGGATTATTTAGCCTTCAATAATCTATCGTCAACTCACTGAGTTATTTAAAGTTGTTGATTTTATGTGAGAATATACACATTAAAAAACGCGTGCTTGTCTTATTTTCATCCTACTTCTAACATTATCTTTTCCAGTTACATTACTTTGAAATGCTGTATCGTGCAATATTCTATGAGCAATGCATTATAAGTCACATATAATATGACGACACGTTTGGCGTAGCGGTTATTAACTATAGTAATAATAATTCAAATTGTATAATTCTTCAGTAAACGATCCTGTAAGACGGTTCAGCTGCGCTACCCTCGCAGTTTCCAATGATAGTTTTATTTAGAAGTAAGTTATATAAATAATAAAAATTAGTTAGATGCCTGCATGAGAGGTTCTCCTCTCGAATCCTTACAAAGAAGTAGAAAGTTCGCCCATGAGACTTCCGTAGCAAAGTGCCTCGGAGATAATTTTAGACTTAATACCATCCAAGCTTGGCTAGTATTTCCTACAAGATAAACTTTGTCTTAGAGCTAAGTCCTAATGACCTCATTGCTGCAAGGGAGAGTGACCACTCCTCTCAAGGTTGCGGTGCGTAGACAGAGTACCTAGTCTTTCTAATAGAGAGTGAACTGAAATAAGAGTGATCATACAAATAGAATTTTTATAACTACAGTGGCATAAAACATTGGATAATTTTTATTTTGATTTTTAGTTTGAAATCAAAGTATTTATATTAATTGTAAGTGCCCTGAATATTTTTCAATAATCAAGTGGGTATCACTGACGTATTATTTTGTTAGAATATATTGAAGAATGTATTGGCAGGTGTGCGTTTGATGATGAAATGAAAAGATATATTGCGTTTTCAAATAGATTCTGCTTTACTTAAATTTTACAATGCGTAAATATGAACGGATGTTGTGCGAATGAATTTTGAAGAACCGTTGGTGAAGTGGGCCCCGCGCTGAAGCTCCTCATTGGTCGATACAGGTGACGTCAGTCGTTGGACGTCAGTGTCCGGATTGAGTTCCAAACAAAGAATATTCCGATATATAAATGCCCAAACTAGTTGTCAGTAAATTATCAACTACTTAAGCACGATATTTTACAATTAATCAGATTCCATAGAATTGTGAACCTTAAGTAGCACTGGTCAAGGCACGTTACTACAGGGCTGTTCGTGCGGTAGAAAGGTTCTCCAGTGTACACAGCAGCGTTGGTAGGTGTTCTATAAGGTAGGCCAATGATTTGGTGAAGATCGTAGGATATCGCAGGGCCGATTGATTTGGAGTCCCTTGGAGATGGGTGAACAGTGAGCATCTATTTACTAAAAGAATTATGATATAAGTAATCTTTATTTCTTAAAATGTTCAGCGATCTATTTTAAACATGTGTTAGTAATTAAGTTGAAGCCTTACTGATGTATGATAATTAATTTTATGTAAGTATAGCTTTTAAGTAAAATATTTACTGTTTGTTTCCCAAATATACATAAATAAATAATGTTGACGTAAATTAAGGGCAGCAATAACCATTTTAACAACTCCTACAAGTCTCTACTAAAGGGTACGTCTGTTCTAAGTGCTAGATTTTTGTCAACCATGCTAGTCCAAAGCGAGGTCGACATCACAAATAAATCTAATACTGGTATAAAATATAAAAATGCTACTTCATTACATGACGGGTTCAAGTCTCGAATAACCTGATGAGGATCTAGCGCCGAGAACATTAAGCCTAATGGTATATAGCGATCGGGACTTACTGATTTCTATGGTCAGAAATACTTAAGCGCTATCGAAGTCGATTAGGTCGTACAGCACTGACGTCATCTTACCTCACTTGATAGTATGTGACCAAAATAATTAAAATTACAAGATTTTTGCCCATGATTCCCAACCAGAAAGACTTTCTAAATTCTAACATTCAGACCCAAAGCTCCTAATTCTGATAATAGATTTTATCATAACTGACCTGACCTAAGCCTAAGCCTTTTTGGATAAGCTAGCTAAGATATTGTTCGAAGCGATTTTACGAAGTTGCAATTCATTAAAATTTGGCGTTAATTGTGAAGTATTTGATTTATAATTAAGTAGAGTTTCGGCAATATAGCAGTAAAATATTGTCATCTTTTTTACGAAATCTCCGTTCAATGTATAGAAATAAATTATTTAAACCAGCTGCAAAATTAACACTTGTATCAAATAATTCATATAATATTTGTATTAAAATATACAATAAATTACCAGAAGAATTTAAAAACCTAAAATATGTCAAGTTTAGATCTTGCGTTGGCTGCGTTAAATTGGCTTGTAAGCAAATGTTTTTACAGCATTCAAGAATTTCTTAATTATAAGTGATTTTATTATTATTAAACTCTTTATTGCACATAAAAATTTACAGGAAATAATATTAAATATGTACATAGGTGGACTTATCCCTAATAGTGGTCCCTAATAGTTCCAGCCAACCTAACTGGGGATTTAGTCATAAAATTGCGGATACTACTTAAAACGCAATCAACAAAGTATAGAAAATTTACACTACACAAAACAAAGCAAAACTAATTACTTTCCTTAAAAATAATAACTAGATCTATTACTATAAATACATAAATAACAGTATATATAACAATAATATATATTAATAATCATATAATATATATATACATACACACATACATATATCTATAAATATATATACATATTAACATACCTACAATATAAACATGACTAATTAATTGTTCGACTCAAGTTGCGATAAAAAATGCTCTTTCAGTCTAACTTTGAAGGTTTCCACAGATCGACTATCACGAATACTCTCAGGCAACTTATTCCACAGGCGTGCCGCAGTAATAGTAAACGATTTAAAGAAAAATTTTGAATTGGAAGTTCGCTGCTCCAAGGTTTGGGTGACACATGTGCGTCTAGGATATGGTCTTTCGGGCAAGGAAAAGAAACGTGAACGAAGGTAATCGGGAAATTTTGGGTTATTGAGCACTTTGTATAGAAATGTGAGTATGTGCAAGTCATGTCTTTGCCTTATTGGGAGCCATCCAAGTCGTGCCCTATATTCCGATACATGGTCATACTTCCGCAAGCCGTAGATGAATTTGATTGCAAGATTTTGTAAACGCTCAAGCTTGTTCAACAGCTCCTGTGTAGCGTCCAAAAAGCAAACGTCAGCATAGTCAATTAAAGGCAAAAGCAAAGTATGGGCAAGCATAATTTTGGTTTGGAAAGGAAGAAAAAATTGAAGTCGTTTGAGGGAGTGATATGAGAAAATTTTAATTTTTTTTGTTTGTATATACACTTGAAAAAGTAGGATTAAGTGAAACGTTTTGTTAGACATTAAGATCTGTTTAAGAAACCTTAATTCCATATACAATAAAGAACTTACTTACTTACTTACACGTAAGTAGTAATTGATTATGTTTTTTGCGACTTTTACAAAAAAAGTGTAGTGTTACGTACAAAATTATACGTTCCATAATACGAACCAATATTGCATTGAGGAGAATTCAGTCGGTCAATTAGTTATTTCACTATAAGAAAAATCGTACTCTGATAATATTAAAAGAAGTGAAAATGGATTCCATCAATTTCAACTGGGGTCAAACCTCAATCTGTGATTCTACTTTGGCTTATTCGGAACTGAAACTCTTATAAGATTATCTAAAAAAACAGTAAAATAGTCTTAATCTGGCATGATCTTGACCCTGTGAAAACAACACGTTGTATGCCAGGATATTTTGAGACGCTGGGTAGGGATTTTTTTCCTCGTTATGCATCATCTATTGCATATATGAAGGGGTGTGTCCCAAAGAGTTGTTCTGTTAGTTACCTGCCATCAGTTTCCGACAACGCTCCATGCGACAAAGCGTTCACCCTCATCACCTCGACATCAGTGTGTTTTATCAGACTCTACCTACCAAACTGTAGAATTATAATAATAAGCACACAACATTAGCAAGACGTGAAGGTGGAACAGAACTAGTAGGCATCAAAAACTTACGCAATTCACTTATAACTAAACTTCGACAATTTTTTTATAACAAAGCCGAACACTCGGCATTACACAGATACATGGTAAACATAGATAAAAAATTAACACCATTAAAAATAAACCATAGAGGAGGACATCTTAACGAACACACAAGTAAACAACAGCAGATCGCAACCTGGGCAACAAAACTCTCCACGGGAGGCACCTCGCAAACCTAAATCAGTCAACTGTCGACATGACTGCGTCGAACGAATGGCTGAAACGAGAACTTTTCCCAGAAACGGAGGCTTTCATGATTGCTATCCAGGACCAGGTCATAGACACTCGCTAACGATAAGAAACACATTATACAGAAATCCAACCTGCCCACCGAGCTGCGTCGACGATGCCACAAAACATCCAAAACAATTCAACATATTACAGGAGCTTGCCAATCACTAGAAACAGACTATAAACATCGACACGACTAGGTTGTAGCTCTCATCCACCAACAACTTGCATTAAAATATTCACTCATTACACATAAAGTTCCAAACTATAAATACACACCTCAGACAGTGCTCGAATAGGATCAGATTAAGTTATACTGGGACCATACTATTATCGCCGATAAAACCATTCACTACAATAGACCAGCACCTCTATTCACAACTGTCCGAAAATACTCGAATCACGGAATCTCTATACCTGTCACTTACTTTTGCCACACATTAAAGCGAGACGGGACGTTACTTTCCGAATAGAATCCGTGGCCCGAAAGTTGTGAATAGAGGGGCTGACATACATTGCTGCTCAATAAAACCACTGGCATTGCATTCATCAAAGATATCACTGTCCCAATTTCCCTCTAAAATAACCTCTCATCTACATACACTACCAAAATAACCAAATACACAGACTTATCGATAGAAATTAAAAAACAATGGAACCTACACATAGTCAAAACCATACCAAACATTCTTTGAACCACTGGAGTCATACCTCGCACTTTGCAATCAAACTTGGAGTCAGTACACAGATATTAACATATTATCTCTTCATAGCAGAAAGTCACGATATTGAACACCTATAGAATTGTGAAAAAAATCCTGTCTTAATAGACAGAAGTTTTCTCACAATAACCCCTATAAACTCCTCCTATTTCTTGCTTGGCAAAATGCCCGTAGAAATAGTAAATACACCCCCCCTTTATCAACTAATTATGTCTTTTTATTATTACAATTTTTAATATTTTTGTATAATTTAAAGTACTGGAGATTAAAATAAAATCAAAATTTTGAATTTGGAACGCTTTTGTACGTGTAGGAATCACCCGTGAAACCGTAGTATGGGTACTTTGAGCTAACAATTTGTATGGGAAACTTTTTATTAAATATGACTTCTGCTGCTCAGATTTTTTCTTCCGATAGAATGAAATATTCCTAACATGAAATTGAGTCGAACCGCATCAAAAAAATTTTTCATCAAAATGACTAATTTCCAAGGACAACTCACGCTTGACCAAAAAAATTACTATGCCAAATTTATTTTCACAAAAAAAAATTAAATGGTTCCTAAGACGGTTTCCTTATATCTTCAATGGTTTAGGTTTTCCCCATACTGTCCCAGTTAAAAAAACACTCTGTATACATATTACATATATAAATATTTTTAATAGTAATATATATTATCAATCATGACTATGGTACATTTGCTAGTATTCATCATACAAACATCTGCCCCCATCGGGACTTGAACCCGGGACTTCAGAGACGACGACACCTTGAAACCGGTGTACTAACCGCTCAAGTGCGGAGATTGTTAGAATGAATTTTAGTCCGCGGTATTCCCGAACCGATGTAACATGCAAACCTTCAAAAAAAGCTGGCAACTAACTCCTATGCTGTTGCGGAGATATCAATCGATGGTGGTAATTGTTTACCATCAGGTGATCCGTTTGCATGTTGCCTCCCCTGTAAAATAAAAAAGTTATAGTAATATGGTGTAGCAAGGTGATGGTGACGAATAGAAGAACAGCCAAGAAGATGGAAAACGAACTATTAGAAATGGTTTGTTAACCTTCAAGCGGGCGCGCGGTCATTTGTAACGGGAGCGGGCGCGCGTAACCGAAAAGACGTTTAGGATAAATAAAAGAAATAAAGCACTTATTTTTCAGTAATTATTTATTTATTTGTAATTAGATATGTTATCATTGTCCTTAAAGTCTAATTTGTCAAAAAAAGTAATTAGAATTATGAAAAAAAAAACAATTATAAAACTAATTAACATAACTCAAATATTCTTTGGATCAAAACAAAAATTGGAATACAAAACCCTTTCACATATCTCAGACTAGTGAATATACCTAATCTAATAATAAAAAATACAAAATTAAGAATAAAAATGAATTAACTTTGGTTTAGTTTTCATCAGAATCAGTTTCTTTGTCCATATAACATTGATTGCAAATAAATGTTGTATGACTTTTCGACGACGACGAGTCTTTTCGACGACTGCGCCGGGACTAAAACAATTGCGATCTGCGGAGTGGGGGGAGCACCCCGAGCGACGGTTTATACTTCGTTTTACTCCTAATGATATGGTGACAGGCTACTAGAAGTGACAAATACAAGTAATGGGTAATAATAGTAATATGAACGTAAATGTACTAAGCGCGGTCGATTCGACTACGCGCGCCCGCTTGAAGGTTAAAATATAAATATACCAAAATAGATAAAAAATACGCGAAGCTTTAATACTAAGACATTTACCACGATAGTGGTCGAATCCTGGGCAGATTTAGTTCTGCTTCACATGGTCCTATACAAAGTAAGGTTACTGAGTAATAATTAATCTATTTAGTTGTTCTCATAATGTCATGTGGTATGGAGTACTGTTATAAGATTTGCTACAAACCTTGAATATAAATATAATAAAAAAATAGTTTTCATTGTAGTATTTTTTGACAAAATATTTTGATGCCTATATAAAGCCAATATATAGAATAATATTCATAATCATTCACAATTGTGGAACAGTTAATTTTTACAATAAATTAATTGTCTATTTTACTAAATAATGATAAAACATAGGAATAAATGTAAACATTGAACAAGTTGTAGTGTTTGCAAGTTACCCTCGAAATGTTTCATTATGGAATAAATCATGCTGTGATAGCCCATGTTTCATTGCGCTTATATTGCACAAATAATAAATTATTTCAAATTTTCTGCATAAATATGACAGTTTCTTTAATATAAATAACTGGCTTTTGCCCGCGACTTCGTTCGTGTGGACTTCAGGTTCGTCCCGTCTAGTCTAGTAATAAGTAAGAAATACGGTAACTAAGCACTGCAGAGCCCTAATCATAGGCCTATAGGTAGCTACTGCAGTATGCTCCTATAAACTACATTTAACGATCTTTTTCCTTTTGTGGGTTATTCCTAAGAGATAAACATATACCATCACGGACTTTTTTGTAGACCTTTTTAAGTTGTACAATACTGTAGTAAATTGTTTTGATCTATCTTGTAGGATTCAGTCAGCGTTTGCAATGTAAGCGCAAAAAATTAGTTATTTTTACGACCTCACATTAGGAACCTCAAAAATTGTAGCCTATGTGTTATTCTGATGTATAAGCTATATTGTGGTAAAGTTTCATTCAAATCCATTTAGTAGTTTTTACGTGAAAGAGTAACAAACATCCATACTTACAAACTTTCGCCTTTATAATAGTAATAGGATAATAATTTTATTGTGATAAAATATAAAGTTACATACTCAATGTAATATGATTCATTATTGTATTTGAGATGGAAAATGTAACAGTTTTTCTCTCCTCTGGGAGGAGAGGCTGAGAATCCTCATGGATAGAACTGCAACCAAGTGCCATGGTCTACCGTGGGAGAGCCATGCTTCGGCACGAATTGGGCCGGCTCGATCGGAGTGATACCACGGCCTCACAGAAAACCGGCGTAAAATAGCGCTTGCGTTGTATTTCGCCGAGTGTGAAAAGGCCGGTAACGCATCTGTGACTCCTCTGGTGTTGCGGGTGTCCATGGGCAACGGTTATCGCTTACCATCAGGTGATCCGTTCGCTCGTTTGCTGCCCTATTCTATAAAAACAAAATGAACATTATGTTGGACTCCTGACGAATCGAGGCGGCTCGACTCGAAAGACCTACCACCGCACGAGCAATTTATAATCTAAAAATGCAAGACTCTTTAAGAGATAAATTTAAAGACACTGGTATAATGACAGTTGTGTCTCAATATATTTATGAAAATCTAATATATACCCATAAAAACATTCATTTATTTAGTAAAAACAGTGATGTCCATAGCTTCAATACTAGAAATAAGAATAAATTACATTTGCCTCACACTAGACTCCATAAAATTAATAATTCATTCAGAGGTAACTGTGTGCGTTTTTACAACAAAGTTCCAAGCAATATTGTACAATTAAGCCTAAATAAATTTAAAATCATTGTTAAAAGTGTACTTATTAGCAAAGCCTATTATACGGTTACTGATTATATAAAAGACATGAATGCTTGGACTTAATGTTTCTTAGTTCCACCAGGCATTGCCATGAACCTTTGTAATTATACTTGTACCTATAAGTTGACTTTTGTATGACTTGGTAACGATATATATTTTTGTAAATGTCGTTGCTTCTGTAAAAGTTATAGAGTTTCTTGCGCCCGTTCTTCTCTATAACTAAAAGAAGTCCGAATGGGTAGTAGGGAAAAAAAAATTTGGACTATTCAAAAGAGCATATCTAATTGCCTACTTGAAATAAATATTTTGACTTTGACTTTGACTTTGACCTAAACACAGCCTGAGCCTATGGACCTAATGACCTTATGACTTGACGTGACAAGGAAGGCCATAGGATAAATAAGACCTCAGGAAAGGCGCAGACAGCGATGCCCTATAAAAGCGAGCATATGCGCTAGAACATGCACGGTACACCCAAATAACTCCGGTCTATATTGATGTGAATATAAGAGACATACGTTAATTAATCATGTAAAATTGTAGACACATGTTTAATACCTATATTGTGAATAAACAAAAAAAAATGATTGTACCCTAACACGTGAACCCAATGAGTGAAATATCCAATTATGACCCTGATACCAAATGACAACATGGATGCAATAAATTATTTTGAATTTGAAATTAGTAGATTTTTATTTCGCGCATAGAGCATAGTTTCTAAAATAAAATAAAAATCCAAATTGACTTACGAGATATTATATCATATTTCACATAGATTGTGGCACTAAGCCTAAATTAAAAACAGGCATAACGATTTAAAATTGTCATTTTTCTAAAAGTTAAATAAGACACCCAACATTTAAATGTGATATCAACAAAAGCGGACAGATTTCTTACCAGAAAATTCTTGTAGATCATAAATATGACTGAACACCTCACTCAATCTTATAAGACATTTGCGTTAGCAACTACTATCTGGTCTTGTAAGACATTAAAATAATTTATGTCAATCCAAGAAAAAAAACTTATTTTTGAACCCTTTTATTATGCTAATAGAAATAGCGTAGCTGTCACATAATCATAAAATATATCTAACGCTTTAAACAGCGATAGTAACTGTCATAAAAACACAAATCATACATTAATTATGAATAAATAAAGTGACTTGTGTGAGACTTTGTTAATAAATGGATAAAAATAATAAATCACATACATTAAATGTTTCAATATAATATATAACTGTTATTTTTATATTAATTGACATTTCATTTGAAATTAGTAAATATATTTATAGATAAAAATAGCGAGAACAATTCTCAGCTTGGACGTGTCGTCTTTGATAAACCATGAACACAATAAGCAAATAATTCATCGAATACTTAAGTATTACTGCTTTCAATAAATTAAAAGCATTTATTATTCAAGGTCAATGATATTTTTATAATATATAATTTATTTATTATGCTTAACAAATAATTCTTTTTACCGGACACTCGTATGTATATCCTATATGTTAACGGTGTTGATATGTAAAAATGCAAAGATGCAATTATATTATGTTTTGAAAAGAGGAGATAAAATATTAAGCCTTCAGAGTTTCTTATCTGTTCTTCTCCATTTTTTGTAAGTATCCGCGTAATTGTATCTGTAAATTTTTCACGTCAATAAATCCATGTAAATATTGAATAAAGATTATTTTGAATTTGATTTTGAAGAATATAAGTTTATTCAGTGTTCATAACTATATAAGTCATCATATAAGAAAATATAACATTATAAAAGAATACCAAACCAATTGGAAATCTAACAATTTCTATAAATTAGTTTAAGAATAACATTAATATATCCGACGCTGAAAAACTGACCCCGCTTTGCATATACATAATTGTCTTTTGATATTTCATGAATTTATTAATTAATCAAACAGTCCATCCAGTAAATATTGTAAGCAAAGAAAGAGTGTTGCGCTAGTCAAATATAGAATCTTAGATGTCTGTGTCGCTATCTCGCCGATTAAATGAATTACACTATTTAGTCGAATTTAAACGGTACAGTTTTGACGCGCTAGTGCGTTTGGTCCAAATGATCCGTAATAAAAGCGCTCCTTAGGAGAGAATTAATAACAGAAAACAACATTTATACAAATTTTAATAGTGATCTCATTTGTTATTAAATGACACTTGGTGTTAAATTGAGCAGGTACGAATAATGGATAGCCTTGTTAGAGCGATATCTAAAGGTAATGTATGGAAATGATTCCGAATAGGGCAATCATCCCCATGTCAAAAACATTAGAATGTCACGAATAATAGTTTGCCAACGTGCTTCCTTTCGTTGTTAAAAAATATAGTTCTAAAAGCATGGAGTTATTTTGCTAAAAACAGGCAGTGACATCTAGTTGGTCCCGAAGGCATACAGTATTGTAAAGGATGCGTTAAACTTCAATTTATTTTGCTACTAGCGCCCTCTGTCTTAGGGCTGAAGTATTACTAATAATTTTCAAGTTATTCCATTTTTTATTTCATCTATAGTTTATTTCGCAATTAAACGTTTACGCTTAGTTGTCAAATCATGTTATTAAAGCAATAATCGCACAAGAACTTAATAATAATTTATAAATTCAAATTTTTACAAAAGTTTATTTAAAAATGCTTCGATTAAAAATGAACGAAATTTTTCGGAATAACGTATAAAATAAGATATTTAATTGGTGTATAAATAAAATTTAACAATATTTTATAAATAAATACAATAGGTTGAAATATGTTATGATTATCTTATTGGAATCCATCTTGCTTAATTTTACTACTAGCGCCATCTCTTGATGAATAGCAGACTAAAAGCAAAAGGCTGTCGGTAGAGCAGTGTTGTTAAACGAGGGCTTCGGGATGCGCAAACAAGTTTAATTCTTTTATAACGTTTAAAGTTTCAAAAGTTTGTCAACTTATTCGTTTTGTGACCGTTATTATTTTTTGTAATTTCCTATATTGAAAATAGGCAAGCGGTTTGTAAAATGAATAATGAAAATCTTCGCTATTTCTATATTTTTGAATTGTTTGTCATCTATGCGTAAAGATATTGCCGCGCCCTTGTCATATAAATCGACATCTTGCTGATGTTTTGGTTAATTTAAACAAATATTTCTGTATTAAATAGTAATAGTAAAAGTTGAGTAGCAATTAATAATTCTTATGTATAAATATATTTTACACAATCCCAACTAATATTATAAATGCGAAAGTGTGTTTGTTTGTTTGTTTGTTTATTTGTTTGTTTGTTTGTTTGTTTGTTACCTCTTCACGCTTAAACTACTGGACCGATTTCAAAAATTCTTTCACCTTTGGAAAGCTACATTCTCCCCGAGTAACATAGGCTACTTTTTATCCCGGAAAAATCGACAGATCCCACGGGATGCGCAACAAAGGCTTCGCTCAAAAACTACTGCACAGATTTTTATGCGGTTTTCATCAATAGATAGAGTGATTCTTGAGGAATTTTGCGGCATTTTTTATCTCGGAAAAACGGATAGTCCCACGGGAAGCGCGATAAAATCTTCGCACCATAAACCGACTTCCGCGTATATGTAGCCGTGGGCAAAAGCTATGACCCTTAACCCTCTATACACCCAATCCCGAAATCCACGCGGGCGAAGCCGCGGGCAGAAAGCTAGTGTAAAATAAGTTTTTATTTTATGCATTTTTAATGTAATCCCAATTTATATCAGCAACACAATACGAACTCAGGATTGTTTTTGAAATTCGTTTCCAATAAATTAACATTTTTCTGAGCAATTTGATTTTCGTACAGACAGTAAGTAATTATACATAGAATTTGAAATTGGTATAAGCTAAAATTGGTTTGGTTTTGACAATTATGACACTTTGTTTGCCAGTTCACTATTAGATGTTTTTTTTTGTTAAATTTTCCATTCTGGGAAGGCAAAGGGGAACGATGCCCGTACAGCCAATTCTTCGCTTTCTATTAGATAATAGAATGGGAAAATGAATCTCAAAAAATATTTTTTTTTATTAAAGTTTAACGGCCTTGGATTACAATTCCATGCAGCAATGTGTTGAATTGAAGTCGTATTGACGCGGAATCGGCATACATCAAAAATTATTCGTGGAAAATCGTTAAAAAATGGTTGAATAACTGTATTTTTTTTAAATGTGTAATGTAAAAGGAAGCTAAATAATAATAAAAATAAATGTATATACTTCTTATTTGCGATTTTATTTCTTTATTTATTACAAAAATTAATGAAATGTTGAATTTATGAATATGACAATGTGATATCAGATATAAATTCACGATACCCAGTTATTTCACTATCTATATCTTATATTTTTACACTTCAACCCAGAACACAGCAAATGTGAATACTGCTGTTTTGAGGCAGAATGTGTAAGACGGAAGTAACCAAATAGACGACTCTGGTACGAGTCTCTGGTCAGTTTATATTTGGGTGAGATTTAGTATTTCTGGTAAATTTTTGTTAGCCATTGTATTTTAGAAGTATCGATTGGTATACCGGTTTCGAGGTGTCGCCATCCCTGAGGTCCCGGGTTCGAGTCGCGGTGGGAGGAAATGTTTGCGTGATGAATGCAAGCATTTGTACCTTAGTCATGGTAGTTGTAATATATTTCTACCAAATTTATTTATATATATATAATATATGTATGTCCATCCGTTACCCTAGATCCCATAGCACAAGCCTTACAGAACTTACTTTGGCTAATTGGTGTGGGAGTAAGAATTATTTATTATTATTATTCAAATAAATATATATACATATATATATATATATATATATATGTTCATTTATCTGATGCTATTAAGCTGAAAGGAAACACCGCGAGATAGCTATAACTGCATACATATGCGAAATAATTCAAATGCTTGAAGTCCAGCAGTCCAGTACTAGGCCCGAGTGGTTGACTAAGGTTTAATCGCCGTAACGTGGTTAGGCTAGGCTCGTGGTCCATCGTTATATTTTACGATACCATTAAAACTAAATAAATAACTAATAAATAAATATTGATTACTTATGTGGCAGAGTGATGAATACGCCAGTTTCAAGGTGTCGTGAAGTCCCGGGTTCAAGTCCCGATTTTAGCAGGTGTTTATGTGATAAATACGGAGCATTTGTGTACAGTCCCGACCGTTGGCATATACATATATCTTTAAAAATATAATATTTTTCTATGTGTGAGAAATATATATATATATATATTATGTTTATATGTTCTATCCCTTACCATAATATTCCATGACTTGAACCTTACAGAGCTTATTTTCGACTAATTGATGTAAGTGTAAGAAATATTTTATTGTATTATTTATATAATTCAAAATATGAGCCAACATTGAAAAATCAAAATTATTTATATATGATATTCACAGCTGAAACGATTTCAGTCCAATCACGATTTGCGCTTTCACCAGGTAATGTATTCCGTTAATATGTAGGTACAGACAGACAGACAGGTTATCGAAATAAGGCGACGCATTAGGCGAGGGGGCCACCCCTGAGGGGGAGGCTGATTGTTTTAGTTTTGTTCCCGTCCACCCAACGCTTTCCATAATATTTTGCCATTATTGGATTGTTTCTTATACCTTTTTACTTTTGCGCTTCGAATGATTTAATGTAAGGTCTTCAAAAATGAAATAATTGTTTTTTATGGAAACTGTTGAGATTTACACATTTTTGTTACTAACGTTTTCAAACACAAACACATTTTTCAATTTATTCAAAACTAGCTTTCTGCCCGCGGCTTCGCCTGCGTGGATTTCGGGATTGGGTCTATAGAGGGTCATATATAGAGGGTCATAGCTTTTGCCCACGGCTACATATGCGCGGAAGTCGATTTACGGCGCGAAGTTTTATCGCGCTTCCCGTGGGTCTATCCGTTTTGCCAAGATAAAAAATACCGCAATACCTTGCTCAAGAATCACTCTATCTATTGATGAAAACCGCATGAAAATCTGTGCAGTAGTTTTTGAGCGAAGCCTTTATTGCGCATCCCGTGGGATCTGTCGACTTTTCCGGGATAAAAAGTAGCCTATGTTACTCGGGGATAATGTAGCTTTCCAAAGGTGAAAGAATTTTTTGAAATTTCTTGCCCGTGGCTCCGCCGTCGTTGCTCCGTCCGCGTTAATTTCGATCCCACGGGAACAGTAGCTACTTTCTTCCGGGATAAAATGTGATATCCTTCCCGTACCACAGACTATGTGTATGCAAATTTTCGTGATGATCGGTGCAAGTAGTTTAAGCGTGAAGAGGTAACAAACAACAAACAAACAAACAAACAAATAAACAAACAAACAAACAAACACACTTTCGCATTTATAATATTAGTTGGGACTATACAAATAACGAATACATGGATTAGTTCAATTCCGAAGTCACTTAGATGACAAGGTCAAGTTGGCTTCTAAAAAACTAGGTGTGCTTAACAGAGCTAAGCGGTACTTCCTTCCGAGGCAACGACTGCTATTATACAAATCGCAAGTCATATGGAGTACTGCTGTCACCTGTGGGCGGGAGCACCTCGATACTAACTTGATCCTTTTGATTCCTGTGCCTCTTTGTTTTTTTTTTTTTATGTTAGAGCAGGCAAACGAGCCAACGGGTCACCTGATGGTAAGTGATCACCGCCGCCCATAGCACAAACAACACCAGAGGTATCATCAGCGCGTTGCCGGCCTTTATGTGTGTGTTCTGTCGCTTATACAACGGGTTGTGTTCCAAAGAATTGTTCGACATGATGCCCACGGCCACATTCTACCATCGCACCGCTCGCCATCGGCAGGGTGTTCATCCTCACATGCTGGAGCCTAAATGGTCACGCACAGTGCGGTTGCAACGAAATTTCCTTCCGCGCACGCTCCGACTGTGGAACGAGCTCCCTGCTAAGGCTTTCCCGGGGGATCACAGTATGGGGTTCTTCAAAAAGGAAGTAAATAGGTTTTTAAAAAGGTCAGCAAAACGTTTGTGATGCCCCAAGTGTTGCAAGCGTCCATAGGCGACGGTGACTGCTTACCATCAGGCAGGCCTTAAGCCTTTTTGCTACCGTTGTAGTATATAAAAAAAAAGAAATTAGATCCTTTTAGCTTCCCTCTAAAGGAGCAAAACTGTTAAAATCAGTAAGTGAGAAAAGGAGGTTATTATTTCGAATTGGATCCTATTTGTTATGCTAATGTATAATTTATATTATTGGAAGGTTTCATTAAAATCCATTCAGCAGTTTTTACATAAAAAAGAGCAACAAACATCTAAACATACAAACTTTCCTGTTTCTAATATTATTAGGGATAAACCTAAAGCTCATACTCAGCTAAATACATTGAAATATGTAGCTAAAACTATATAAAAAAAGACTAGTCTAACAGTCCGTCGCCATTGGGTAGTGAGCCCAAAACGCTGGTAGCATTGTCACGTTTTATAGCAATACTTGTTCTTTGAACAATGACCTGCATTTTGGTCACCCGTTTTTCAACCAGACGAACTGAATAAATATGAAAGACTAGCTTTCTGCCCGTGGCTTCGCCCGTGTGGATTTCAGGATTGGGTCTATAGAGGGTTAAGGGTCATAGCTTTTGCCCACAGCTACATATGCGCGGAAGTCGGTTTATGGCGCGAAGGTTTTATCGCGTGGGGCTATCCATTTTTCCGAGATAAAAAATACCGCAAAACCTTGCTCAGGAATCACTCTATCTATTGATGAAAACCGCATGAAAATCTGTGCAGTAGTTTTTGAGCGAAGCCTTTATTGCGCATCCCGTGGGATCTATCGATATTTTCGGGATAAAAAGTAACCTATGTTACTCTTGATCCCTTCAACTATCTCCACTTAAAAAATCACATCAATTCGTCGCTCCGTTTTGCCGTGAAAGACGGGCAAACATACAGACACACTTTCCCATTTATAATAAGCGTTATAAATATAAATTTAAGTCTTACTCATCTATCCAGTACATCAAGGCACAAGTCCATGATACTCCTTGTTATCCAAATCCGCCTTTTCAGAGAAGGACAATCCCAACTAATATTATAAATGCGAAAGTAACTCTGTCTGTCTGTCTGTTACGCTTTCCCGCTTAAACCTCGCAACCGATTTTGATGAAATTTGGTATAGACAATCTTTAGACCCTGAGACAGAACATAGGCTACTTTTTATTTCGATGAAGGGGTTGAAATAGAGGTTGAAAGTTTGTATGGGATTTCTTAATTTTAAAAGATAAAACCATGAAACTTTATACTTAAGCACTTGATAAGAAATCATTAAACATTTACTCTAACATTTTTGAAATTTCGACTAGCTAGGGGATGAAATGAGGGTTGAAAGTTAGTATGCAAGTTCGTCAAATATCACGTCATAAGAAACAAAAAATCGTTTGTTCTAGCATTTTGAAATTTTTACCAGTGTGGGGGTGAAATAGGGTTGAATTGAAGATAAGACCATGAATCTTGGTATATTAGACATAACGGAGCAGGATTGACAAAAACTAATTTCACGCGGGCAAAGCCGTGGGCGGAAGCTAGTACCCAATAATGGAAATAATACTACAGACATAATGATGAAGACAAAAGTGTGATGCTAATGAAGACAATAATAATTATGTCTAAAAAAGTTATGCGAAGAAATTAATCTGTCGACCTAATTTCAACCAACATAATAACTTTTCTACTTATTCTTTGTCGAAAAAACTTCAAAGGAAATTCTTCAAAATGTGATCGCATCCCCTACTACGATCTCGGTAATAAATTCTCGCTAATAAAACCTCCGTAGTCGAGTCGTTGGTATACCGGGTTCGAGTCACGGTGGGGGCAAATATTTGCGTGATGAATGCGAGCATTTGTACCTTAGTCATGGTCGTATAGATATACATAATATATGTATGTCCATCCGTTATCCTAGATCCTATAACACAAGCTTTACAAAGCTTACTTTGGGATAGGCTAATTGGTGTACCCGGTGGGGCCGTACATAAAGTACCTGGGCCTCACCCTGGACCGCCGCTGGAGCTTCGAGGAGCATTTCGTGCGGTTGGTCCCCCGAGCCAAAAGGGTGGCGGGCGCATTGCATCGCCTGCTGCCCAATCTCGGGGGACCGAGGGATGGAGTCCGCCGCCTGTACGAGGGCGTCGTGCGATCCGTGGCCATGTATGGGGCTCCCGTGTGGTCGCAAGACTGCGCGAGGTCCCCCGCTGCAGAGCTCTGCTACGGAGCCTGCAGCGGATAATGGCATACGGATCGTACGAGGCTACCGTACAATCTCGTACGAGGCGGCGACAGTTCTGGGACGCTCCCCCCCATTCGACATCCTGGCCGACATGTACGCGGCGACGTATGCGTCGCGGCGTGTCGACCGGAGGGGCGATGGGGGGAGCGCCCTGGAACCCGCGCACGAAGTGCCTAAGCGGGAGTGGCACCGACGGATTGTGGCGGCCTGGCGTGCGCAGCTCGAATTACGGATCTGCGCGCGCCAGCGGGCCGTCGGTGCCGTACTCCCGCACCTCGAAGCTTGGCTCAACGGGAAGGAGGAGGTCACCTACCGATTGACTCAGATACTCACCGGGCACGGCTGCTTCGGTGCGTATCTGTGTCGAATAGGACGGGAGGGATCGACACATTGTCACCACTGCGCATCCGACCTCGACTCGGCCCAGCACACGCTGGCGGAGTGCCCCGCGTGGGCCTCCGAGCGCCGAGTCTTGGTCGCAGAGATCGGGCGAGATCTGTCTCCGCCGGCATTGATTGCGGCAATGCTGGCGGACGAGGGAGGTTGGAGGGCTGTGGCCTCCTTCTGTGAAGCAGTAATGCTCCAGAAGGAGGTCGCCGAGCGGGGTCGGGAGATGGCCGTTCCCGCTCGAAGGAGGCGGCGCCGGGCTCGGTAGCACAGCTGCGGCGCCGCCGCGGGTCGCCGGCGGGCGCGAGGAAGTCGCGACCGCTACGGCGACCCGGGATGGACCACGCCCCTTCCGTGGCCGGGGGCGTCGTCGGTGGAGGGGACCGGGGGAGGTGGTAGCTTCCCCCGAGGAGGGCTCCCCTCTAGAGAGGGGAGCGGAGGCTGGGGGTTCCTGGAAGTGGCCTTTGTGTTCCCGGGGGCTCCCTACATGCCTGAGGAAGGCCATCCCTGAGGTTTTTAGTGGGTAGGCCTCCCCCTTCTGGGGAGGAGAGCCCCACATAAACCCGGCTCGCCACAGCCGGGGTATGCAATTTAATGCATTTTCCTCAGGGGAACAAAAAAAAAAAAAAAAGGCTAATTGGTGTAAGTGTTAGAAATATCTTTTTTTTATTATTATTATTAAATCTATTAAGAAAATGATAAATGAGTATTTAGAAATAAATAAACAATGAGCATTAAGAAAAATGTTTATTTGAAACAGTGATATAATGTTAATGCTAGAAGATTATCTACAGTAATATTGTGCTAAACAAAAATATTCACTCGTAGAAGAAAAACAGCATGTTTGACTACTTTTACTTGGGTATTGATTGCAGTAAGTAACCTGTAAGAAAAAAAACATAAATGATAATACGATAGAACGATTAAGTTATAACATATTAAAAGTAATACAAAAAATAAAACATGTTGGTATCACCAACAATATTCAAAATTTATTTTATGTGGCAACACATTTTTCATTTCTCTCTTCTACCGCGTCCATGGCAGCGATTACATTGTATTAGTATACGTACTTGCAATAAAAGTTAATTTCAATAATTCGTTGCTGCTTTACTTCCCTCAACAACTGGGCACCGCATCAAGACTCCTGCAAAACGTAAAAAACAAAAAATCATTAAGTTATAAATAATCAAATCATCCATTAAATCCTACTCCATTAGTACTCCATTGTACATAAAGTTTAAATAAATAAAATAATAAAAATACAACACTGCATTCAGAAGTCAAACAAAAGTTAGTAATGATTTGAATGTAGAACATAACATCTCTATGTTATAAATATAATATATAGGATTGTTTAAAAGTCCAATTTAACAAGTTTTCTGTTAAATTAGATTTGCACACAACAATTCCACTTATTATGTTTTTAATCTACTCTAGAGTTGTCTGATAGAGTTGCTCCAGATTACTTTTGAGAGTTTATTCGTGAGAACACGTAGTAGGGCCCAATAGTCGCAAAGCAACGACAATGATTAAATAAAATTGCCCCATAATTACCGGATTCTATGACAGTCGCCAGCAATTATGAGGAATGCCGACGTGTAGAGCTATATTTATAAACAGCAAATGACAGTTTTTGTTTTAACATTTTAATGACAACGCGTTTCGTTGCATCACGCCGTGCTAGATAAGCTATTGTTGACTTAATTTAAACAATCAAAAGAAAAGAGGGAATTTCGAAAATTGTAAAGTATTCAGACTGGTAAAAATAATAATTAGGCAATAACTATCACTGTGGGTTGAATTTCGCTTATCATTATATGTTCCGCACTAACTACTTTAATTACCAAGAGAACAATTTTATTTATTTTTAACCGACTTCAAAAAAAGGAGGTTATCAATTCGACCCGTATGTATGTAATATTTCCATGCAGAACTGCCCAGTTTTCGTATATGTATGTGTTTCCTATATCAGCGTCTGAACAAATCTGCCAAATTTCAAAATGTGTCTATGTATGTTTTTATATTTGTGTTCGCATATCTCCGGAACTACAAGTCCGATCTAAGTAATTCTTTTTTTGTTGTACTAGGTATTGTTCAACTTAGGGACACTGCAAGTTTTATCAAAATCGATTGGATGCTTTTTGAGATAGGCAATTTTTTATTAACGGACTTCAAAAAAAATGAACCGAATCAATCGTGCCTTACGTAAGTTTTGAAAAAATTAAACACAACACAAGTAAAATTTCACTTACAACTGCAGAAAGAAAGAAAAATATATATCTACCTACAATACCCATATCAGGAACCTTTATGGACTTACTTGAAAGCGGTGCGCGGGGAGGGGTACCGTGTTTGGTTAGATAAATATGTATGCTTTAATTTCATCACTCTTACTTTCCTATAATTCGGGCAGGCACCGATATCATAGTTAGACTTAATAAAAACCAAATTATGAATTTATTACTCAAGATCGATATTACTCAAGATCGACGCCACTACAGCGATGGATGACACATCTTGATGTTCCGATGGCCTAACCTTGATTATAATAAAGCTGTAGCAAGAAACCTGTACAAAATCATTCTCCGAACCTAGAGCTGAGTTTGGCGGCGGTCTGTCCTTGTCATACTCTATACAAAATGACAGGAGGGGACTGTTGTCGGATTGGGTTTAGAGAAACACTCTAGAATCGACACCATTGCAGGGTTAATTTAATTATTAATGTATGTTAGGATAAATTATTATTATTAGATTAATTAATTTTATTGTATAAAGTATTGAAAATAAGTGTATTGTTAAATGGTTGTATGTAGGTATATATTAGGAAAGTTATTAGATAAGAAAGTACTATTGTTAGATAAGTAGGTGCTGCGCAACTCACGTTAATGTTAAGTCACGGAATAGTATTATAAGATAATATGACGCTGTACGTACAGTACGTAGTAGATCCAAACAAGGACAGTTTAAAAAAGGCACGAACTACGAGTCCGTGGAGTAGACATATATAAAAAAAAGCAAACCGTATGTATTCGTTACCGAGTAACGGGTACACCATCTAGTAACGAAACGTTACTCACGAATACATTTCGTTACTCGCCGGTTTCGTATCATAGCAACATACACTGTTTCAGCCACGCAATGTACCATCGATGCGTGTAAGGAAACGTTTCTTGCTGATCGTATGTTTTCGTAATATGCACTAGGCGCGGCATCGCAACATTCGTAATTTTAAATTTGTAGAAATAATATGCATACATATTACATACCAAACTGCGTATGGTACGATGCGCCCGAACGTCATACTGAACGTCGATTACGATTCATTTCTCTAGCATAACATTGCATGTTATGAGTAGAGATCGGATAATCGGATGCATATTTACCTAAAGTTAATTTTTGGCTCACAAATTATGGAAGCGGCTTTTTAAAATACATTTTGTTAAATAAAAATCCCGGGAAAATACGGGACTGCAAATTTAACGTAGTGATATTGTTTGAAAATTACTAAATTAGCACGTGGTATTTATTTTCAAAAGACCGAGACTCCGGGTTCATTTATACAACTATGCATACGTATTTAACGGGTGATTTTTTAAGAGTTAAGTTTTTCATGTGGCATCACTGGTTGATAATGGCGTCCTAACGTCAGCTGTTGAAGTGGAAAGTTTTCAGTATACTCTGCCATTTCATAATGCAAAGACTTACAAATGAGCAACGATTGCAAATTGTTGAAATCAAAATTCGTGCTCTGTGAAAAATGTGCATCGTTTGTTACGACCATATTATGGTCGTCATAATCGACCTGGTGAATCGACAATTCGTGCTGTTATCACCAAATTTCGCACGAAATTTACTTTGTTGGACATTAAACCATCGACTCGCATGCGTACAGTGCGTACTGAAGAGAATATTGCAGTCGTAGCATCCAGTGTTAATGAGAATCGTGAAATGTCAATCCGTCGCCGTTCTCAGCAATTGGGCTTGTGTTACTCAACCACATGGAAAATTTTAAGTGTCGATTTGGTTTGAAAGCCTATAAAATTCAGCTTCTGCAAGAATTGAAGCCTAATGACCTACCACAACGTCTAATACATGAAGTTTAGTTTCAGTTCCCCGTGCGATTTATGAATGTACGATTTATTACATGAACAGTGTTATACGAAAGTAGTGAGCTAGTTTGACTAAAACAATAATCAATTAAATAATTGAATAAAAACACAGAAATGGTGCCCGGGCGTAAGTATAGTCTAGTATCTCTGAGTTAACTTCCGATTTAATGAGTCGGAGTGAGACGGCAGTTGTGAGCAGACTACTAGCGAAATTGGGTAAATAACTAAACATCCGGCTATCCAATTCCGCAATCCCGGGATTTTTATTTAACAAAACAATAAAAAGCCGTTTCCATACTTTGTCTTAAACTAACTTTAGGTAAATATGCATCCGATTATCCGATCTCTAGTTATGAGATATTAGAAGTAACGAGTAACTATACGACAGTAACGAGTACTGATTGTTATAGTAACGAATACATACGGGTACGTGTTTTTCCGTTACTTTTACACCTCTAGATTATAATGGTCAAACATGTTGCGAATCCGACGCTATATTGAGTCCGATATTAAATTAGGTGATATAGCGGAATATATATTTATTAATAAATTTTGATATATTTATTAGACAAATTATCACTTGTTAAACGTTTTTTCTATAGATAATGGGATTTTATTAGAGAATATGTTATTTATTATTTGAAGAATAAATAATTATTAATTTCAACCAGTAACGTATTTGCGTCGCAAAGCAAACGCGTGCTCAAGAGATGAATTTTTGAAACAATAGAAAACCAATTCGCATTCGAAATCGTGAGATTCGTATACGAATTACCGAATTCACTATTTCTGAACTTTCATTTCGTGTGTTGTGCAACGAGTGGTTCAACCCACTCGTTTTTCTGCGTGAAACGGAATTTAATTAAGAATTTGTTTTTAATGACAACACTGAATTCGAGTGATTCAAAAATCTATTAAATTGTAAACAGTAGAAAATAATATCGCGCACGATTTGCATTCGTATTCGAATACCAAATTCACGTCTAATGATTCAAAAATACGTCTCCTGATCTCGATCAATAGTTTATTTTATTTCAAGTCACTAGACAGAATACTCGACGTGTTATGTCACTTAAGAGTAAGCGATGTTGTTTATTTTTCCCCTAGGATATATTTAGCTTCTAACCTGGAACTGAGAACTGTGCATCGCACTTTGATTTGAAAATCGAATTATTCACACTACAAAAGTTTTAAAATTTTCGCGGCCATATCTTTTCGTCGTCATACACAGATTAAACAAAAATGACTGGCAGGTATAATCTATAGATAAAGTTGAATTTAGTAATCTGGGAATAGTGAAATGGTATTATCTTCTATGCTTATATGGCCTGTCTTTGCAGGAAAATTAATGAACCTTAACTATTTAACGTCCCTTAAACAATAAACATACATGTACTCATGCATCTCTCAAATAGGGGATGGCAGACATCACAGTTTTAAGATTGCTACGATTTAAACATACTTTAGAAGTTTTCTCAAATTTCATTAATACTTGTATTACCAAGTGATTTATTTGGCCGCTTAAGCCTTAAGTTTAACATAAAAATAAAAAACTTTTTGCAAATTCCTATTGCCCCCGCAGTTTCCTCCATATCCAATAGACCGCATCGCCTGTAGGTATGTCTATTTGCTAACAATAACACATTTTGAAATATTGACAACAAAAGTCAGCATGGCTGCCGCCGCCGCTACATCGGTAAAATTAAAAATTCCATTGGCTCGTTTGATCGTTCAAATCTGAATTCCACTTATTTTTAAATAAATCCTCGGCCGTATTACAAAAAGTCATAACTGAAAAATTCCCAACGGACCAGATTAAAAAGAGCTTTCCATTGTAAACCCCGGTACGCATTAAGCTTAGGTCGAGGGCTCATTTTTAATTGGGGATACTAATTGAGCCCTCACAAATCTCAGGGTGATACTGATACGTTTCCGTTTTTATGTTCGTTTCAATTTCAACTTTATATTTGCGGAATAAAAGTTGTAAATGTATTTTCTTCGGAAAATTCAACCCTCACTCGCCTGGGTTCAATCATGCGTTCACCTCAAGCTTAAAGTGTTCTTATGTGCTTGATGTTGTCAAATATATTTTATTGCGAATTTTTGTATATTACATTTTACCGAATGAAAGTTCAGTGGCAAACAAGAAATGTCATAGCTCAATAACTAGGTATATATAGGTTATATATGCGATATATAGGTTATATATCGCAGATATATTTTATAGCCAATGTAAAATATACCACGAATATGTATATATAACAGGGATTGCAGTATATAAACACTCTTGACAGAGCCAACATTTATATTATAAAATATACAAATAAAACAAGATCAAAATCAAATTTTAAATAACTGTACTCAACATAGATCTTTATAGGCACTTAATGACATCAAACAAATATAAATAACATAAAGAGCTTAATAACTATACAAACAAGGAAAAAAACTATACATTTCGAAAGCTGAAGATTTCTCGAGGAGTCTTCTCGAGGAGAACAAGTAAGAAACTTCATAGGTTCAATTTTTAGCTCCACTATTCAAAGACAAAAAAAATAATACAATTGCATCAATTTACATGTCAATACAATAACCATAAGATAAGATATACAATTGTCCGTTAAAATTAATTATTTATTTAATACATAATCATTAAATTATATACAAGAACGTTCCACAAAGTGTCACCCTTAGACACTTTTTTGACATTTACCTTTAGACAGATTTAAATCATTTGTCAGAATACCTCATATGAAAACAGGTTATTACAATATTAAGAATTATTCAACCTTAACAATGTTTTGACTTAATTTCAATGACTCAATAATTACGTTGTTTAATACTTTGACTATAGTAAATAATACAATGAAACTATAGCTTTTATAGATATAATGTGTTCATATTTAAATGTGTAAATAAACTTGGGTTTCGGACTAGATCTGGTCCAGATTCTAAGTGACTACTCTGTAAAAAGTCAGGGAAAAAGAAAATTTTCCTTGCTGTTTTTCTTGCAGGTTCGTTCCAGTACAAGGTCTCCTGTCGTAGAATTTTGAGTGATTGTAAAAATCCTGTTTGAAGAATATATTTTTGATATGATTTTAATATATATTAAGCCGTTAGAAAATTCCCCGAATGGCAGTCATATGCCGGGACGCAGCATTCTCCCATGAGGATCGCCGAATTGGTGAAGATCGTAGTAAAATAATAGATGGCAGCACTGGACAAGAAAACAAATAATTTTATATTATTAGTTAATTTTATATTTATTAATATTTGAAAGTTTACATGGAAAAACAATAATAATACATTTAGAGATTATTCTCTTTATAACTTTAATTAAAATATAGTCAAGATGTTATTCTATTACGCAAGTGATATTAAAAACTATGCAGTGACAGGATTTTAGACTATTGAGTCTTCTATGCTTATTCATTTCACATTACATAGATTAAAAATAGTGTCTGTCAAATTCTATAGATGATTTACAAACGCATATTTTGTTAATAATTAAAAATCTGCTTGCTCATACCACATATTACAAAGACGAATAAAATTCGTATTACAGTAATATAGAACTATAAACATATACAAAAGCGATTTTTTTTTATTTGCTGTCAGTAAACCCCTTATTATGAACTATTATCGCTTATTAAACGAGATTTCTTTGAATCGTCTTAAAGCTTTCACCAGCTTTTTGAAAATTCTCGTGTCACATGGTGAGCATGGCATCGATTACAGCACACAACAAAAATGGATATGCCACCGTGGAAATTAAAAAACCACCCCCGTGGCACGCTAACAGGGGTGCGTCGCCATGACGAAGAGACGATTCCCTATACATTTTACATTCCAAGCTTTATTTCATCCATTATTGCTTCTGCACTGCGTATCCATATATGTTATCAAAATTATTTAATTACGATTTATTTATTTAAGTAAGTTATTAAATTATTTACTTAAATCTGTATATGTGAGATATAAATGCTTGGACATAATAAAAATAAAGTAAATATTACTTACACTTAGCCTAAAGTAAACTCTGTAACATATAGACATACATATATAATACATCTATAAATATTTTTAATAGAATAGTATTAACAACCACTTCCATATCATCGTTATAAATTTTCGCTAATAAGATTTAGGCAATTATATATTAGTCTATTATAATATGTTTTTATTTATGTATTAGGATTATAAATTTATTATTTATCTGTATCAATATTGACTTGCTTTGAATCTTTTTTGGTATGTACCAATATGTATACCACATTGCATCTCTGCATCACCCGTAGGTTGACTGGCAAAAATGCCTCGGCATTAAGTCCGCCTTTATTGTACATGAAGTGTAAATAAAATTAATAAGACTAAGATACAAATGCTTGCATTCGTCACACAAACATCTGGGGGGCAGATATTTGTGTGATGAATGAAAAAATGACATATTTGGACATACTCTTAATATAGACCAAAACGAACTGTAAATAACACAGACTTATTAAGACAATTTTACATAAAACAACAAACAGTAAACATAATCTAACACAAACATTTCCATTCTATTTACTATTCATGTAAGAAATAAAAATATCGTCGTCAGTACTATTTGTCAACGTTGTTTTAACGGCACCAGTACCGAAGTTAGCGGTGGCCTCAGGTAGTAATTTGCGGCGCTCGCCCCGACCCAATGCCCGGTGATTATCAATTAACTTAACATTGGTTTGTCTCTGCTACATACTCTACATTTATAGAGATGATATTGCCACTTATAAGGAAGATAAAATATATAAATTTATGAAGGTATGAAGCTTGCTCGAGTTATATCGGTATTGGTGTGTTCCGTTTTGAAAGTATAATGATATATATATATATATTTCTATTTCGTGTGTAAGTCGGGGCTGATATGCATCACTGCGACCTATTAAGATCTATTGTGACCAGCCTCCTATGTAGGTTCTATGTAGGCCCTACAGTAGCTCTCTTAACTGGGCACTGACCAAGAAAAAGATAGGGTGTTGCCAGTTCGGATTGTTTTTATTTCATCTGGGTCAAGGATGTGTTTTCCCAGGTGTCTGTTTCTTTTGTGAATCAGCGGTTCACAGTAGCACAAGAGGTGTATTAGTGTTTCACGCTCTATATATATATATATATATATATATAGATATATATTACTGGGTACTGGTACTTTACATTTTATGTCACAAGCTCGCAATGTACAATGGGATGCTTAGGGGGTTACATATATGCTGCGAAGCATACAAGAACTATATGTACTTCTTAAGGGGGCTACATTCGCGCTGCGAAGAAACTGAAACTCTTACTATTAAACGGGCGATCGCTTGTTTGTAAATAAAATGTAATTGAAAAAACCTGCAAATAAACTTACTCTCATTTTAGCAAAGTGGCGGGTCTTTTTCGTTGAATAGCAAATTGTAAGTTTCACGATGGCTATTGGTCGAACGTTCGTTAGCTTCCGTATAAATACTGCCTTTACGTCACACTCTTTTGACAAAATTTACAATCATAATTGCAAGAATTGTCAATTATAAATGTTGAATATTGTATATCTTTGTTATTTAACTTTACAATTAAACTTTGAATTATTGTCATCTAAATTCGATGTTTTATTTTCGAATACAAAAAAGGTCATGTTGAAAACCCCTTATACTTCGCTTATCTTATTAACTCCCATGTTTCGACGATAAAGCGTTAACTGTTTAAAAACATAAGACACATGTGTCAAATTATCACCTCTATATAGAGTCGTGTCTCCGTCGGGATTGGTTTGATTATCGCTGATAAATCGCGAGCAGCGTGATTGGGATATTAGGTGCCCACCGGGAATTCCAATAATTTCAAAGTTTATTATGTCGATTGGGCGGTATTAGCGACGGATAAGAACATTGGCGTAATTCGACAATTTAGACGCGGTCTTGTGTAAACTGAGTTAATTGCTAAAGAATTTAGAAAGAAAGAAAGAAAAATTATTTATTTGGCGCTTAGTAGTGTTTACAAAAAGGAACAAAATATTAATTATAATAATAATATAAGCGACCAAAACCGACTCCACTCAGCTTTAAGTCACAGAACACTGTGACGCTGATTTTCAGTGAAGCCGCTAGAACGACAGCGGGGTTTCCATCACCGTGAATATGCGCAGACCTCTGACGTCCTCCAAAGCATGACACAACTTACACTACTCATCAGATATTACTTAAAACTAGTACAACAATATTACAAACCCAACAACAATAGGAACAATAGGAACATTATACAACTATATAATAACTATAAAGAACTTTTAATTTATTGAAAGTTCTTTAATTTTTTTTTTAATATTGCCAATCAACCCACGTAATGTAAATGTAACATGTCCCCACTGAGGGGCAGGTTTCTACCCAAACTACGTCAGGATGTTTAGGCCTTAGTCAACCATTCCAGAGTTGTATAATCGTAAGCCATACCAATTCTCTATAGAGTAATACTCTACTAGAGTTGTCTTCTTACTTTTGCCGTAAAATATAAGCGTACGCATATTCAGTGAAAGATCTGTAAAATTACTGGGATTTTACACCTTACGTTACATGTAAGTACCTTACACTGTGGTTATTGCGAGTGTTACAGATATGCTGCAAATCTCACAGGAACCGCATATACTATAGGCGAGTATTACCACCTACTACTAGGTGAAGACGCTTATTTACTAACATATCACCAAAAAAAAAATATGATTTATATTTCATACTAGCGGACCCGACAGACTTCGTCCTGTCAAAAAGATTTGTAATGTTGCAGTATATCGCATAGCCAATCTAATTGCAAAAAAGGTCCAAATGAACATTTTGAGATTATTCAATTTTGGAACTCCAAAGATGTATTCTGTGCTCCAACACACATACATGTACACTGTTTTGATAGATACGAGTATGATTGAATTTTAATTTTATATAGCGTTAAAAAAGCGCACATCGACTCTTTAATGTTAGGAACACACCTACCTTACTTAGACAACAGTGAGTGCTTGTAATATGAACTTAATACAATAAAGATAAAATTGACTGTATGTTTTAATTTAAAAACGTTTGTATGGGAAAAATGGGCTGTTTTTAGGGTTTTTTATGATAATCATTCAAATTTTCCCTACAATTTTCATACAAACCATCCTTGAATTTCAACAAATATTTTACAAAACGAATTGGCCAAATTGGTCCAAGCGTTGTTGAGTGATGCACTTACCAACACATTTTGCGATTCTTTTTTATATATAATAAGATATACATATGTATATCTGCCTACGGTAAACATTGTGAAGCAACCAGCTGAAAAATAAATTCAAAGGTGTATGTAAAGTGAACAAAACTGCCCTGGGACAGTCTGGTCCTAATCGCTCTAATAGCTCAGGTTTATGATCCTGGGTGGAGATTACTGTTATGAGCGTTGATGAATGAATGTAGCGAACATGTATCCGTAGCGAATGTGTACAATATGATCTGTCATTTATCTTATCTTATAATCTATTGTGTAGTGAGTTGTAATAGATCCTGGATTACACCTGACGCCAACACAATCTCAACCCAAACCAATACAATTGGCGGAAGACAGCCTAACCTGTCACTCTTTTATGATTGCAACTGCAATCTATGTAGATCCTTAGGGGAGACTTTTATCCAGTAGTGAACGCTTAACTAACATGATGATGATCATATAATAGAAGTTAGATTTAGTAATGGAATTTGGTTCAGGCTTGTTCAGCTTCCAATTGGATGTCGTAACAATACAGAAAAAGAAAAAAAAACTCTACACTGTTTTCAACCAGAGACGTAGGTTTTTCAATGTTCTGAACTGATTACGTACGTAAGATTGCAGACAATGCAAATTGATATTTAAACCGCTTATATTTCCTAAGTAATAAAAGATGTTTTCGTATTTTAAATGCTTACTTTTATGCTCTACTGACTGTATCCTAAATAAATAGATTAATCTTTATTTCCGAAAAGTCCAAACAATTGCGAACTTTAAGTGAGAGTGGACAGGAGACATTGTTCGTTAGACTGATGGCAGTTGGAACGGAAAGGTTCTGGCATATTCATGGAAACGATTAGTCACAAAACGTCATGGTGAAGATTACAGAAAGATTCTGGGTGCTAGGAAAACGAGTCCAACCTGTGTGGAGATCCTAGAGGCAGTCTTCCTGCTATTGGCACTTCTCGGCTGAAATAATGCTACTGATTTGTCAAGATTGTTCACTCAAGCTTCGTTTAATTAAAACTACTTATAATCATCATACAATTTCACACAAAACCATTTTGCGGTTTGAGTGAAAAATTAATGGAAAACGTATAGGACTCCACTTATGTTAAATACTCGATAAATCTGCCCCAAGGCGGTTTCCTCCCAATTTATTCTTTCTGCCGCCCCTAATCCTGTTATTAATGGTATTTTACCCCCAAATGTATGCCAGTGCATTGTCTGAGGGGTAAACTTAAGATAAGTATCTGTCATCCCTATTGGAAAGTAAAATACGGTCTTTTGCTCTCGGTTTTTTTTTTGCAACGCTAAAGTCTGAGCTTTGGTTTACTGCTTTTTGAAAATGCTCCTTTGTATCGTATAATTTTATAAATAATCAAACTTTAGATCACTTAGTCTAAATTTAACGTCTAGATCTTGTTAAAGTTAATAGGATAGAGAATTTCTCATTCAAGTTTCAAGAAAAGCACAAGTACACAAAATTATAAGTAGAACTTATTTTATTTCATGTATCCGAATATAAAATTTTATATTGAAGGTTTTCAGTCAAGTCAATATTTTCTTATTACTTTTAAATAAATAGCTTTCTGTTGGTCATGTACTAGTTTGAAGGCAAAGAGGAGACATAGGATGGAGCTTTCTCAGAACACACCTGTTCACTTTGAGCTTAAAATTACCGAGTAAAATGAGCTTGAGAAATACACTCTGACAGTATGTAAATTATCTATGATCTTGTAAAGCTTTTAGAATAAGAGCGCTTTATTTATAGAATACACGTACTTTAAAAACTATATTTAAAAGAAATTACAGAAATTTAAAGTTGTAACTTTTATCTTCCTAACATTATTATATGCTTTAACATGGGGATAAGTAAAATTATTAATGTTCATTAACTAACCTCTTCCTTAACTTTCATTAATGGTTTCATAGCCGCTAATGGGTTAAGGTTTTCAAAAACACGTAAGAACAGGTTGTCGGCATATGTTCTATTTGATCCACATTCATTCTTATCTATTAATTCTTAACTAATTTATTAATAATTGTAAGAAAAGACCAAGATGGTCGTCGATTACAAATTTCACGACTTGAATTCACCTCATAAATTTCTTTTGTCATTTTTCTTCCATTGTAAGAATACATTATATAGAATCATCCATAATAAGAATATATTATATGGCATTAATATTTCAACAAAATACTAGGTATAAACAAACTTGCAAAGAACTCGTAAGCCCTCGAGGCTGAAGCATTGATAGATTGTTACGGAAAAGAATAACACTCAACATTCTCCAATTTGGGCTCATCCAGAGGCGAGCAGACAAAGAAATCAATGATAACAAGACAACAGCGGAGCAGGGGAGATCCTCATATAAAATTTATATCAAATAACAAGCAATTCCGCGCAGCCTCGGCGCGTTATTAGGAAAATATTTAATACAATTTCCAGAGAACAAAACGCAAATCATTATGAATTCTGTTGTGAAACGCAAAAGATCCTTTGTGCTGCGCTGGAGGTTGGACAACAGAAAATATTTCCATTCGACTAATCATCAACATTGCGTTTTATTAGGACGAAATAAAAAGGAATAAAATATTGTGATGAAATTGGTTATGGTGACGTAGCTGTGAACGAAATGCGCCTCTACCAATACTTAGAGATTCTGTAACTATGTACTTCATTTTGAAATGTACTAAATACACTTAGAAAGCATACTTACTCGTAAGTTTATCTAATAAATTGGTTATGTGTGAATGGAAAAGTTACTAGCGCTTAAAAATATATTTATAGTTTTAAGTGTTAGATTATATAAAATCAGCCATAGACCCGATAGAATATAAAGCTGCCGTTAGTTTACATTCTAAATAGTGCTGGCTTCGTGCTTTTTGCAGTTTATTTTTATTTTATAGTTTAATAGATATATAAGGATTTTTTTTGTAAGTGGCTGTGCAATTTAGCATATTAATCTTTTATTTTTGTAATTGTGATCGTGTTTTGTAACAGTTGTTCGTGTACCTAGTTAATAAATCTTACTTTTCAGTTCATATTAATATGTATTACTTAACGTAAAAATCAAACCATATGAACTGGAGCAGCAGTAAGTAAAAATATGTATGATTTAGTTTTAAAGAGAGGTAACAAAAAACTGGATTAGGATAAAAAATATCATAGAATTGAAATTTTAATACTAAATGGCGCAAAATATTCCAATTTTACATAGTCTGTTAAGTATAAGATAATCGCGGTGCCCACTAATTTCACTGTCATATCGCATCCAAACTGAAGTACAACAAAGCACTGATGATTCGCAGCAGAAATAGGGAAAACAGTGGTACTTAAGCAGACTTTCTTGGTGCAAAATCTGTATAAATAAACACTTTTCTGTTATCGAAAAATATTATCTGATTCTTTAATAGTTTATTTAGTACATTAGAATATTGTACTTTATGTGTGTGTGTTAAGACTAAAGTTGAGACTAATTGTGTGATGAGACTGACTTGCCTTTCAAATGAAAAAGACAAAATATATTGTAATAATTCAAATTAGTAATTGTCTAATAATTTCTTAAGCTAAAGCTAAGTTTACATCGCAATCAATCCAAACTGAATATACTGGTCAAATTATTTTATTAAATCACTGTCGTAAATTGTGTATTTCATATGATCAAAGTAGGACCCGCACATAACTTGAGAAATTTTCACAATAGGAAACAAGAAATCATTTTCAAATAGCCATGTTGCATACCGAAAACTGAATCAGCCCTAGGCCTAATTTTAATAAGATGTCACCCGCACAGACGGAGGGTGGCTAAGGTTCCACAAAAAAGGACAGAAAAAAACAACATTATCATCTAACAATAACACACAGAAATACACATTTAATTGTGTATAATTGACCAAGCTCGTCTTTAATACGTCTGGGCCGCGGGGCATTTATAATTTGACAGCTCGGTTCCTTAATGAGCGTATTAATTTCTTGTTTCGAATAAACCTTTTTTGTTTGCGACCTTTTTCAACTTCGGAATATGTATACTCTGTCCTTAAATGACATTATTTTGATGGACTCTGTTTTTTAATGGCACTATTAATTGGAGTGCAATTATGTGCGCCTTGGAAACTTTAGTTAGCAGAAGTGATATAGCGTTGCAATAAAAAATGTTTATGTTTCGAACGTAAAGAATGTTTTAAAACTAATAATGTTCTATTATTTATGCAATTAATATTAACATTTAAAACGGTAACAGGCATTTAAAAGTTTTTCCAATTATCTATGCCGTTTTATTATCGCGTATTTCATCTGTGATGTTTATTTTGCGAAATAAAAGTACCGTAACTAACATTTTCCAAATAAGTTATGACTTAAAGGTCTATGTTACCGGGTTATAAAATAAAAGAAAAGAAATAAAAGTAATAAAAGAAATTACGCAAAGGTTACTGAATATTTACATTCACCAAAAATATTTTAATTTTATATAAATACCAAATAAACCAAAATATTTTGTATTTTTTTTGTATAATTTAACAATTGCTTGCTTTGTGTAATAACTATCTCATCTTTTATAATACTTATCGGCTATATTATATACACATATATTTATACTGTACATATTATTTCCAAGTGGATTAGTTGCCTTGTTTAATTTTAATTTAATACTAGGTGGTGCCCGCGACTTCGTCTGCCAATGAGTAGTATTTCGAGTAAAATAAAATGATGTCAAATATTTTGACAAATATTTTGTGGTTCTTAAAGTTCGTTTTATGTAATCAATATAGTCAAGTTAAAAAGAAATATATACACGTCTCTTGCCCAGTATGGCAAGACGAATTAATGTAGAGTCAAAGCTACATGTCCTAAAAGGTTAAGGGAAAGCCGTCAGCGGGGGTAGGAATTATTCTTACACCCCAACCGGCAGTTAGCACGCATCTAATACTTAGCAAGATTTTTTAAAAGTCCAGTATAAGAAGGGAGGCAGATAAAACACATTTATTTTTGTAAGGAATTTAAGAATTTCAAGTTATTATTGAAATTAATTGTTATGTTAGAGGATTTTTAATGTGACCGATCCTTAAAAGAATGTGCGGTAATAGTATTTATAAATTAAATAATCAGTTCAAACTTAATTCTTTATTTGAAATTCGGAAAATAACAAATATGATTTCATTACTTATTCTGTTTGCTTAACAAGTAGAGGTTAGCAGTTGCTGCTTTCCACCCACAGGTGGTGTAATTGTCATTGCTTTAATCTATACAGTGGAAATGGTTTTAAAAATAGAACTAAATTCAGAGAAGTCTTTATTAAGCGAAATAGCCCGAAAAGGTGATGCAATGTATTCCATATTTAAACTATAGAGTGAGAATGATTTTAAAAATAGAAAGAAAAGAGTGAATAGGCACCTACTGGGTAAGTATGTTCCATCCTCGGCCTCATCATCAAGTAAGATGGAGGCCAAATGCTTCTTCAGCATTCATAAAAAAACTAAATTCAGAGACGATTTTATTAAGTGGAATGGCCCGAAGAAGTGATGCAATGTATTTCATATTTAATCTATAGAGTGGGAATGATTTTAAAATTAGAACTTAATCCAGTTACTTCTTTATTAAGCGAAATGCGTTGATTGAACATGACACATTGCGTTCCATATTTAAAATTATAGGTAAAATATATACTAACGGTAAGCAATGCTGAAATTGGAATCTCGGCAATATAGATTTATATTTAATTGAATTGAAACGAAAATTTTACAGGAAAGTTAATGCCAACTCATATATATTTCTTAGTACATATCTTCATATTCGAAATGGAATGGAATAGATAAAAGTTATATATTACTTCGAATCTTATTTTATTTACTACGTATTTACCAATACTGGGCTCCAATCATAATTATTATAGGTGGCGTGACATGGTAAGTTATAGCTTAATTGCTGACGTAATATATAATTTACCGGTATATAGTAATATCTAAGAAAGCTTTGTCAAATTATATCGAAAAAGACACGATTTTTGTAAATTTTACATCATAGATTTTTTGATTCAACATATTACAATGTTTTCATTTTTATAAAAAAATATGTTTATATTATATTATATTACCTTTGGCAGGTATTACATACTCATCATCAAATAACTCAAAAGTAAATGTAAATTCCTAAAACAATAATCAAAATCCAGACAACACGAAAATAACAACAATTACAAAAATATAACAAAACAAAAGAACATCTAACAATTTCGCATATGCTGCCGCCAAACGCGACTTCACCGCTGTGCGGGGAGGGAGGCACAAAATGGATTCTCGCGACATTCGGCAGCCATTACTCCGACCCTCTGGCACTCGCGCCCTCACCCTCACGAGGCGTGCTTACTAAAAATGCGTTCAATTTTATATGCGGGCTTATATACCTACCCGTGTGTGCACAGCTTTACCGGGCTTCCTTGCTCAAACAGAATAACAAGCCTATCTTTATTTGAAACGAAAAACGCGCGCTCATTTCCATTCCGTATAATCTTTTGTTTATCTGTGCAAAACGCTTTTAAGCTGATATTCGAAATTCAAAAACTATAACTATAACGGTCATCATTATAAAAAGTACATATTACGACAAGCGAACTCTTTGTATTAATGAAACGTCAACTGCTTATGAAATTCAAAATTAGAATCATAACCGATTTTAATTTTCAAAATTGGACTACACACACGTCGTTCACAAATCACATGGGTTCACTTAATGCGTTGTTCTGATGGCGCGCAGCCGGGCTAACTATTTTGCTTTTTTTCTGTCCCACCGTAATGAATTCCAGTTTTTGTGCGCATTACCTTCCCCGGTACAAATTACGGACGTCTCCTTATAAATATTCGGGCGTTTAAATAAAGGGTAGTCGTTGTGGCTCTCAAACTTTTTCACAGCTTCGTCGTACTTTGGTATCTGGATATAATATTGCTATGATTTGATCGATATAAGCTTACAAAATTTTGCCTTGTGTAAAATATTTTCTGACACCAAACTTTTCTGACAGTAAGCACAATTTCATCATCACAGTTCATATTAGTTCCCACCGAGAAGCATAAGCCTATGTGTGAGAATTCACATATTTCTTTTGGATTTCTTCATACTTATGTTTATACAAGTTCAATAACGATGTTTTGAACTGTAGGGGGCATCACACGGGGGGTACGGGGGGGTACACATGATAATGTGTACCCCCTTCTAAATGGCCTCCTAAATGTCGCGAATCCAAAACCAGTGCCAAGGCAGTTTACGTCTACTATACTTCTGCAAGGTCTAGACGATGGCAATAGGTCCACACCGTATCTCAACTTTATGTTTTTTAGCAGACATATTACCTAATGGTAAGCGATAATCGCCGTCCATGAACCATAGACACACGCAGCACATAAGGAATCATAATGGGAATACATTCTTTTTTTGAAGGTTTGAATATCGCATTGGTTCGGAAGCACCGCAGGCCCCAATCATTCCACAACTTGGTAATGAGAAGTCGAAAATTCCCATACAACTACTAATGTGGACTGAACACCGTCAATATAATGAAAGTAAAAAACTGGCGGCGTTGTGCAGATCAGATGTTCATTTTCATATCTACCAAACCTTTCTGAAGGGATATATATACATATCGCACCTTGTAATTCTATGTATGTTAATCCATTGTACATGTACTTAGAATTTTATTCAGAATAATATTGTTGACACAGATAAGTCTGTTGCAGCTTTTGCTGAGGTTGGGTCCTAATTAGCTATTTATTAAAGTATTGTATCTGTTTTATATATGTCAATAAATGTTTTGCTATTTTATTCTATTCTATATATATATATATATATAATATATATATATATATATATATATATATATATATATATATAATAAACATTGATTTCAGTATTTTCACTCGTTAGATAGGTAGCGTGATTAAGAATACAAAATGTTTGAGAGCCACCGCAACGTATTCAAACTCAGTAAGTCTCCGAGCCAAGATCTGAATGAGGAGACTGTCAATGGAAACCTGTTCTGTTAAATGAGATCGGGTTATTGTACGCAGCTCTTGAGCAGACCAGGATAGCCAAGCTCCGTACCGTGGCAGTGTCGACGCTGTTAAATAAATCCTTAATGAGATCTTGCAAATTACTAAGAAATCGTTCTGAAGAGTATTTTTTTTATGTCTACGTATGTAGACATTCTTATTCCTGTCTTTATTTCCAATGTTCAATAGAGCAGAATATGGCTACCGGAACTGCCCAGACCTTTCAAACTTTGACGATATCATGTACGCGGTTTTTTCGAAGTCATATACCTACAAAATTCATACTTTTTAAGGCCAATTTACGTTTTAACTGACTGCTACACCATTTCCACTATCTTTGTACAATTCATTTTCATAGAATTTATGAATTTCATTAATCTACAATAACTAATACAATTTATATTAATTGACAACTCCAGAGGGACTCGTGTCTTCAACTTGTCATTAAGTCTTTAACAATTTATCCATAGCTTACTATTTTCTCTTTTTACTTTGTTAAACCAAAGTAGATTTTATTCATTGTAAATAACGACGAATCGACAACTAACATAGATTTTTTTATTTTATTTCAAAAAACAAAATTTTATATTATTTCATATTTTTTGTAGGTCTACTAACTGGTTATTACTTGACAGGACTTTACCGTTGCTTTTTTAAAATTTATTGTAAGACTTCTAGAAACAATTGCAAATAATTTTAGTCCTACAATTGTTGATTAAAACTCTTAAATCTACAACAAATAAGGACCATCCAGCTCAAGGCTTCAAATCTCATAATCTAAATCTAATCTAAAGGTAAAGATTTGTCAGGACATAACCGCTTCTTGTTCGTACGTTTAACTTTATAATTTAAGATATATAAACTTTAAGATTTCTAGAAATTTATTGCTTATCATTTAACGTGTTTTGTGTTAGTTGCAATTATATTTACAGTAAGTGCATTAATCACAGTATTTGTTTATTTCAATTGCTCAAAATAGTGTTGTTATTTTTATTTCAGTTTTTTTTTTACTTTTACGGTTGTGTCAGGAAATTTTTGCTTGCCTTCAAAGGACATGGACAAAAAGTAGGCCTCAATCATGTGCAGAGACGTAGATATTCATACATATACATACATGTATGTCACGCCTTGTTCCCAATGGGGTAGACAGAGACCACCTCTCTCCACTTGCTACGATTCTGGCACACTTCTCTTGTTTCCTCCACTTTCATGAGTGTCTTCATGCATGCTCGTCGGTTGCGAGTACTCTTGACCCGGCCTTTCTTTAGGACATCTTCGATTTGATCGAGATATGTCCGCCTAGGTCGACCTGCACCGATTCGTCCTATCATTTTTACCTTGTGAAAAAGATATAAAAGATATTCAAGTAAACACATCCCAAAACGTGGTTAAAATGTTTTAATTAAGTATATAAAATGATAATTTATTTAAATCTTATTGAATATGGTTATAGTTAACAAAAGAAATTTAATTTAGTAATTATAAATTAATGAGTTCTAGACATGTTGTGTTACTGACCACCCTGAATGTACATAGTCTGTGACCAATGATGACACTCGTCCGCTGTCAATGCGACTTCGACAGCATGTCTTGCGCAAATTCATAAACAGATAAAAAAGCTTAAAAAAAATGATTCCATCAACTTGCTAGTATTAAATAATTTAAATTATTAATTACAAAATAACGGGAGATATTTAAAATCTAATCTTTATCCAGATGATCTACAATAATTTATATACTCTTCTCTGGTAAAGTTTCGTCGCTGCACATTACTCAGGCCCACCTTCCATACAAATTTTGACCATCGCCTTTGTGTTATTAGTTAATTCAATATTTGTTGACATGTGTTTTGAAGTTTTCGTATTAAATGAAAAAATAAGTGTTAGTATTTTAATAAAGAAAATAGTTAAAAATATTCATACAAAACATCACTTTTATAGGAAAAAATTATATATTAGATATAATAAGATAAGATTATTACAGCTTATTGAGAGGACATACTTTTTAGGCAACTCACATGTTCCAATTTCAAAATTCTTGACAACTATAGATATCGAAACTCCGGAAACTGTTACACGTCACGTTCGCAACACCCTTCGTTTGTGCATTTGCATATTTTTTCTTGCGCGCTCTGCGATTTTTTCTTCGTTTGTTTGAGAGCTAACTCTATTATTTTTACCTTGCACAATGCGGAATTATAACTGTGGCTGTGTTGGGATGGAAATTTGTTTTTTATTCACCTTTGAGATTAATGCGAAATCTTTTCAACGGTTTGTTGCAAGCAGATGTTTAGAGAGACTTTTGTGTTATGCAGTTTTGTAATTGCATGATTAACTATGGTTTACATTTATTGTAATTTTGTTTATATTTCTCGCATTAGATCGTTCTATATGAGCAAAGTACGGAATTGACGTATTCCTTACATACATAATTATTTTAGATGGATAAGTTCTTGGTTTGGAATAATCGAATTGGAGGAACACTGGGCATAAATCTGAACATGTGAAAACCTGTGACTAAAAGAACTAAGCTAAATTTTTCCGAATTGAAAAAAGTGGTTATAAGCTTATAACTAAGCCATTAAAGTTGTTAAGAATACATAAAATGTATATTAAAATAGTATAAAAATGTAATTTGTCATTTTTCAAGTAGATCAGTTTGACTGCAAGCGATGACTTAAACTAAAAAAAATCTGTAAAAAGTCTTGTTCTACAACTGATGTGAGAAAATAAAAAGAAAACAATCAGATAATTAACAAAGAATTTTACGATTTCTAAATTATTTATGCCTTCTTATAAGAAAAATCAAATCAAACATTCAGTAACCACGAAATTTAGTTTCAGAAGCTATCACGAAATAGCTGCGCGTTAACTAAACACCTATTAGATTCCATTTGCATATTATAATCTACAAAATTATCTTCAGCGATCTTCGAAAGGGTGAGAAACAGTCACAAGACGACATGACAATCTTACAACAAAAGTCCCTATTCTGCAACACATAAAGTCCTAAATCAAACATTCGAAGATCCGCTGTCATTTAAATTGAGTAACCGATATCCCTGAGAGCGACATTCCATATTCAAATTTTCTGAAAAAAAAAACATCATTCATAGACCATAGTACACTTTTGTTTTGTTTTTTCTATCTCCGCATTCAAAAGTAGAACAAGCATAACATTAAGTTGCCCTTTAAAATTTTTTTCGTCTAAAAACTGGCTATGAATAATACTTAATCATTAGTCCCACTTTAAAAACGACGCAGCTGGTACTTTTTTTACTTTTCGCGACATTGTTTTTTTTTTAATAAAATATCATGTTTGGTCGGTGATTTGAATACTTTTATTCCGTTTTGACTTCGAAGTCAAAATCAATGGGAATTGTAGTCGTGACAGAAATGCAACATAAAAACTGTTTTTTTTTTACTTGCTTATCTTTTGTATACACATCAACATAAATATTTACTTGTAATACACTATATTTTGTTTTCTTATTTTGTAAAATTTAGTAATATTCAAAGAGATACGTTACTTTGTCTAAGCTTTAGATATTTTCTTTTTAACAGAATGATGTGCAAAAGGTTCTTGTGGTCTAAAATTAGTCACCGATTTTATATATTTGCTTATTAGCACACTTAATATAATAGTTTTTTGGAAGCCAATACATCTATAAATAATATATAAAGCCTCTCCGAGAAGACAATCTCGACCAGCGTTTGTAAAATACAAATATAGAGAAAGCTTTAGCTAAAAATGTTAAATTTTATAATAACCAAATTAATATTGTTAAAAAAAACCCAATATATATTGAAATAAACGTTTTCAAAATTGATTCAGAGCTTTTGAAGAAAATCGACGAAATCAAGAGAAAATATTTTTTGTAACAAGAATAAAACCGTACAAAATTAAATAAAAAATATTATATGTTATTCACTTCAAAGCAAAGGTCTGACAGAACAATCTACATAATTAATTGTCTTATATATTAAATTCTCGTGTCACAATGCTAGTTACCATATTCCTCCAAAAGGGCTTGACCGATTTTTATGAAATTTTATACGTATATTCAGTAGGTCTGAGAATGGGCCATTTTACAAACCCCCTAAGTAATAAGGGCTTTCCAACCTAACACTTTTTTTTTTAATTCTGGACCATTTTTTTCGCCCGCACGCCCCTTCAGATTGGAGGAGGTATTGTAATCTCCCCCGGGGAGGGCTCCCCTGTATCGGCAGGGGAGCGGAGGCTGGGGGTTCCCGGAAGTCGCTTGGCTTTCCCGGGGGCTCCCTACAAGCCATCCCTGAGGTTTTTAGTGGGTAGGCCTCCCCCTTCTGGGGAGGAGAGCCCCACGTAACTCCTGTGTATTTTCACCACGTGTATTTCCTCCACGTGTATTTTCCTCAGGGGAACAAAAAAACGGTCAGCTAGTACTTAACATTTATAAACAGTTATTTCTGGAATTGGTGCCAAAACTATTGTCCTACTTTGACATACAAAGACAAAAAAATCTATACTCCTAGTTAATGATCGTTGTAAGATTTACCTCAATTATGTATCTCTTAATTAACTGTCGGACTTGTCATTGATACAAAAGTATGCTTTGGAGGATAACAGGTGTCTATAAAGGTATATGGGTATGTAATGGCATGTATAAAGGTATGAATTATAAATAGAGGTAGAAAAGGTATGAATTTTAAAACTCAGTAGCGCATCCAGTTACCTTCATCTCCCAAAAGACCGTAGCTAAGTAACTTATAAACGTTGTCCTGCGAGTGGTTTCCAAGGTTCATCGTCGTTTATAGTGATGCTTATAAGTGGTGATTACTGACCACCGTCATCCAACTCACATTCTTATTTATCACTTTTCTATTTAAATTACTTTTTAAATTATTGTTCAAAGCAATGTCTGTAAGGAAAATTTCCGGAAACATATAAAGTTCAATCTTAAAACTGTCAAGTAATCAACTTTTACCAGCGCAACCCTCATTCTCACATACACAGAATAAAATTCGTTTCAAAGACATCTGCCACTAATTGGTTGACGAACGAAACGCATAAATTGTGCCAAATGATTACCGGGGGCATTAAAATAAAAATTCATCGCAACTGCGCGACTTAATTTTTGGGCGATCACTTCGAAAACCTGTCGTGGACATAAAGGTGTGAAGTTTGCGAATTTAAGGGACCAAGACCAACTGAAAAAGGAATCTAATTTGTAAAATGACACTTAAGACTTACGCCGAAAAACTCGTTAAATCACACTTACGACGTTTCGCTTCGGTAAGTATGTAAATCACTTAACCCATTTCTTGGCGCGCCCTATAATTACGTCGATTTGCATTTCATTTAATGAATAAATATTTATAAGGAAGTGAAATTTAAGAAGTTTCTTTGTAACAAAACTAGCCCTTGACAAAGTTACTAGTAAAACGCCCTGCTTTGCATATTCGGTGCCTCAGGCGTTATGCAAATGATTAGGACCAGTGTTTCCTATGATTCGGTTTATTTAATATCGTGTGAAGAAGCCTTTCCGATGTCATTCCCACGATTTAGTTTAATTATGAACGTATTTCTGCATTTGAAATGACATTCTAAAATTAAATATGCTAATAGATGTAGCAAATTGTGACATTTCATTTATTTCTGACGAGCTGGCGACCGGGAATTCGTCTGCACAAGATACAATTGGGTAGACGACAATTTTTTAAATTCTATATATAATAAGAGTACTCTTTTAAGTGAGAAATATTGTAGAACCAGCAGTATACCTGCACCTGTTACTTTTGAAGATACATCGCCATGTTGGCGGCGCTGTCGCGGGTCGCTCAAAAACGCTCCATACTAAAAACACTGCAATAGTGACGTCATAACTCAGTAAACTCGCCTAATTTGCATGAGCGTATAAACAAATTTTAAAATAAATTTGTTATTTGTACGTTTATAGGTATACTTTCTATATTAAAAAATGTTACATTTAATGTGAGAATGCTAGAAATGTGTTCGTTTCATTAGAATTACGTAAAAATAATTGCTCGTTCAAATCAGATAATTAGAGTATAAAAACGGCCATAATCAATTGTAGTCTACCCTATTCACACAATATCTTTATAAATTGTAGCTTATGTATTGTTCTAATGGTATATTATTGTAAAGTTTCATTAAAATCCATTTAGTAGTTTCATTTAGAGTAACAAACATTCATTCATTCTTACAAACTTTCACGTTTATAATATTAGTAGGGATTATCTGAGATTTCACATAAACTTTCCTGCCGAGAGGTTTACCCTAATAAAATAAATAATAAATAAAATTTTCGTTTATGGGAAATCACATTATAACATACATTGTCGTCCTGTCCTCTGATGTAGCTTGGGCTGTGTCTCAGAGAACAGTTCTATCCCATATCGTGTAACATGCTTGGTGTATAATTTACAAAATTTCATTATTATAGTTATACTAGCGACCCGCCCCGGCTTCGCACGGGTGCAGTGAAAAAATGGTTATGGTGGGTTATCCCTAAGAGATAGACATATACCATCGCGGACTTTTTTGTGGATTTTTGTAAGTTGTACAATACTGTAGTACATTATTTTGGTCTATCTCGTAGGGTTCAGCCAGCGTTTGCAATATAAGCGCAAAAAACGTGCTTATTTACGACATCACATTAGAAACCTTTAAATTTATCAGTGTTTCTCTACTATATTATGCATTTATTATACATACAAACCTTCCTTAAGAATCACTCGATCTATTAAAAAAAACCGCGTCAAAATCCGTTGCGTAGTTTTAAAGATCTAAGCATAAATACGGACATACAGCGAAAGCGACTTTATTTTATACTATGTATTGATAAATAGAAAAAAAAACACTAACAAAATTATATAAACAAAAATTTAGTTTACTTGTTATACCTATGCAGAATGCTTAATATCAGTTCTCGTACTTATGATGAGTCTGTGTGTGCGTGTGTGTGTGTGTGTGTGTGTGTGTGTGGTGTGTGTGTGTTTGTAATTAATTCCAGTTCATGGATAAACTTATCACATTTCATTTCAGTTTTCACTTCACTTGAAATATCACCATTTGTTGTTTTGATATTCTACAATAAAAATCAAGATCGAGTGAAATGAAATGAGATATGAAATATATGTGATTTTTTTAAAATAGAATCTTCATATATTGCCAACAATGCAGAATTACAGATTATAGATGTGAAAATAGAGGTTGTCACACAATATCAATTTGGGCTAAACCATATTTCAAATACAATAAAAATTTGATTATCATTAATCAATATAATTCTCCAAAATCTAAAACAATACAAACATACAACCGTAATTTTAGAGTAAGCACTAGAAAGAGATACATAGAACCGACTGCATGTAATTACTACGGTGAGAGAACAAGAAAATATATAATACCTAGGCTGTACAATAAAATAGTCTCAGAGAAGAACTTTAAGAGTTTGCGCATGTTCAAATCCAAGCTAAAAAAAATGTTGATAGATGCTGTTTTGGCTTGATATACCTAAGTAATAACTGAAATTTAATTTTTGTTTTAGATACGGCGTAGCTGTGGAATTGTAGGGCTAGAGCGTTTAATAATTCCATAGTTATGTCGAGCTGCATGTATTTATTAAAGGATCCTTACATATAAGTATAATTATATATAAATAAGTGAGTGCAAATAACTTCGCCAACAAACTGTCTTTACAGTTTGGCGTATATGTAAATTATGTAACCTGTGGATATTTGTGGATAAATAAATTAAAAAAAAAAATTAGATGTTAGATATTAGCCTAGTATGTCTACGACAATGGGACAAGACAAAAGTTATCGGTTAGAGCGGTTAGAACAAAAATCTCTGGACAAAACGTGCCATAGGGAGAATCACTATTAAATTAATATGATTATGTTTAAGATACATATATAAAATAGATGTGATTCTTATTTACCTCGAAATGTTAAATCTAGTATTTATTGTAACACTCGTGCTTTGCCAAATTTTATTATGTCCTAGTATAGGTATTATGCGGTCCAATTACTACTATCCTGGCACTTTGCATGGATGTAGGTAATAAATATTAAAAAATAAATAAAAAACGGAAGTTGCGGCAAATGTATACTTAATTATGAGATCATTTAATATTATTATATAGTTATCAACAACAAGATATTGATGGTGTCCAAATAACACTTCATACATATTATTATTTACTTAACAATACAAAATTATGTCAAAACACTAAATGCTACCCATTGTTGAACTGTCAACAAAAGGCACGTAACAACCCCAAAATAAATCAATTCGATTCGATCACAATCGTACAATGCAATCGATTAGGGCGTGGTATTCAATCGATTCGAACACGAGTCAAGTGGTTTGAATCGGTTCATTATATTTCGATTAGTATAGATCTTTTGTCGGCGTCGTTGGGTTGCTTATTGTTGTTTTACTTAGGGGTTTCTGCAAAATATTTTTTAATCTTAGATTGATTGATATTTAGATTATATAGGAAATATGTATTTTTTGTGTTTATTTTGAAAAGTTCAAAAGTATTATCAATTATTCACACTAAGACGAAATTTTGCTGGGCAGACACTGAAGTCAATTAGCTAGCTACAATTTAGTGTCTGTGCAAGAAAAATATTATTTACAAACTATATTAATGTATGATCTGATTTTGTATGTAATTTATCATACATATATATGATATGATACACTTAGAACGAAATACGGACATTTAAATAATAAACAAAGAAATTAGTTCTGTTCGTTAGTGATTGTGTATTGTTTGTCTTCACAATATTATAAACTCATGAATTCCTAGAATGTTTTAATTAGATTGTTTTGCGAATACAACCAAACCAATTAGAATGTTTTGCGAATACAACCAAAAAAATCGGATTGCAATTCTAAACATCTGAAAATACATTTTTGATTCTTTATTTTCTCTGAGCTCTTTATTTTAGTGAAAAAAAAAACATTACTTTTCAATTTTGTAAACTAGCCTCGGTAGATAAGTACTTTTTAATTATAGAATCCCAGTATCGTACCTTTAGTGGTATAATTTGGCTTCTAAAAACAAGTTTCGTACAAACTTTCGGCCTCCTTTCATCTCTTCATAATTTAATTTCAACTATTTTAATTATCTAACCATATTTTTCGCCTTTGTTTCAAACTTGATTGTGATTTCTGGTCCGAAATGCTTTTTCTAAAATTACAGCTGGCGGTGCTCTAGTGGTAGCGCTTGTAATTGAGGTAAAAAAAATGCTTGCAAAGGTATTTATACTGCAATTAAAGATTAGAATAATCGGGATTTCAAAGTTGGCTTGGTTCCTATTTCTGTTGCAAAATAGTAGTGTTGGTACTACCGTCTTTCGGTTCGAATTTATATATCGCCGTTTCAGTTCTAACCCCGCATATTTCAAATTGTGAAGTCTTTAGAAGACAAATAGTGAAAAATATTTTGTAATATGCTAGGACTGAAATTTTTCTGCCGCAAATACTTAAATTTCGACTAAGTATTTGTGAAGGTACAAAAGAGGTATTTTCTTATAAAACATATTTTACAGGTACCTATTTGTTTTTTTTTTTCACCGAAACCTGTTTCTAAATGTAATCATACAAGCAATTATTTTTCATAATAGAATAACTTTAACGTAAGTAAAAAATGTAGCTGATTTAAAAGCGTGTCACAAATTATTTAAATGGAGATTTACTGTAATTAAAGAATAGAATGATCTTAATTTCAAGGTTCGCTTGGTTCCTATTTCGTTCCAATTTCTGCTGCAAAATAACACTGCCGTCAAAATGTAAGTCGGCTTGTTTTTTAAGATGCTTTGTTTGATTAAAAGGCTCGTCACTAATTATTTACATGGAAATTACGAGGTCACTAACCATTAAAACTAACCTAACCTGCAAAGATGTTGGTGTAAGTTATTTTGCTAAAAACACTTAAATTTTGAATATTTTTGAGTATTATTAAACAAAAAAATACATCTTCACCATATTACAAAATTATACAGCTTTTAATTTGCTTGCTGAAAAATTTAACATTTTGAGATACACTGTTTTATAACTTAATTAACGATATGGCGATGAAAATCAATCCATAATTAGCCAGACAGGTTCAATAACTCTATCAATAAATCCAAGCATTTTTAACCCCTATGGGGAACAAAACGTTGAAATTCCCGACCTTGGTGTTCATAACCAATAATACGGAAGAATAATCAGTCATAAAGTATGAATTTCTACAGAGAATACATTCTTCTGGGTTAAACATGGTAAACATCAATGGAGCTGACATTTCGGTTAGTTAAAATTGATTGTGACCGGAACACACAGGCCTAAATCTAAAAAAATTCCAAAATTCCAAAAAAATTTTTTTGCTTTCTAATAATCTATTTAAGTGCCCCTCTATCCATTTCAGTCAAAAATACTAAATGTACAGACAAAATATTTTTACTGTCTTATTATATGTATAGATTATAATGTACACCATGTACACCATTCTTACATAAGTTACATGGGAAATTTAAAATCTAAAGACAATTCATCATCATGATACAATACATACATAAGATAACGTCTTTATCCCCTGCGGGGTAGACAGAGCCACAGGTTATAAGACCCCAAAGGCCACGTTTAGCATGTTCGTGGGCAGTGAGATGGAACAGGGAACCAAAATACGATGAAACGAAACCAGTTTTTATCAAAATAATATGATAAATGCGAAAGTTTGTTTGTTTATTACCTCTTCACGCTTAATCTATACATATAATAGAACAGAAAAAATATTTAAGTGTAAATCAGTTTCATTACGCATGTTAGTTTTTTCATAAATCACTAGATGGCGCTGTTTCATTTAATCAATTTCTACAATGCGTTCTTTGAGTTTACTTTACCTCAAGGAATTGCTTTATACCAAAAATATTTTAATCGGTAAAATCGTCTTTAATTAATTTAATAATTTCTTCTGTGTTGATTTCGGATTTTGTTTTGCTTTGTGTTTAGGATTTGGTGTTACTGGTTGAGTTTATTTCAAGACGGACTTTTGCTGTGTTTTAAGCTTTTGTTTTGCTTTGCGTTTAGGGTTTAATTGGTGTAATTGCCAACTTCATAACGCTCTTTTGATGTATTATTGCTTTCTAATTAAGTTTCAGTGTTAATTCCATAGAATAAACTAACAAATTATCATTTGTAGGTGTTCATTTTTTGGATTATTTAAAGTAATCTATACATATAATAGAACAGAAAAAATATTTAAGTGTAAATCAGTTTCATTACGCATGTTAGTTTTTTCATAAATCACTAGATGGCGCTGTTTCATTTAATCAATTTCTACAACGCGTTCTTTGAGTTTACTTTACCTCAAGGAATTGCTTTATACCAAAAATATTTTAATCGGTAAAATCGTATATTAATATGATTTGTGTATCAATAACATTCAACTCGAAATTTACGCAGACGAAGTCGCGGGCAACAGCTAGTTTAATCATAAGAATTAAAACCTTGATATACATAAGAAAAAGACTACACGTGATCGGAAATTGGGAGAACCTTCTAGACCACGGAGAGCCTATTTTTTTTCGTTACGATACATAAATGAATACAATCATATATAATAATACATTTATGATAGTTTGTATGTTTATATATATACATTATATATCTACATATCATCAATGAATACTGTATAATATGTATAGATATTTATTATGTTGTAATAAAGAATAAATAAATTATGTGGTTACTAGATATGATTCAATGAATACTGTCCCCAGTTCCAAATGTTGTGTTCATTTAGATAATCACTTACTTATGACTGTTTTTTGATGATCTGCATGACAAATTTCCTCAAGAATGAAAAGCTGGTTTTATCAAGCCTAGAGCATTGATAAATTTCCCAAGAACTGAATCAGGCTATCGATTGATACAACTTTGTGCTTTTCACATTTGTAGCTTTTAGCAGTAAGCTTATAAAATTGAACTTTCCTTTGCGACAACCCGGTATTTATATTTTCATCATCGCTTTAATCTATGCCTACCATTAAGGTAGAGAATTAAGGCTGTTAATACTATTTCGGAATTGTGACTTCATTAATATCTGTGAACCGATCTTTATATCAGAAAAACTTGTATTCTACCTACATACATACACATAGCTTTGTTCGTAACGTGAATCGATTATATAGAGCGTTAAGAATTCGGGATAAAATGTATCCTGGGTCTTTTCTCAAGAGTTTTATCCCATAGTTTATCAAAATCGGTTTATTAGCTGAAACCTGAATGGTAACAATAAGATACCAAAATAATTTAGCATTTATTTGTTTCGTATGTAGATATTTTACAATCGCGTGAGGTATTGTTTCGACTTTTCTATTTCATTTGCAAAGGTGTCATGACGGTAAGTTCCTTTAGTGCCAAATCTTATTATCTCCACATATTAAATCGGTGTATTCTAAAATAAACAGATTTATATATATTATAGAATATATACTCTGTATATACTTGTTGTCATTGGAGTGTTTATTTGTATATACTCTGATGACAACATAATCATTTGGAATGTATGAAATTCCATGGTTAAATGTTATTTTATTCTCTTTCATTTATGTAAATTAGAGCAGGCGACCCCAAATTGGCCTAATTATGAACGGAAAATCTTCAGAAGAAAAACGCCTTTGCGTGGCAAGTGAAGCATGTGAACATCTCGGGTCAAAACGTCTGCCGCCGGAAAACATAAAGGCCGAATTAAAACGAAGCCCACACAATTATTACGTGGAAAAAGCACAAAGGGAAAAGCGAACGCGAAAAAAATATTAAGCTTTGTTATCGAAATTGGGTAGCGAATATCCGTAGGTACGTACCTAAAAGAAATTCGGCTTTCGCTAGGGTGCATTTTTTTTTCAATCCAAACGCGTATACAAAAACACCCCTCCGCGTATGAAACATTACCCCACAATACGTCCAATAGAGCTGTCGTATCTACACTCATTTTTATAAACAGATTTTTTTCTTTGCGCCGCATAGAGACGACGATAATGTGGACTCGTTTAAACCACGCGTGTTAGAGAGAGACGGATGTAAAGAAAAAGTTCAGCGGATAAAGAAAGCTCAGGTATGGATAAGGGTGTGGAGGAAAGAAAAAAGTGATACGTCTAGGGTGGTTGCCACCCCGCGCGGGTGGGGTGTTATCCGTGGTTCGCGCCTCCGCCACTAGATGGGGTGAAAGAAAGTTTTTTTTTATTGAATTTTGGCAACGGAGTTTTGGCATAATGATGATGGATTGTACCGTGGCTTCTGCTGATAAGTTTTTTGGGATTTTCCCGGCGCGTGTAATGTGTTTGTGGAGTTTTAAATTAGGCATGGAGTGCGGCGCGTTGTCAATTTAATTAGGCACGCTTCAGCGGCAGTGAAAGTTATTATAATGCTGATTATTACATAAATATGTTTTACGCAATTTTCTGTAAATAAATTTCTTCAAAACATTTCTAAATACATATCTCATTTGATAGTAATCTTACTTGTGTAGTGGCATCACATCCATTGTTAAAAACAAGACATCATTTTGACACTGGCTAAATGCTCAAAGCCATGAAACAATATTAAAAAAAAACAGGACTCCCTATAAGATGGTTCATTAAGAATCATACCAAGAATCATCTTTATAAAAGCACACCTTATTTCAAGCTTTGTTTCATTAATGGTTTGTATTCATCTGCAATATTTTTTAATGTCACTGGAACCAATAAATAATCAGCCATTTCTTGTTATCGGTCAATGACAAAATCTCTGAACAATTTTTGATAGGAAACTTTTTTACAGCTACATATTGGGGAACGGATTATACTTTTGTGGTACCGTACTAAATCTGGAATACTTGAGAACTACAACCCATGTTGTTCGTAATTTAACACGTAAATTTACTGTAATTAGTGATTTTCAACCTAAATTAAAATAGTATAATGATGAGTGAAGCGGCTGCGGCTTTACGAAAACATACAATGGACGAAGAAATAAGTAAGAAGTCTGGATAGTTTCCTCCAATAAAATCATATCAGATTCCCTTGATTTTTTTAATAAATTATAATATATTTCATTTATATTTCGCTTTGATTACTTGGACCAAATAGATGATATATTGAAGAAATGTCAGGTCAAGAGTACTCGTAACCGACGAGCGTGCATGAAAATATTAATGGAGGTCAAGGAAGCTAAGGAAGTGTCTGGATCATAACTAGAGATCGGATAATCGGATGCATATTTATCTAAAGTTAATTTTTGGCTCACAAATTATGGAAGCGGCTTTTTAAAATACATTTTGTTAAATAAAAATCCCGGGAAAATACGGGACTGCAAATTTAACGTAGTGATATTGTTTGAAAATTACTAAATTAGCACGTGGTATTTATTTTCAAAAGACCGAGACTCCGGGTTCATTTATACAACTATGCATACGTATTTACATGAAGTTTAGTTTCAGTTCCCCGTGCGATTTATGAATGTACGATTTATTACATGAAGAATGTTAATGACCAACCCATAGTGATAGATAGTAACCGAGTATAAACTGTAGTAACCGAGGTAATATTTACGCCCCATTTTAAATAGGATATTATAAGCTCATATTACCGACTAGTTTTGCATTACCAAAATGTTCTACAGTACCGGAATTCCGGGAATTTTATTTATGGAAATAAAACAAAAAGACAGTTCCATACTTTGTCAAAAACTAAATTAGGTAAATAAATAAACATCCGGCTATCCAATTCCGCAATCCCGGGATTTTGTATTTAACAAAACAATAAAAAGCCGTTTCCATACTTTGTCTTAAACTAACTTTAGGTAAATATGCATCCGATTATCCGATCTCTAATCATAACAAATAGAAAACTGTAGTCTCTGCAGTATTTTCAAATTTAATTGATAAAACCTCTTTTGTATTGCATAAAATAAATATTGCCACACAATCTAACGTCATATAAGTTATATTTTTTTCTGTTAGCAACATCGCCTGTTCAGTCTCGCGTTAATGACTAGAGAAGCCGAGTGGCTTTGCTTGTGACACTTCGAAATGAGTGGAAACTTACACTGGAAAAATCTTTTAATTAGCGCGTGTATTTCGGAGGCAGCGCTTTTTAATCCACCACCCCTTTTGCGCTAATGAGACAGTCTGAAACCGGTTCGTTCGCTCTCCGTTGGTTTGGTTTGTGACGTGACTGTGTTTTTTTTAGGAGGGAGGTAGGGAGGTGAGTGGTAATAATGTACATATGTGTAGATGTAATTATTGAAATACCACATAATGTCACGTTAATACGTTGTTTACCAAACCTTTTGCGATCCAGACATATTTATTAGTATTACTTCTACTGTTAAATTTAAAACAAACATAATTAATGCTTTAAGGCAATAATTGTTTTGTACGAGTAATGTCCATTAGTGCTTGGGAACTTTTTTATAGTATTACTAATAAATGCTAAAGGCACTTAAGTGATTTATTCTTGCATTATTGTACTCATGGTTCATTCCTTTTCTGTTGACAGGTTACACAACCACAAAACCAAACCGTGGCTGACGTCGTGGGTTTTATAATTATTTATGATAAATATTGTTATACGTTATTTTTACGATTTATTAAATAAAATTATTGTTGAAATAAATATAAAACTATTATTAAAAATAATCTTATGACAAATTATAATTAACACAAGAATTCCGCTTCAAGCAGTATTGTGTTATACCTACCTAACTAATAAGCCATCGAGGCCTCATCTGACCTGAGTAAAATTCTTGTTAATATTATTTTTTTTTACTTTCACAACACGTAGTTATTAACAGAAAATAAAATCGACTACAAACAGCTGTTTAGTTATTGATTTGTTCATTATGAAAGCTAACGTTGCTTAAACATAAAAAAATCACAACCTCTTATTTATAAGAGCACCTCCATCCAATAAGAGCACTCGAAAAGGGAAACCTAATATTTTTCCCATTGGCAAACAACTCAACCTTTCACAAATATCCAATTCGGGTTCCGTATAAGCAATAAATAAAAGGAAAAGGCTTTCCAGACTCCTGGCGGGGAGGAACGGAAAAACGTGAAAAAAAAGTAAAGAGGCAAAAGGATCGAAGTCTTTCGTCCGTCGGATCCAATAATCCGGCGTCTGTCCGCCCGCCTAATGTGATCGTTGCCTAATGAAAAACGCTGGAGTCCAATCTATAGGCGAATTTTAATATGGCATCTATAATTGAATTATTTGGTCTAGTGGTCAATTGAATGTCTGATGGAGTTGTAAGTATTGTCTTACTAGTTCTGTATTTGCATTTAGAATCTTGTTATATCGGATTATCTGATAAATAAGAGATACTTTCACGTAGTAAAAATCATATTAAATCTTTTTAAGGGTCTCAAACTAAGTTACACCGTTTTTATCAGATTTTTCTACGGGGATTTAATTAAAATCAGGTCAGGGACATGAAAACCTTGTGACGGCCTGGCGTGCGCAGCTCGAATTACGGATCTGTGCGCGCCAGCGGGCCGTCGGTGCCGTACTCCCGAACCTCGAAGCTTGGCTCCACGGGAAGGAGGAGGTCACCTACCGATTGACTCAGATACTCACCGGGCACGGCTGCTTCGGTGAGTATCTGTGTCGAATAGGACGGGAGGGATCGACACATTGCCACCACTGTGCATCCGACCTCGACTCGGCCCAGCACACGCTGGCGGAGTGCCCCGCGTGGGCCTCCGAGCGCCGGGTCTTGGTCGCAGAGATCGGGCGAGATCTGTCTCCGCCGGCATTGATTGCGGCAATGCTGGCGGACGAGGGAGGTTGGAGGGCTGTGGCCTCCTTCTGTGAAGCAGTGATGCTCCAGAAGGAGGCCGCCGAGCGGGGTCGGGAGATGGCCGATCCCGCTCGAAGAAGGCGGCGCCGGGCTCGGTAGCACAGCTGCGGCGCCGCCGCGGGTCGCCGGCGGGCGCGAGGAAATCGCGACTGCTTCGGCGACCCGGGATGGACCACGCCCCTTCCGTGGCCGGGGGGCGTCGTCGGTGGAGGAGACCGGGGGAGGTAGTAAGCCTCCCCCGAGGAGGGCTCCCCTGTGTCGACGGGGGAGCGGAGGCTGGGGGTTCCCGGAAGAAGCTTTCTGTTCCCGGGGGCTCCCTACATGCCTGAGGAAGGCCATCCCTGAGGTTTTTAGTGGGTAGGCCTCCCCCTTCTGGGGAGGAGAGCCCCACATAACCCCGGCTCGCCACAGCCGGGGTATGCAATTTAATGCATTTTCCTCAGGGAAACAAAAAAAAAAAAAAAAAAAAGGGACATGAAAACCTAACAGACAGTAAGAATTTTTTTTTCCACAATTATGATATTGATAAATTGAATGCTGTGCGCGAAAGGAAATTATTTTACGTTGCTTTTGATTTTTTCTACATTTTCAGTTCCCATAAACAATTCCAAAATTAAATGGTAGACGCGCGTTGCCGAGTCATTGTTGAGAATTTAATTTGTGTCTTTAATTGGGCAGCCTGCTTGTTTGTCAACTTTGCAATAAAAAAAAAAATATATTCAGACCAGTACTATTTTCACCTTATTAACATGTAAAAGAGTTGCCAGGGAGTTAAATTTGTGCAAAAAACATTCTCAAATAGCGATATGATTGTTTGTTCTGCTTGGATCTCGTTTGGTCTATCATATGATGTTGAGATAAGATGAATAATTTATTTAACTTTTTAAAATTGCATTTTTTCATGTATTAACGGCCAGTGTTTAAGTTAAATTAAAATACTTATACTATGTTATTATGAGAAATGTTTTAAATACTGCATTTGATTGTTTCATATTTTCAATGGCTGTCTGCAGGAGGGACGGCACTAGACACAGGTTCGACTATGACTGTAGTAACCAATAATTTGGTTGCTAAGGAGATAAAAAATGGTTTTTATTAACACAATGTATTTTTATAGCGATTTTTTTATATTAGTAATATGTTTTACACCAAATTCATTTAAACATTAAATCACACAAACAGTTTAAAGTAATGATTTAAACAATAAAAGCCGTTATATATAAGCAAAATAAGGCTGATTATACTATTTATATATATACTTGCAAAACTATATAATGAAGAAAGTATTTTTTGTTATTTTATTATTGACAATGTTATTAATAGTTTTTGATCTAGTATGGAAAAAGTAACCAAAATATATTTGTTAGTCAAATATAATTACGTAGCATTGTTAGACCTCCCGCAAGTTGCAAGGCTTGGCGAAGATCGCAGAAAGGTATTTACAGTTGGTATTGGTCTAATACCATTCAAGCCGGAGGGCCCATATGGCCAAGGCTAAGGCTGAGTTTAGTTGGTAGGTCACGTGGTCAGACCGCTCTGGCTACGTGGAGTCCAACATAAGCTCCGTGACACTTGCCGTTGCGGGGGATCCTGGGTACAATTGGTGCTTCTTAGTGAGGATTCTCAGCCTCTCTCCCCTGGGGAAAAAAAAAATATTGGTCTAACGATTGGTGTGAAAATCCTCGGGGGAGCACTGTCAAACATTGAACTCACCTGAAATAAATAAAGATGCTAATTCTATTAAATTATTATAATTGAAATTATTAGTTGTTATTTTTAATTTTAAACACGTATCTATGTCATGGTAGTTGCTAGGGAAATGGATGAAATATCAATCTTATAAGACTTTGTATATGACTGTCTAATTATAACTGATATATCAACAACTAACCAACGTTTTACTGTGTTAAGAGTTAAAAAGACTTTTAACAAACATATTGGTATATTTTGTTACAATATGTAATCATTATTAAATAAATATGTAAGTCCGAACAAGTCTATAAATTAAATGTCATACAAATATCAGGACAAAAGTAAAATAAGTGAGATGCAGTCAGTTATAAAAGTACAGACAAATAATAATTCTTATAAGATTAAAGTGTCACAAATTCTTATTAATTACATAAAGTCACAACGTTTTAAAAATGTCTAACAAGAATTTTGAGTTTCTTCGCCCCGTCTATAAATAGAGCACCAGCCTTCACGAATGTTAAAAAAGAAATCGTGAAATGGGTTTACGTTGGTAACGAAATCAACATAAATTTCGAAGAAAATTAAATGGCAGACGCGCGTTGCCGAGTCGTTGTTGAGAATTTAATTTTAGTGTGTCCATTGTTGTTATTATTGAGACCATAACTATTTTCACCTTATAATATGTAAAAGAGTAGTCTGGGAGTTAAATTTGTCTGATCATCTTTAATAGAGTCCTATTTTGAATACTTGACTAAATTTCTCAATGTAGAGAAATTCTTTACCAGGGTCGCCATGTTGGATAGTGTCTATGTGACAAAGACTAGGACTAGGAGTAAAATTAGGACTAGATAACCAAAATTTAACATCTTTTGCCACAAGTTCCTAACCTTCACTATAGTACATGTGTTTATATTTGTTAAGATGAACCAAGGTCTATAGATTTTTGTAGCTCCATTTGACAAATTGCTTATTGTTGATTTTGAGCATTAGTTAAGGCAACATTTTTCAAAGGCCTGTAAGGTGTTTTTCCCGTTTCTGATAATACACAATAGCAGTTATCATAACTTTGCATCGTCATCAGAGTTGTGTAAGCAACATTGCAAATAGAAACAACAACGAGAAGATAATTAAAAAGACTTCCTAGATTTCTTCTTTCAGACTTCAATCCGCACTTTTATTTAGGTCATCCTCATTTGTATCTTAATTGTATGTAATAAGTTTTTCCACTCATCACAGCTTATATACGTCCTAACTTAAAACACATGCATAGTATGTTATAAAATTAGACAGTTATCCTTTGTCTCCTGAAAAATCCTCTATTTTGATATTCACGGTGTGACGACATTATGCCGTATTTTTTTTTTTTTTTTTATAGGATAGGGCAGCAAACGAGCAAACGGATCACCTGATGGTAAGCGATAACCGCCCATGGACACCCGCAACACCAGAGATGTCACAGATGCGTTGCCGGCCTTTTAAAAGGGAATAAGGGGGAAGGGGGGGGGGGGTGTTGGGCCTCCGGTACCCTCACTCACTCGGCGAAACACAGCGCAAGCGCTATTTTACGCCGGTTTTCAATTTTAAGGAACACTACATAATTCCCTCTCCATAGATCATGGTCAGTCTAGAAGGTCAATAGGCTTAAGTAGAGTGTACTGTAGGCTCGTGCCCCTCAGTGGGGATATATATATATGTACGTCCCCACTTAAGGGCACGCAGATCGCAGCTGATTACAGCTGCGATGTGAATTGTGTATGTTAAGATTTGCACACTAGACAATGATTCCTAACCTTTTTAATCTCGTTACTCCTATAACAAGAGATCAGATTTTACCTATTTATAAACATAAATTGCATGAATTGATTCCGCCTGCACCCTTCCACCATCAGACGGCGAGACGCGGCCAGGGACTCCATCCGTATGTGGTCGACATTTCACCTCTTACCTCTTGTTTCGCCTCGTCCTTCATTATGCGAACCGCCAAGGAATGGAATTCTCTACCTGCGTCTTTGTTCCCCGATACCTATAATATAGGGATTTTCAAGGGAAAAGTAAATAGGCACTATTTGAGTTTCCACCTTAGGCAACATCTTCACTTAACATCAGGTGAGATCGTTGTCAAACGCACTCAAATTTGTAATTTAAAAAATAATAATAATAATAAAAAAACACTATATTGAAGAAAAAGAAATGCACTACATTAAGTAACAATACTAGCATACTTGTTCATACTTCATCGTATATTCATTATACTTGTTCATACTTGTTTTAAATTTTACGAAAGCTAACAATAAAAAATATTTTTTATTATTAATATATTCACTATATGTAATGTATCTATATACTATTATAAGTTATAACTGTTTTAAATAAATTACATAAAGTTGACAAATAAAAATATACCATAGATTTTTAGAATTTACAAAGTCGGTGAACTTGTATGTTTTTCAATTTCTGCTCTTACTTGAGCTGTCATAAGAATGTTTTCATTCATCCCAGCTGGTGCAACTGTCTCGCTTACGCTTATTCAGTGTGCTCAACAGAAATCGTCCATCTCACTCTGCTGAGTTCGAGAAGTAGTGACGTCATAACGAGGACGTCTCTCCGATTGACTCATTAAATAAACAAGGAACGGTGTACGTCATGCTGGTGGAGCCCTCTCTATTCATAAAAAAAATCACTATGTTTTTAAATTTTTAACTATGTTAATCAACTTCTCAATTGAGTCTCTTTTTAACAATACGTTATTGTTATGATAGGCCATACCAGATTCATCATTATCCAGACATCATCACATTATCCAGATATATTCAGACTTTTCAATCGTCAAAAATCTGTAATAATAACTGTGTATAATGTATGAACATTATTGAAAATGAATCGAAGAATAGCAAAGATTGCAAGTAATTACACGCACATAATACAAGCATAAATAATAATTATGTAATCGAGGAATTTGTCTATGAGTTTGTCATCAAAGTGAATAATTTTCACTGGCCCAGCCAACGAAACGCCAACGGTGCTCGTTTTAATTCGTATCCCGACCCCGGTCTGTTCTTCATTATCTTATTACTTAGCCAAGTTTGTATAACGCGACCATTGGACTTGACACTTGCATTCATTAATTATTTCTATTTATCTCACGCCTGTAAGACACGGTACTTTATAAGGCTCGGCAATAATATAGATTCAACGCGTAGAAGCGAATTAATAATTAACTGTTTATAATTTAATTAATTATTTTATATATACCTACTATAACTATAATTTTTGTATGGATTAAATGAGAAGAGATTGCAGTAAATCTGTAACCCTCACAAGGAACACAGAGTACGTTAACAACTTGTGACACAATTTAATGTAATTTTACAAACTAGAACGCCAGTGTAACTTAGCGGCAGTAAATATTTCTTACACTCACACCAATTAGTCTAGCCCAAAGTAAGCTCTGTAAGGCTTGTGTTATGGAATCTAGGGTAACAGATAGAGATACATATATAAATATTATATGATATATATATTAGCAACCATAACTAAGGCACAAATGCTAGCATTCATCACACGAATATCTTCGAGTCCCCACCGGGACTCGAACTCGGGACTTCATAGATGGTGACACCTTGAAACCGGTGTTCTACTACGGACGTCATATTATTATATCTGCAGGTAATAACATGATTTTGAATTTATATTTGTTTATTATATAAGTTAAAATATTCTAATTTGTCACCCCGTTCCGTTGAAGGCCCCATGATCAAAGTTCAGGTAGTGACAGATGTTTGTGTAATAAGTTTAAATGTCCTTAAAGGGTCATAACTTTGTTTGAAACAGAGTAAAATTTGTGTGAGTATTGAAGTTTGCTAAGTAGTTACTTAAGTAAATAAGTGTGGTATAATTTGAAGTATAACTTAGGAAGCTTTACTACTTATTTATATTTTCACACACAGAATTAAGCACATTTAAAATAGGGTTATGTTTAGCAACATGAAGCTAAGGATGTATGTTTGGATTATAGCAATTGGAAAGGTGTGTCCTTTACCTACCCCCATGGGGAAGAGGCGTGAGCTAGTATGTATGTATGATCAACGTGCTAAGTAAGAACAGGATTGTCCTGCGTGTTCATGAGTAGAATTCGTCTGTAATTATTAAAAATAGCTTGTAGCTAGACTTGTAGCGACTACGTCCAAACACTAGCTAGATTCACGTTGCCACAGTTATGCTATTTGGATCTTAGAATTTGCCTTGCCTTTTCTTTGTTTGATTGTGATTTGAAGATTATTGTAATATATTTGTAAATACTGCGTTACGACTTTAATTGTAAGCCCTAAGTTTGTGTAGTAAATACTACAGACTAAACATTTTTATTACATTCATAAAAAAATTGCTAGTAAATTAAGTAGCAATGAAATTGCCAAGTATCAAGCGCCATCCATCGCACTGTATATCTTAAGACGGCGCGGCACGGAGTTGTTCTAACTGAGACGCTAATGGCGTCGCCTTCACCTTGACCAGCCCTGAACTTTCACCCCAGTTCTGCTGCCCTGGTACCCACTGAATTAGGCCAGGGCGGGAAGGGTTGATAATTCATTCAGCTGTTTATCTGATTGAGTTCCAAGATTTTTAATTGATGGGATTTGATTGATTTTATGTTTTTGTGTTTTTGTGCCGAGCGTCGCATCGCTCCGCCTTTTATTCGATAGGCTCCGGGTTCAATCCAGATATGTACATATCTGCACTGGGCCTAATTCGCACTAGACCAGAGTAGTACTCAAATCAAATTACCTCAACTTAGATTAAGTTCTTGTCGCTAGGAGATGGAACGTGTTTTGTTCCTTTCTTTGAATAGTTATGGCAGCGTTAATGTGTTAGGGTTAGCCCGAAGAATTTTGAACTTTAAGTAGCAGTGGATAGGATACAATGCTTTCAGGAATGGGCAGAGAGGTCCTAGAGTGGGAGATATATGTCTCGCACAAAATGTGGGGGTGTATTAACTGAAATCATGTTAGCTGTTTACGATATTGAAAATAAATCAATATTTTCACGCCAACGCTAATTGTCTCGAAAAAGATCAGACAGAAACGTCATTGATATTGATAGAATTGCATCATTTTACATTTGATATTTTCTCATTTAGTATAAAAATAAACATTGCGTCTATAGTCACTTTTCGTCGAACTTCATATTCTTAGGAATATGATTATCCACGAAAAGTAGAGCTACTTAAAATTAAACCTTCGATCGATTAAACTTGCGATTAGTTTAAAGTTACGTATAAAAATGCAACCATAAACAAAATAATGTTATAATAAAAAGTGTTTAATTTAAATTTAATGAATTGTAAATATGCAAGTTATACGCAAGCTTAATTAATAAAACCTTTGAAGGCTTACTTCAATACAACGTTAATTAACAAGTATAATACCTATGTAGTTTTATTTTTAATTATTTTTTATGTCAGCGCCATCAATGCGCGATACAAAATTAATATGATACTCGTAATAGTGGGTGATAATAATTTTAGCACGATGGGTATTTACTTTATTTTCCTGATAACCTAAAAATCGAAATTAATAAACAATTATATTATGGCAATCGACAATATATAGCATAATAAATCAATCATCAAAACATTTTTTGTTCAATTTGATAAGGTAAAAAACAAAAGGATTATCACAATATTTGCATCAAAACCTCACCGCCGACGGCTGCGGCGAGATCAAAGAACTCGCCAGCGGCGGTCTCTTTGATATCGCGACAGTAGTAGAGTCTAGGTATGGAGCTTTTTATACAATCGTAAGAGAAATTAACGATTAATTGCAGTAAGTTTCATTAAAGGTAACCTCAAAGCTAATGATCCAATTTAATTGTTGTTAGAAGAACCGCGAATTAGTACGTTTGTTTTACGCGTATTTTAATTATTGTAATATCATAATAGAGTATTTATTTATGTACATACTTGCAATTCCTTTAAGTACAACAAACTAATATTGAAACAGCACAATGAAACTGTTTCAGTTATTCTATATTAATTTCATAGTGTTATTTCATATGAAGTACAGTCGGCAAAACAGCAAGACTTACACTACGAAACTACATTTGCACTACGAAAATCGCCGCTATTATAAGCGACAATGGAACAGTCTCAAGGAAAATATAAAGTCGTGTAACGTGTTCTATGTGTACTATTGCTGGAGTCTGCTGCTAATATTAAAATGTACTATATGTTATGATATGACCAAGAAATTTTAACAAATTAATTTCACAACAATTAGCAAATGATTACTATTAATAAATATATTTAAAAATCATCAATTAAATTACAAATAAAAACAAACTTTCTATTATAGCGTTATGGCTCAAAAAATTACAGATTCGTTTGTGAGGAAAAGTGTAACTTTTATAAACAAGAACAAAGCTCCACAAAGTCCAATTCAGTTTTTCATAAAAGCACATGATTGTAATACACATCAATATGCTTTATAAATGTTTGGATTTAACTATTAGACTTAATGAAATCTGACATCAAAATTACATACAATATTAACTAATATGTAATAAAAAACTTCTTAATAGCTAGTAAAATGTATGTATGAAAAACTTTTTAAAAATTATACTAGGTGTGTTATTTATACTAGGTATTGCTGATTTGGAGGCTCTAACGCTAATGAATAAGTAAGATAAATCTATCATCAGGTGAGATCGGCAGCAAGCTTATCGGTTCTTCGTGGAACCGTTCAAGTTCTGCTGAGTTCGACCCCTTAGTCTGGATGCCGTTGGGCGAGGCGGATGTATAACTATATACGTACTATAGGCCATACTGGAAGCCATTTGTAAAATCGCTTCTTCGTCTTTATTTTCATATTGTAAATTAAAAATGATTTTGTGTTCAGTTTAAAAATATATTTGTTATTGCAATAGAAACGTACATTATAAAACACGTATTTCCATATTGAAGACTGAATACAGATAAGAACAAGTTGATAAAGAAAAACCCTTGATGATTTTGTTGCTATTCCTTTCAGTAGAAGTTCTCCCACTGTATAATTGTGGAGTATTAGTATATGTCCTGAAATCTTGTTTAATAATAAATAATTTGATTTGAATAATGAATGAGAAGCAACGAGAGAAAGTGACGACTGCAATACGGAATTTGGGCGTCGTTAGGCAAAAATGATCCTGAACATAAGGAAATAGTGTTTGCAACACCAAACCACTTATAACAGCATAAGTTTGCAAATAGTAAAAAAAAATACAATGAGAAACAGTCATTAAAGTTGAAATCTGTGTGTTGATTATTAAAATGAACGTATTTATATCGTTTCTGGACTATTGTACTAACATCACCACCACTCTAAGAAGTTTATGATATAAAAAAAATTCCTCGATTGTTACTTTATGTTGATTGAATCCTTTCTGTGCAACGTCTATTAGATTGTTAATTAATATTTACAAAGGAGTATCTTTTCAAATTCATATATGGTTTTACATATGTATTCAAAACCGAAGCATTCTTTAATATTGTCTCTGAAATAAGTAACACTACGATTGATATGAACAAAAACAAACCTAATCTATACATATAATAAGACAGTAAAAATATTTTGTCTGTACATTTAGTATTTTTGACTGAAATGGATAGAGGGGCACTTAAATAGATTATTAGAAAGCAAAAAAAATTTTTGGAATTTTTTGTCTGTCTGTCTGTCTGTCTGTCTGTCTGTATGTTTGTTCACGTTTATCTCCGAAAGTACTGAACCGATTTGCTTGAAACTTTCACTATTTGCTTTGTTTTAACTCAGAATAATATCTAAACTTTGTTTCATTAAAATCGGTTCATTTAAAAAAAAAGTTATCGTCATTTTAATGAACTCAAGGCATGATAATCTTCTAATATAAAGACATGTTCATCCTACTACTATTATAAAGGCGAAAGTTTGTAAGTTTGTAAGTATGGATGTTTGTTACTCTTTCACGTAAAAACTACTAAATGGATTTGAATGAAACTTTACCTCAATATAGCTTATACATCAGAATAACATATAGGCTACAATTTTTAAGGTTTCTATGAGGTCGTAAAAAAAACACATTTTTTGCGCTTACATTGCAAACGCTGACTGAATCCTACAAGATAGATCAAAACAATTTACTACAGTATTGTACAACTTAAAAAGGTCTACAAAAAAGTCCGTGATGGTATATGTTTATCTCTTAGGAATAACCCACAAAAGGAAAAAGATCGTTAAATATAGTTTATAGGAGCATACTGCAGTAGCTACCTATATGCCTATGGTTAGGGCTCTGCAGTGCTTAGTTACCGTATTTCTTACTTATTACTTATTACTTATTACTAGACGGACGAACCTGAAGTCCACGCGAACGAAGTCGCGGGCAAAAGCTAGTACAGAATATAATTGATTATATGTTACAATTGTTTGCAGAACAACAGCATAGATAAAAGAACAATCAACCGCCCTTTAATACTCGCACCAGCAGGAGGTAGGAGAGATTAAGGCGAAGGAAGTAAACAAAATAACCAATTTAACAAACAGTTCGTACGATCGGTAAGCAGGAACTTATTTACGTCGCTTTGTGAGCAAGAAACATTAAAATACGGGGGCAACATGTTTCTGTTATAAGGAGGAAATTTTAAGGCCAAGCTCTTAGATTTTTACTCTTAATAACGGATCTAAGTAAAAGATTTCTCGCTCGGCCAGAACCGATAAGGATGAATCACACATCACTAACAAAAATGTGGAATAGACAGACACAATTTACCAAAAAATGCTAGAGATTTCCAGGATTTAATATAAATATTTATAGGTTTAGCAACAGTGTGTATTTACTAAATATTTATATATTTTTAATATTTTATTAGATGCAATTAATTAACAAATCATCTAGGAAAAAAGCTGGAAGTGTTATGTAGCTTTGACATCGTCCCCATCTGATGTGAAAGAACGATGTCTGGAGTGACAAGTAAGGATAGAGTAAGGCATGAATATATCAGGGTGTAACAGGAACGATGTGAACGAAACAGCAACCTTAAGATTTTCGGCCTATTTCTTTATTACTCCATCAAAATTCAAAAAAATACATGTCACGCTTTGAGTGTTCCTGGAAATTCATCATTGTTGCCTATCGAGAATTAAAATTATATAATGAAAAACTTTAGAAAAATATCTTAAATAATTACCAGGCTAAATTGTATAAAATTACGAATATCGAAATAACTCAATATGAGAACAACTTTTGGAATTACATTATGATCTTGTGAAGGTGGACTATAAACAATATTAACCCGTAAGTCTTTTTGCTACCTACACCCCTTCTATTGGGAGTCGGGGATCCGGAGCTAGCCGGAGGTCACCCTTGGCTCTACGGTGACAAGGGGAAGTCTGAAAGTAGATCCTTTTGCTGAAAAATTGAGAGAAAAGAGACTTTCCTGGTATGGTCACGTATTAAGAAAAGATTAAGAAGAGTTTTTACGTATTAAGAAGAGAAAGAGACGACCATGTTACTAGGAAAGTCATGAACATGAGAGCGTGCGTGAAGGGAGAGGAATACCGAAGAAAAGATAGATGGACTATGTGAATATGTTGAAAAAGGGAGTGTGGGAGTGATAGAGGAGATTGGTAGAGGAAGACATGTTGCGCCGATCTCAAGTCTGTATTTACTAAACATTTTTATCTTCTTTGAAACATGTCATTGTGGTAATGAATTAATAAATCATCTAGGAAATGAGCTGGTGGTGGTATATTGCTTTAATATCATCCCCTCCTAAGGTACCATATTGAGGAATGCGTCAGGAATGTGGATAATAATTATATTATTAATTAAGTTCATTATTAATTGGTGAAGTTCTACAAGGTTATTTTAAATCAAGGCATTTGTCGCTCGTAAGGCTTAAAATATGGAGAAAGCTTCGTAACCAATAATTTCCTCAAAATATATTTAAAGGAACATCGCCTTAAAGCAACAACGCTATTCCTTTGCCGAAGAAAAATCCGCCTTGGATTAAAAAGGGAAGCATTCGTGTGTGAACGCTACTGTATCTCTTAGCCGTCGTGGAATAATAGACGGGGAAAACATTCGCGCTTAACCATGCGCTCCATGACACGCTATAATATTAACATATCTCACTAAAATAATTGAGACAGATTTAAGTTTAATATTTAGGACAAATACTGAAATATATCTTAAGAGATTGTGATGTTTTTTAAAATATATATTTTACATAGTTATGTATATTATATATCTGCTGCTTTCTGCTGAATACCTAGTTTACAACATAATTTACATTAGATTCCATTTTCCACACTAGTGCAATGTTTAATATAAGGGTTAGCTTTAATAAAACATATTTAACTAAACTCATTTATGCCTTTTTAACTCACTATTATAAACATGCTTTTGTTAGCAGTTGGTCTAAACGAAAACGGTTTTATTGTATCATAATTCAAGGTTCATAGTGGAAATGTATTGTTGTTCTTTGCAGCCTAGAAACCCCGGCTGCTCGACTCGAGCCTCCTACAAACACTTGTACACATCGCTCGATTTGGATTCCTTACGGTTTTGGGCATCACAGACTACGCTAACTTAGTGCAGTTATTGGAACCGCCAAAGTCTCGTCTATTAGTTAGCAGGGTATACCCCAAACTCGCTAGAGTTGCAGCGACGCCATACCATTCGATAGTCCCCGCGACTATATATATATATATATATAATATTTTTTCCTTACCCACTTCCGTTTGCCACTATGGGTGCCAACTGAAAACCAGAGTGTCTGATATCCTGCACCTGCTGAGATGGCTATTTAGTTTTGTTATTAAGTATCAGAACAAATTTCGTGTACTTCGCGTCTGTGTGTCTGTGTTAAATAAAAAAAGTTTATTATTATAATAAGTTCTATTTAAAAATAAGTGTAATTCCAAAATATCTATTCATTAGAATAAACAATCCTATCTGATGAAATCTTGGCTATCGATTTTGCGTATAGCTTGCAGTGTAAGCTAGCTTGGATCTATTCGTATATCTCTGTTGCTAACACCCTCTTTCTCACCAGTATTGAAATGTTTTTCAAATTGGTATACAATATCTTATTTGGCTGTTCCGCACACTCTCTGATAATATTTAATCTTAATACATTTTCGGAGCTTTTAGCTTGAATAGGAAAGTCATTATGAGACTTATATTGTGTTTACTGATTGTGCTCGTTTATCTCAAGTTACAATTTTTAGGATGATCTTGAATCGGGATATAACTCTTCCTTCTGCAAGATTGCAGTGAGTTTATCAGCATTTCTCAATAACTAAAAATCGTCGAAACCCAATAATGTTAATCTTTTTCATTTTGCCAACTAACTTGGATAAGACTGAAATAATCATAAATTATGTTATTGTATTCCTTGTAGGCTCGAGCCCCTCGGTGGGGACGTATATGAGCTGTGACGAAATTCCTTCACTATTAGGCATTTAGAACAAGTTTCAAGTGGTCTCAAGTCTAAAGCTGGGTGACTAAATTGTATCTTTAATTTTTTTTTGTTTTTTTTTTTTATTTAAAAAGAGACAAACGAGCAAGACGGATCACCTGATGGTAAGTGATTCACCGCCGCCCACGTCACCAGCGACGCCAGTGCGTTGCCTACCCTTCAGGTAAGAATATGCTCTTTTCTTGAATAACTCAATGTCGCAGTTGTTGGGGAAGACAGCTGATGGCAACGAGTTCCAGATATTTACTGTGCGTGGCAGAAAACTGTTTTTAAAACGCATTGTAGTGGAACGCCAACCATCCAGATGGTGCGGATGATAGTTAGTTAGTTAACTATATCCACAAATATGATAGATACTTGTTCTGACTCTAAAGCACTCCGTTGATTTCAAACATCGTGTCTGAACATGCAGCAGCATGCTTATTAAATAACTTACCTTGCTGCTATCAGATATGCTAGGTCTATCTAGATCTACGACACAGGAATTACAAATACAAAAATATTTGAACCTTAAATACTTTCCTGAGAATTTTATAATATTCAACCATTCAGAGTTACTTATAAGATAGCTGAAGAGGAGTAATCTGTCTGTCTCTATAACCGTTATTAAATAAAAACTACTAGGTGGATTTTAACGAAACTGGGTACAATTATTTTTCATACTCCAAGCTGGTTATAGTATACTTTTCATCACGCTACAATCTATAGGAGCAGAGCAGTGAAGGGAAATGTTGTGAAAACAGGAGAAGTAACTCCATTTTTTAAGCTTTCGTCGCGTGTGCAACCTTAATAGGTAAAGTTATACAGAAATTATGTTAATTAGTATAACAGAAATGTTCTCCTTAAAATTATTTTACCGTGGGAGAGCCATGCTTCGGCACGAATTGGGCCGGCTCGACCGGAGTGATACCACGGCCTCACAGAAAACCGGCGTAAAATAGCGCTTGCGCTGTGTTTCGCCGAGGAGTGAGGGTACCGAGGCCCAACCCCCCTCCCCTTATTCCCTTTTAAAAGGCCGGCAACGTATCTGTGACTCCTCTGGTGTTGCGGGTGTCCATGGGCAACGGTTATCACTTACCATCAGGTGATCCGTTTGCTCGTTTTGCTGCCCTATCCTATAAAATAAAAAAAAAAAAAAATTATATCCCAAAAAATATCCCACGACAGCATATGTCTATATTTTATGGATGACTCACAATAATACGTGTAACGTGTATTACGTGTATATTCTTACGTTTATAACACTCTCAGTAATTAAAAATGGTACCTACGAACCCACGCGGACGAAGTCGTGGTCACAGCTAGTATCAAATAATTTTATGTAAGTAATGATTGATATATAATACTTTTGATCAAACTCGAATATAAAATGAACACTAAATCATTTTTTCTTTAATCTTTAAATTTTCACAGAATCTTCCACATTTAACCCCACCGTAACGCGTCGAATAATCTCGAAGGAAACGTCGGGGCCTAACGCGCCCCATCGCTGCGCCATCTTTCGCCGATGTCATAAATTAAATAAATGCGCGCCATAAATTATGTCACCGACCTCCAACACTAATGTAACGTGATACAGAATGGGATAAAATTCCGCCATTGTTTCTAAACTGTTCGGAGCAGGCGAAAAAATGGTGTCCTCCATCTTCCAGTTTAGAGTTTAATTCAATTTATACTTGTGTTGTACTTCTATTCTTTTTGTTAAACATTGTGAAATGCGGAATAAATCAAATAGTAAGTTTTGTGTAGTCATGGGTTTCGCCGTAATTTTGAAGGGAATACAATTCCCAGCCTCAATGTATAAATAAACACACAACGTTAAATGAAGAGACTTTAACATACATACATACATACACTCACGCCTTTTTCCCACGGGGGTAGGCAGAGATTACGTCCTTCACTTGCTAGGTCCTTACATATCTCTTTCGCTTCTCTACTAGACACGGGACGAGGTAGACCTAGGCGAACATATTTCGAACAAAGTGAAAGTGTCCTCAAAAAAGGCCAGGTCAGAAGTATCCGCAATCGTCGAGCATGTATGAGGAATGTTATGAAAGTAGATGAAGAGACTTTAAACGTTCGATAAGTCACCATGCGGGTGCTGAGTCCATAGTGTTGAAAAGAGAAGAGCCAGATACAGCGCCTGAAACTTGCGATCCAGGTGTAGATTTAGAAGCACCTCCAGTTCTCTCTTTGACTTCTTTCTCTATTTAGGTATAGCCGATATGATTCCACGATTGCTGCCGTTGTTACCTGTTTCATTAAAGAATCTATGGAAACTCTTGGCAATCCAAAATCTTGAGGACTTTAGTTGGTATACCTCTAGCGCCTACTTCAATCGCGGAAAAATCAGCAATATATCCATTAAATTATTTGGTGTTTTTTATTACGATGATATTTTTAATGCTGTATAGTCATATTGCAAGGTAGATATTTTGATTCCGTAAGGTTTCTGTGATTTAAATTCAATATACATTTTAACTCAAATACTGCATCATCGTATTGCGCAGATAAATTTTTGCATATAATTTTACTTTTCATTATGCCAGTAATCTTTACAAGTATCAAAGATTGAAAAATCAAAATTAGTTGCAGACTTAGTCAATATAAATAAGCGATTTCAGTGCACCACAACGTAATTTTAACACCAGTAAAGTTCAACCCCCTTCACAGAAAAATAGCGGAAGCGGGCAACCGGAAGTGCGGCGCGGCCATCGCCGGAAAGCCTTAAGAATGTGTCGTATAAATCAGTTTTATGTTTTCACTCGACCCGGGGGCCGGGCAGGCCCGGACGGAAATCGTCGCGTAGGCTAGAAAACAACATTGTTTTGGTGTTAACTTTCATAGGCCGTGCGCTTCTCTTATTTAATTGACGAATCTATAAGCCCACATATATATTTTTATCAAGCGAAAGCTATGTCACGTTATTAAAAATGGCAATTAATTCATTCCAATTAGATACATTTCCACATTGGAATCAAACTGTTGGCTGAAAGTCTGCAGTCTATTTTATGCGAGCTTGGATAAGGCTTAGTATTAACCTTTTCTTCTGAAGTAGGTAGGTACCTAATAGGTGTGTTTGAAATATTTAATAAAAATAATAAGAAGTTTATTTCACTGCCACAGAACATACACTCAAAGCGAACGGGAATAACAAAGACATGACATTAAACAAAAGCAGTAAACACAATATATAAAACACAACATAAAAACATAGACACACAATACATAAAATACAACATAAAAACACAGCATAGAGCAGACATAGCAACACAAGCGCTGGTGTGCGTGTGCGCCACAGCAGGCGAAATAAGGCGACAGCTGAGCATAATATTTGCTTGCAGTTAACAAGCAAATTGCTGATTTTCTGCTGTAACCTTAGTATTTGATATGTTTATTATCAGTGTGTTCAAATTATGGACCACCTACATAACAGCAAATAGCAATAAAATAAAAATGAATATTTAAAATATAATCGTTAAAATAATTTTATATTGATATTTGATAATGTAATATCAGAATAATAATAAAATGTAATGTAATATCATAATATATATTGTAAAAACTTGGACTTAAGATTTTTAAATTAATAAATGTATAATCATAATATTGGATATCTACTTTAGGAACGCATCGTGTTGGCCATTTGTATATTTATTATATATTTATCATAAAACATTTAATCTAACATTATATTCAAGTCTCCAGTATCGTAAGCTCGTATGTCGTAGGAGAAAAAGCAAATAAAAATGATATTTTATTTATTTAACAATAAAAAAAGCTATATTAAAGTTTCATCAAAATCCATTGAGTAGCTTTTATGTGCTTTTGTGTGAGTAACAAACATCCATACACACAAACTTTTGCGCTTATAATATTAGTAGGGATGTCACAAGTCGGCAACTGTGGTTTTGGTAAGGGTTGCAGATTTCCTGTGAATTTCACTGGAACCACAAGTAGGCGACTTTTATCAGTTGCCATTAGGTGAGCAGTCTACTAATCGTAAAAAATCAAATAAAAAGTAAATATTATAAAAAAAACTTGGTGTGTAAATATTTAAAATTTTCGTCTGGGGCATTGTCTACTTCGACAGTCACTGACAGCCCCAAATCTCAGGGGTAACACATCTGGCAGAAGCGGCTGGCAATTTTGGAGCCATTAGCGAGCATAATCACTAATTACGGGGCAGAAAGAGATACAGAATGCAATCTTTAAGTAGATTGAGTGAGACAAAAAATCGACGACTCGAGGTGGATACGTCACTGAACAGATTTAACGATTCTTAAGTGTTTATATTAAAAGGAAATATTTTCAGAATTATATGTAATAGATTTTTTTATTATTTCAAAATAAAAATAGAACCATATAATCACTATAAACTATATACTTATAAACTTAAATACGCTATGAACTTGTCATAGCATTATAAAAATTTGGGCGGTAAGTGTCTTCAAGCACTGGACTTCTTAAGTCAGGCGGTAGACTTCTACGAGGAGGGTATTCAAAAACTGGTACGACGTTATGACAAGTGCCTCAATAAATGAAGGAAACTATTTAGCTTTCATGTAAAAATAAAATCATTGAAATATTTTTGCACGTCTTTTTAATTTCAAAACGGCATTTACTTTAAAAACACGCCTCGTATATACTTAGTTTGCTGTTTCAAACAAAGACTTTAAAGGTGTTAAACAACCATATCCATATTTCACTTTACTCCAAAAAAAATCGTTAAAGCTCTTCGGATCCAGACGAAAGTACAAATGGAATTATTAAGAAGCGTCTGCAGCAGTCGTCTTATCTTAACCACCTGTTGAGGGCCTAATTAATTCAATTTTTCCCTTAACTTTCTTCTCTTTCAACTCTTACCTTTTTTGGTTCCGTGCGAAGTATTTCCTCGATGCAAGATGCAATTTTAATCAGATTGAAAGATTACTCGAATACCTTAAGATTTGTTTTAATGAAATGTATAATTCGAGGTGTAAAATGGTTTGCTGATAAAATAACATTACTATCAATTTATAGCACAAATTATATTAAAATTTTATAGTAGTATCTGAAAGCTCATAAAGTTTTAAGATGTTTGATTATTTTATACTCTTAGATAGTTTGTTGTCTATTTGGTTATAACAGCAATTTAGGAATTATTTAATTTTATTTAGTATTTAAATATATAAAATATATTTAAAGTAATTACGTGTCATCCCAAATAAAGGTTTCTGTTTAACCAAAATATTTTGAAGTTTGGACTTGTTTAAGCAAATGTACACACATATTAAACGTAATTGTGGTGACCACAAATTAAAAAAAAACGTCACAAAACGCAGCTTTTTATATTCATTTACTTAAAAGGTTCACAGAAACATTTTAACTGAACATGCAGCTGATATGCAAAGCGTTCAAAAAACGTGCAAAAGAATCCAAATTAATAACAAAAAAACTAGACATCCAATATTTACAGTGAAGGTTAAATAATTATTTTAAAAAACCTAATTAAGTATTCCCTGGCTCGAAAGAAAGTTGTTTATACAACCAATCGTAAAGTCCGAAAATTGTCAAACCAATTTTGCCGCAACATCATGAATCGACTTACGAACTTGATTACCATAATTGTGTCGTTAGGCCTGGGGTTCATTAAAAGCTCTTTGTTCTAAAATGGTGACAAATAGGACAGGTGTTTTTAACCATTAAAAACAGTTATTGCCGCTTACACAATAGATTATCGAAGCCGCCATCTTGGGCGCCGTATTGTTTTAAACTTTATTACTTCAGAAATTACGTCAGTTCGTTAAGTGTCAACTCTTTAAAAAGGACAAGCAACCTTTTGGCCTGAACTCTTCAACGATTATGGAATTGCCTGTTTTACTCCTTATTACCGTCTTCATTATTATTTCATCCGAAAGGCTGCTGGACAAAGACGTCTCCTGAAGACCTCCACACGGATCAGTCCTACGTTGCTATTATCCAGTACCTTCTTATAATCTTCATCTTTTCGTTGGCTTACCAACACTTCATTTCTGCGTGTCTGCCATTCGAGAACCCTTCCATCTCAGCAACTGTTAATTCTGCGAGCAATATGCACTGATTGTGGCTTCTTATTGTTTGGTCATCACAATGCCAATAACTTGCTACTATGACGATAAACTCAAACAAAACATATCCAGACGTGTTCAGAAGCCTTTATTACAGCTCATATACGTATGTCTCTCATGAATCATGAACAACCAAAACTCTCCAGAGCCTCAAAAATCGCCGCCAAGTCGCGTGTCTGTGCGTTTCCTACAGGTTACATTTCGGGGAGTGTGCTCAGGAATTGCATGAATTGGTTCCGCCTGCACCCTTCCACCATCGGACGACGAGACTCGAGCAGGGACTCCATCCGTATGTGGTCGACATTCCACCTGTTCGTACCTCTCGTTTAGCTTCGTCATTCATTACGCGAACCGCCAAGGAATGGAATTCCTTACCTGCGTCTTTGTTCCCCGATACTTATAATATAGGGATTTTCAAGGCTAAATAGGCACTATTTGAGTTTGCGTGTTCCACCTTAGGCAACTTCTTCACTTAACATCAGGTGAAATCGTTGTAACGCACTCAAATATGTAATAAAAAAAGAGAGCTACGAGTATACTGGGAATTAGAATGATTAGGCTCTAGTGAACTACGTTGGTCCAATATAGATGGGTCGACTTCACATAAACTTTGCGTTACCTTCGCTCTATGAACGTCATGTACATATACAGTTTGAATAACGTAAACGACATTAGTATGATGTCGGGTCGCTCTCTGGACCTATACCGTACCGTGGGAGACCATGCTTCGGCACGAATTGGGCCGGCTCGACGGAGTGATACCACGGCCTCACAGAAACGACGTGAAATAGCGCTTGCGCTGTAGTTTCGCGAGTGAGTGAGGTAAACCGGAGGCCCATCCCCCTTCCCTTAATTCCCTTTTAAAAGGCCACAACGCATTGTGACTCTCTGTGTTGCGGGTGTCCATGGGCAACGTTATCACTTACATCAGGTGATCCGTTTGCTCGTTTGCTGCCCTATCTACAAAAAAAAAAAAAAAAAAAATACCGAAATAAAGTCCTCAACTCCAGCGACGCTTTCTCATCTAACATCCGTCAACACCTGGCGACCTCATCTACTCGACCACGAAAGCAGTCAAAATTTTTACTAACACTTGTAGTCTTATTAATATATAGTACACAATATGTGCTTACCATCTAAAAATCCAGAATTTTAGATTTAACCCTTAGTAGCTTGATTTACGAAAGTGATTTTTTTTAATATTACTGTGTTTGCTTAAGGGCTAGATGAAGGGAAAAATAGCTAAAAAAGCACACTATTTATTTTACATAGTTATTTAAAAAAAGACAGGTATCAATTTTGATACTTTAGGCATTAAGGGCATAAAGAAATCAGATATACCTATGCATGAAATAATGCGAAACATTGGTTTTTTTATTATCACATAACGACACTTTACACTTTTTAGAAGAGGTAAGTTTGCTACAATTATAAAGTTACATTATTTCTAAAATCCATAGATATTCATGGCCAATACAATCGCAACGCACATCAGTAGAGGGTAGTACTAGTACATCTGCCGGAGTCTATTAGTTCACTTTGCCGCGCAAGTAATATGTTATAGATTAAATTGCTTTGCTAGGCGACAATGCTCATCTCTTTCAGCTGTACTCTAGAAAAGCTTAACAAAATTCTAAATTTCTATCCTCTTACTAAACGAGTGTAAAGTTAAAGTACGAAATTGGTTATTATCTTTAGATTATGAAAAAACTGAAAGTTTATTTATTTAAGATGAATAGTAGTGTATTGTACTATATTTGTATTGGAAATCCATAATTTTATAACGTAAGTATTTTATGAATATTACTAAGTTATACTTGTATATGTAATGTATGTATGTATGTGTGTATGTATAATTTAAATTATATATGTAGGTATGTTTCTAATTATTATTATTTTTATATTTTGAAAAGGAGTTTAGTTGTAAAAAAGTACTAGTTGTCATTGGGATGAATGTAATTTTATAAACTTTACTTTTTTTTTTATTTTGTAAATTAATTTATAGTTTTATTTAAACCATGTCTGTGACTATAGTGGGAGAGGCCACTGATTCCTAAGAAACAGTCTTTGACTAGTTGATTAGGAGTCAGAGACTTTCATAATCTAAAATGTATCCTTATTAGCAAAAAGAGTTATTATTATTATTATTAAATAAAACATACATATGATATTTTTTTAATTCCGTTGGAAAGAATATTATACAATAGTAAAATACGTACAGCCAACCTATAAAAAACAAATAGTAATGTGAACATTCGGTTTAAAAGATTGATATCAAAATTGATACTCTAGGTTATTAACGGTTAAAATTATTGATAAGAATGTGTTTAAGATCTTTACAAAAAAAAATGCAGTTGGTGATGATATGTATTACGTAATTATTAACAACCTTTGAAAACAGAAGAGTAAAATGTACCTTTTTTTGTAATTGCTCACTTTACACTTCATATGCTCCAATTATCCTGTCAAATTACTATATCACCAAGAACCCGCCGCTCATTAGCGCCGCGCTAAAGATCGTTGATTTGCAAAACATATATAGTAACGACCCTCCTTAATAACGAAGGTCCTGCTAATAAAATGTTCGCTTAATGTTCATAAGCTTATCTCTCATCACTTATCAGAACTTGAATACAATGTAGTTCACTAATAATACTATTCTGTTTATTAGCTGTTTACTATTCATTATACATTTGTATTCTGTATTTGACGAGTTTGATTGAGCTTTCTTTTTTATTTTTATAAATGAATTAATTTTTTCGTATTTTTTTGTCTCAGTCTATCAAAGCAATGCCTACTGGATTATTCTATTTGGCTTTAATTTAAATATTTCTGACAACTTGATAAATAATATTTCTATTATTGAGACAAACATAATAATTTTATCACGGACCACCTCTTGGACAAAGTCATTTTTACTTTATTCACCACAATTATGTTATTTTTAAGCACATTTCAACGTTAGTAAGTTCTTAAAAAGTGATAGCTAAACTACGATTTTTAATTCGAGTCAGTAAAATGACAAGTGCAACTGTCACTGATACAAAAAAGGGTGACCCACTACAACCCACTACAATAGCGATGTTCGGCAATCAATAGATTTAGACATTTAGTCATGCTTTATTTTATTAGGTATCAAAGCGTTTTTTTATTGTAAATATGTAATACATACCATATTAAATAATATGATTTCTGACACATGACACTGGAAATGTCATTTTACTGACTCGAATTAAAAATCGAACTTTATATTATACTAGCTGACCCGTGCCCACTTCGTTGGGCATAATATTAATAATCCCCGAAGCGAGCACCCGAAGCCAACGCGCGCCGTCCGCTGCCCGTTTTTTCTCCGATTCACTTTGCAAAACGGACTACCACGTAAAAGCCTTTTTATTTTTCGGTTTTGTATATAACCTATGACACTCAGCAATAATGTGTCTTTCTATTGGTGAAATAATTTTTTAAATCAGTTCAGTAGCTCCCGAGATTACCCCTTACAATTTAACAAATATACAAATATACAAACACACAAACTTTACGTCTTTATAATATTAGTATAGATTTTGAAATGTCAAGTTGATGTTATGCTCTCACGTTTTATGAACACCACTCTAACTACAAACTAAAGAAAAATTAAAAAATACATGTCAATTCTCCATTAAACTCGATTTATTATTATAATTTAAAGATATTACCTTAATATATGTTATTTTATCAAGCCTGGCCATTAAAACAAAAGAATACAATAATACTATTAATTTTGACATTAACATAATCCACTCAGTTGTATGAACTTGGAATAGGAATAAATTGGTATTTCCATAATTGTCAAAATGTTCACGACCTTTAATACTTAAGCAATCTTACCGCGCGCATTTTAACGCCTTATTATCCTAGTTAATCTCTCATGAGTGACAGCTAAATTATGAGGAGTGTACGATTTAATCCGACACAACAGTCTGAAGTCAACAGAGCGCCAGCTAAAAACTTATCAAAAACATTTCCAGCCAACCGCATAGACACAAACAAAGATATTTTAACATTCCCTTATCGCTTCCCGCTATCTACAATCCGGTAATACTTTCAACAGGCGTCACTGGAAAAAACTACCGAATAGTTAAAATTCAAAGATAAGCCGATGGCTATCGTGAGTAATTCTCAACGTTTTTTCTCCACGCCAAACTCACAATGCTTACGTGGCATTTAATTACATGTTTTAAGCATAAATATTAATGAGTGCTTAGCATGATAATGCATTTCGGCAAGGAGATTTAGGTGGGCCGTTTCGTTGACTATATCCCTTTAATTTGAGTCGTATGCAGCTAATAGTGTTAATGCTCTTTTGACTGTTTTCACTCTTGTTTTTTCCGAGTGAGTGATCACTGGGTTTTGTTTTCGAGGGAGCAGTTGTGGTTTTATGCTGACTATTTTTACGACTTCTGTTTCTTTCATTGCGGGTCATAGATTATAGCTTACAAATCAGATAAGATCACTTCATGCTTGTAGTTGGGGCACTCAGAACATTTTATCATTTCAAAATACTATATATATAATGTTTCATGCGGCTAAGGTACTTTTAGAGACATCTTTTCCAGTCTTATACAAATTTTTCTTTACAGCTTTCTTTAAGCGCAACTTTAGTCCCTTTTATATATATATTTTATTTTAGAGAAGTAAACGTAGTCACTCTATACTAGATCAGGACTGTAAGAAGGACTTTAATTGGATGATATCCAAGAAGTCACTTGTCATGGTGAAGCATAGCCCTAAGAGCCCGATATTCGTTCGCTTGCTATTTATTACATAAACTACTGTCAAATATTACGTAATTTACTAAACTGTGATTTTTTGGTTTGATCGACTAAACTGACAGAACAAAGGTAGAAAACATATGAATGACCTTTAATGACTGCTGGCCATTAAATCCTATAAATCATACGTATAAGAATGGCAGAGATAGATAGATAGATAAACTCTTTATTTACATATCTTCATCACACACAAACATAGTTACACGGACAATCTTAAATTAGACTAAGCTAAAACTTAACAATAATTAAATAAATGCAAACTATAAACTAAGTTGTGTGTACTGCAGAAGTGTAAATAGGTCGTAGCTCAGTGACTGGGATTGCCCACATACGGATGTGAGCAAAGCACTGGTATTCTGCTACAACCTGAGGGTTTCATGCGCACAAAATTAAAGAATGTAAAAGAAAATACATGAATTTATATAAGGATGTATATATTATATAAGTGTGTGGATATAAATATACTAACATAAATAAACAATTAACATTTTCATAGTACATAAGTAAATAAGATTAAAAGAAAAAGTAATAAAAATATATAATGTTGTTTGGAATGATTTGGTGATTATAACTATATATTTAATTCATTTAATCTTCTCGCCTCTTATGTTCAAATGGCAAAATCCGTCGCCAAGTATCTCCTTGGAATACCCAAACCCGAAGTTCGCTTGCTCGCATATTTGACTCGTTTACTGTGTCTTTGTTTCGATTAAGGTTGCCTAGTGTATCATATAAACATAACATAACATAATATTATATATAACATAACATTTGCCAGCCCCGTGGCTCACAGTGCAGATTAGGAGCTTAATGGCCAAACGAGATAAAGCCAAATCAAAATACAGGAGAAATAGGACAGACGGCAATCTACTTGCGTATAAAAAACTACGCAACATTTGTAACAGATCATGCAGGGATGCCAGGAGGCGTTACATACACGGGTCTTTGAAAGATGCTTCTCCTGGAGAAACATGGCGATTTTTGGGGAGGATTGGTGTGGGCAAGACATTAGATGAGCCTTATACATCGAACCTTGATTTGGATGCAATCAATACACACTTTTCCACCCCTCCAGTCAGGTTAGATGACACCACAAAAGCTTCTACCATTACTTCCCTTATTGCCTCCTTACCTGCTGATGCTGAACCATTTCAATTTCTTCCCGTGACAGAGGCGGAGGTTAATAAGGATATTAGGGCTATCAGAACAGGAGCTGTAGGTACTGATTCCCTGAGTCGTGAGATGCTTCTTCCTATTCTGGATATTGTGATTCCCGTTATAACGCACATTTTGAACTGCTCCCTGACGTCGAAATTGTTCCCAAAAGCTTGGAAATCGGCGTATATTATTGCCATCCCAAAAACCGTAAACCCTGCGTTATTTTCTGAATACCGTCCCATTTGTATTCTCCCTATCCTCTCCAAAGTCTTGGAAACAGCTGTTCATCGCCAATTATTTGCACATCTTGCAAGAAATAATATCCTAAGCCCTTTCCAATCAGGTTTTCGTCCGGGTCATGGTACGGTGAGTGCATTAATGAATGTTACTGAAGATATTCGCCATGCAATGGACAACAAGAAACTAACCCTTATCATATTACTTGATTTTAGCAGCGCGTTCAACTCTGTTGACTTTGATGTCCTTCTTAATGTTCTCCGGACAGCAAACATTTCCGATTCAGTGATCCTATGGTTTAACTCCTATTTACGAGACCGTACCCAATGTGTCAGAACGGAGGAAGCATCTTCTGGTTGGTGTACCCTGACTGCGGGTGTGCCCCAAGGAGGTGTACTGTGTCCTCTGTTGTTTTCTTTGTTTATTAACCAAATCACCAAGGTTATTAATTGCTCATTTCATTTATATGCCGATGATCTACAATTATACACACATTTCAATGTTGCAAATGCATCTTTTGCAATAGAGACTATAAATAATAATATCAATGCGGTTCGAGATTGGGCAAAATGTTTTGGTCTTTTAGTTAACCCTGCAAAGTCACAAGCAATTGTTATTGGCAGTCAACAACTTAGGGGTAGTCTTTCTCAACCATTGCCTCCAGTCTGCTATGATGGTGTTGTGATTCCCTATACAGATAAAGTACGAAATCTTGGTCTCATTATGGATAGTAATATATCATGGTCTGCTCATATCAATGATGTGAGTAGACGTATTCATTATACTTATCATTCACTTCGCCGTCTGCAGTTCTTTCTTCCGTACCAGACTAAGATCATGCTTTCACAGACCTTAATATTGCCTATCTTGGACTATGCTGACGTTTGTTTCATCGATGCTACCGAAGAACTACTCAATAAGCTTGAGCGATTACAAAATTTGGCGATCAGATTCATATTCGGTCTTCGCAAATATGATCACGTATCTGAATATCGGTCAAAACTTAAATGGCTTCCGATTCGACAGAGACGTGACTTTCATGTCCTCACTTTCCTTTATAAAATCCTTAACAATCCTAAGTATCCCAATTACCTTCGTTCTCGATTCCACTGTCTCCCTCAGCCTTTATACCCCAAACGGGCATGCGTTAATAGAGCACTTAAGCAACCTTGGTCTAACACGCATTACCTTAAGAATTCGTTTACGGTGTCAGCAACGAGGCTCTGGAACCAATTGCCCGCAAGCATTCGCGACAGTTCATCCGTGGATGTTTTCAAGAGAGCACTTAAGGATCACTTGCTTTCAACTCTCCAATAATCATAATGTGTTAGTATGTATGTATATATATATTTATTGTATGTATGTATATATTTATTTTAGTAGTACTGTTGTTGTGTGTTCATTGCTTTGTAAGTAAAATATTTTTAAATTATAATATATAGTAGTATATATATAATATATAGTAGTATATAGTAATATATTATTAAATAAAAGTTGCACATTGGGCTTTCCCGCACATTTCTTTCAGGACATCCGTTCTGGTTGGCTGGAAGAGATCTCTATTAGAGATAAGTCCACCATTGTACATATTCTTTTCTATATATTATACATTACCTATGTTAACTGTGCAATAAAGTGTTATATATATATATATAATATATAATATATATATATATATATAATATATATATATATATATATATATTATTTTTAATTTTAGTGTAACTTTACAATAGAATGGCTTATTCAACCAAGGAAGCACAAGTTAATCTATTAGTTTGTTAACTGACAGGCTTTTCATGAACAAGCCACAACTGTCTTCCGAAGTGTGTCGTCATGATAATATTGTTTATATTAATTTAAGGCACGATAACTAGTTCCTGGATTGAGAAGTCCAGAAGAAGCTTGCTGTTATTATTTTCCACATTGTTACTTAATACTAAATGAGATCTTATCCTGGCAACAAACTATATTAAGATAATAGAAAGAACCAAAAAAATCGATGATGAATCCTTGGACATATAAAACAAATTACTCAGCATACCACAGTGTCGGCAAATATGGTTTTAACAGTTAATAACTAAGTATACGTATAACGTAGCTAGGGCTATATAATATTTACAGTGAAGATAAGTACCAGTAATTTACAGTCTTATTTTGTTACCGCCGACTTTACTCTTTCAGTCTTACAGCAGCAGTAATACAGGCATACTGTGTTACAGTTTAATCATATGATATGGTAGAAAAATTATTGGCTCTTTTTCCCTCAGTGGAGAAGAGGTAGAGAATCACTAAGGATACCCTTGCAATGAAAGAACCGCAGAGATCATGTTGGACTCAATACCTCCACAATACCTCAACTGTTATTGGCTACAAACTAAACTCTGTCTTAGAGCTTTGGTCCTAATGACCTTATGACTGGAAATAAGAGCGACCGCTTTTGAGAAGAAGGCAGTGAAATTACTTGTACCGTAATCTTTGAACTTAAGTCACAAGTTGACAACGTACAGTGTGGTTTTTATTGCTATTGGGGCTTTGTTACCTGCTCAGAAACTTCTGTCTCCTTTTCCTATAGCTGTATCAGGGAGAATATTTTTGATAGAAATGACAGTACAATTATCTCGATATTTCATCAGACGCGTCACATTATTACGTTTATTATAAATATTTCATCAACTAAACCCATATTAAGCAGGATGCCATAAAAATTATCATATATCAAATTAAAAGAGCGTAACGTGCCCTTCGATATTCACAGTTAATTATTATTGTTAATTAAGGTGGAACATTAACAGTTTCTATTATCATAGCACTGGGACAACAGCCTGGGAAATTGGGTGCATTATCATAATGCAGTCGTTAATTCGATAAAGAATTGGCCGGTTATAGCCAAGTTAATGTTAAATATGTGCTTGTGTTAAAGTGTCCTACATTGTAATTTGTTTCAAAATATTTATCATTTATAATTGTAATATCATCATCATCACAGTTCCTATAGGTTCTCACTGAGATGAGCTTGTCCTAATTCAGTATGGATGTATAAGTCGTCACTTTTTTAGTTGGCTACACATAGAACTTTGGGAGTTTCCAACGTCTTCGAAGAAGCATCAGGCAATATATGTACTTCCGTGAAATCTCTCGAATAGAAGACCATTACCGAGATTGCAGCACTGCCGCTATAAACAACTATAGATCTGTCCATTTAAACTAAGAACTTTTTCCCCAGGACTTCCATACCGATTGGTCTTCCGCTTCTCACAACATGCGGCTTACCATTAACTTTTATTACATACAGCCTTACCAGTTAAACGATTCTCCTGGTACAAGGGAAGCAACCTACCAACCCTGCGTATTCTGGTGCTGTACAGCTGTCAATTTCAAACGCGACCAATGCACCATTTTCATTGACACTTGAGATTCGTAATGCTTAGCTAAGTTGATTGTGTATATGCTACGGCCATTACTTTCGTTCCCATAAATTACTGTTTAATTCCAGGATAAACTATTTAACCATAAGGAGAATAGTTTATTTTTAATGTTTTATAATCATTCGTTCAACCAAAAGATGCCAACATAGACTGATCAGAGCATTAGTCCTACGCTACGCAGCATCTAACACCATCATCCGATCTTCACCGAATCGTCGTTCCACCAATGCTATGATTTCCGGTATATGCATGCTATTCACAAGAATGTTGCTGTTTCAAAATGTGCCCCATCTACGGTTACTTAATATTTATTCTTTCTATATTGGTGATCCTGATTATTTTGCGGATTTCATCATTTCTGATTCAATCGCGTTGAGAATCTCCTAACCTCTCTATTCCTTTTTGGAGGACTTTAAGCCTCCTTTTAAAAGTATCATTAGCAGTCAGATTTCGGTGTCTTATGTCATCGTTGGCAAGACGCACAAAATAAAATTTAGGTCTTGAGGAACTACTGTAAATGAGCCGAAAATTTGCCATAATACTTACTGAACGCTGCCGCGGGATCCGTTAATTTACCTTTTTCTGGAAGTTTGACCTACCTACGTTTATCTCACCAATTTTGTTGTTTTGGTTTGAAAGAAGTAAATTACTAGGTAAAGATTCCTTGTAAGTTGAGACGAATACATCATACGTAGTAAGCTGACAACCTACACTCAGGCCCTCTGTAATATCATATTATCATCGAAAATCAGGTGGCGGTCACCCATCCAGTTTTTCACCACGCTGCACACGCCTTCACATAGTTGCTCGAAATTCGTACACCTAACGTGAATATTAAAAAGTTACAAGCATCACATTGATTATGGTAATGTGTTTTATGGGCATTCGGTATAGGATATAATTAGTTACCACCAGATAAGAATCAAGAAGGGCCTGTGTTGCACCGCGATAATACATTAACCGCTTGAGCTGGCCTAATCAAATCGCGATAATAACTTGTTAATTCATGTTTCGTTGTAGCACGGAATTTACGATTGAAATTATAGGTATGGAGTCGCAATTTTGACACATAATTTGTAACCCGTCGTTACGTGGTTACCACTCTGTTATTAACTGAAATGAATTTGAAAAGCTGATAAATTATTTAGCTCCGGATGCTAATGTGTAAAACGCAAATTATAACATTCACGAGCGGAAAATAGATCATTTCGTGTCTACTTCTGACTGGCACTACGTTTAATTAAGTTTTATGCATATTTGATCTTCGTGTTTTATGATAGCGTAACGTTGTAAGTTTATTGCTTTATTTTATTTTGTGGCGTCCAAATATTTCGGCTAATTATGGCAAATTAAGATACTCAAGTGAGGTAGGCGTTTATCGCTCTAATAGGCAACGCGAAATAACACAAACTCGTAGAAAATCTGAAACCTAATGTCTAAATCGATAGAATTCAAATTCGTAAGATTCGCATTTCCAAATTGACTATTTTGTAAATTCTGTGTGTGAATTCGCAATAATAGTTGCTCTTAATTCAAATGTGATTGACCTTTATAGAGATAGAAATAGAGGTGACCTCAGATGCAAATAATATGGATAAAAATGTAAATGACAGTGTGACAACTATTTAACTTACAATCTGTCTTTCGTCAGATTCGTCACTAGATAAGATTTTGTTATTTATTACGATACCAATTATCAATAGGTTTGTGTAAAATGGAATCGGTTATAAAATATATTTTATTACAACATTTAAGCGACGATTAACTGTTTAGTCCTCCATATTAATATTCAGTCAGAATCAAACCATCTGAGTGAAAGATAATACATAATTTATTTGCATAGTTCTGGTGCCCATAAGCTTTTTCAATATCGGTCACCTATCTTAAATCTGACCACAACATACGTGACTTCACTTTTGCAACTCTTACTCAATATCAGATTAACACTAACGTTCTTAATAATAATTAAAATGCACGTTTATTTTCTTTTTCTCTCATGAGAGAGAGAGGCTGAGATTCCTCATAAAGAGCACGAAGCCCCGTCAACACCACCAACTGTGAGCCTATCTCAAGGCAACACTGGTCACTACCGGCAGAGGATACGTAGACCGCGACATGTCCTTAGCGACCCCCCTAATCAACTCACGCAGGAACTTCTAGACCTGCAAGCGGCGGCGTCTGAGCCGTCGCCCCCCCTTGTCATCCCCTAATCGGCAGCCTTCTGCTTAGCCACGTGTAGGTTCCCGTCAATACAGGCCGGTCCCACTTTGGAGATTCGTGCCTTCTTCTAGCGCATATGCCCTCACCATGGGGCAGCGCTAACCGTGCCTCTCCTGAGGTGCGGCTCCCTCGTCAATAAAGCCAGTAGGGTCAATAGGACCAAAGGCTAGGCTGAGTTTAGTCGGTAGGTCTGTGTAGTCGAGCCGCCTCGATAGTACCAGGAGTCCGACATAATCAATGCATCCCTGCTTGCCTGTTGCGTTGGTATCCATGATGGATTCTCAGCCTCCTCTCCTGAGGAAAAAAAAAAGGAGCACGAAGCGTGCCTAGAATACCGCCGCAACAGCAAGTGGTGATTATGTCGGATATAGCGGACTGACTGGTGTGACCTACCGACTTAAACCTGAATCTTGGCCATAAGGACTCTACGGCTCGGATGGGGAAATTCCCATCATAGGGTAAATACATGTTTTTATTAATAAGACTGTACTAACAAAATAATATAAAAAATATTGTAGGTAATCTACGAATTTATTCAAATTGGATGATATTAAAAAATAAAATTTGTCTTTTGTCTTGTTACATGGTAATTATATTGTTACATCTATACTTATAAAAATAGTTATTTTAGAAATAATAAATCTGTAGAGAGGTCAATTCTGTACATGAAATATAAATATTTCTAAAATAACTATCAGCGGTAGATTAGGGATCGATACTGATGCCAAAAATGCAATCAGTAAAATGTTTATTTGTCTGTCTTTCTAACCGTTATAGACACAAAAACTACTCGACAGATTTGCTGGTTATAGTATACTTTTCATCACGCTACAATCAATAGGAGCTGAGCAGTGAAGGGGAATGTTGGGAAAACGGGAGAAGTTACTAAGCTTCCGTCGCGTGTGCAACCTTAATGGTTAAAGCTACATAGAAATTATGTATGTCGGAAATGTTCTTAAAATTATATAAAAAATATCCCACGACATATGTCTATCTTTTATGGTTAACTTACAATAACATGTGTAACTCCCGCTTAACACAAAAATGCAACCTAAAATTACAATTCCAAGCGGACGATCTCGTAGGCACAGCTAGTATTAAAATAAGACAAAATACAGAATAATAAGTCCAAGTATGATACAAGGAATATATATTTTTATTAATAAGTCTATTAAATGCTAATCACATATATATGGTCTAGACAAAAATTTACATAGGTATAAACAAAAGCATATTTGTACAAATTAATTTTAATTAAATAACTCTTAACATCCTAGGTAATGATAATATCTTACGATAATGATAAAAAAACAGTTACATTTGAAAAACACAGAGTAAAAATATTATTTGATCAACTTAGCGTAACAATATTGCACTTAAACATTCTTGAAGAACATAATTTCTTGGGTTTTATAAAGTTATTAAGTAATAGACTTAAAGGAAACATTACTATATGAGAACCTTAAAAACTTCACGCCAGCTTGCCACTCGTATTCCTGTAACAAAAAACAAGTGGTTAGGCAAAACAATTAATTTTTCATGTTAGGCCAGATGTCACTATTAGATATAATATATTTCATCCATCCAAAGATATTGATGTACCAAAGCGTAAGGCAGACATGGCGATAAATGCCAGAAAACTCCACACTATTGGATATAGTTTTATTTAACTGACACGTTTACAGCTTAACGGTTCTACACTTTTTCCCCTCAGGAGGGAATAAGCTGAGAATCCATGACAAGGAGTACGAAACGTGCCCAGGATACTCGTCGGCCCACCCCAGATATGACTTACTGACGTATCAACTAAATAGTGTTACACCGGAAATATACAAGTAGCTGTAAGCCCGCAACCCAATCCTGTGATTAGACTCTCGTTTGACCATCTCGTTCTCCTATATTGCCGCCGCCGTCACTCCTGAAACAGATTTAACCCCCATCGCATCGTAAAGCCTTTTAACAATCTCACAGCCCATTTGCACTCCTTTGCTGTCCTGAGCTCTGCGTGGAAGCAGTGCTAATCTTGACGTTGCAACGTCAAGATTAGCACTGATATGAGCCTGAGCCTTAGCCAGAGTCCTGCTTGGATGGGAAAAATAATTACAGAATAATGTTTGACATATAATTTACTTGGTGTATTAATAATGTATAATATGTGATATTACATGTTAATATTTCATTTACATGCGTTGCATGTGTGCGTTGTATGTAATAAAGAATAGAAATGAACATGACTAGAACCCTGGTCGTGTGTAAAAAACTAAACAATACTTCAGCAATAGCCGACATTTTTGAAATCTAGCTGCACCACAATATTATTCATTTAGTTTGCTTTGGAATACTTATCTTTACAATCTGAGTGGTTAATTGTGAACCGGGTCGATGTTTAACTGCCAGTTATCAGATGGCTAACTGTGCTAGCACGCGATCTTTAATAGCCACTCAAACAGAACTATATATCACAGACTATACAGCCAGACCTGTCAAAAGATCGTTGCATCACAATAAGTTTCTTTCGCGCCTATTTATTGTTTTGTGTTTTATATTATTTGAAAATAGAACGTAGCTGAGTTTTGATTTTATTCTGTATTCAATTTTTTTTTTGTTTTAAACCATCTTAAAGCGTAATATTTTCAGCAGTTTAGTTATCTGATTTATTTATAAATGAGTTATTACATATTTATTTAACCTATTTATAATATTGTATTCCTTTTTGATGTTTAATGGGTACGTATGCTTATATTCGTATATGATACAATGTATGACTGTGTTAAGTTATTTATTATAAATAATAGTGAATGTGGCTTGAAAAGAGGACATACAAAAATGTTTTAATGTTTTATTTGGGTAAAAACGGTACAATAGTTCTTACAATAACTCAACTTAAAAAATATCACCAACCAGCAAAGTTACCAGATATTACAAATTCATGTTTTTAAAAGATAAAAATGAATGTGGATAAAACGTAAAGTAACTTAATTAACCTATAAATAACATGCAACTAGATATAATTCATAAATGATCTGATATATACCGTTTAAATTTGGGAAGTGACATGGTAAATATATCAGTATCAGAAAAAATTATTGTATTTATTACAAGCTCTTATAATAAAGGAATTTCCAGCATATTTAGTTCGTGTTAAAGGGATGTGAAACAAAGAATTAGTCCGTAGAGTATCTAAACAAGGAACTTTAAAACTTAGCCTACTTAAAAGGTACGGGGAGTCAATAATATTAGATAGAATTTTGAATAACAACATTTAATCTTTACATGTGCGCCGACTCTCTAGTGATTTCAAACAGAGAGGATTAAATGCCTTTCCAGTGCGTGAAGCTTTAAATTTTGAATTCTTGATTAATTTTGATTGAATATATTCCAAACATTCTATGTAAATTTTATATTGAGGATTCCATACAGTTGATGCATACTCTAAAATTGGTCTGACCAAAGCGTCAAACAGAGTAATTATGGTACTGCACTCTTTAAACTCTTTTCCTGTTCTCAAAATAAAACCTAAAAGTCGTTAAGCTTTATTGGAAATGTTATCTATATGTTCATGGAAAATAAGTTTACTGTCCATATACGAGTACACTCCTAAATCCTTAACGGAACATGTCCTAGTGACCGGCTCATTATTTAAATTATAATTAAAGTTAATGATATTTTTTTTTCCTAGTATACGAGATTACACTACATTCAGGCAGTTTACTTGACAGTAATGACATAGTCTACGTAGATCATCCTGCAACAAAAAGCATCATTTGCAGATTTTATAACCTTATATATTTTTTATCATCAGCATATAGTAGGCAACTACTATGCCTAAAGTAAGAAATAACATCGTTTATAAATACGTTAAAGAAAAGCGGTCCTAGATGGGAGCCTTGCGGGACACCAGATGTAACAGGAAACAAAACTTGAACAATAGCCTTTATATAGCAACCGCCTGACTTCGATCTCTTAAGTATGATACGAACCAACGTAGCAAGTCACCGTGCATACCGACTGATTCAAGTTTCCTTATTAAAATGTCTTATATAGTTATTAAGTGAGAAATCTTGTCAAATGCTTTCGAATAGTCGGTATACACCGCATCCACTTCGTATCCCTGATCCATGGCCCGGAAAATCTGGTCAACAAATTCCAATAAGTTTGAATTCAGTTGATTTTTTATCTAAGAAGCCATGTTATTCCTTTAATAATAAAATCGGTCCTAAAATTGAAGAATCTTATCATAAATGATTTTTTCGAAAAGTTTCGAAATTGTGCTTAATTTAGAAATAGGTCTGTAATTTTCGACGTTATGCTTATTTCCACTCTTAAAAACAGGTGTTATATATGACCGTTTCCATAATTCAGGCATCACTCCACGTTTTAAAGATAGATTAAACAATATCGATATAGGCTTGATAATTGGTTACTACATTGACGCAGGAACAAAGGCGGAATTCCGTCAGGATCAGCACCTTCATGAATTCAAGTTTCTTTAAATAGTTACCTATAGACAGTATCACATAATATTTTCCAAATTGCCCAAATTTATCAAATTATTTTGACGACCCACACATTTGTCCTGATAAGGTGCAACAATATTAGGTAATTCATAAACGGAATGAAAATGAGCATTAAAGAGATTACAAATTGTTCACTATTACCAGTGGTATTGCTCCCCAAAAACATGGTATCAGGAATGAATGATGCCGATTTTTTAGACTTTATAAAACGCTAAAAATATTTACAGTTCTGTTTAATCTTAGATTCCGCACAATTCAGATATTTTCGAATGCATATCTTGTACTAGCTTTTCCTTATCCCTAAGGAGCGCAAAAGAATCATAATCGGCGAGGCGACCATAAGTTATCCACTTTGTGTGAAATTTAAATTTCTCTTTAACGATTTTAATTAGAGCTTTAGTAAACCATAATGGGTACTTGTCATTATTATAGACCAATTTAGAGGGCACATGATCCGAAACAACTTTGTTTAGTATATCATAAAAAATCTTAATTGATGTGTCAATACATTCGGAGGCAAGGTGGATCTCCCAGTCAATATTAGCCAAGACTTCGCTGACCTCTTCATAATTTGCGCGCTTTTAAAGATATGAACAGTACGAGGAGGCTGACACAGTGTCCGAGCGCTGGTATATTCACGGTAAAATGAGAGACGGATGGTGTTTGTCTTCTTTTATTAGAGGCAGCAACGCCAACGATACCGAGCACTGATTGAGCACTGTTGGATATGACAAGACCATATGCATTTCGTATGAGATTGAATTGAAGTAAGCCATCAAACAAAAGAAAAGCTGTCAGAGAAATTATACTAAGTGTTACATTGAAATCGTTTGATAACTCTGCATAGACACATTTGCACACTTAATACACACACAAAACTAAGGTCTATTTATCTAATGGATGGAATACATTGTCCGCGTACCGAAACACTATTTTTAAAACCAAAATTGATATGATATATTTTGAAAAAGATTTTTTAAGCCGCAGTGTTAAAAGATGATGTTACTTGTAGGAACGCTACCCACATATTATGAAATGAATGAAAAATAGTTTAAAGTTTCCTACCTCTTCCTCGAAGAGTCTATGCCAATTTTTCAATATCTTGAAAAATTAAAAATGAATAAGATTCAAAAATTGTGTATCATATCTAAATTATATTATATGTACGTCATTAATACATTATTTTTTCAATAAATCCAAGGTCACTCCTACGGTGTGCCGTCACGACCTATTATTTTATTTTTGTTGACAATGAGGATGGGGTCACCATCCCCCGTAATGCACGTGATTTCTGTGAGATTCGCATCTAATCTTCAAGCTCCACAAAAAGTACAGTTGACTCTATCAACTTGTGACATAAAATTAAAAGTCACGGTATTCAGTAATCTTTATAATAATAATAATAATGTGATGGATTCGATCTAGACATAGATTGGGAAACCATAACGGGAAGATCTTCCCGGATGACGTGACATCTGTTTTTAAGGACCAATGCTGTTTGTTACCAATGGTTTTTGTAGTCACCTAGACTTGGTGCGGTAAAGACAAGTGCTGTGGTAGTTTATGAAATATTGGGGACGAACGATCCTTACTAGAGTCCTCGTAATCAAATAATATCCAACCTCCGTAACATGAGAAAGCAAGATATCCTAAAACGAATATCATGCGATATCACCACCATCTTGAATTTTATCCTTTGTAATTCGACAGTTTCATATCACGTTTCCATGGTTATGGTACGGGGACTGACCTTTCGAGCTGGACAGATTTGACTCATATTCGTGACGTCACGAACATGAGCGATGCTAACGTAGATCGTAACTTTTAGTAACCTGTAAATAGTTTTACAAGCTCGAAAAAGTTATAAAACTCCGCGGGCACTGTCCGAATCTTTATGGCTTATGTTCGAAATATTTTATTTGTTAGTTTTCTGTAATAAAAACTCGTGTTAATTTTCGACGCGACGAATGTTGGGTAACCATTAAAATAGTGAATGTAGATTCGTGAGGTGCTTGGTTTTTATTATGTCTAATTGCTGGTGTTCGAGACTAAAATATTTATAAAATTACCCTTTATTAGTTCTTTTGTTAACATAAAATGTTAATGACTCCTTTCGTACAATGTAACATAAAATTCAACGATTGTTGAACTTGGTTGGTCGAAGTTAAAGGTAGCGCCATACAATTAGAATTTTAATCCTTGTTTTATGACTTTGAATTAACATTGTGTGGTTGTGTTGATGTACTCCAAATATAATTAACATATAACAATAATCAGAAGGACTACAGGAATTTGGCACAGATAACAAGTGTTCACAATAGATATAAATACAATTACATATGACAAAAAAAATAATTCGTGAACAATTTATCGTAATGATATGCGGAGCGCCGAGACGGGCTCGCGTAGTGCATAAGATCTTGACTGGCCAGGTAAATTCTATTGGCTCTATTGGCACAGGCGAAACCTGTGCCAATAGAAGCGGTATCCAGAAATCTGTTTTCCTAACTGCGGTGTTAATAAATGAGGGCGCCGTGGCATCTGATAATTTATTCAGATAGCTATAAATGTTTATTTACTTTTAAATGTATATTTTATGTATATAAATAAGTATTACATTTTTGATTATTTAGTTTTATGTAATTTTTAATTACTGAATTATTTTTTTGATTATTTAGTTTTATGTTATTATTCGGTTTATGTTGAAATTATTATTATATAAGTTACCTACACATTGTAACGACTTTTTGGACACATTTTCAATATTTGATCATTTAAATAAATAATAATGATACATTAATTATAAAATCCAGAAGAACCAATGTTGTGACATTACTAGAGATCGGATAATCGGATGCATATTTACCTAAAGTTAGTTTAAGACAAAGTATGGAAACGGCTTTTTATTGTTTTGTTAAATAAAAATCCCGGGATTGCGGAATTGGATAGCCGGATGTTTATTTATTTACCTAATTTAGTTTTTGACAAAGTATGGAACTGTCTTTTTATTTTATTTCCATAGATAAAAATCCCGGAATTCCGGTACTAGACCATACTTACGCCCGGGCTTCATTTCTGTTTTTTTATTCAATTATTTAATTGATTATTGTTTTAGTCAAACTAGCTCACTACTTTCGTATAAGACTCTTCATGTAATAAATCGTACATTCATAAATCGCACGGGGAACTGAAACTAAACTTCATGTAAATACGTATGCATAGTTGTATAAATGAACCCGGAGTCTCGGTCTTTTGAAAATAAATACCACGTGCTAATTTAGTAATTTTCAAACAATATCACTACGTTAAATTTGCAGTCCCGTATTTTCCCGGGATTTTTATTTAACAAAATGTTTTTTAAAAAGCCGCTTCCATAATTTGTGAGCCAAAAATTAACTTTAGGTAAATATGCATCCGATTATCCGATCCGATCTCTAGACATAACTCAAAGAGCTTTAAACACATTAAATTAACTACATTAATAAATTACACAAGTAATTGATATGCCCCACATATTAAATGCAATTATATGTATACTATACTTAACTCAATACAAAAAATTTCTGAATTCATGAGTGTGCTACTTTATTCCTGTGGATGTCTTGAGTAGCATTAAGCTTCCTTCCCTTCCTAGCCTCCGTTAATATAGTTTCATCATGACAAGTCCACAAGACCACCGAGGGGTACGAGCATATCCTAACTATGTTAGAGCAATTAGAACCTTAGTCAACCATGCAGGTTTTCTCACGATATTTTCCTTCATCATAGATAATCACTCACTACATAGTATAAAACAAAGTCGCTATTCGCCGTCTGTCTGTCTCTATGTATGCTTAGATCTTTAAAACTACGCAACGGATTTTGATACGGTTTTTTATATAAGTTTTTAATAGAGTGATTCTTAAGAATGAATGAATGAATGATAACTTTATTGTAATAAAAAACAACATTTACACATGTATTATACATACTATCTAAATTACTATAGTATAAAAGGCGGCCTTATTGCCAAAGCGGCAATCTCTTCCAGGCAACCTAAAAGTAAAGGAAAGTTAACATAAAAAACTTGATTGACGGGAGATACAAATATTAAATATCCCAACTAATATTATAAATGCGAAAGTGTGTTTGTTTGTTTGTTTATTTATTTGTTTGTTTGTTTGTTTGTTTGTTACCTCTTCACGCTTAAACTACTGGACCGATTTCAAAAATTCTTTCACCTTTGGAAAGCTACATTCTCCCCGAGTAACATAGGCTACTTTTTATCCCGGAAAAATCGACAGATCCCACGGGATGCGCAATAAAGGCTTCGCTCAAAAACTACTGCACAGATTTTTATGCGGTTTTCATCAATAGATAGAGTGATTCTTGAGGAGTTTTGCGGCATTTTTTATCTCGGAAAAACGGATAGTCCCACGGGAAGCGCGATAAAATCTTCGCACCATAAACCGACTTCCGCGTATATGTAGCCGTGGGCAAAAGCTATGACCCTTAACCCTCTATACACCCAATCCCGAAATCCACGCGGGCGAAGCCGCGGGCAGAAAGCTAGTACTACATAAAAACTAATATACATTCATATACTACATAAAATACATGTACTAAAACACTACAAACAGTAATGGAGAATACTAATTTTCCAGCTGCAAGAAATGTGTTTTGATCACTCGCTTGAAAGAGTCATGCGAGTTTGCACGCCTTATTATTTCTGGAAGGGAATTCCAGAGCCTGACGGCTTTGACCGTAAATGATTTGTCATAGAATATTGAAGAGTGTAGTGGGAGAACAAGAGATAGATCATTCGAGGAACGAAGGACTTAAGGAAGGTTTATGTGTATAATGCATGCATAATATAGTACAGAAACACTGATAAAGTAGATGATACTGTTTACGGCCAAGTGGTTTTCGGGATCCAGGTCTAAATTTTGGGTATGTATAGAGATATTTGGGTATGTAAGAATATTCCCGATCCGATCCGAACCACGATTTTCTAATTCAGATTTCAGAGCCCCCTAGCGGGAAAATGCGGCGTTAAATTTTTCTAAACGTTGAATATTCTGAATCAACTCGTCAAGGAGAACAACATATCCAAAATTTTGACCTGGGTCCCGAAATCCACTTGGCCATACAAACAGTATGATCTACTTTAGAGGTTTCTAATGTGATGTCGTAAATAATCACATTTTTTCGGCTTTCATTGCAAATGATTATACTTCGCACCCGTGCGAAGCCGGGGCGGATCGCTAGTACGATATAAACACAAATATAAGGATAGTTGCAATACATTGACATGACAGGTATCCAGGCCTCCCGAACATCTGATTCGAAAACCAGTGCCGAGACCAAAAAGCGCCATCAACGCTGCTCCATAGTTTTTACTGCTAGGTTTACCTGAAATAAATGAAAACTTTAAAGTAATAAAAAAGTATAGACAACCACCAACCACCGTCATCCCTTCTGATCAATGCCTGTAGTATACTAATTATTCAGCTATTAAGGGCAGCGTCCAACTATCCCCGTCAATCACCATCATCTCAGCCTATCGCCGTCCACTGCTGGACATAGACCTCTCCAATCGATTTCCAGCGCGACCGGTCCATTGCCACCTGCAACCAACAAGACCCAGCGATTTTCACTAGGTTATCGGTCAATAAAAGTCAATTAAAGTTCGTAACTGGTTTCGATGAAAAAACTGTATTTCTTTGTGCGTAAATAGTTTCAGTAGACAAGTCATTCGTAATACAACATAGTTACTGAAATGTTTTTACTGTAACCTTAAAAAACTTTGTATATATTTTTTAGTTGGATAGGGCAGCAAACGAGCATACGGATCACCTGATGGTAAGCGATAACCGTTGCCCATTAACACCCGCAACACCAGAGGAGTCACAGATGCGTTGCCGGCCTTTTAAATGGGAATATGCTCTTTTTTTGAAGGTTTCGATATCGCATCGGTTCGGAAATACTGCAGGCGACAATTCATTCCACAATTTAGTAGTGCGTGGCAGAAAATTCCTGACAAAATTAATTAGTAACGTTAATGTTAACTTTTAATTGAACCGGCTTCCCGATGACAAAGCTCCTTTTTTTAATTAGTAATAACCGTATACATACGATTAATTTAATGCATTGTAACAAGTTTAAATGAATTTCAATCAACTGTCACTACTGTAATGATAAATGCGTATCTTTAATTGCATTGGCTTGTAAAATGCAATGTAATTTGGTTAACATAACTGACCTGAATGAAACTTATTAAATGAAAGTCACAAAGCCCGTTATAATTTTGACCAGTGACATGCGCACGCACAGAAGACGTTACAAAAAATATTTAAATAACTTGTCAAAGCAACTTAACCCTGCACCTGCAACAGTAGCCAAGCTGAACCCTTGGGTCATTTAAAGCCCATTCAAGTATAATTTATTAACACTAAAACATATGTTATTAAACATCGAATAGTGTCGCTTCAAATAAAAAATCTAATATCTGCTTCTTATTAATTGGACTATTACCATTAAAAATCATTCCTTTATGACTTTTTAATGTTTTTCTTTAATCAACTAATTTACATGATAAGTTTCGTAATATAAAATGTTATGTTCTAAATTTTGATGGCGTATTATATCGTAATGAGATAAAAAGAGTTTAAAAGTTGATGCATAATGCCGTTTTTGTAAACAATGACGATGAGAGCGCTTGTTGTCTATTTTTATTTGCGTCACAGTTTGTTGTAATATAGCGCTAAGCGGATTTTCTTTTGGTTAATACATTTTCAAAATTAAAGGCTTTATCTGAAACATTGTTGACATAATTATTTAGCGAGAATTATATTTTGTTTTTAGCAAATCAAATCAAATCAAAAGTTACTCTTCAAATAGAATTTTACAATCACTTTTGAATGTCGAAGATGCTACGCCATTGGTTCACAAGTCTACGGCGGGAGACCTTGTGCTGGAATGAACCAGCAAGGGCAATTTTTTTTTCTCCCTGTATCATTACAGAGTCGTCAGTTGGAAGCCGGCTTCAGATACACAGTCTGAACCAAACCTCCGATACAAGTTAAAACAACTAACAATAGTTATTTGTGCAACAAGTGAGCAAAGTTGATGTTTGCTGCGCGTGCTGATTTGAGTCCCGAGCAAGCGAAGGATTCTGTTTGAATCACGAGCGAAGCGAGTGATTCTAGAGTAGAATCCTGAGCGTGTCGAGGGATTCAAAGGCACGAGATGCAAACAACTTTGCTCTCGTGTGACACACATAACTTTTCACTTCAGCAGCGAGAACAAATATCATACCTACTTTGGAAATAAAATAAGACACAGGAACGAGTATATTGTAAAATAACTCATTTATTTAAATTCAAAATTATACAACAAATTAAAAATTAAACATAGTCTGTATGGTTATCCCATTAGTTACTATACATAGGTTACTATAATCTGTGGTTAGCTTTGTCTCACTAGTGAGTAAAAATCGATTTTACTCACTGATTTAAGCAGCAAAACCTTCATGTTTGAGCTACTGAAGTGAAAATATATTTCCGTCACAAGAGTCATATCGCATTAAAAAAATATGTGTCCGATACAAAACAAAAATATTATTTATTAGAGAATCATTAGAATTGTATATCGCAAAATTTACATCCAAGCATGTTTAATTATTCAGGAAATTAAATATCGTAAAAATTACATCCAAGCATTTTTATCATTCAAGAAATCATTGACCTTATTTTTTCATTAGAGTATTTTTAATATGTGCTTTTAATTCATGAAACGGTAAAGCAGTAATATTTTCAGGAAGTGTGTTATAAAAAGTTATACATTTCCCTAAGAACGAACCTCTAGTTTTTTGAAGCATGTATGTTGAAGCAAAAGCATAAGCATTTTTAAAAGTTTGTTCGAAATTGACATATGAAAAATATATGCGATATTCGTTCGATATCTTTATACAATTTATTAACATCTGTTCTTATCTGAAAACATACAGTAGATGCTTATATTACCACTTTATCATAAGTCTACCTATGAAACATGTGCAATATATATATGCTAGATATAAATAAATCATGACTCAAGAAATCGTTTTTTTTATTGTTACTAACAATGTATATATTTACTTGAATTGTCTTCATTCTAATCTAATACAAGTGATCACACTATACAATAACATTGCAACAGTCTAATTAGAGGTGTTAATTTAATATTCAAAGAAAAATACAATTTTTTGAGATAAATAACCGGATGTTTTATTTATTACAAAGAGGAAGGTTTGCCGTTAATATTGGAAAGAACCCCATGACCACGCTTACAAGACCATATCCTTTTCATGAAATTTTCCATAAAACATGGTGTATAGGTACACCTAATGATGTTTTTGGAATACTCAATTCCAAAGATCGACGAGAAATCTACAAACCTGGGGTTTCTCTAACACTTTGGGCTACAGCAGCAATTTTCTTAGTTATTCTTGAGAGACGTGCACGTTTTATATTTCACATCACTAACTTGTTCTAACAGCTCGAATTTTTCGACCAATTTCGGTATTGCGGTCAAGGTGTTTGTGACGACCCAAAAATATTTTAGTTTTACGAATCGTCTCTACCAAATTTTTACAATGTTTATAGTGAATTTTGATTATTTCAATGCATTTTTGAATCGTGTATCGTTCCAATTATAGTAATGGTGTAATCGTTACTAATGAAATGTCAAAAGATGACAGCTTCAAAAGCAAAATCTTAGATAGAGGACTATTCGAAATAACACCTCTTATTGGAAAACCCGTTATAAGTACATTTTATACTTTATTTATATTAAGCACTATCACTACAGTTACATTACATTTATAAGCTTTATGACATTATCAATTATGGTTGTCACCAATTTGATTAAGAGCAGTCATTCGCAAACTTCCACGTAGGCAAGCCGTCTAATAATATTAAGCTCGAGATTCTCGGAACCGCGATAAAATGGGTCCTACGCTTCCCAAAATCAATTTACCCCCAAAAAACGCATCATATTTTCTGTAGCCACCCCACGCTCGCGCGATAGCTAGACAGAGACGACAGCTGAATTAACAGATGGGAGTGAGAGAGAAGGGGATACAAACAAAAAGTTGTGTACGAAAAACATGGTCGCAAATGCTTGTAGGGGTATACTGAAGTGGAACATTAGTAGCGCGGCGCTGGCTTAAGAAAAAATATGAATAAGTTTACTTCCAAAGTTATAACTTTTATGGCCACATTTGAAAATGTCTTGGTTGTATTAAAATTTTATTGTCACTCTATAACGTTGAATGAATATTTAGAGGTGAACTATAATTTAACATCAGACATTTAGATAATGAGTTGAATTTTTGACGGTTTACGTTATTTTATTGGTTTAGCAACTTTATTGCATACTAAATGTGTGTAATTGTATTTGTAGCATGAAATTGTGACGTTCGTCGTACTGTTTTATTAAAGTTTTATTAAATTTAAACATTTGTAGACTTTAATTGATTGAACAACAAATGATCTCCGCTTGGGAAAGTAAATGAAAATCCAGTGTGAAGGCATTATGCTCAAATTCAAAAGGAAATACTTTCTGAGCAGTGTTCTTTTTAATTTAAGCAAACTACTAAAATTTGTACAAATATATTAGTCACGTGTTGGTCTTGCTTCCAGCCAATTACCATAAGTACCAGTCCATCAAGCCAAAATTAAGGTTAAAGATAGCTCTGTATATAGGTGCGATTAGGACGCACGTACAGCTGATCATATTTTTTTGCTACTTTCTCAAATATTCATTCTCTTGGTATGATTTCATTCCACCATTATATCACAAAGCCTTACAAATTTAACTCATTCATCTTACGTTGATTCACTCATTATCAAAATTCTTTGTCATTATAGATCTTTCAATCAAATAAAACTTAAATATCTGTTTAATATCCGATTTAGCGTGCTATGTTTTATTTTTATATATTTTAATTCAGACAGCGAATAGGCTACAGTATGTAATTTATCTTGCGAGTTTTTTTTTATTTAATTGAACTTACACTGTGCTAATAAACAATTCGCTTACGGTTAAACAATTGAATTTTAATTCAAATACTCGAACTTTGCGGAATCCTACGAGGGCGCCGCAATTCATCCTAAAGCAAGAAAACCACTCATTCATCTTTGTAAGATTAACTCCTTATGAAGACAATAGCACAGTATTTTTAATAGTTTATTTTATACACACAACACAACACAGAATTAACTCCTCTTCTATACGACATGAAATTATCACGTGGTTTCTGTTATTCCCGGATATTGTGGAAAAGAATACACTACTTTTCAATATTTCTTTCATAAATTCAATACTTATATCAATACTTTTTAAATTAATACTAAGGTATTTGCCATATGAAAACAGTTCTCGTTTGAGCAATTTAATCGAATTCACAATAAAAAGGAGTATCTTAATATGGCATAAAATATTAACAAGACATTATTAAACTTTATAGACAGCTTAATAAAATTATGTAATATTGATTTCTGTTTTGTTTACACTAAGATTCAAAGTCCTTTTAGCTGTTTCAACATTTTATGTTTGTCATATACTGTATTTCCTCTATTTTTTTTTGCACTCGGAATATTTGTTTATCGTAATCTATGTTCTGTGTCTTGTTTCTGATGTCGCCATTGTGTCAAGCGGAATACCAGCACAGCAGACTAGGCTTGCTACGTAAATGAAGACAGACCACATCCCAAATCAAATCAAACTAACCCGCAACAGGTCATGCTGAAACAGGGTCTTAATTGGTCATCTGTTTCGTATATTGTACTTGTGGTAAATAAAAAAAAATATATTCTACTAGCGACCCGCCCCGCCTAAGCACGGCTGATAATAAATACTCTACAGAAAAACTGTGAACGTTGTATATAATCGTTTGCAATGTAAACGGAAAAATGTAATTATATACGACATCACATTAGAAACCTCAAAAATAAATCTTCGTCTTCGATCACTCTATGTGTCAAATTATCGCATCAAAATCCATTGCGTAGTTTTAAAGAGTTAAGCATACATAGAGATATAGGAACAGAGAAAGCGACTTTGTTTTATACTGTGTAGTGATTATATTCTTAATATCATAATCATCACTAGCTCAGGATCTACTAACTATGCACTCGACGTCGTTTAAACCACTCGACACATTGTCAAAACAATTCGCAAGTTATCCTTCTTTCCCTGCCCTATCTCAACTTGCTAATTAATCGAGAAGACGGAACGACCCTGAAACTGAAACTAGGCTATGGTGCCATAGCTGTCCGATGTACCCTCACTAAGGGTGGAGCCCCTAATCTACCCTGCTTAATTACCAACGCGCAAATTAACAAGCTGGCTCATTTGTTCCTCTGTTAGCTTAAGACATTTTTTATGGCCATATTTGTGTATTCTTTCTGCAATAAGAGAGCTACAGGATTAGTTTTGTTTATTTTGATTAGTTAGTTTAATTATATTTGTGTATTTGGACGAGACCTACACATTGAAACGAAACAAATTTTCGGATTTATCTTGTGATGTTTTACATATATATACACTATATACGTACATATATATACATATAAATACACACGAGATATATTCGATTTTTTTTCATTTCTGACTTTATAGAATTTTTTATTTAAATTTTAGATTACGTTATGAATGTACTGTGCAGTTTTAGATTACTTTTAAACACTGAAATTTGTTTATATAAAATGAAAGAACCACAAATAATTGCTCCCTTTTCCCCGCGACATAATTATCCCTGTCTTAATAATATGTTGTTATACTCTGTCCATTATGTTATTTCTATTTGACAGATCGCGCGTATGAAATATTGTTTCTATTTTCAAATTATAGTACTACAGTAATAATATACTTTCTAGACGGGTAACGCCCACATAGTGAAGTGCTCTGTGCATAACAAACTACCACAGACAATAAGCAGTTCTTGAAATCAGATAAATCGATAAATTGTCTTCAAATCAAATATTTGTAAATTTATTTATTTCCTTCTCGACGCATATGTAGTTAATTAACATCTACGTCAAGTTTAAATCAAGAATTATGATCAAGAATACTTAAAAATCACATACATACCATTTTTTTAACAAACTAGCTAGGTAATTGGTAATTCGCCAAAAATATAAAATTTTGCCTAATTTACTTGGCATGTGTAAAACTTTATTTTTTCATATATTTCTGATCCATTTAAGAGAGAAAAAGGAAAACTTTCTTAAATAGATCAGAAATATACGAAAAAATAAAGTTTTACACATGCCAAGGAAATTAGGCAAAATTTTATATATTTGGCGAATTACCCCCATTGGGTAATTCGCCAAATATATAATATAAAAATCAAACAAGTAAATTTATTTACATTATTTATTACATAGATTCATCAGATTCTTTTTCGTAAATTACACTAGACTCGTCAGTTGAGTCCTCTGTTACAAAATAACCAATTCTTGTGCCAATATGTTGACAATATACCTATGACAATACAATTTATGACAATTAGACAATATATAGTTAGACATATATGACAATTTATTTCATGTATTTGAAAAAACCAGATAAACGAATTTAATATTTATAATAAAAATAATATCGCTGTATTAAATCGATTAAAAGTTCTTCTTAAATAAAATCGATATTCTGTTTTAATCGAATCGGTAACTTGCGAGTTCATCACTGATTTCAAAATATCTTAAACTGTCAAAAAGAAAATAATATAATGCACAGAGTATAGTTATATTCGTGTCTGGTAATATATATGTAAAAGCGTTATTAAGTTTGCTAAATAAATAAGTAAAATATGAATAAAAAAATTATATAAAAAATCCAAACGTATTGACAATTTCATAGATAGATTATTCAAACTCTATTTGTTACATGTCTATGGTAAACAATTGTGGTAATAAATATTTTTGCTTTAATTTTATATAATATGTCACCTTCTATACTATAAACAAATGCTCAAAGCAAAAACACTTATAAATGTGGAAGTGACAATTGCCTATTAAGAAAAACAACAGTTTTGACAGGTTCCAGCCTTATGTCCATAGTTATGGCAACATAGCATAGTTTGACAGATAAGCTATGACAATGACAATGACACCTGTCAAAACGAAAGAAGACTAATAATACTTGCATCAGAGATAAACTTGAATTTTCATGTTCCTAAGAAGGGAAATAATTAAAGGTGCATAATCTGTTTGCTCCTCCCAAACATTTCCCTGCTAATCCGTCTGGACCACGTCGCGACATTTAATGACGTCATTACGAAAACTGAAACATCTTTTCTTGGTTGCATTGTCTTTTAATACCGTCCAATTGTCCTGAACAAAAAACATCTTAAGCCCACAACGATAAGGCATATTTTCTCATTTCGCCCCGACCAAACTTCACCCCAGATATCTGAAGTTATTTGTCATGCCACTAATTGCCTTCTGTATCGGGCTAAGGGACTGTTCATTTCGGTGTCATTAAGATCAACAAGCCTGGAAAATGAAGCGAACGGATCCCTTTGTTGACGGAGGTTTTATGAGTCATTACGCTTTTTTTATAATTAGCGGTTGTGTCCCAGCTTTCGGGTGGTTGAAATCGGAACTGCTATTAAGAGAATTAGAATGAATTTTGTTACTTGACATATTTTATTGTTATATATAGACAATCAAGTAGACTGTCCATATGATGTTAGGTTACATTCACCTAGTACATGTGGTATAGTACCTACATACGAGATTCGAAGCAACCCTGTAATGTATGAATAATCTTATCGATTGAAAACTTGTAACATAAGATGTAAATAAACGAGTAATTTCACTGCCAAATCCGATCCAAGGCCAGCGTGGTTAAGTCTTTTCTTCATCTTACCCTGTTCTCGATTTTATTTGGGGTCTTTCTTCAACAAATCATCATTCACACAGTCCATCCATCTTGTCTTTGTCTTCCTCTCCCTACAGGCCCATCCACTGTCATAACCACGCCAGATTGACTAAAGTCTAATAACCCTAACTTTCCACCAGAAATAAGCAAGATGGCACCTCCGACTTACTGTTCAAGATGATCTTGATACAGAATTCCTCTTTATTGACTTGTTGCTTATTATTATGTTTCGCTTTTAAGTATGCTTGGGAATGTAATTCCGGGATTGAAGCCGTTTAGCGAGTGTACCAACCGATTCTAATCTCGACAATGCACAATAAGGTATGCAAGTAAAGACCAAGAAGTTGCTGGAAAAGAATAGTTCCAGCATCTTCATCATTATAAAATTACACAAGTAAAAAATTGATAGCATGTACGGATTTGTGTCTTGCTAGTCTTATTAGATTTACTAGCAACACCCTTTTTAATAGCTACATCTATTATAAGTCAAAGAATCGAGACTCCTGCGCTAAAAAAATACAAATAAGTTTGTAATTACTATTTATAAACATACGGGGATGACACATAGAGTAAAATTTTCACTTTAAACAAAATATACAATGAATCTATACTTAATCGCTGTTCTGTTTAATTAGATGTCGCTAGAGAAGTCAGGTAACAGCTTTTTAAAAGCTCCATAAAATTGTTCTTGCATCGTGTATTATTTTTCACTGTAGACATTAAATCCTCTTGATTATTTCACGCAGCAGTGCCAAAATATCTCTGACACAACCGGCAATATTCCTTTTGTCTCTAGACAACAAAGCTATCAAGCGTTGGGACAAGGACTATCCACATAAGACTTTAAACACCCATAAAATACACCCAGAAAGAAGGAAAAGTAATGCAAAGGAATCAGTACCAACTACTATCACAAAATTGATCTACGCCCGTGGAATAGAAACTAGCTCTTATACCCCAAGAAATTACGGTGAAAATCGTTTGCTGATTGCCATTATAAATTGGTTTTTGCCCGCAAACGTAGCTTAACTCTATTCAGAGCTCGTCAAAGTCCAATTTCGTTCGGCGCGACACACCTCATATACCCCACACAAGTTAAGGCCCAAGTAATACGGATGACGATGCGAAGTTAGTAGAAAGAAAGAGGGGGGATGAAATAACGAGGGGGGTGGGGTGTCTCCCTGTTTCGGGTTTTCAATAGATGTATGTTTGAGTTTCTCGTGCGATTTTAAGCAGACAGGTATAGCACTATGGCGTATTTCGTATGTTGACGTTATGACGAATCGATATTTTTCGCTGGCGAAAGTAATTTGCTCTCGCGTTTGAGAAATGCGATGCGAGAGTCCTCGTAAATTTGTTTGCCTGTACTTAAAATACATCGCGTCGAATCCTCCATTAGTGCCATCGGACGTATTTCTCTGATGGATTGTTGTTATTTTGTTATAGATTTATATGATTAATTATATTTTGCTATAGACCACGTATTACACGTTTCTTATTCTTTCTTTCTATTGCCCTGTTCCCAATTTTATTTGGAGTTGGTGCAACACATCTTCTTCCACTCTCTTCTATCACTCGTCATTTCAACACTCACTCCCTTTTTCAACATATCAACATTCACACAGTCCATCCATCTTTTCTTCAGTCCCATCCACTTTTAAGTCCATAACTTTCTTAGTATGATGATCATTCCTCTTAATACGTGACCATACCAGAAAAGTCTCCTTTCTCTTAATATTTCAACAATAGGGGCTACTTTTAAACTTCCCTTGATATATTCAATCACTCCACACATCCATTTTAACATACACATTTCAGCAACAAGCAATCTTTGTATGTTTGTTGTATATGAAGTGACAAAGAGAATGCTTACATGAAGGGGGATACTTAGAAAGGTTGAACGTAAGGCGACTGACGAAAGAAATTTTTAAGGCAAATATAAATGGTCTATATGGAAGAGAACGAACTAAACGAACATACTTGGACCGTATGGACTCCATGAAAGCTCAAGAGTACCCGTAACCGAAGAAGGTGCCTTTAAGGCATTTTACTTTAGTATTAATGAAAATTAAGGAAGCTAGGTGTTCGAAATCTAGAAGAGGTGTAAATATCTTTGTATATTTCAAGAGATTATTAGTAATCGAACCAGATTACACAGAAAGTATGCGACGGAAAAAGATAGCGTTGCGCTAACTAAATATAGAATCTGAATATGAATTCAGAAGTACGGAAATGCAAAGTTGTCACATTTCCACTAAAGTTGTATGAATAAGTAATATTGTGTTAACTATCAAAGGGTAAAACGGGACCCTATTACTATAACTGTGCGTCTGTCCGTCTTTTTATTTTTATTTCGGTCAAAACGTGATAATTGGACAGTTTAAAGTTTTATAGATTGATGTGTTTCTGTTGCAGCTGTAATTATAAATACTAAAAACCAGAATAAAACAAATATCTACAATAAACGTGTTTTTTTTTTCATGCTTTCGCTTGATATTGATAACAGCAACAGTCTCTTAAATTATTGATAGAATATTTAGTTATGTATTTACTTTAAAAATAAAAAATAAAATCACAAATATTTAAGCAGACTCCTATACAACAAACATGATTATTTTGCCGTTATTATAAAATTATTCAGATTAATTAAAAGAATCCTACAAAAGAAACATAGGTAGTAAAAAAACTCATTAAATATAATAGATACATCCCAAAAATCGTGTTTAAATGAAGAAAAAACAATAAATTCGTACTTTTTCTGTAGAATCAATTAACAGTTTTTAATTTCAATATGACTTCGATGCTATTTTTGTGGGTTTTTTAATAAATTCAAAGTTGACTTTAAAGTTGTTAAAGGTTCATTTCACTTATTGTCCAGTACTTACTAAATGAAATGGCTGCCTGCTTAAAAATATGGTCGACTATAAATGGTGAAAATCTCAAGTCATGCATTACATTCAACCCCAAGTTTTATCCCCGCGACAAACGGGCGATATAAAATGAGGATATATCGCTAGATGTGCGATTCATCGTAGCGAACCTTGGGGTAGCTTTCCATTTTTCAAGACACAATCCACCCCAGTTTTCTCGATGCAATATGTGTAGTTCAAGTTACGAGTAGTAGCGGCTTACTTACCTGTAATGCATAAAAAAATTAAGTCTATAATGTTCCTATTCAAATTCAAAATCATTTATTCAGTCTGGGCTGTTACAAGCACTTGTGAATGTCGAAAAGCTACGCCATCGGTTCGCAAATCTACGGCAGGAGACCTTGTACTGAGAAGAACCGGCAAGAAACTCAGCAAGGGCTGATTTTTTTTTCCTGTATTAAATAGATACAGAGTCGTCAATTTGGAAAATGATTTCAATATTCATAATTCATGAAGTCACTTTCCATTACATAATATAATTAATAAAAATATAATTTGAAAACATGCCTATATTAGGAATGCCGTGTCATACAGTTTTTAAAGAATATATTAAAGTTAAATTAAAATTATAATAAATACGATACGATACTATAAAAAGGAAAGATTTGTATGTTTTTATACTCAACAATACAACACTTATTAAGACATTTAGGACGCGTGGCAAGCTATAGGATAGTTGTTAGCACGTTAAAAATTCTTTTTCCCAGCCTTTTCTTATTTTCGTATGGCACGCTACTATTTTATAATAAACTAGCTTTCTGCCCGCGGCTTCGCCTGCATGGATTTCGGGATTGGGTCTATAAAGGGTTAAGGGTCATAGCTTTTGCCCACGCTACATATGCGCGAAAGTCGGTTTATGGCGCGAAGGTTTTATCGCGCTGCCCGTAGGACTATCCGTTTTTCCGAGATAAAAAATACCATAAAACCTTGCTCAAGAATCACTCTATCTATTGATGGAAACCGCATGAAAATCTGTGCAGTAGTTTTTGAGCGATACCTTTATTGCGCATCCCGTGGGCACTGTCGATTTTTCCGGAATAAAAAGTAGCCTATGTTACTCGGGGATAATGTAGCTTTCCAAAGGTGAAAGAATTTTTGAAATCGGTCAGTACTTTCGGAGCCTATTCATTACAAACAACGCTTGTGACTCCTCTGGTGTTGCGGGCGTTCATGGGCGGCGGTAATTGCTTACCATCCGGTGATCCGTCTGCTCGTTTGCCCCCTATCACATAAAAAAAAAACCTTTTCTCTTTATAATATTAGTATAGATACTCGTACAAATCTACACTAATATTATAGAGGAAACATTTGCATTTTTGTATGTTTATATATAACGAATAAACTCAAAAAGTACTGGACCGATTGTAATAATTCTCTTTTCATTAGAAAGCTACATTATCACTGAGTAACATAGGCTATATTTAGTACTAGACTACTTAGAAATATATAAACAATGCAAATCGTCCGCGGGTGAAACCGCGGGACACAGCTAGTTTAATAGAAAACGTGTGATCTTAATAGGTGTTTTTATTCTTGCCATACTAACATTTCATTTATTTATTTAACAGGCAATAATTAGCCACATATAGATAATAAGCTAACCAATAGATAAAATATTTTGGTATGAAAAAATAATTACGCAAATCTATTACCACAGAAGTTCAAATCTGAGTATAAATTATCTCCTTTTAAATTATATAAACAAATTTACTTTTTAAATAATCATAAAAAATTCGATATGCGATCAAAATGTAGTGTAAAACTAAATTTTAATTTTTTTTTTTAAATATTAAAGTACCAAAATATAAGCTCACAAAAAAAATTATGTTAAGTTTACAAAAATAAGCGTTATTATTTTAAAGACAAAGAGCTAATTTCAATAACAATTATTCTCTTACCTAGTATTAGAAAGTCAAGTTATCCAGGAATTGTAACTTCATATTAGGACGAATAAATGAGGAGCATGAACAAAAAAATTGTGATTGGCTAATTATAGTCGAAATAAACTTTAAATGTCGATGTCGTGGGAATCGACCAAAGAGTATACCGTAATCATATTTTTGCAAGGTTTTCGGATAGTGTCAGTAGTCAATAAGCCCAATAAAAATTGGCGGAATCCCGGGTATCAAAACAAAACCCCGCCAACTTACGCTCAGAACGTATGTAGATATGTAGAAATATATACATATATACTACCGCTCAAATGTATTTGGCCACCTACTAAAATATATTTTGTAAAAGTGTGATGAAACAACTTCATAAATATATTAACTGTTTATTAGCATTTTTTTTGACATAACAGTAATTGTATTTGGCGGTGATATACAAACAAATGAAACCTAATAAATGTTTTTTTTAATGTATTGTTTTTTTATAAAAAATTCTTTTGAGCGGTAGTGTATGTATGATCAAAACACTACATTATAATATACTAGCTAGTGTCCGTGACTTCGTCTGCGCAGGACACTTATATCTTAGACAATTTACATAAATCGTAGCCTATGTATTATTGTAATGTATGAATTATTTTATTATAAAGTTTTAAAAAAATCCATTGAGTAGTTTTTACGTGAAAGCGTAGCAAACATACATCCACGCGATATAACATAGAAGACATAAGATGAGCGTGTATGAAAGAAAGTCGAGGTTCGTAGCGAGATGAAAACTATAATCTTTACCTACCACCATGGGAAAGAGAGGGAATATATGTAAAAATGCGTAATTTTCAAGGAAAGTAGTATGAAAATACACCGGGCACGCTAGCATCTTATGAATTGTAGTGCATAACTTTCTTGGGTTGTTTTTCCCGCGATTCTTCTGAGCAGTTTTGATGCATCCCAATATTTCTATGTCAGCCGCATGCGCCCGCCGCTGACGCGCCATGATATATTAGCTTTCGCGCGCTATAAATCGTTGGATATTGTGATTATTTTCCATATTTTATACTGAAGACTCTAAAAGCTTTCGTTTGATAAAGAACGCGATGATATAATAATACAATTATTTAATTTGTAATTGTGGTACAAATAAATAGACTACTTTTGTTTAATCATTCATTACTATGCACTACATTATTACGTACTGTAATTTACGTAGTGTAAATATTTGATTTTACAATCTCAATTTCTTGATTGTTGAAGTTAACCAAAATAAAATTTACGTAAAACCAGCTACAACTTTTGTTTACAAGTTGAATTGAATCAAATGTTTCTAACGAATTTTGAAGTCTTGATAGAGTGATTGTCTTATTTATTTTTTGAAGTCTTGATAAAGTGATTGTCTTATTTATTTTTTTTAGTCTTGATAAAGTGATTGTCTTATTTATTTTTTGAAGTCTTGATAAAGTGATTGTCTTATTTATTTTTTGAAGTCTTGATAAAGTGATTGTCTTATTTATTTTTTGAAGTCTTGATAAAGTGATTGTCTTATTTATTTTTTGAAGTCTTGATAAAGTGATTGTCTTATTTATTTTTTGAAGTCTTGATAAAGTGATTGTCTTATTATTTTTTGAAGTCTTGATAAAGTGATTGTCTCATTTATTTTTTGAAGTCTTGATAAAGTGATTGTCTTATTTATTTTTTGAAGTCTTGATAAAGTGATTGTCTTATTTATTTTTTGAAGTCTTGATAAAGTGATTGTCTTATTTATTTTTTGAAGTCTTGATAAAGTGATTGTCTTATTTATTTTTTGAAGTCTTGATAAAGTGATTGTCTTATTTATTTTTTGAAGTCTTAATAAACTGATTGTCTTATTTATTTTTTACTAGCGATCCGCCCCGTCTTCGCACGGGTGCAATCCTGATACTAAATACACTACAGAAAAACTGTGAACGTTGTACTTATATAATCGTTTGCAATGTACGCCGAAAAAATGCAATTATTTACGATATCACATATGGAGAAACACTGTTATTTTTGAGGTTTCTAACCTCAAAAATAACAATTTTTCTCCACTATTTAATGGATGTTATTATACATATAAACCTTTCTTAAGAATCCCTTTATCTATTAAAAAAACCGCATCAAAATCTTTGCGTAGTTTTTTAAAAGTTGCGTATGACAGACAGACGGCGGACAGCGATTTGTTTTATTTTATACTATGTAGTGATACTACGAAGTGATACTATATAGTGATTCATAAGTAGTTATGAGTCAGAAATTTTTTCAATTGTGTAATCATCAAATCTTGTAATTTTAATTATTTATTTCTAACGATACGGTGTTTATTTAATTCCTTAATTTAGTCGATCGAGTATCTTTTATATTTTTCTCTCCCTCCATTTTCATTAAAATTAAAGAAAATTGTAAAACATTAGTATTTACTTACAGCTGTTTTTTAATGTCCTTTGGTATCTACCAAACATCTACCATTTTTTATTACCGCATTATCTGAAGGTTAACTAGTAGAAAATGCTTAAGGCATTATAGTCCACCTATATACTCCAATATATGTACACAAAGTTTAAGTTAATGTTTTAATAAATAAAGTATTAAATAACTGTAATGTAACACAAAGTTATTCCAAAAGTAATTTCTTAACGTTCACTTCACAACGAGTTCTCTTTTTATTGTAGCACAGTGAAAAACACAGCTTAGAAAAAATAATTACCAAATAACCTCTAGGAATAACTATTTAAATGTAATTAATAGTAAAAAATTTTAGACAACAACTGTATCCGACCATTAATTGCTGAATAGAAATACAAAATGTTAACCCTTAAAAACAACCACTCCACCAATCTCGGCAAGTTCTCGAAATTGGAGGAACTCTGAAATACGGCATCCGCCTGAGCCGAAGTTAGACAAAGCGAAGTTACCGTGGAAAAAACGGGAGCTACAAAGAGCCGGTGTACCCGTCTCCCAGCTCGTGCGATGTCTATCTCATATGTATGGAAATAGAGGCTAAGCAGGGCTAGGCGGTGTCTATATTGGACAGTACTTCCAATAAAATATGACATTTAAATACTGTAACGATAGCTTTCTACGTTACACGGAGACGTAAATGTATCGATTTACGCCATTAATGAAAGTCGAGGAAGCTAGGAAATACTTTCCTAATCTTCTTTTAATATATAAACTACTAGCTGACCCGCGCCCACTTCGTTGGCATAATATTAATAATCCCCGAAGCGAGCACGAAAGCGAACTGAATTAAACCCGAAGCCATCTCGCGCCGTCCGCTGATGATGATGATGATGATGATGATGATGACACTCAACAATAATGTGGCTTTCTATTGGGAAAGAATTTTTAAAATCGATGATGATGATGATGATGATGATGACACTCCGCAATAATGTGGCTTTCTATTGGTGAAAGAATTTTTAAAATCGGTTCAGTAGATCCGAGATTACCCCTTACAATTTACAAACACACAAACTTTACTTCTTTATAATTCTAATATATATAAATCTCATGTCACAATGTTTGTGCTCAATGAACTCCTAACTACTTAACGATTATAATAAAATTCGCACACCATGTGCAGTTCGATCCAACTTGAGAGATAGGATAGTTTAAATCTCAAATTATCATCATCATCATCATCATCATCATCAATTTTAAAAATTCTTTCACCAATAGAAAGCCACATTATTGCGGAGTGTTCATCATCATCATCATCATCATCATCATCAGCGGACGGCGCGCGATGGCTTCGGGTTTAATTCAGTTCGCTTTCGTGCTCGCTTCGGGGATTATTAATATTATGCCCGACGAAGTGGCGCGGGTCAGCTAGTATTAGTATAGATATGTATTATTGTAAAGTTTAATTAGTAGGGACAAACGAACGTGTATGAAAGTTAGTCGAAGATGCTTAGGAAGTTTGGTTGGATCGTAGCAAGTTGAAAACTGTGATCTTTGCCTACCCTCATGGGAAAGAGCGGGGAATATATGTAAAATATACGTAATTTACAAGGAAAGTAGTATGAGAACACACCAAGCACGCTGGTATCTTATGAATTTTAGATCAAAAATTTCTTAGGTTGTTTTTCCCGCGATCTTCTGAGCAATTTTGATGCATCCCATGTTTCCATGTCAGCCGTATGCACCCGCCGCTGACGCGCCATGATATATTAGTAATAAAGTGAGCATTATTTGTCATCTGCTGAAGCGACACTTTCAGCAGATGACAAATAATGCTCACTTAGCTTTCATTTAAGGTAAGATAGTATGTTCATATTACGTTACCATGTTTTTCTTTTATGTAAAAAGAGGCAAACGAGCAAGACGGGTCACCTGATGGTAAGTGATTCACCGCCGCCCACGTCACCAGCGACGCCAGTGCGTTGCCTACCCTTCAGGTAAGAACATGCTCTTTTCTTGAATAACCCAATGTCGCAACGAGTTCCAGATATTTACTGTGCGTGGCAGAAAACGCATTGTAGTGGAACGCCTACCATCCAGATGGTGCGGATGATAGTTCCGGCGAGACGATCGGTTGCGAAAATCAGCGGCTACTATTAAATTGAACAACTCCTCGGAACACTCCCCATTGTAGACTCTGTAAAGTATGCATTGGGAAGATAGATCCCTACGCAGTGCCAAAGGATCTAGCCGATCGGCAAGTTCAGGATCGTCGACAATCCGAGATGCCCTACGTTGGCTTCGGTCAAATGGAGATAGCTGATAACCCGGAGCCCCGGCTCAAAGATGGCAACAATACTCCATGTGAGGCCGCACCTGTGCCTTATTGGATATGCATTCCACAGTATAAGAGCGAGGAACGAAAAGGATAAAGAATATTCCTTTCCCCTAACATTATTTTGACTTAAGTGTGAAAAAGCCCTTACCCGACACAGCTTATACATAAATATACGTCAGGTGCGCTCAAACCCGAGACGTTACGAATTTATTTTTCTCCAAGATATTGCGCTGAAGAGATTTGTGGGAACACACACCCCCTCCCTCCCCATTCCAATTTATTTACGCTCACTCGTTTTCTATATAAAAGTTTACGGCTTATGTAAAAGTTGCGTGATATATCGCTGAAATTCTGACGCTAACTTACGGACGTTAAGTTTTCGGAGATACTTGTTAAGTGATAAGATGTACGTGATTTTTCTAAGTGTATGCCATTTTGTTCGTATATTCGAGTGAATGAAAATTATATTTCGTCGGCTTGGAAGAAGACTGTCGTAACTCAAAAAAATGCATTGTTATGTTTTCGCAATGAAACAATTTCAATTTGTCTATAATAATAATAAATGTCTATATAATAATAAAGCCACCTGTAAATAATATGGTTTCTAATTATTTAATGAGATCGAGATCTGAGTACATTTTATCCAATAAAATGTTTACAGGCTTTCCCTGAAAGTTTGTGTCTTTTGAGTTGTGACAGTCTTCTTCCAAGCCGACGATTTCACCGAACAGGAAGGGCGTTATTACAGACAACAATAAAAACTTAATTAACATTGTTATTTTGATAGTTTTGTCTAAAACCATAGTTTTATTTCATACTGGTAACAACCAAAGATAAGACAAAGAGTAATCATTGTCTATGATTATTCATCTTAATAAATAAAGCACTTAAAAAAATAATATGACATAAAAATGTGTTATTGTTTTGTTATTAATGAAAGTATTGACTTTAAATAAATTACAAATATATTAGACGATGTTTTATTTTTAATTTTGATATTATCGTCAGATGGCGTGATTGATTCAGTTAATTCATAAACAAGACTTGGTATTCGTGAGAGGTGTGACTTTATTTGTTTTAAGTCTTTCCCACTGTAATATTTGTGTTTCTACTTCAAAAAAATAATAATAATCACCACATTGATGAAGCTATATTATATTATTTATATTAACAACAGTACAAAATTGAAATAGAAAAATATTTATTGGGTAACTTAATTTACATAACAGTATCTACATAACTGACTAACAGTAATAACAGTATATACAACTGTCGGTTTAGCTGCTTCGCAATTACAATTAACATTATAGCATCTATAAAATTGACTACAAAAAACTTACAAAACAGTATCTGAACTGTCAGTTTAGCTATATCGCACAATACAGGTAGGTATCAAAAAAGTATTTTGACCTCCCGACAAAAAACAAAACATGTACATTTTCTATGCGATTCGCAGATAATCTGTAACCCCCGCGAACTATAGTGTAAGTTGCTAATTCGTGACAATATTTAAAGACACTGTACGCAGTGATGTCACTGCTTATTTTACGATTCAAACCGGTCTAAAGCAATTGAAACACTGCTGTTTTGTGGTGTAAATAAGAGAGAGAGATATCCAGCTGACGTGTGTTAAGTGAAATCTCACTCCGGTAAAAATTACGTACACACATAATATAAGCATTAAAATGTGGGCTTAAAAAATATTAACAAAATTAAATTCTGTCTAAATCCCAATTAATTGCTCATGAAACCCACGACCCTTATGCTGTGACAAATAAAGTTATAACTCGGTCAACATCACGCAGAGACACACGCGAGCGCCAAAATTATGCACTCTGTTCTACATAGGTACCTAGCTATTTTAATAAAAACTTGTCTCCACAGGTACGGCACGTAATACATTAGCCGTAATCTTCTTACATCGTCTCAATTTCGAGGCCTACCCCCCCTCCCCCTGCCCTAGGGATTACCGTCGCACGCGAGGCCCCCACGCGAAAACTCCGATAGTTGAAGCCTACTAAAGGATGCCAGCTCTATGTAGGTAGAGGTAGATATATGATTATTTAGGCTACTAACGACACAGACATAACAGACATAAACAATAGATTGTACAGAAAAACAATGTAAAATTGTTGTTCGTTTTTCTCTTGTACTGTACTTATTTAACTTTTGACGACACGTTTGGCGCAACGTGTCGCTGGATCAATAGACATTTTGTATGACCTACAAAAAATTGTTCCGTTCTGAGTGTTCGTGCACGTGAGGTTCACGGTCCGGGGATAAATATCCAAGTGTGAGGTGACGTTCTTTATTTTAAAATCCAAATGTGAGGAGACGTTCTTTATTTTAAAATCCAAGTGCGAGGAGTTCTTTATTTAAAAAAATTGACAACTGCCAGTCCTCAATGATATTGTATACAAGTATATATTTATTTATTTATTGCATGACACATTCATAATATTAGATGGTAATTATAACATATTTTAGTCACATGTGACAGCCTACAAGGGCATTGCAATGTTTGCATTATCCTACTACTATTATAAAGGCGAAAGTTTGTAAGTATGGATGTATGGATGTTTGTTACTCTTTCACGCAAAAACTACTGAATGGATTTGAATGAAACTTTACCACAATATAGCTTATACATCAGAATAACACATAGACTACAATTTTTGAGGTTTCTAATGTGAGGTCGTAAAACACAACCTGAAGTCCACGCGAACGAAGTCGCGGGCAAAAGCTATTGTCAAATAAAAGTAATACATACAATATTAAACATCCACGCATATAAACAATGTAATACAATACTTGCCAGATCTTCATTCAATTATACTTATGATTTGTATTTAAAAAATTCGTCCATAGAGTAAAATGTTCTCTGCAAGAGCTAGAGGCGCAATTCCTTTTCAAATGCGTTATATGGGAGAAACTTTATGTGTTCTGGTAATTTAATAAAATATCTTAATACTCATTGCATAACAATTTCTTTGGAAGCATGCGGTTTTGGCTGTTAGATCTAGAACAAGCCTATGTAGATGTCAAGTGTTTCTCGCATAATATTCTTTTGCCTCTACAAATGAAGTGTAATTATTTTTCACGTGCTTTCCTACTTCGAGAATGTATAGGAATACAACAGTTAAAATTTTCAATTCATGAAAGTGAATGAAAGCACACCATGTGCAGGAAATATCTAGAGTCGATCCAGATAAAGTCCTAATGCAGCGCTTCTGTGCTATTAAAACTTTCGACATATCGACACAGTTAATGATGACGATATGAAGTAGATATAGCACTTCCATCGCATCCTCTCATCTCATCATATCTATTGTCAAATTATTGTTCGATATATATAGATTATTTTAAGCGTAAAATAGCGACGTTTCCATTATTCTTTATAGATTGCCAAAACTCCTCTTTATATAATCACATCACAAGACAAGAGAACTACTCCATCAATAATTTATCTTCATTTGCAATATCAGATTTTTTATGACTCTGAAAACAATAGTGTTCAAGTATTTAAATACATCGATCAGTGACGTAACAATCAAAGAATTTCATACAAAATCTATAGGCACTTTCCATTATGTCATCTATTAGTGGTGCCAGCGCCTCTATTGCTTATATACTAGGGATATTATTCTATATTTGAATTTTAATTCTACTACCAACATAACGCGAAAAGGGAAAATGTTAATATAGAATGCCTGGACTACATATTCAGTGCTCCCGATAATTTATCTGTAACAAACTAATCTCGTAACATATTGTATAAGACGAATCAAACAAAATAAGAAGGTGTAAATAGTAACGAATTGAAGAAGCAAAAAATCTGATATATATTGTTTTGGTTACACTACAATAGTTTTCTTATCCCAACTAATATTATAAATGCGAAAGTAACTCTGTCTGTCTGTCTGTTACACTTTCCCGCTTAATCCTCGCAACCGATTTTGATGAAATTTGGTACAAACAATCTTTAGACCCTAAGACAGAACATACGCTACATTACATTCGAAAAAAAGGGATGAAAGGGTTGAAATAGAGGTTGAAAGTTTGTATGGGATTTTATATTTAAGGACTTGATAAGAAATCATTAAACATTTGTTCTTTTGAAATTTCGACCAGCTAGGGGGTGAAATAAGGGTTGAAAGTTAGTATGCAAGTTCGTCAAATATCACGTCAAACAAAATATTTTTGTACACAACGTGAGGCTGGCCCCTGTAAGAGTCTCTTAGACATAAGGGACCAGGATTGACAAAAACTAATTTCACGCGGGCGAAGTCGCGGGCGGAAGCTAGTAATTAATAATTTCAATTTTATAAATTTGATAATATTAATTTGACATTATTATTTTATACAAAACGAAATGTTACGTTCAACATAATTATATTCTAACTTAGCCATGAAATAGCCACTGAAAACTGGCAAAATCTATATATATAAAAGAAAGTCGTGTTAGTTACACCACTTATAACTCAAGAACGGCAGAACAGATTTGGCTGAAAATTGGTAGGGAGGTAGCTTAGAGCCAGGAGACGGACATAGGATACTTTTTATCCCGTTCGACAGCGTTCCTGTGTGACTTGACATGAAACGTCAGTCACTATAAAACGTGGTATTACAAAAAAGAATCAGACTTGGAATAACAAAACGCAAATGACAGCTATGTAATTGACGTAAAATGACAGCTATGTAATGACGTATGGATGACAATTTGATATTTGTAAGAAATCAATATTAAAACTATTTCTATTAAATAAATAATTAACAAGTGGATTGAAGTGAAGTGAAGTTTAATTAATAATGCCGCGACCAAGACGATCGAATCTTTCCCAACAAAGCCGTTTTCAACAGAAAAGCGGAAAAATCTTTTTTTACATACAGCGATACAACATGACATTTGAGACATTTGACAGGACAACGTCTGTCGGGTCAGCTAGTTTTTAATAAATTACCACCATTAAAACCACATGTGAACGAAAAGAACAAGAAAAAGAATTTAAAATTGTCCTAAATAAAACAATACGAAGTCTTAATTTCAAATAACAATGTCAAAAATGTTAACTGTCGTAAAATTAGTAGTAGTTTTGGAGCGTTGTCGAAAAACACGCGACTCGACGAATTTAAAGAATTCGTCAGCAACTTCGATAACCTAATTTTGTTTCAGTTAATGAAAACAACGTAGTTTTGTTGCCGGGAAATAATACGCCAATTGTGTTAACAGAGATTCAAACAAAATTACGACATCTTAAAATATGGACGAATTATAACCATTTTTTCTTTAGTATAACGATTACTAAAGTACCTACCTTAATATTTATACTAAAGTACTCTTAATCTAAAGAGTAAAGAAATAAAGCAAGTAAGTCAATTAAATGTATTCAAAACACAGACTACTTCAGACATGTAATAATGACGATATTTTTGAAAATATAATCGGATAAAGAACAAATAAAGTACTTGTAACACTGCATCATTCGTTTGATCCACATGTAGAAGGTGAATTAAGAGTGTAGGAGCCTTCGCACCGATAAGAAGATATCTCTATAGACTAAACTCTAGTGCAGTATGTTATCAATTCTTTAAAAATTGATATGATATTATTAATTTTCTCTGCAGAAAATGTTTATTATTAGGTGGTATCTGCTTTATTATGGCATATTATGATGTCTTAGCTTCCAAATAGATTAAATAGACTTTAAATCTTTAACTATATAAAATGTCTGGAGAAAAGGATTATCGCAAAACCGCGCTCTGAATCTATCTAAAGTTCTGATTGAGACGCGGGAAAACTGTCGCAAAGAAATCGATGGGAAGATAGATACAGAATGACGGAGAAAGATAGAGGAACAATTGTTTCTATTAGATGTTGGATTCTCTTGTTAACATAATTCTTTTTCAATATTTTATATTATTTTTCATTGACAACTACATTCTAAACCAAAAATTATTATTGATCGGAAAACATTACAATAAGCAAAAATTCCTATCTTTAAATCTACCAGTAAATTTTTTTTTAAATCTATTACTGGTAGGTGTGAATTACTAAAAGTACCACAATTTGAATACCCTGAGCTCACTTTTGGAATAATTTTGTTATTCTTCGGTTCCCAGCGTAACGTGCTGAATTTCTAAGAGACACTACCACCCTAACGCACGACGAAAAAAAAACATAATTTACTTACATCCAACCTTCCAAGACATTACCATGAGTCTAACAAGACACAATGGCTTGGCGAAATAGCGTTCCACCCGAGGAAATGGCCAGTTTAACTTGACCCACACCCCTCCCGCGGTCACGGGTCTGTTAGATCGAAGTGGTGCAGCCAGTGCGAAATCAGGGGTCTAGCGGACCTGGTTGACGTGCCACCCACTCGCGTCACTCGTTCCCTGTGATTGATGACGTAGGCGGGGCAAATCCAATCATTATCCGTGATGCATAGCCGCTGGTACATCACTATTCTTGATTTCGGCTACGTGTTCCAAATTTGAAAATGTATTTTGAAAGAATTCGGAAATAGAACGTAATGTGTTACCGTTAAATAATCCTCATATTAATAAATGCATTGCAAAGCAAAGATTTATGTTGAGATAAATGCTGAGATAAATCAAAGCATCTTTCTGATATTTCTCTTACACTACTAATATTTGATTGTTTTACTTTTGATTAATATAAAAAAAATATCTATATTTCGTTATTTAAAAAATATGTATGTATATAATGAGAATATCTCCAATTTGTTTAATACACCTGAAACTACAGTCATATATTTTAACGGAAAAATCATAGATATACAAAATTAGTTATTGAATTTCTTCTATTTATTTTATTTAGATCTTACCACAAAGTTAGATATAGAAAATGGAACAGAATTTTCGAAATAACATTATATCTCCTAAAAATCTACTTACTTATCTTCTGAACTTAACAGGTTTAATGATGAAAAATAATATTTTAGTTTACGAAAATTACATTTCTTTTTATAACATAAACAAGTAAGGTCAGCATCAAAATTTGTAAATAGATAGGGCACAATAAAAGTAACCATCCTATTACTATATACTATTATAAAGGCGAAAGTTTGTAAGTATGGATGTATGGATGTTTGTTACTCTTTCACGTAAAAACAACTGAATGGATTTGAATGAAATTTTACCACAATATAGCTTATACATCAGAATAACACATAGGCTACAATTTTTGAGGTTTCTAATGTGAGCTCGTAAAAAAAACACATTTTTTGCGCTTACATTGCAAACGGTGACTGAATCCTACAAGATAGATCAAAACAATTTACTACAGTATTGTACAACTTAAAAAGGTCTACAAAAAAGTCCGTGATGGTATATGTTTATCTCTTAGGAATAACCCACAAAAGGAAAAAGATCGTTAAATGTAGTTTATAGGAGCATACTGCAGTAGCTACCTGTAGGCCTATGATTAGGGCTCTGCAGTGCTTAGTTACCGTATTTCTTACTTATTACTAGACTAAACGGGACGAACCTGAAGTCCACGCGAACGAAGTCGCGGGCAAAAGCTAGTACTCCATAAAATGAACAGAGATATTTTCAATGTGGCATAAAGCACTGACAGTGTCAAATATATTCGCAGAACACATAATTAACCATTTTTTTTTTCGCGAATTAATGTTAACATGATTTTTGCTATCTACTTGATATTCTTGCACTGTACAAAAAATTATCATAGAACCTTCGCAGCCTTACCTGCAAACCAATTTATCACTCACTAAAAACATAACAAAACTCAAGGTCACATTACAATTGTCAATTCTTAGTAATTACTTGTTATTATTACAAATTATTACTAACGCTGCACTCTCAATGGTATTCGACAGAAGACTGAATTGTCAAAAGTTACCCAAACTCACCTATCCGCATATTTTATTCGCGAATAAATTGCCTAACCCTTGAATAATTAAAAATATGCGTGAGCTTAAATAATCGCAACGCATTAACCCTTTGGATGCAAATGAAGTGCGGATGTGACTGCGAAGTCGCGGACCGGTCTTTTGTGCCCAGCTTTATTATTTTAGTCGCACACCTTGGGGTTTGAATTTTAGAAACTTGAGTTGGCTGTGATGCGTCGCGGGATTTCTTTGGCTTGAAAAAGTTTGTTGTAACGAGAATGAGATGAATCTGAAGATATTATGTCAAATCTATATTGAAGCTAAAGATATATTGTCAAGTTATTCATACAACATTATATTTTTAGTTTACGATAGTAATGTTAAGGTCAAATGTATTATATAATTATATATTGCAACGTTTAAACAGATATTTCAAATTAGTCAAGACGATTGATAAATTAAATAAATAATTGCAGAAACACTTGGTTTTCATACACAATTTTATTACCAGCTTCAATATGAGATAAAAAGAATTAAGTTATATTGTTATTACATTACATTATTATTGATGTTTTGATAATCAAACTTAGTATTATAAATTTGTTAAAGTTACGATATTAAAATAAACCAATCATCGTTGTTCCATATTAAGAATGAGATTCACAGATTATTAGCAATTTTTAGAGCATAAATCTCTTATTGGTTAACAAAAACCTATGAGTACAACTGTTAAAATACTTTGAATATAAGTCTACTTATTTTCATAGAACACCAATAGTCAAATGCCTTTATTTGTTAACCCCACATCACACAAACACAAAACATAATTTGCGTCGATTTAAAAGCGAATATCAAACAAAAACCGAAATACTTATCAGTAATTTAACGACATCACAAAATTACAGTGAGAGACATTGGCGCGAACGGAAACTCTTTGAAAGCAGTGCACCTGCATCTAGCAAAGGGGACATTTCAATTTGAATAGAGAACGCGGAACGGCTTAAGACGTTCCGAATTTGAGTCTGAATAAAAACACCACACACAAAAATGAATACCTATACAAAAACTCTCTTTTTGAGCGCCGTCGGTTAATTAAATTCAAATATCGAATGAACACTCGTACCTACCTACTAACTAACATGTACATTTGTCTTGCGTGGGTGCTACCCACGCTTCGCGACTGATGAAATAGGTAGTTGATTTACAAATGAACATAAATAACGTTTATACTATTAAGAGTTATGACTTCATTAAACATAAACACAATATTTTATCAATAATAAATCATAGAGTACCGTTCTCCGAGTTGAATTAAGAATTCAATATTTCTTCTATTCGATGGCCTAATCTTATTGAACAAATTTATTTATTTATTAAGAGATAACAAACAGTTACAATATGTACACTATAATTATAAGGTTACATATTAGATTTTAGAAATATAATATACACGTAACACTCTAACAATATACTAAGTATATATATATATGCATATATATAATATAGTATAGTATACTATATAAACATTAGACAAGTCTAGGTATATATTTTTTTGGTTTTGATTTGTTGTTGCAAAAATACACATAAATTCGACATACCACAAGATTTTCAACTTTTGACCGACTATCAAGGACTGTTTAATATTTATTGATTAAATTGATCAAAACAATCTGTAAAGTTTATATTATATAACGACGGATATAACTTCACTTGAAATAAATGTGTTCACTTCAACATTAAGATGTTTATTTTGAATGATATGAAGCTAAAACATTTCCTATCTGTTGATAGGAACAAATTATAAAAGTTAAAATATTACAAGTGACTGCTGAATCGTTATTTCGTTTCGATTTAAAAACTAATAAAATGTAAACGACGCACCGTGCTCGGTAAAATAGAATATTTTTACCATAAAAACATAGATACTGCGACACCTGAGCCCATTAAGAATTTTATTGACACAGAACATGAAAAGGAATCGTACACATTTGTCGCTTATCAATAAAATCATTAGCATATTCGAGGCAATGTTGACACAGCTTTCCATAACATCCAACCCCAATGATTACGGACAGTATTCTCACAGAATATCTTAGCATCCGAAGATTTTTCTCACGAATTTCGAATTCGTGAATACATTAGAGCGATTATTAAAAAAAGCCTTTATTATCTGTGCGTCTAGCTGGCCGAGGCGCGAGTTCGTTTGAATAAAAAGTAAAAGGGTTATTCTTCCAAGTGTCAGAATCGCTCTTCCGCATTCAGAAAAATGGTGGTTCATTTGAATATCGAACATTTTGAATGCCGGAACGCATGTGATCTATTTTGCATGTCTCTTGTGCATCTCGAGACAGCCGTCGAATTTTGTCCTTAGAGAATATTTTAACTTTTCACACAGCGGCACAAAGGGAAGTTTTGTGAGTACATTATTGATTTTCGTTGTGGATGCGTGCAATGGCTTTGTATGCGTAATGAGATCAAATATTTGGGTCCGGGTTGTCATATTTGGAACTTTATTGAGTGTTAATATATTCCAATCATTGTGATCCGGTGATATACGGCCAAGCCTGGCTGTAAACATTTATTCTGCAAAGTTATAATTAAAATATTTATCGTCTAAAGTTATAGGTGAAATACTGTAATGTAAAACAAAGTATTCGGAATTTAAAATATATTAATTTAATTTTATGTATGTAGATGTTTTTATTCTATTGATTGTTTTACCATCATATCAATCATAAATCAACAAAAACAAACGTTATTGGCGTCAAAACAAATATAAGATTAATAGAACAAAAACCTTGATCTGAGTCTGTAACCACCGCTAGAAAGGCAGTGTACGTTACAAAATTATGACTTAAGATGTCTTAAGAAAGTTAAGAAGTCACGGTATTAAGTAATTTCACTGCCACAGTTACCAAACCAGAACACAGCATTGCACTGCTGTTTTATGGGAGAAACAAGACGGATAAACCTGCCACTGTTTCCTTTTATATATCTCATCTTGAACTCTTGAATTCACAATCTGATGTCATTTTACGAGTAATTCAGTAATTTCTCATTCGAATTATGAATTACTTTATTCTATTCATATATTTATATAGTCTATATATTAATAGATAGATGTTTTATTTTCATAGTATTCTTAATTTACCCAATGGTAGGCAAAGCTCTAGTCCATACAACCTTTTCGTATGTTTATTTTATCAATCATAGGACATTATATTCATTTGCTCTTTAGTGATTTTGATACTACCAAATCATATTTTTACCAAACTTTTAATTTTCTGTATCAAATATTACGATACAAAAAAAAATTGACTACTTATTACATTTACAGCTAGCTGGCATTTATATTATGTTAACATCCGATTCGTCGATCATTTGACAATTTTTGATTGCATCTTAATGTCATTTAACTCCAAATGTTTTAAGTTTAGGCTTTCAGATCTAAGGGAAGCATTTCCTAATATGTAACTTTATATCTCCTCCAAAATACTATTTCGCAAGCTGATACAGCCTATCTGCGAATACCATTTTAATATTCGACTTGTCTCGTAAATAAGCTTTTTGTTTTTTCCTATGTTTGATTTGGAAACCCGTCCCAATCACTCCGTCAACCATATCATAAAAATTCATGTTCTGACAAATTTAATTCATTTCAATGAAATATTACAATATCGTGTTAATGTTTAGAAAGAAAGAGTGAAAATTTTGCTACTACCTTTTGTTCTTCTTAAGTATGCACTTCCAACGCAGTGCCAGAAACATTTATGTTGAATAAAGTATTACTTGATTTTGACTTTGATCATTTCGGTTACGAAGGCTGGATTAACATCTTTATTTCAATTAACCTAATGTTAGTTGAAATAAAGATATTAAATAAGATGCTAACTTAATCTGAGAGGAACTATGATGAAACGCTGTCTAGTGTTCGAAAGCTACATTTATTCTTATCAAACTTTGAAAAGAAATAAAGCAAAGGAAATTATAAATCACATCCATATAAGATCCACATAACATCGCCAATGATATAAATAAAATTTTAACAACAACAAAACACAAGATTAATCATACAAGCAATAATATTACAATGATAATAGCATACGCATTGATCCTTTAATGATCGGTACACACTGAATAAAAATAAACAATTGTTGTTTTATTCAGTTAGCAGATAATAAAACTGGGTTTGAATAAATTAATCCTTTTGTGAATCGAACTTGGACGTTCGATTTTTGAATCGATATCCGAACTCGACGGATGAATATTTTATAATTAATTACATCCGTTGTTCCATTTTTGTATTTGAATGTATTATTTATGTTACGAAGTTAGTCAACTGACTTTGGTTATTGTATTTGATGTAGTACTTGCAAATTTTAATGGAGTCCATATTCATTCATATAAATTGTATTGTATAATGTCATAATCATTGTGAAATATCAGCACTACTAAATGTTATATTTGAGTTTATTGACAAGCTTTTATTGACGTGTTTGTCAATACACACAACAATTATCATCCAAATAAAGAAGATAAAAATTAAAACTTACTTATGGTAGGAACAGGGAAACAGACTTGTACGTCTTTCGGAATCATTCATTAAAGAATTAAAATAAAATTTAAAATCAAAAAAGTATATTATTCTAAATATCTATTAGCATTATATATATAACGTGTCCCAAAATTTAACGATAAGCAACCACCAGAGAGTGAACCTTTAAATGTGGCAAGTATTTTTTTGTGGCTAGTTTCCGTAAAGTTTTATACCATTTTTGAATCTTGGTTAGTTGCGTCAACTTTTTAAATAGCTTTCCATAGTAGTGTCTATACAAATTTTATACACCACGATGCGTGAATGTGAACTGAAAGTAAAAATCTTTGAAAATTTTTTGATAAATTTTTGTGTAAAAACTATCCGTATTCAGGTATTTTTAAGGGGTTTGGTGGATAGCAATGCTATTTATTAGGTTGCCAATACAAAAAAATATATGTGAAATATTTGAGAAATTGTAGTGATGGTAGTTGAAAATACTACAAGGGCTGTAGTAGAAGAGTGTAGATTTTCGAATTTTTTTTTATTTTATAATTTAAAAAAAATGAGATTTTTTTCTTCTATTTTTTCTTGAGTAGCCATATCTATCATTGCTATCATAGCTATAATTAGGATAGATTTTATTCCGATTTTAATTCATAATAGCCTCTATTATGAATTCATTTCTTGGGCCATTGTTAAAAATTATGTATATAGGAGTTTAGCAGTATATTATTAATGATTTATTATTCTTATAAATAATTTAAAATTAGGAAATGTAACTATATAATAAATTATTTTTTATAGATTATGCAATCAGATATAATAAGTGGGATTTCTCTATCTCATCCTCTCTTCTATTTCATCCTCAAAGCAACGGAGACCTTATTAGTGTGTTCCGGTGTTTAAGGTACAGTTATGGTACATGAAGACCTGGTACCATCACTCTGCATCTTATATCATTTTTTCCGTGGGAGAGCCATGCTTCGGCACGAATTGGGCCGGCTCGACCGGAGTGATACCACGGCCTCACAGAAAACCGGCGTAAAATAGCGCTTGCGCTGTGTTTCGCCGAGTGAGTGAGGGTACCGGAGGCCCAACCCCCCTTATTCCCCTCTATTCCCCTTATTCCCCCTATTCCCTTTTAAAAGGCCGGCAACGCATCCGTGACTCCTCTGGTGTTGCGGGTGTCCATGGGCAACGGTTATCGCTTACCATCAAGTGATCCGTTTGCTCGTTTGCTGCCCTATGCTATAAAAAAAAAAAATATTATTTTATAGATTTGGGACGTCCAATTAAACTACGGGGAAGAAGGTTTAGCAAAGTTTGTAATTCTTATGCGAGTTGTACATTTACTGGAAATGTCAGTGTAACATTTACAGTAGGCGACTGTAATAATTTAACATCGAGCTGTTGTCTTATTAAAAAAAAACTGTCAAATATAATTTGTTCCCTTATTAAACAACATAAATCGCTGCCCGGTTGGAACACTCTGGTTTTATTCAGCTCGATTTAAGAGTGAGTTCCATAGGGATAGAATTAACAGACGTAATAGAGGCAATTATGAATTCCCTCACGACTTAAGTCAGATCATTGTGATTTTTTTTTAATTTTCCAAGCAATGTGTTTTTATGTAAATATAGGAATTCTCGAAGCTCTGGACAGATTGCAGCGGCGCGCATAATCGGCGATGTAGAGGCAACCAACACCCTCGAGCCTCTACAACTTCGGCGTGATATCGCCTCTCTTAGCGCCTTCTATCGGATGTTTCATGGGGAATGCTCTGAAGAACTCTTTAGCCTTATCCCTCCCTCTCCTTTCCTTTAAAGAAACACACGTAAGGGTCTTCGGAGCCATCCGTACACTACGTCCCCCATTCCACACCGCACTAAGAAATTCCAAGATTCCTTCTTCTGCCGTACTTCCCGCACTTTGAATTCTCTGCCTGCGTATGTGTTTCCTACATCCTACAACATGGGTTCCTTCAAAAGAGGCGTGAAAAGGCATCTTTTGGGCCGGCAGGGATAGGGCAGGTAGGAGAGTGGAGTAAAGTCACTATCCTATCTGTCATCTCATTTGGGCTTCTTTCACCGCTTAACATCAGGCGGGAGGAGGTCATCTGCCGCGCCTAGCATATAAAAAAAAAGGAATAAGCATGTTTCTTTTCCTTTCCTTTACATGATCGATCCTCTTTAGCTTCAGACCTTACATCATTTCGTTAACTTACGTTATAAATTCGTTAAAGTTACATAGTAGTGTTAATTCCACAACTAGAAACCATTTTAATTAGACAAACCTACATCACTCAAGTCTCCCAAAATATAACAGAACAGAAAAAATAACAATAACAGCAATGTCGCACACAAAAAGGAATCACTCCACATCCGCGCCGCATCACATCCGCGCGCCATTTGCATACATTAAGAGACAAAGGTGCGCCGCCATAATTTTTATATTTAATTTTTTACAGTTACAAGTACCATGCTTTTGTCTATTGTCGTGCAGTATAAAATATTCAAATTCGGAACAGAGTTTTGTTCGAAACAAAAAAAATAATACTCACCTTTGCTCCCGGTGCCTCGAGCGCATTTGTTTTCGCTGTCATTGTGATGTAATCTCAAAGTGGCTCGTAATTAGGATGAATTTTGTATAAAGGAAGGAAAGGCATAAGCGAATTAAAAACATGTGCTTTCACATGTCTTATTTTACCTTACATTTTAGGAAAACAATAAAGGAGAGAATAGAAAGAGTAAATGATAACAAAGAACGTATGAAACGTGAACCTTTGGTAGAATGCGTCGTCAACTTGTAATAAGGAATGAGAATCGAAATAAAACAGACCGTGAACAGTAACGAACATGTCACAGAAAAACTATAAAATAAAGGAATCGTACACATTACTATGAAATAAATAAAATTCGAAAAAGTAGGAAAAAAAGGATATAATGATACAAGCACATATTTCCCAGGAATAGTATGCAAGATTTAGATGGCAATAAGGAATTAAATTGTAAATAAAATAAATAATCCCAATTTTATTGAGGATCTTCTTGACATAATCGGGTAAGAAAATAAGTTATTATATAATAAAACATAATATCATATACGTATTACACATCGTTTGTACGAATTGAACGCAATGACGAATTACATACTTACTTATCAGACTGCTGGAATCGGTTCCAATTAGCTAGGATGATGATGATGATGAAGTGATGATAACTGATAAGCCCTAAATTGAATACAAGTTGTGAATACAAATCCTGCACCTAACTGATAAAATCTGCATATAAAAATCATACTTAAGTTATGATATGACTGTCAAGACTATTAATTATGTATCTACAATTGCCAATTCAAAGTTGTTATTTTGACATGCACTTTATATCCCTTGCCGTCTCAATACGAAGTATTACAAAATATAGGGGGTAAATAAATCTATGATGAGATTTGTCTTATTCGGAATCGTAAATAAAAGAATTAATTAGATACTTTTATAATTAAAACCCTTAATATGAATAAATATAGTCAGTCGCAGACACATTTCCATAGAGAAATAAACAAATATGGCGGCCATTGTCAGGGCCCGTCCACACCGGTCCGGGGCGAATTGCGAACAAACACGAGTGCTCGTGACTAATCGCCGAATCACAATAAGATGATAATCTTCCGACACCTTTGCATCATTTGCATAATGTTCGCAACGTGAGAGCGAGAACCAGTTTTTTTAACCGTCAATATCCGAATGCGAATGGGTTATATTTAATATTCGCCATTCGCGCAACTGCTGCGACGAAACAATCGACGAGTCTATGGGAATCTATAGTGACAGTTAACTTGACAAAATAGTGGAACTCTTTCTCCAGGGCAACTTTTGTTACATATATATTAATTCATAAAATTTATAAATCATAGGTTCTTAACTATGACATCTTTTTAAATTTAAACGCCATAGGAAATATATATATTTGCATTACTTTTTAACCCTAAAGTGCAAGTTTTGATACCAATTAAATTTCGGAATTAGAGAATATTTTTAACAAAAAAAAACGAATTAGGATATTATACTCTAATAAAAATCTCAAAATTACCTGTTGTTGTTTAACGTCTGAATTTTGTACATTATTTATTATAACTTTATGACAACTAATTTTCTTCTAAAATCTACTGATGTGTGTGTGAAAATTTCACAAATTTTCACCTCTTGGTTATTAAATAAATAAGGAAAACATTACTATGGAATAAGCCATATTCTTTGAACTCTTAATACAAAACCGCAATTACATACTTTTTACATACCCCAAATATTTGATGAATTGTATCTAATTTCATTAACTCATGAAACCCGTTATTGGTTTTCATCTAAACTGGAAATGAAAAGTTTCATTTCTAAACTTAACCTCAAATCCCATTCATTAGAAAGATGGCGACAAACTGTGAGAAGGCGGTGGCAGTAGCCAGCTAGTAAGCAAGGCAAAGGAATTCAATAATTACTAAAGCAAGGAAATAAATGTTCAGGGGTAGACGATATGGTAGGAATTTAGAAATTTCAGATCTCTCCAGCTCGTCTCGATAACCCTATCCTGTTAATCTGTTTGTTTTGTTTATTTCATCAGAATGAACAGTAAATATCATCGAGTGTCTTATCACCCTTTAGTTGTATCATCTAAAGTAGGTAGCTAAAAGTTATGTAGAAATATTATGTTGGTACTAATCCAAACTTCCTGCTAATTCACTAGACGTGTACATTACCACACTATATTCTGTTAATGGCGAAGTGATAGTAATTTAAAAATCAGTTTTTTAGTACAGAAACGTTTATATATATATATAAATTAATGTAACGCGCGCCTAATTGTGAATGTTATTTTCACTCTGCGATGGTGTCTGTGCAACAAACACTCATTTCTTATTATAAACTAGCGGACCCGACAGACTTCGTCCTGTCAAAAAGATTTGTAAACTGGCAGTTATTTGTTCCTACTTGAAATGACATATGATGACATAAAATTTGTTTGACAGAACTAACGTCACTTTTTTTGTCTTCGATTGTTTTGCCAAAGGTTCAAATTGGCTTTTAAGTATTAATACAAATTGTTTGTATATGGGAGTATAGAAAGATGTTGATTTTACACTTTATCAAGATTTTTTTAAATTTTCTCTACGTACAAACCTTCTCTGGACTACTACGAATAATTCGAGACTAAAATTAGCCAAATTGGTCCAGGCGTTGTTGAGTTATGCGCTTACCAACACATTTTGCGATTCATTTCGAGTTTATATATAAGATGGGTATGATGATAAACCTTTCATTCGCTTGCATGGTAAATATCAATATCTTTTTTCATGAGAATGTTCCTGGATTCTAGTGTTCAAGCCAGAATGTCAGTCCCCACGCATCTTATCCGCTTACCTTAAAGCGAGCACGACTACACGTACCTGACTGGGAACATGTGCCAGAAAATCAATACAAACCGTGTCGCGGACACGTGATTCGAACGAAAAACTACTGCCCGCGCCTCCGCGGCCCCCACGGATTTTTCTTCGCCCCCACACGCCTGCTTAGGGGAACGAGGGAACGCAAAAAGATGCCCGCTTTTTTCCTCGTGTGTTTTTGTTAACTGTACTCGGTACACGCTAATATGGACTTAAAGTTATCGTCTTTAAGTTTAAATTTAGAGCTTCGGTTTGAATTGATATGTGAACGATTGTCAAAGCTTAACTGCAATCTAAACTCAACCTTATAGCAATTACTCAAGGGATGATTTTAGTTTACTGTTTCCCGGAAAATGCTTCAGTAAACGTGGTATATGTGTTTCGTTCTTTGCAACAAAATTAGGGACCGTGCGGGCGTCCGCTTGAATGGGTAATGACTTCTTATGATTTTGATGTCATGTTGCGTTTAGTTGCGTTCTGTTATTTGCCTGGAGGGTCGGAGGATTCGGTATTCAAACGGCATTCGTAATTCGAATTTCAGCGCGATTTCGTCACGATCTGCGTTGGCTTGTATCTCTTTGATGCTAGAGGTCGTTGAACCTTCTTTTCCGTTCCAAAGATATGCCTATCGTTTAGATAAATTTGTTAAACATCAATCATTCGAATATATAATTTTCCTTTGTTCTATTACATGACAGTTGTAATGACATGGTTATCGTATACGATAAATATATAGATTGCTATCGGACTTTTAAAACTAACCACTACGTACGGCTTTACCCGCATAATAGGTACTGCAGTTGTTGGGGCTGTGCCCCGGTTATCTCAGGAGAGTTAGGCATATTTCCCTATATTTATTATATATTTTAAAGAAAGTAAAAATTTTCACAGACACATTTGACGACAACATTTATTCAAAGACAAAGACAGTATTTCAAAAATGACAAACCGAAGAAATGGGAGAAAAAAGTTCTCAACATCCTCTACACCCAAAGGAATACTAACACCAAAAAACACGTACACAATTACCTATATACAACACATTCACTTTTGTATGCTAACACAAATAGAGAGTAGGCATACTCGCATAGCATCTCCCGTACTTCTATGTCAGTACCTATGTCTAAAAAAGGAAACGAAACAATAACTCAGTTTTCTGTTATAAGTAGGTACTCGTAAACAAAACAATTATACTTAAGCAAAATTAAAAATTTAAATGCACATAAAATAAAGATAAGACATTGTGTAGTGTAGGTATGACAGGTATGTGTAGGTATGTAGGTATCTGTAGGGTGGGTATGACAGTATTCCCCGTAATCCGATGACATAATATATAACAAAAAAATTTAAAAGGTCAACCTACTTGGCACTTTAACGACGCGACCTGAACGTGTCGCCTTCTGAGGTCTGACTTCAAGTGAACCCGCCGGATCTGCAGTTGTTGGTTTCACTTCAAAGGATGTCTTACCTGTCTGCAATTGTGACTTGGACTCTGCGGCCTCTAGTAAATATAAGCGCTGAAAAGGACGGACTCTATACCCAACGGACGTTCTTAATTTGGCTGTTCTGCTGACCCCGTCTTTTCCTTGGTATACCTCCTCCACGACCCCAAGAGGCCATTTAACCCTCTTGTCCTCCGTCTCAACTAGAACACGTCTCCTACTTTTATGTCTCCTTTCTTCTCCTTTCCCCTTTGGACTAGTGTTGTAAGATACTCTGAACGAAACCGTTGTCTAAAATCTTCTCTCAGTTTCTGTAAATAACGATGTCGCTTTTTTAAACTCTTACCATCTAGTTGATCAAGGTCACTCACGTCATTGGACTGCAGCGGCTGTAAGAAGTGTGCTGGTGTTAAGGGCTCAAGGGTGCACGTGGTGTTATCTTCAAGGTAAGTCAACGGACGTCCATTTATCGTGGCTTCGCAGTCGCACAGGATGGTTTCCAGCTCTACGTATGTGACTGAGGCTCGCCCAAGAATTCTTTTAAGTAAATCCTTTACTATCCGTACCAGCCTCTCCAAAAACCACCCCACCACGCCGCTGTTGGGGCGTTGAACTTCCATGTAATAGACTGTATGGTGGAAAAGCGTTTTATCTCGTCCCAGTCCAGTGCTGACAACAAGTTCTTCGTGCCAACGAAGTTTGTGCCGTTGTCACTGATTAAGATTTTTATTCTGCCTCTGCGTGCTATAAAACGACGCAAAGTCATTATAAATGCTTCTGTGGATAGGGACTGCGTTAATTCACAATGTACTGCCCGATATACGGCACATGTGTACAGTACTATCCAGCATTTACTCCCTCCACGTAAATACAGTGGTCCCATCAAATCGACGCCGGCAACTTCAAAAGCTGCAGAGCACTCTGTGCGTTCGACAGGAAGGGGCGCCGCAGGCGGACACACCGGTTTAGCTCTGTAACGCATGCAAATATTACATTTTGCGATGACAGACTTTACCAAATTTCTCGCACCTATAACCCAATACTTGGTGCGCAAGTCAGCCAACACAGTGCCGAGGCCCGCGTGCTGCAGCTGCGCGTGTCGCTGCTCCACCAGACGCCGTACTAGTGGACTCGTTGCAGGCACGACAGCAGGAACCTTCGTGCTCTCTGGAAAATTGGTAAGTAGAAGTTTTGTTTTTATTTTTATCAGGCCATCTTTATCATAATAATGTGTTAGGCCTTGTATCTTCCTTTCTATATATTCTATATTCTCCGCTTGTAATATCCTAATTAATCTTTTCTCACTTTCTTTATACTCCTCGTAGCTTAGTTCTCCTTTTAGTTTATTTTTAGATCTTGTATTGTGCACGAATCTTAACATCCAGGCTACCATACGAATAATTTTCGTATATTTTGAAAAATACAAAAATTGACTGATGATACCTTCAGCGGGACTGGTATTTGCGTTACATAGCACCTTCTTTCTCAGCTCACGATCCACTTGCGCTTCATCCACGATAAGCGGCGAGCTTGGCCAATTTTCCGGCTTCCACGTTAGCCACGTGGGGCCCTCTATCCAGCGGGATGAAACTAAGTGGGCCGCGTTGCAACCACGAGAAGCCATATCAGCCCAGTTTGAGGTGCCTGGAATATGAAACCAATTATTGACATCGGTATTTATACGAATCTCTTTTACACGATTGCCTATATACGTGTTCCATGGTAACTCTCTCTTGATCCAGCACAACGCTACCCCAGAATCAGTCCAGCAGCGTTCCTCGCATTTTAGATTCAGATCTTTCCTAACTGATGATAATAATCGAGAACCTATTAAGGCGGCAAGTAACTCTAACCGAGGAATAGTAAGTTTTTCTGGAGGAGCTATTCTCGACTTTGCCGAAATTAATCGTAATGAAACCTTACCCTTACTCTCCGCTCGCAAGTACACGCACGCCGCATAACCGTGGCCGCTGGCATCACAAAACATATGTAACTGTAATGTGCATTCATCCAGAACGGCATCAGTTAGTCGACGAGGTATTTTACATGACCTTAAGCCAGGTAAGGATTCATACCAGATTATAAATTTGGTTCTTAAGTCACTAGGCAGTTCTACGTCCCAGTCTAGCTTGCGGCGCCATGCTTCTTGAAGGATTAATTTGGGTACTAACGTTACAGCTGAAGAAAACCCAATCGGATCGTAAATTCGTTGGGCTAAAGACAACAAGCTTCTCTTGGTAATCTTACCTATTTCACATGGCGGTGGTATTTCATCTATATGACAACTCAACCGGTCTTCTGCTGTATGCCAATCTAGACCTAGCACCGAGACGATTTCATTTTTGGGCTTACCAGGTATAGGAGATATTACCCACTGAGTAAGGTTGAATTTTGCTTTACCCATCACTTCTACAGCATCGGCATGAAATTTTTGCGCAGCTTCCACGGTGTCCAGGCTAACTACACAGTTATCTACGTAGAAAGAGTTAGCTAGGAGCGTTGCAGTCTCACGCAAGCCACCTGTCACCTGATTCAAATGATGTTGAATCGTAGCCGAGAGTAGGAAGGGACTACAAGTTAAGCCAAATACCACTCTACAGTGACGGTAAGTTGTCAATTCGCCTTGTTTGTTCCACCATAGAAATCTTAACATATCTCTATCCTCTGGTAAGACTGATATCTGTAAGAAAGCTTTCGTGATGTCAGCCGTAACGCCAATAACCCCTCTACGAAAACCGTTCAATAATTTAGGGATTTGATCGAGCAGATTGACACCTTTGCTTAAACATAGGTTTAATGACTTGCCATTTTCATCTTTGGCCGAGGCATTAAATACTGGTCTTATTCGAGTCGTGAGACTTTTTTCCCTAATTACCGGATGGTGTGACAGATAGTGTGACGAGTCTTGATGTGTGTGAGGGTTCGGTACTGCTTCGATTATACCTAAGGTAAGCCATTCATCAAAAACTTTGTTATAGCCTTCATATAAACCGTTGCACTTTATTTTTTTTGTTACAGATTCAAGTCTACGAAAGGCTAAATTGTAGTTATTCAGTAATTCGTCATGACATACCTTCCATGGTAGCTTTACTTCGAAACGTCCCTCTTTGTTGACGCTCACACTTTCTTCAAATGCTGCCAACACCTCTTCTTCAGACTGCTGCTTGGTCTTGGTTTCGACTGGATCCCTGATCCCTAATGTTTCCAAAGACCAAAAATTTGATATATCTGAAGAGGAAAACAAAGCAATGTTAGTGGTTATTTGAGAGCATGTGTTTGGTGGACTATTTATTTTGCCTTGAAGAGTCCAACCAAGCTTTGTTTTAACCGCAACCAAAGATTCTTTTAATTTGACCATTTCACCTGTCAAAACTAACCCTGAAAAATCGGCACCTATCAGAAGACCTATGTCATCGGATTCATTGTTGTCTGATAGTGTAATATTATGGTTAGTTAGTAATGGAGTAAGGTCAGTGGAAGTGTATTTTGGAATGTCGCGACAGATACATTTTTGTCCGAGGACAGTTAGTGGAAAGCTAAAGTTTCTATTTAAATCCATTACCTTAATTCTATACAGGTTACGTAAACTGGCATTCAATTGAACTCCACCGAATAAAGCGTGAGTTATTGTTTCATTACCTGAAGGCGGAATATTTAGTTTACGCGCGACGTCTTCCCGTAAGTAGGAGCGCTGGGCCCCATTATCAAACATTGCTCGGATTGTGACTTGCTTTTCACCGTTGCAAACAATCACGGACACCGTTTGCAGTAAGGTAGTGCATGTGTTTCTTTTCGGCGCTGCAGAAAAGTTCGCTACTGTACTCTGGGGAGAATCTTCATTTCATTGGACAAAATACCACTGAATGGCGCTGGCCGCATACTATACACTTCGTATTTGCTCTGCATATTTTGACATGATGTCCTGGTCTTAGGCATAGAACACACGCTTTCTTTTTTCTAAGATGATCCCGACGTTCTTCTACGCTCATTTTATTGACTTTATAGCATTCTATGCTACAGTGGCTATCTTTGGCGCACCATATACATGCCCAGGTCTTCTTAGGTGTACCGGTAAGTAGGCAACTAGCCGTCGGCTCTTGAGATGTTGATGCCTCACAGTCATCTGAAAAGGTTTTCTTTGCTAGTGAGACTCTCTGTTCGCTTTCTACTTCTTTCCTGAGAAATGTTAGTAGCTCCGAAAGTTCGGTTGTAGTGTTGGTGCTATCTTTTTTAGTTCTTTCCCATATCTGTAGCATAGCCTGTGGTATTGCGGACTCTATCATAGGTAAAAGAAATGCTGCAAATTTGTCTTTTGCTACGCCTAAAGTCTCCAAAGCTCTCAATTGTGCACTAAGCTTGTCATACAGTGTGGTGATGTTGCTGTGTTCACGTCTATTAACCATTGCTAATAATTCTCTAACGTAAACTTGAATTAAAAGTTCCTCACGCGCGTATCTTGCTTTCAATTGACGTAAACACTCGGTATAACTTGTTGGCGTGAAACTTTCTACTAAATACTTCGGTTCAGAACCCTCTTTCATTGCTTGGAGTAGGTATTGGTATTTATCTGTCAGGTCTATTGTTGCGTCAGCATCAATTTTTGAGAATTGCCCCCAAAAGGCCAGCCAGTTTTTCAAATCTCCATCAAAGGTAATGAACTGCAGTTTAGGTAGTTTGAAATTACGTCTACCATCTTGTATTGATTTGTTATTAGTGTAGCATAGCTTGTACTCACTGTACTTCGAGTCCAATGTGATGAATTGTGCTTGATACTCGAAAGCCGTTTCTAGTTCGTTTTCCAAGTCTTTTTCATCTCCATCGCGCATGCCTTTCCTTATTTCTATGTCTAGGTCTTTAAGGTTTTCTTTCAGTTCCTCGACCTTTTTGAATTGTGTGGCCGTTGTTGTTGCTGTGGCCCTGTCCTCTAACATTTTTTCTAGTGACTTACAATTTTTCGAGAACAGGGTTCTGATTATTTTTCTTTCTTTTTTCAGTCCGATGAGATCCTTTGAATGTCCGGTCGCCAGTTGTTGGGGCTGTGCCCCGGTTATCTCAGGAGAGTTAGGCATATTTCCCTATATTTATTATATATTTTAAAGAAAGTAAAAATTTTCACAGACACATTTGACGACAACATTTATTCAAAGACAATGACAGTATTTCAAAAATGACAAAACCGAGAAACGGGAGAAAAAAGTTCTCAACAGCAGTACCCTACGCAGAGGCTCGGGAAATAAACCGCGAAATTCTATAAAAGCTGAACGATTTATTTATACCTGTGATATATAAAAAACTAAATAACATGCGACATAAGATGAAGAGTAATTTTATAACCTACGTTACAGCAATACACACGCGGACATTTTGCGACAGAAATAACTAAGAGAGAAGCAGGCGAACATGATGTCCTTTAAAAATTTTAGACACAACTTTAAATATAATTGGTAAAATAATCCTATTTCTCATTTGTAATATGGAGACTGACAATAATTTTTTTATTAATTTTCCCATACTGGGAAGGCAAAGGGTACGGTACCCATACAGCCAATTCTTTACTTAAGAAGACTAGAAATAACTGCACAGTTAATTTTTTTTCGTGTTAGATAGGAGGCGAGCGAAAGGATCATAAGGACAGTATGCGATTATCGCAGCTCATAGACACTCGCAACCGAAAAAGTTACAAATGCGTTACCGGCCCTTTAAGTATGCCCTTTTAAGCAGAACGTTCAATGTTATTTAGTAATTCCATTAATATTATGCTTTCCCAGTGGAATTTCTGTCTCATATCTGCATAAACCATTACCCCTTGCATTACCCCCTGAACCCACTATCTAGCTAGAAGATACTCCTTGCAAGATAATAATGGCGTTACATGCCATCATGGTATAATTACGGAGACTCACAGAGAAACGCCGATGTTTCGACTAGATAGGATAGGACTAGATAGATATTTGATATAGCGTATATTGATGACCTCCGCAGTCGAGTGGTTTCAAGGTGCTGCTATTTCTGAGGTGTCGGGTTGAAGTCCCGGTGGGGACTGATGTTTGAGTGATAAATGCATTTGTACCCTAGTCATCGTTGCTAATATATATTTTTGCATCTCTCATTTTTGCCTTTGCTGAATTTTATTTTATTATATAATAAAAATTAAATTTAATTATTGATAAATAGAATTCAAGCCAGTCTTACATCCATGAAAATTTCTAAATTCCCATCCGCTGCAGTAAATAAAAAAATATATATTGTCTTCTATCGCGGATGATTTTACTGCTCAAATGTTTAAGGTTCAAAATAGTATGCGCGTACATTTTTATTCGTTTCATGTATCCAATGTTCAATTACTCCTATGCATAATTTTTTGACATATCGAATTACTTTATGTCCTTACTTCCCCATGCCTCCAAACCATTCTTAATAAAAAAACATTCTTTTTAAATTCATTCATTTATTTGCGTAAACATGGTATACAAGCTGTCTTATGGTTATATTATTGATCAAACATGTTTAGCTAATCTCATAGCATGCAAATGTTTTACTATTACATAGATGTGTTTAGGTTCAAAAATTCTTGGGCGCTATAAATATTAAATTTACATAATTTTCCTAATACATAGACGTGTTTAGATTTAGAAATTCTTGGACGCTATAAAAATTAAATTTACACAGCCATTTATATAATTCCTTTTTAAACGATCTGATATTATAGTTTTTTATGTCTTTTGGGATTTTATTATAAATTCTAATACACATATTTAGAACACTTTTACTATATTTTGCTAATCTCGGAAAATCATCCAAGATAAGCCTACCTGTCTCGACAATTTCTAGGAAATTTATCACATGCAGTTTTAAAAAGATACTCCTGTCTTTTCACAAACACACACACTTTATAAATATATAATGATGGTAGCGGTCCATTTGAATCCTATTATCTGTTTTTATTAAATTTTCCCGCAATAAAATATATTTTACTTTGAAAAGAATTACTTTATGCCCTTTCCCGCATCTCAAACTATCCCTATGTTAACTTTCATAATAATTAACTTAGTACATTATTCCATACAAACAAACATTCAAACCTTCCCTTTTATAATATAAGTATATATTTCTTTTGAGATAAGAGAAAAAGGTTTTTCACATGTTTTTCACACTTAATCCACAAATTTTAAAATGACAATTTAAGCAGTAATGAATTGGGTAGACGACATTTTTTTAAATTCAATATATAATAAGGGTACTCTTTTAAGTGAGAAATATTGTAGAACCAACAGTACACCTGCACCTGTTACTTTTGAAGATACATCGATATGTTTGCGGCGCTGTCGCGGGTCGCTCAAAAACGCTCCATACTAAAAACACTGCAATTGTGACGTCATAACTATTTGTATGAGCGTATAAACAAATTTTAAAATAACTTTGTTATTTGTACGTTTATAGGTATACTTTCTATATAAAAAACATGTTACATTTAATGTGAGAATGTTAGAAATGTGTTCGTTTCATTAGAATTACGTAAATAATAATTGTTCAGTTTTTAGAAATCTAAAAACAATTTAAATGAATAATTAAACTGAAATTTCTATATTGACATACTTTCATGAGATATAAATTGCTCAAATCAGATAATTATAGTATAAAAACGGCCATAATCATTTGTAGTCGTCTACCCTATTATAGTTAAAGTATCAACAATATAAAAGTTTTGTTTTGAAATCTAAGCATAAACGCTGAATAGCCTATAGTCCCTTGTAGGTATACTGGTTGTCCATCTTGCAACCAATTACATCCAAGAACAGAGCAATAAAGTTCTAGAGATGCAACAATAACAATAAGTTACGCTATCGCTCGGATCGCTTATCAGCGCGCCTCTTGGTTGCTCGTTACGAGTAGGGTTGTCAGCATTAAACAAGATATTTTCAAATTGTACAATCGTTATTTATTTTATTGTTTGTATTATGTTTTATTGCCAAGATTATATTTCGTTATTGCTTACTTTAAACACCCACGCATTTGTCCAATAATTTTCTACTCTCTTTTTCGTATCAGTCAGTTTTATTTATTTAAATCCCACATATTTTTAAAAAGAAAGCTGACTTGTGTAATATATAAAAAACTTTCGGCTGTTGTATAAGAACTGTGGCAGGCGAGCACCTGATAGAGTGGGCGCCACGATAAGCTATAACTCATGAACAGCACTTATGGTGCTCGAAACAGTGTCGATTTTCGTACCGCAAATGTAACGCTCCACATAGCGTTTACATTACAAGAAGTATTAGTAGCTTTAATAATAGTCATAAATCACTTGCTCATTATTTATTAACAACTCCATCAGATACCAAAGTAAAGAAAGAAAAATCGTTTTATTGCTCAATAACATACATATAATATACATGCACATTATTTAGTTAATATTTAGGTACATTTGATCCATTTTTTTTATTATGATATTTTTGTACACGTAGTCATCGTGGGTCAGCCCTATGAAGCCTACGTCAGAACACTGTCAAGATAGCCGTGTACGGACGATTCTATTAGAATTTGTCATCTGAAACCAGCATCGTGTTATTCACTTTACCGAGTTAATTTATAATTAAATTACGTGTCGACACGCTCTATGACATATTACAAAACGTCTGCTGTTATATTTACGAGCGTTGATTGTAAATTTAATATTATGATAGCTTGTGGCAAAGAAGATTGCAACGATTTCCGGCAATAGCAGTAGGCTTAATACCTAACTCTGTTGCTATCACATTTCGATTGAAAGTGACAGATAGAGTTACATTGCTGCTTTATAAAGATAATTGTTTAATCGAAACTTAATAATAATAAAGAAGAAGACTGCAACCATTTCTGTTTAATATTATACATTTAAAGACACTTATTAACGTCAAATCAACAATAATACTTAAAAATAAGACAACACAAAAGTTACTTATCAAAAAATGTATAAGACTAGACCTGTTCGGAACTTAGGACAGCCTTACAAGAGACATTTCCTTTGCCATTTACAATATCATAATACAAACATATTTGTGCATATACAAATTTTAATACAAAAAACTCTTAATTAACGTTGGAAGTAATAATGTATGAGTTATCGCTTTTTTATTTTTGCAATCTTCATACAACTGCAAAGAAATTCAAAAGTATGTAAAGTCAAGCAAGCCCTAATTTGCTTAGTCCCCGCACTTCATGTATCGTAAGCGATCAGGAGGCCTATTTTTGAATTACGAATGTAACTTCGAAATCACCGATGTGACTAATAATCACCCATTTTCAATATTTCTTATTTTTGAATATCACTGATGTGACTACCTTAGTCACAGGTGTGTGAATCCGTGACATCAAAGTCACCGCTGACTATTTAGTCAGCGGTGATTTCGAAGTCGCATTCGTAATTCAAAAATAGGTCTCCTGGATTTATCGCTGGTACCGAAAATCTGCTGGACGTCTCCTGGTCTTGCGTGTACGTCAGAAGGAGTGTTGGAGTCGCACTTTCGTAGTCGCGATTCCCATGACGTTCTCCATGTTAGCAACTTCAGTACTTGCCGAGTTGTGTAGACCCTTTGATAAATATTTTTGGGGGCTCACGCTAAATCGTTGCCTACTGTACTTTAGTTTTTAGTTGTATTTGTGTCAGCTTAAATCTACGCAATTCTGGTCTGCTATATTGTATAAGAAAAATGTATCTATAATAGATTGTATTCTGTTTTGTGTCTCTATCGATAAAGGGGACTTGTATAGCTGCCATGAGCTTACATTCGTTTGCAAATGATGTCGACAACGTAAATTTTTGTATGAAAACTTTGTACAGCGCCCCTTTTTTTTTTTTTTCTTTTTTTGTTTCCCTGAGGAAAATGCATTAAATTGCATACCCCGGCTGTGGCGAGCCGGCGGTTATGTGGGGCTCTCCTCCCCAGAAGGGGGAGGCCTACCCACTAAAAACCTCAGGGATGGCCTTCCTCAGGCATGTAGGGAGCCCCGGGAACAGCAAGCCACCTCCGGGAACCCCCAGCCTCTGCTCCCCTGCCTAGAGGGGAGCCCTCCTCAGGGGAGGCTACACTACCTCCCCGGTCTCCTCCACCGACGACGCCCCCCGGCCACGGAAGGGGCGTGGTCCATCCCGGGTCGCCGTAGCAGTCGCGACTTCCTCGCGCCCGCCGGAGCCCGGCGCCGCCTTCTTCGAGCGGGATCGGCCATCTCCCGACCCCGCTCGGCGGCCTCCTTCTGGAGCATCACTGCTTCACAGAAGGAGGCCACAGCCCTCCAACCTCCCTCGTCCGCCAGCATTGCCGCAATCAATGCTGGCGGAGACAGATCTCGCCCGATCTCTGCGACCAAGACTCGGCGCTCGGAGGCCCACGCGGGGCACTCCGCCAGCGTGTGCTGGGCCGAGTCGAGGTCGGATGCGCAGTGGTGACAATGTGTCGATCCCTCCCGTCCTATTCGACACAGATACTCACCGAAGCAGCCGTGCCCGGTGAGTATCTGAGTCAATCGGTAGGTGACCTCCTCCTTCCCGTGGAGCCAAGCTTCGAGGTGCGGGAGTACGGCACCGACGGCCCGCTGGCGCGCGCAGATCCGTAATTCGAGCTGCGCACGCCAGGCCGCCACAATCCGTCGGTGCCACTCCCGCTTAGGCACTTCGTGCGCGGTTCCAGGGCGCTCCCCCCATCGCCCTCCCGGCCGACACGCCGCGACGCATACGTCGCCGCGTACATGTCGGCCAGGATGTCGAATGGGGGGGAGCGTCCCAGAACCGTCGCCGCCTCGTACGAGATTGTACGGTAGCCTCGCACGATCCGTATGGCCATTATCCGCTGCAGGCTCCGTAGCAGAGCTCTGCAGCGGGGGGACATCGCGCAGTCTTGCGACCACACGGGAGCCCCATACATGGCCACGGATCGCACGACGCCCTCGTACAGGCTTGTACAGCGCCCCTAGCGGAATGTAATTGTATTATTCTTTTCATATTAAACAGACATGACTTCTGTACTTTATTATACGTCAAATGACTATAAAACGATTTCAAAAATATAAAGACACATTAAAAGAATGAGATTTATTGTCAAATTTAAAAATGTAGTAATTGAAATACTCTGATGAATAAAGAAAATATTAATTTATCCTAATATTTATCTATTATTATCTTTTTCTGATTCGTTAAATAACATATTAACTGGTTAAAATGTTCTTAGGTCTATGTTCATACAGAACACTTTTATCAGCTCATCGAATGTCCTGGATGCCTCCGGCTGGTTTTAGTTGAGCAGACTTGAAGCGGAACAGGAGAGACTGTAGCACAAGCTACAAGCGGCGAGAGGTTTGTATTATTCTATTACTGTAAACAGTCGTTGTAATGAATTACACGCAATTTTGAATTAGTTTTATAAACAATTTATATTAATAAATTAACTACAGCCCAAAATGTTTTAACGCTGCATCCCGTTCGCTTCGTTTACTTGTTGCATATTCAATTGGACGACACAGTTGGTGCTGCGGAGATTATTTTTAAAACTAACATAACATATGTTAGTTTTCATACGAAAATGAATGTTGTTATCTTTATGGTAAAACATATCCTGATGGTAAATGAAGATAAGACTTAAGGAATAAGCTAATTGTACGATTCATTCATCCTCTTGCCCATTTCCCATTATCTGGGGTCGGCGCAGTAGATCTTTTTCTTCCATTCCTCTCTATCAGCCGTCATTTCCATGCTTACTCCTTTCATTCTTATATCATTCTTCACACAATCGATCCATCTTTTATTCGGCCTTCCTCTGCCCGTGTATCCCTCCACTTTCATATTCAACATTCGTTTTGTGACATGACTCATCCCTCCGCATCACATGTCCAAACCATGCTTATCTACTTCCTCTCACTTTTTCTACCACTGGCGTTACTTTCAGGCTTCCTCTTATGTACTCATTCCTTATCTTATCCATCCTTGTCACATCACACTTAATAACGGAGAAACTGATTCAAATGATCACCTATTTCTTGAATATATCACCACCTAAAATAGCATAATAACTATTAAAATATTAGTAGAAGTAGGGGAAAGAAAAGGATTTGTGTGTAATAATTCACAATTTATTTATATGTTTTTCGTCTTTCGCGGACACCTGACATCGAAGGCGGTATAAAATTCGCTAGTTATTAAATTGTTGTTATGACAACAAACTAAAGTTACATAGCGGTACAGCCAACGCTATTTTTTTTTTTATTTATTTTGAAATAACAAACAGTTATACAATGTACTTATATAAAAAATGTAAACATTACAACAGGTTCTTATTGTATAACCAGCTCCGTTATCCACAGATAGATTACAAAAGACTGATACAGATCATAGTTCTAGCAATGATGACAATACACTCCAAGCATACAATCAGTAGATGTACAGGTGTAATAATGAACAAATTTTTAGTGTAGGTATTTAAAAAGTACATACAAGCAATACATGAAAAATATTACAAAAGTTAATTTTATTTTACTTTGTTTTCATTTACATCACACAATATTGTGGACGCATCTGATCTAAATTTATTTCTAGTCAGTATAAAAAAGTCTAGATCATATAGACAATCATTATAGAATTTCATCAATCTATAGATAGGGGCACGTTCACCAGCATTCGATCTTACGAAATCAAGGGAAAATAATTTATGGGGATAATTATTACGGATACGAAGGGAACTGCTGGGGATTTTGTACCTTATATACTGTGTTAGAGTATTTCAATCAAATTTATTACTGAGAACATCATATAAAAAAGTTACATCGAATATTTGTCTGCGCTTGGTAAGTGTGGAACAATTAAACTTACTCAGAAGAAACTCATAAGATCTCCGAGAATGATATATTTTGAAGTTAAGAGACCGAAGGAATTTGCGCTGTACATTTTCAATTTGGTGATTATATTTATTATTAACAACCAAAATTAACAATAAACCTTTTATCATTTGTACCACCACCGAAACCTCGCCTGCGTCCAATATCTTGCACATTGAAGAATGCACCGTCGTTACTGAAAGTTTGTTAGTAAATTTATTTGACACTTTGTAATCTTAAATTGGCTCACGTAAAATCTATTGATGACATTTTTTAATCATAACTTTTGATACGCATTTGTACATTACACAACATTTTTTTTTTTGAGTACGCAGCTGTTAGCTATATTCTCAATAGATCTGTTTTTGCTAGTTAAATTAACAGAATAATTATCTGTAGTGTATCGAATCTATACTAATATTATAAAGAAGTAAAGTTTGTGTGTTTGTAAATTGTAAAGGGTAATCTCGGGGTCTACTGAACCGATTTTAAAATTTTTTTCACCATTAGAAAGACACAATGTTGCTGAGTGTCATAGGTTATATTAAAATCCGAAAAATAAAAAGGCTTTTACGTGGTAGTCCGTTTTGCAAAGTAAATGGGTGAAAAAACGGGTAGCGTACGGAGCGCGATGGCTTCGGGTTTAATTCGGTTCGCGTTCGTGCTCGCTTTGGGGATATTAGTATTATGCCCAACGAAGTGGGCACGGGTTAGCTAGTATATTATAAACCACAAAACAGGACATGACTAATGTATTACAGTGTACTTTGCATGGATATAGAATACCGTAGAATAATTTGCAAATAGAAGATTGAAGAGAAAGTTGCAAGAAGAAGGATGGTCTTTTTCTTTATTACAACAAAATACAAATAAGTAGAAAATAATAACACAAAAGTTGGCAATATCGTAGCCACATATTGCTTAATTGAAAATTACACACACACAGTCGCGAGCCGTTGAATAATATTAACAACTAGCTGACCCGTGCCCACTTCGTTGGGCATAATATTAATAATCCCCGAAGCGAGCACCCGAAGCCAACGCGCGCCGTCCGCTGCCCGTTTTTTCTCCAATTCACTTTGCAAAACGGACTACCACGTAAAAGCCTTTTTATTTTTCGGTTTTTTATTTGACCTATGACACTCAGCAATAATATGGCTTTCTATTGGTGAAAGAATTTTTAAAATCGGTTCAGTAGATCCCGAGATTACCCCTTACAATTTAACAAATATACAAACACACAAACTTTACTTCTTTATAATATTAGTATAGATAAATATTTCAGTTGTGTAACAAAGCCACACAGACAACAAGACTATACTAAAATAACACATACAACTAACAAGCAGATCAACAATCCTGCAGAGAGAGCTCTTCGAAAATTCGATTGTATAAAACTACTAGCCTTCTGCCCGCGGCTTCGCCCGCGTGGATTTCGGGATTGAGTCTATAGATGGTCAAGGGTCATATAGCTTTTGCCCACGGCTACATATGCGCGGAAGTCGGTTTATGGCGCGAAGGTTTTATCGCGCTTCCCGTGGGACTATCCGTTTTTCCGAGATAAAAAATACCGCAAAACCTTGCTCAAGAATCACTCTATCTATTGATGAAAACCATGCAGTAGTTTTTGAGCGAAGTCTTTATTGCGCATCCCGTGGGATCTGACAATTTTTCCGGGATAAAAAGTACTCTATTATTTAATCCAGACTTTTATCTTTACGTCTGCAAAATTTCAAAGTAATCGGTTCAGTAGTTACGGCGTGAAAGCGGAACAAACAAACAAACAAACTCACTTTCCGATTTATAATATTAGTAAGGATTTTAGTAAGGATTGATATTACCACAAAATAAATCTACATCTTTAATTTATAATTATTTATAAATATAATAGTTTTGTTATGTTTCGTTTAAGTTTCGTTATGCACCATTCGACAGAGTAGTTCGACCGGCGTTAGTGCTGCACGCGCTATTCACGAAAAGACAGCCTTTATGCAAGTTTCGTCATATTCCACGCAATTTAAAAGAAATATTACTGGCAAATGCCTATTAATATATCAATGAATATTTTAATGATAAAGACTTGTATATATTCAGTTGACATGGATTTCTTAATATATAAAATGCTGTTCGTTAATCTCGCTCAAAATTCGAAAGCGGTTGGAGCAATTTCGCTAATTTTGACGTTGAATTATTTGTGGAAGTTTTAAAAGATGAACATGAAATATGAAAATGCTCGGAATTAAATAAAATTATCAATTTTTAACAACAACACTGGTTCGCTTGAAATAATCTTCATCTTTCTGAATCAATCTATTGTTTTGAGGATTCCCGTTACGAAAAAAAACGGTAAGTATTTTATTTATCGATTGAGGCAGTATAAAATCGGGTCAGCTACTTAATAATATTTTTTTTTTCCTCAGAAGAGGAGGCTGAGAATCCTCACGGATACCACCGCAACGGCAAGACCCGAAAGACTTACCGACTAAACTAAGTCTAAGCCGTTGGTCCTATTAACCCTATAACTTGACGTGACAGGATAATAATAATGTTAATATGACATACTAGCTTTCTGCCCGCGGCTTCGCCCGCGTGGATTTCGGGATTGGGTGTATAGAGGGTTAAGGGTCATAGCTTTTGCCCACGGCTACATATACGCGGAAGTCGGTTTATGGTGCGAAGATTTTATCGCGCTTCCCGTGGGACTATCCGTTTTTCCGAGATAAAAAATGCCGCAAAACTCCTCAAGAATCACTCTATCTATTGATGAAAACCGCATAAAAATCTGTGCAGTAGTTTTTGAGCGAAGCCTTTATTGCGCATCCCGTGGATCTGTCGATTTTTCCGGGATAAAAAGTAGCCTATGTTACTCGGGGAGAATGTAGCTTTCCAAAGGTGAAAGAATTTTTTGAAATCGGTCCAGTAGTTTAAGCGTGAAGAGGTAACAAACAAACAAACAAACAAACAAATAAACAAACAAACAAACAAACACACTTTCGCATTTATAATATTAGTTGGGATTGGGATTTATAAACGTCATTTTTATATATTATTTTATGTATATATCAATTTCTAATATATTTATTAGTTTCATAACAATAATTATGGAAAGTATATAATAATTATTAATCGCATACAATTAAATTTTTTAATTTAACTATGAACATAACACATTTAAATATTTCAAAAAGCAAATACTATAATTTTGTATACATTTAAACATTTTTAAATTGATAGATGCACCCAAATTTAGCAGTCGCTGCTTAGTGTCGCAGACATAGTTCGGCTATTCGGCAGCGTAAAAATGTTAGAACATTGAATACTCTCTATTCCATTCTCAGTGGTCCCAACACACCCAGCTATTTGAGTCCCTATTTTCAATACTTGTGTGCTTCTCATGATAGGTCTCTCCGATCATCATCCAATTTGCTTCTGAGATGTCCGTCTCACCATTCCGAAACAATTCACGCCTCCTTTGTAGTTCAATCCATTCTGCTATGGAATGCTTTGCCTCTTGAAATTAAAAAGTCTACCAGCAGATTGAGTTTCAAAAATAAATTGCGGAAATATATTTATCAGAAGAGTTTATTATGATGTGGCATATTTCTTGGTTTATTATCATTAAATTTTATCTATTTATGATATCGTCATGTATTAGTATATTATTATTAATTACATCTATGTATTAGGATTTAAAATAATTACTTTTATTATTATATATATGTATATATATACATATATGTTTTTCATTTGTGTCATGGGTACATCTACCACTTTTCTTTCTGCACCACCTAAAGGTTGACTGTTAGAAAATGCCATAGGCATTAAGTCCGCCTTTGTACACATTGTACATAAAGTGTTAATAAAATAAAAATAAATAAATAGTTCCCTCAGGCTGTAACAGAAAACCAGCGATTTGCTCATATATGAGGAAATATTGACGCTGAGTTATGGCCTTTTTGTGTTGCTGCAGTATACACACAAAACATACGGCCTACAGGATTGAGATCATGTTAATTGTAAAGTTATATTTAAGTAATGTTGTGTTTAATATTTTTTTTGTATGCTATAATTGTAATATTGTATTTAATTGTTGTTATTGATAAGTTATATCTCTGATTTTTTCTGTCTGTCTGTTCTGTCTTTTACCTATAGTGTCTATCTATCTATCATCTATCTATCTATATATTTTCTTTTATGTTTTTATTTTTTTATCAATGTAGTCAATGGTTGAAGGAAAAGCAGTGAATAGGTAATAAGTATGACTAGTTTTATTGTCAATTTGCATGCCACGCGACTAAATATGAAACAGTATTAATAAACTTTGTAACAAACTCTGTATCACCTGTATTTTAAAAATAAATATTTATTTGATTAGTTTAATTACTTTATGATTATTTTTCCATTTTAAAACAAACACGCCACAAACAAAGCATCCCCTTAGAGCGTAAGTAGGTGTAATTCTTTCCATTTTGTAATCAAGAACAAAGAGTGTTGTGTATTTCAATTAATTATCTATTGTATTTGCACGTGTTAGTGTAAAATTACGCAAATTGATGGCTGCCGTAAGCTGACAATGAGATGCAGGCTGTTTAATTTCTCATTGTTTGAAATAACGTTGTAGCCACAACTTGGTACGGAAAGCAAAATAAATTACATAAATAAATGATTTGTCTAAAAAAAATACGTTGCCCCACCAGGTTTTTACCCTGCGACTCACATGTCACAGATACACCCAAACTGCGTACAAAATATCTGCCACGTGCGGGAATCGAGCCCGCGATCCGTAGTAGCTGATCACTCGACGGTTGCGTCAAACGTGTTAACAATTTATTGATTTCTTAGTGACAATTTTATCAAAAACATACTGTATAGGTCCAAGACTCAAACACAAATCTAGATCAGGTCTAATCTCGTACGCAGATTCAAAAGCACCATCCCTTCCTATAGTCAAACAGTGCTATTATTATCAGTTAGATTAAAGGATAGATATAATTAGCCTTATTACATATTCTTCTGTGAAGCAGTGATGCTCCAGAAGGAGGCCGCCGAGCGGAGTCGGGAGATGACCGATCCCGCTCGAAGAAGGCGGCGCCGGGCTCAGTAGCACAGCTGCGGCGCCGCCGCGGGTCGCCGGCGGGCGCGAGGAAGTCGCGACTGCTACGGCGACCCGGGATGGACCACGCGCCTTCCGTGGCCGGGGGCATCGTCGGTGGAGGAGACCGGGGGAGGTAGTGTAGCCTCCCCTAAGGAGGGCTCCCCTCTAGGCAGGGGAGCAGAGGCTGGGGGTTCCCGGAGGTGGCTTGGTGTTCCGGGGGCTCCCTACATGCCTGAGGAAGGCCATCCCTGAGGTTTTTAGTGGGTAGGCCTCCCCCTTCTGGGGAGGAGAGCCCCATATAACCGCCGGCTCGCCACAGCCGGGGTATGCAATTTAATGCATTTTCCTCAGGGAAACAAAAAAAAAAGCCTTATTACATATATAATGTTAAGACATCAATGTACACTCCAATCCCATGTGGAATGACGAAAAAGGATAGAGTGAGGAATGAATATATCAGGGGGAGTCTAAAAGTAGCTCCTATTATTGAAACATTGAAAGAAAGGAGACTTTCCTGGTAAGATGGAATCATCATGTCACTAGGAAAGTTGTAGGTAGGTAGGTAGGAAAGTAGGACATGAAAGAGGATTGGCGTGTAGGAAAAGGATGAGAGAAGAAAAGGTGGATGGACTGTGTGAATGATGATATCTTGAAGAAGGGAGTGTATCTAAAAAATACGTCTTGAATGGGTGGTAGGGAAAAAAAAAATTACGATTTAATAGAGCTTTCTACAAAGTCATATTTGAATTAATTTATTTTGATTTTGATTTTGTTGAAATAGTGATAGAAAAGAGAGAAAGAAAAAGACATATTGCACCGACCTCAAATAAAATTGGGAACAGGGCAAGAGAAAAAAGAAGGCTTAATGCGAAGTTCCTATCGTAAAAACAACATTTGAAGTTAAAATAATGACTGCTACATATTAAAGAAAATCAAACAATTCAATTGCTATTTAAAAACAGTCTAAGTATTTTTAATTATTAATACCGACCTTCAGATCTGCTGTAGGTATACATATGGGAATATAATTTTAAATTTAATCATAATTTAAATACAGTTCTATGTATTATATAGAAATCTAATGTTATTTTATGAATAATTACTATTATTTATTCTATATGAACATATAATTTTTGGTTAAATTACTTGTTATATTGTACAGTTGCTAAATTTCTTTGGTTGTACTTGAGCAGTTGTCGTGGTGTCCTCCGCGTCACCTGTAAACAACAGATTGTTTAATAAATAATACTTTAAGTGTTAAAGAGTGTTGGTAGCGGTTTGTTCACGGTACTGGTCTATGAACCGGATGATTCTGGAGGCCCTGAGGACCGAGGGACCCAGGGACCCAGGAACCCAGGGACCCAGGGACCGCGGATGTATTTTTCCAATTTCATATGTACATTTGACACTCCGACGCTGAAGGTAAGCATCGTAAGACTACCTGCATACATCTGCGAAGAATTTCAAAGGAGTATGTAGTCAACAAAACCACACTGACCTAGCGTGGTTGACTAAGGCCTAATCACTCTTACATAGGTAGGGTAGGCTCGTGCCCCTAGGTGGGGACGTATAAGGGCTGTGATGATGATGATTCAAGAAACAAGCAACTACGAAAAATATGCAGTAGTTTGTAAACCTATTTAAACAAAAACTTTCATACCTCTTTTTTAACCCTTCAGGATAAAATTTTCATTAATTCTGAATATCGCGTTTATTTATATTTAATAAAAAAAAATCTAACTTCTCATAATATGACGTATTTCATATGATAATTTATATTTCATCCCCTATATTAACTCCTTACGTTTTTCGTATTAAAAATAAATGTGCAATTTCTCATATATCTGAATACCAAATTTAATTTAAATCGGTTCAGTAGCTGTTGAAGATAGACATACAGACAAAACAACTTCCGTATTTATAATATTATTAAGGATTGAATGATTATATTCTATTTTATATTTACTACAAATTTCTAAATAAATACAATTAATATGATTTATTTTTTTGCTGGCCATATAGAGAAGATAGCATCTCGCCACGGTGGCGAGTCTGGACAAAGGGAACCACGACATACAGCCGGGACTAGGCTTTGTACTATTAAAATAACACGTTATTACACCTTGGTCATAGGTGAGGTGTTATTACGGTATTACCAATGACTACCATATAATTATATATGAAAATAAATTGTAATTTTCAGAGAAACGATTAAAACGTTATAAATTTGTTTCTAATAGAAGTTTTACTATTTGGGGGTATTGAGATTTGCGCTCGTGCATGACTTTGTAAAATTATGTCTTACGAACTTTTTGAAATATCTATTGATAATTAAATCATGTTTTTGTATTGTTTTTTATCACAACATTCAATGTTATTTCAGTGGGAATTAGATTAATTAAAAATAACTTTATATTATGTGAAAAATATATAGATTCAAAATATATCAATTCAAAATATTCAGGTTTGATTGAAACATTTTTTTTGTAAAATGTTAAATTATTTTAAATAATATTAGTACGAAACTACCACCCTACAGAAAATATACTAACTGCATCACATTGTGATATTCGACCTTCATAAAAGTAAAAGTTTCTATGGAGAAATGTAGAGCTTTTTATAACCAATTTCTACTCCAGATCTGATTGTTAACAAATGTATAGTACACGTAAAAAATACTCTTTTAAAAAAGGCAATTACGAAGTCAATGATTACTTAAATGTTAATAAAGTTGAGGAGCATTTTTTTTATTGTTACCTGTATTACAATTGTTATTATTTGGAATTGACAATAACTTGTTAAATTATGTTAAAATAAATTAAGAGAAGTAATTACATGTCGTTGCAGATTTGCTGCGAATCTTACGCAGCAAATCTGCAACCCTACAAAAACAATATTATATATTACTATGTGACAAAAGATGACAAGTCACAGGACCCAGTTATTACATTGCCTTCACATCGCCACACAGCCGTGTATACACTGCTATTTTTCGGCAGCACGTGTAAAAGATAGGTACCCAAGTATACCACCTTGGCATAGTCTCCGGTAACTAAGAATTAGAAATTGGGCTCAAATCTTTTCTTCTCATGTCTCTCCCAATTAAGGTTTTAGACATTTATTATGAAATGTGCCCACGACTTCGTATCCGTGGAATGGTAATTTTAGGTAGCATTTTTAGTGACAGAGAGTGTTATAAACGTAAGAGTAGACAAATATAATCTGCTAAGCTATCGGGAGTTACACGTGTTATTGTGAGTCAGCTATAAAAGATAGATAGATATGTATGCTGTCGTGGGATATTTTTGCACACGCGACGGAAGCTTAAGAAATGTAACTTCTCCGATTTTCCCAACATTTCCCTTCACTGCTCTGCTCCTATTGATTGTAGCGTGATGAAAAGTATACTATAACCAGTTCAGGAGTATGAAAAATAATTGTACCAAGTTTCGTTAAAATCCGTTGTGTAGTTTTTGTTTCTATAACGGTTATACAGACAGAAAGACAAAAATTTTAGTGATTGTTTTGGCATCAGTATCGATCCCTAATCACCGCCTAATAGTTATTTTGGAATTATATTTCATGTACAAAATTGACCTCTCTACAGATTTATGATAGATCTAGGGCCACGGAGTGCCCCCGCCAAGTCGAGCGCAAAGCAAACACTGCCGTACCATATTTTACTGGAACCATTTCGCCGCATTTTCAGGCCCCTATTTGAGAACCTCTAGATAAGACCAGAACGCAGAAATTTTCGTCATCCAGTAAGCTATAATCACATATTTAAAATCCAAAATGTCAAGTCTACAGGTCATTTAGTTCCGAAGTTAAGCGAAAGCAAAGTTTCGCATTTATGACACTCTCTCACTCATGATCATCAAAATAGAACTAGTACTTCCCATAACCTCAGAGAGCTGAAATTTGGTACAGAGTTAGGGTTTTATGGCCACATAAAGGGAAAACTATAAAAACTATAGTGTTTTAACAAAAAGAAGTGAAATCCTACCAAAAACATTCTGTAAAAAACTAGCTAAGACTCGATGGCGCTGCTAGTTTATCTTTAAAATGTAATGAAATATAACAAAGTCGTGCCAAGTCTAAGGTTCCTTATTGCGATTTCGTTATTATTATAGTTAATGTTGTGTGACTTGGCCGTTGAAGGGTAACACCACGTTTTTCAAGTGCTAATTTTCCATCGTCGATGGGTAGCGGTTCTGACGACAGATTGGACAACGGCAAAGTCGTCATGTTTATTATAAAATAATACCATAATTATCTCGGCATTACTGGGTGTCAAGGAATTTCTTTTCATATTCATAATACATTTTTTTCTGTTTTTATTTGCTATTCGTTTCTTCACGCTTTTATTGTAAAATTTTATGTTTACTTATCTCAACTTATCATTACAACAATAAGCTAAAAGATAAAATACTATTTTGAAAGTTCAATATAATATTTTTACAATCTCTGAAAATAGTAAGTTCCCATTCATATCTATACTATTGATGTCACAAAATCGCAAGTACATAAAATTAATCTACCTATTCCGAGCACTAATAATAACACATAGGCCACATTTTATAAAGATATACGCTAATATAAGCTACTCGAAATACTACTCCCGCGCAGACGAAATTGCGGACACGAAATAATGTCATATAAGCAAGTTCGTAGTTATTCTGGAGTCCAGTTAAATTTCAAATAACAAACAAAAGTTAAACTTACCTATAGCGAGGTGCATCGACTAAAATCACTTATGTCATTCTTCAGAATATTATTCAGCATAATTATCATATTATTGTATTCTAATTCTTCAGTTACAAACACTTAAAAAACACCAAAAGTTGATCTAACACCTTCTAATACCTAATGCCAAAGAACTAGTACCAAATATCTTCTCACTAACATTCAAAGGCATGAAAATATATCTGATTTATATCACATTAAATATTATCGTTAGAACTACTATCAACTCTTGCGCATGTGACTAAATCGATGTAAGTACGTTAAAAAAAACCACCCCACCGAATTTGAAAACGTCTAAAACGGGGTGGAGCTATTAAACAGTTAGAAAGAGACAGCTGCAGTGACAGAAAATGAAACAAAAAAGACAGAGATGGATGAAACGAATGTGCTCTTGCTGTTGTTCCCTTTTTGTAAGGGGTAATAGGCCTAAATAGTTTAATGGCAACTTACAATTATAGAAAAGATATAATAATAGAAAATAAACTGGTATATTTTTTATTATTTCATAAACTGTAGATATATAGTTGTATATGTCTCAAGGAGTTTTTTATTTGTATTTATTAAATGTTATAAATAATGCACCAACTCGCACCATAAACTCTTTGGGACGATTTGCCGAAAATCAAATATCATCTCTATTGTACAACTGGTCTCATTAAGATTTTTCTCAATTTTAAGCGTTAATTAAGAGTAAAGTTGACAAGTAATGTTTTTCAATGTTTTTTTACTTCTGAAGTTTTAGGATTCCTTGAAATACGTTTTTCATCTATTTGTCTCACGATGTGCCTATATGGTTCTAAGAACGTAGGCACAGGCTGAGTTTAGTCGGCAGGTCACGTGGTCAGAGCGCTCTGGTCGCGTGGAACCTTCGTGACACTTGCCGTTGCGGGGGTATCCTGGGCACGTTTCGCGCTCCTTGTAAGGATTCTCAGCCTCTCTCCTGAGAGAAATAAAAATATATATTTGTCATAACATTTGAACTAATATAACTTTAGTAAGGCGTTTTAAATTTCAAAATACTTACGCGAATTAGTTTTCCATCTTTTAACTAAAAGTTAACATAAATATACAGCGCTCCCGATACTTATGAAATAAAATTTTATAAGACTCCGTACCTTGGTATATTCATGCAGTAGCCATTCTATCACTGGAAGTTTACAAGTAATATAACCTACCTATTATTTACTAAGTTGGTTAAATTATTTGGTTTAATTACTAGGTTGGTATTAGTAAGTAATACCAACCTACTAATTATACATGTTCCCACGGATATCTACTTGTATCAAAATACCAAAACATAATACTAAACAAAAGTTGTCATTTTTCACACTTGTACTGTAATTGGATTTTACGTGTTCCCAATTTCCAATACAGTATATTCTGATAAGAAACCAATTTGACTTCCCGGAGCGTTCCGTCCACTTATACCTTATTAGACTTTACCAAACTACATACATCTTCATGAGTTGCTCAGAAATGAATATAAATGCCTTGGAGCGCTCGGAGTAAGATGTGAAGTGGCAATTTGGTTTGAAATCAGACAGTTTACTTTGTAGTCACGTACCAAAGGTACTACGAATAAGTTTTCTATAGCCTCACTCTAAACGAGACTGGTGGCGCTATCTAGTGACGGTCTTAAAAACTAATTATTCCAAAAAACTCCTTGATCCAAAAATGAAAACAAATATTGATATAAGATTAAATAAATGTAGCATAATAAAATAAAAAAGAAACAGAATTAAATGTTAGAAAATAAAATTAAAACTTCAATTTATTATATCGCTGTTATGAGGAATCGTTGCTAGCTGCGCCATCTATAGTTGAGTAGCAGAACTATACATCGAACTGTTCTACCGACCTAGACTGTGATTGAGCAAGAGGGGAGAACAGTTTTGTTTGTGTGCGTGTAAAAATTCGGCGCCCATATTTGAAATCTTTTTTTATGAATTGAGCGCGTCTTTTGATTTTGTTTTGCCTGTGTTACAAACTGTATTTGGAAATATTATTCATGGATAACTTTATTGTTATTTAATAATTACTGTATTTATTATTATAATGATAGCGTAATAATTGTGGTATAAATACAATTTTATTATTTTGTTTAAAATAAGTAACATTTACTTGCAGTTTATCTAGATATAACAGCACAAAAGGCACTACAAACAAATAATACAATGAGTATATAGCAATATTATTTTTTTTAAGAATTTTGTTTCTTCCATACAACAATTTCTTTGTTTATTCAATAACCACGATGAAAACTTTTTGAAACTTCACTTGAAACTTTGAAACTTGAAACACTATCAATAAACAATAATCTAACTAATAACATAAAATTCCAGTAAATATGTCAAAATAAAGTACGTAATGAATATTCGAATCAATGCCACGTTTCTATACGGTTACAATGACATTTTTCAAAATAAATAGTGCTAAAATGCCCAAAAGTCATATTGTACATGACATGACTCAAAATGCCTTTGGTATAAAATGTTGCCTGATTAATTAAATAAAATTTATTTAATTATGTATATATTATTATATACCTATTAAATTATTTTATTTATTACTTACTAGTAACACTTTGTGAATTTGATACATATAGTGTCAAACATTTTGTCATTACTTATTTATTAAATAACATTGGATTTTATTTAAATAAAGTCCGTTGAACAATTTAGCTTATAGATATAAAATCATTTTCATTTTAAGCTTTATTTTTATACTTTACATTATTTGACAAAATGCCAGTTGGACATTTTGACACTTAGATTAATGTTACAAGAATTTGAAGGTACTAAAATATTTTCTGAAATATTTAGCCAATAAATTATTCTGTGGAAATACATAAAAGCTATCTTCGACATTTTTTATTTTATTTAACTAATCAAATAGTGAGATTGAAGGGTCAAATTAGACTGAATAAGTGAAACAAAATGCATTAATAAATATATTCATTTCATTTAATTAACACCAAAATGTTAAGCTTATATATATACTGAAAACAGAGAAACCTATTATTTTAAAATTAAATATTTTTTGGGTTGAATAAAATTTCTGTGACAGTGACATTTATTTTTAATATTTTTCTCACGGTTAGTTTAATATAGGTGATTTATTATCTATTCTACATTATTAGATTTATTATTGACAACAGTTTAACCCGACCACAAAAATAAGGTCTGCGATAGAGCGAATTATTCCAGCTCGCCTGTAATAAAGAAATCATGCTACTAAAAGTTAGGATTACAAAAACAAGAAAGAACGGATGGAACGCGGATGTTTTTGAAAAATATGGAATAGGCACTGACACGAAGAGATAGAGAGCGAATGAAGTAGTCAGGTCAGGTAATCGTAAACCAAACTGATAGTTGACAATCAGCTGTATATAAATGTAGTCAATCAAATTAAAAAAAATTAAACTATTACTTATTTATACAAGCAAGTATATTTTAAAGAATTAATGATCTTAGCAATTAATTTAAGTTACCCCATTCCTAAGATAACTAAGAAAAACCTATACTGACCTTGTTCTGCCATTAACCAACATTTTAGCGGCACTATCAAAATTTACACCTTCTGAGCCATTTTTATTTCATATGGTCCCCTTCGACATATATGACCTCAATATATAAATTAAAAGTTATAAAACTGATATAAAATACACTTTTAATTAATACTTAAACTAGTCGTATAGCCAATGTTATCATTAAGTACCTATTTTAATGTATTTTCTAGAAGACAGTGCATATTTATGGCCAATAATACAGGTACTTCTAAGAAATCTTGCAGGATCATAACACAAATTGTCAAGTTGATAAGCTACCTGCGATATATCTTACATTGTAGAATCAACATGTCGGTGTGGGCGAAGAGCAAAACACATAATTTCATTGATTACAGTGATACATTTTTACTACCGGCAACCTTTTTGTTTCTCGTGTACAAATTGTCGCCTCGAGCTTCAACGCAAATTATCGAGTTTTTTTATACGTGCTATACAAAACACGTCACCTCTGGCAGGTAAATCAGACAACTGGCGATGCATGAAAAATGACTCTATGGTCTAATTAAAAAAAAATGCAATAACAATAGCGAATTCGAAATTCAAAATGCAACCCTCACTTTATGTCACTGTGATGAAACAAAAGCAATGGAAATTTGACTACTCTTGATTTAGAAACGTTACATTCTGCGTGGAACGGAACGCGAGTTCGAGACAAAGGGAATTTAGTTTTTTAGGCGCGAAAAAAATGGCGACGCGTGCAGTTTTCGATTTTAATCGGGCATCCGGCAATTTTTGGCGCGACGAAATTATGTCGTATTTTTTTTTTACGATATAAATTACCGGTAACTAGTTCATAGCCATTGTTGAATGTAACAAAGAATATTCAATAAAATGCAGTGAATGCAAAAATACTCATAAATAAGTTAATATTGTTGGACAAAAAAAATATTCACTGTTAGTAATAAACATTTTGTGATTATTATGATATTTTTTTCGTGGCGGATAGTGCAGTTTCAATGGAATCCTCATGGATACTACTTCAACCAAGTGCCGCAGTGATTATGTCGCACGCCAGGCGAGTCGAGGGGCTCGACCAGAAGACTCACCGACTAAACTCAGCCTGAGTTTTGGTCAAAACTAGAGTTTCTCTGCGAGAATTCTCGAATCGAGAATTCCCGAGAAATTTTGCCTTACTTGACGAGAAACTCTCGAGACGAGAAAAAAGTGGTCGAGAAATCGAGAAATTAAGTCAAAAATTTAAAACTTAATACGAAACCGACTATCAGATAATGCTGAAATGCCCTCGTATTTTTGAAAGCTTATTTCCTAAATAACAAAAATACCTAGTGGGCTAGTTTTGGAGCAGTTTCCTCTTTAAATTGTGATTATAATTAGTCTGATTATTAATTATTTATTAGATTCTTAAGTATTCTTACGTAACAAAAAAGTCTATATATAACAATATATTAAAAATTTATATTGAAAAGTTGGACTAAAATAAGTTACCTGTACCTTATTGTTATTCTTGTTTGATTTTTATACGTAATTCAAAAACTGTCGTTTCAATTATACATTTTAATAGAAAAGTTTGTAGTACAGACTAAAGTAAACTATATAGTATGTAATGTAAAGTACTAAATTATATTGTGGTGACATGATGGCATTGTTTTTAGAAGATATTTTATTTGTTTTTCCAAAGATGAAGACTAATTAGTCCTGAAATTGTGTGTAGAAATAATGACAAAGATCTCGCTAGATTTTATTTCGTTTAATAAAAATTTTATATACTTACTTACTTAAGTTAAAGCCAATTGAAACTAATAATAAATGTTGTTGATTGATAAATGTAGTTGAATATTGCATAAAAAGCGTAGATTTTATTGTTAAAACACACATATTTTTAAAAAATTCTATATATCTCGACAACCCGAGAATTCTCGAGAAATAGTGGTCGAGAATTGAGAAACCCTAGTCAAAATGGTACTACTGCTCGGATGGAGGTGACAATTATCTTCATAAAGCATCAATTTATCTGCTCTATTTTTCAGTTTCAATCTAATTTGATAGCGGCGGAATTACCAAATAAACCAACTTGTTGCGCTGGCCACGTATTATGCAACATAAAGTATCATTTGAACAGACAATGGCAAAATTAAACTGCAGGGTAGACGACTACAACTGATCATGGCCGTTTTTATACTATAATTATCTGATTTGAGCAATTTATATCTAATGAAAGTATGTCAAAATAGAAATTTCAGTTTAATTATTAATTTATATTGTTTTCAGATTTCAAAAAAATGAGCAATTATTATTTACGTAATTTTAATGAAACGAACACATTTCTAACATTCTCACATTAAATGTAACATTTTTTTATATAGAAAGTATACTTATAAACGTACAAATAACAAAGTTATTTTAAAATTTGTTTATACGCTCATACAAATTAGGCGAGTTTACTGAGTTATGACGTCACAATTGCAGTGATTTTAGTATGGAGCGTTTTTGAGCGACCCGCGACAGCGCCGCAAACATGGCGATGTATCTTCAAAAGTAATAGGTGCAGGTGTACTGTTGGTTCTACAATATTTCTAACTTAAAAGGGTACTCTTATTATATACAGAATTTAAAAAATTGTCGTCTACCCAATTATAAACTCAGTAACGAGCATGGAAACTATGACCTACAACAGTTTTCTTTGGCGAAATCCCAGCTTTTCAACACCAATTATCCTGCTGACCCATAGGGATCAACAAATCGAGCATAACCTGATCCTCATTAGGTAGAATGACGAAGAGGTTTACAAAAACGTTTCCCAACCTATCAATATCAACTTTATCAAAAAATTAATAGAACGAATCAATAATTATTTTGTGAGCATTATATCATGTCATTCGTTTTTCGTTTTCAACAAAAATATCTTTATGTCTTTTATATATTGTGTATATGTTTAAATAATGTAATAATACATTATAATTACGCGTGTGCTAGTGTTTTATACAATGTCTAAGGCAAGCGAAGTCCTAACAAAAAGTTTAACATATGCATGAACACAAGGTTTAGTTTCTAACGGTCTTTCTAAACTTAGAACTACTGCAATATAGACCTAAGAATCTAGAGAAGCTTCCAACGGGAGTTTTTGTTGAGATTATAAAACTTTTCCATTCCTGCAGCTTGTTTTTGAGACAATCAGAAGAAAGTGCATAGAAAATAACCATATACTTGAAATATAATATCAGGTCCACTTTTAATGACCTCCATAGTCGAGTGGTTAGTACTAATAGTATTAGTAGTTTCAAATTGTTGCTATCTCCGAGGTCCCGGATTCGAATACCGTTGGGGGCAGATGTTTGTGTGATGAATGCGAGCATTTGTACCTTAGTCATAGTTGTTAATGCATATATTTCTATCAAACATTTTTATATATGTATATTATATGTATGTCTATCCATTACCCTAGATTCCATAACACAAGCCTTACAGAACTTACTTTAGGCTAATTAGTGTATGAAATATTTATTTATTTATTATTTAATAGACAGATTCCGTAACACTACGATTTCTGGCGCGCATACGTCTGGTGCAGAGGTCGTTTATCATGTGTGTGTATCTTGCATTCATTCCATATCATCGTCATCATCACAGCTCATAACGTCCCCACCGAGGGTCACAAGCCTACCTCAACTATGTTAGGGCGATGCAAATTGGCAACTACATGTACCTTTGAATGCTGGTTGTCTCATGATGTTTTCTTTCACGGCAGGAGCGTAAAGATAAATCTATACATAAAAATCGAAAAACATATTGGTACATGTCAGGACAGACGTCAAACGTGCAGACGCTCCTATATTCATTCCATATATCCTATAGGTATTCACTTAAAATTAAATAGGCAGTTTGCTTGTTTGTTTGTTGCCAACTTTGCTTGTTTAAAAATCCCCTACCCTTACGTTGCTTTTTTATCAGCGGATGTAATTTAAGCGCTGGCCACCTATATAATGCTGCTGGTCTTCTATATAATTTTATTTATTTATTTATTAAGAGATAACAAACAGTTACAATATATAAAGTATGATTTAGTTTACTATATCTATGCATGCTAATACTGCAACCAACAACGTTATCCACAAATTAAAAATCAAACAAAAATTGGGCGCCACGTTTGACCTCGGCAACACACAGCACACACACACTAACACATACTCACACACATATATATACATCATGAACAGCAACCAATTTGTTTTAATTTTATGTTTAAAATAAAACAAAACAAATAAATAAATAATAATAAAAAATAGTATAGTAATAGTTTTTATTCAGTCATACTGTGCATGTGCTATGTAATGGAATATTGCACACTTGTACTTGTACACTTGTTACAAGGAAGAATGTGTATGGATGTATGTTCCAAGTTGCTGCGACCCTGATGTCCTGTGGTACAAGTATGTATAAAAATATACCTAGCATAGGCATCTGTCTCACACAAAAACCAATAGTATAATGCAATTTTTGCAAATATCATATTTAATATTGTTTTTGTGTTGATAAAAAATAAAGATAATTAAATACAGGTTCGAAGTCATCATGAAAAAATGGCGCTCAAGAGTGATTCAACTAAATTAAACATGTGCGTGACTTTGTAAATGCTTTTGTAATTTAAGAATTGCAAAAATATCTAGATGTGAAATAGTTCATATTCCATAATATCTATCATTATTACCTCATCATTTAGAGTGATTATGATCATAATCAACCACACGGATGCTGAACGGATTAATACTTTACATACACCGTCACATTTCTTCGCAGTTATATGTATATTTATAACAGGGTAGGAGTATCGAATTAATGTATGTATAAAATCGTAACAATGATGACGACAAAAACTATTGATACATAGCAGGGTCGAACCTGGTACCTCCCAGTTAGAAGGCCAGTGCTGAAACCACAACTCCATTAACGACGTTAACTAATGCACGGTTAATACTTACATATGATTTCTCTCTCAGAAAGACTGAAAGATTAGATTGTGAAGTGATGTGAATTAGACTATGAAGGAAATTATCTTCCAAAAACAGTACTTATACTCATTTTTTGACTCTAAATATAGAATATATTATATGAATTAAAAAACATATATATGACAGATAGTTAGATCTATCTATCTACATAAATACCTATATTTACTAATGTCATCCCCGAAAACTTTGCAGAAATGTGAAAAAACCCATACTTTGACAATTTACACTAAGTCTCAGAGTAATATACGCAAATCTTTTACTAAAGATAACGACTGTGGTAAAACCTAAGTCGGCTCTTACGACATCAACAAGATCAAAGGTATCAGCTAGACACGTATTCTAAATTCTTCACAGATAATCTACTCTAATATAATATTATGAAGAGGAAAGATTTGTATTTTTGTATGTAACGAATAAACTCATAAAGTACTGGACCAATTTTAATAATTCTTTTTTCATTAGAAAGCTACAGTATCATTGAGTAACATAGGCTATATTTAGTACTAGATTACTATAGAAATCTTTAGAAATTCTTATTAAAACCAATCGAAGGTGTAAAAAAATTAACCATAAAATGTCTTTCATCGCATAAGCTGCGAAGAGTAATGTCTACCCGTGTGAAGCCGGGACGGGCCGCTAGTAAATAATAATATAGAACAATCTGGACAGCTCTACAAAATTGTAGCTCTATGATTGATAACAGCGAATGGTCTACCTGTAATGATTCCTATGCACGTTCTGAGAATATATTAAAAGTAAAAAGCATTTGTAATAGATCACAAAAGTTCCGCGTTACGTCAATATTAGCGATTAATAGTTATGGGGGTGGGAAATAGGTCGCGACCGAAGTCTGGTTTTTATTTGATAGTGTAAAGCATCGCGTGAATAGATTATGCGATACTTCTTATGGTAACCAGTTGCGTAGCCATCTCACAAAGATTTATTAAATGACGATTTACATGAGACGTATTCTTAGCTCAGCTACCATTGTATCTCGAGACGAGTCTTTGATGCGCGCGTGTTGTCATTACTGACATATCACTCTGAAACTCGCTTGATGGACCGATGTGAAAGCTAAAAGTCCTCCAAAAGAGAGGTCTATGCACGGAATTTCTTCACATGATCGAATCAGAAATAATGAAATCCGTAGAAGAACTAGGGTCACCGAAATAGCCCTAAGAATTGCTAATCTAAAATGGAAGTTAGCAGTGTAGATTGCTTACAGGAATGTCTGTTGTTGGGTTAAAAGTCCAGTTACAGCTCAAATACAACCACCCGGGGCCACGAGTATAACTAGTTATTTAAAGACGATTACGTCGTAGCCAATGTGCGGTTTAATTACAAAAAAAAAATATTATTACTATATCAAATCATCGGTCGGTAAATCGATATCGGCGCGGTGCTATCGGTCGGTAATCGATTTCACTATATGTGTAGTCGGTCGGTAATTACCGACGTGGAAATGTCATCGTATTTTATTGGATAGACCGACACGTCACTTTTTCTACGGCCGCCATCGTGTACGCACCTAAGAAATTAATTTAATCCGTTTGCATCGCGTGTTATATGTGTTGTTTTTCCACTATTTATAGTTTAACTGATTATAGTGATTATTGTAAAAATATTAGTGTGTTTATTTTATGAATTCCGTCATCATGCTCGGAAATGAAGATTCCGTATTAGAGAACCCGAGTGTTGCCTCTCCGTTATCAGAAGTGGGATCTGCCCCGACACATGTGGCTTCAAATAATCCCGACCACAGGTGGCGAATGTTATTGGAGCAGCAAAATCAAAACTTCCTTGCTCTAGTTCAAGCCATGAAAGGTCAGTCAAACCACGCCATACACTTGCCTGAGTTCGACCCAGAGAAGGCTCATGTGGACGCACGTGCTTGGTTATCAACCGCCGACATATATATATATATATATAGTATTATTGTTGTAGCTTACATCACGTGTCTTTATACTCGTAAGACACGGTCCTTTATAAGGCGTGCGCGGGGATACAGATCCAACGCGTAGAGGCCATTTAAGCCAAATTTAATGAAAGTGTGCGTGGAATGTACCAACTGGGTCCAATCTCTATCTGCATCAAGAAAAATGCAGCTAAAGACTACACCCAGTTAGATGCACAGAAACTATTGTCAATAGTGGTAAAAAAGCCTATTGACTATTTCATTTCGATTTCGGTGGTAATGGGAACCGGACTATGGAAGAGACTCCAGTCACCTGCCTTCTCAAAGCCTTCTAATTGATTTTAAATATGGCAGGTGCTGACTCGCCACTCACCAAATGGGCCCCCCAAAAAAGCAGACCAATATTTGTGTGCGAAGAGAGCAACATTGGTGTGAACGGCTAAGGGTGTAGAGAGGTGTGTCTGCGACAGCGATCGAGACGCCGCGTCGTTGGCGTTATGACATTATTACACTTCCACCCTTCGAGCATCTGCTCTTGCGACTCCACACTGTCCGGTTGGTTAAGGCAAGACAGAGGCGGGTGGCATACGCCCCCCTGAAGCACATCGGTACCCTCGGTGACGCAACTCACCGACAGCTCGCCACAAGCTGCCCTGAGGTAGACTGGCTGCACTGATGGGGCATTTGTGCAATCAAGGGGCATTAAATGCCCCACCAGCGGCCGATGGGATCGTCACTTCCCTATTATTATTATTATTCGACTTTTAAGACATATGAAAGTATTCATGAAAGTCGAGGAAGCAAGGGAAGTATATTTGGATCGCAGCAAGTGGAAGACAGTCACCTACGCTGATCCAATGCGGGAATTTAAATACATCTTCAAATTACTTCACAGGAGTATACATACACATATTGCCTTAAGATGTGAAGAGAACGTAGGAGTGTCAAATAAATAGATATCTCAGACACGAACCGTAACCTTCGGATTCTATACTAGGGCCCCAGATCAACCTCCTCATTATGATACTGTTGCTGATGGTAGATCTTTTGGACAAATCACACAATCTCCACCCTACTAACATTATAAACCCTACCCTACTTACTACACTACCCTACTAATGTAATAAATAAGTATGGGTGGATGTTTGTTACTCTTTCACGTAATAACTAATAATTGATTTTTAATTAAACTTTACAATACTATAGCTGCAATAATACATCAGAATAACACATAGGCTACAACTTATAAAGATATTTTGTAAATTGTCCAAAATATGACGATAAGTGTCAAGTAAGTAGGAAAAAATCTACCATCTGTGCAGACAAAGTCGCGGGCACCAGCTGTAGTGTTTTAAAATCCATTTAGTAGTTTAACAAATTTTCGCGTTTTTTATATTGGTAGAGATGGTTTTTAGCAACTACCTTCAATTACGGTTCTAATTCTCCTTCCAGACAAAAGCCAATTCGCTCAAACCCTCGGACGGTCCACACAATGGCATCTTCGAAAGAGAGTCCGGTGCCAAAGCCGACCGGAAGCCTCTGCTATATCCAGACTGATTGTCAAAGCCTTACCTTCACTCTCAATGGCAGAAGTCCATTTATATGTGACATATGCTAGAAAATCACCAGTTGAGGCGAAACCCGTATTGGCAATCGGTGTTCAGAACACCTTCAAGGTATCTAAAGTGTTTCCTTTACGTTCTTAATTTTACTTTCTCTTTGTACTTATTTTATTTAATAAATTATTTCATGGGAACTATCTTTGACATTTTACTAGCGAGAAAAACGTTCAATGCACATAATAAAAAGAAATGTTAATAAAATAGTAATGAACTAGCAATGTGTTTGAAACGCAATAGGCAGGTGCTGCCAGGCACCGAACCAAGACCGCTTGATGCCTAGAATAGGAACAGGGCTATTAGATTATATCCACCGATGTAAGTGATAGGGTTCTGATGGCTAGGGTTCCGTATATGGCGAAACTGCATAAATTAGCCACATGTTCGTAATATGCAACTGTTTTTATGACACGTCTGAGGCAATCGATTCGTACTCGCGATATTTTTGTGTTGACCGACAACGAACGACAACTTCTAACGAGTCACATTAACTATAATAGTAACTATTTTGAACTAATAAAAAAGTGATGAATTGATTTAATTATATATTATCAAAGCCAACGGTCCAGTTAAGAAAGTAAAATCATTATAGAACCACAAATCATGAAAAGTGTCGAAAAGTTTAGTTCTGTCTTTTGATGTGTTTCATTTCATAGGTAAAAAACTTGGTAGCCACTGTGACACTGTTATGTAATAGCTTGCTAGTTATTGCCATAAAGTTCTCATCATCATCTGAGCTGAGACGTCCAGCAAGTCTCCTTCTTTTTTCTTCACAGATCAATATAGAAATCATTAAAAGAGACATTTTGGGTCGTCTATCACAACTACCCAGTACTATGTTTATGAATGGGACCACATTTTTATCGGTCTTACGAGCAACTCTCTTATCGCCATCATGATGACTCCGAAATAAACTAAGAGACCCAATTGTTGGAAAACTTTACTGAGGTGTTTGACCATTCTGCTCATATTCTTTATTCCTTGTCAAATCTACGGTCAAGACAATTCGTTATGTTTCTTGAGAACTGCTATAAGTCAGGAGCATGATAGACCGTTAGCTTTTCAATTAATTTCTGAGTAAGTCGCTTCTAATAAACACTTGACGCTTGACGAAGCGTCTAAAAAAGGTAGAAGAATAAAGCTATTGCTATAAGCCTATTGGCATTGATGTCATTTTTTTTTTTTGTTTCGCTGAGTAAAATGCATAGAATTGCATACCTCGGCCTGCCCACTAAAAACCTCAGCGATAGCCGTCCTCAGGTGTTGTAGAGGGCCCTCAGGATCGAGTGTCGCATCTTAGGACCCCCGGCCTTCGCTCCCCTGGGTGCACTAGGGGAGCCCTTCTTGGGGGGAGAGCGATCTTGCAACCTCTCCGCCTCTAACCTCCTAAGACGTCACTCCCCGGCCAGTGGTGAGGTCCCTCCCAGGTCTCTCCACGAGCTCGAGCTTCGTCGCGCCCGCCAGCGATCCGCTACGGCGTCTCAGGCCAGGCTATCGGGCTATATTCTTCTTCTTTCTCTTGCCCTCTTCTCTATCTCTCGCTATTTCGACACTCACTCCCTTCTTCAACATATGTCCTTGTCCTGTCGGTCATTCCCTCTCTATACGCCCATCCACTTTTATGCCCATAGCTGTTATATGTATAGTTACTATGTAATCTATACTAATATAATAAAGCTGAAGAGTTTGTTTGTTTGTTTGTTTGAACGCGCTAATCTCCGAAACTACTGGTGCGATTTGAATAATTCTTTTTTTGTTGGATAGTCCATTTATCGAGGAAGGCTATAGGCTAAATAACATTACGCTATGACCAATAGGAGCAAAGACAGAGCGGTAAATGTGTAAAAAACGGGGAAAATTATTCATTTTTGAAGGCTTTCTTTGCGTGCGCTGCGAAAACGGTTCAAGATACACAAAAAATATGTATGAAAGAATTATTCCTCTATACATGATCTAAAAAAAAGTCCGCGACGGCATATGTCTATCTTTTAAGGTTTAGTCACAATGACCGTTTTTATGGTACCAAATTTGGTCGAAATAATTTGTTTAAGTTGTATCAACATAATAATACTAAAAATTCTGCGGAAACTCGACCATTCCGAAAATCCCGCAAGAACGGGAACTATGTGGGAAAAACCAAAAATCTGCCGGAAGTCACTATTCCACGCGGACGAAGTCGCGAGCAAAAGCTAGTTTATTTATAAATATGTCTCGGTACGTATTTTTTTAAATATAAAATATTTAAAGAACTATCATTTACACCCACGACTCGAATACCGTCAGGCAACTGGTTCTTGTACACATTTTCAAAACTATACATATAGGCGTAATAAACCTTGTTAAGCGTGATGATATGTTTAATTTATGATAACATCATTATGGTGTGTGTACGAGACAACAATTTGCTACTTGTTAATTATATTTTCATTTTTTGACGTGTAAAAAATCTTTGAAACTGGCTTTGTAAATAATTATCCATGCAAAGCCTACTCTGTTTTTAATTTCAAATAACATTATTTTTTTTTATATAGGATAGGGATAAGCGATAACCGCTGCCCATAGACTGCAACACCAGAGGAGTCACAGATGCGTTGCCGGCCTTTTAAATGAGAATAAGCTCTTTTTTTGAAGGTTTCGATATCGCATCGGTTCGGAAATACTGCAGGCATAATAAATACATTATTTATTATATGAAATATCATGAGGTGCGAAGTTTTGTTTCTCCTCTTTGTATCTTTACATCACCTGGTGGAAAAATTCTGAGGCATTAAATGCGCTATTGTTCACCAATATTATAAAGCGATTTCGGTGAAAGTTGGTAGGTATAGAGATAGTTTGAGACCCGAGGAATGGCAAACAATTTATACCGAGGGAAAAGATATCTTTCCAATGGGAAAATTTGATAAAACACGAGTGAACATACGCTCGAGCTTTGTTAGAGTTGTGTTAAAAATCAATTACCAAATTAAAATATACTGACTAGAATAGTTCATTGCAAAATTTATTACGGCCTCAACAGAGACCTTGGAGCAGCGGAGAGACTTTGGCTCTCTGTGTGTTCTTTATAGGCTCTTTAACGGAGAGTGCTCTGAGGAACTATTTGCAATGGTGCCTTCGTCACCTTTTTACCATCGCACCACCCGCCACCGCAGTAGAGTTCATCCATATCACCTGGAACCGATCTTGTCTAGTACAGTTCGGTTTCAGCGTTCATTCCTTCCGCGTACATGCAAACTCTGGAATGAGCTCCCAGCTGCGGTGTTTCCTGAGCGCTACGATATGTCTAACTTCAAACGAGGCTTAAAAAGAGTATTACTCTCCAGGTAGGTAGCGGCTCAGCTGTGCCACTGGCACTGCAGATGTCCATGAGCGATGGTTACCACTTACCATCAGGTGGGCCATTTGCTCGTCTGCCACCGTACGGAATAAAAAAAAATAGGAAAAATGCAAGCTGTCACCTTGACAGCTTATATAAGTCCCCACCGAAGGGTGCGACCTTAACTATGTTAGGCCTATTAAGTCTTAGTAAAATACTTTGGCCCAATAGGGATTGTTTTGAATACATACACCTTTGAAATTATTCGCAGATGTATAATGGTTACCTCACGATTTTCGATGACCTTAGGTGCGTCAAATAAATGTATATAAGAAAAACACACTAGCAAAAAGCACGATCGAACCTGGACCTCCGTATCATACAATTTCTCAATATCATCGCTTACTGAAAAATTTATACAGTAGACCCTCTTTAATCCGGCACTGCGCTAATCTGGTACTCCCTTATTCAGGCGCTCTCAGATGGGCGTGATGAGACGAGACGAGATGAGAGAGACACGATACATACTTGTATAAAGAAACAAATGCTAATCGGCCAAGAAGCAAAAGAAAATTGTCAGTTTGTTTTACAGCTCATTTGTTTATTTCAAAACGCAATTACGCACGTGTGTAACAAACACGGATAATAAGTGGTCACAAAACGATAAACGGTTATACGTGACTGTCAGTTAGCATTTATGTATGCCCCAAGTTTAAGGCAATAGCGAACTAAGATATTTTTAGCACTAATATGAATTTATTGTCATTTTTTATACATATAATGTACAGTATACTATTGAAGTCGTGTCAATCTAATATGAAAAATTAATTCTATTATATAACCGTTAGGGTTGTACAAAGTTTTTATACGAATTACGCTACCGGTATGGATTGCAAACTTTAAATTCACACACGCTTCTCCAAAAAAAATATCGAAATAACTGATTTCTTTGAATAGTTTTAGTGTGAGATACAAGTTCTATAAAATATTGCAAGTAATTATAACGATGTTTTCCGTTTTGGGAATAATTGGGTATTTGAACGTTTTTCTTAATATAAGAGTTTACTATTAGCTATGAAATATTGTTGAAGTAACAGTTATATATTTTACTTTTTACACAATCCTTGTAATATTAATTATAAACAAATTAACGATTAAAAACTACCCTAAAAATAAATTAATATCAAAAGTAAAGATTAAAGTGAAACCATAAATGTAACTTAGTAAAACTAAATTATAAATAAAAATAAGTAACTGTGGAATTGCGTTTATTAATTTTAAAGAAAGGCTTAATAGCGTTTTCACTGTCCGGCCGAATACCAGATAGTAATACAGTATCCGGCCGGATTTCGGATATTAAAATAAAAATACTATAGTTTACACAATGGTAATGATACGACAATAGGATAAGAACAACTTTTATTTTATAATTGCAAAGTAATTGGTTAAATATTAATTAGTTCGTTTAGTACTCAAAATTAACAAGTGGCAAATTGTGGTGAATGAATACCAAATTTTCCGCATTTGTTGGTAACAGGCGACTCTATAACTATGACCACAAATGAAAAAACAATGACAGAAACAAACACGAACTCACGCGCGTGACAACACTCGAACGCGCCCGAATATTTCCGAAACGGCCGAATATTCGGTGGTCTGATATCCGGCGCTCCGGCCTCGTAGCTTGCCGAATCAGTTTCATCTCTAGTTAAAATACACTGAATGGAACCATCACAATGCCCATTATCATTTTTATTACACATGCATTATTTATTATAACAATAAAAGGGTCAAGATTATATATATTCAGCTTAATAAAACAAATATTGATATACAATAATATGAAGTCATTAGTTTGCTATATACGAGCTTGGACCACACAAATAAATGTTTGACGACCGCAACTGGTGAAACGAGCTTAATGTACATTTTGTTTTATTACAAACCTTGATTAAATAACAAAACAACATATTTATAACCTTCAGGTTGAGGTCAGGTTCTGGCTTCAGGTCAGAAAAGGAATTATGTTCAGATTGTAGCAAGTGGAAATCTTTTTTTTCCTCACGAGAGGAAGGCTGAGAATCCATCACAAAGAGCACGAAACGTGCCCAGGATTGAAGTGTCACGGTCTCACGGAGGTTATGTCGGACTGCACGCGGCCAGAGCGCTCTGACCACGTGACCTTTTTTTTTTTTCTTTTTGTTTCCCTGAGGAAAATGCATTAAATTGCATACCCCGGCTGTGGCGAGCCGGCGGTCATGTGGGGCTCTCCTCCCCAGAAGGGGGAGGCCTACCCACTAAAAACCTCAGGGATGGCCTTCCTCAGGCAGAAAGAAGGGAGCCCCCGGGAACTTACCAAGCTACTTCCGGGAACCCCCAGCCTTCGCTCCCCCGTCGATACAGGGGAGCCCTCCTCGGGGGTACACTACCTCCCCCGGCCTCCTCCACCGACGACGCCCCCCGGCCACGGAAGGGGCGTGGTCCATCCCGGGTCGCCGTAGCGGTCGCGACTTCCTCGCGCCCGCCGGCGACCCGCGGCGGCGCCGCAGCTGTGCTACCGAGCCCGGCGCCGCCTCCTTCGAGCGGGATCGGCCATCTCCCGACCCCGCTCGGCGGCCTCCTTCTGGAGCATTACTGCTTCACAGAAGGAGGCCACAGCCCTTCAACCTCCCTCGTCCGCCAGCATTGCCGCAATCAATGCCGGTGGAGACAGATCTCGCCCGATCTCTACGACCAAGACTCGGCGCTCGGAGGCCCACGCGGGGCACTCCGCCAGCGTGTGCTGGGCCGAGTCGAGGTCGGATGCGCAGTGGTGGCAATATGTCGATCCCTCCCGTCCTATTCGACACAGATACTCACCGAAGCAGCCGTGCCCGTTGAGTATCTGAGTCAATCGGTAGGTGACCTCCTCCTTCCCGTGGAGCCAAGCTTCGAGGTGCGGGAGTACGGCACCGACGGCCCCTGACCACGTGACCTGCCGACTAAACCTGTGCCTAAGTTCTTAGAACTATAGAGGCAAATCGTGAGGGCCACCGCCCCTCAGGAAAGGTGGAAGTGGAAAACTGCTGATACGCTTTACGCTTGACTGATACGCAGAAAATAAGACGTCGTTCCATAGACGGATCAATGTTGACAAAGAAATCGCAAATTGGAATCTTTTTATTTTTATGTATGTACAATTTATTAGATCCGCGAATGACAAATTTTTTACCCGCGAATAAAGGAATTGAGTCGCATTTTTTTGATCCGCGAATAGTGAAAACGCGAATGAAGGAAGCGCGAATAAGGAGCTTTGACTTAGGGATGTTCATGTAAAAAAAATATCGATATTTTTTACTATATAATATATCATATTGTTATTTTTTTTTTATTGCTAAAGTTGACAAACAAGCAGGCTGCCCACCTGATGGTAAGTGGTAACAGTCGCCTATAGTACATGTGGTTCCCACGAGATTCGCAGCAAATCTGCAAACCTCATAAGAACCACAGTGCACGTTGCCAACTTGTGACATAAGATGTAAAGTCACAGTACCCAGTAATTTCACTGCCTATCTTACCCTTCACGCCGAAACACAGCAAAGCGAACCCTGCTGTTTGGCGGTGGAAATAGGTAAGACGGAGGCACCCATGCAGACGACCCTGGTACAGAGTCTACCTCCTAGATATCGATACTTGGCGATATATCGCATAAATATATCGATATTTTAAAAATATCGTATCGTAAACACAATAAACAAAACAGACAATCATTATCACAACTTACTTCTTCTATACAGCAACAGCTGTTTTTATAAATCGTTATTTATACACACTTAACTTAAGGTTTTGTGCATATTCCGTAAACTATAATAAACAAAACAGATAACTTTTAAAGGTTATATTGCATTGAAAACGAAACCAACCAACAAAACAAGTGAACACAGATCACATAAATAGGTAAGTCTAAATAGACTCTACCTACAGATTATAAAAGTTTTACAGTGCTGCCATCTCATGTCTGCGTTTCGTTATGGCAAAAGCTAGTTTTCTATAATCCGGGTATTTTCGTTTTATATTCAAATTAACAATGTTGGAGATTAAAAAAAATAAGTCTTAAAAATAACTAGATAAAAAGAAAATGGAATGTCACCCGATATTTTATATATCGGATGGAATATATCGATATTACATTCGTTACTAGATGATTCGATAATATCGGATTGAAACGATATATCGCGTACGTGTATCGATATTTTTTGAAATATAGATTTATATCGCCCACTCCTACTTTGACTGTATTACAAAAGTCAATGGTTCGGTAACAAAAGTAGTCCCGTCAACACCACCAACTGTGAGCCAGTCTCAAGGCAACACTAGTCACTACCGACAGAGGATACGTAGACCGCGACATGTCCTTAGCGACCCCCCTAATCAACTCACGCAGGAACTTCTAGACCTGCAAGCGGCGGCGTCTGAGCCGTCGCCCCCCCTTGTCAACCCCTAAACGGCAGCCTTCTGCTTAGCCATGATTAGGTTCTTGTCAATACTGGCCGGTCCCACTTTGGAGATTCGTGCCTTCTTCTAGCGCATATGCCCTCACCATGGGGTAGCGCTCCGGGTAACCGTGCCTCTCCTGAGGTGCGGCCCTCTGGTCAATAAAGCCAGTAGGGTCAATAGGACCAAAGGCTAGGCTGAATTTAGTCGGTAGGTCTGTGTAGTCGAGCCGTCTCGACAGTACCAGGAGTCCGACATAATCAACGCATCCCTGCTTGCCTGTTGCGTTGGTATCCATGATAGATTCTCAGCCTCCTCTCCTGAGGAAAAAAAAAAGACAAAAGTAGCATTTGTAAACTCATGTACGGTGAGATAGACGTGGCACGGAACATCTAAGAAAAAATAAAGTTATGATAGATTATAAATAGGCATTCTTCTTACTTACAATGTCGCTGCAACATAATATTTGAAGCAATTCAAAATATGTGTAACATAGCTACATAATATCACAGTTAAAGATGGTTGGGGGACAGTTACAAATATATGAATACGTAATCTTTTGTCGCAAATGCAAGTGCAGTTAGTCTTATCGTCACATGTAGTTCTTCTGTGTAATATAAATAAGATTGAAATTGTCTCACATTCTTCGCTGCAATTGCATTTGTAAGTTTGTCTACTTTGAATGTTGTATGACAGATATTTATTGCAAACGCAATTACCAACTAAACGGTGGCTGTTGCAATCAATTGAGAAGCGTTTGTTGTTATAAAGCTGGCAGTGTGCCTATAATTTCAATATGTCAGCTACTTGCTACTGTGTTTTAGGATAAATTGAATTTTTATATGGCAGTACATTGACAAACAAGCAGACCACCAGATGATAAGCGGTTACATCCGCCTATAGTGCATGTGACTGCTGTGAGATTTACAGCAAACCTGCAACCCCTACAAAGACTATGAAGTATGTTGCTAATATGTTACATAACTTAATGCCCTGTGGGAAATTCTTTCTATTCGTAAATTAAATGTTTTTAATGTCTTGTCAATATGATGAAAGATTAGCTTTAAATATAAAATGCAACACAGAACTAGCAAAACGTCATTATATACATCTAAGTTCATTATTATATAACAAAATTATTCAAAAATTAAATATTTATAAATTGTCCCTCGATGTATGTAAACGTGTCATGAAGGAATGGCATCTCGGTCTAGAATATGATGATGTTGCGTCCCTTATTAAAATAAATAGATTAAACACACCTGTTTAATGCACACAACATACAGACATACACACAAACATAGGTACTGGCGCAAACACAAACGCTTTAAATATACAATTTTTAGTTTGTATAAAATTTTCTTATGTTAAGAAGTTGTTTAATGTGACCACTATTACCTACGATATAGTCTTCGATTCACGATAAGTTTATGTGCAAACTTTTTAACGACTCATAATTTTTTGTTTTGAGATTATAGAATTCAAAGATGTATTTAGTCAACTAATCCGCACGGGGTCAGAGTGGTTAACTAAACCCTAATAGCCCTAACATAGTTTAGGATAGGCCGGTGCCCTTCGGTGGTGACGTATTGTAACAGGAACACCGGTATAGGTCGCACTTTCTGCTTTATGGTTTTTGAAAAGGCTGAACAGTGTTCCTGATATGACAAGAATTGTCATTGATAGATAATATAATATAATAGGTATAATTTTTTATTTGAAAAAAAAAACATTTTATGGTCACTGTTGTACAGCAGTGCATCTTAAAAAGTTAAAGATTTTAAACTCTTCTCTGTGTAAATGTGGTTTGGCAGAGGAGGATTTAAATCATATATTTTTTTCATGTCCAAATTATGATCGTTCTTCTTTCATTAACTCACTTTTAGAACATTCCTATCCATTTCCGTCTCATATTGATATCTTACTCTCATCATTGAATTCATTCTTAGTTAGTATTATTGGTGATTTTATTGTTAAAAATAATATTAAATTGTAGGTTACTATGTATATATATTGAATATTTTTAATTTAGTTGTATATATTGCTGTAAGTATTTTGTAGTTAGATAATAGTGGCAATCTCATTTTGTTTCAGATTTCATTAACAGTCATCAGTTTCATCAGTCATCATTGGTGAACAACTCTCAAAATTCAAAATTATTTTTTGCGTTACTATCTTTCACTTGACGCTGGCATAATTAATATTTGCCATAAGGGGAAAAAATAATAATAATATATATCACTTTTTCTGGATTTGGATTTTGTTTGGAAGAGCTAGTCGGAGACTCACAGGTTTACGGTGACAGTATATGGATTGTGGTTATATAACAATGCAGTAAGAAGATTTTTCATTAAATAATTAATGAAGCATTTCATGATATAATGTGAATTGAGTAAATGATAACTAATGTGTACGTAACTAAAGAGATGTCAAAGTAATAAACGTATTACAACAATACTGTAATTTGATTATAGTATTCACCTAAAGAAAAATATTTAATATCAAGTATTAAAGTCGTAAAAGTGCAGAGTCCCTAAAACTCGGGTAATATAATCGGAAATAAAAAATATAATCGGAAAGTCAATTGTAAGAGCAATAGTTGCAAATTAGGTTTTAAAATTTATAAACTGTCAAAAGAAAGTTTGTAGTAAAACTGTTGAATGGGGTACTGTATAACGAAATGTCAGTTTTTTTTTTATTTTTTTACGTTTTATATATGAGTGAATCACAAAATTGTACTCCCCCTCCGACAATAAGCCCAATTCTTCACGAACGTCATAAAAATACAATTTAAAATTATGCGCATTGAAAAAAAATGGGGTTCTTATTTCAATTGTCAAATATCTTGTTTGGTGAGAAACGCGGCAGTGACAAACGGATTCAATACAAAAAACAATTGTATTGTCTATGATTTTAATTTCTCGTGATTTGCATACGCCTCTTGGTTCCTAGTGCTTCTTAGGCAATTTATGAATAAATTATGAGAGAACAATGTCTTGGCAGCATGGGGAAGAGGTGGCTATAATTAAAATTTAAGTGAATGAATAGGGTTGAACATACGTCTTATTAAAAAGGAGTCTTGTTAAATTTCCTTATTTGTTGCTTATAATTAAAGTAGTGACAATTTATAATATATAATTATATAATTTACTGATACATTATTTAATGAAATATATATACAGCAACGTGTCACACTTTATATATTGACCTTGATAAAGATCTTCTACGAGTATCCCTCACAATAGCGGCGATCTTCGTAGTGTAATTGTAAACCTTAATGGGTTGCTGGCTAAAATGGACCCAGTCAATCCGCGTAATACTGAATATCGTCGACCCAGGCACGTCATTTCTGACCCTCCCGACTCATTGACGCTGGCTCTTCAAGCCTTGCGAGAGGCGGCATCTGCGCCGCCATCCCTTAGTTAGTCCATACTTCGCAGCTTGCTGCATATGTACGAGTAGGCCCCGTCACTTCAAGGCCGGACCCACTTTGCCGTACCGAGCCTTCCTTCGCGCATATGTCCTCTTCGGAGGGCAGCGCCGACGTGCCCTCTCCTGAGGGTACGCCAACCATTCCATTCAAGCCATAAGGCCACTAGGGCCAAGGCTAGGCTGAGTTTAGTCGGTAGGTCTGTTGGATCGAGCCGCCTCGATTCACCAGGAGTCCGACATAATCAACGCATCCCTGCTTGCCTGTTGCGTTGGTATCCATGAGGATTCTCAGCCTCCTCTCCTGAGGAAAAAAAAAAAAAAAAAAAAAGCTAAAATGGCTAATGAAATAATGTTATTTTTATAAAATGCTATATTATGTATAAAAATACTAAATGGCAATTTAAGACGAAATATCCTAATTTAGGGCATTACAAATAGTATAGAAAATCTACTCCACGGGAGTTGCTTTATTTCGTGGTAATAAAGTTGATGATTGCACAAATTAAAAAAAGTTTCTTTATAAGACATGGTACATACTTCAAAACCTGGATTAGATAATAAACAAATATTTATTAAATTTTTAGTACCTTTTTTCTACATCTATTTGCTATTAAGTCTTTTATGTCAATTGTTATATGTGATAATAATTAACAAGCAAATTTCTGACAGTGCAATTAAGCAATTTTTTTTGGGGCGGTCAGCTCGTGACCACGGCTAGTGCAACCTAGCCGAAACGTCGAGCAGTAAGTAGTACTTACATACTACGTAATATACGTCGCGTTACGTCCCGAAAATATAAGTTATATGCGGTACAAAAAAAAACTAGCAAATAACACCTCAAGATCTAAAGACAGATTTCTCAATTTCGACATTTAATTTGACATTATTTTCACCACGGAAGCAGATATCGCCAACCCTAAACTTATGAATGAAACACTTCGCCGATTTACATCTCACTTTACCCTTTCAGATGATAATTCAAACCTGTTCCGTATTATAACAATCTTTCTTATTTTTACATTTTTTGTTTTAGCAACATTCGAAGGGTCACAAAATTGTGTCAACGCACGGTATTGTGTCACGGTTACCTTTGAAACTATAAACAATGCGCGAGCTAGGGTCGAGAACAGATGCCGGCAGAGGGATGCATGGCATTGTCTTAAAAAGGTGCAATATGCAGATGAGTGAGAAATTAAAATTAGTTTTTTGTACTTTTCGAGTTATGCCGTTTTACTCGATGGGAACCGTTGACCCTATTGCACGTGGACTTCGCATACATTGTGAGTTGCTGCTTTGTTTTTTTAGTCAGATTTAGTTTCCGTTATGGCCGTTTGAAGCTTGCAAGGGGTTTCTCTGAGCAAAAAAGCTTTTTATAGCAATCATGAAACGAGTTCGACTTATCTAAAATTAAATTGGTCTAGAACGATAGAAGAAGCACGAGTTTATCTGATATTCGAGTCTTAAAAGGAAGAACTTACGTTTATGATTACAGTGCACATAGACTTATAAACACATCCATACATACAGACCCCAACCATACATATATACAGCTATAAAATTTAAAATCGGACGTATACATAATGTGTATGTATACGTCTGATTTTTTTGCATTTTTTGCATACACACACATTACGTTATGTATTTATATTTTGACCAATGTGTAAATAAATTTTTGCTGTCGTATTTTAATTAAATGTGTATATTCAATCTAGTATCATGTGTATAAATTTTACATTAAGTATTTATTTTTGGCAAAATACCCTCCGTTGATCTCTCAAACACATTTAAAAAGTGGATATTATTTTTATTCGCACATTTTTACTTGATTAATATCATTCTTGTGACAAAATATTACTTTAATTCTTTATTGCATTTTGTCTGAATTTATTTTTGTAAAATGTTTGAACTTTTAGAAATATCCAGTTAAAGATAAAGTCTTTTTACCCAAGCCTTTTTACCCAACTGCGTGACACAAAATCTATTTTCATACTTATGTCTAACGATACGTCTAACAATCTTTCAATTGTCACAATGGCGACTACCAACCGTTATATAGTAAAAAAAAAATCAAACTTATTGTGTGAAAATGGCATTGAAATTGTAACAGAAAAGAAAACAAGTGCAATAGTCTTGTACAAATAAAGTCTAACTCGAAACATATGAATCGAGTTCAAGTTTTCTCATTATCTTTTTGTTATTCTTTGTTTGGTTTTAGATAGATAGATAAAGCGTTTATTAATTTCTGCAAAATACATATAAATATGTAGTAAACAATGGTAATAATTGGAAAAAAATAAACATACAATCAAACATTATAAATGTATGTATGCTCAGCTAAATATTTGTCTAATTCGGACAAATCACTGATTTTAATCCATCAACTTTTTTGAGTGAGTAGAGTTTTACAAAATGAGCAATTAAAATGAATGAGCGAGAAAAATTAAATTAAAAAATAATAGTAAAAAAAAGAGCCGCATGAGGCCATAGCTATCGTCTCGATAGAATAATTATTACATAGTGTCAAGCGAGTACGAATAAATCTTTAAAATACTTTCAATAAATATACTTATATAAAGTTTTGGTGTAATTTTATATTTCCGAAGCCCATTATTATAATTTAAACAGTTTACATCTCAATGCAAGTGGCCGCCATAAATTATATCGATGCTAGAATCCAAAGACTTTTTGAGTTCTTCAACATATTCTCGGGTTCACCTTATCCATTTCCCAACGCTGCGTATTCTAGCATATTCTGCAAATATTTGCAGTATGATCCCATAATTGATTACAAATAATAATTCTCATAATTTCTTCGTCATCACAACTCATGTACGTTCCCGTGGGGCATAAGCTTACCCTAACAATTTTAGGGCGAATAAGGGCCTTACATTACCTCGCTTTCCTATTTCAGATTGGTCAACTAACTTTGACTTTCTTTGCAGATGTATGCAGGTTGCCTCAAGATCTATTCGTTTACCATCAAATAAAGGTACACACAAATTTCTAGATAAGTACCTTGGTATATAACAGTATTGATCCTGTGTCCTCCTTAATATTCCTATTCGAAGACCAGTTGCGAGACCACAGCGCCATCGTATCACGAATCTGTATACATCATTTCTTATTATAATCCCTTAGTTAGAATGTGTCGCCAGTATAATGAGCTCGTCAGGGGTTGCGCAGACGCAAGAATTGATTGCGATATTTTTCATTATAGTTTTAAGAATTTATTGTCAAATAATATAAGATAACTTGTGGTTTAATTGTAAATAATGTATGTATTCTTTTCTTTTTATTTTTGTCTATGTTTTTATTTCTTTATTTATCCTTTGATACTCGGAAATTGAGTTTTGTTATTTCATGATGAATATTCGCTGCACGTTAACGATACAATAAGTAGAATGTACATATCTTGGGTTTCAACCTAGCTTTTAAGGTATGATATAGATTGTTTTTATTTTTTGATTGGCTGTAACTAGTTTTGTACGTATAATTAATTAAATAAATAAATACCAAAATTAAAAATCTAGTTTTAATCTCTACAGATTCAAATAACTCATCAAAACATGATAATGATACGAATCAAAAGCAATTTCCCATCCGTAATCTAATCCCTGCCTTTTAATTTGCTCTCTTTGATAGCCGAGCTGACGATCGTCTATAAGGTGCAGATTCGCAGGCAACAGATTACTTGCCTACTGATAATATACATAGAGAACAGAGTGTACATGAATTAGCAAATCTAATAACGCAAAATAACAAGCAGTAGGGAGGCACCTGATTTGAGAAAAATCTACGTTATCAACGCGGTAACTAGGTACAAGTGCGGAGAAAATTTGTAAAGTTTTTTTTTGGTTCGTGTTTTATATGAGTTGCACATTTGTGAGCGATATCTGACAAGCGATTATAACTTTAGGGAGTCAAAAAATTGCGTACTTGAGTATTTTATGTTTATTTATTTAGTGTAATTAGGACCATCAGCAATTGTTATATTACTACATCTATATGTTACGAATCCTCAACCTATAGAATATCACAATTTTTTAAGGCAGCCACTTTTGTGGTGTATGTTACACCACAAAATACACAGTCAAACATATATTACACTATTAAAAAAGAACTTAAAAATAAAATAACATCGAACATGATGGTATGATGAACCCGCACCGAAAAAGGAAAAAAATCATGACGCTCTCAACAACTCTTATATTAAATAATTCTGCGATTTGCTAATTAAATATCCACACTTATTTTTCTAAAATCTACAAGAAAATCTTTGGTTAATATATAACGTATTTTTTTTATTAGCAACAATATACATATACGAGTATATATGTATATATATTACTGAACTAGGATTAATCTGTGTCAGTTCAGTATCCAACACACAATAATCAAGTTATACTATTTTGTAATATTAAAAATCTTATATAAACAAGGCAGGATCAAGAAATATTCAAATATTCAATTAAAAATATCAACATAATGGACATATGAATTGATCTGAGAAATAATAAAAATACGTACTAGGAATATATATCAGACCTTTACAGCTTATTTTAGCGATAGCGATATCTAAGGAATTAAACATACCAAGCCGGTCATCCCAAAACGAAAGTAAGTTCATTTAAATCGATAGCATTTTTATATACCCAACCATAACTCAATAATAATGATCTTATATGTAATTTTTTTCATGTATGAAGAATTGTGAACTTTAAATGGCAGTGGGTAGAGCACAGTGTTCACAGGACTGGCAGCCGATGAGGCGGAACGATCCTTGAATAGCATGCATATGCTAGAAATTTGTTAAAGATCATAGGAAAGTCAGAATCCTAACAACACACAGCCTAGCCCAAACCAGGCTTGTGTTATGGGATCTAGGGTAACTATCTAGGGTCTAGGGTCTTTTTAATGTGGAGCACCAGGCTCCGACTCCGCAACCACCGCTGGAGCTTCGAGGAGTATTTCGTGCAGGTTGGTCCCCCGAGCCAAAAGGGTGGCGGGCGCGTTGTATCGTCTGCTGCCCAATCTCGGGGGACCGAGGGATGGAGTTCGCCGCCTGTACGAAGGCGTCGTGCGATCCGTGGCTATGTATGGGGCCCCCGTGTGGTCGCGAGACTCCGCGAGGTCCCCCCGCTGCAGAGCTCTGCTACAGAGCCTGCAGGGGATAATGGTCATACGGATCGTCCGAGGCAACCGTACCATCTCGTACGAGGCGGCGACGGTTCGGTGGGAAGATCCCAATCTTCCCACCCGACGGATCTGCGCGCGCCAGCGGGCTGTCGGTGCCGTACTCTCGCACCTCGAAGCTTAGCTCCACGGGGGGGCGTCGTCGGTGGAGGAGATCGAGGGAGGTAGTGTAGCCTCCCCCGTATCGGCGGGGGAGCGGAGGCTGGAGGTTCCCGGGGCCTCCCTACATGCCTCAGGAAGGCCATCCCTGAGGTTTTAGTGGGTAGGCCTCCCCCTTCTGGGGAGGAGAGCCCCACATAACCGCCGGCTCGCCACAGCCGGGGTATGCAATTTAATGCATTTTCCTCAGGGGAACAAAAAAAAGGGTAACGGATAGATACATATATAAATAAATTTGGTAGAAATATATTATAACAAACATGACTAAGATACAAATGCTCGCATTCATCCCGCAAACATCTGCTCCCACCGGAATTTGAACCCGGAACCTCAGAGATGGCGACTCCTTGAAACCAGTATACCATCCACTCGATTACGAAGGTCGTTACTCGGTTACGAAGATTTCTTATGCTTATGTCATATTCTTTGTTATATGTAACCTTTCTGACGTAAAAATATATATACATCACAGGAGGTAAGCAGAGATCACGATTTTCCACTTTCTGTCATATGATAACAGGTAAAGAGGTAAGGCCAAATAATAATAATAATTTTTAATAATTTTTCATGATGCTGATAGAGATTAGACCCAGTTGGTACACTCTACGCATACTTTCGCTTAAATGGCCTCTACGCGTTGGATCTGTATCCCCGCGCACGCCTTATAAAGTCTTAGACCGTGTCTTATAAAGACGCGTGCTTTAAGCCTTAACCAGCCGGACAGAGTGGAGTCGCAAGAGCAGATGCTCAAAGGGTGGAAGTGTTATAATGTCATAACGCCGACGGCGTCTCGATCGCTGTTGCAGACACACCTCTCTACACCCTTAGCCGTTCACACCAATGTTGCTCTCTTCGCACCAATATTGGTCTGCATTTTTTGGGGGGCCCATTTAGTGAGTGGCGATTCACCACCTGCCATATTTAAAATCAATTAGGAGGCTTTGAGAAAGCAGGTGACCGGAGTCTCTTCCATAGTCCGGTTCTCATTACCACCGAAATTGAAATGCAATAGTCCACAGGCTTTTTGACCACTAATGACAATAGTTTCTGTGCATCTAACTCGGTGTAGTCTTTGTCTGCAATTTTCATGATGCAGATAGAGATTGGATCTAGTTGGTACACTCCACGCACACTTTCATTAAATTTCGCTTAAAAATGGCCTCTACGCGTTGGATCCCCGTGGACGCCTTATAAAGGTCCGTGTCTTATAAAGACGCGTGATGTAAGCTACAATAATAATAAAAGATTTATTTCACATTTTACATACATACAGCTTATATAATTCTTGTTTACAATAAACGTTATTATAGCTATTACATAAGCTCGCTGGCTTCCAAGCTAGGTACAACCTGTGGTTTGGAAGACAGTGGTTCAGTCTCTGTGCAACAGAACAAATCAGACCAGAGCAAACACCCGCATATACTAATGTATTACATTTGTGTGGAATTATCCTATATGTGTATGTATGACGGTGTGTGTGTGTGTGTGCCTTTACAGTTACACGCATGTCACATATGTGTATCATGGTCTTGAGTACTTCCTACACAATTAGAGCTTCTGTGTCTGTAATTTAATTTTAAAAGCCACTCGTTAATTTTATTTTTGCAAGTATATTTATTTAGGTTGTGCAATTCAAGTACATTGTTGAGTTTGTTATATATTCTGCAGCTAGCTAAATGATGCAGTTGCCTTACTCAGGTTGCCCAACTGCAAACTCAGAGTACAATCTCAGGCCATATGAGGGCTTACTCAATCCATGGGCTTTAACTAAGAAGCCTTCACTACTGATGAAAGTGAAAATATATCGGGAACATTGAACCTCCAAATGTCTGGTTTCGACCACTGTACTACTGAGTTAACATTAAAAAAGTAACGAGAGATTCAATCAAAAGATTAATAAAGCGTGTAATCTGGCTTTGCTATTAGACACAGATTATAAATTAATCTAAATTACAAATACTTTATATATTCTACGATTGGTATTATATACGTAAAATTGTATATTTATTGCAATTGTATTGCATACACTTATTTATATACAAATATATACCTAAAGTGTTTTTAACAAATTAACATAAATTTAAACTAAGTTATGTAAACCTAAATTAATAAAACAAAATCAATTGTTTATCACATTTTTCACCGACTGTACAATTAATATCCCCACCGATCTTAGTACATTTTCTTCGGAATCCCTCCCCTTTGAAACCCCATATGCTTGGGGTCTTTTTCAATATATTTTTAATATATAATTTGGGGGAAATAAATTTTCCATCGGCTCTGAACGCATCAGCGAATGAATTTGAATTTTAAAAGGTATTTAAAAAGTAAGGGTGGGTATTAGGGGTCCTGCCTCGTTGCTCAAGGAGTCGTAATAACTCTATTTGTAATACATAGATACGAGTAGCATCATATTTTTTGACATAAGCGTGTTAAAATGAAGTAGACCTTATTTTAAACTTACATAGGTTTGACACTCACAAATTCGTCAACTTATAAAAAACTTTATAATTTATCAATTTAATTCCCAGTCAATCCGCGTAACACAGAATATCGTCGACCCAGACACGTCCTTTCTGACCCTCCCGACTCATTGACGCTGGCTCTTCAAGCCTTGCGTGAGGCGGCATCTGCGCCGCCACCCTTAGTTAGTCCATACTTCGCAGCTTGCTGCACATGTACGAGTAGGCCCCATCATTTCAAGGCCGGACCCACTTTGCCGTACCGAGCCTTCTTTCGCGCATATGTCCTCTTCGGAGGGCAGCGCTGACGTGCCCTCTCCTGAGGGTGCGCCAACCATTCCATTCAAGCCGTAGGGCCATTAGGGCCAAGGCTAGGCTGAGTTTAGTCGGTAGGTCTGTGTAGTCGAGCCGCCTCGACAGCACCAGGAGTCCGACATAATCAACGCATCCCTGCTTGCCTGTTGTGTTGGTATCCATGAGGATTCTCAGTCTCCTCTCCTGAGGAAAAAAAATCAATTTAATTACAATCAAAGGTTAATATGTTTCAATATTCAAAGCTTTAAAACGGTAATTCTATATGAGGTTGTCGTAGTGAAAATTGCCTCGGTAGTATAAAAAAATAATGTAATATATTATAAAGATATATATATAATGTTTAAATATATCTCTATAATCCAAATATATATACATATTTCACTCTTAGGAAATTTATTAAACAATAGTATAGAGCAAACGTAATAATTTTGAGATGTATATATCTGTATATATTAGCTTAGATGAATAATTATATCTCATACCTAATTCTGTCTTTAATTTGTAAAATTTATTAATTCATTTATAAATAAATAAAATACCATCTACTTATAAAAATATTAGAAGGAATGTTTGTTCCTAGATTAATTCGGCTATTCGATTAATTGTAATATTCTAAATATACGTATTATATAAAGTTAAATACTATTTTTAAAAATAGACATATCTATTGCCTTTCTGTCGTTCCATAAATATAGAAACATATATTCCAATTATTTATTTTATAACGCTATACATATTAATGTTTACATACCTACGCCATAATTAGGGGTACGCACGAACTTTCAACTCGTGGGTTAGCAAAAATCGATCTTGCCATGGTTGACGTGATAAAGCGGGGGTTGTAATGATGGGGAGCCAACGACTAGTTTATTTATGTCTAACGGCACTTATGTGAGTGCAGTTAAAATCCGAGTACGTTGCACGAACTAGAAACACAACGTGAAAATATTAGTTCAAAGGCAAGTTAAAACCATAGATACAAGATCTACTCGTGAAAGTTGTCTAAACAATCAAACCACACATTTAAAATAAACAATAAAGTTGTTGATCTAGTGCAATTAAGTTTATACCTTAGGATCCGGCTATAATTAATGAATTTGAATGCTTCTAGATTTTTTTGACTTGTCATATCAAAAAGTAATAAGTTTATCATTTAAAACTTTCGACTAATGTATTTTTTAAGGATACTTGTATAAAAATAGCGCTATTTTCAGCTAAGAATATATTTTTTAAAGTTACATTTTTTTAAAGTTACATTTCGAGAATTGCTTAAATTGTATTTAACCACAACAAATAACAATAGACTGGCAAAATATGCGCCATATTTTGCCAATCTATTGTTGTTTATTATATGTCTTATGCTTGCGACGTTGTAATACATCTCTTGCAAATATATAAAATTCATGACATGATTCCATTACTCGAAATGCTTTTAAAAAGGTCACAGTAATCATGACTAAAACTCTTTCTTTGTAAAATCGTGTTTTGTTTATTTTTGTCAGTTTACGCGATGTTTATTTTTACTTTAAAAATTTCAAATCCGCATCTACATTCCAGATAACTAAAACTGTTCAATTACAAAATTTTATATAGTATTTATATCTTTTAAATGATAATATCATATTTATATTTATTATCTATTTATCTAGACTTATGACATTATTATACATTTTTATGTAAAATAAACCTGACCTGCTGATACAAGGACATACTTCTGAAACTGTACATTATCTACTATAAATAGATTTTTATATGATATTATATTTTAATAAGGTCAGTATGTTTCTATCTTAGGTTTGCTTTACACCGTTCAAGATTTAAAATGTTTCTAACATTACATATATAGCAATTGTTAAGGCATACATAGTACCTATATATCAAAGCGGGTATCTTTTTACGATGTTTTGTGGACCAAAAATGATACAGTGCAAAAGAACGTGAAGCCTACTTGTCATGAAACGGACCTCATTTCTATTGTTTGTTTTTTATACTTTTATGGCACTTTGTAAATGATAAATCTTGGTTATAGATAAATAAAAGGTGACGGCATTTCATTGCACCTTATAATTCTGTACGTAAAAAATATAACAACTCAAATATCACCATGACAACCAAAAAACCATCGAAATCCAAAAGTGCTATAAAAGTATAAAAAACAAACAGTAGAAATGAGGTCCGTTTCATGACACTACTAATGTTATAAACAACTAGCTGACCCGCGCCCACTTCGTTGGGCATAATATTAATAATCCCCGAAGCGAGCACGAAAGCGAACTGAATTAAACCCGAAGCCATCTTGCGCCGTCCGCTGATGATGATGATGATGATGATGATGATGATGATGATGATGATGATGACACTTCGCAATAATGTGGCTTTCTATTGGTGAAAGAATTTTTAAAATCGCTGATTATGATGATGATGATGACACTCCGCAATAATGTGGCTTTCTATTGGTGAAAGAATTTTTAAAATCGATGATGATGATGATGATGATGATGATGACACTTAGCAATAATGTGGCTTTCTATTGGTGAAAGAATTTTTAAAATCGATGATGATGATGATGATGATGATGATGATGATGATGACACTCCGCAATAATGTGGCTTTCTATTGGTGAAAGAATTTTTAAAATCGGTTCAGTAGATCCCGAGATTACCCCTTACAATTTACAAACACACAAACTTTACTTCTTTATAATATTAGTATAGATAAAAGTTTGTTTGGATCAATGTTTGTTACTCTTTCATGTAAAAACCAATGAATGGACTTTAATAAAACTTTACAATAATATAGCTTATAAATAATATATAGGTGACAATTTATATTAATCACCTACTCGAAATTCTAGTTCTAATAAATAGCGATCACGTTTCAACCTGGTTGAATTTCAAACTCAACGACGAAACTTCAAATAAAGATAAAAGAGAACCATTAAAAACAATTGTAAGCTATTATATCTTCAATCAAAACCCACTGTCCCTACCAGACTCCCGATAAATATATTAGGGGTCGATAAGCGCTGTTCAGAGAAATTTCTTCTCGCTGCTTTCTCCCTTTTAAGTTTTTATTACGACTGGTAAATGGCCAGCAGATAACTTGATACTAACCTGCCAGAAAAATAGAACCATGGATTTGCATTCTGACACTGATAGATATAAAGTTCTTTTATTGGTATTTAAAATTACTTTGGTATTATATTATTAACACATATATACTCACGTCTCTTTCCCATGGGGGTAGATCCCAATTTTCCACTTGTAGCCACCCAACCATTATCCTAGTTTCTTCGATTTTCATTGATTCTTTCATGCACGCTCGTTAAATACGAATATTGACCTGATCTTTCTTCAGGATTTGTCCTATTTGATGCAAACATTTTTAGTTCTAGAAACTTCTTCGATTCCATAGTTAAATCCAGTTGGTTAGTAATTCATTAACTATACAAACTTTCACTCCGCATTTTACCTTTATTATTGTCAAATTTTACTTGTTTTTTAATTAATCGTGAATGTATATTATTTTTTTATAATATCTAACCATTAATTATACCTGTAATAAATAGAAACACAGTAAACTATATATGAATGTTCATTATTAAATTCAAAATTATATAACATAATAATATTCGTGCATTTCACAAAATGCTTCAAAATTATTAATATTATTACTTTTTCTTACCAATTATCATATGTAATTACTAATTACAGAAATGGAATATACTCGTACAAAACGTGGACTCGTACAAACGTCGATATGTATATTTTTAATTGTCTCCTGGAATGCTTTCTATTGATTGACTAGCAGACACAGTCTTGTATCTATTCTTTTATTGTCAGATAAACAAACAGCGACACTGGAGAGCTTAAATGATAAAATGATAAAATGTAAAGAACATATGTATAAAATGATAAAATGTAAAGAACATATAAAATCAAACAATATGATAAAATGTAAAGAACAGATAAAATCAAACAATATGATAAAATGTAAAGAACAGATAAAATCAAACAATATGATAAAATGTAAAGAACATATAAAATCAAACAATATGATAAAATGTAAAGAACATATAAAATCAAACAATATGATAAAATGTAAAGAACAGATAAAATCAAACAATATGATAAAATGTAAAGAACATATAAAATCAAACAATATGATAAAATGTAAAGACACCCACAAAAGAAAAGAAAGTAAAGACATCCCAACTAATATTACAAACACGAAACTTTGTATGTTTACTCTTTTATGTAAAAACAACTGAATGGATTTTAATGATACTGTAAAATAATATTGCTTAAACATATTACAATTTATTAAAATACACATCACATATAAATATAAATTCGATATATTAATCCGAAGTCGCGGGCACCAGTTGTCTATACTAATATTATAAAGAGGAAAGATTTGTTTGTTTGTTTGTTTGTAATGAATAGGCTCCGAAACTACTGGACCGATTTAAAAAATTCTTTCACCTTTGGAAAGCCTATTTATCCCTGAGTAACATAGGCTACTTTTTATCTCGGAAAAATCGACAGATCCCACGGGATGCGCAATAAAGGCTTCGCTCAAAAACTACTGCACACATCTTCATGCGGTTTTCATCAATAGATAGAGTGATTCTTGAGCAAGGTTTTGCGGTATTTTTTATCTCGGAAAAACGGATAGTCCCACGGGAAGCGCGATAAAACCTTCGCGCCATAAACCGACTTCCGCGCATATGTAGCCGTGGGCAAAAGCTATGACCATTAACCCTCTGTAGATCCAATCCCGAAATCCACGCAGGCGAAGCCGCGGGCAGAAAGCTAATTATTATATAAATCAAGAAAAACACACAATTTTAAATAAATTATATAATTATCAGACATGACTTATATGATTGATAAATTAGTTACGAATATATATTTATTTTTAGCCTACCTATGTTGGTATAAATATTCTACAAAACTGTTTGATTCACGAAAGCTGCCGCATCAAAATACTTATCAGCATTTCATCTCTTCAGTATTTGCATTAATTATGGATGCCGAAAGGAAAAACGTAAATAAGAAGCGATAGGAGGCACCCCGATTTGTGGGTGTAGGGTCAGCAAAATTAAGCTGAGAGAATCTATACAGTATTTGATACTTTTACTGAGGAATTATTTTCAGTTTTACTACTTCTTTGATTGCACGATAGCCATTTTTACAATTTTGTAATCATTTATATATTACTAGCTGACCCGTGCCCACTTCGTTGGGCATAATATTAATAATCCCCGAAGCGAGCACCCGAAGCCAACGCGCGCCGTCCGCTGCCCGTTTTTTCTCCGATTCACTTTGCAAAACGGACTACCACATAAAAGCCTATTTATTTTTCGGTTTTTTATATAGCCTATGACACGCAGCATAATGTAAATAATGTGGCTTTCTATTGGTGAAAGAATTTTTAAAATCGGTTCAGTAGATCCCGAGATTACCCCTTACAATTTAACAAATATACAAATATACAAACACACAAACTTTACTTCTTTATAATATTAGTATAGATATCCATTTATTTTACTAACTGATGCCCGCGACTTCATCTGCACAGATGGCAGATTATTAAAACTTACTTGACACTTATCATATTTTGAACAATTCACACAGTAAAAATGTTGTCAAGTAAGTAGGAATAAATTACCATCTGTGCAGATGAAGTCGAGGACATCAGCTAATATCTTTATTGTTGTAAATGGAGGCATTGACTCCCGAAATATAGTTCTTCAATAGTTTGGGAATCAGGAAATACTCAAAATTATCGAAATAAACTCTTTTTTTCTCTTTTTATTTAACTACCATTATTTCATATGGTTTATTCTACGCAAATAATATCTCACTAGTCTGTGGTGATACGTACGCAATAGCAAAGCACTGTTCCAAAAAATCTGTGAAAGCATGTCATTTAAACATTTAATCATTTACCAATTTTGCGAATGGTACCAATTCTAAGTCGAAAATTATTTGCTTCACCATCCGGACCCCAAAAAGAGCATTTCTTTTTACAATTTCTTCGTTGCAATTATGAAAATCAAACATAGGGTGCTTTCCGTTTCGATAATTTACATAATGCTATGTGAAGTTTGAAAACTTTGCTTGGGGGGTTGATTAAAAAAAAATAAGGTACAAGTATGATTTTTTTTTCACGATAATGTTGAATGTCAAAATCTATTATATACCATCTGCATCACTCATGTGTAAAGAAACATCAACCAGAAATTGTTATTCAATAACTGAAGGAGCTAAAGATCTTTCACCCTCATTTGGGTGAGGTATAAATAAGCGGAAAATGCAGAACGAAAATATGACTTTATAGAAAGCTTTTTCGAATTGTCCAAATTTAATATTCAGGACGTATTTTTTAGCTGATAAGAATAATGGGCGCATGAAACTTATCTGCTCTATCAAAAGTAAAACCAACATTTACGATAAATTATGTCGTTGTCATACAACGTACATGTGTGTACAATTTATACGATTCAGAAACTACGAGATACTACATTTTTATTTTCCAGGAACAAAGTAGGAATCATGCCCTTAATGCCGAGAATACAATTTTCTCGGCATTAAGGGCATGACTTTACCGGCGTGCTTTTATATAAAGAATTCAGTTTACTTTTAATATTTTATCTGTTCTTAAGTACCTTGCGCTTTATTATCTATGTTGGTCCTATAGTACATGTTTTATCGACCTATAGTTACCTACGAGAGAACTTGAGACAACGACGCGCGGCTCAGCGATTTCAATTTTTCTTGATATCTCACTCCGGAGGGGAGGGTCCTAACTTCAAAGGCCCCTTGTTAACAAACTTTTACCTATCTGCATTTTTATTTAAGTTCGTCAGGAAAAAAGTCCACCCCTTGATTCAATTTTTCCCGTAGAAAATTAATTAGGGAACACGTTCCTGGAAATTGTGCGAGTTGGAGGGTGTGTAAGGAATCTTCGGGCAGGAAGATTGCGCGTAATTATCAGCAGTTTTATATGGAGTGTTTCCGTAAATACATATTTGGTTTCAATAAATAAGAGCCTTGTAGTCTTTACCACTCAAAATATTTTCCAATAATTTTAATAGACATTTTTATGTAATCTTAACAGATCCACCGACATCGAGGGAAACCCAAAATCGAGGACAAAACTGTGATCTCTGATTACCCTCATAGGAAAGAGGCATGATTATATATGTATGTAAGAGATCACGGATATATTTAGGCATACCGTAACTACTAAGTAAAACATAACTTTTTTTACATAACGTAACGTTTCGAAAGACATACTTCTTTTTTTTTTGAGGTGCTAATGGTTACGAAACACATGGTTACAGTATCAGGAGCCAAGTCAGTCTCACCTACTCGTGGTACAGCCTGCGATCCATTAGACAAGAGTATGGCGCTTTCCACAGCACTGGCACAACTTGGTGTGAGGCGACCTGAAACCCCCCCGATTTAGGACTATGAGCAATCGACGTGGAAACCTTTAGGGTAGTCCTATGTCCAAACAGTCCAATAGAAGGTTTAAATGTATAATACATGAATAATACAGTAGAGAAACACAGATAAATTTAGAGTTTTCTAATGTGATGTCGTAAATAGTACTACTAGGAGGTAGACTCTGTACCAGGGTCGTCTGCATGGGTACCTCCGTCTTACCTATTTCCGCCGCCAAACAGCAGGGTTCGCTTTGCTGTGTTCCGGCGTGAAGGGTAAGATAGGCAGTGAAATTACTGGGTACTGTGACTTTACATCTTATGTCACAAGTTGGCAACGTACACTGTGGTTCTTATGAGGTTTGCAGATTTGCTGCGAATCTCGTGGGAACCACATGTACTATAGGCGACTGTTACCACTTGCCATCAGGTGGGCAGCCTGCTTGTTTGTCAACTTTAGCAATAAAAAAAAAAAATAATAATAATTACATTTTTTCCGCTTACATTAGAAATGATTATATACAACGTTTTTCTGTAGTGTATTTAGTATCAATATTGCACCCATGCGAAGCCGGGGCGGGTCGCTAGTTCTTTAAAATGGACAAATTCAATGCGTGATAAGAAAACTTAAAAAAATATTTCTACATTGGTATCCTGGAAAAAAAAACTTTGCAATGCAAAGTACTGAAGCGCTATGAACTCACACGTTTTTCTCGACCTTAAAAACCTGATAAAAAAATCTGTGCCACTCAATAAGCTGCCATAACAATCAATTCAAAACACATCTACCGTGAGCGAGTTAAGTGGCAACACAGAAAAAGTCACCCCGTGACTTTTTCAAAAAAACAATCCCACAATTATAATTCAGTTCACACGTGGGATGAGTGTCAGTAAAAAAAAAAACAAAAAAGCGCGCGACACGAAAAAGGTTCGCAAAATTAATTCAGTAGAAAAAAATACAAAGGAGTTTTTATGGCGCCGTCTTAGACGTCTGAATTGCGGGCGATATTTTTTTACCTGAGTCTAACCGATCAATAGTTCAAAGCCATTGAGTTAAACAGAAAATATCCAATATTGGCTCGTGCCTATTGTTGTGAACCAGAAGATGATGGCATTAGCTTAAGGGCTATTGATACTTTTCTGGCGCTTGAAGGGCGAAAACATCAATTATAAATAATTTATAGTGCACTTTAAAATTAATCTCTTGTTAACACCCGATTTTAAATGGTTATTTAAAAGAAAATATCTTTCCCGATGAAACGAAAGGAAACTTTTTCCCGCGGTAAAAAAATTTTATGTTCATCCTGGGGTCATTCCAATTATCCAAATTAAATCAAAACCCAGCCAGTTGTTTTTATCCGAATTTTTTTTCCCGTCAAAATATAGTAAAGTTGCCTAAATCGTATGAGCTTAAGAACACAATTTTTAACAACTTCGTTATTGATTTATAAGTTTATGTATATACATGTACTTATAGCGTTATATTTAATAAAATAAATTTTAAAATGTGTTCATTTTAATCGAATTAAGTTAATCTAATATTACAACATTGTTATTTTTTTTAAATCAAACATAATATAATTTTTGTTTTGACATACAATTTCAATATTACTAAGCGTAGGCAAATAAACAATAAAAATAATATCTGCAATATTTCTTTGAAAATGAAAAGAAGTTATCTAGTTTATAGTTGAATTGTGGCTTAGTTTAAAACACAATCCGCTTGCTTGCTTTAAAATGAAAAAAAAAAATATGAGTCTCACGGTTTTAAACTAATCAATGGCGGCGTTCTTCAATCCAATGCTCAATCCCGAACCAGTCCACAAACTCGTTTCCATTGAGTGCGCACTAAACGCGTTTTTGAATCAAACAAAAATAGAACAAAAATGAGGCAAACAGGTCCATTCTCCCGTTCAGCTACCGGTACTGCGCTGTTTTTTCACAAGTGAGCTTTTGACCTGAGATATTTTTAATGGCGATAAGGACAAAGATATAAATTAGGATAACGTCAAAAATAGCAGCTCCCATTCAATCCTTATGACTTTTTTTTTGTTCCCCTGAGGAAAATGCATTAAATTGCTGCATATCCCGGTTGTGGCGAGCCGATGGTTATGTGGGGTTCTCCTCCCCAGAAGGGGGAGGCCTACCCACTAAAAACCTCAGGGATGGCCTTCCTCAGGCATGTAGGGAGCCCCCAAGAACGCCAAGCGACCTCCGAGAACCCCCGCCTTCGCTCCCCTGCCGATACAGGGAGCCTTCCTCGGGGGAGGCCACAATACCTCCCCCGACCTCCGCCCACCGACGACGCCGCCCGGCCACGGAATCCTTATGACACCATCACCGTGGCACTTGATTGCAGAGGTGTCCATGAGGATTCTCAGCTTCTCCTCTCCAGTGGAAAAAAAGGTAGCAGCAAGCCACGGATTTAACTTACATAATAGTAATAATATAGTAGAATGGTGGATTTCTTTTTCTCGATAGCTAAAATAGATTCGTGGTTCAACCAAATAGGTACAGAAGTTAGACTGCTTGATAGACTTGTAAATCAGACTGAATACCACTGTGTTACCAAAATTTGTCGTCATAGTAACAATGTTAGTATCATTTTAGGTCAATCGACAATCCTTACGAAAATTATCAATGAAAAAGTAACTCTATGTCTGTCTGTCGCGCTTTCACGCCATAACTACTAAACCGATTCTAATAAAAATGTGCACATAGATAGTCTAGAAAGTATACAGGGTACTATTTAAGTTTTTAATCAACCAGGTTTTGATTCGGATTCGGAGATACGGGGAGAACGTAACATATTTTTTATCGCGACAACATTTTTTTCGTCTTGCGATATCTTATAATTAATCTAGAGGTGTTACGAAATATGCATGAAATTCAAATATTTTAATTAATACGTAGCATGTCAAATTCGATAAAAAATTTAAACAAATCATCAAAGGTTTAATTACAATAAAAAATGGAAAAGTTATTAGAGACTGAAATTTTATACTTTGTCTATTTTGCGAACGAGGTTTTCGTTTGCGGATTGTATAAGATATATACATAAAGTATATATCTTATATTCTAAGATTATAATAATAAAAAGCACACACGTTCTCTATTAGGGTAAAAACTAATTTTACTTTTATACCCACGGTGGTAGTACTAAATCATCATAAGGGGTGCGCTACTATTGTAGCGTTAATAACCCCTTGGCGCTCGGACAATCTTACACTGGATACCACCCGCGCCCAGTCTACGGTGGGTGGTTATGTTGGACTCTAGCAGAAGGCTAGCCTACCAACTGAACACTACCTAGCCTTTGGTCAGGCAGAAGGCAAAACCTTATCGGTTTTGAACTACCGCGACCGCCCTCCAGACCGTGGAACGGTACTAACTTAACATTTTGATTATTTCGCTACGTTTCGATGTCCAATTCCTCGGCTGTTTAAAAACCCAGAAGACCTAGACCAAGTATTCTGCACGTTGGATCATTTATTGAAATCGTTTTCTGATCTAATGGCGGTATATGAAAATGATTCTAATTTACGGAATCATTCCAATATAACGTTATTAGTGTAACTTTGACTACAAGCCTTGATGCGTCATTTGTGTGATGTAAATAAAAAAGTATATATATACAAGGAACTATTTAGAATAGACATCACCAAAAAAATCTATTCTATATCTCGTTAGTTACATATAGATTTATGCATTTAATTATAGATAACTAACTGACTGACTTAGTAATGCACAGCATACTTTGCATCATGCTTTTTTATTGCCATTTAAAAAGTAAACAGGAAGTGTTATTTATACTTAACATCGTTATAATTAATATTCATAGCAATCAAGATGCTTAGCATGCTTAACATGTATTTATTTAAACTAATTAAACGCGAGAGTGGCACCAGATCGGTATTCATGGGTAAATATGAAGGGTATATAATTATTTTGGCGATAGATCACAAAAAAAAGATTACCATACTTCCTACATATATATATATATCTATATATATATATATATATATATATATATATATATAACCCGAAAACATTCCACTGGAACCACAATTATGTCAATTTAAACGTTTATTAACAAAATATTAAAATAATCAAAGTATTTAACATCCCGAGAAATATATACAAACTTAAACTAAGTTAGACACACATTGGTTTTATATTGATTGTTATAAAGAGACTAATCTGCAGTCAAACACTGCAAGCAATTTTACGGGAGATAAATAAAATAGAGATTATTATGAATTATAAATAAGTAAAAAATTGGTATAAAACCCCGATTTCAAGGCAAATTGATGCAAGTTATAATTAGGCTATTAAGTAAAAAATTAGAAATTATGTGTTTATGAAAAATGTTACAAAAATTATTTAATTAAGTAATTTACTTAGACGAAGTTGCAGACAGAATCAATTAAGAATCGATGCGACATTTTGAATATTAACTTTAAGTAATAGTCTGTATAGATATTTTCCCATGGGAAAATTATCCTATGTCCTTTTTACTTCTCAAACTATCCTATCCTATCTTCACCAATTGATTCAGTAGGCTTTGTGTTTATCAATTACAACAATACAAACCCTTCACCTTAAAAATAATAATAATGATAATTTATAAATTTAATAATATAATTTAACTAGCTGGAATGAATATAATAATATAATAACGCAATTACCTAAATAAAAATTGGACCACCTCAGAACCGACTTCATTTCGATTGGCAACAACTTGGGATGAACGTTTACCCCCAAATAATTGTGGATGAAAATAACACATCGTAAAGGGAGATAGCAAATGAAATATGCCTCCCTCGAGTGTCAGAGCCATCAACTCGGGGCTAAGATAGATAATTCTCTCCAAATTAAATGTTCGCAGACATAAAAATCTCTTAGAAAGTTGAGCGATAAAAAAATTGCCCCATTTCATTCTCGCTGTGTTCGCATGAAATATATTATAAATGATTCTTAAATTCTGAGCTTACAAATCGGGAATTTACAAATCATAAAGGATTTCATGATTCATACCTATTGTGATAAAATCCACAACATTTCATAATTTTAATTTATCTAATAATAATTCTTATTAATACTAGATAAATAAATCAGGAAATACCTACGCATTTAGTTTTTCAAATTTAAATTTAATAATTAGTATTTTTTTCTATCTTTTAAGTTTAATGATCAGCTCATTCTAAGCTTTAAGTGACAGATGACTTTATTCAACGCTAGAATGAAATATTTCACTAACTTCCCTTGCCCTAATATTAGTAACATATTGATAAATACTTGACAATGTAACATTTTTTTTCTATTAGAATATTGAGTAGGACCTTCATTCCTCGTAACAATGACGTACCTACGCGTGAATTTTGTTATACCTATATTTCTCAAAAACTGTGCAATAATAAAAATATTAAAAAAAAATAAAAGCGACTTCAAAATTGTATGTACTATGTTTAGAAAGAATACAAAAGAACTAAAAAGTTGAAAATAAATACTATAACTTCTGTCTTAAATAATATAACTTTGATATACCAACTAGGTATTTTTTGAAGTCGGTGCGCGGGGAGGGATCACGTGTTTGGTTAGATAAATGTGTATGCTTTAATTTCATCACTCTTACTTTCCTATAATTCGGGCAGTCAACGACTTGATAACCTCCTTTTTGAAGTCAGTTAATAGTTGTGGAACCCATTCCGACGTAGTTTAGTATTAACTTATTTTGAGGCCCGGAGAAACCCATAATTTTTATTATAGGAAAATATCTCTTTTCTATGAAAATAGAAGTTTCCCATAGAAAAGACGGACAGATGGAAAGTCAATTGTAAATAACCGTTCCAACATGATTGCCAATCTGCACTGGGCCAGCGTGGCCGACGAATGCGTAATAGATCTAACGCCGGTTCTTTAAAAAAATAACTATAGCATCGGCGCGTGCCCCTCGATGGGGACGTCTATGAACTGTGATGAAGATGCTGATGCCAACTACGAACCAAACAGAATTCATTATGACGTGACATCAATATTTTATCGCAAGCAGTCTGATACCTTTCGTATTACCTATTTATATCATAAAATAGCATTGCATTTTGTATCCGGTGTGAAGTGTTATAATTACGAAATTACTTCTTATGTCATAAATTAGTAACTTACCCTGTTTTTCTAGAGATTGCAGATTTGCTGCGAATCTCGGAGGAACCACATTTACTATAAACTACTGTAACCATCAAATAAATAGCCTGCTTATCTGTCAATAAACAGCACCTAAAAACACATTTCAAATTAACTATGTGTTTCCCCGTTCTCTCGCGCGAACTTCGTTCCTCTTTATAGTAGTGAAGTGAGTAATGAATGGGCGTAAGCTGTCAACTGTGGAAGATGTTTGTATTCTAACTTGTCTTCATATTTCTCTTGCCCTATTGCCAACTTTATTTACACTCACTCATATCATTCATTCATTGAATTCTAACTTGCAATTTATTTAATTATAATACAATTCTGGTTAATTTCTTCACCATACTATTTATAATGCTCGAATATTCTACTATTCTGGATGGACACTAGTTCAACAAATAGGCTCTTATATAAATCGATTCAGCCGTAGTCGGTGATGTAAATAACATGATTTCGTTTTGCATAGTCTTATATATAAATAGTATAACACTTTCATACATCTTAATATTAATTGTTATACACAGTCACACATACGACAAAAGATATAAGACCAACTCGACTGGTTCCTATAAGCTTTGTTATAATTCCTAGAGTCGTCTGCCCTTGGATGCCCATAAGTCTATACATAAAGTACAATCACCGAACGCAGTCACTCCCCAAAATCAATACGTATTATGTACCAATAGCCAAAACGAGCCTCGAAGAATGGGGTGTCGAGTACAAAAAATGTAGAGGGTGGTTCGGACCCCACAGTTTTTTTGATCGCTTTCCGCAGGGGTGCGAAGGTTCAATGGCACATCTTTATGTGTTTATTTATGGCGGCCGTAGGGTCGCATCGACCCCATGCTTTTTTTTTATTCGCCGCTCCTGTGAACATGAATTGATGACGCATTGTTAAGATGGCAAACTTAGTGTGATGTGTCTATTACATTAGCTTTTATTCGAGCTTTTATCTTATTATTTAATCATCACTCAATCAATCTCATCGTTATCATCACAGATCATATCCGCACGAACCTATTACATATGTAGTTATATATTCATGCCTCATCATAAGTTCAAGGTACATGTTAAAAAGACGCCAATGAGTAAGGGCTATTACAAAGTCAATGATTATTTAAATGATGCCAATGCTTGGTGTTGATTTGAAGATATTACATTCTAAAGTGTAAGTATTTGTTTTCCCGTATAAATTATAAACACATATGTACATTGTATGATAACGACATAATTTATTGTAAATGTTGTTATTACTTTTGATAAAGCTGATAAGTTTCTTGCGCCCATTGTTCTTATCAGCTAAAAAATACGTCCTAAATTGGACCAATCAAAAAAGCTTCTATAAAGTCATATTTGAATAAAGTTAATTTTGATTTTGATATGTTAGACTTTAGTCAACCACAGACCCACGATAAACTAAGCTATTTTTTCTCAATTTACAAACAATATTATTTTTTGATCCTAAGTATCGGCAACACTACGTCAGCATACAAGAATAAGCATTCATAATCAGTGCTTACTGCTTAGTAAGCATTCATGTACATTCTAAATACAAGAACTAAGCATTCTATTAAGCATTATTGTTACTAGCTAGCAATTCTATTGCGTTAACAGTTGACTAGGGGGATGTCACATGTAAGTTTTTTCATTCATTGTGAAGTCAGCTAACTCAGAAAGTTTTCAGGTATTAAGCAATAATTTGGCGTCCTTCTAATATCTTAATTATATGTTATGTAAATATTAAATGTAAGAGATCATAGAATTTAGCTTAATCCATACGAATGTTTTCCTTTTTATTTAATAACCAAGAGAACAAACTTTACGAAATTTGTACACACACGTCAATAGAAACTAAGTAAAAATATAGTTTTGAAGGCAAGAAAATTTGTTGTCATAAAGTTATAATCAATAATGTACAAAATACTAAAGTTTTTACTTCAGAATTTTGTACATTATTGATTAAAATTATGGTTGTTTTCAACAGCAGATACTTTTTGACATATTTTTTTTTCAAAATATCCTAATTCGGAGATTTAACTGTAACCAAAACTTGCACTTTACGTTTATAAACTAAGTAAAAATATGGCGCTAAATTTAAAAAGTTATAAGGTTTTATATACAACCTCAAACATCAAAGAGATATTCTATACTAGGGTTGTCTGTTACTGGGTTGTCTGGTACTTATTGTGCGAGAGAATAGCGGTGTCAGGTCAACATGTAAACACTAGCGTGGTGTCGTAAGTACAATTAAAAAAGCAGCTTTACATTCCGTTCCACTTAGACTGAGTTACGTGATAAAACCGTTGAGACGCACGTAAAAACACACAATGAGGAGGCGGGGTCTCGCTGTGTGCATTAATTATGATAGTGGCATGGTTACAAGGCATTGGTGGTTAGATATAAGCGTAGGCGTTACAGTTTTTTGCGTCAGGTTTTTAGTTTTATAACAGAAAAACGGTGCTTTTTCAGCACTACCGAAGCAATACAATTGCGAAGCCGACGTGCATGCTTCGCCATGTTTTTACCTGCGCAGGCGCACACAATAACTGTAAGCACAAGAATATTGTTGCTACACTTTCCGTTAGTTATCCAACTTAAAAATAGCCTAAATTGTAGCGTGAACATTGTAGCTCGTGTAGCTCAGCTCTACATGATCACGGTAATAAGCAAAAATTTGAAGCATGTTGAAATATGGACCATACGAACACCTCTCCATGTGCAAGCCAACATGCGCAGATAAAGAGGTGGTAAATGATGAAGTTTTCGCATCTTATATTTTTCATGTCAATTTCTAATAGATATATAACACAATTTTTATACTTATCCATGTTTTAACAGTTAACATACAGTAGAACGCCGATTAATCAAATCGCCAATTATCCGAATCGGTCCTAAGCTTGATATAGTAGGTAGTACCTCTATTATCGTTGTTTTTCTATTATTATCTATTATTTTACACTTTGTATTTTTGATAAGGCCTGATGGGGTTGCAACTTTGTCTGATCGAGATGTTCAAGTGAGCGTTATTGTAGAACTGTGTTTGTTAAACTTAATAAAGGTTAGTAGTCTATGTCCGATTATCCGAATTTTTTTCGATTGTTTGAATCGACCCCGTTGCCAATTAATTCGAATAATCGGCGTTCTACTGTACTTCTATTATATTTTTTAGATAATATCTATGATATTTTTCTTAATTCTCGGAATGAAGCTTGTATACAATTCGCATTTAATTATGTTAAATTGGCGAGTTGTAAATTCGATTAAAAATAGTTTAAGCGATTTAATATCAGACATAAAAGTCACACGAGCATCGAAGTCATCGTATAATATACCAAGATAGCAATGATAGCCGATTTTAAAAATAGAAGACGTTGATTCTATTTTTATGTTAGTGACATAAAACTGTAAACTTAATTTCAATATAGAACGACGTCCATCTTAAATCGCTCCACACGCGCCAACTGAATCACCCCTCCCACCGAATTTCAAGTGGTTGCGCAGTTGGCTACAGTACGTGAGGTTGCTGTGAGATTCGCAGTATATCTGCAATCCTCACGAGCTAACATGTGATATAAGATTAAAGTCACGGCACCCAATAATTTCACAGCCTAAAAATACTTACACAGACTCTATTTTTACCACTTTGACAGCAGTTGAGAAATTTTAAATTTTTGAAAATAGAACGACATCTCTTCTCGCCATTTTTATTCATTCCGGCATCGTACGTCAAAAACAATAGATCATCATTAATCATTCTACGAATCTACAGCAGCTCTTATCACTCTATTTTATGTTTAAGTATACATAGTTATAAATTTTTATTATCAACAACTTAATTAACATTTATGCAGTAAAGTCAATCAAGCGTCACACGTCAAAAACAATAGAGCATCGTGCTGCCATCGCATGAATCGATGCCCAAGATGGCGTCCGCGGCTCTTAACACCCCATTTTTGTCCTTGCAGCCCCCACACCCTGTTTATGCAGGCCGGAGTGCAGCTCTTGTTTTAGTAAGTCGTTGAGCAGGGGCCGGTAATTGGGCCCGCTTTGTTCCCGATATCCCGAGCCTCTTGTTAACGGCTGTGCGATTGGAAGCTAACGACTCCTTTTACTGGAACTAAGAACATATTAAAGTAGCATGTATAGAAGACAGAATCTAGATATTCCTATCCGTTTGTGGAAGCATCGAACAATTTTCCATAGAAATCTTGACTCAATGGATGAGAGATATAATTTTATAAGAACAATAATCATTCAATGACTATAAGTTTTTCGTCAGCTATTGCAATGACTGTGTGTGACAAAATTTGACGTTTCCATAGTTCTGAGATGAATCTCAAATGTAGCGAGAGATATTTCTGATAGTCACTCGTATAAAATGTGATCACTATTATCTATAGTCACTGTGTAACACTCGTAGGTATATTGTTGTCTTATTCAACAGTATTCGACCAACTTTACTCTAAAAAAAATAAGAGTAAGTACTAAGTAAGTTCTCTAAATTAGCATTTTTTCTACTAATGTTCTAATATTTACTCAGGGTAAATATTACAACCATTATAATAATAATAATGTTTTTTTTAAATGTGATCACTATTATCTATAATCACTGTATAAAACTCGTAGGGATATTGTTGTCTCATTCAATAGTATTCGCCCAACTTTAGAATAAAGAGTAAGTACTAAGTAAGTACTCTAAATGAGCATTTTTCCTACTAATAAAATATTACAATCAATATAACTTGGCACAATTCAGTATTTAACATTTTTTAAATATATATACTATAGCACCACTGTTAGCTAATAAATACTGTTGAAGTTATAAAGTAAATGCGAGTAAGTATTACTTTCGAAGATATAGCGACCTGTTTACGGCGTTGTCCCGGTAAGTTCAAAATCAAAATACTGCAATTGTGAAGTCGCGTTATGGTGAAGTCACCTAATTGGTGACTAACTGTTGTCTTTTCGTAATAAATTAATAAGTAGAAATGTATTTATAGATCGTTTCGAATGTTTCCAAAATATGAACAAGACACTCTACGCCAATATTTTATAATCGATAGTTGTAAACGTCAATTTTTTCCAACACCGGTGCTCCGTCGTCGTTTGAACAAGTAAGGGTTCTTATCAGAGTGCGGCGTCGTGGGCCCCCACCCCGGGGCGGGTAGCGGGAAGACACACCCCTGCGGCTCACAGTAACGTTCGGGAGCACGCTAATATTATACTCCGCGGTACGGCAAGTCTATCTGTATTGTCTGATTGTTACTGTTATAGAAAGCTGAATACATCTCAGAACAAAATTTGGCTAAGTCTAAAATATTACCTGTTTATTTAGATCTATATATTAGACAGGGCGGGTCTTTTGTATTGTATTGAGATTTAGTAACGAACGATAAGATATAACCGGTTAACGATCAATTTAAATGTACCTAAAACTAATTAATTAATTTTAGTATGTATTTCAATTATTATTAAATACGTGTAAAAAGGCAGGATAAGAGATTCTCACATATATGATTAAACAGCAATTGTACTTTATACCTTGTACCTATGCCTATAAAGAACTTGAATTTTAACTTAACTATTAAAATTATATTGCTAAATAAACATTTTTAGCTGATAAGAAGAATGGGCGCAAGAAACTTATCAGCTTTATCAAAAGTAATAACAACATTTACAATAAATTATATCGTTACCATACAATGTACATATGTGTTTACAATTTATACGGGAAAACAAATATTTACACTTTAGAATGTAATATCTTCAAATCAACACCAAGCATTGGCATCATTTCTATAATCATTGACTTTGTAATAACCCTTACTCATTAGCGTCTTTTTAAGAATGTACCTTGAACTTTTGAAGAGGCAATTCAGCTACACTATGTGGAATCTTGTTATAAAAATTTATACATTTGCCCATAAACGAACCTCTAGTTTTTTGTAGCCTGTACGTAGTGTCATTTAGTTGCTCGTTTGTTTGTTTGAAAAGTTTCTGTAAATAAATTGCTTAATTCAGTAGAAAAAACAGGAGCCGCTTTGGAGATTGTTTCTTTTATCACTATTAATTAATTGTGATACTCAAGACTAAACAAAAACTTCGCAGTGGGCTAGTATGATTACCGGCGGCCCAAAACCCATGTCATTTTATTTTTTCTTTTGTTTGTTATTTTTTCTTTTGTTTGTTATTTTTTCTTTTGTTTGTTATAGCGCAATAGTTCTTTTTTATTTTTTATTTTCCTTTTGTATTCTTGGCGCCCGTAGGTACCGCATTCCAGTGCCTTTTCAACAAAGTTGTGAAAACTCCCACAGGACAGGCATAGCCTAGTGTGGGGGTTTTTCGTTAAACCACAAATTGTACATCTATTGGAAATAAAGTATTATTATTAGTATTATTATTAGTATATAGGAAAGGCTCCATGTGTCCGGCGGTACCAGAGGCCGTGCCTAAGGCACGGACGTTGGTAAGGTGACAGAATTGAGTATATTAAGAACACGAACCGTCCAATGACCTTGACCCTGGCAACATATATGTTGCCAGGGTCAGGTGTTGTCAAGGTCATTGGACGCAGTGTACGCACGTTATAACGTCTCCGGCCACATTAAATTGATATTTACCTCCTATCAGTATCTGCAGATATCCGAGGCAGAAGAAAGATAAGTATCCGTTACTTTTTAGCGGATCTTTTATTTAGCAGAGTCTAATATAGAGATAATAATGGTCCTTCGAGCCGGATAGATATAAGCAATCTATCCGGCTCGAAGGACCAATATATGTTCGGGTTAGGAACATAAAACAACTGATAATTTGATAATGATATATTAAACTTAACTAATAAATGATAACGAATTTTATGATAACAATAATTGCTTAGAATGCACCCGGTTGCGCTGATGATCGCGAATGCACTCAATGAAATATGCACGCCGTCGGCGACAGTCAAGCGAGTGACGTCAGTGGCGGTGTTCGGTGACATACAAGGAACTGAACACCTTTAAAGAATAATTCATATTCTTGAGGATGTTTTCTCTGTAACTGATTTTTTAAGGAAGTTGAGCCTTGACTATTATACAAAATTTCTATGTTGACATTTTTTTAAAATCATGTTCCAATACCAAACACAAGCATTATCTATGCTGCCCAGTGTCACATTAAATTAAAACAAAACAAAAAAGGACCCGCAAAACAAGTTGAAACATGTTTCATCTCAAGATCGCGCACACCGACACCGATTGTATTATACTTCAAGCTTTTAGTTACGCAAATTTTTATTGATCGCGTAAACCCACAGTAAGCGCCTAGCAAGACTCCCCCGCGCCACCGCGAGGCGCACTTGCTTGCAAACCAGGGTCACCCCAGCCGCGTCTTTCTTTTATTTCCCGGCTTTTTTCCGCCGCCATTTTTAGCACGCACGCGCACTCGCCCGCGCCCCCGTCCCATCGATTTATCCCAGCAGTGGGAGTAAATAATCCAGAGGGTGTGATTAGGGATGATCGAATTGTGGTAGGTTATTTGGGGGCGCATCGCTTCTTTTTGATGTTTTGTGTTCCGAAGCGTAATTTAAGTTCTTATTAAATGTGCGGTGCATCGGATCTGTATGCTTTGTTGTTTTGTGTCTTTCCAATTTGAGAATCTATTTTCTTATATTACAGCTTTGCTAAAACATTTACCCTTTATTATTATTTTATTTTAATACTGTTACTTATACAAATAAAGTCAATTATGTATAACCTTGAAACTCATTAACCTTAATAACTAGTATATATTACTATTAATAAACAGACTTCCCATCTGATAAATTTGAAGTGAATCTGCAACCCCCACAAAAACTACCCAGTTATTTAGTGACTATTTCACCCTTTACACTAAAACACAGACAAATATAAATTAACAACCATCTGCCCGCACCGGGATTCGAACCCAAGACCTCAGAGATGGTGACACATCCCGAGACACATGTTGTAACCAGCAAACGGCCTCCGCACTTTGGGATGTATCTAGGGCTGTTGATGTGATGGATTGGGATGTATCTAGGGCTGTTGTGATTGTCTAGCACACGCCGTGGGATGTCGATGCACAGGTCCATGCGGCTGTGTATCGACATCGGGTTGCGGCATGGGAGCGGGGGGAACGGCTCGCTCCACCAGAAGTGGAAGTGGAGGGAGTCCGTGCCCGGGTGCTAAAGGAGGCTCTGCACCGGTGGGGCGAGGCACTCGCCTTCCCAGCTGCCGGCCACCGGCAGCCGGCAGCCCCACGATCGGGGGACTGTCCAGGGGTTCTCGCACAGTCCCTCCCTTGGCGTTAGCTCGACCAGACCTAGGTCGAGCCGGCCCCGGAGCACATGGCGGTAGAATCGCGAAAGCGCACCCCGCCATGTGCCCCGCATGGGCCTAGAGAACTCAGGGGGGTTTTAGTGGGTGGCCTACCCACTAAAACTCCCCTGAGTTCTCCTGTGGTCCTGTCACACTGGAGAGCCCCACACACGGCACCTAGCCAGCGCGGTGTCACGGTGCAAAAGGTGCATTTCCCCTCTTAAAAAAAAAGTTATATACAGGTAACTACTTCTTGTTTTAAATTATTATGAAAGCGGATAGTCTAGAGAAGTTTTTAGACATACTTAGACACCATAAATTCGCCTGTTTAGAGTTATTATTTTAAGTTGAATTTTTAACAAATTATTCACTAACGGTAAAATTTTGACTTTACACTAATATTTTCTTAATTACCACTAAAGTTTCGAAGCTGATTATTATGGACATTAAAGTACCTTTTACGATGATTCAGTAGCAAAAAGAAAAGCACTAAAATGTGTTCTACTTTTTTTTATTTGAATTTTTGAGATATTTAGACCGATATCTTTAAAAAAATCAGAAAAAAATTATAACCCGAAAACTACTCATAATCGCAGAACATAAACGGGGGTGATTCGGATACTCCAATAGGTGCTCTAGCTCTGGACTTTCGCTTGACACTATTTTTTGGGACACCCTGTATATATACACTTAAAAAGTTTACTTTAAGATAAAAGATATTTTGCATTTTTAAGCCAAAAGTAATTACATCTAACTAACAATTCCACTGTTATTTTCGTCATACCTACTCCTCCATCATCGAAAACTTATAAATTTTAAATTTATATATTAACTCCTATAAAGGCCTTATAGAAGTTAATATATAGCATTGAATTCAATATTAAATTAAAGTAGGCACTTGATCTCTGAATGATGAGATCAGACCATCCTTTTTTTATTTTTATTTTTTTGTTCCCCTGAGGAAAATGCATTAAATTGCATACCCCGGCTGTAGCATGCCGGCGGTTATGTGGGGCTCTCCTCCCCAGAAGGGGGAGGCCTACCCACTAAAAACCTCAGGCATGGCCTTCTTCAGGCATATAGGGAGCCCCCGGGAACGCGAAGCAACTTCCGGGAACCCCCAGCCTCCGCTCCTCCGTCGATACAGGGGAGCCCTCCTCGGAGGAGGCTACACAACCTCCCCCGATCTCCTCCACCGACGACGCCCCCCGGCCACGGAAGGGGCGTGGTCCATCCCTGGTCGCCGGCGGGCGCGAGGAAGTCGCGCCCGCCGGCGCCGGACTCGGTAGCGGCTATCGGTACTCGGTAGTGCTACCGAGTCCGGCGCCACCTTCTTCGAGCGGGATCGGCCATCTCCCGACCCTGCTGAGATCAGACCATCCTGAATTACATGATCTGGGTAGGAGTTGCGGAGGTGCTGTAATTCAACAAGAGGATCTCACAATAGATCTGCAAAGGTCGCAGTGACTTGCGAAGGCTGACAAAGCCTTCAGCGCCCCTAAATATAAAAAAGTCACCCAAATGGAGAGGACTATGCGATTCCAATCAGAAATGATGAAATTCGAAGAGAAAGTAAGAGTTCCTCTGCTTTGAATTACTTACAAAACAAAGTTTCAAAGGTCGCAGATTACAATTAACTTTGAGCGATCGAATAGATATCATGCAGATCACCTGAGCAGTAAAATATGAATAAAAATAGATACTTATTAAACTTTTTTAATAACGCTGCATCAATTTCAGAACGGTTAATTAGGAGCTCCACGATCTAGCGAAACTTCAAAATTAATTACACATTCTTGTTTATTAAAGAAATTTTCAGTCAATTACTCTCAGTTGACTAATAAAAGTGCCGGATGCCCGTGTCTCCCCCAGTGCCGACACCGGATATTACGTTGGAGCTTTTCTGAGTGACGTCGAAAATTTGATTGGAAACACATCACTTTTATAGTTCTTTAGTCGTCTGATAGTGGATCTGTGCGTGCGAGCATACTCAAACGGCAAAAATTGTCTTGTCATATTTTGCCATTTCGACGACCTGCGTAGTCGAGTGGTTAATATACCAGTTTCAAGGTGCCATCTCTGAGGTCCCGGGTTCGAGTCCCGGTGAAGGCAGATGAAAGATTGCGAATGCTATTCCAGTTCAACATTAAAACTTGTGGTCAGAGTAAAGTCGCCTCACGTATATATGATATGTAATTGTGTCTATATGATCTGATGTATGTATATGAGTTATAACCGCATGACGTTAATACCTTACAAAGCATTGATTGTCAACAATTACCCAGATATCTACATACTCGTACTCTGCGAGTAGGTACAAAATGTTTTGTTTCTGTATTTAAAGCGAGATGCGATTCAGAAGTATTTAATGAATACGTAAACAGTAAAATTCTATTATCGGATAAGTAATAAATTCATAATATCCACTAATAATTTATTTGTTACAATATGCTGTATTAAAGAAGTATTATAATTTTATGTAATTACTAGCGGACCCGGCAGACTTCGTCCTGTCAAAAAGATTTGTACAGTGGCAGTTTTTTGTTCCTAATTATTTTATAGATAATGTCGCATAGCCAACCAAATCGCAAAAAAAGTCTAAATGACCTATTACATTTTGTGACTATTCAATTTTGGAACGTGACATTATATTTTCCAACGATGTATTCTGTGCTCCAACGCACGCACGCACACTGTTTTGATAGATATGATTGAATTTCAACTATATGTAGCGTTAATAAAGCGCAAATTGACTCTTTGATGTTAGGAACACACCTTCATTGCTTAGACAACAGTGAGTGCTTGCAATATGAACTTTATACAATAACAATAAAGCTGAATTCGACTGTACGTTTTAGTTAGAAAACGTTTACATGGGAAAATAAAAGGGCTGTTTTTAGGGTATTTCCGATAATTATTCGAATTTTCCTCATTGTAAAAACCCTCCTTGAACTTCAACGAACATTAACAAAAAAGAATTGGCCAAATTGGTCCAGGCGTTGTTGAGTTATGAGCTTACCAACACATTTTGCGATTCATTTTTATGTATATACTCACATTTCTATACAAAGTGCTCAATAACCCAAAATTTCCCGATTACCTTCGCTCACGTTTCTTTTCCTTGCCCGAAAGACCATATCCTAGACGCACATGTGTCACCCAAACCTTGGAGCAGCGAACTTCCAATTCAAAATTTTTCTTTAAATCGTTTACTATTACTGCGGCCCGCCCGTGGAATAAGTTACCTGAGAGCATTCGTGATAGTCGATCTGTGGAAACCTTCAAAGTTAGACTGAAAGAGCATTTTTTATCGCAACTTGAGTCGAACAATTAATTAGTCATGTTTATATTGTAGGTATGTTAATATGTATATATATTTATAGATATATGTATGTGTGTATGTATATATATATTATATGATTATTAATATATATTATTGTTATATATATTGTTATTTATGTATTTATAGTAATAGATGTAGTTAGTATTTTTTTAAGTAATTAGTTTTGCTTTGTTTTGTGTAGTGTAAATTTTCTATACTTTGTTGATTGCATTTTAAGTAATATCCGCAATTTTATGACTAAATCCCCAGTTAGGTTGGCTGGAAGAAATCACTATTAGGGATAAGCCCACCTATTTACATATTTTATATTTAATGTTATTTCCTGTGAAATTTTTATGTGCAATAAAGAGTTTATATAAGATTAATTAAAATCCTTTTGCTTTCTATCTACATAAAGATCGGAGAATAACTCAAGTCTAAATTTATGCACATGAAGAAAGAAATGTCAAACATGCCTGCATGTTTGCGTGACGAATGCGAGCATTTGTACTTTAGTCATGGTGGTTATAATATAATTCTATCAAATTTATTCATATATGTATAATATATGTATATCTATCCGTTACCCTAGATCCTTACAGAGCTTACTTTGGGCTAGGCTAATTGGTGTACGCCCCTTCCGTGGCCGGGGGGCGTCGTCGGTGGAGGGGACCGGGAGGTGGTAGCTTCCCCCGAGGAGGGCTCCCCTCTAGAGAGGGGAGCGGAGGCTGGGGGTTCCCGGAAGTGGCCTTTCTGTTCCCGGGGGCTCCCTACTCAAAAAAAAAGAGGCTAATTGGTGTAACTGTAAGAAATATTTATTATTTACATTTAATTTAATTTAAGCCTTTTTATTTCTTGTTTTACAATAGTTTTTATATTATTATTATTTTTACTTATTTATTAATCAACAAGAACCTCGGCATGGATAAAGGCCTCCTCCAAAGATTTTTTGTCGGTCTCGGTTTTGGTGCGCCAGTTTATGCCCGTTGATCTTTTCAGATCATCTTCCCAGCGGTCTAAAGGTCTCCCCTTCTTTCTCTTACCTGGTGGTCCTAACCAGTGAGTAACCAGTGAAGTCCACCTTCTGTCATTCATTCTCGATACATGTCCAGCCCACTGCCCACCATTTCCGTTTTCGAGCATAAATCAATGCGTCTGTAATTTTTGGTGACGTGTCGTATCTTTGAATGTCTTATTTTGTCCATTTTCTTTATATGCATCATGCTTCGCTCTAAACCTCTTTGACATGGCTTGTGTGGAAAATTTCCAAGTCTGACTTTCATAAGTTAAGCTCGATAAAAGACATGAGTTCATGACTTTAGCTTTGAGAGTTGTTAGTAGATTACTTTTAAATATTTGTTTTAGACTCCAATATTTATTCCACGTTTGTTGGGACCTTCTTTCTATTTCTTTAATGTTGCTGTCTTTTTTAAAACTTAATCTTTTTCCTAAGTATATATAGCTGTCCACGTATTCTAAGGGGTTGCCGTTGATTATTAATATTTATATTATACATATTTATATAAATTATTACTGGCAAAACGCGCGGGTAATTTAAAAAAGCTAGCACTGGTAACACTAAATATAGCAGGAACAGACTTTGATACAAAGACAACAATTTTTTTTATTTAACACAAAGACTTTAATAAAAAGACAAGCAGCCATTTTTATTGATAATAGTTTTATTAAGTTGGTCGTAATGTATTAACTATTTTGTACGCAATTATTCATAATAATTTTGACTGCATGGACCTGACTAGTAAAATTGTTTACACAGTTCCGAGATCAATCATCCGAGTCAAGAATATTACATGATAATTCAAACAATAACATCTAACCGTATGTAATTAATAATAATTTGTTAAATGTTGTTTATTTATATGTTTATATATTTAGTTAAATTTGTTTTATTTTAAACATAAAAAATAAAACAAATTAGTTGTTGTTTATAAGTATGTGTGCACTGTGTGGTTTGTGGTGCCGAGGTCAAATCTAGCGCACTATTTTTGTTTTTGTTAATCTGTGGATAACGTTGTTATTGTTTGACATGCATAGATATAGTTAACTAAATTATATTTTATATATTTTAAATGTTTGTTATCTCTTAATAAATAAATGTAAATGAATCAACTATAAAAATACGTACTGTAGAGGCTGATCATGGCGTTAATAAATAGAGTTAAAAGTAATAAACGCAAAACAAAAAATATTATAAGAAAAAAGTATAAAATAGAAAATAGACGACATGAAAAAATAGATAATATATTGAATTTAAGTTGTCCATGTTTACAAGACCACAGGCAAGCATCATCAAAGATTCTATAAATAATTTGTTCATAAGCCAGTTAGCGTAAACGAAGTATAATCCACGTAGGAAACTATGTTCTTTGCCCGGCGGGGTTTTTAATCGAATCAATTAGGGATGCACTACCCGGTTATTCAATTGTCGGCCTTAAAGCATTTAGTGCCGGTCTTTGAACACGGCTCATTATCGCTTAACTGATGTCTATCGCTTTTCTGCATTTACTTTGAAGCGAGAGAATTTTCTTTAGCAAGCTCACACTTTATATTCCTCCTAGACTTTTTATGTAGAAAGCAAGCAGAGCTTTATGTCTGGGTCTACCTTTTTAAATAAAGTGTTAACTGATGTTTTAATCTGACAAATATTGAGATTGAACAATAGCAATAGCATACAGGTTGTTTCAGGGCCGGCGAAATAATATGTTACGGATCTCCATTCAATCCATAGGGCCCTTATGGCCGTGATCGTGGCGTCATCCTCACGGCATCCCACGGCCCTGTCACGCCGCGGGCAGTTCTCCTCGGCGCGTCTGGCGGCGTTGTCGGATGCGCCGTCGATCGAGCGCTCGCGGCAGGCGTCAGTGGAGGGGCATCGCTGAAGGTTTTAGTGGATAGGCCTACCCCCTTCTGGGAGGAGAGCCCCACATAATTCTGCGCTTTTCCCGGGGTGCAGGGTATGCAATACAATGCATCTTCCTCAGCGATAACAAAAAAAAAGGGTCCTTATGGCCAAGCTTAAGGCTGAGTTTAGTCGATAGGTGACGTGGTCAAACCGCTCTAGCCGGCGTGGAGTCCCACATAACCACCGTGACACTTGACACTTGCCGTTGCGGTGGTATCCTGGGCACGTTTCGTGCTCCTTGTGAGAATTCTCAACCTCTTTCTCCCGAGATTAAAACAAAAAAGATATACGCACCTGTCCTTTTTTTTTGAGGAAGGGAACTGCGATCTTATGCACCATAACACCGCGCTGGCAAGGTGCGGCTGTGTTTGGGGTTCTCCGGTCAAGAGGATCGACCTACTCACTAAACCCCCCCCCCCCCCCGAGTTCTCTGGGCCCATACGGGGCACATGGCGGGGTGCGCTCTCGCGATTTGACCGCCATGTGTCCCGGGAACGGACCTGTACATAAGATTTTAAATGAACCATACTTGCTGATGTAAGACCTGAAAACAGACTTCAAAATGAAAGCAACAACTTTTAAATGACACCTGTTTTTGAGCGATTTTGTGCGTTTAACGTCAAAGAAATATTACCAATAAATGCGATTGCGCTTAATAGACTGCTGTGTAGTATTCCTCTAGCTATAACTTATATAGGGCTGTCAATACTAAGGGTCAAAAGCTAATTTATATACTATATATTATAAAGATAAAAAAAATTATTATCGCAATTCAATTAATCCGCTGCACTTATTTTCACAAATATAAAACATGGCCGACCTTTGACAGCAAGAAAAAGAAATGAAAAATAGCTGGAATCAAAAACTTTATTAGCCGGCTTAAGCATAATGGTGTAAGACTTCATAAGATAATAAAAAAAACAACTTTGTGAATTTTATTCTGTTTATAGAATGTAACCTTTTAATGTCTACAAACCAGCTAGATACAAACAATATGCCGCCAAAAATATTTGATTACAAGTTTGTAATGTAATAAATATGACATTTCATTTAAAGTGAGAGTGAGTGAGAGACTACTAATTAAACGATAATGTTCAAAGATCACTCAAATTTCAAAGTTCAATGGGACACAGTTCAAAGTATTTTCAGAAACTATAAAGCACAAAATGCGACCTATAACGGTGTTTCTGTTAGTTGTCTCTATCAATCACACCTCTACACTCCGGGCTTGTGACAATTATTCTTGAGGGGTTGTTTAGGAAACTAATTATGTTCTAGTTTGGTAGATTCTTTTGTACTGAGCTTACAAATGACTCCTTATGTGTATTTTCATATCTACATTTACTGCATCGCCATCACAATTTCTACATTTACAGCATCGCCATCACAATTTCTACATTTACTGCATCGCCATCACAATTTCTACATTTACAGCATCGCCATCACAATTTCTACATTTACTGCATCGCCATCACAATTTCTACGTTTACTGCATCGCTATCACAATTTCTACATTTACTGCATCGCCATCACAATTTCTACATTTACTGCATCGCCATCACAATTTCTACATTTACTGCATCGCCATCACAATTTCTACGTTTACTGCATCGCCATCACAATTTCTACATTTACTGCATCGCCATCACAATTTCTACATTTACTGCATCGCCATCACAATTTGCCTAGATACTCGTAGTAAGAACTCAGGCATAAGGCTGAGTATAGACAGTAGATAAGTCTTACCCGTCGCACCGCTCCGGCTAGTATGGTCTGACATAATCACTTGCCGCTGCGGTGGTATCTGGGGTATGTTTCGTACTCCTTGCAAGGATTCTCAGCTCTCCTAAGAGAAAAAAGAATATCTATATTTTAAGGTGTTATGGTAAATTGGATTCCGTGATTACGGATCACCCCATCTAAAAAGGTGATGAAGGAGGTTAGTTAACGGACAGTAGTGAACGAATTGTATACAAAGATATTGCTCCTTGTGAATAATATTTAAAAATTGTCTCCACAATTTTCGATTCAGATTAATTCGTCACAATCTTTTTAATACATATAATGTTAAATGAAGCCCTAAAGTCGAGTCAGTGAGTTTGCGAAGTGCCCGAAACCCCTTGTAAAGTTACTTCGACTGGAACTAAATAAAAATATTTCCTTAAGATCGGTCGAACGGTTCGCGCACGAAAAAGATGGCTGCCTCTTTGCTGTGTATTTACGTGTTAATAATGAGGATTTGTATTCAGCCGTGGGAGGCTTTGAAGATGGCCGTTTGTGACTTTCTTTGTTTTCGTCAATTTTAGAAATATGTATATTGATGGAGATATTTTGGAGCTGTTAATCTCGTAGAAATGGACATTCCACCGCTGATCCCCTGGGTCGTAGAGGGCGAGTATTAACAGCCCCTCAAGGACCACCCAAGCTACTGTGACCTGTGCGTGTAGATGGTTCCTCAAACGCGTATGCGAAAGCTCCCCCGTTTGGGGATTACCTCTATGTCCACGGTAATCCCCCGCAAGCGTAAATACCCGACCCGCAGCTGGCCAGGTTATCCAAGGGTGATTCCCGCCGGGTGAGTCCCACACTCGCCTGTCGATTAGCCATTGACAGGTATAGTGTATAATAGCATCCCACCTCGTACAAAAAAAAAGAAAAATCCTATTACTAGAACTAGGAGGCCAAAATTAATAACTTCACAGTCGATTCCATGACAGCAAATGTCATGGAATCGACTGTGAAGTTTTGTTTTATATATTAATTATTAGTTAGTTGCTTACCCTAACCCTTTCTGCATTAGGGTTTGTTAATTCAATATTATCGTCATTCTATTCAAAATATCTTGAATATCTATAGTCATCGCACTCCGGCGGCTTCGCATTTTCACTCTATTAACACTATAGTAAGCCATCCATATATATACATATACACTATTAAATAATATGATTTGTGACACATGACACTGGAAATGTCATTTTACTGACTCGAATTAAAAATCGAACCTTAGTGGACCCGACAGACTTCGTCCTGTCAAAAAGATTTGTAAAGTGGCAGTTTTTTGTTCCTACTTGAAATGACATATGATGACATAAAATTTGTTTGACAGAACTAAAGTCACTTTTTTTGTCTTCGATTGTTTTGCCAATGGTTCAAATTGGCTTTTAAGTACTAATACAAATTGTTTGTATATGGGAGTATAGAAAGATGTTGATTTTACACTTTTTCAAGATTTATTTTAAATTTTCTCTACGTACAAACTTTCTCTGGACTTCCACGAATAATTCAAGACCAAAATTAGCCAAATCGATAAAGGCTTTGTTGAGTTATAACATTACAATGAAAAGTGGCGTTGATTTTCATATATATAGATATATATACATATATATTAATGCCACTTTTCGTTCCATCCAAACCAAATGCTTAGGCTTTGTTCGGTCTATTTAGTAAATGGTTTATGTGAAGTTTACACAAAATCGGTCGAGCGGTTCTTAATTTATCACATTTTTTGTAACAAATGAATTCAATAAACGGCGCATAATTTTGATGATGGGGATTTTTGTGCCCAATTGAAACTTTTTCAGTGTTTCTAGTATTGTACAAGCATGACATTAATGCGGTCATTTCATTTTGGACGTGCTTCGATTAAAGCATATTGTCAGCGATAATTTGTTTACCCAAATGTTTTTGTATAAAATTTTAAAATAACTGGCAATTAATGAAATATTTTTTTGTTTGAATAAATGAATTGGATTTTTTATTTTTATTTCATTTTATACGTAACAAAGCACATACCGAGCCGCTAGCTTTATATATAAAAAATTCTCGTGTCCCAAGGTTAGTTATCATACTGATCCGAAACGACCATTTTCATGAAATTTTAAATGTATATTCAATAGATCTGAGAATCGGCTACTATTTTTCATACCCCTAAATGATAAGGGTTGTCCAACCCTAATATTATTTTCAACCTTAATTTTTCACCCTTTTATTTTTATTTCACTAGAAATTTGCTAGAAATAATTTATATTGCAAGACAACGTTTTCCGGGTCAGCTAGTTATAATGTAAAAATTATAATGTAATAATAAACGTTTTTGTTTATTTTCCGGCAATTTAACCACGCTCGTATTTCGTCTTATTGTACATTTTCGTTTTGTAAACGTAGAACGAAATTTACAAAACGACGCTCGGCCAGGAAGAAAATTTGAGTGCAGCGCGCCCTCCCAAAGATCCCCATGCACCTAACCACTCTTTTCCTTATTAACTATGTACACGGCGACCGAGCACACTTGATACTCTTCAGTAAGGTACTCAGGTAACCATTTCCTTACAACAACTCAATCTGTGTCATTTCAACTAAACTTAAACTAAATTTAAATATTAAGGGACTTTTGATTTAAACATACAATTGAAATCATTATTCATATCCTTTAATTTTAGATACGTTCGTAATTGAACATGTTAGGGATTAGAGTATTCAGTTGGTAGGTCTGTCGGGTCGGGCGGCGCCGGGCTCCGTAGCACAGCTGCGGTGCCGCCGCGGGTCGCCGACGGGCGCGAGGAAGTCGCGACTGCAACGGCGACCCGGGATGGACCACGCCCCTTCCGTGGCTGGGGGGCGTCGTCGGTGGAGGAGACCGGGGGAGGTAGTGTAGCCTCCCCCGAGGAGGGCTCCCCTCTAGGCAGGGGAGCGGAGGCTGGGGGTTCCCGGAAGTTGCTTGATGTTCCCCGGGGCTCCCTACATGCCTGAGGATTAAAAAAAAAGAGGTCTGTCGGGTCGAGCCGCCTCGATTAGTCAAGAGTCCGACCATGACAAGTCTCAGCCTCTCCTCTCTAGAGGGGACAAAATTTGCTGTTTGATTGGATATTTCAAAGAAATTAGTTTATTCCATACCAACTTAACAAATTTGTTACACTCTTTACACAATAGACATTAAACTGTAAGTAATAATATAGTTTTGAAGGCAAAATAATTAGTTGTCATAAAAATATTCTAATAACTGCAGGTACATATTGAGACTTTTTTAGTTTAACATAAAACATTTTGGGATTTAATTTTTACCAAAACTTACAATTTAGATTTATAAAGTAATGCAAAAATACATATTTGGTTTGGCGATAAAATTTTAAAAGTTTTAAATACAAGCGAAATCACCGCAATTTCATAGTTAAGGACCTATTATAACTACACAAATAAACTTTAAAAAGGAAAATATAAGTAGAGATAGTGGTATGTGAATAAAAATCTATTAGTAGAAGTTCCAAATGTTATTTAATTTATTTCTATAATTTATTTAGATATTTCAAGTAGAGGCTCAAGACCTGATGGTTGACGTACACTGTACTCTTAAACCTATTCTGGACGAACTTTATCGATTCATCAAATAATTATGTATTCCATATGTATTAAACTTTTATTTTAAACATAAACAATTTGTTTATTCTTTTTGTCCTTTTTATATATGTGTAAAATGTTTGTACTATATTACACTTATCTATAACATTACGTTCATTCGATATCCTAACTACAAATATATTTTTTGTATAACATCTGAAACTGTTTCTCCAATTCTATTCGAGAAGGATCGTACCGTATCAGAGGCACTGCGATTAGAAGCTTCATTTATAATAGACTTCCCAAACTATTATAAATATCACTTATACATAACATTTAAAAATTATGTTACTATCACATCCATTGTATAGAACAGATATTACTTTTCAAGATAATTAAAATAGGCATGCGCCTGCGCCACAAATGCGACCGCCGTCACATCACTTTGTCCGTCCCCGGTATGGTGTACGGTTTTTAATATTATCAGTAAGGATATCTACTATGTAATAAATACTGTCTTCTCTACTTAACATAAGTTATCAAGCTAACATTCATCAAAATCAAAATAAAAATTTCGAATGATTATAGTCGTCTTTACTTCGTTGCGGCTTCAGCAGTAGCTTGCCAAGATAGTGCCGATGATAAATTTATCATATTAGCTCACGCTTCGCACCAGTTTCCAATGACTTCTCCCATAGAAATATATTTTGGAGTTACAATTTAGATTTATGTAACTCGCGAATACTTGATACAAAAGATAGTTCACCATATACCTAATAGTGGACCCGGCAGACTTCGTCCTGTCAAAAAGATTTGTAAAATGGCAGTTTTTTGTTCCTACTTGAAATGGCATACGAGTATGATGACATTAAAGTTTGACAGAACTAACGTCACATTTTTTGTCTTCGATTGTTTTGCCCAAAGTTCAAATTGGCTTTTAAGTATTAATACAAATTGTTTGTATTTTTCAAGATTTATTTTAAATTTTCTCTACGTACAAACCTTCTCTGGACTTCCACGAATAATTCAATAATACAAAAGATAGTTCACCATACACCTAATATCTCTTTAGCTCAGAATTTTTTTTTCCTCAGGAGAGGAAGGCTGAGAATCCTCACAAGGAGCACGAAACGTACCCAGGATACCCCCGCAACGGCAAGTGTCACGGAGGTTATGTCGGACTCCACGCGACCGGAACGGTCCAGCCACGTGACCTACCGACTAAACTCAGCCTGGCCTAGGTTCTAAAACCATATAGGCAAATCGTGAGGGCGACCGCCCCTCAGGAGAGGGGCGATGCAGCGCAGGCCCATAAAGGGGGCCCAAAAGCGCTAGAAGAGGCGCGGGAAGTCAAAGTGACGCCGGCCTTATCATGAGGGAACCTAGTCTTGGCGATGCTGAAGGCTGCCGAACTAAGGGATCATGGAGGGTTTGGCGGCGCAGATGCCGCCGGCAGCGCAGATGCTGCCTGCAAGGACAGAAGGTCCCGCGTTAGCTGATTATCTTGATCGATGAGGCATTTTTTGGTTGGTTCAATTTCATAGAACAATATACGGACATACCAATTAATTAATAATAAAATTGATATATATGAATGAGTTGAAAAGATATACGTACATCTATTATTTCATTTTAGTGATATGTTGCCGAATCGCTACAACATATACGTTCCATATATGTTACACAGCTAGGATGTGGAGACAGACAGCTACTGGTAAAAAAAATATCGTCCTATTCGCGTCGAAGCTTCCAGAATACGGCTTCAGTATGTGGCTCGTTTCTTTTTGGCAGTGAGGCAGCACCCCGTGCATAATGGGGCTAAGTGCGCGGAACTCAGCTCCAGCGGGGTGACGCCGCCTCAGCACATAACGTGTATTTAGCAGTAGCTATATCACAGTGGTATATAAGTGCTGTTTCCAAAAGTCCTTATATAGTCGCTTGGAGGATGCGTTGACATTACTTTTATGTACCTACAAAATAAACTCCAAAACACAGTCCAATGCACAGGTAGATTTGATGAGGAGGTATAAAAAAACCAAGCTTAGTATTATTGTTTCCAATTTTAGTATAATAAAGATATGCATTAACTTGGATTTTATCTACCCTAATAACATTTTTAGGGTAGAAACGTCCACACATAGTTTGTAGAACTGACATGAATAAGCTATATCAAAGTCTACTACATTACTAATATGCTTTAGGCAGTCAACGATGCAAAAATTGCCGAAGACAGACTCCAGACTAAGTTCTTCTGCTTGGGTAGCAGTCCTACATTACTGAATTTCAGTTTGAAGGCTAGGTAAGATCTACAAGAGCAAGTTAATAATAAGATAAAATATATTTTATTTTTCAACTTAGTCCCCTTTGTGTTTAATAAACTTAGTCCATCATTTTTTCATCCCTTCCGAAACATATCATTTGTTGAGGTTGATGAACAAATTAACAAATGGTGATTAGGACCCACCTCAGCATAATCAGTAGCAGCGCTGGTATCTTGATTGGGTCTAAGTTAGGTGACATAAAGTAATAAACTACGAAATAAACCTAAAATTTTTAAAGAAGAAAGAAATTAAAATAATAACAAAAGTGTACAAAAGTTATCGACTGTATGGGCACAGATCCCTTTACATTTCCTTATAGAAAAAGATAACTGTCAAAATAAACATAGGTACTCAATTTCATTTTGACACTGTATGGCACAGAGCCTTTGCCTTTCCCTAGTGGGAAGAAGAAAACCACTACTATTGATTTTGAGATTAGTATATTAAGATGACATTATGATAAAATCTGTTCATGAAGCTAAGTGGGGAAAAAGTCAAGTAAAACTACTAGTTAATTACTTTACTATTCATAAAATATAATAATTAGCGGGATGTTGCGAAGACTTTAGAAATCTTCACAACAATAACTTATTGTTAGCAAAATTTTAACGTTAAAATTATATGAACAAAGCTCACTAGACATACCAAGAGGCGCTTACACTGAAACGTGATTAAGTAGATGATAGCGGCCGTATCAAGTGACTCTAAGAATTCTGAAAGCTAATAGAGCAAAGAATACCTTAAAGCTTCTTTGTTGACGAACAATCCACAGAACTTATAGCTTGTCTGAGTAAAACCTTGTAAACTGACACTTTAGTATTATTTTTTGGGAGGGACCTATACCTCCTCAAATGGCTATGTTCAGCTTTACCGTTAGTGTTTGTGGAAGGTGCAAGAATGGAGCCTTGCCTGCTAGCGACCCCGGTGCCGTTCCGAGGTCGTTAGGGTTGGGTCAAAGAGAATCGACGCAGGTTGAGCGCGCCGTCTAGTATCGAACGCTCAAGATCGCCGTGTAGTGAAGGGTGATAATCTACCCGGTATGTGGCAGTACCGCGTGTATGTTAGACGGGGGAAGTGTGGCCCGGGTCGTCGCGCTCGTGGGAGAGATGCGTGTGGGCAGGTAAGTTAGGGTAGGAAAGTGTGGGCCTCCGAGCGCCGAGTCTTGGCCGAGTCTCGCAAAGATCGGGCGAGATCTGTCTCCGCCGGCATTGATTGCGGCAATGCTGGCGGGGAGGGAGGTTGGAGGGCTGTGGCCTTCTTCTGTGAAGCCCCGCTCGAAGGAGGCGGCACTGGGATCGGTAGCATAGCTACGGCGCTGCTGCGGGTCGCCGGCGAGCGCTAGGAAGTCGCGCCCGCGGGTACGGCGACCCGGGAGGGACCGCGCGCCCCCGACGATCTCCGGCCACGGGAGGGGATCGTCGGGGGCGCGCGGATCGGATATATATATATATATATATATATAATATATATATATATATATATATATATATATATATGTATTTATGTATGTATGTATGTATGTCTATCCATAATATGTTGCCGTAGTAATCTATCATACGCGAACTGTACACCGACATTGTAAGCAAGATAAAATCAATAAAACAAACATTATCTTACAAGTCCAGTCAATAATTCCACGCCTCCATTCGCGGACATGCTAAACTAGAAGACGAAATCTTTAGCAAGTTTCGATGTTCAGCTTTTTATTACCTTCATCATTTTGTTTGAGTCCTTGTATATTATTAAAATTATTATAGAGACACCACCCTGTCATTAACACTATGTCGTTTTGTATGGAATGTAGCTTCATATCGGATACATTTATTTGTAAGTAGATGGTGCCCGCGACTTCGCCTGCGCAGGATTAGTATTTATGTGATGATATAAGCACTGAAAATCATTTTTTAAATGAAATAGTTGAGACAGCCGTCAACAATAGCGCGCTCGCGCGTTCTGAACAAGCGCTACAGGGAATATTTTTTCTAAAATAAAAGTAGCCTATGTTACTCCTTATTACATCAGCTACATGACAATAAAAGTCCTATCAAAATCAGTCTAGACATTTTAGAGAAGTGCGGGAATAAACAAACAGACAGACGACACTCCAATTTTATTTATATGTATAAATTAGCTTTTCGCCCTTTGCTGCATTATATCGGATTTTTGAAAGGGAAAGATATATTTTCCCACAATAAAAAATATCATATATTCTTCCCCGGGTCTCCAACCATCGCCATACCAAATTGAATCACAACTCAGCCAGATGTTTTTATCAGATGTTCCCGGAGGAAATATATGTTTTCCCGTGGTAGAAATGTTTTATACATCGCACTAATAATACAATAGTGTATCAACCCAAAATATGTCGTACTTGACATAATACTATAAACACACGCAAAATTTGATTCCTCACGCGTGATCAAAACCGTCGTTCGATTGTGCAAAAACAGAATAAGGTTAAATTAACTTAACTAAAACTTACGTGACAGTTATTCAATTTGCAACTATTACATGAAGTGAGTAATAAGTTTTTTGTTGATTCTGAAAAATGTTCGATTTTGAGTTGATACACCATTGTATTATTAGTGCGATATGTTCTTCTCCGGGTTTCAAAGTATCAATATACCAAGTGTCATCTGAATCTGTTCAATAGTTTCTGAGCCTGTTCTATGAAATAAAGTTAGTTTTCTACGTCGGCACAATAGTTCTTTCCTGTGAAATATTTTGTGATTTGGTACGTCGATACTTTTTTTTCTCGCCTACTTATAATATAATAATAATGATAAAAATAAATACTATAAAAGATTTTTATAGTATTCATGTTCTTTTCATTTTTGGTTCTGTCGTTCTTGTTTTGTTAAATATTAATAAGCTTAAGAGCATTATTCGTGCTATTATTCGTAACCTATAGCGCTGCATGTTTGTTGTTTTAAATACGATTTTATTTCTTAAAATATACAACAATCTACTTTAAACCTGTTTTAGTAATTAAGTGGAAACTTCACTAGTGTATGATAATTAATTTTATGTATAAGTGTATAAGAATTAATTTTATATATAAACAAACAGTAAATATTTTACTTAAAGGCTATACCTTTAAGTAAAATATTTACTGTTTGTTTCCCAAATATATATAACTAAATAAATAACGTAAGCGAATAAAAGAACAGAATTCTTTTAACTGGTAGAGCCGTCTTCATTTCACGCGATGAATGTATATAGCAAGATCTTACATCCTGTACTAATTGGAACGTACCTTTAAAGGGATGCACATTATCATATTTTATATTAAAATTGAATGTGGAATCGGCGCTGGAACGGGTAACACCAGGAGCTCATAATAGTTTTTGCCACGATTCTGTGTAAAGAGCCTTTAGTCTTTACACAAGTGTCAAAGTCAAAGTCAAAGTCAAAGTCAAAGTCAAAATATTTATTTCAAGTAGGCAATTAGATATGCTCTTTTGAATAGTCCAAATTTTTTTTTTCCCTACTACCCATTCGGACTTCTTTTAGTTATAGAGAAGAACGGGCGCAAGAAACTCTATAACTTTTACAGAAGCAACGACATTTACAAAAATATATATCGTTACCAAGTCATACAAAAGTCAACTTATAGGTACAAGTATAATTACAAAGGTTCATGGCAATGCCTGGTGGAACTAAGAAACATTAAGTCCAAGCATTCATGTCTTTTATATAATCAGTAACCGTATAATAGGCTTTGCTAATAAGTACACTTTTAACAATGATTTTAAATTTATTTAGGCTTAATTGTACAATATTGCTTGGAACTTTGTTGTAAAAACGCACACAGTTACCTCTGAATGAATTATTAATTTTATGGAGTCTAGTGTGAGGCAAATGTAATTTATTCTTATTTCTAGTATTGAAGCTATGGACATCACTGTTTTTACTAAATAAATGAATGTTTTTATGGGTATATATTAGATTTTCATAAATATATTGAGACACAACTGTCATTATACCAGTGTCTTTAAATTTATCTCTTAAAGAGTCTTGCATTTTTAGATTATAAATTGCTCGAATGGCCCTCTTCTGCAGCACAAATATAGTTTGAATGTCGGCAGCATTTCCCCACAGCAAAATACCATACGACATTACACTATGAAAGTAACTAAAGTACACCAATCTAGCTGTTTCTACGTCAGTTAATTGGCGTATTCTCAAAACTGCAAATGCTGCAGTGCTGAGCCGTTTTGATAGTTTATCAATATGTGGGCCCCACTGAAGTTTGGAATCGAGAGTAATTCCTAAAAATACTGTGGTGTCCACGAGGTCCACATTTCTATCCTTTATAATTACTTCGGTTTTCACCTGTTTTACATTTGGCAATACAAATTTGATACATTTAGTTTTACTTTCATTTAGAAGCAAGTTATTAACGTTAAACCAGTGGACTACTTTAGAGATTGCATCGTTCACAGTGTCATTAATATTTTGTCTCCGTTTAATTTTGAATATAAGTGATGTATCATCTGCAAAGAGTACAATTTCGTGTTTATTATTAACATAAAAGGGAAGGTCATTTATATATATTAAAAATAAAAAGGGACCAAGAATTGAGCCCTGTGGGACGCCCATCTTAAGCAAAGATCCCTGAGATCTCGTACCATTAATATCGACTCTCTGAATCCTGTCACTCAAATATGAAATAAGAAGGTTCAGAGAAGAGCCTTTGAAACCATAATAACGTAATTTCTTAATCAGAGTTTCATGGAGAACACAATCAAATGCTTTGGATAAGTCGCAAAAGACACCCAAAGCATCGTGTGAATCCTCCCAGGCGTCAAATATCTTATTTAAAAGCTCTACACCTGCATCAGTTGTTGAGCGACCCCTACTAAAACCGAACTGATTATTATGCAGAAGATTATTAATACGAAAATAGCTTTGCATTTGGTCTAACATTATTTTCTCAAAAATTTTACTAAACGTTGGTAGCACTGAAATAGGTCTAAAGTTTGTGGGATCAAATGAGCTACCAGACTTAAACAAAGGAGTTATCTTGCTATGTTTCATTAAATCAGGAAAAACACCACCTTCAATAGAATCATTAAATATACAAGCTAGAATTGGAGCTATTATTTCAATTACTGATTCTGTGACAACTACGGAGTTTCCCCAAAGGTCCGCGGTTTTCTTTTTATTTAATGTTTTAAAAGTCTTAATTATATTAACCGATTCAATTTGTCGAAATTTAAAAAGAGTCTGACTATCCTTAACATTTTCTTTTAGGATGGATTCTGCTACAGTTGGGGAAGAGTTTAAAAAATTTGTTGATAAAATAGGAATATTGGTAAAAAAGGTTTCAAACTCTTTAGCTACCTCACTATCTGAAGTTATTCTTTTAGTTCCTATATTTAAACTGTAGTTACTGTCACGAAGTTTAACTCGTCCAGTTTCAGCGTTAATAATGCTCCAGGTCATTTTAATTTTATCAGCACTGTTTTTAATTTTCGAACTTAAAAAACTTGACTTTGCTTGGCGACAAACCATTTTAAACAATTTAGAGTATTTTTTTACATATTCATAAAATTCTACACTCGTGTTATAGTTACGTTCATTATAAAGTTCAAAAAGTCTTTTTCTACTTTTATATATTCCGGGTGTGGCCCACTCACTAAAAGTAACAACATCATTAATTGAAATCCTTTTTGGCACAAAGATATTATTGAATTCTTTGCAAAATAGATTAAAAAAATCATTGTAAAATTTATTTGGATTATTTGTGTATTTTAAGTAAGGTATTTTATCAAAAAGGTTACTTTTAAAATGTTCTAATCTATTTATAGTTTTAGGTATAACAGTGATGTCTCTCTTTGCCTCATGTTTACACTGATGTGGGACAGCGATTATTAGTCCACAGTGGTCAGAATCTAATTGATTGATAACTTGTTTAGATTTTAGAATAAGATCTGTATAAATATTGTCAATACATGTGGCAGAGTTAGCAGTTATTCTGGTTGGCTCAAGAAAAATATTTTTGAGATTGTATGATTGAAATAAGCTAATAATTTTAGTACATAAACTAGAATTTTCCAATAAATTAATATTAAAATCACCACATATAATCAAACTCTTGCCCAATTTACAAATCTTCCTTAAAACTTCATCCATGGTAGCCTCAAAGCAATCATATAATGCTGAAGGGGGCCTATAAATGCTTAATACAACAAGATGCTCCAGTTCCACACAAGCAATCTCAATCGTTCGTTCAACTGAGAGATTCACAACATCTCTGCGTTCTTTAAATTTAATTTTCTTTTTCAATAAAATTAAGGAGCCACCACGTATTGCATTTTCACGACAAAAAGAACTAGCTATTAGATGATTGTTAAAATTAAGCATGATCTGATAATTTTTAAGCCAATGCTCTGTTACACAAAATATATCTATATTATTACAATTTATAAATAATTCAATTTCTAAGTCCTTTCCTAACATTCCTTGAATGTTTTGATGCATTACTTTAATTACATTTTTACTATGTAGATTAGTACTAAGTGGACTCTTTAAATTTATTTCAGTATTACTAATGTTTTCTAAGCGAGAGGAATTCTCTTTTGTCTTAGAAATTAATTTAAAGAAATATCAATAATATTGTCAGTACAAGAATTACTGACAGTCAAATCTATAAAAGCACATTGCTCAATAGGAGCAGTTATTGTAGCCAAGTTCTTGGCTGTTACTGAAAAAAAATAAGATAGCGATACTGCTATTTGTCGCTTAAAATAATTACAAATATAATATTTATTTTTAGTCAAATAAAAATTACTAACTAGTCTGTTAGTGTCAATCATATGCAATTTTTTATTACTGTTGCATACAGTATTTAATGTCAAATTTAATTTATACCTATAACTATTTTCAACCTGTGACAAGTTGCTGCAATAAGGCAATGAGAACAATACAATATTGTGTATGTTAATGTTACAATTTAGATTATCTAATAACTTTAATAGGGTCCTTTTATTCAAATCACCTCTATTTCCTATGAGAAATATTAATGTTGTATCAGGTAAGTAATTTTGTAGTGTTGCTTTTTGCAATATTTCTATGAAAGAGGCACCTGGCATACAATTATTGACTACAGAATTACCCATATTACATAAAATTTGACCCATGTTTTTGCCAATTTCATCACTGAATAAAATTGTATTTTTTGAATAATGTGATTGTACTACTTCTGAAGGTATTGACTGAGAAGCTCTGTATTGTTGATTAGACTCATTTTGTACTAATGATTGTAATCCTATTATATCAGACTCAGGAGCAGTATGTGACTGTGTCGATACCTGTGTAACAAATTGAGTATCGACCTGCTGTTGTTTTTGACTTTGGATACCCAAGCACTTGCACAATTGTTTTTTTCCTAAAGATTCAAATCTATCAGAATTATAGTTACACATATCAATCATGTCATTGGCAGCCGTTATTTGGTAATTAAGCTGTTTTTGGGAATAGCTACTTAAACTGTTATACATTTCCCTAATTGAAAGTTCCAGGTTATCAATTTTTTCTTCTAATTTATTTTATTTATTACTCTCACAATAATTTATTTTATTTACAACTCTCGGGCACCTGTCTATAATGAATGTTTAGTTTTAAGGGATCCTCTTTTAATTACTCTGTCTTTTTTATAGCAATAGTTAAATGAACAACAGCGAATATACATTGAAATAAATAAAAATTAATACATATTTCCTTTAGTTACGGCGTCACTCATGAACGGCTGGACAGACGTCGCTAATTATTTTTTTATTATGTTTGATACTATCAGCAGATAGTTCTTAACTAGAAAAATTATTTAAAAAGTGCCTGACAAATTTTAAAATTTAAGAAATCTTGACGAGCAAACTTTTCACACTTTTCTCTCTGGATTAAAACTAACTAGCGACCCGCCCCGGCTTCGTACGGGTGCAATACTGATACTAATATTATAAATGCGAAAGTAACTCTGTATGTCTGTCTGTCTGTCTGTTCCGCTTTCACGCCAAAACTAGAGCTAGAGCTTCTAGAGCCTGAGAAAGGACATAGGCTACTTTTTCATGCAAAAAAGGTTGTAAAGGGTTGTAAAAGGTTGAAAGGAGGGATAATAGGTTGTATGGAAATATTGTTAAAACTACTGAACCGATTTAAATGAAATTTGGTACAAAGATAGTCTAACGCCCGAGAAAGGACATAAGATAATTTTACCGACGGAAAACATATCCTTCCTGTGGGAAATTCGAATATAACGCGGGCGAAGCCGCGGGCGGAAAGCTAGTACTTTATATAACTTTCACTAATCTCGTAGGGTTCAGCCTGCGCTTCCGATGTAAGCGAAAAAAATGTAATTATATATTTATCACATTACTCAGAGTTTACCTTCAGAGTTTCTTGCCTGTTCTTCTCGAGAAGGCTCTCCCAATTTCCGAACAGGTGTCGAGTCAATATATTTTTTCTTTTTTTTTTTCCTTATTCCTACGTACGGACAAGGTTTTTGTTTTTTTTTTTATTTAAGCTTTTTTTTTGTTTTGTTTGTTGACGTCAATAAGTGCCTGTAAAGGTCTATGTTGAATAAACATTATTTTGATTTGATTTTGACTCTTGTGTGAGAGATTTCTCCACTATTTAATAGGTGTTATTATACATATAATCCTTCCTCGTCAATCATTCTATCTATTAAAAAAAACCACATCAAAATCCGTTGCGCAGTTTTAAAGATTTAAGTATACATAGGAATACAGGGACAGAGAAAGCGACTTTGCTTTATACTATACTAGCGACCCGCCCCGGCTTCGCACGGGTGCAGTGAAAAAATGGTTATGGTGGGTTATCCCTAAGAGATAGACATATACCATCGCGGACTTTTTTGTGGATTTTTGTAAGTTGTACAATACTGTAGTACATTATTTTGGGCTATCTCGTAGGGTTCAGCCAGCGTTTGCAATATAAGCGCAAAAAAACGTGCTTATTTACGACATCACATTAGAAACCTTTAAATTTATCAGTGTTTCTCTACTATATTATGCATTTATTATACATACAAACCTTCCTTAAGAATCACTCTATCTATTAAAAAAAACCGCGTCAAAATCCGTTGCGTAGTTTTAAAGATCTAAGCATACATACGGACATACAGCGAAAGCGACTTTGTTTTATACTATGTATTGATTGATAGTTATTTAACAATGTTTATTATATCTAATTTACAGTTAACTATCCTAACTGTAAATAATTTGACAGATTGCCCGATGTAATAATGGTATATTGTGCAACTAGTGAATAAAGGACAGATAAAGAAAGGCCCATAAATCACGAGCAAGTGAAGAATTCTCATCATTACTGAATCACTACCATAGATATTGATTCAAGTGTTAGAACGACGCGACGCGATTGTAAAACTTCCATTTGGTATACTTTTGCTTTTGAAACGTTTTATAAATGTTGGAAATTCAAAAGATGAAACAGGTTTGTTGGTGAATTATGTTGTCGAATGGTTTAAATACGATCCTGTCGACTTTTTGACTTATTTTATTCTTATGTTTTCTTTTGTTTATTGGCACAGTTATGCATAATTGCTTACGTCGGATTTTTATTTGCAAGATTTTTCATTGTCTGTTTAACACAACATAAGTGTTCCTTTTATAACGCAGCTAAAGGTACGCTAAGTATGCGCAAAAAATATCGTTTTCTATGCATTCATTATGCATAAACTTTACGCTAAATACGGTCAGCAAAATAATAATTATATTCAAATGAGGACCAGGTGCCGTTAGATTCCGTTGCAAAAAAATCCTTGAGCAAATCCATTGTTGATTCGTTGCTGACCCTACCGATTAAGACTTAATTTTCCCAACTCACCATTTGAAATAAACATCTATTTAACTATAAATAAGACTGAATTTAACTAAACAAGATGTCGGGCACTAGTAAGCTGCATGGTCCATTATGGTCACAACCCTTCCGAATTTACACAGAATTACAATAAGGATAACCTCATGTTTTGTTCCGAGAAGGTCGACCAGGTAGCCAGGTGGACGCCGTATGAATGCGGCTAGTCCTGACCCTTCGAAATCACTGACCTCGCAGATAATAGGCGATTTAGAATACTGATTTTTAACATTATAATTGTTAATAATTGTTGACATTTTGAGGTTATCTTAACCACAAAGAACACTTAAAAGTTATATGATAAATGACTGCCAATGGTTTTTACTAAAAGCAAATCCAAGGTCAATCTGAATCATAAAGATGGCGCCAACGTAGGAATTTACAATTCTTGTCAATTACATAATCCATTTTGCCTACACCTTATAATAAAGTCATCACTGCACAAATTTTATGTTAGCTAAAAACATGATTTTCTTACTATTTGACAGGTTATATAATATAGAATACCTAATATTTAGTAATATAACCGAAAAATTATTGTAATTTTGTTGTATTTTCTGTTTATTAAAATAAAAGATTTAATGAATGATTACTTTGATTTATTGTGGAACACATTATTTTATGTTAAAACGTATAATATGACATCTTGACATAGACAAACAATGACGAACAAAACCGAACTATCGTAGATTATTATAATCATATAGAAACATACAGATAACTAATCCATCACAATTATTATTAAAATTTCTGAGATATTTAACATATAAAATTTTCACAGTTAGGTACCTAAGTAGAAGAGTCTCGCTGCGGTCCGATCTGTGCTGTAAATATTTCCCGATCAATAAGAACGATAAATTTGGTCGATTATTTTGGTCTACTACTAATAATATAAGTGACGAAGTAACCTCTATCTGTCTGTCTGTCGCGCTTTCACACCAAAACTATGGGATCAATTTATATGAAATTGGGGCACATATAAGGCTTGAAAAAGAACATAGGCAACTTTAATGCAAAAAAAAAGGTTGTAAAAGAGAGATAAAAAGTTCTGTGGAAGTATCATAATTTTTAAAGACCCTTAAGATAAAATAAAATTAAGGGATGAAAGTTCGTATCAAAATTCCTTATATATGTATGAACGTAGAATAATGACTTAATACTGTTGTTGATTTGAGTTTTCCCTAAAATTAAATATAATGGAGAACCATAGAGAATTATTTTATTTTTATTTTTAAACATTTCCAAAAAATACACTTGTTATTTTTGAATTACAAAGAACGTGCATGTTTTTATATTTACATTTGCACACTTGCTTTAATAATTTATCAACAGAAAGAACAAAGCATCCCTCCATTGTCTTTACTACTCGAAACGGTCGCTTCAGAAAATCTTTAAAGAATAGATTGAAAGTGACATCTAGCGAAAATAGTGAGATTCGCGTTCTTACTAAAAGCACAATTTTGAAAGCATAACACTGAATCCAAGAAACATTTGCTTCGAAGAAAAGTCAATAGATGGCAGCAGTAATTTGTATTTTTATTACATGTTTACTTACAAATAATAACAATAGTAATAGTTTAAATAGCAAAATGGAAGATTTGCTTTTTTACATTTTGATGTTAAAATCAACACTTTAATGATAGTAATATATTTACGTATACATGCAAATCACAACGTTAGGCAAGCGATATAAACGAAGCATTTGCTATGCTTTGTCGAGAACACAGCACACGTGCGTCGAAGCAAACAAAAGTATGCTAAATACCATACTTATTTAGTACCGTTGATCATCACGAAATTTCATTGGCGCCACAGACATAGACATAGCTCAATTATTATCTTAAACTTCTAGTCTAGTGAATATAATGATTTGATACAAAAACGAGAGATCATTTTCTGCATCATCTCCATCATCATCATTCAGACGCCCACAGCTGGACATAGAACTCCCCCAAGGATTTTCACACAGATCGGTCCTTCGCTGTTAATATCCAACGCCATCCTGTCACCAAATCGTCGATCACCCAGTTAGGTGGTTTCCCGACTCTGCGTTTCCTAGCATATATCTGCAATTCAAGGACCATGTGTAGCTCTACGATGAGTTTGCTATTGTTTTCGATAGGTATTTGACATACACCAAACTAAGTCATGTCAGTTTAATATGAAAGAATAGTACAATAACGTTCCACTAGAGGCGCTGTACAAAATTTTCATAGAAAAATTATAAAAGTAAACTCATTAATTCTATATTCACAGCTTCCGTATTCACTACCGTTGGAAACTCGACACACAGAATCGCAATACCTTACTTTCACTTCTTTCTTCGTTGGAACAACATCCCACCACCGATGCGAGACTTAAAAACGAAGAATACTTTTAGAAAACACCTAAAAAGATATCTTATGTCTTTACAAGTAAATGTGCAGTGACCAAAGCAGGGCATACATACCACTGAATCCGAACGTACACTGAAAAATAATGTTCTTTATTGTTGTTTGTTTGTACACTTGTCATTTGTTTTATGGTTCTCATAATCTTGTATTCTTGATTTTTGTGGTTATGCTTTGAATAGATACTTATTAGTCGGTACTTATTTTAAATAATATCAATCAGCCACATGTTTTTTCAAAGTGTAATAATAATATCATAATTTTAATCACTACGTTTTTGTGGCGTCGATAAATAACCCACAGATCAGTAAATAACCTTCATCCATATCCATACCATAGATACATACCACAGATTAAAACAGAGTTACCTATGTCGCGTTCACTTTGTTGTGACCTTAATTTATTGTAAATGACAGAGCTCATGTCATATATTTGTTAATCATATTTATGTCAATATAAATGTCAATGAATATAAATGGAACAATAATTATTATATATGATATGCCTTGTAATTAATATATAATAGTGGCGACGAGGACAAAAATGGAAAAACTAAAAAGAGCTAGAAATACATTAAAAATACAAATTACAAAATTACACAGTACATTAAATAACATGAAGGAAATTACACCAACCGAATTTAAGGTTCGTAATGACGCAATAGATAAATTATTAAATAAGTACAATAGTATTCAAGATGAGATTGATGAAATGACTGTTGATGACAAGTTGGAATCTGAAAATGAGATGAGGTTCGAGATTACAGAAGATATTTTAAAGATTAAACTAAAATTGGAGAATCTGTGTTCAGATTCAAGTTCTCTCGCGGTTTCCAAACTTATACCATTAACAGGTTCTAGTTGCAATATACCTTTTCAGCCAATGCAAGATGATGAGTCTATAAAAAGTTTTCGAAGACGGTTTGAAACCTATATATTGCTTAAGAATATTAAGGATGAAAATATTAAAACTCAGACACTACTGACCCTTATTAGTCCAAAATTACACCAACAATTATACAATATTTCTTTTCCTAATGATCCAATCAATGAGCTATATTCTAAAATACTTGAAAATTTAGAAAATTTTTTAGAACCTAAACCAAGCATTTGGACTCTCCAACATAAATTCATTAGTAGAATACAAGTACATGGTGAAAATATTGTACAATACGCATCAGAACTTAATAAAATGACTGAGAACTGTCAATTCAAATGTAAATGTGGAGCTTCAGTTGCAGACCTATTTTTAAACATGCAGTTTCTTAGAGGTGTAAGAGATTCTGACATTAGAACAAGACTATTACAAGAACGTGAACCTCTGTCTTTTAAGAGTACAATTGAAAAAGCAACGGCTATAGAATCTTCAAAAAATGAAAATTTGGAATTTACGCAGCAACCTAATTTTAAAGTTTCTACAAATAAAAATAAAACATTTTGCGAAGAAAGGCAAAACTGTCAAAAAATCTCTGGAATAAAAGGGCGTTGCTACAGATGTGGAAATACTAGTCATAGAGCTAATAATTGTATCCATATAAAAAGTACTTGTGCTTATTGTAACAAAGTTGGCCATCTAGCTAAGGTTTGTTTCCAGAAAATGAAACCAATACAAAATAATCAAATTACTAATGAAGTTGAACAGGAAGAATTCGATGAAGATCCTGATGAATCACAACCATGTGAGATTAACATGATTTCATCGAATAGTAGTGGTAAATTTATGATCATAGTAAACATTGAAAATAAAGATGTGCAAATGGAATTAGATACAGGAGCAGCACTTAGTTCTATTTCACTACATCAATTTCAAGCTCTAGATATAAAACGAAAAATATACAGGACTAATATAGAGATGCGTACATACACAGGTGAAATCATTTCTCCAGTCGGGGTTGTTTATACGAAATGTATCTTTGAAAAGCAATTATTTTACGGTAAATTATACATAATAAAACAAAATGTTGACGCTATATTTGGAAGAGATTGGTTACGTCAGATAAAATTTCAATTTGAAACAAATAATGTTGTATCTACATGTCCTTATGAGCTCAATAAACTATTAGAATCTTATGACGATTTATTCTCTGATTCACTTGAACCTATTCCTAATTATAACTGCACCCTTTATCTGAAAGAAAATGTTAAACCTGTGTTTTTTAAACCTAGGAGATTACCATATGCCCTTATAGAAAAAGTTGAAAAAGAGCTACAGCGATTAGAAAATTTGAATATTATAACCAAAATTAATAACTCAGAATGGGGAACTCCGATTGTACCCGTCCCAAAACCTAATGGTTCAATCAGACTATGCGCTGACTATAAAGTTACCCTAAATAAATGCATTAAAGATGATAACTATCCAATACCTATCATTGATGATATTTTTGCAAAAATGAATGGAGGTAAACTATTCTGCAAATTAGATATAACGCAAGCTTACTTACACATGAAGATGGATAATGAAAGTGCATTGTTACAAACAATCAGCACTCATAAAGGTACATACAAAATTAACAGATTAATGTTTGGTGTAAAGATAGCACCTAATCAGTGGCAAAAATTTATGGATTCGATCTTAGAAGGCATTGACGGTGTTATATGTTTTTTTGACGATATTTTAGTAAAAGGCTCTTGTGTCAAAGATGTCATGGAAAGACTGCATAAGGTGTTTGAAAAATTAAGAGAACACAAACTTACGTTAAATAAAAATAAATGTGAATATTTAAAAACCTCAATAATTATCACAAACTATATATTAATGACATCATACCTAAAATAATATTGCTTCTGCATTTTTAAGTAAAATAAAATACAAATATATACTGACCTCTAATTTGATCGATGTGTCGTTTTTGAACAATGCCTGAATCTGCTTCAATCATATAGTGCAATCGACCAATTTTTTTTATTACTTTGCCAAAGTCCCAACTTTGTGCTCCGCCAGCGTATGATAGAAATTGAACATTGTCCCCTTCTTTAAATGCTCGCACTATACTAGTGTCTGAACAAATTCTGCTCTCTTATTAGTTTATAGATTAGTAATACTACAATAGTTAGAAAATATATTATAGTTTATAGATTATTTATAATACAATTAGTATACTGGACCTGTGATTGTAGTACGTCACCCCTAACCCAAGGTGCTGGCTGAAAATCAGCGCTTCTGTGGTTATTGTTATCACAGAAGCTTAGCTGAGACAGCAACCTGTTGGCCTCACGCAGCATGCCTACATACCATCTGTGTATCTAACTAACTATTTTTGTAAGTCCATTTTTATAAATATGTGTTGTCAGTCTCTTTTGTTGCCGTGAAGGCCAATTAAATGTTTTTCTTTCTTTCTTTCTTTCTTATGTCGCGCATTAAATGAAAGACAGGGGTGGTTATTTAAAAACGCGGCGATTGATCGGCAATTGTTGTTAAACTAAATGAATTAAATAAATAAATCAAAATTATATGAATCGAATATACAATGCAATAGCTGTGTATTGGACCTATAACTATTGGTCGATTATAGTAACAATGTCAAAAAGAATATTATTAACTTAGTATAATTAATTTATTATCAGTTGAGCAAGGCTGCAATGTTTTATAAAATAAATTAAATAAACATGGGAAACAAAGGATTCTGGGACTGATCATGAATGAAGCGAGGCTTCCAGGTTATATAAATTAAGTTATTTAAGTTAATATTTTTTTTATGTTATGTATATAAATAGTAAACGGATAAATATTTTAAAAAGTATTGTAACTGCAATCATTATTTTTATGTGACATGCGGCTCATAAATGTCGCATACTAAATTCACTGCATTCAGATCAAAACAAAAAAGCTTTTTTTGTTTTAATCTAAGCATTGACGTCATAATATGGTAAATTGTCTATGACCTTATAAACAATATTGCTAACAACTTGTTTGTTGTTGTGTTTACATTTATATGTATACTTTCTATATTGGAAAATGTTGCATTTAATGTAAGACAACTTAAAAAGTATTCGAATCATGTTAGCGAATATTCCGGCAAAAGGCCGTGCTTCAGTTTCTCCAAAAGTACCAGACAGATTATCGATACTTCCACGTGTTGTGATCACTATAAGGAAAACGTGACAATGCAAATCCGCCTTCAGGATCAGCGAGGCAATTGTCTAATACCCTCAGACCTCAACGCTATGACAACTGCTGCTGACGGCCGTTAGGGCAGAAAGCTCCTTGAATGCAGACATATGCCGGCAGTTGCAGTAAGTAGATGGCGCGACGATTTGGTGATCACTATATAGATGACTAGCTTTCTGCCCGCGGCTTTGCTCGCGTGGATTTCGGGATTGGGTCTATAGAGGGTTAAGGGTCATAGCTTTTGCCCACGGCTACATATGCACGGAAGTCGGTTTAAGGCGCGAAAGTTTTATATCGCGCTTCCCGTGGGACTATCCGTTATTCCGAGATAAAAAAATACCGCAAATCCTTGCTCAAGAATCAGTCTATCTATTGATGAAAACCGCATGAAAATCTGTGCAGTAGTTTTTGAGCGAAGCCTTTATTGCGCATCGTTTTGCCGTGAAAGACGGACACACAGACAGACACACTTTCCCATTTATAATATTAGTATGGATCACTGATCGAGGTGGGTCCTATTTACTACTGCGACCTTGTGGTGAATTTCCTGCGACTACATGACTTCGCACATCGATAGCATAACATAAGGAGTGGGCTTAATAATAGAGACGAAGAGAGAAGAAAGAAGAGGGCAGCAGCAAAAGGAAAACGAATCCAGCGATATACCAACAGTGTGCACACAACGACCGCGGGGAGACTCGAAGGTTTTCGTATATTTGTCCGCCCCAGAATGGGGAGAAATACAACAAAGAAATGTGCGCGGTAGAGTGCTGGATTCCTCGCGCATCTCCGGTTGTTTCGGCCCATAAAACCAGTATGCTTAATAGGGCCTTAGGAAGTTGGAGGGTCAGATGATAGTGTGGCACTGATAGTGTTGAAGATCCTTAGCTCTACATAACAGTGGATGCAACATAGATGACTTGTTGGTAGTGCATTGTGATCTATGAAGGGAATCTGGTACGTGTAGACCTTCACAACCACCTGTTGTAACCTTCCTGCTATCACTACAAATAAAACTTATTTTGTCCGACTTGTTTTTCGAAATTGAATCATTTAAAGTTAGGTTAGGCTGACTAGTATCAATGCAAATATCATTAACAATAGACAAGTCAGTCTTATTGCACATAGAAGAGACAGATTATATTTTGATTTATAGTCTGTGTTTAATCTTTATTGTGAACATCAGTTGCTGTTGGGTATTTAGACAATAAGGCTTCTACTAATAGTGGCTCTCCATTTTGGGAGCGATGAGTTGTCACGATTTGCGCTTTGCGTGAAGTAAATGTTCTACCTTCACGTGTTTAGGTTATATGTGAGGTACCATTTATTTTTAATATTTCACTCCCGAGAAAGATGTTCATCAACTGTCAACAATCTTGTTTATGCATACACGCCATCACTCTGACCTTCAGAGTTTCTTGCCTGTTCTTCTCGAGAAGGCTCTCCCAATTTCCGAACAGGTGTAGAGTAATATTTTTTTTCCTTGTTCGTACGGACAAGGTTTTTGTTTTTATTAAGCTTTTTTTTTTGTTGTTTTGTTTGTTTTGACGTCAATAAGTGCCTGTAAAGGTCTATGTTGAATAAAGATTTGCTGATTATTTTGATCTGATTTTTATTTTGACTCTGGCAACAACCGTCAGTGTCGTCAATCGGTATCCTATATGAACGTACTTTCCAGGTCGATGGAAAAGATTTTATCCTCCTTTTTCTGATTTCAAATTTTAAAATTAGCTATACAAATTAAATAAATAAATAAATATTTGTTACACTTACACCAATTAGCCTAGCCCAAACTAAGCTCTATAAGGCTTGTGCTATGGGATCTAGGGTAACGGATAGACATACATATATTATACATATATAAATATTTTTTATTGAAATATATATCAACAACCATGACTAAGGTACAAATGCTCGCATTCATCACACAAACATCTGCCCCCACCGGGATTCGAACCCGGGACCTCAGAGATGGCGACACCTTGAAACCGGTGTATTATCCACTCGACTATGGAGGTCGTCAAATCGAATCGAATCGAGTCGAATTATCTGATATTAGCGAGTGCTCGCGGCTTCGTCTGCACTTATGTGATACTAGCGGGTGCTCGCGGCTTCGTCTGCACTTATGTGATAATAGCGGGTGCTCGCGGCTTCGTCTGCACTTATGTGATACTAGCGGGTGCTCGCGGCTTCGTCTGCACTTATGTGATACTAGCGGGTGCTCGCGGCTTCGTCTGCACTTATGTAATACTAGCGGGTGCTCGCAGCTTAGTCTGTACTTACGTATGTGATACTAGCGAGCGCTCGCGGCTTCGTCTGCACTTATGTGATATTAGCGGGTGCTCGCGGCTTCGTCTGCACTTATGTGATACTAGCGGGTGCTCGCGGCTTCGTCTGCACTTATGTGATACTGGCGGGTGCTCGCGGCTTCGTCTGCACTTATGTGATACTAGCGGGTGCCCGCGGCTTCGTCTGCACGTACTTGACACTTATCATCATATTTTGAACAATTCACACAATCCCTACTACTAATATTATAAACGTGAAAGTTTGTATGGATGGATGTTTGTTTCTCTTTCAGGTAAATACTACTGAATCGATTTTAATGAAACTTTACAATAATGTAGCTTATACATAAGAATAACACATAGGCTACAATTTAAAAAGATACTAGATGGTGACTTCGTCCGCAAAGATGGTAGATATTTTTATTACTTACTTGACACTTATTGTCATATTTTGGACAATTCGCAAAATATCTTTACAAATTATAGTCTACTAGCTGACCCGCGCCCACTTCGTTGGGCATAATATTAATAATCCCCGAAGCGAGCACGAAAGCGAACTGAATTAAAACCGAAGCCATCGCGCGCCGTCCGCTGATGATGATGATGATGATGATGATGATGATGATGACACTCCGCAATAATGTGGCTTTCTATTGGTGAAAGAATTTTTAAAATTGATGATGATGATGATGACAACTATCCTATCTCTCAAGTTGGATCGAACTGCACATGGTGTGCGAATTTTATTATAATCGGTTAAGTAGTTTAGGAGTTCATTGAGCACAAACATTGTGACATGAGATTTATATATATTAAGATGTGTATAAGTATCATTCAAAGTTCTTTTGGATCAAGTTATAATAACAATTTGTTACTACATAAATACATAGCTAGCTAGAGTAGCAGGTATGTATATTAATAACTTACAATCTACAATTTATGTATAGAAGCACGAACATTGTTCTCACTTCGTTTTTATATTATGTGTCCACGTTTTTATAAAATTATGTATCTCTCCGTCCATATGTTGTCTGGTAGAGATCGCTGTCCTTACGAATTTAATCATATACCACTACCTCCGCCAGAGCCTTATTTTCCATAATATAATTTCCTCTTGCGAAGCCTTCTCCCCCCACATGCGAGAAAATGGCCGTCGCCAAGTCAGTGCTACGCGCGAACTCCGCCGTGTGCGCACGCTCTTGCGCACCTGCGCAGTGACTGTCGAACGTAGCGCGTTCGCCGAATTACGACATTTCTCAGTGGATACAGTGACAGTTTTTAAGTGACGCTAAAGGCGTAGCAACCTTGTGGCTCAACAATTTGTCAAACGCCACGACAAGTGCACGCTTGTTCTCTTTGTTGATGTGCAGCAGCTGTCAAAATACTCACAGATAATTGAGGTGAGCTGCTACCTTCTAGGCATAAGTTTCCCAACACGCAGTTTCGCTTAAGAAGTCTCTTAGATTTTCGCAACTGAAAAGGTGTTTTGTTATTAAATTCGGGATTAGCAACTGTAAGATAGGTTTCTGCGATACCTGACGAAAGTAATGTATCACTACATTTATATATTGTTGCAGTGTTAAGGTAATTTAGTTCTGCACTATCAAATGCACTGCTCAAGTTCCATTTCGGTTAGGTCATGGAACTTTGCAATTTGCGAAAATATACGCTGATGTCACTGCTCATGCTGGCGGATAAAAGATTTTTTTATGGCTACTTAATTTATTTCTGCACAAAATTCCATCATGTGCGTAAATTTCTAATCGGAATCTAATCCTATTTGGCTGAAAGGTTAGTATTGATAAGTATGATATAGATGTGATTACTTCGTTATATATGTAGTACCTATATGTAATAGTAAATTGATCTCGATATACAGTAAACGATAAACTCAGAGACTATTTTACAAACTTTTACTTTAAATCATGTAACTTAATTTCGATAGCATACATATGTAAGTAACAATGAATTGATTTCAAAAAAGAGACATAAGGTGATCATTGGATCTCATAAAAAGTATCATAGTGGAGATAACACACATAATACATAAATACATATACTACACAAATAAAAGCTTATCACAAAAATAATATTATGTTAAAAACTGTTTTCATTTCAGAATTAAGTTAAATCTCTATCACATATATTTTATCTATACTTATAATAAATCTGTAGAGAATTCAATTCTGTACATAAAATATTTTTCCAAAATAACTATCAAGAGGTGATTAGGGATATTGATGCCAAAAATGCAATCAGTAAAATTTTTGTCTGTCTTGTTATCCGTTATAGAAACAAAAACTACTTGACGGATTTTAACGAAACTTGGTACAATTATTTTTCATACTTCTGAGCTGGTTATGGTTATGGTATAAGCTGAGGGAAATATTGGGAAAACGGGAGAAGTTACTTCATTTTTTAAGCGTCCGTCGCGTGTGCAACCTTAATGGTTAAAGCTACACAGAAATCATGTAACACGGAAATGTACATTGGCATATTATATTTCCCTACTAAAATACGAAAGTTAATTTGTCTTTTACATCAAAACCACTGAACCGTGAGGAAGGACATAGGCTAGTTTTTTTATATGACACTAGCTGACCCGTGCCCACTTTCGTTGGGCATAATATTAATAATCCCCGAAGCGAGCACGAACGCGATCCGAATTAAACCTGAAGCCATCGCGCGCCGTCCGCTGCCTGTTTTTTTCGCCGATTCACTTTGCAAAACGAACTACCACGTAAAAACCTTTTTATTTTTCGGTTTTTTATATAACCTATGACACTCAGCAATAAAGTGGCCTTCTATTGCTGAAAGAATTTTTAAAATCGGTTCAGTAGATCCTGAGATTACCCCTTACAATTTAACAAATATACAAACACACAAACTTTATTTCTTTATAATATTATTAGTATTAGTATATTAGTATTAGTATAGATAAATATGTAAAAAATTTATGAAATGTGTCTTATTTGAAGAATAATTTAAAATACTAGGTACCTAAAATTACGATTCCATGCGGACGAAGCCACGACTTCAGTACAGCTAGTATTTAATATTTTTAAAAGCTTAACGCTTTTTGTAGAATGTTTTGTATAAGGCTTGCAGTGACACATTAATAATTTTTTTTAACACAACATAAATAACATCGTGAATGAAATAAACATGAAAATGGCTTAAAAAGAGAGAATAAAAGATACACACTAAATAATTGGTCAGTACAACGTATATTTTATTTCAAAGGTCAATCTGGATATTGATTTGCTAGCACAGCGTTTTTCGCGCTAAGTGTTTATTCTACATCGGAATAGGAACACCATTCGAACGTGAGTTATTATTATTAGTTTCTCATGAACTGTTTATTATGCTTCTTGTGAACGCTTAATGTGAGATTGTTTGCGATTGATACGCGTTTCTAGAAACATTAGCTCTATGAATGTCCCATAAACAAGTCCAGATTCTTCTAATCCTGTATTATGGGCATAGACAAGGTCAAATAATTATTTATCTGTGCAAATTATTTTATTTCTCATTTAAAAGAAACGTGAATATTTTCCGTTCAGCTAATTCACCAATAGATCTAAATTTCTTTAATTCACACGTATCTTTTGTTGGTCTTTCATATTTAAGCAATAAATTGGCAGTATGAGTAGATCCATTTGTCTTTGAATTTTAACATTCTTTAACTTTTGTGTTTCTATTATTTCAAAAGCATAAGTTTTAGTCTGTTGTATTAGAAGTAAATTTTGTATAACTAAACATGCAAACATTTTTTCAAATTAGTAAATATGAATTTATAGGATTTACAATGCGCCCAAATGGAACTGTATTAATAGCTAAATATCTTATTTCATTTAATAAAAATGCATACCAATCAATACCAGCAGAACCTCAATAAGTCAATCTCATTCCAAAGCAAACCTGTCGACTAAAGCAGAATCGATTCTAAAACATCGAGAACCGTAACCATTTCCCCCGCAGCCAGGTGTCGTCGCAGATGGACTTCCGCGGCCCACCGACCCGAGACGTCAACGGTTTACCGGCCCACCATTTTTATTACGTCTCTCAGCTCCTTTTGTTGTTAACGGCATTCTTTTGTTTCTATTCTCTTTTCCGCATGATTAGTGCTCGATTGCCAAAACAAATGACGTTTGCTTCTTTTGGTACGCCGCCGTCGGGAATTTCATCGGGAATTTTACCAATACCAGAGAAATTATATTTGGAAAATTAGAAACATGTAGACTAAATAAAATTTATAGTGCTATGTTATTATCATATAATTATATAATTAAGTTAGCTACTTACTTTGCACTTGCAAGCAAACATATTCTACACATGAACGAGGAGTAAAGTTAATTGATAGATAGGAAATTATTCGCTTCAATGGATTTCATATAAGATAGTTTTTTAAAGAAGAAAATCTGTAATTCTATGGACATTACAGGTTTTTGTACAACTGCAAACCATTACTTGCAACTTCCGGGATAAGATTGACTCTTAAGTATAGAGAGTGTTCTCCTAATTTCTTGCGCAAAGCAAGTGTTTTTATTGTTAAAATGTAACCTTACTTACCTACGTAGGTATAAATGCTATTAATTCTACAAAGTTTTGCAATTTTGACCTAATGGCTTACTCTTTATTTCACAGCGTCTAAAGATTTAGAAAATTACATATATTAATCTCGATTTTGATACAATAGTTTACACCCTTTCAATATTTCCTCAAATCACCGATCAAAATAACAAAATACCTCTCACCACCTGTGCTATAATACTAGTATTTAAGTATAAGGCACTTTTTTTTGAGAGACAATAAAGTGATCACTTAACCTCCATTCTCAAGCAAGTTGTTGTATCATTGTGCCTACATATGGTCCAACAGACCGATGACCACCTTCAGACGCAAGAGTTTCGCAAACTTACAAGGATGCTCAGAAACCGGTAAGAAAACTTACACCTTGGCATAGTATAGGTAGTAACAAACAGTAGTATAACAATAACAATTACGATTATAGAAACTACAAAAATTGAGCTTTCAATTAACATTATTACTTCCTCCTTCCTTTATTTTACCTTGTAATAATCCTTTGGTGTAATATTCCTTTTAATTTACCTTCTATCTATATGTTAACATCGTGCATTGCGTCCGTTTTTTTAAATTAATTTGTCTTTTTTATCCTTATTCAAAATCGAAAACTTAGTTGTCTTGTCTAGTGTGTACATAAATTGTTTACTTTTGTTTGTTATTTTATAGGTTATTTTATAGGTATTTTTAACCGTCCTAGTTGTCTAGTCAAAGTCAAAGTCAAAGTCAAACACTTTTATTGCTTAGAATCACACGTGATCACTTACAATCGTCATATACAAACAAAAAAAAAACATATTATCAGCTACTTAAAACAAACAAAAGGAAAGTTATGATACAAATAACATATTGCAATACAAGTAACAAAAAAATAATAATACAGCTAAATATAATTAGGATCACCAAGAACTGGGACCAGGATAATTATGCCCAGGGGCTTTTATCTTCGAGGTAACAAGCAGTGTTATAGTACGCCTTTTTCATAAGTTTACATTTTATGTTTTATGTTATGTTTATTGTTTTGTTTATGTTTCTATACAACTATATCGACTTGTCTATAAAACTATGGTACTGAATTTCTTCCTTCTCTATTCTCAATGGTAAATAATTAGTCAATAAAACGCTTACAGTCCTTGTAACTACTAGATTAATATTTCTACTTTATACTCATAAACATATAACCTCTTTTATATATTAATCCAAGAAGTATTCATACACATTATACACACGTGAAACATAACGTTTTTATAATCCGTAACAAAAAACATCCTTATACAACGGCAACTTAATAGTTAGATACCCACAAGTTAACTCAAAATTTATGTACGTAAGAAAAGTACTGCACAACTCGCTATATAATTATTAAGTTTAAAGATGAGTTATATTATAAGGATAGAATTTAAAATGTATAAGAACACAATTAATATCTTAAAGAGGATATCCAAACAAAAACAAGGACAGCCAATCCCTAGAAGAAATTGCTTACTATTCAAAAACAGTTTTAGAAACTTAGTTCATGTCCAAAGTCAAGCAAAATTTTAGTTCTGCTCAGTTTTAGCTCATGATTTAGGTCAATTGTGTAAATTATATTTTCTATACTATATATATTAAAATGTCACTTATAACTAAAAAATATTATATAAACAATTATGGAGCTGCACTTATTACTTTTGAAGATATGTTTGCATCGTTTTATATTAAATATACTGCAGACGTGACGTCATAATTTGGTAATCTCGCCTAATTTGTATGACCATATGTCAAAATTGCCGATTTCTTTGTTATTTGTACAATTACACTTCGTATATTTAAAAATGTTACATTTAAAATATGTTCATTTTATTCAAATTATGCTTAAAAGCGATTATGATTTTGAGTTTTTTTTTTAAATTTATGTATTTATTAAATAAACTGACACTATTTTGATATACATTTATGAGATCAAAATTACTACAATTGAATAATTTTATAATTAAAATATCAATATTCGGTTGTAAGTTGCATATTTTCAAAGCGTACAACAATAAAGAATATATCATGTTGCATATTTTCAAAGTGTACTACAATAAAGATGAGAAAGTTTGAAGAGTTGGGTACTAATTCGGGTAATATGTACCTACATACAGAAGATATTCTACTGACTTTACATTCTTAAGTTGTCCGTAACGAAGCGAAAGTATTGCGCAACTGATGAGTTCATACGTGCCCATACGGCTTGATTATAACACAATTTTTTTGCATTACAAATGAGCGCCGGCGGCGTATCGACTTACTGGACGCGAGGCGCTATCGACCTTAACGAAGTCACAGTTAACTAAACTGTTAAATAATAAACGAGTAAGTACTTGTTATGAGTACGTAGTACCTAATACGTAAGTTATTTTGCAATCCTTTTTCAACTTTCTTCCTCGCATTACCAAATTGTGGAATGAATTTTTGGCTGCGGTATTTCCGAAACGATGCGATATACAAACTTTTGAAACTTTCTTTATTTGAAATTTTAGATATCTAGAACTTTCAAAAAAAGAACGTATTCCCATTTAAGAGGCCGGCGCCGTATCTGTAACTCCTTTATGGACAAGTGTCTATGGGCGGCGGTAGTCGCTGACTGGTGAACCATTTGCTGATTTGCTATAACATAAAAGAACAATAGTTCTAAAATACATATTAATATTTATATTATATATCAATGTCCGATTTTAAAATTTCCGGCATTCGTGTTTACTCGTATTTTTTGACGATTATTCATCAATTGTATATTTTACGTGATATCTTAGATTCTTGTTGGAATTTTTATAAATTCCTACTGAAAGGACGCCTACATATCCACAGGAATCATTTACAAAATTGAATACTTCTATTTTCAAAAATATATAGAATATATGTCGTTCTCTTGTCACCAAAAGCTTTTTTTTAACACATAAAAAGGTATAAATGGTGGACACAGAAATAATATAATAATACGCATATGTAAAATGAAATAGTATTTGTAAAAGTACTAACAAAAACAATGTACTTACATATAGTACCAAATAGAAGCTTTTAGAACAATACATATTAATATGACAAATAATAATACATATTAATATAAGAAATATTATTATTAAAATATATGATCGTTGTTACATATTTTTACGTCACATAATATGTGACAACGAATGCTCAAACGTCAGTTTATTTCAATTCTTTACGAATATATTGTACCAACATAAAAATAATATGCATGACTAAAAATTTCATTTTTTTCATTATACGTACGCATTATTACATGGGTAGATAGACGTAGATATTTTATGAATATTACATTTTTATGTCTTTAATACTTACAATATTACATTCACTTTATAAATTATAAAATTATTTGACATAAGTAATTATTGGCATAAATAATTTTATACAGCAAAAACTAATCATTAATATGCGCCAGAAATATGAGTAACAAAAAATAATTCGTCAATGAGAACAGGCTCGATAATTCGATATAATTAAAGTCACAGTGTGGTCATTATGTCAGTAAATCGCAAGGTTGTTCAGTTGACATTATGTGTGGTTGGAGGCCGCTCACTGACTTTTAGGCTTCCTCGTCGCCTACGCTTTACTGGTGCTTCGTTCCAATTAAAAGCTTATAGTTATTTCCAGAATGTTGGGTTCAGACTATTTGTCTGAGGCCAGCTTCTAATTGGCAGCTCAGTAAAAATACAGGGAGAAAAAAAATTGCCCTTGCTGCTTCTTTCTCGTACAAAGTCTCCCGCCATTGACTTGTAAACCAATTGTGTTGCATCTTTGACGTGTATAAGTGATAGTAAAAACATCATTTGAAAAATACTTTTTTGAATTTGATTATGATTATACGAGTACAATACAATACATAAATAGCGCCGCTACACAACTTTGTTACTATCTATTACAAATTTTGCTTTTCTTTGAAAACTTTATTTACACCTACGTGCAGATAAAATACACAAATCGGAGTTATATACAAAATAAACAATACTCTACATTGTAAACTGTCTTGGTATGACTGCAATACGATACGGAAATAGCGCCACTAAACAACTTTGTTACAATTACAAATTTTGCTTGACTTTGGACATTTTATTTACGCCTTTTTGACTTTTCTTTCAATTTAAATTCTTAAATTGAAGTTATATACAGAATAAATAATACTCTACATTGTAAACTGTTTTTATACCTGAGTGCAATGCGCCAGTAAACAACTTTGTTACAGCTGCCAATTTTGCTTGACTTTGGACATTTTACTTGCGCCTTTTTGATTTTCTTTCAGATTAAATTTTAAAATTGGAGTTATACATATATAGAATAAATAATACTCTACATTGTAAACTGTTTTGATACTTGAGTGCAATGCGGCAGTAAACAACTTTGTTACAATTACAAATTTTGCTTGACTTTGGACATTTTAATAACGCCTTTTTGACATTTCTTTCAAATTAAATTCTTAAATTGAAGTTATATACAGAATAAATAATACTCTACATTATAAACTGTTTTGATACTTTTACTTTTCTGACTCTTCGTACAGATTAAATATTTAAATCTTTGAATTAAATACAGAATAACAATCTCCAATAACCAAAACAGCGCTACTAAACTACTCTGTTACACAAATGTAAAATTGAAATGACAATTAACAATTTATAACGTAAAACGTCATACAGTTAACAAAAAAGTTTGCGTGGCTTGGCACATGTTATTTACGCTTTTTTGATCCTTTGTTCAAGTTATATTGAACTTGGAGCTATATAAACACTCTCCATTGTATAGCGCATCTCCATTGTATAAGAATGCAATGCAATACTAATTTGTTAAAATTATAGATATATGTATATTTGTAAACACCATTATATATAAATATGATTATTACACTTGTACATATTAAAATATAAAAAGTACTCTATTTGTCACTATACTGGTTTTGGTAGCAGTTCTTTACCTTTGTAGAAAACTGTTAAAAGGACCCTTTTGCTATCTGTCACACTGTGGTGAAACTAGATCTTAATCTAAAAGTATTTACTTTATGAGATCCAGTGTGTTTGGGAGGAGCCAGTAAGATTGAAATATGTTATCTATCTAATCTTAACTACCTCTTCTCAGAAAAGAGAATTTCTTCTTTGAACATTACTAAAAATGTATACTCCTCTACGAAACGATTAAATAAATGTTTGTTTAATTTTGACAGCTCATATTTATACGAGTAATATTGTAAATGATTTTTACATACTTTAATATGGTATGTAATGTCAAACTATTTCTGGTGTTGGTTGGAAAAGGTATCGTAGAGATAAACATAGTAGATATATGTATCTCATTTGCTTGCAATAAAGAAACTGTTAAAATGCTTAATTAATGAAAGCAGATTAAGGGCCAGTTTCACCGGTTGCTGATAATTTCTTAGATAGTTGTTTGACATATATCCGATAGATAAAGGTTACTGAAAATTTTTTTTCGTTTCACCATCTAACTGACAGATAAAATAAATGATAGATAAAGGACATTGTTCCGGCTCCATACATGTTCTGCCTAAGAACCGTTCGAATCGAAAGTGACTTATATAAACTCTTAAAATTATATGGAATCCTATGAAATAAGTTTTCACGAACGGACACTTCAGAAAACTAAAATAATTACGAAAAAAGTTAATATTTTGAGGTTATTAATAAAAAATAACCAACTTTGCGTGAAATATCAGAGTAGTAATATCAAAGTAATATTAACAATACTATGTACAGCTATATATGTTCTCTTCTAGAACTAGGAAAGGTCTACTCTACTGGATACTAGGAAAAGAGATAGTACCTAGTCAAGTTTAAAATAATTCTTTGACAATTATCATTTTACAAAATCCAGTCCTTTACACACATCCCGAGTCTACCAAGTACCTACGCAATGTAATCGGAGTCCGTAATCAAGCCAAAGTTGTTAGAATAAAACCATGAAACGCATAGAAAATCACAAAAGAAACGATAGTCGCAAAGCAATCAAAAATTAAATGAAACGGACACAGATAAGGTATGAAGTACACCAGTATTGCCAATTACGAAAACTATAATACTTGAATGCCAAGATAGAAATTCGCGATTCGCTTAAAAAATATAATACTAGTTTTTTTCTAGCTAGTCAATTTAGTTATTTAAATGAATAAGAGTGTTATCAACTAATTTTAATAACCGACTTCAAAAAAGGGGAGGTTTTCAATTCGATCCGTATTTACCGAAATCGCGAAAACTTCCGAAACCGGCAGCACTGGCTGACGGAAAACATTTTATATGGCATCAATAATTGTGACCCAACTTTTTATTTGGATTTATTTATTTGAAGTGTCCGTGGAATACTAAAATATGTTTCAAATAATATAAAAATAAATAAAAATTATAGTATAATTTATATTCACATCGGTTCTTAGGCCAAAATTGAACAATGTCCTTTGCCGACAAGTTATTAAGTCACGAAACGGCAACGTCGCTTTTTAACGTTTCGATTCACTAACCTTATTACCGGTGTTTTCAAAAAACTAAATAAATATTAATATCTTAAACATATCGTTATCGAAATTAATAAATATGTGTTCTAGATTAGTCTTGTACTGTTATTGTGAATATTTACTATGTGCTAATAAAATTCTAATACGTAATATATTTTTATTCAAACTTTATTGAATAAGAACGAAACGCGCTATTGATGACATAAACTGTTGTCATTTCTGTGTTGGCGCCACTTTTCAATTCTTCTAATAGTATTTTCCTAAGAATATAATGGCTTCTCCAAAAAATAAACGAGAGAGGAACATCAATTACTCGAGGGAGGAAATGGAGCTCCTGGTGTCCCTCGTGGAAGAAAAAAAGCATGTAATAGAAAACAAAACAAGCGACGCGACGCCTCAACATGGCTTGCCAAAGAAAATGCATTGAAGGGCATTGAATTTGCATTCAATAGTTCTTCTGGGACTGTGTTTTTCGAGATGCCAGACACCGCCCTTTTTCTTTTCGCGCTATGTCTATCAAATATTTTTCTCTTTGACAGATCTTACAGATAACAACGCTATCAGCCAATTCATGTGACCATTAAGTTACAGGCAACTTTATATGTCAGATACCTCTATCCGAGACCTGTGAAACCGAAAATTGCATTTAATATGACAGATAAGAGAAAGTTATGCTATCAGAGACCTTATCAGCAACCGGTGAAACCAGCCCTAAGATATTTTCTAATATGAGTTGGTAAATTGTTGGTAAATTTAGAAATTCTATTGTAGCTTTAAGTCTAACTAGCTTAATGAGCGTTCACCAGTCGCAGTACAATCGACAGGAGAACAACGCAGCTTACTTCTGCACGTCTAACTGTATATTTACCGTAACCGTTTAATTACTATAATCGTGCAGTTAGGTGTTTTTTTCTGATAAAACAATGACATATCTGTATGATATACAAAGCGTAAATGATGGCAAATTATTATTAATCTTAATCACTAATTGGTATAAAAGTAGAATTCTAGGCCGTCGCCTAGAATTACGACGAAGAACAATAAAATTATCACTGGATGTTTCTAATTATTATACCTTGAACTATATTAAGAAGCAAGTAGATTTCCCATCTGATGGGATATTCATTTAATCGATATATCGAATTATTCCATAGTCTCCATACGATATATCGTAATAAATCAATATTTTGACAAAGAACTTTTTATTCGATATATTTATGAAAATATCGAATCGATTAAAAAAACTAAAGCTGATTCATAATGACAACGAAACCGAAGTAAATTATGACAGTACTTAATGATTTCAGTTTTGAATCAATTTCATTAACCGGTAGTGACATCTGTGTCTGCACAGACAGAACCATGCATATGCATTCCATAGAGCAGATAGCTGATCAACATTTTCTTATCTATTCTCAACATAGATTAAGTATTCCGATATGAATATTCTTCATGTTGGCTACACCTATGGTCCGTGTACATAATCGGCGGGTGTGTGGATTCACACCGACAAGTCATAAGTGCCTTTGACCATCTTCCAGCTCCATCGTCAGACCCTGGTTACCTTATTACACTATTATAACTATCTTACTCTGGTCTTTGATTATACTTTAACATATACGATAAAACAACAACAAACTGTCTGCTTTTGATAAGAAAAGGACAATATTAAATTTAATATCGATATTTTCAAACGATATATCGAAAGGTATCGATATCACGTTTTGATATTTTATATCTTTTTTTTTCCCTGTGGAAAATGCATTAAATTGCATACCCCGGCTGTGGCGAGCCGGCGGTTATGTGGGGCTCTCCTCCCCAGAAGGGGGAGGCCTACCCACTAAAAACCTCAGGGATGGCCTTCCTCAGGCATGTAGGGAGCCCCCGGGAACATCAAGCCACTTCCGGGAACCCCCAGCCTCCGCTCCCCTGCCTAGAGGGGAGCCCTCCACGGGGGAGGCTACTACCTCCCCTCCTCCTCTCCCGACTCCTCCACCGACGACGCCCCCCGGCCACGGAAGGGGCGTGGTCCATCCCGGGTCGCCCTAGCAGTCGCGACTTCCTCGCGCCCGCCGGCGACCCGCGGTGATATTTTATATCTATAAAATGTATCGATATATTTTGGAGTGGACACCCCTAATGGTAAATGATCAGAATCGCTTGTAATAGACGTGGATTCTATGAGATTTGTTTTTTTTTTTTTGATGCGGCAGATATATTTATCTGTACCTTTACTGCGTTTATGGAAGGTTGTTAACAGACCCGGAGCGGTTCCGAACTGGGGGGCAATCGCACTAACAAATCGCAGCTGAAACGAAACCAAATCGTTCAACTCAACCAATCCGAGAGCTAGAATATCACGTCATCGAACAGATGACGTGATATTGTGGCGTTCGGATTGGTTAAGCCGAACGGTTCGGTTGCGTTTCGCTTGCGATTTATTAGTGCGATCGCCCCTCTGTTAGGGTCGGACTAAGAAAGAGAGTCGACGAAAATTGACCTGATACATGTCGGTACCGGCTGTAAGTTTGACGGGGTACAATGCAGCCTGGGTCTTCGCGCTCGCCTACGAGTGCGGTGTGAAGATGAGATATGCTGATGTCTGGAACGACGCGGTTGTAAGCAGGCGGAAGTGATTGGTTTGCGCAAGTGATGGAGTCGGGTAGCTCAGTTAAAATGTTCCTCGGGCCGCGATGTTTGGCCGAGGCGCTATCTCTGGGTGTGAGATTTGCAGTTAATCTGCAACCTAAGTATCTTGTGACATAAGAATAAAAAAGTAAAAGTATAAAGTACCCAGTGATTTAACTACGTACCTTACCTTGAACGGTGGAACCGGGAGGAACTTCACATATTCTTTCAATTTCTTCTTAAGTTGTATGCAAATTAATCGAAATCTTTTCCTTAACCATAAGATGATGAAACAAGTATGAATTTCGATAATCACAATAGCACGTGGCTGACTTCAAACCAACTTTGGATCCTAGTACCGACCAGAAAACTAGTGCCAAGAGCAATGAGCCAAGACCCATGCTATGCGCAAATCACCCATGAAATCCTGCAGCAAACTCACTAACAATGGAAACCTGTTGTCAGTGTGCCAAGTGCATTGTTTACGAAGTTAGACACGCATCGCCATTGGAATCCGGCGACGTAAGCTGTGCTTTTTTACGATCTAATTTCATTTAACAATAACAAGACGCATCCGTTTCCGATATTTGCGCGCTGATTAACTCGATTTGAAACGTAAAATTTTTGTATGTTTTCGTCTTGTCTTAGGAAAGGTTATTTTTGAACGACGGTTATCATTCTTTTGAAATTCCATCATCAACAAATGGGATCGTGGGAAACGTTAACCTCAAATTATTTTATATGATCTGTGCGCAAATAATGATACTAATAAAATCAAAAAAATTACATTTATTCAAAATAGCCATTTACAAGCAAGGTATTGACATCAAACACATATAAAATTGAGGTCAAAAAAGCTTAAAAGCTACAAAATCTGACGCGAACAAAACTTTTTTGACAAAGTCACATTTAAAAGAAAACACAAAACAAAGAAATAAGTTGAAATAACAAAAAATTAAGGAAATTATATTATCACTTTATATATCTCAATGTAACTTTGTGTCAGTCTGTAACGTTGTCATGTCAAAACGGTGGTACTGATTTTCATGAAATTCAACATGGCGTAGATTGCTATCCCGAGACTGGCAACACGAAAAATGGACCCTATTATGGGAAAATTCGATAAAACGGATAAAGTAATTCAAGTGTAATTTGGTATGGGAAAGGTATGAGACCCAAGACAAGACGTTTGATATTTTTTTGGTAAGATATAAGACTTACTGGAGGAGGTCACCTACCGATTGACTCAGATACTCACCGGGCACGGCTGCTTCGGTGAGTATCTGTGTCGAATAGGACGGGAGGGATCGACACATTGTCACCACTGCGCATCCGACCTCGACTCGGCCCAGCACACGCTGGCGGAGTGCCCCGCGTGGGCCTCCGAGCGCCGAGTCTTGGCCGCAGAGATCGGGCGAGATCTGTCTCCGCCGGCATTGATTGCGGCAATGCTGGCGGACGAGGGAGGTTGGAGGGCTGTGGCCTCCTTCTGTGAAGCAGTAATGCTCCAGAAGGAGGCCGCCAAGCGGGGTCGGGAGATGGCCGATCCCGCTCGAAGGAGGCGGCGCCGGGCTCGGTAGCACAGCTGCGGCGCCGCCGCGGGTCGCCGGCGGGCGCGAGGAAGTCGCGACCGCTACGGCGACCCGGGATGGACCACGCCCCTTCCGTGGCCGGGGGGCGTCGTCGGTGGAGGGGACCGGGGGAGGTGGTAGCTTCCCCCGAGGAGGGCTCCCCTCTAGAGAGGGGAGCGGAGGCTGGGGGTTCCCGGAAGTGGCCTTTGTGTTCCCGGGGGCTCCCTACATGCCTGAGGAAGGCCATCCCTGAGGTTTTTAGTGGGTAGGCCTCCCCCTTCTGGGGAGGAGAGCCCCACATAACCCCGGCTCGCCACAGCCGGGGTATGCAATTCAATGCATTTTCCTCAGGGGAACAAAAAAAAAAAAGAGGTATAAGACTTACTAACAACCACCCGTCAAACATATACCCGGTACCGTCACGTACCGGGTAGGTTCTCACCCTCTACTATACGGCGATCTTGAGCATCCAAGCTGGTAGACGCGAGCTCAATTTGCGTCGATTCTTTTTTTATTCGACCCTAACGACCCTGGAACAATGCCGTGGTCGCTAGCAGGAACAAGAACCTTCCATTCATGCACCTTCCACAAACACACTGAAGGTAAAGCTGAATATAGCCTTCTGGGGCATGAGCATAGGTCCCTCCAAAAAAAAAAAACCACGTGCGAATCGGACTCGCGCACGTAGGGTTCTGTACCACTATACATCTAAATAAATGTTTTTCTTTATTCTTTACTAGCGGACCCGACAGACTTCGTCCTGTCAAAAAGATTTGTGAAGTGGCAGTATTTTGTTCTTACTTATTTTATAGGCTGTGCAAAAAATTCTGCTGTACAGAACTGCCATCCTGGTGGTAGGGCGTTGTGAATAAAAAATAATTAATTGCAAAAAAGGTCCAAATGAACTATTACATATTGTGACTATTTAATTTTGGAACGTGACATTAAATCCTCCAACGAAGTATTCTGTGCTCCAACGCACGCACACACACTGTTTTGATAGATATTATTGAATTTCAACTGTATATAACGTTAATAAAGCGCAAATTGACTCTTGATGTTAGGAACACACCTACATTGCTTAGACAACAGTGAGTGCTTGCAATATGAACTTTATACAATAACAAAAAAGGGCTATTTTTTATTAATTTTTCTCGCCGTAAAAACCATCATGGAACTTCAACGAACATTTAAAGAATTAATTGGCAAAATTGGTCCAGGCGTTTTTGAGTTATGCTCTTACCAACACATTTTGCGATTCATTTTTATATATGTATAAGATTATATTGGAGTTGATTGAAAGAAAGGTAAAATGCGTTTTACGATTTATAACGTATTAAAAAAAACTAATTATTAGATCTCGTTTATACCAATTTTCAGTGGAAGTTTGCATGGTAATGTACATCAAATAGTATTTTTACATTTATCATTCCCTTATTTTAGAAGTTACGGGGGGGGACACATTTTTCCACTTTGGAAGCGTCTCTCGCGCAAACTATTCAGTTTAGGAAAATCTTAATGCGGTTCACCGAAAACATCTACTTACCAAGTTTCCACAGTGTAGCTCTTATAGTTACGAAAAAAAGTGGCTGTGACATACGGACGGACAGACGAATACATAAGGGTTCCGTTTTTTGCCATTCGGCAACGGAATCCTAAAAACTTAATAGCAGCAACGCAAGATCTTATTCAACAACCTAATAAACCATATCGTTATAGATCTGTCTGTCTGGTTATAATAAATCATGAATATTTTGAATTCAATATGGTTAGTTGTCTGTGTAACACAAACCATTGTATGTATGTATGTATGTATGTATGTATATCCACAATCAATGAAAACATATTGTGCGTTCAACTATGTCAAGGCAAGCCACGTTGAATAATAGATGGCCGATGTAAAGAAATGTTCCTATTTTTGAATATTTACAATAGAATTGACTGACGGAAAGGTTGATAGGAGTTTGTAATTTGTCTGTCCGTTTCTTTGACATTTACACTACTTTTTCAAGACTATATGAAAGTGCTAAAAGCAAAGGAAAAGTTAATATAAGTATGTTTAAATATCGCTTTTCTTTCTTAGACTTACACCAATTAGCATAGCCCAAAGCAGAGCTTACGGCTCAAGGCTTGTGTTATGGGATCTAGAATAACGGATAGACATACATATATTATATATATATAAACATTTTTCATAGAAATATATTATAACAACCACGACTACGGTACAATTGCTCGCTTTCATCACGCAAACATCTGCTCCATACACATAAATCTATACTAATATTATAAAGAAGTAAAGTTTGTGTGTTTGTAAATTGTAAGGGGTAATCTCGGGATCTACTGAACCGATTTTAAAAATTCTTTCACCAATAGAAAGCCACATTATTGCGGAGTGTCATCATCATCATCATCATCATCATCATCATCATCATCATCATCGATTTTAAAAATTCTTTCACCAATAGAAAGCCACATTATTGTTGAGTGTCATCATCATCATCATCATCATCATCATCATCATCATCAGCGGACGGCGCGCGATGGCTTCGGGTTTAATTCAGTTCGCTTTCGTGCTCGCTTCGGGGATTATTAATATTATGCCCAACGAAGTGGGCGCGGGTCAGCTAGTATCTAATAAAACAATGGTAATAATTATAAAAAAACAAAAGTACAATCAAACACCATAAATATATTGTATGTTGCAGAAAGCAAAAGGTCAAGGCTCAGCTAAATATTAGCCTAATTTAGACAAATAACTGATTTTCAGCCATCACCTTTTTTGAGTGAGTAGAGTTATTACAAAATGAGCAGATAAAATTAACGAGCTAGAAATATGAAAATAAAAAATTATAGTAAAAAAAATTCTCGATAGAATAATTATTACCAAGTTTCAAGCGAGTTCGAATAAATCTTTGAAGTACTTTCAATAAATATAATTATACTTATATAAAATATATATACACATACAAAGATATGATACTGATATATATGTATAAAGATGTAACAACTGACAACTGTTCGGCCGAGGCAGTACTATTACGTTCCGCTAGGGGCGCTGTACAAAGTGTTCATACAAAAATTTACGCTGTTGATATTGCTTGCAAACAAATGTAAAGTCATGCTCTTATAAAGTCTGAAATGATGATTTTAAACCGCATTTAAGTAGTTCTTACCTTCTGACCAGGTGCAAGGTTCTGCTAGAAAGTATAAACATATATTTAATTCACTTTAGCAGATTTTCTTTTCGTTTTTCGCAAAAGCATAGTTGTGTAACATATTAATTATATTTTTTAACCGAAAACTCACTGTGCTCTAATAATGTGAATGGAAATATTAGAGAAAGAGTAATAAGATATTATGCAAAACGACTTGTTGAACAAGTCTGAACTCATATTGTATTAAACTGATACAGCTCTCTCTTTCTCTCTCTATCTATTGTTTAATGTCATCAAACTGGGTTCCCTTACATCCAACTAACAATTTTAAAATCGTCACTTCTCGAATAATTTCGCCAAAATCACATATTATTTCAAATTTGTAACTAGCACCTTCTGATCTTATGTTTGTTATAACGATCTCAATATTGTTATTAGCGAATAATTGAGTTGAAGAATCTTCGACAACATTGAACGGTGCGCTACCCACTCGCGACCTTGTAACACATAGCAATACAAGTAGGGTTGGCATATGCGCGGGTTTATGCTCAATCGGAACATATTCGGGACTTTTCAGTCAAATCTAATCTATGGACAGTGTTCTAAATTCAAACTCAAATATCTGCTTGACTACAGTCGGCGGTCAATCCTTTTGATTGCGCTATTAAACCCACATTTTGCCATCCTTTTCCAAATACCTCTACAGACGGTACGGAACAGAACGACGGTGAAATGCAATAGAATTAAGAATGTTTCCATCATCTTCAATTGACACACCTCATCACTTTCTTTCATTGATCATTTGTGTTCATCTGTAACACTTGTGTTTAAGGTCCATAATACATATACAAATCTCTCCTGGAGGATAATTACAAAAGGATGGTGCTAGGTTATTCGATAACGACTCTACGCTTGGAGTTAGAGTCGCACAGCATATACCTAGCATGGTCAGGTGGAACATATCTGGGGGGCAATCGCACTAACAAATCGCAGCTGAAACGAAACCAAATCGATCCACTCAACCAATCCGAGAGCTAGAATATCACGTCATCGAACAGATGACGTGATATTGTGGCGTTCGGATTGGTTAAGCCGAACGGTTCGGTTGCGTTTCGGTTGCGATTTATTAGTGCGATAGCCCCTCAGTACTAACAAGAACAGAGCATGGAACACTTATTGTGACACTGCGACGTTCCAGCATGCGGAAGGTGATAGCTTCACAAACCAATCATGAGAGGGCAACACTAAAGATTGATTTGTCGAAGCGATTATGCTCTTTGTTTAAACAAACTGCTGATAAGATAAGATAGGCCGCGGCTCAGATAGTGCTTGTCCTCTCCTCTACATGTGATTAAGCTCTTTACTAGGGTCGTTTCTTACAGCTTAAGATAGAAGAGTTTTTGTCCTTCTGCCTGATTAAGGCCTGTCCCATCATTTGCATTACTATAAAAGATTATTATATCCACTCTTAAAGCACCGGCGTTTTGGAATAATCAGTCTGGGTTATTTTAGAAGGTGACAACCCTAATTTACGGGTGAGTATGTTTTACAATTGGAAAAATTAAACACACGCCTACCTCATATTGTGGTAGCTCCAAACAATAATTATAATAATGACGTAATTTATGAATGGAACTACGACCCAGATTTCATATAGTCGAACTAATCAACTTCTAAACTCATTGAGGTATATGAGTAAACGTTTATGACTAATAATGGATATGAATTTAGTCTCGTTTTTATTATCCCAGTTTTAAGAGAACAATGTTATTTGTTAAATTCCGCAATATGTACGTTCAGTTATGGATATGTAAAGTTTAAATAAATACAATAACAATGATTAAAACTAGATAAAAATCTAGTACTTACTTAATACGTATTTTTTGTTTCCTCAAAATGATCAACTCATTTTCAAATACTACGCTACAAATGATGACATTCATAAATTAAAATCATTTTCCTTTACCTAATTATATATACTAGAAAAACACCGGTATAGTACAAGTCGGACTCGAGCACTGAGGGTTCCTTAAAATAAGTTTTGTGATGCTTTACAAATTCTGGCTTTTAACACTTTGCAACAAACAAATATTTTCCATCGTCATAATTACTTCATTCTAATATGAACAATTATTATGCATATGTTAATAAAAATTCAATAAAATATTATTCAATTTAATTAATTAAATATCACAACAATTACATACAACACTATAAAATTAAGATGTTTAAAATTATGTGAAACACTAATTTGAAAGACGGTACACCAGGCCTCTCAGACTGCGAAATAAAGTAAATTTTATGAGATCCTGTTTAGCAATAAAATGAATTAATACATAGACAAAGTCCCGCGAGGCTATGTGAGACTATGGCCCACGACGCCCACGTCCTCCACCTCTTCTATCTGGTACACGAATCTTGTAATATTGCTCGTACATCCAAACAGTCCTAGTCTCTGACAAGCCCCATCACATTGCAGGTCCTAGGGTACCTAGGTCTAGCTTCCAACTCAATTTATTATTATAGCGACCATATATTTAACCTAATACCAGATCATTACCGCGGTCCAGTTCTGCAACAACATGATTTATGTGGCTGAATGGATTAATAGTACAGATAGCGTTGGCAATCTCACGATTAATAGAGTTGATTTGCGTCCTAAATGCTTCTGTAAAAATGGTTCAGTTTAGGTCATACTGTGGATACTGGTACTTGAGTTGGTAGTGCTATTATACGATCTAAATCTTGGTGTTTATAGAGTGCGCAGACGATGTGGAAGCTATTAGCCGATGGATATAAACACTTATCAAAAATAAAACAGACTTTTATTTACAACATTATAAGAAAGTACTACAAAATCAATTTCGAATTCTTTGACAACTTCAATAAACACTCAGTTGCCAAACTTTATTAGACATAACAACTAACGACAATATAGGCTGTACTTTCTTGGTTGCAATCTCCTTAACAGTAAATACTCTCAAATCAAATATTAAAATATAAATGTATAAAAATCGGATATCATAAAGCACTTATGTGAAATCGCTTAATCGCTGTAACATTGACACACTGGGTCAGTCCTGCCAACATTAAAAAACAAAACCGGTATCTACCATTGTCTAGACAGCCGCTCTGACGTTACGGGAACCTGTCTCGGTAAAAAAAATACCAGTTTTGCAACAAGCAAAAATATGTTTACAATAACAAGTGCAATCTTCAACTGATTTGTGAACCGCCTTGTTTGTAAAGATGAATATTTTTATGACGCACAAAAGTTTTTATTATAAATGCGTAATGCCTTTGAAAGCCTCCCTCATGAGTATTATGATGAGACAATTTAAAATAATAGGATGCTCCGCGCATTAGAACAGCATTACCTAAGGGGGAGAGTTCGGAGTAGTTCTAGAATGAGGGTGTGAATAGAAGCGTCCGTTGGTGGAGAAAGGCTGCAGGTGTATCGCAAGGTTCGGTATTAGGTCTCCTGCTCTGAAACCTGGGATACAATTGGTTCCCGCGCTGCAACATCCTTCCATCAGCGAAGACTGTGTTTTGCCGACAATACTCTTACCGAGAGCACTTATGGCTGAGGAGGCCACCCATCTGGCATATCCAACGTCGGCAGTCCAACATACTCGTCGTTGGACGTGGCCATTGATAAAACAACAGCCAATGCATTCTATTCCCCATGTCGCAGTAGAAGGGGTCTGGATACTAGTCAAGATAAAAATAAAGTATTTCGTCATGGTGCTAGACCGTTCAATGGAAATTCGGGGAACACTATAAACGCCTCGTTTCGCAAATCTGTGCTTATGTAGCAGCCATCGAACGAGTCCTCCCAAATTTGGAAGGGCTAAATTGTACCTGCCGTCGATGGCTCTTGATAGAGGTTCGGTTAGGGCGAAATACATCTTCGACAGCTCGTTTAAGGAGATTGCAGAGAGAAACCGCGCCGTACCGCACGGTCATCCACGGGGCGGCCTGCGTTCTCGCATATACTATATCGCAATAATGATGACGCAAACGTCTTAACGGAGGTGCTTAAGCACCGGGGCGCGGCAAGGAATCGAGGCGATCGACTAGATGCAGAATAATTTATTCTTCATTATCACTTAGCATTTGGTGAGCTGTGTCTTACCGAATTTTTCCAAAACGTCCCAGGAATTTGATATTTGTTTATAAGTTTTAAATCTATTAATACTGTAAAGGTGTAAGCCACATAATTTATTCGGGTGAAACTCAATGCCATCTTAGCTTCAAGCGATACATAAGTCAAGTGTTTTCCTGTCGCAAATAAAAAAAGTGTACAGAATATCTTAGCGATAAGATATTGTAGCTTTTTATGTTAATATGATGAAGCGATTCCAAGAAATGTATCGCCGTCTATTTTCCGAATGTACAAGTAAGAGTACACGTTAGTTACATATTATCATGGCCGGCTTCTTGGAAGGTGATATTTTTGGTACCTATATAACTAATATTTGTCTTGCACAGAGTTACTTAATTTCTTAAAGTTTCCCGATAATAATAAAAATTCACAGGGCATGGAGAAAATCTTTTATTAAATTATAATAAAGTTTGATACGATTTCATCTTGACTACCTCTGTAGTAGAATTGTTAGTATGCCGGTTTCAAGGTGTCCCATCTCTGAGGTTCCGGATTCGAATTCCGATGGAGGCGAGGCGTGTGATGAATGCGAGCATTTGTACATATATAATGTAGATTTACAAATCTACATTATGTTTCTTCTTTACAAATTGTCTCAGAAACAACTTATTAGTAAGATATATATTTTGTGAACCATAAAAGGTTATATTGCAATTTGCATTGTAAGATTTTTAAATTACTATTTTAAGTATATATCATAAATATATATATGTAGTGCCATCACTAACATGAAGATACATTTTACTACTGAACAAATGTCGATGAGTGATATTATACGCTTAAACATCACTCAGTGAGTAATTTAGCATCGTTAACTAAACGTTAACTAAAGCCTAACATAGTTTTAATAATTAATTTAATTTTTAACACCTTTGCTCGTAAAGCTGATGTAATGCCACCGGTTTTAAATATGTAATGCGAGTCATAAAAACGCGTGTATTACCAAAGCAAATAGTTAAGTTATAGTCCATACAAATTCCGTAACAATATTATTTGCCATTTCGCGCGCTGTTACTATTCAAATTTGGCGCCAGTCAGTAGTAAAATGGCGGGAAAGCAACAGTGTGCATTCACAGATTGAGTTTATTCAAATGTTTTTTTGTTCTATTTCCTCGCAAATGTGTTAAAAAACGTCGTACGATATACTTGCGTATCCCAACTAATCCCAACTAATATTATAAATGCGAAAGTGTGTTTGTTTGTTTGTTTGTTTATTTGTTTGTTTGTTTGTTTGTTTGTTACCTCTTCACGCTTAAACTACTGGACCGATTTCAAAAATTCTTTCACCTTTGGAAAGCTACATTCTCCCCGAGTAACATAGGCTACTTTTTATCCCGGAAAAATCGACAGATCCCACGGGATGCGCAATAAAGGCTTCGCTCAAAAACTACTGCACAGATTTTTATGCGGTTTTCATCAATAGATAGAGTGATTCTTGAGGAGTTTTGCGGCATTTTTTATCTCGGAAAAACGGATAGTCCCACGGGAAGCGCGATAAAATCTTCGCACCATAAACCGACTTCCGCGTATATGTAGCCGTGGGCAAAAGCTATGACCCTTAACCCTCTATACACCCAATCCCGAAATCCACGCGGGCGAAGCCGCGGGCAGAAAGCTAGTTGGTTATAACGCACTAATATCGTAGACCTGTGCTCCGCGGTGAGGACGAATATAGGCTTTAATGATATCCGTAAATTTTGGACACATTCATTATGATTCTTCATTATTAGTCATACTATATATTTAAAACAAATGTAGGGAATGAATGAACAGAGAACTTATCAAGAGCACTCAATAAAAATCGTGTCCCACGTGCCTAAATGTCCGTGCCAGATTTCGTCGATACCATTGTTAATCAAATATTGACTGCAAACAACCTCAAAGTCGAACCAGCGAAATAGGTGGGTCAATATTGGACACAAACTCAAACTGTTAGTTCTAACATGGTCGCTGTTCCGGCTCCGTTTGATATGACGCTGGCTAAAATGGCCCATTTAAAAAAAAACGAACGTCTACCGTTGTATAAACAAGCTATTCAATATAGCTTCTTAAATTGTGTCTTATTATTTCGTATCATCATTCTGTTCTCAAAAGGCCGGCAACGCATCTGTGACTCCTCTGGTGTTGCGAGCGTCTATGGGCAGCGGTTATCGCTTACCATCAGGTGATCCGTTTGCTCATTTGCTCATTTGCTGCCCTATCCTTTAATGGCTTTGTTTTAATGGCTTTATAAGTTTACGCAGTTAGGTAATATTTTTTTTTTTTGGTATTTTATTTTTTTAATTTCATTCATTATATTTAAAAGCATGTTTTTGCGGAACCACGATGCGCGGGTTGCACTGGGCTGTATTTTTTTCGTTGCTCCCAAGTCCTTATATTTATAATAAGCGATTCTCAAAAAACTAAGTCTATAATAAGTAATTCTCAGAAAGCATTCTTTATATTAAGCAATTCTCAGAAAACAAAGCCTCGTCACGTTCTTGAATATTTCAAGGGCGATTTCTTCGCCTCTTTTTGTGACATTAGTCGGATGGAACCAACTAATTGGCTATAAACTTCAAGAAATTTCCGTCACTAGTATGTTTTTACATGCGGTATTATTAACTTCTACGTTAAAAGGAGCTTTAAAATCAATGGTATTATATTCAAATACGAAGTATATATCGCACTAGTACGTCGAAACTGTGCCGTTAAAATTCGGGCAATTGGTGTTGTCATTTAATCTTATTGGTGCAACATTATCTCATACTACACAGAAATACACGCTGCATAATACACTGCAATAACGTCATGCGTTACAGTATGTGTAAACCCGCCTAATTAATGTGGGCGTATTTTGTGATCATTTATAATTCCTATATTTGGATTTTAGAAATATTCGCAATGCGCTGACCCGGCGTGAAGGTTACAGTGTGAATACTTGACGCTATGACTTTACATCTCATGTCTCATGTTAGTCTGTGATATTTGTCGTTCTCTATAATCTGTTTCAATAACTAATGATTTCGCGAATCAGTAATCGAAATAAACACATACTTACTTATGCAAACGGCGTCATCTATAGCAAAATATCATTGCCTAATGGATAAAGAAGACAGGTGAGGTATGAAAGTATCCCCCAAATATCAACTCGACCCTTTTGACTCCCTGCAAAGGCGTGCTTTCCGTATCATCGGTGATCCCAATATTACGGCCTCAACAGAGACCTTGGAGCAGCGGAGAGACTTTGGCTCTCTGTGTGTTCTTTATAGGCTCTTTAACGGAGAGTGCTCTGAGGAACTATTTGCAATGGTGCCTTCGTCACCTTTTTACCATCGCACCACCCGCCACCGCAGTAGAGTTCATCCATATCACCTGGAACCGATCTTGTCAAGTACAGTTCGGTTTCAGCGTTCATTCCTTCCGCGTACTGCAAACTCTGGAATGAGCTCCCAGCTGCGATGTTTCCTGAGCGCTACGATATGTCTAACTTCAAACGAGGCTTAAAAAGAGTATTTCTCTCCAGGTAGGCAGCGGCTCAGCTGTGCCCCTGGCACTGCAGATGTCCATGAGCGATGGTTACCACTTACCATCAGGTGGGCCATTTGCTCGTCTGCCACCGTATGGAATAAAAAAAAAAGTGATTTAATGAAGTGATATGGAGATAAAGTGATCTGTTGAATTCGAAAAAGGTGTAATGAAAGTAGCTACCAGCGTGACACATAAAAGAGATTACTGAAAAGTTAAATAAATTGGGAAAAGTTAGGGCGAATAATGATAATAGTTACCTTCCGCCATCTTGTCGAACTTAATTATAACGACAATAATAACGATATAACATCGCTCAATAACCTTCAGCAGTTCTTCGGTACTGTAAACTATTTTACATTAGCGATGGCGCTAGTTTATTTTACAAAACTAACAATATAAATTATTAAACATATTGCAAACCATTTATTTATCGCAAAATTTCGTGTTTTACTAACGAGACCTTTCAAAGAGAATTTGTAAAGAATTATAAAAAAATTAAATATTTTTTGTTACATCTGTGTGTCTGTGGTTTTTTTATTTGAATTTTCAACAATACAATTTATCGTTTATGTATCGTTATGTATTATTATATAATAATATCCCTATTTATGATGAATGATATTTGTTACTCGTTACAATAATATATCTTATGCATCAGAATTTCACATAAGCTATAATTTATAAAGATATTGTGTGATTTGTCCAAAATATGACGATAAATCTCGTGCGCAAACGATGTCGCGGGCGCCAGCTAGTTACATATAATTTCAATATAACTCTGGCTTAAAAGAATACTTCTAGAAACTTCTCGAAACCCACACTATTTTTAAGACTTACCTTTTAACAGCAGAATCTTAAGCCGAATACAGTCTAAGTTAAGATCGCTTCTATTTGCTACCTACTTCATAACCATCAAGGCACGTGAAGGCTGAGTTTGCGTGTAAAAAATGATAGTTATTTCCACAAGGACTCGCAACTTTATTACTTTTGTTTGAAACTGGATTATAATGGTGTCCATCTGTCAAAACACGGACGTGAAATAGTTCAGCTTACACAGATAATAAATTAACGTTCATAGCGCGAGCAAAGTAGAATAGTCTTCTAGATTCGTGTCCCAATCATTTGTTTGAACTACAATATAGCGCTTACCGTAAGTCACTGATCATAACAAGATAACTTGGACGCTGGTCCAAGGTAAGAGTTGACGTGAACTGTATTTCAAATTGTATTTTCTATTACAGGTGCATAATGCAAATTTATAATTATAACATGATAAATAATCAGTTAATAATTGTAAATGTGTTTTAATTATTGATAAATACCCATAGACTGGTAATAAACTATTTGTGTAATATTTCAATGTTTTCTATTCCACAATTTTATTTTATGTTTATAATATCATTTAATGCATATGTTGCGATTTTCAATATATCTTTCTACAAATTTCGTACATAATAATTGCTTAATATAAGTTTAAAATTATGTAATTTATTAATATTTAATAAGAAGTCTCACTGCCACAATATTGTTGGTTATACCATTTAGTTAAAATTGTAAAATATATTCTGTTTAAGCCAGATACTTCTTTATGAACTAAATTTAAATATTGGCGCTACTGGAGATACTCCTGTCCCTTTCCTTCATATACCTATTTGTTACCCGATTGTTCACGCACAAATGGCGACTCAGTTTTTGAACCGCACCCGCACGATCAGCAACTAGCTCTAATTAAAAAATTAAATTAAAGTGAAATAATTTGACATTGTTATAAGAGTGGCCACTCGTGAAGATATAGAAGTGAAATATCACAAGTGAAAGTACCGGTAATATAAAAATTGTGTGCTTAATCGCAGTGCTGAAATCGGTGAGTTTCTTTTCTTCCTTCTATTACATTAATCCTGTGCCTTTCCATTATCTCTAAACTATACAAGCAAAAATAGAACTAGCGCAGTCATATTTGATGCAAATTCTATCACATACACGGACATAAAAACTTTAAATCGTTAGCATAGCATTACGATTGTTATTTTAAATATCACAGCAATCGTTGAGTCTTATTAGTATCGTTAAATTTATATAAAGTAACAACTATAGTCATTGAGTAGCAAACAATTTATTTTAACTACTTGACCGCTCTCTACTAATCTAGTTTTATCGCTTAATCTCATGCATTAGACTGGAAAGTGCGATCAAGTAACGGACGGTTACGTTTATTACAAGCGATGCCGGCGACACGACCGGCGCGGGCGCAGCTCCGGCGATTACTGTAATGTGTGGTTTCAGCCGACCCGCTTCTTCAGCTAACTGGCTTGGTAATAGAGACTTATACCAGCATCAGCTCCTAACAATATTGAGTCCAGTGGCGTGGTACGTTAAAGTTTCGAACGAGTATTTTTATATAATACTAGCTTTTGCCCGCGACTTCGTCCGCGTGGAATAGTGACTTCCGGCAGATTTTTGGTTTTTCCCACATAGATCATGTATAGAGGAATAATTCTTTCATACATATTTTTTGTGTATCTTGAACCGTTTTCGCAGCGCACGCAAAGAAAGCCTTCAAAAATGAATAATTTTCCCCGTTTTTTACACATTTACCGCTCTGTCTTTGCTCCTATTGGTCATAGCGTAATGTTATTTAGCCTATAGCCTTCCTCGATAAATGGACTATCCAACAAAAAAAGAATTATTCAAATCGCACCAGTAGTTTCGGAGATTAGCGCGTTCAAACAAACAAACAAACAAACTCTTCAGCTTTATATATTAGTATAGATTATATATTAGTATAGATTAGTATAGATACTCGTACATAAGCAGAAATATATTTTGGGAAGTGTAAAAGCACACGTAAATATAATACTGTCACAAAATTTTAACACATCACCTTCACCTTCGCTATTCGATTAATATTCGATTACCAATTCAGTTTAAATTATGCATTCGATAGTATCCAACTCCACTTCCTAGGTCGTCGTGGATGGCTTAAACTGAGACTACCTTATTTGGCGCAGTCTCAGTACTCTTTGCCGCTAGCTAATAACAGTAGCTGACTCTATCTCGATTAATTACAATACAAACGTATGCGGGAACGCAGCGTCCAATACGGAATGTGTGAAAGCCGAGGGAAGGAGGGTATACTGGAATCGATAGAGCGGCTGGATATATTTGGAATAGTAATATTGACTTTTTATTCTAGGATGTCATTTATATACATATTATACATGCAATACATATATATCATAAATGAGTTGGCTTTAGTACTGTGTGCCCTTTGGATTTCAGATATCTCAAAACACTTATCCAACATGACTGTCACATTGATCGGAAGAAATCGTATAAGTGCAGAATGAAATAGCAATAAGTCTCAACGTATAAAGCAATTCTATCAATCGATCATCAGACCTATTATATATGGATCTATATGTTAGACAACAAAGGAAATAGACATAAGAGTAATTTACGTTGACGATTATAACAGGAAATTTGAAAGTAGCACCTGGGACCAAGATAATAAAAAATAACAGAGTAGTACGGTATAAACATATAATAAGAGAAGTGAGAATCACGTTAACAGAAAACTAACGATTGTGGATGGAAATAAGAGTAGGGAAAGACTTTTAAAAAACTATGGATGAATTGCGTGAAGATCGATGTGTGTGAGTAAATAATGAAAGAGGAATACAAGTTGCTACATAATGACATTGATCTTTGTTCTTTTATGCATTCAGTTGTGATCGCTACTAAACTATTACGTGTTGGTAAATATATATCTCGAGATATATATTATATGCTTATTAATAAGAGATTGTATAACGCTTCCTTTTACGCATATAAATGTGTGTAAAAAAGCTTTTAAGACATACTGCTGTTGCTGCAGATGACATCTTTGGAGGGGCATATAATTAGGTGTCATTGTTATATATTAAACATTTTTTTGCACGGTTCGTAAGGACTGTTGTATTGGACAAGCAAAAATCGTATATTGATAATATATACTCGAGTAGTTGCAGCATTACTCACTTGCGGGAACTAAGAAAGTAGAGCTTGCCCTGTATGGGGCCACAGTAAATGCATGTAATTAAATACAGTGTTTAGCACTGGCCGACAGATGCCTCCGTGGATACTTGGAAAAGTATGTAAAATTGTAAAATAGATACTCTAGTCGAGGTCTAGAAAAATCTAGACAAAAAGTCTATACGGTTTATCTGTCCAATAACGCTGCCAAATCTCTCAAAAATAATAATATAATAGTACCTAATTTACTTTATTTTATCATACATTTGTAACGATGCATGACAAGTACCTGATTACCGAGCTATACGTATTGCCAATATCTGTATTGTTGATGCCCTCGTTTTTAGGTGTCCGTAGCCAAATGGCAAAAAACAGAAGCCTTATGGATTCGTCATGTCAACTTAGGTTTTTGAAGAGACCTCAGGAATGTACCACCCTGTTGGCCTTGCATAAGTAATGCCATAGAGGACAAAAACTTTTTACCTATTGGCTGTCATTATGGAAGAATCGAGGATGAACAGTGAAATCACGTTCATTTCTACCCAAATATATCCTAAACTGGACACAGTTCTCTCTTTAGGCAAGGAATATTATGGCTTTAGTAGATCATGTTGGCTAGATAAACTTTGCAACTTTGCTTCGAGATGTACTTCTCCTTTCGTTCGGCGAATTTTTTCAATTTAACTTTAAAAGGAGGACTTCCATATTTTTGAAACACGACATTTCAGTTTCTTTACACCATGGTGGTGGCATAAACACATACCGCCTCCCTTACGTTACGCAGTCACCTTAGCCTATAGTTAAATATTAGGTAAATTGAACTCAAAAAGAAACCCCTTTTCTAAGAATATAGCTTGAAACATCAAACATACACATCGAATAATTGTTATGTGATTACTTTCAACGACTAATAAAATTGAAGACAAAAATATATTTATATTTAAAAATACCAAAATTTTACTAAATTACAGACACCTCACAATTTGCAAGGAAAGGTTTTGTAGATTGTAACTGAAAGGGTTTTGATTCAAATAAACGTATAAAGACACCGTCGTAAGAATTCTATTGTGGAATTCACGAAGAAGAAAAACCAGCAGGTTGATTGTATAACTTAACTTCTTCTTTCTATAGCCCTGTTCCTAATTTTATTTTGGGTCGACGCAACATGTCTTCCTCTTCTACTCTCTTCTATCACTCGCCATTTCGACTCTCACTCCCTTCTTCAACATATCAATATTCACACAGTCCATCCATCGTTTCTTCGGTCTTCTCTCTCCACTCCATTTCATGTCCATCCTTTCTCACTTTCCTAGTAACATGATCATTCCCTCTTCTTCATACGTTACTGTGCACGACGGCACACTTCTATTGCTGGGATTGTGAAAGATCCCGAACGGTGCGGCCAGGGGGTTGTTCCAGTATGTTCTGTTCAGTCGGCCAGCAGGGTCTTCAGGAGCTTTCTATGATTAGTCGGGCAGTCGTCCGCTTCAGCATGTGGTCCCCGTCGTTATCCGTACCGGAAAGGGGGAGTCTCAATTTATTCCCGAATTTCTTTCTACCTAAAAATGCCATTTTTGAGACCTCCCTGGCAAGGATATACCGTACAGGGCAAAAAGGCCTTTTTGGCCTTTATTTATTACCGATTTCAACAATAGTTTTCATATATTTAACATGATTTCCCTTATAAACTCATATATTCTTTATTGCTTACGCTACTATCTCTGTCTAAGGGTTTTTAATCAACATATATATATTAATCTTACTTACTATATGTTTTCTTATTACTATGGGAACCTATTCTATATACTTTATTCATTTCCTAAGCTAATACTTATGTTTATTTCTTAACTATTTTTAGTGCTATTCTTAACATTATTCCGCCGTTTGATATATTTTATTACTAACGTATTTATTTCTTATTACATAATCTTATACATTTATTTTCTAAGTTATTCTATCCCGAACAGTTACCATACAGGGAAAGTCACCTTTCTCCCAATTTTTCTACAATATAACGGTTACTAACAACTGTTGCTATAAATTTTTATTGAAACTGACAGACAGTGCAGTAACATGAACGCTTTATGAAGATAATTGTCACATTGAATCATAACAAGCCAGCAATGTAATTTCACTGTCTGTCAGTTTCATAATTTCATAACAACAAAGGTACAAATTCAGGGAACGGAGCTCATGGATCATGTTACTGACAATATTAGTATTTCAAATCCAGTCTACATTTCAATAGTTAATTATATCCAAAGTAATTCATATTCCATTCATGATTATTATTAGCTGGCAGTTAATCTCAGCGAGCTTGATTAAAACATCTTAAAGCACCGGTAACCTGCGAGGTGGTCGTCGCGCTCCAGTTAACAGCGGAGTCGGCGATCTCGGATAACCGAAATAGTTAAACTTGAACTGCGAATTAACCATTAACAGAATTAGCAGCAACGCTGAGCATGCTTGAACCTGGCGATCTGAATTGTAACTGAGATAACTTTTTTGTCAATTTTCACAAATGTTATTCACTTTTTAGACTACCTATATTGTATTTGTTCTTGGTTTCCTGTGCGATTGAAGGGACATTGACCTCAGTCTAAATTCAAATGCAAAGACTGATACAAAATATTTTAATATACAAGAAAACATTATCGCTATCAATTTTACAGTTAGTTATAACATACTCATGACTTATGCCGTGCGAGTTGCATAAATATCTTAATTAGAGATGCATGAACGGATAAGCGCACCTAAGTCATTGTAATAATTAAGCCCATGATTACTTGGCTCACTTAGCTTACCCTTGAACTGGCAACAACACAACATTTAATTAAACCAACCAAAACACAATCGGTCATTACGCTGCCACCTCGTTGGATCTTGCGGGCAATTAAATCATTGAGAGAAATAATTATGACAGGCAACAGTCAAAGAAGACCCCCCGGGAGTAAACCAACAAATGGCAGCTATCCGTCTAAACAAAAGGTATTTTTCTTTTCAACAAACCCACCCAGGTCGCTTTTGACAACTCAAGCGCACACGTCAACTAAACATATCGTGATTAACGTGCATGGATTCGGAGATTTAGTACATTTCAAATTATATAATAACAGCTCAGAAAGAAGCGTTTTAATTATCAAATGTTGAGAGCAAGGTTTGGATATGTATTTATTTTAATTAAACAAAATAATTTTGTAATTATCATTATCATAACAAGTGTTTTGTAAATATTTTAGTTTTTGAAATCTGATCTATCCAATGCCTTCTAAGTAAGTACTAATTTATAGAAACTTATTGAAACGTCTATGGAAATTACTGTTTTATAAACGTTAATGGTTTTAATAGTTTCGCACAAACTATAGCTTTGGAATATATTGTTTTTATATAAGAGTTAGCTTTAAGCATTTACAATATTATAACGTAATATAATTTGTGTCTAATCTTTCTATACATATCAATATCTTAAATATCAATCGAAGTTATAAAAAACTGTTAAACGAATTACAAAAACATTACGGTAGATCCAACACCATTTTATCAAACTGTCCATAACGGGTCAAATAAAATAGGATAGGCAAAACATTAATTAAAAATAATAATTTCAAAAATTTATTTAATAAAATACAAAACCATCAATAGTATTGCTAATACAGTGCATACACATTTGATAAAAATATAAAAAGCCTCTACTATGAATTAATTCATAATTGATAGCTGCAATACAGTTCAAGAAATATACCAATAAAAATAACAATTAAGCAGGTTTTATTATGCCGTCTACTCAGAATTAGATTATAAAACATAATTTAGCAACATTTAACCTCTTTTTCTACATAGCAACAGTCATCGCAGACTTTAATGTCACCCTCATCATCGCGACATAAGCAGACGCACTCTTTCCCTTTAGTCAGGATGCAGACACATTTTGCATCATCACATTTGCAACCGCATTCGCCGCCTTCTTTACATTTACAATCGTCGCAACGAATTATTTTTCCGGTTTTATCAGAGCATACGCAGATGCACGATTTTCCTCCAGCTTCAATGCAAACGCACCCTTCTTTGTCGCATTTCCTGCCGCACCCTGAATTTTCGTCACATTTACTGATTGGGCAGCAACAATCATCGCAGACCTTAATGTCACCCTTATCATCGCGACATAAGCAGATGCACTCTTTCCCTTTAGTCGGGATGCAGACACATTTTGCATCGTCGCATTTGCAGCTGCACTGGCCGCCTTCCTTACATTTACAATCATCGCAACGAATTATTTTTCCGGTTTTATCAGAGCATACGCAGATGCACGATTTTCCTCCAGCTTCAATGCAAACGCACCCTTCTTTGTCGCATTTCCTGCCGCACCCTGATTTTTCGTCATATTTATTGGTAGCGCAGCAACAATCATCGCAGACCTTAATGTCACCCTTATCATCGCGACATAAGCAGACGCACTCTTTATCTTTAGTCGGGATGCAGACACATTTTGCATCGTCGCATTTGCAGCCGCATTCGCCGCCTTCTTTACATTTACAATCGTCGCAACGAATTATTTTTCCGGTTTTATCAGAGCATACGCAGATGCACGATTTTCCTCCAGCTTCAATGCAAACGCACCCCTCTTTGTCGCATTTCCTGCCACACCCTGACTTTTCTACACATTTACTGTGGGCGCAACAATCATCGCAGACCTTAATGTCACCCTTATCATCGCGACATAAGCAGATGCACTCTTTCCCTTTAGTCGGGATGCAGACACATTTTGCATCGTCGCATTTGCAGCTGCACTGGCCGCCTTCTTTACATTTACAATCATCGCAACGAATTATTTTTCCGGTTTTATCAGAGCATACGCAGATGCACGATTTTCCTCCAGCTTCAATGCAAACGCACCCGTCTTTGTCGCATTTCCTGCCGCACCCTGACTTTTCTACACATTTACTGGTGGCGCAGCAACAATCATCGCAGACCTTAATGTCACCCTTATCATCGCGACATAAGCAGATGCACTCTTTCCCTTTAGTCGGGATGCAGACACATTTTGCATCGTCGCATTTGCAGCTGCACTGGCCGCCTTCTTTACATTTACAATCATCGCAACGAATTATTTTTCCGGTTTCATCAGAGCATACGCAGATGCAAGATTTTCCTCCAGCTTCAATGCAAACGCACCCCTCTTTGTCGCATTTCCTGCCACACCCTGACTTTTCTACACATTTACTGGTGGCGCAGCAACAATCATCGCAGACCTTAATGTCACCCTTATCATCGCGACATAAGCAGATGCACTCTTTCCCTTTAGTCGGGATGCAGACACATTTTGCATCATCACATTTGCAGTCGCATTCGCCGCCTTCTTTACATTTACAATCGTCGCAACGAATTATTTTTCCGGTTTTATCAGAGCATACGCAGATGCACGATTTTCCTCCAGCTTCAATGCAAACGCACCCGTCTTTGTCGCATTTCCTGCCGCACCCTGACTTTTCTACACATTTACTGGTGGCGCAGCAACAATCATCGCAGACCTTAATGTCACCCTTATCATCGCGACATAAGCAGATGCACTCTTTCCCTGTAGTCAGGATGCAGACACATTTTGCATCGTCGCATTTGCAGCTGCACTGGCTGCCTTCTTTACATTTACAATCATCGCAACGAATTATTTTTCCGGTTTTATCAGAGCATACGCAGATGCACGATTTTCCTCCAGCTTCAATGCAAACGCACCCGTCTTTGTCGCATTTCCTGCCGCACCCTGACTTTTCTACACATTTACTGGTGGCGCAGCAACAATCATCGCAGACCTTAATGTCACCCTTATCATCGCGACATAAGCAGATGCACTCTTTCCCTTTAGTCGGGATGCAAACACATTTTGCATCGTCGCATTTGCAGCTGCACTGGCCGCCTTCTTTACATTTACAATCATCGCAATGAATTATTTTTCCGGTTTTGTCAGAACACACACAAACGCATGATTTTCCTGACGTTAGAACACAGGTGCATCTGGACTTGTCGCATTTGCAGTTGCAGTCAATTTTGAACTTCGAGCCACAGTCACAAGACCAAACATTTGTGCTTCCTTTTCCGTCCTTACACACGCATATACAACCTTTGCCATTTGTCGGAACTCTAACACACTTGCTGTTATCACATGCGCCTTTTTCGGAACACTTGCAATTTTCGCAAAGAACGATTTCATCCTTTTCATCAACGCTGAAACATACGTATGGTTTGTCAGATGTTGGTAAACATACACAGTTAGCCATGTCGCAGTGCATTGTAGATATAGTAGCCTTTTTACAACACGACATCATAAGTTGGTCTTTGGAAACTGGTTATCTGGAACAGAGAAAATGATTTCAATTATAAAGTTCACCAAGTTATGCCTAATCGTCGACGAGGGAAAATAAAGAAATACGTGCACTTGTGTCTTGTGTCATCATAACAAATGTAAAGACAATAAATTCTTCTGGTCAATAAAATACAAGAAATCTTAAGTTTAGTTTAAATAACAATGCAAATCATGTCAAACATAAATTTCTATTAGTACTATTATAATGTTTATAAATAAGCAAATTGACACTATCGAAAATACTGTAGTGTTATTCCTTAGGTCATTCATAATATCACTTGTGACATAAATCACTTATATAATTAATTAGCTTTCCGCCCGCGGCTTCGCCCGCGTTATATTCGAATTTCCCACAGGAAGGATATGTTTTCCGTCGGTAAAATTATCTTATTCCCTTCCTTGGGTCCTCGGGTTTTACGATTGGTATATACGGGGTGGTTACCCCGTGGTTACAAAAATTGATTAGCTGTTGTTATCGGATTTTCGCATGGGAAAAAGTTATTTTACCGCGGTAAAATATTTTATGTCATTTCCGGGTCTCAAACAATATGCATACCAAATTTCATAAAAACTGGTTTAATACTGGTTTAATGGGAGTGATGTGAAGGACGGATAGACAGACAGATACTGTCGCATTTATATATATTAGTTTTGATACATATTTTGTTGTGTTACATACATCAAAATAACTCTAATTAAAACCTAAGTCAATCACATAAGCCTTAAATACCTACTTACATTTTTGACGTTATATAATAATACGTCTTTAAAATTGTATCATTATATAAGGACGCAAATAAAAAAAAAGAATGATAAGAAATCGGGGGATAGGTACATATAGTTTTTCATTAAACCTTTCATCCCTCCCTTCAACCCTTTACAACCCTTTTCTGCATTAATAGGTAGCGTCTGTCCTTTCTCAGGCTCTAGTCTATCTGTGTATAAAATTTTATTTAAATCGGTTCAGTGGTTATAACAATACTGCCATACAACCTTTCACCCTCTTTTCAACACTTTACAGCCCTTTTCTGCCTTAAAAGGTAGCCTCTGTCCTTTCTCAGCCTCTAGACTATCTGTGTACCAAATTGCAATTAAATCGGTTCAGTGGTTTTAACAATGTTTTCATACAACCTGTTATCTCTCCTTTCAACCCTTTACAACCTATTACAACCTTTTTTGTATAAAAAAGTAGCTTGTGTCCTTTCTCGGGCTCTAGACTACTTGTGTACCAAATTTCATCTAAATCGGTTCAGTAGTTTTAACAATATTTCCATACAACCTATTATCCCTCCTTTCAACCTTTTACAACCCTTTACAACCTTTTTTGCATGAAAAAGTAGCCTATGTTCTTTCTCAGGCTCTAGACTATGTGTGTACCAAATTTCATTTAAATCGGTTCTGTAGTTTTGGCGTGAAAGCGGAACAGACAGACAGACAGACAGAGTTACTTTCGCATTTATAATATTAGTATAGATAGTATGGATATACGAATACACACAAAAAATAGCACGATAAAATAAAACAATTAATACTCACATTCGCTTCAGAATAGATATCAGAGCACCGCTTATCACTCTCGTTGCTTGTTTTCAATGTGATAATAGTTTGATACCACGAGCAGCGCGCCAGACATTTATATATGACTAAATATGTTCATACCGTGCGCAAACGCAGGCCGTGCGCAAGGGTCGTGCTGTGTGCAAAATTACTCATCTCTAGTGCCGTGCGCCTTAAGGGTGTTTTGATGCCTCATTCTTATCTCGTTGTAGTAAGTGCGAGTATTGATTGACATTAAAGTCATCTAGATTATGATGCACTAGAAAGTTCATATGTTATTGTAAATATATTTGTTTCTCGAAATATCTATGTTGGCAGCGATAAATCTAATTTAAACCAAAGATTATATTTTGTTTTGTTTTTATTTATGGATGTTGTTATGTGTTAAATCACAAATTAATCATATTAGTGTCTATTCAAATAACTTAATTATTTCATGTAGTTGATACATTCATTAAAAATTATTCAAGAATATTAAGCATATGTACTTATATTTTCATGTGTAACATTGTATCTATGAAGAACTCGTAATAAAGTTTTAAATTGATTATTTCATGTAGTTAAAGAAAATTAACTTCTCAAAGAATTTTAAAGCAAGGATATGAAGGGTTTCCTAATATTTTCATGTGTAACAAATAAAGTGACCCTAAGAATGAACAAGTCAATGTGCGCACGAGATTTAATGCATACCATATTTTCCAAAGGAATTTATGGTTATTTGAGCTGTGCTTTATACAATGAATTAACTTCATTTCTATTATATATCCGCTTTCCGAACATATGTTTACATACGTTTGAGAACATAGGATTGTCATTTGGGTTAAGAAATTTTATTATACAATAACAAAAATATCCAACAATTTATTCCCTGTACACATTATTGAAATATACCGGATTGCCTTTAATTTCAAGAAATTGTATGGTACTGTAAATTTCACACTGAATCGCAGAATCATATCGGATATTGTCAGGTAACTGTCAGCTGGTGTGGTTGTGGCAGTCAAAATCAAAATCAAAATAATCTTTATTCAACATAGACCTTTACAGGCACTTATTGACGTCAACAAACAAAACAAAAAAAAAGCTTAAATAAAAAACAAAAACCTTGTCCGTACGTGCGAATACGACACCTGTCGGAAATTGGAAGAGCCTTCTCGAGAAGAACAGGCAAGAAACTCTTAAGGTCTATTTTTTATCTTCTTCTTTTCAATGTTAATAATTAAAAAATATAATATAAAAATACAATATAGTATAAGATACAATCATACCTAATACGATTACGTTCGTATGTATGTTTACATACACATATAATAATACAATATTATAAATAATGTTGTTACCAAACATGGCTCTATGAATAGTGTCCCTATTCTCAAATAGGTGTGATCATTTAGATAGTCACTTACTTTATAATAACCTTTACTCATGAGTGTCTTTTTGATATGGATTTAAAATTATATAAAGGCAAATCAATGACACTGCGGAAGTTTGTTAAACATAGATATACATTCCCCAAGAACGAACAGCTAGTTTTATGGAGTCTGAACATTGAACGGCAAGTTTATTTTTGTTTCTAGTATTCACATTATGTAGATCACTGTTTTTATTGAATTTATTATAGTATCTATATACAAAAACTAAATTATCATATATATATTGACTAGCTAAGGTTAAAATATTAATTTCTTTGAACAATTCTTTTAGGGATTCTCTAGCTCGTAAACAGTAAATAGCACGAATCGCTCTTTTTTGTAAAAGGAAAATACTCTCAATGTTAGCCGCTGATCCCCATAGCAGCAGTCCATAGGACATAACACTATGAAAGTAGCTGAAATAAACAATTCTTGCCGTTTCAACATTACTTAAAAGTCTAATCTTTTTTACTGCGTACGCCGCAGTGTGGCTAATGTATTATAGGGGGCCCCTAACATTACACCAGGGTCACCTCTCTGCATCCGCGCGGTGAATCCATGGAATGCTAAGAATTTGCGTGTTATAATTGAAGTAATGGCAGTTTTGCTGTCAAATAAAATTAGTATTAGTATGCTTCTATATAAAAAAGTTGTATATACTGCGGATATATACCCTACGAGTAAAGTTTGAATTTCTGTTTTGATTTTAAATTCTAATTTAATTGAAATTCCTATATACAAACCAAGTTTATGGCTAAGGCTTCCTTCACCTTACCTCAGTCCCATCTTCATATAGGAAAAAGATACTGACTCGTGATAAAAATTATCCTGACCTGCTTCAAGTATAAAATTATTTCCTTACCAAGTACCCTAGAATCAGTGCACCCGTTTTTAAAAGATTTTCTTACATGAACCAGATATTTTTGGTACCTACTAACAATTACCCTATTTCTCCCTTTCCTAAACTATCTTCATATCAAATTTCATCACAATGAGTTCGACCGTTTTGACATGAAAACGTAACGAATAGAAAAACTGAGATTACTAAGTACTTCACGAAATATACTTTAACTAGAAGTCTGAAATTCGACTCTTTAACTGCTCCCGCATCGCACATGTTAGTGTTAATTTCTGTTTTGCACGGAGATTTCAAAGAATTTAGTATTTTCCATAATAAACTTCTTATTTATTCAATAACCAAGGGTGAAACTTTTAAAAAATTTACACACACGCCAATTAATAATTACAAACTTCTAGTCATTAATGTACAAAAATCCGACGAAAAAATCAGCAAGTACTTGTTGAGTTTTTTTTTAGTTTAACATAACTTAATTCTAAGATTCGATCGATAAAATATCTCCTATATTTCTCTTTAGAATTTTTAAATATATAACTATATAGATATAACTTAGCTAAAACAAATTTCATAGCCTTCTTAATTATGTTATTAGTTTGTTCAATTTGTATTTATAAAGGATTCCTGATGGATAAATAAACAACAAATGTTTTAATGTAACGATAGCAATAAATGACTTAAGATATTATGAAAATCTTAATAATTTCTATACAAAGAGACAATTTCATAAGTATAAGTGGCTATTATTTCGAAAATAAGACACGTTCAATTTAAATTCATATCGGAAATGATACTCAAACGCTTAAACTTTATTTGACATTTTAAAACGTCTATTTTCAACATGGCCGTGATACATATGCATACGGGACCAATCTATTTGAAATTTAGAGGTTTATTGCACTTTGGCTAATAAATGTTGCAAGAACTTGGTGAATTTAGAATTCAAATCTTGATATAACGACCTAGAGCCGTGTAGGCGACGCCACTTGCCTTGAGAGCTCCGCATACGCAGCTGAATATGAATTTACTTACATTGTAATGTCCTTATTGACTGGGGCATAAAAATTGGTTAGGTTAATAAAATTGAAATAACCGAATATTTCCTGACTAATATTACCCTAAACTTTGTCTGTGAATGAAAACGTTTAGTTACTTCTATTAAACTTGACTTCTACTGCACAATTATTTGAATAATTATTCTTTTTTTTACCATTCCATCCAAGACTTGGCTATGGCTTGAGCTGAGTTTACTCGGTAGGTCATGCTGGTCAAGAAGCCTCGATCGGATTGTCCCGATATAATCGCTATGGCACATAGTTCCGGTGATATCCTTGAGGATTCTCAGCCTTTCCTCTCCGTAGGAGAAAAACATAGCTTAAACTATCCGTCTGTACCTTTGGATTAACAATTTACAATATTAAAAAATGTTTAAATTTCTTTGAATATTTATTTTTTACATCTTATTAAGCCTTACACCATATTGGTTAGCCCGGCTAAAAATAATTTACATGTATTGACGTTATTTAAACGAAACAACAAAGGAGGAAACTTATAATTCTCGCACCTATTACTACATTTAAAGAAGAAAAGACACCTTCTCCCAACCGAGAATTGATATGTTACTTGTAAATCTATACTAATATTATAAAGAAGTAAAGTTTTGTGTTTGTATATTTGTATATTTGTTAAATTGTAAGGGGTAATCTAAGGATCTACTGAACCGATTTTAAAAATTCTTTCAGCAATAGAAGGCCACGTTATTGCTGAGTGTCATAGGTTATATAAAAAACCGAAAAATAAAAAGGTTTTACGTGGTAGTCCGTTTTGCAAAGTAAATCGGAGAAAAAAACAGGCAGCGGACGGCGGCGCGCGATTGCTACGGGTTTAATTCGGATCGCGTTCGTGCTCGCTCGGGGATTATTAATATTATGCCCAACGAAAAGTGGCACGGGTCAGCTAGTAGATAATAAATAAGGACATAAAAAATACTAACACAAACAAAAAGAGTGCGGACCAGAGTCCGCAGAAAATCAGACAAACAGTATAATAATAAAAACATAATATACATGTATGTCTATCCGTTACCCTAGATCCCATAACACAAGCCTCTACAGAGCTTACTTTGGGCTAGGCTAATCGGTGTGAGTGTAAGAAATGTCTATTTATTTATTAGTACATGGCAGTAACAACCCCCACGAATCATCCGATTCGTAGACCAGTACCAGTGACGCTCCAGTTTAATTGATATCCACATTTCGATCATATATATTTCTGTAGATACACAATTCCATAGAAAATTCAAACAAAATATCGAACCCCGCGTCTATACATAGAAGAATAGAATGTATATTATAGTAACAATTTTGAAAAAAGTCTAAAGTGTCATATAATTAAGCCAATTAAATCTTAAGTAACGTAATGAAGTTATGAAAATAAATGCGAAAGTAACTCTGTCTGTCTGTCTGTCTGTCTGTTCCACTTTCACGCCAAAACTACTGAACCGATTTAATGAAATTTGGTACACAGATAGTCTAGAGCCTGAGAAAGGACATAGGTTACTCTTTTATGCCAAAAAGGTTGTAAAGGGTTGTAAAGGTTGAAAGGAGGGGGTGAAAGGTTGTATGGCAGTATTTTAAAAACCACTGAACCGATTTAAATAAAAATTTTATACACAGATAGTATACCCCGTATATACCAATCGTAAAACCCGAGGACCCAAGGAAGGAAATAAGATAATTTTACCGACGGAAAACATATCCTTCCTGTGGGAAATTCGAAATATAACGCGGGCGAAGCCGCGGGCGGAAAGCTAGTATTTATATATTTCTTTGTTTTCCCTAACTAATTCCAATTAGTAGCAACTATGCCCCCTCAATGGTCTTTCTATTTGCAATCGAGACCGCCTCGTACACGTGCCGCCCATATCAAACGAAGACAAACAAGAGAAAGGATGGATTGTCTCTTGCAATCAGAGCGAGCACTCAAATTGACGCGGTGAAAATGATCCGCAGTGAAAGTTACATTTGCGATATATTTGCATGAGACTGGTAAATCACCGGGTTCGGGCGGCTTGCACAGTTTCACCTTCTCTTTGCTAATGATCTGGTCATTAATTACAATGAACCACTGCCTGCAAATGTGGATGGCATGAGTGAGGTTGTCGATCATATTAGCATGTAAATATGTACAATTAAAGTATATAAATGGATTAACCTCGGTCAATGTGAAATACTAGATTGTTAACCGAGGGTGGAAAGAATCAATTCCCGAGGTATTTAGACTATAGTCCGAGAAGGAATTGATTCTTTTACCCGTGTTAAACACTCTACTTTTCACTTCGAATATATGAGGAAAATAAAACATTGGTTGTTTATTTAATCTATTTATTGATAATATATGATAATATCAGTAGACCATCAGTAGGCAGAACACAATTTGCCTCGTCTTTAATTGAATCTGGTGTCAATATTTCGGAATCGCTTGAACTCAATTTTTAAAATTAAAATCTTAACTAATATAAGAGATTATTTGAATTTTTTCAAAATTCCGTCACAGATTATTATATAATAAATTCACATCCCGCCAATTTATGTCGACTGTTTAAATTTCAAATATGGAACTCACCGCTGTTGTTGCGGTTTATTCCGCTGGAAGAGTTTGCGCTAAGTCACACTGCTGTTTAGAACTCACATGGCCGCAAGCATTTTTTTTTATAGTTCACAGCTGACAGTTCGTAGCTGAGATTCGTAGTTCTATTTTTAAACTATTCATTCCGGCCCTTGGTGGGAAGTAAATTGTATGCGGTTTTTCCCTACCTATTGTCGGGAAGCAGCATTTTCTACCCAATAATCAGATCAAACAACATAAACTTATTTCATGAAAGATATCAACTTACTATACTTTACTTTTCAGCTACCTGCCAATAAAAGTCCAAAATCTGTCCCACTGAAAGAAGAAAAGAAGAAAGAAATCGTTTATTGGAAATCACCACATTATAACATACATTGTCGTCCTGTCCTCTGATGTAGCTTGGGCTGTGTCTCAGAGAACAGTTCTTTCCCATATCGTGTAACATGCTTGGAGTATAATTTACAAAGTTTCATTATTATAGTTATATAAATAGAAAAAAAAATAAACACACAAAATTATATAAACAAAAATTTAGTTTACTTGTTAACCTATGCAGAATGCTTAATATCAGTTCTCGTATTTATGATGAGTCTGTGTGTGCGTGTGTGTGTGTGTTTTTGCGAGTGTGTAACTGGTGTGTGAGGGTGCGTGTGTGGGTGTGAAACTATAGTATTTTTATATCGGAATATCAAAAAGGCTTTCGGTATCTTCATACGCTAATTTTAGTAGCCACACTTTTAGTTTGTTTTAAGCTGATAATTACTTAGACTGCGTATTTTATATATATTGTTAAAATGGTTATAGAGCTTAGGAGCATAGTAATAGTAGCTTCTACATGCAAAAGTGCTATTAACTCGTGGCACTATACCAGCAATATCTCGTCTAGTATTTGGCGGTTTGGATCAACAGTCTTATGATATCTCCGTACACATTGGTACACATACATTTGCCGGACAGTGAGGACATTCGCGCTTTCGTACACTAAAACAGTCGGATGCGATAGGGTAGTTTCAAAAGAACTTTTAGCACAGATCTTTGGGCTCGTTCCGCTTTGATAGAAACGTCTTTGCAGCACCTCCCCAAGAACTTATGCAATACGAAATAACACATTCAGCTAATGCCTGGTAAGTTTGGATAAGCAACTGTTTGTTAGTTATTGAACGCAAATCTTTAAATATATAAATAAGTTTTCTTAATCTGTTTGAGACATAATTAATGTGCTTGTTCCAATTAATCTTGTCATCGATATAAACACCTAGATATTTAATATAATTAACCCTTTCTAATAGTGGACATTTACATTGCTTATAGCAGTTGGATCTATTGCATGGAAATGAGTGTATTTTCAATTCCAGGTTTATTGGAGACAGTGCACTTGTTTTACTAAAGCACAAGAACTTTGTTTTATTTATGTTCAAGGTGAGTAAACTATCTTCAAGCCAGGCTGTAACTTGACTCATTCCCCTCTCAGCCGACTTTGTACTTCATCCCAAGATTTACCGTAAAAATATAATTGTGTCATCAGCAAACAACTGGGTGTATGCATTTTTGATTTGGATCTGACTAATTGGGTTCACGTAAATGAGGAACAGGGTAGGTCCAAGATTGCTGCCTTGGGAATACCGCATGTAATGTAGGACCTATCGCTGTAGTGATTTTGTATCTTTACCATTTGGTTTCTTAAATTTAGGTAGTCCTGGAACCACAGAAGAGCGTTTCCTCTTATTCCAATGTTTTCTAATCTGGAAATCAATAGGGTAGAGATACGGTGTCAAACGCCTTCTGTAGATCCAGGAATACTCCAAGACAAACCTCATTGTTATCTAGATATGATACAATTTTGTCAGTCAGATTCAATACTGCATCATCTGTTGAGCGTTTAGAACGAAAACCGTACTGCTGGTTGCTTAAAAAATTATTTTGTTCAATATAATTGATTAATCTTGTATTAGTCAGTTTTCCATTATTTTGGCTAGGGAACTTATTAAGGATATAGGTCGATAATTCGTGGGAAGGGTTTTATCTCCTGATTTGTAGATAGGACAAACAATAGCTGATTTAATATTTCAGGAAAGACACCAGTTTCATAGCTAAGATTGCATAGGTAAGTTAATGGTTCAGCTAATATCAATCGACAAATTTTAAGTATAGATGTAGCGATATTATCATACCCTGTAGCACATTTAGATTTAAGACCGCAGATAACGTCCAGTACTTCTTTAGGATTGGTTGGATACATAGCCATTGAATTTAAAGGTAGTCGATTGGACCGTGATTTGTCCACAAGTTTATATTTCCTGGCAACCCAGTTTCTCTAATGTTGAAGTTGCCAAATTATGGCCAACCGAAGTAAAAAAGTTGTTGATATAATTCAAAGAATCTTTGGTGTTAGATTTAACTTGAAGTAATTCATTTGACGGAGATTTGCTGTTCTTAATATTACATAACTCTCTGATTATGTTCCATGTGTTTTTTAAGTGCCATTATTGATTTTTAATTGATTATTGTAATATTCATATTTAAGTTTTTTAATCAGTTTCCGTAGGAAATTTCTATATTGTATATATTTCTCTTTTATCTCTAAATTATCTATGTTTTTTAGCCTGTATATGCATTTTATCCCTTTTTCTTATAGATTTTACTATTCCTGAAGTAATCCAGGGTTTTAATGGTAATCTTTTTTTTGGAAGTAAGTTAACGGTAGTATTCATTTTTATAATATTTTGAAGCGATGTTGTAAGAATCTGTGCAGCGAGGTTGACATCGCTTGTTGAGTACAGTGCTGTCAAGTTTCTTTTGCAAGTTCTTCATTAATCCCTTCAAAAATTTACTATTCACGTCGGTTGTTTGTCTGCTTGGAGTTATTATTTTAATTTTACAATTTTGAAGCATGAGCAGTATTGGGGAGTGTCTGTTAGTTCGTCAAATACGAACTAATTCAGTGATTGGCCGGAACAAACAGACAGACAGACACTCTCACTTTGGAAACCAAATATCACTCCAACTAACTGAAACAATTTGTATGGCTAAATTAGAAAATAAATAAATAAATAACAATAGAAACACGACAGAATGTCAAGTAAAAAAGAATATAAGAGAAAAAATATCCAAAGGAATAAATTTATAGACTAGGATGCCTTATTGCTAAAAGTCTCTTCCATGTCTTTGCCGTGGTTTCTATCGATACTGTACCTGACTTCAAGTGTATGGCATTTGTAATCATCCATAGACATAGAAACAGGTCCTCTTCAAAGGAGAAGTCAGAGTAGTAATAAACACTCACATTTCACTAATTATGACTAAATAAAAGAGAAGAGAAAAAGAGTTTATTTCCATTAAACAATTATACAATTTGAGTTTTTCCTGTCTTCTGAACTAGTTAAAGACCTCTATTACGGGAGCCAGTATCTTCCCTATTGCATGGACAAATACTATATCTACCTAATAAAAATATATGCATTTATTAAATAATTTCATAGCTATGTAGTGATATCAATAAAAGAAAAAAATGCTAGCATATTGTGCTTAAGACTTAGATCGGAAAGTCCTAAGGCTAAACGGATTTAAATTATCAATTATTTGTCTCCGTCAAGAACAGGAGAATAACTTATCAAATATTACAGAAAACAAGGAGAAGAAATTAAAATTATAAACGTGTAAGTTTGTATGGATGGATGTATTTTAATGAAACTGTACAGTAATATAGCTTTTTTTTTTGTTCCCCTGAGGAAAATGCATTAAATTGCATACCCCGGCTGTGGCGAGCCGCGGTTATGTGGGGCTCTCCTCCCCAGAAGGGGCAGGCCTACCCAGTTAAAACCTTCAGGGATGGCCTCCTCAGGCATGTAGCGAGCCCCCGGGAACATCAAGCCACTTCCGGGAACCCCAGCCTCCGCTCCCCTACCTAGAGGGGAGCCCTCCTCGGGGGAGGCTACACTACCCCCCGGTTTCCTCCACCGACGACGCCCCCCGGCCACGGAAGGGGCGTGGTCCATCCCGGGTCGCCGTAGCGGTCGCGACTTCCTCGCGCCCGCCGGCGACCCCACGGCGGCCGCCGCGGCTGTGCTACCGAGCCCGGCGCCGCCTTCTTCGAAGCGGGATCGGCCATCTCCCGACCCCGCTCGGCGGCCTCCTTCTGGAGCATCACTGCTTCACAGAAGGAGGCCACAGCCCTCCAACCTCCCTCGTCCGCCAGCATTGCCGCAATCAATGCCGGCGGAGACAGATCTCGCCCGATCTCTGCGACCAAGACTCGGCGCTCGGAGCCCACGCGGGGCACTCCGCCAGCGTGTGTTGGGCCGAGTCAAGGTCGGAGCGCAGTGGTGGCAATGTGTCGATCCCTCCCGTCCTATTCGACACAGATACTCACCGAAGCAGCCGTGCCCGGTGAGTATCTGAGTCAATCGGTAGGTGACCTCCTCCTTCCCGTGGAGCCAAGCTTCGAGGTGCGGGAGTACGGCACCGACGGCCCGCTGGCGCGCGCAGATCCGTAATGTACAATAATATAGCTTATACATTAAAATAACATAGGGTACAATTTACAAATATATACTCCAACCTAATATAAGCTACTTGAAATACTAATCCGTAGTTAGCCCCAGTTAGTGTTCAATAATACTCTCGGTGACGTCATGTATAAATGTCTTCAGGGGTACCTACTATTGCTAGAACTCTTCGTAAAATATGTGGTTTGTTGTTTTGGCGGTTTACCAATCCAATTTTAGATACACTAGCCTTAATGAAGATGAATACAATTAGTTGTAAATTGTAATACAAGAACAAAAGAACTCGAGGGGAACTGCGATGCCAACGGTGGCTACGACCTCGACACCTTTGCCAGACCTTCGGCCGCCATTTTGGTGACGTAAACTCATTCAAGTCAGTCTGCACTGATATGGATGGTTGGAATTCGACACGTGTCCGTGATAATGATAAGGATTTGAACAACAATTTATGTGATATTGTAACAGTGCAGCTGTTACATGCCTTATGTTGCTTATGGTTAGTACTCATTGTCTATGATATTAGGAATCCTGGCCGGTTTTAATTTTTTCGTTTATGATTTTGGTTTGTCAGGAGAAATTCAAAATATGTATATCTACCAACGCAAATAAGTTAGGCTGACACACTCTATATTTCGCCGCCGTACTAAAACAATCAGATATATAAAGTCTACAAAAATGTATTCCATATTGCCAATATTGAAGAATTAATTTAATTATAACAATTATAAGAAAGAGTCCTACACAGAATGCTGCAGAAGTTTATATATTTTCATCATCTTTTAACAGCAACTAGAGGATTTTATGTATTTTAGTTTTATATACAACAGTTTTAAATTGTTTCAGACTCTTCTTTATTGCACCTTTCTATTTACCATTTTTAAATAAACCAACCTCAAGCAGCAAACCGTCGTTTGAACATTGTTGATTAAGAACTTTACCCACGCTCTACCGAGCACCGCGACACTATGACTGAAAGGTCTGTTCGATTTTCAGTTTTTAATACGAAATTAAGACCGCGGGATTATTAATGAAATATTTATAAATATATAGCTTCGCAAAATAAAATAATAATTAATTTCGTATGGTGACGTCATTAATGTGTCATACATATACGCGGAAATGTCAATGTGTCATGGTGTTTACAACTGTCGTTTAACTCATTCTCATTACCGACATATTACTCCAACAAGATAAGCACTGTTATCCAGTCACCAAGCATTTGATAATTTCTGTCAAAAAATCTTGATAAATATTTATGGGCAAATGTATAAATTTTTATAACAAGATTCCACATAGTGTAGCAGAATTGCCTCTTCATAAGTTCAAGGTACATGTTAAAAAGACGCTAATGAGTATGGGCTATTGTAAAGTCAATAATTATTTAAACGATGCCAATTCTTGGTGTCGATTTAAAGATACATTCTAAAGTGTAAATATTTGTTTTCCCGTATAAATTGAAAACACATATATCCATTGTATGATAACGACATAATTTATTGTAAATGTTGTTATTACTTTTGATAAAGTTGATAATTTTCTTGCGACCATTCTTCTTATCAGTTAAAAAATACGTCCTGAAGGGTGGTAGGAAAAATTTGGACGATTCAAAAGAGCTTTCAAAGTCATGTTTGAATAAAGTTTATTTAGATTTTAATTTCATAAAATTCATATGCAAATTATGCCTATACCAGTAAGATATGTAATAATATTACCAAGTCATAAAAGCTATTTACTATTTTATTATGATTATTGATGTAATAAAAACAAATTTTCAATCGACTTCAAAAAAGCGATAGGTTTCTTGTCTTTTGTTATTTTTTTTTTTTGTTTATTGGTCACACAATGATTCCGATTTTAATGATCCTTTTTTATAGGTTATATTTAAGAGGTTAATTTTATCAGAATTAATTTGCAGTCTTTTTTGTTTTTGTCTTCTTTTTTGTTTTTTGTTTTCAGAGAAAATGAACTAATACAAAAAAAAGCAAAAACTGACTTCAAAACTAATCCTATGTGGAGAAGGATAAATGGTAATAAAAAAATTGATAAATATCTAATCTATCTAATATCCGATTATTATTTAGTATTTAGATTTTAAAATTATATTAGATAAATTAATCAATTACTTTGGTAGATAAATAGTAAATAAACACAAACGGTATGGTGAGCATATGTGGGCTTTTGTAAAGTTAAAAAAGAACATGCTGTATCGAGAAGACCGATCTCAGGACCCGTACTCGTGAAAACCGTGTACTGTGTATCATTGTCGCTTCGCCACATGTCTCGCTCGCAATAGTAACTGTATGTAATTTAGAGTAGCATGTTGCGACCGCGGAGACGATGTATCGGGTTTGTGAACTCGAAATGCGGGGCCTGTTCTTCAGCTATCGCATTGTTAATATAAATTTGCCACTACCGACCTGTTTGATATGATTTTTTTGTACCTACCTACTGTGTATTGTATTGAGTCAATGCGAATCGGCATCACTCGGAAAAACTAGAATTAGTTTATGTAGTGTTGTCCTATATATTGAGAACACGTTATTGTTAATCTTATATATAAAAATGAATCGCAAAATGTGTTGGTAAGCTCATAACTCAACAACGCCTGGACCAATTTGGCCAATTCTTTTTTGTTAATGTTCGTTGAAGTTCAAGAAGGGTTTTTACAATGAGGAAAATTCGAATAATTATCGGAAATACCCTAGAACCAGCCCTTTTATTTTCCCATGCAAACGTTTTCTAACTAAAACGTACAGTCGAATTGAGCTTTATTGTTATTGTATAAAGTTCATATTGCAAGCACTCACTGTTGTCTAAGCAATGAAAGTGTGTTCCTAACATCAAAGAGTCAATTTGCGCTTTATTAACGCTACATATAGTTGAAATTCAATCATATCTATCAAAACAGTGTGCGTGCGTGCGTTGGAGCACAGAATACATCGTTGGAGGATTTAATGTCACGTTCCAAAATTGAATAGCCACAAAATGTAATAGGTCATTTAGACTTTTTTTGCGATTTGGTTGGCTATGCGACATTATCTATAAAATAATTAGGAACAAAAAACTGCCACTGTACAAATCTTTTTTGACAGGACGAAGTCTGTCGGGTCCGCTAGTAATAAATAAATAAATAAAAATAAATAAGATTAAATTTATACATATAGGTAGTATTGATGTAAGAAATAAAAATAAAAATAAAAATATAAATCTAACCTTCTACCATCATACATTTAAAATGAGTAAGCATGCAATAACGAGTTATTGATTAAGAAATTTTATCCTACAATAATTATCATTATTTCAGCCAGTAACCGGCCTCTGTTGAACATGGCCTATGTTCAACAGTGGCCCCCAAGTCCCCACAGGATCTCCATACTGATCGATCCAACGTACAATAATCAGAACTGATTACTGAGACAGCAATATTAACGTAAAAAATGTATTTCATTTCTAGGTACAATCACTCTGTCAATCCTGTCCTGCAAACGTTCATAGTAAGTACAATAATTAATATTCAATATAAACCCTTACAGACAATTTTTAGTGTCAAACAAACCTAAATACAACAACAATAAGAGCTAAATTACCTTGAACGAACGTATAAGGAAAGCAAATGACTCTACCTCTGCTCGGAATCTGGGAGAGCCTTCTCGAGAAGGTCAGGCAAGAAAGCCTGAACGTCTATTTTTTATCTCGTCTTTTTAGTCGTAATTTTTTTAACCTTTAATTTTTAGATAAAACCAGGAAAAATCTAATTAAATCTTAACATTCTTTTCATGTACATAATTATCCATTTTATAATAACAAATCTTTCAAATAAAAGTCAGATAAATAACACTTGTGAAACTGTCTTTTTAAAAGCTATAGACTAGGCAAGTTCATATTTATTTATGAACTTCTAAAGAAGACTGGCGAACTTCTATACATTTTCAGACTTGGATTTAATGGTACCGTTCATGAATGAAATTGAACCATTCTATAAAACTAAACAAGACTAACAAAAAAGTTAATTGTCTCTATCCTTTAAAAGTTGGGGTTAAAAAGATATTTGCAGAAAAAATATTGAGGTTAGGAATCGGACTACAGAATTATATACTAACATTTAGTTATTAAACATGACACTAAACACTAAAATGACAAAACATATTTATAATATTATAAATATCACAAAAAATTCTTTAAAATATCCTGATTTAAAAAAATACTAGACAGAAATATCGCCAGTTTGAACGTTAATTAAGGAAGACAGAACTGATTAGAATTGTCACCGGTACCAATAATTTTGTGATAAGAAAGTGATAAGCCTTCTGTTCTGGAATACATAAAAGTTTTTGAATACTGGACAGATATGAGTTGCATTATTTTTTTAGCCGAGCTTCTAGTACATAGAAGGTATTTTAACGAATGAGTTGCATTACATTAGATTATATAATTAAATTAGTGTAATAAAAATGATATAATATTGATTTCTCTCTTCTTTAATGGAATCTAATGTTTATCTATAGATAATCCGACTAAAACGTTTTGTTTCATCATCGTAAATATTTCTGTTCAATAACCAGATAGAAAATGATGAATATCTTTTTTTCCCAGCTTTAAATGATATAAGATTGTTGAATTTAATTGTATGGTTAAAACTTTATGTATTTATCATATTTACGACTATGTACGTTTTAGAAAAATATTAAGTCCGTTTTCGCCAGTCTTCTATATACATTTAAAATGTTCACAAAAGTACTGACTTGCTAATGTCATCATTAATTTCTTTAAACAAAGTATCTTAAATATTCGTTTGACCTTAAATTATAAATAGACAAAGTCCAGTCGTCGCACCACTTTGGTCTATCGTCACATGCCATCATGCAAGATAAAAATCAAACCTACCTTGCATTTGCACACAGTCACGAGTTAGCAATATAATCTGTGATTACATTTGCAAAAAAAAATGCTATAGGTAAAGAGATAAACAGTCTGCTTGTCAACATTTTTTCTGTATAAGTATAATGAACCACATTTAAAACTCGCAATAAACTATAAAAAAATTATCAACCATCTTGGCAACTCGCTATATCAGCAGCAAGATTCACAGGACCATCCCGTGTCACAACCGCCCAATATCCGCGCGGGTCGAGTCGTGAGGTCGCCCGATGAAAGTAAGATTACGGGTTCCCATCCCGCGCTGTCACTGCTCGCCCTACTTGCGTGTTCCGTTGGAGAAGACACTTTGAATCGGTTGCATTGGTGACGTCACGTTTTGGTTTTAGAACTCAAGTCAATAATCAAAAAAGTTACTAAAATTTTTAAATAATATTATTGCAGTTATAATTAACCAGCGACTTTGTCTGCGTGGAATAGTTATTTTGAGCATCATATTTATTTTTGCAAACAACCACCTCAGCTGTTACCCGATCTTGACAACGCGACATATCCAAATTTGATCACCATAAAAACGATTCTAGTGAGTTAACATTAAAAGATAGACATATACTGTCGCGGACATTTTTTTAGATCATTTTAAGAGGAATAATTCTTTCATACATATTTTTTCGGTATCTAGAACCGTTTTCGCAGCGCACGCAACGGAAGCCCTCAAAGATGAATAATTTTCAAATTTTTTTCCACATTTTCCATTATTTCTTCGCTCCTATTAGTCGCAGCATGATGTTATGCAGCCTAAAGCGTTCCTCGATTAATGGGCTATTCAATAAAAAAATAATTTTTCAATTCGAACCAGGAGTTCTAGAGATTAGCGCGTTCAAACAAACAAACAAACAAACAAACAAACTCTTCAGCTTTATAATATTAGTATAGATATTGTTTGATCATACGTTATATAATGACAGATAAATAAATACTTTAATCTACTAGTTGTGAAACTGGTTACTGCAAAATTATTTTTAGACGATTAATGAATCACAGTAATAAATCTCTGAGGTGCCGGGTTCGAATCCCAGTGCCCATGATTGTGTGATGAACCTTACCTTAGTCATGGTTGTTAATATATACATACAGGGTTACCTGGTAAGTCGTGCGAACCCCGTTAGAGGTCGTGGTTCCCACCATTTCTGACAGATTTCCCCTTGGAACCCCGCCCCCCAACTTAACCCTTTTCAAGTTATAAGGCTTTAAAGACTTTTTTGAAAAAATGACCGATTTTTGTCTATTGGCCCATTTTTTTTGTTTATGATAATTCAAATATTTAGTTTTATACTATTTTTGTGTAGCAGATTAGTTTGTTCATCATAATGCAAAATAAAAATAGAGTTACCTCAAGTAAATAGGTTGTAGATAGAAGATTGATAGTTATAGCATCAAACAAAAATCAGTACAAATCAAACTTCAACCAGTAAAAAAAAAAAATCTATGACCCGTAGGCTGCAGACACCTTTAAAAATATCTACGTTTCATTAGCTATTCAACAAGGTATAACAAGGTAGGCTGCTATTAGATTTCTTGGAATAATCTTTGGTAAAAGTCCCCTAACGGGGTTCGCACGACTTACCAGGTAACCCTGTATATAGGTATTTCTATCAAATATATTTATGAAGCTGAAGTGAGTGGAGATACGGGACGAGGAAGACCTAGGCGAACATATTTCGAACAAATCGAAAGTGTCCTCAAAAAAGGCCTGGAGACCTATTTTTGAATTACGAATGCGATTTCGAAATCACCGCTGACTAAGGTTTTTGAGGTCACGGATTCCTAAACATCCAATTTTTGAAAGTCGATCGCAGAGCTGCCAACATAGATAAAGTACACACATAAATGTAAGAGTTCGGTTCCACGCAGAATGTACCGCTGCCGGCTATTGCCGGCTTAACCATTATGGTTAAGGTTATAATACTCGTATATATATATGCTACATTCATATATATATATATATAGACTGAAAAATCTAACAATAACATTTCCACAAGTATGACTTGATTACGAGTGGGTGAGAGCACTCGTAATGAAATCACACCTGTGACTAAGGTAATCACATCAGTGATATTCAAAAATAAGAATTATTGAAAATCGATGATTATTAGTCACATCGGTGATTTCTAAGTCGCATTCGTAATTCAAAAATAGGTCTCCAGGTCAGAAGTACCCGCAATCGTCGAGCATGTATGAGGAATGTTATGAAAGTAGATGAAGCGAAAGAGATATGTAAAGACCGTAGCAAATGGAAAGACGTAATCTCTGCCTACCCCCATGGGAAAAAGGCGCGAGTGTATGTATGTATGTATGTATATTTAGGCTAATTGTGTAAGTGTAAGAAATATTATATTTTTTAATTATTTTAAATGTCTTTGAAAAATCTCAATTCAAAATTAAAGTCGGTCGGAATGCTTATGGCCTCAGTATTATGGGAATCGAAAAAGATTTCGCATATTAAATATACAAATAATATTACCGCAACACCTTAAGCAACCATCATTGGTAATTGTAAAGAAGCAATCAAAGAAATATTATAAGAAAACTAATAGCGAGAAACTTGCTCAAAGTACTTTTTCGGCGATAAACAGCTAAAGGCGGCCATAAAAGATATTTTTTTGGTGAAAGATGAAAGTAATTTTTTGGACGGCGTTGAAAAGATGATTGCATATTTAATTAAATATTGAGGTTGAAGGGACTATATAGAACAATAATATATGTTTTTATTTCACATTTATACCTACAGAGAATACTTTGACATCTCCTCGTACTTTTTCTTTTTATTATTAAATATACTAAGGTTACTACTAATCAATTTTGAAACAATTTTAAGTGACGATTGTACTTTTGGTGATCTGTTATCTATTTCCTTATTAAAGCTAAGTACAAATACTTCGCTTGGTATAGATCAGAGGTTCCCAAACTTTTTTGTGGCAAAGGGTGCCATGTTAGTCGGTTTTGGGTAGACACCTTTGTTTAATTTTTTTTTTGTTCCCCTTGAGGAAAATGCATTAAGTTGCATACCCCGGCTGTGGCGAGCCGGCGGTTATGTGGGGCTCTCCTCCTCAGAAGGTACGAAGGACGAAGATAATCATCACGCACAGTTACTCATTTGCTTGCTGGCACTCGGGCAGTGCACATTCGTTCGTCGGTTCGGTATCGTACCTAGCTTTAGGGGTGTATACTTGTTACTTTCAGACTGGTGATTTGTTGTATTGAATTTGTATTTGAGTTGCTGGATCATACATGAGACGTTTGTCATAGTGCTTTCTGATTTTTTTATTAAATTGGGATTTCTGGATTCTAAATCTATATATATTGTAATCGAGCAATCCACACTGAATCAGCATAGTCGATTAAGGTCCTAATCGCTCTAACATTGTTAGGTACGCTCGTATCGCTCAGCTGTGGCGAAACAAATACCAAAAAATATGCACTCTTTCTTTATTTTGAGTATTTATATAATTTAACTATATATTCCTACCAATATCATAACCACGAATGTTGGTAAGTATGGATGTATATTTGTTACTCTATCACATAAAAACTACTTAATGGACCTCTACAATAAAAATAAAGTAAAAAAAAAAATTAATACAAGCTTTTATTATGTGCGCTGAAAAGAACAAAATAAACTTTTACATATAAAAGCTTGTCGCGAGATTTACTTACCTATAGAATACTTTTAACGACAAGCATTTATATGTAAAAGATTATTTTGTTCTTTTTAGAGCATTTAATAAAGTTTGTATTAATAAATTTTTATTTTACTTTAATTTATTTTCCGACTAATTGTAGGGGTGCATTATAAATAATTGGTCCACCATATTGGATTAAGAGTGACGTCACATTATTTATCGAGCTGTTCTTTGCAAGCCCTTACATTTGATACCCATATTGTAGGGGTGCATTAAAAATAACTGATCCGCCATCTTGGTAATGCCGCCATGTTGGATTTAGAATGACGTCACACACATAACCATGCATCGTGATCCGACTTACACGTGCATGCAAAATTTTAGCTCAATCGGCGCCCGGGAAGTGGGTCAAATTAAGATTCCAAGATTTTCTTACATAGTTACAAGTGAACCTAATATAAAAGCTTGTAAAATTGCGTATACTCGTACATCAAAATAACACATAAGCTACAATTTGTAAAGATATTATACGAAATGTCCAAAATGTGATGATAAGTAACAAGTAAGTAGGAAAAAATCCACCATATGCGAGCTATTCTGGCGTGCGCCTTTAAAACCTAATACATATTAACATATAATTCTGTGCAGACGAAGTCGCGGCTACCAGCTAATTTATAATATAAGCATAGAAGGTATACATATATACTTGTTAATTAAAAAAGATGCCGAAATTCAACGTCTAGTGAGCTACGGAGAACCACAAAAATACATTAATTCAATCACGTGAAAAAAACTAGTTAAATAGAAACGTGTGTTTTCTTAAAATCACGCATATGAACGCAATCCAACTCTTGTACTGCGAACGCAGCCCGGGTTGATACACTGTCCCACTTATATATGTTTTCTCAAATATCCTTTAACTAATACCAATCCTGCCTAGACGAAGTATAACTAAAACACAAAGAGAATTAATTAAATTAATAGGTTGCAATTGCCAACTCTAGTGCTAAACCTAACACGTACGAGTATAACTAAAAACTATAGATTTCACAAATTGTGCAGCGTGGGGAAAACCGTCGCATGTTCCTGGGAACATTGCGTACCTACACCCATTAATAAAACTATGAATTCTGCGCGTGTTGTGAAAGTACGCACAGAATCTGGTTTTGATGAAGACGTCATAAATTATACTCAATTGAAATGAGGTAACTGTTTAATTATACCTTTAAAAATATAAGAGTTTTATTGCGCCATAACAGCCGTGGGAGTGCGCTAAATGACTTCCTTGAAATTATTGGTGTTTTTAAACAAATACAATAAACAAGGAAACATTATGGATGATCCCTTCCTGATTGCCACTGATATTAAAAAATCGAAAACTCATGAGAAAATAATGAATGAAATATGTAATGATTGTAATGAAACTAAATATAATATAGCTTTATACGTCACGTTATTTAATTAGTTGAATTTTTACATATATACTGTATCTATATTCTAGTGTAAGATAGCCTATTAAATTAATGTTATATATATATATTTTTACATACATAAAATTTCTTGGAACTGATACAAAGACACTTTGAAAGATTGACACTAGACGGTTACTTCTTTAGGCGCCCAATTTCTACAGAGGTGGTAGAGACAGTTTGTTTTTTACGTTATTACGTGCCAGCAATTTAAACTAGATATACCAAATATTTACAAAAGGTAATTCGCTATCTAATTAAGAAAAAATATCATTTTAGTCAATACCCTATCATGTCGTCCAAAAAGTTACATTTGTCAACACAATCAACAATCAAATGTTACAAAAATCTTTTATATGACTATCACATGACTGTGTAAAATATTATTATTAAGCAAAATTAGCACTGATAATATACGTTGTATAAAAACCCTAAAAGACATTCGTTTATATAACTTTTTTTTGTTTTTTTTTTTCCACGGGGGATGGTAGTGAATCCTCATAGGGGGCGGGCCACCACAGCGGTCGCTATGACAACCCCCTGTGCTTGGACGACCTCGCACCGGATACCACCCGCAACCGGTCTACGGCGGATGGTTATGTTGGACTCTGGCAGAAGTCCAGCCTACTAACTAAACACTACCTACCACTAGCCTTTGGTCGGGCGAAAGGCCTGGGACCCTATCGGCTTGAACTAACGCTCCCGCCCTCCAGAACGGGGGCGTGCTTAGCGCAGCCTCAGGAGAGTGCGTGCGCTCTGATGTGGGTTCGGTTACCAGAGTGGTCCGAATAGTATAACATGTGCGCTTATGCACTTAATAACAGTTAAGCTAACTACACAGGTGTTGGTGTGTGGTTGCTACTTACGTGCTTGTGGAGTTCGGCGATGCAGAAGCCGCCTCGAGTAGCCTTATATAACTGATAATTATTTAAATGATGCCAATGCTTGGTGTTGATTTGAAGACTACATTCTAAAGTGTAAATCTGTATTTTCCCGTATAATTTGTAAACACATAATATGTACATTGTATGGTAACGACATAATTTATTGTAAATGTTGTTATTACTTTTTCTAAAGCTGATCAGTTTCTTGGGCCAATTCTTCTTATCAACTATAAAATTCGACCTGAATGGTGTGTGGTAGGAAAAAAAATTGGATGATTCAAATTTTTAAGCAAAATACTTATTTTTAAGCAAAATAAGTATTGATAATATACGTTGTATAGAGACATTTAACATCACTCTATAAAACGTATAACTAATACATTTATTAAACGAGCACTTACAAAGCACACTTCAAAACAGTTGCAATGTAATATTCATCATGTTAATTAAATAATTCAGAGTGTAGTCACGAATTAATTGAACTATTAAATCAGCAAGTGGCAGCGCGTTTCGTGCACGGTCGCCACGACTTTTCCCAGGGTAATTAACTATACCGCGGTAGAAGACTGGCTTAGTAGTTGCCTTTTTATTGAGTTCATTAACTTGTTTGAGATTTCGTGATTGGTAAGTTTGTATAAGTGAGAGAGTTGATACATTTTGTGGGCAAATTCTTCTTTGCTAATAAAAACACATTCTTCTTTATAATACAACTATACTAGCAAATAATAGATTCCCCTATACTACACGTGGTTCTTCTGAGATTTGCCATAAATTTGCAGCCCCCACAAGAAAAACAGTGTATGTTACCAACTTGTGTCATAAGAAAGTCATACTTAGTAATTACATTGCCACACCTGAGCCTTCAAATTAGAACATTACAAAGCACTGCACAGTTACGTTGCAAAAGTAAGAGATAAAATGGAAAGTTCACTGTCAATACCCTATTTGTTATAACTCTAAAGAGTTATAGAGTCCTCGGTGTCGACAGCTTCAGCGACGTCCAAATCCAAAGTCAAGATGGAGTCCAAAAAACTAGGTGTGCTGAATACAAGCGGTACTTGCCTTTGAGGTAACTGCTATAATATAAATCACAAATCAGATCCCATATGGAGAACTCTGTGGGCCCCTGCGATACCAGCTAGGAGTTACCTTTGACTCAGTCCAAAAACGCGGTGAGTGTATCCCTGATTCACTAAGTTACACTGCCATATTCTATTATCGCACCGCTCATTATTGTTGGCAGGGTCTTGCCCACTGGGGCCTAGGTAGTCACGCACAATGCTCTTGAGAGAAATTTCTTTCCACGTACGTTCCGATTGTGGAATAAGCTGACAAGGTTTTTTCCGGGAAGTACAGTATGGAGTCCATCAAAAGGAGAGTGAATAGGTTCTTAAAAAGTCGTCAAAGCATTTGTAATGCCCTTGGTGTTACAGATGCCTATAAGCTATGGTGACAATTACAGTAGGCCGTAATAGTATTTGTATAGTAGTTACTAGCTGACCCGACAGACGTTGTCCTGTCCCACGCATTTACATTAGGTACGATTTGATTTGCATTACGCGTTCGCCAGCCTATGTTTGGTCGTGTTGCTTTTATTTTTATTTTTTTATTTTATTTTCATTTAACACTTCTTCCAGTTTTTTTTTTAATTTTCTCTGCGTACAAACCTTCTCTGGACTTCCATGAATAATTCAAGACCAAAATTAGCCAAATCGGCAAAGACATTGTTGAGTTATAACATTACAACGAAAAGTGGCATTGATTTTTATATATATATAGATTTTTTTAATTTTCTCTGCCTACAAACCTTCTCTAGACTTCCACGAATAATTGAAGACCAAAATTAGCCAAATCGGTAAAGGTATTGTTGAGTTATCTTATAACATTACAACGAAAAGTGGCATTGATTTTTATATATATACAGATGAGTCGCAAAATGTGTTGGTAAGCGCATACCTCAACGACGCATGGACCAATTTGGCCAATTCTTTTTTAAATGTTCGTTGAAGTTCAAGGATGGTTCAATATTCGAACAATTATCGGAAAAACCATAAAACAGCCCTTTTATCTCAAATAAACGTTTTCTAACTAAAACGTACAGTCAATTTGAACTTTATTGTTATTGCAGAATAAAGTTCATATTGCAAGCATTTATTAACGCTATATAAATTTGAAATTCAATCATATCTATAAAAACAATGTGCGTGTGTGCGTTGGAGCACAGAATACACGTTGGAGGATTTAATCCTAACGTTCCTAAATTGAATAGTCACAAAATGTAATAATTCATTTGGACTTTTTTGCAATTTGGTTGGCTATGCGATATTATCTATAAAATAAGTAAGAACAAAAACCTGCCACTTTACAAATCTTTTTGACAGGACGAAGTCTGTCGGGTCCGCTAGTTTTACTATAATATAGGTAACTACAGACAAGCCTGGAATAGTCTTCTGATGCTATGGATAAAAATGTGACAATTAAAATAATATAATTCCGTTAATATTCTCAACAGCTGTATATCGGAATGAAGGAAGCACTCTGTCGCATACTAACAATGCTAATCTGCAATTAGTCGTATTGTATCATTGACGCAGCGAGGTGAACGCCAACATAAAACATGTTAATTGTTTATTTGATGTATCTCACTCTACTTTTGGTAAATGGCCATGGAGGTACATGGGTACAATATCTGGACATGTGGAAATTTATTATTTCTTATAAATATTTCTTATACTTGCACCAACTAGCCCAAAGTAAGCTCTGTAAGGCTTGTGTTAAGGGATCTAGGGAAACGAATAGATATACATATATATATTTTTTTGGAATATATAAAAATATATATATAAAATAAAATAATATATATAAAAATTAAAGATCACACAAACATGCCCAAACTGCCCCCTCCAGGATTCGGACCCGGAAAAATCGTTCCAATTTCTTTTTTATTTAGTCATTAGACATAGTCTCATAAAGAATAGTCAAGACACTGAAGCTTTATTTTTAATGTTCTTGTTTCAATCTTTCAATATATTACAAGAAATAACTCAATATCGTTGGCGGCGCTATGGCGAGACGGCTAACCATTTAATCTGATGAACCCGGTCTTGAAAGGCTTTTATTGAATTTCATAGGTACCTAGATTTATTCGACACTCCTACGATAAAGAGAAACAATGCAATGCAACCTGCATACTCCTGCGAAGAAACTCAGACGTGTTTATGAAGTCAACCAAACTGCATTCAACCAAGCTGATTGATTAAGACTTTCTCACCCTATATTAGTCAACCAACCTTGCCGAATGCAGAGTTAGACTCACCCTAATAACAATGCAATGCAACCTGCATACTGCTGCGAAGAAACTCGGACGTGTTTATGAAGTCGACCTAACTGCATTCAGCCAAGCTGATTGATTAAGGCTGGCTCATCCTATGTAAGTCAACCAACCTTGCCGAATGTTTAGCCTTACCCTAATATAGGTTAAACAAGCCTTGACCGAAACCGTCGGTGAGGACGTATATGCGCTGAAGATGAAATTAATTATTCACTCTTATATTGAAGCAAGATGATGACCACTTGAAAACATTTCACCATGCAGCGTTATTAGTTGTTGACCTTAACAAATCACACACAGTGAAGAATAAACAAAAATTTGTTAGCAAAGAGATCATCATTAGCCGAGTGCGCAAGCGCCGGTAACGCGATGCCGTATCAATATCAGACCGCTAGGTTTACCATCTGTCCGAATTTCATCGGACATTCATTATTTCTATACGAGACAAGAGCTAAACTTAACTAAGTTAACCTTAAAGCGTAAGCGCTGATAAGTCAACTTCACATATACTTTTTGAATTTATCTGCAAGTGCGTCTGTATTATTTAATGTTGTATCAAACCTAATATACATAGTAGGTCCGCTTTTGATAGACTTTTTGGTAAATGTTTGAAAGAAAGAAAGAAAAACTGTTTATTCCAGTAACACATAAAATACATACTTACTCTACTTAATAACAAAAAATAAATAAATAAAATATGTGTCACGGAAAGGGATATCTACTCAGCATATTGCCGAGAGGTCACAGACCTCCCAACGCTGGTCTTCCGTAGATATCCCTCAAGAGCGACTGCTATAGCACAGCAATAAAACATTTAAACAACAATTAAACATTAGTAACTATAACATAAACAATATAATAATAATAAAATCAGATAAACAATTCGAAGAGATTACATATTCATTACATTGGTACATTACCTACATTTAATTACAAATTACACACAAAAAAACAATAACATAGTAATAATTATAAACACTTAACTACGTAACAGAAAACATACACACACACACACACACACACACACACACACCACACACACACACACACACACACCCGCACACACCCGCACACACCCGCACACAAATATGCATACATTCACAATTCACAATCCATACACAGTCTACTTCACACTGATTAAGAAACAGAATGCTATGCCTTAATGTGGACTTAATGGGAGATCATACAAGTGAAACACTATACTAAGCTTGTCGCGCATACGGCGACAGACCCAGGCACTATTTACAAAACCTTGTTTTTGTTGATCCATTAGGTACTTTTTATAATTATTACGAAAGGCTCCCAAACTTACACAACTTCTTATTGGTGGGGGTGGGTTTGATCGCGTTAGACTCAGAACTGCGTTTTGTCTGCAAGCCAGGGACCATGTTGTAAATTGACTTCCCGCGCGCTTAATCTCATTTGACTATTAAAATAGATTATGTCCTCCCTTCTTAACTAAATATACATCTTTGTACAATGATCAGTCCTGCTTTTGTATTTTAGGACATGGTTACCCTATCTCTGCACTGTTTGGAAATCGAAAGTACTCTACATACCTGAAATCGACGCGTACAGACAGTCGCGTCGACAATTTATAAGTATTATTCGTGTTCGTGAAACGAAACATTTTTCATGTAAATAGGTTTTATAAATAAAATGTGTTGAACTGTCATAGCTCTGAAAATTCTGCGTTATTTAATAGTATGTATAGAATTATTGTTTCATTTAACACTTTAATATTTCATTTTAAATTTCTGTTTTGCTATAATTGTATCTATTTTTTTTTTTATTTTTTTACTATTATGCGCGTATGTTATATGGTAATTTTAAATATGTATACATTCATTTATCCAAAAACAGGCACTCCATTTATTTCCATACAAATATTAATTCTTCTATGTCACAACATTTTTACCAGTTTTGAGAACGTCAGAAGGCTGTTAAGTCGTAATTTCAACCGACTAATAAGAATTGAAATTTCGCCATTCCTCCACAAGCAAAAAAAGATTAATTGCGTCAACAAAATTGTTTAAAGTACTGCTCTGATATCGAGAGAATTCGTATGCGTAGTATATAAGGTAATCCAATAATAAACCTTATTTCATGTACATAAGAAACTGACGACACCTGTCAGTAATGCATTCTCTCAATAACGCGAGGATTCATTTTAGTGGTTAATTTATATACTTTTAATATTGCATTCGTAATATTTCATCAATTTAATAGAATTATTTTTTTCACAAGACATTTTAAATTTTGTAAAAGTAAAATATATAATATACCTAACAATATTTTAGAAGATGTTAGAACCCGTCATTATGCAACAATAATTTTGTTTGAAAAATATAGTAACTCATTAATTGTACATTCATTAACTATATACTAATTTGTCATGTTGGTTTGTTGATAAATATTTAAAATTAAAATTTACCTGTCCTTGCTCTAAACACTTACCTACGTATCTGTACAAAATGCATTATGGCACTCGCTCATAAAGTCAGCTGTCATGATAGCGTTAACGATGAATTGTACAAGTTAAAAACGCTCTTATTTCTGTAGCACAAGGTCGAGGGGTATCACAATCTGTGTACATTTAATACGTTGCCGATTGTCCACAAGATAACGGCAGCGCTTGGATCTTGCAGATTGTTATGCGAAACATTGTAATAAAGTGAACGAGTTTCAAACTAGATCAGACTTGCCATAAGCCAAGAGTTAATTATTTTGCTCTTTGATGACTTTTAAATATTACAATACACAATTTAAAAATACTCTTGACGTATTGTCAAACGTAACCTCCATAGTCGAGTGGATAGTACACCGGTTTCAAGGTGTCGCCATCTCTGAGGTCCCGGATTCGAATCCCGATCGGGGTAGATGTTTGTGTGATGAATGCATTTATACCTTAGTATTGGCAGTTAAAATATACATTTCTATCAAAAATATTTATATATATCTATAATATATGTATGTCTATCCGTTACTCTAGATCCCATAACACAAGCCGTATAGAGCTTACTTTTGGCTATTCTAATTGGTGTGCGTGTAAGGAATATTTATTTATTTATTCATACATATATTCACTCTCTCCCATGCTCGGCTCTTTCCCATGAGGGTAAGCAAATATCATAGTTTTCCACTTGCTGCGATACATACTTCCCTTGCTTCCTCGATTTTCATACGCGCTTGTCTGTTAAGGGTACTCTTGGCCTGACCTTCTTTCAATATACCACTTATTCAGCCCAAGTTTGTTCCTTAAGTTGTCCCTTACCAACTGTGTATTTTTATATGTTCACAAAATAATGTTTGCAGTGTAAAGTATTCAAACCAGTATCACCAATAGATATTGTAATGGTCTGCAATTTAGCATACATCCTCTTGCAGAAAACCACGATATTGAACATCTGTTAGAATTGTGAGAAAATTCCTGTCTTTATAGACAGAAGTTTTCTCACAATAACCCCAATAAACTCCTCCTATTTCATTGGGGTCAGTAAATCAAAGGGCGGTCTACCAAAACACTGAACTTTTATTAATTACCACACTAACAGTCACTAATCACTTAACTGAAAGCACTGAAAGTCGCTTCCTTAGTTCTCCAATATCACTTCTTAGATGTTTTCGCACTGTATCGCAAAACAATACTCTCTTCCCGGCGGCCGGACACAGCCCTAAGGTACTTGCCACTCTTGCCAGAACATTCGCGGACACACTCGAATGTGTAGTTCAATACGTCGCGCGTTCGAGACGTTTCGAGTATAACTGTCTCGATACTCGAATATTCTCGATACACAATACTCGAATATTCCCGTACTATCTTTCTCGAATATTCTGTGTTTGTCTATCTCTTTCTAATGATGTTTTCTCATTCTAATACTTCTCGAATGTTCTAACTATCTCTGTCTCTTTCTACTATTGCTATCTCTTTCACTCCTATTGAAATTTATGTCCTTTTACTGAAGTAGGCTTAATGGCTCATAAGGGGTCCTGAAAACGCCTGAAAACGGGTTTTCAGGTTATTGCGGCATTGGATAGAGGGTAGCCTGAAACGTACTGAAAACATGTTTCAGGCGCCTGAAAACTACTGTAACTTGGGTGTAATTTAGATTTTTTAGTATGTGAAAGAGCTACTTCTGAAACGGCCTGAAACGACGTTTCAGCCTGCTGAAAACGTTTCTAAGTCACAGAAAATCACTTTTGAAGTTTTACTAAGCCACCGGCGTAACAATATTTTATCAATGATTAGTAAAATTTAAATTATAAATTCGACATTATTTATCAATTAAAACTAGAGTCTAAATTACAATTAAAATTACAGTCAAAATTACAATTAAAATTACAGTCAAAATTACAATTAAAATTACAGTCAAAATTACAATTAAAATTACAGTCAAAATTACAATTAAAATTACAGTCAAAATTACAATTAAAATTACAGTCAAAATTACAATTAAAATTACAGTCAAAATTACAATTAAAGTTACAATATATGATTATGCCATTGTGTGGTTCTGCACTCACTCTCTCTCTATATATATTATATATACGACTATATTATATATTATACCTTCCGCAGAAGAACACCAAAATTTCTAACATTTTCGGTTACCCATCCATATTCCGACCACCGCGAACGTGACATGACTTTAGTAATCAATACAAGGTAAACAAAGGCTGGTGAAAGTGTCGGCAGATAGCCACGCACCGATTCCCGAGATCTACTCTGATCTAAGACTATTGTTCCTTTGATTTATCGCCTGATTGTCTATGATGATTTCAATAAAACCATACGTTACGTGGGCGCCTGTAAACAAGTGATATATTTGCTCGATCTTATCGCTGAATTTGGTTACTGGTTCTTATTGAACTATATATGTATATAGTATATCTGCAACCTGTGACGTAGAGACACAACTTAATCGCTATCATTATGAGTCTTGCTGTTAAAAGAGACTGGTGGAGTCATTTCAAATAATGCATTTATTTTTAACTAGCGGACCCGACAGACTTCGTCCTGTAAAAAAGATTTGTACAGTGGCAGTTTTTTGTTCCTAATTATTTTATAGATAATGTCGCATAGGCAACCAAATCGCAAAAAAAGTCTAAATGACCTATTACATTTTGTGACTATTCAATTTGGGAACGTGACATCAAATCCTCCAACGATGTATTCTGTGCTCCAACGCACGCACGCACACTGTTTTGATAGATATGATTGAACTTCAACTACGAGTATATATAGCGTTAATAAAGCGCAAATTGACTCTTTGATGTTAGAAACACACCTTCATTGCTTAGACAACAGTGAGTGCTTGCAATATGACTTTATACAATAACAATAAAGCTCAATTCGACTGTACGTTTTAGTTAGAAAACGTAAGAATGGACAACTAAGGAGGGGTGCAAGCGAACGAAGGAAGCAGTCCCGGTACCTTCCAAGAAGCTTGCCCGTTCCCTTATCAAACTAAAGAGAGACAAGATCCGAAAGGTCATAGCCACCATAACCGGACATTGCCTTTTAAACAAACACCTGTACACAATAGGTGTAACAGACAGCGCCCTGTGCAGAGGGTGCATGGAGGCTGAGGAAACGCCACAGCATGTTCTTATGGAATGTGCAAGTGTGGCCGACCAACGGGAGAAACTTCTCCATTCCCCGGCGTCCCTGCCAGAAGCATGCAGCAGCCCACAGAGGCTGCTAGCGTTCTGGGAGGAACTGGGATGGATGGAGTAGGAAGGAGGCAGGAGCCTTCTATCATACGCACAATGGCCCAATCGTGAGGCTAAGTGCGGTGGAGCCCAGCCAAACTAACTAGTTAGAAAACGTTTGCATGGGAAAATAAAAGGGCTGTTTTTAGGGTATTTCCGATAATTATTCGATTTTTCCTCATTGTAAAAACCCTCCTTGAACTTCAACGAACATTAACAAAAAAGAATTGGCCAAATTGGTCCAGGCGTTGTTGAGTTATGAGCTTACCAACACATTTTGCGATTCATTTTTATATATAAGATTTTTTTTATTAAGGATCAGCAAACAGCTACAAAATACAAATAAATACAAATCATCACACAAAAGTTAGTAATATTGCAGCTCACAACGCTATCATATGTTACTCAATTAACAATAACAAAAACACAGCCGCGAGCCGCTGAATAATACTAACAGTATAAAAATTAATTTCAGTTGTGTTACAAAGTGGAACACAAAATAAAACTATATACTACTTAAACAACTAAAATAACACATAAAATTAATAAAGAGATTAACAACCCTGCAGCTATTCGAAGATAGACAATAGATTTATTACAAAGAAATAAACACCATCATCGGAAGTCTTGCTGTCAAATGAGACTCGTGGTGTCACTTAAAAAATATCATTTACTAGTAGACCCGACAGACTTCGTCCTGTCAAAAAGATTTGTATAGTTGCAGTTTTTTGTTCCTACTTATTTTGTAGTCAGGGCAAAAAATTCTCTTGTTAGAACCGTCACCCTGGTGGTAGGGTGAATGAAAAATAATTAATTGCAAAAAAGGTCCAAATGAACTATTACATTTTGTGACTATTCAATTTTGGAACGTGACATTAAATCCTCCAACGATGTATTCTGTGCTCCAACGCACACACGCACACTGTTTTGATAGATATGATTGAATTTCAACTTTATGTAGCGTTAATAAAGCGCAAATTGACTCTTTGATATTAGAAACATACCTACATTACTTAGACAACAGTGAGTGCTTGCAATATGAACTTTATACAATAACAATAAAGCTCAAATTGACGTTTTAGTTAGAAAACGTTTGAATGGGAAATAAAAGGGCTGTTATTAGGATTTTTCCGATAATTATTCGAATTTTTCTCGTCGTAAAAACTATCCTTGTACTTCAACGACCATGTTAAAGAATTAGCCAAATTGGTCCATGCGTTATTGAGTTATGCGCTTACCAAAACATTTTGCGATTCATTTTTATATATAAGATAACAAAGAAATAAAATGCTTGTCGGTATGAAAATTACATCATAAAATCACCATCGTCGCGTGTCTTGCTGTCAAACAAAGCTAGTGAAGTCACTTTTTTACAAAGAAATAAAGTGTTTGTTAATGTGAAAGTGACACCATAAAATCGCTACCGTCGGGAATTCTGTCGTCAAACAAAGCTAGTGAAATCACTAGACATATAACATTTATTACAAAGAAATGATGTGCTTGTCAATGCGACAGTTACGTTGCAAATCCGCCATCTTTGGGAGTCTAGCTGCCAAACGAGACTTCTGCAGTAACTTGCCTCACCATTGCCACCGTCAGGAATCCCTCTGCCCCATGATGCTGGCGGAGTCACTTAAAAAATAAGATTGTTATCACAAACTCGCTGTAAGTTCCAATTATCCTTTAATCATCAATTGACGAAGTCAACATCTAATTAATGGATTAACTAAAAGTTAAAATCCAAATAATGTGAAAGGACGAGTAAACTTCCGTTTATTTTCCCCAAATTTCTTAACCGTAATCCAGTAAATGCAGTATGCTAAATCATATAAAACGTGTAATTTTGATCCCGTGTTAATGAATTAACTATTAAAATTAACTAAGCATTAAATATTCAGCATCCTTATTATGTAATTAAAATGACAAGTGAAAATCATTATCACCTTAAGAGATTCAAAATACATTGCTGGTTGATATCGAACTTTTCACATTTTCTTAACATAAAATCAAGCAATGATTTTTAAATTGATTACAGTTACAATTATTATCACTTGTCATTTTAATTACGCAATGTTCGTATATCAGCTATAACTCTTGCACATATAACATTAATAGCTTAACAATTAAATAAAATACCTCTTTGTTTAACGGTTTCTGTATCAGTGTCGCTACCATGTGTTTACATTACAGCTTAATTTTTTATATGAAAACTTTGTACAACGCCCCTAGCGGAACATAACTGTACTATTCTTTCATATTAAACTGATATGACTTCTGCAGTTTCCATTCAAGCCGTAGGGCCCTTAGGGCCAAGGCTAGGCTGAGTTTAGTCGGTAGGTCTGTGTGGTCGAGCCGCCTCGACAGCACCAGGAGTCCGACATAATCAACGCATCCCTGCTTGCCTGTTGCGTTGGTATCCATGATGGATTCTCAGCCTCCTCTCATGAGGAAAAAAAAAACTTCTGCATTTTACTATACGTCAAATACTAATCGAAAACGATAGCAAACACATGGTAGAGTCACAGCCTGTTCAACATTTGTTTATAAAATAAAATGTCACATGATACTTACCTATTTTTAAAATTTCCAAACGGCTCATATAACATTTGTTTTGAAATGACATAGCATCAATTGAAACTGAGGAAACCTATTAATTACATTACGCTAACAAACTGCATACATTAATACAACCGCCTTGCGCAATAAAAAAAATGTGTGCGATTTGTCGCATCTGTTTGTAGAACGAATGAGGTTTATTGTGAACTCTTATAAGACACTTCACACTAATTCTGGCAACATTAACTCTTAAGCCGTTGGCCACAAAGCACAAAATTAAATATGCTTAGTAACAAGCTCGTTAACTCAATAGAAAACACATATACGCTTTCGGTTACTTAACTCACATAGTTGAATGGAAAATCTCAGGCACCTATGAATGGCATACAGCATGGTACAGTATCGCTTGTTGCAATTCGTAACCCTATTTTGTAAGTAATAAGTATGAAGTTCCGTTGAATATTTAAGTGAGTCCTGGTTACATAATTTATAACTATGAACTAATAGTTTTGTCTTTCGGAATTCTTTGGTTATTCATAGAGTACTATTCAATGAAAATATAGTATTCATGTTTTAATATAGATATTAGTTTGACTGTTCCATTCCATCACTGTTTATTTTCCAGTTTATTTATGGTTGAACTTTCTTCATTCATCGTTCTCAATTCTCTATCACCTTAACATCATCACCAACATCTATCATATCATCTCTTCGACTATCTCTCATTCAGTCTTCTTTTATTTCTCCCTTCACTCATATTTATATTCATCACCTTTATTGTTATACTATATCTAGTACCCTCGATTTGGTCTGCACAGGACACTTATCATCATATTTTGGACAATAAACTATATTATTATTAAGTTTTATTAAAATCCAATTAGTAGTTGTTACGTGAAATATATACGTGTATACCATACTTACAAACTTTCGCGTGTCTTCAAACATTCATGCATACATACAAACTTTTGAGAAGCCATTTATAACTACACATTATATATCCATGCTATCCCAGTCTCTGCTTTTTCATCCTCTCTAGTATATATGCCACTTTTATACTCCTTATATCATACTCATTATATATGTCATAACTAGAGATTGGATAATCGGATGCATATTTACCTAGTTAGTTTAAGACAAAGTATGGAAACGGCTTTTTATTGTTTTGTTAAATAAAAATCCCGGGATTGCGGAATTGGATAGCCGGATGTTTATTTATTTACCTAATTTAGTTTTTGACAAAGTATGGAGCTGTCTTTTTATTTTATTTCCATAAATAAAAATCCCGGAATTCCGGTACTGTAGAACATTTTGGTAAATACGTATGCATAGTACCACGTGCTAATTTAGTAATTTTCGAACAATATCACTACGTTAAATTTGCAGTCCCGTATTTTCCCGGGATTTTTATTTAACAAAATGTATTTTAAAAAGCCGCTTCCATAATTTGTGAGCCAAAAATTAACTTTAGGTAAATATGCACCCGATTATCCAATCTCTAGTCATAACTCACGATTATTTAACCAAACCATATATAAAAAGCTTAAATCAAATCATATCTAAAAGCCGAAAGACATAACACCTTAAAAGGGCCTGCCTAACATTAAAAATAATAGTGGCAACAAATTATAAGTTAAACAATTCTGACGAGCAATTAAAAAAGTTTATCTTGATAGAACGCAGACGGAATCAAAAGTAGGTAATAAAGTAACATAAAAAATGAAACAGAGAAATTATGATGAAGAAACAGACTTATTAGGAGCGTCAGCGGCGCTGTGACTCGACACTGAATTTCAAATCAGAAGCCCGGGGTCGATCCTGCAATATACCAATACGTTTCTCATCTCATCATCAGAAATAATTTTATATTTTATTTTATTTGATGTTCCTATGGTGAAGAAAAGCATCGTAGGGCAATCTGCATACACCTGCAAAAAAATGTAGAGTTATATGTGAATTCAACGTATCCGCACTGAGCCAGGCCTTTTTTTACCAGGTAAAACTTCCGTTTATGGATATCGCGAAGCGACACTGAACGGATCTCATCCCGAACGCCCGCCACCGCCGTCGGTCGTCCAAGGGACACTATCTGCTAAAAACATCCTGGGTGACCTTCCTCAGGCATGTTCCCGGGAACGATAATCGACTTCCGGGAACCCACATCCTGCCGATGCAGGGGAGCCCTCCTCGGGGGAGGCTTCAATAACTCCCCCGATCTCCTCCACCGACGACGCCCCCTTGCCACGGGAGGTCCCTCCCGGGTCGCCGTATCCGCGGGCTTGGCACACTCGCAGCCATGCTACCGAGCCCGGCACCGCCTTCGTCGAGCGGGATCGGCCATCTCCCGACCGATACAATGCAGGCCTAATCGACATAAAGTTAAGGCTGCGACAAATACAAGCTACCATGACAACAGTAAATTTTGTTGCTGATACTATTTAAAACTAAAATGGAATTCTAATACATTCTTTCACTATAGTTGATAGCGTGAACTAAACTGCCTTGAAATATTTGCTCTATTTTTCTATAGGTTTTGTTTCTATTTTGACATCTACTGTCACATTAGCGCTTAAAAAATGTTAGTACCAATGCACTGCAACCAGTAGAGATGTGTCAATCTTTACAGAAAAGACTCAGTGAGTCGTTTCTTCCAAGTGATTCACTGATTCAAATCTCTAACAACGCTTCAAATGAATCATTCGCTCATCGCGGCACGCGGCGCCCGCACGATTGAGATAAGTAAATAGTTCAGAGTCAGAGCGCTTCGGATCACGTCGATCAATTACATCTCTTTTTCATTCAATACGCAATACTTACACTATTGACTCATAGTCACTGATACATATGAATCAATATAAATATTTTTATCAGTGTATTTGTATCATATATCAGACTAGCTTTTGCCCGCGACTTCGTCCGCGTGGAATAGTGACTTCCGGCAGATTTTTGGTTTTTCCCACATAGTTCCCGTTCTTGCGGGATTCCAACAACATATTTATATTTATATTTGAATAAAGATTAATATTATTATGTTGATACAACTTAAACAAATTATTTCGACCAAATTTGGTACCATAAAAACGGTCATTGTGACTAAACCTTAAAAGATAGACCGCCGTCGCGGACTTTTTTTTAGATCATGTATAGAGGAATAATTCTTTCATACATATTTTTTGTGTATCTTGAACCGTTTTCGCAGCGCACGCAAAGAAAGCCTTCAAAAATGAATAATTTTCCCCGTTTTTTACACATTTACCGCTCTGTCTTTGCTCCTATTGGTCATAGCGTAATGTTATTTAGCCTATAGCCTTCCTCGATAAATGGACTATCCAACAAAAAAAGAATTATTCAAATCGCACCAGTAGTTTCGGAGATTAGCGCGTTCAAACAAACAAACAAACAAACAAACTCTTCAGCTTTATTATATTAGTATAGATCAGAGATCAGAATATTTGTATCAGTGTCACTGAACCGATTACATCGGTTCAGAGTCACTGATACAAATGAAACACTTTACTGATTGGAATCTTTGTACTGATCCGGAAACAAATGATACACTCACAACAAAGATACGTTTTTTCCATCATTAGCTATTATATGGTAGTGCAGTGACTTGTGAGCTAACAATAGCTAAAGTTACATATGTCAGTGAAGCCTTATATAGGATCGAACTTTCACGTACAATAGTCTATATAAGTCTTAGTCCGGAAAATACACCCACAGAGGCAATGGGTGACCTCATGATGATAGGTTCGACGTTAGATAGGAAGACATTGAAAATTCAAAAAATAAATTATAGATTGTCTCTAACGGATTGAAGCCGGCGACCCATTCCTCAGCTAACTTAGCTTTAATACCTATTGATATATTCAAAAGTTACAAAACGAAGGAAAACAAAAAGGCAATTTAATAGTTAAACTCTATATATATATATATAAATACAACAAAGCAAATCAATTATCATAACCATAACTGATTCAATAAACAGGTCGACTAAGTGTAGCTGATCTCATCATGATAGTGTCATGACACTAATATTAACACAAGTACGCAGTTTTTACGACCAAAACATAATGATAAAAAGTCATCAAGTACAAAAAAATATCTACCTTAATATACATATCCCGCAGAGTATAAAAACTCGTTTTTAATTTATTATAAGTATTTACTTATACATTATAATGACTATCCCTTTTTTTTTTTGTTCGCCTGAGGAAAATTATTTTAATTATTAAATTGCATACCCCGGCGACCTGCAGAAAACAAATTAACATTTATGGTAGGTAGGAGTTAAAAAAATCTGTAGATCGTATCACTTGTCTAAGCAGTGTATGTACAGGGCAATGTACATTGCCCTAGCGAGATTTTAATAAAACTTTATATCTATCTTAAACTATAATAATATAGCTTTAATACATCAGAATAACATATAGACTATAGTTTATAAAGATACTAGCTGATGCCGCTACTTTGTCTGCACAGATGGTAGATTTGTTCCTACTGACTTTTTTTCCGGGGGGAAATGCGCCTTAAGCACCGTGGCACCGCGGTGGCAAGGCGCGGTCGTGTGTGGGGCTCTCCGGTCTCCTCGACGTTTCCATCCCGTTCCGTCCCATCACGCCGATCGTCCTGTCGCGCAGATAGTCCCCGACCACGGCCCGCAGGTAGGGAGGCAGCTCGTGGTATACGAGCGCCTCCCTAATGGCCTGCCAGGGGAGGGTACCGAAGGCGTTGACGATGTCTAACGACACCGCCAACGCCACCCCCCCCGATCGGACTGCGGACTCCGACAGGGAACGAACACGCTGGACGGCGTCCAGCGTTGATCGCCCCCGCCGGAATCCAAATTGGCAGTCCGATAGGTCGGGACCCGCGCGCGACAGGTGCTCGCTGATACGAGCGGAGATAACCCTCTCGAAGAGTTTCCCCGCCTCGTTCAGCAAGCAGATCGGACGAAACGAAGATGGAACGTCGCCGGTCCTTCCCTCCTTCCTGAGGAGCACCAACCTGGCCGACTTCCAGTCGACGGGAAACACGCCTTCGCGGAGACAGCTCGTGAAGAGCTGCCTCACCGTGCTCCCGAATGCCCTGAGCGCCAGCGCTAGCACCTTTCCCGGGACCCCGTCCGGTCCCGGGGCAGTGTTGCGCGCAGAGAGCCGCGAAACGGCCCCGGCGAGCTCGCTCTCCGTCACCCGGAGGTCGTCCGACCAAGGGCCGGGCGACGGGGCTGCGGGGGGACTGCCCCGGACCCTCGGGAAGAGCGTATCTACTGCTCTTCCCACGACGAGAGGGTCCAGGGTCTCCGTCAGCGGAGGGACCCACGGTCGGAGCTTGCCCAGTACCATCCGATACGGGCGCCCCCATGGGTCCCTCTCCAGTCCCTCCAGCAGCTCGCGCCCCGCGCCTTGGCGTCGGCGATGGCGACGCCGAGCGCCTTGGCCGCGGCTCTGTACGCGCTTCTGGCGCTCAGGACTTCGTCGACTGAGGCTTGCCGTCTTCGACGGGCTCTGAGGTACTGGCGGCGCGGGGCTCTCCGGTCTGAGGGACCGGCCTGCCCACTAAAACCCCCGGTGACCTCCGAGCCCATACCGGGGCGCGTGGCGGGTTGCGCTTTCGCGATTCTACCGCCGCACGCCCACGAGCTAGCTTGACCTAGTTGGTCGAGTCATCGCCAAGGGGAGGACTAGGACAATCCCTCAGGTAGAGATGCACTTCAACGGCGTGCGCGGTAGCCAGCTACGCACGCTGCCTTCACGGCATCGACAGGGTCATTAGACGAGCGCTTGCTCGTCTTCCCCTGCCAATCTACCTACGGTAAGGAGCTTATGACTCCATCCGCTCCGGGGCCGACGACTTGGCGGTTTCCTACTGACTTGACACTTATCGTATTTCGAATATCATATTTTGGAAAATTACATAATACATAAGGTTATCCTCTAAGATCTCGTTTTAATATCTTGAAAATACAACAATATTTAGTGTGATATAAACAAGACGGACCTATCTTTTATATACATATACTTTTGTATGGCATTGACACATTGTAAATCTGCAGTTAAACACAAGAAATTAAAAGAATTCTTGAATAACGAGAGATGCGTTATTTTTATAATTGCAACACACGGAATGCTTTACGACAAGCCGGCGCCTATCCCAGAGTAGGAAGCTGTATGGAATTATCTCTTCCTTATCACAACATAGGCCGCATCAAAACATTTTAATGCGTCTGCGGACATATATAGAATGACCATCACATCACCCATTCACTTAGGCCGTGTCATCACTGTGATTCGTTAATTGCTTTCATTCTTCGTGGAACATACTAGAATGTGGTAAGAGATATGCGAAAAACACTTCCGAGGTTTGTTTAGTGTTAAAATAACTTCATCGTTTACCTTCATTAAGGACAAGGGACTTAATTATGATAAACGCATGATTGCTTTTCTTTGTGCCATGGGACAAAGGGGTAGTAGTAAAGGATTAATTTGTAGAGATATTTTCCAGAAAAAAAAGAACAAAATCTGTTTTGATGTGAAAATGTAAAACAAAACATAAACTGGCAGACAGACTTTACTCTCTTATTAATAATATTAATAAATTATTATTTCTTACACTTACACTAAGTTAGGCTTGTGTTGTAGGATCTAGAGTAACGGATAGACATACATATATAATATATATATATATATATACATATATATATATATATATATATATATATATATATATACATATATATATATATATATATAAATATATCAACAACCATGACTAATGACTAAGATACAAATTCATCACACAAACATCTGCCCACCGAAATTTGAATATCAACATAAGATACCATAATAGCGTAATGTATCATAGCATACGGAACTAACCATTTGACATATTATAACATATTTTATCTACTATCATGCTATTAATCCTCTATAAAAGAACCTATAACAATTAGCTTATTGCCAACATTAAAACACTCAATGATATTATGATCATTATATCATCCAAACGCGTGATATTATGAATTTCAAAAAAAGAACATCTCATGCAAAGACATTTTCACCACCAGATCGCAAAAATTTTGAAGAACAATATATTAAGCATAGACATGCTTCGCAATTAGACTTTTCTTGAATTTACATACTCGTAGTTCTTACAACACTGTACAACACTCTGTGGTATAAGAATCTTTTATAGAGGATTCACATCATGATTGTAGATAAAGTCTTGTATGCAACTGTTATAATTAGGTATTAAAACACTCATGTGATACTATTATCACACTCGGCTACGCCACGTGTGATAAACCCACATTCGTGTTTTAATACCCCTGATTATACAACAGTTGCATAAATAACTATTAAATGATAAACAGTTCTGTTAACTAATTAATAAAAATACTTACTTGTATTTACAGTATTTATTATGTATATTTCTTAGACTGACAACAATTAGCCTAGCCTTACTCTAGATCCCATAATGGATAGTCATAACATATACTAGACTAATTTAGATACATATTAGTTATTCTATGTTGATTGTTTTAAAGAGGATAATACCAGCAGTCAGTCAACAGTCAGTCAGTTGACTGCTGGTAAACAGGAGATAAATAAAGGTTATCGTAAAAATTTTATAAATAAATAAATAATAATAATAACATATTAATCATAGACAGATAAATATATTTTGACAGGGATACCAGAAATACCAACAGCCATGACAAAGACCAATGCTCGCATTCATTTCACAAACAACTGCATCATAAAATATAAATTTAATTATTTGAAATTAGTGTAAATTAGTCACACTAGTCATAAAAAAACCTAAAATTTATTTTTCATTCTCTCCTAAAAGTTCTCTCTGTATCGGCTCATTAGTAAAACATGAATTTTGGATGAAATAAAAGGTGACAATGTATTTTAAAAATTAAATTAATCTATCGTCAGGATACTTTTTTCTACTGAGAAAATGGTCAATGTTATTAAGCGATGTTATGAGGCAGTGGATATGTTATCTAGTAATTTCACATATAACGAACCTATCGAACCGGAAATTCAGTTTATTCAAAATTTTAGTTTCCGATAAAACAAAAATGTCAAAGCAGACGAACTTTTTATATATTGCACTTCAAGTTATTTGCTTGGGTTTTCGTTCTTTATTTCTTTTTCACTACGTTTTCAAAAAATATAATGAAAAAGTCCATGTACACAATTTCTAAAGAGTTTACTAGAACTTTACGGTAGAATTAAGTTTATTTAACAAGAAAACTGAATAAGAAGTATTATGTGGCTCCGCTTACGTATAGAGTAATTTAACTCGATTTCATTTTTTGTCAATATTTCACTGGAGAATATAAAAACGTTCACTTTCGCCAGTTCTCTCGTTTCTGTTGAGAATAAATGGAATCGCAATACAAAGTTATAGGAAAATCATAATTTGTTGCGGTGACAAAAAGCGGAAACTCTTTCGAAAGTTCCGTAAAATATTATCTTGTCTTTTTAGTTAGGTTTGCGTGGTATAATCTGTAAAAATTCTAAAATAAAATCGGGTAAAACTATTTTGTATTTCTCTTTGACTACTGATTTTTCAAACGATAATAACTGAATATTAAGATAGAGTATAAATATGTTTTCGACCCCTCGATTCGAAAATCATCGATTGATTTACACATAAGTGTGTGTAAAGGTCTTTGCTCACACATGTTTGAACTGGATATATTTAATGTATGAGTGCCGCGTAGACTTTATTAATATAATATATAAGTTTCAGTTTGAGATTATCAACACTAGTTGTTGAGACCTGGGGCACGATTCTCATGCAATCGAATTTTTTCCATATTAAAATTCGTATACGAATTTCTCCGCTCTACTGAAAAGTTCGAATGTTTCATTTATCTCGTATTCTGAGCACCCATAGAACGATTACTATTCGAAATAGTACGTCGGGTATAAATTAAATAATAAATTACGTAATATTAAGCGTTTATAAAAACGCTGTTACTGCTCATCTACTAATAGATTTTATACGTGAATATTACTTTTAATAATTATATTTATTATATGACACTTGAATTTTAAAACTCTAAGTTTTTTAGTAAACAACTTTCAAACGAGAAATTAAAAATTATTAATTTCCGATATTTCTACACATATATATAAATATATATTATATATATATATATATATATATATTCTATATCTATATATAATATTATATATATGTGTAGAATATATATATACATATATATTTTTTTTTATTTTGCCTACCTTGTTTTTAATAAGTCAATGCGTGATCGCTGTTGAATCACTGGCTGAAACATTTGGATGAATTCTAATGTAAGGTTCTTATTTAATCGAAAATGTTTAATAAACTCGCTGCCTCTAACTCTTGACCTAAAAATCTACAATAAATTCGTCCATTTCCTATGTAAAGTCAAAATCAATACAAACAAAAAGTATATCCAATCAAACTTTGATTTAAATTCGTATTCGAATGTCCACTTCTACTGGTCCGTATCACTCGTTTTGTTCGAATGACGTTCATGCGAACTAGTTCGATTGTGTACTTCTGAGAATAGACTAACTGTGTTACATTCGAAAAAAATTCGAACTTCGAATTTTTTTACGAATGTGAACTTTTTTCTATTGCATGAGAATCGTGCCCCTGTTGATGTAGAGTACTATATAACTCTACATTTTTTTTACGTGATGATTTATCAAACAAACCTGTTGGTAAATGGATCTAGTCGCCTATAGTATGTGATTCCTATGAGATTCACACCATATCTGCAACCTATGCCATAATGTGAAGTACCCAATAATTTCACTGACTATCTAGCTATCACGATGGAAAACTAATGCGATCGCCATCTTTATCTTTCTAAAGTACATAATTTTGTTATTTTTGTTAAATTAAAAAGTATCTTAGATTAATATCCTGATACTATGAGCATATTATTTTTTTCTTTCTCTTGCCCTGTTCTCAATTTTATATAGCACTCACTCCCTTCCATTCCATCTTTTCTCCGACCGTGAAAGTGGATGAGCCTGTGGGGAGAGGGACTCCCCACAGGCTAATCCACTTTCACGTTCATAACTTTCCTAGTAACATGATCATTCTTCTTAATACGTGACCATACCAGCAAATTCTTCTTCTTCTCAATTTTCAACAATAGGGACTACATTCAGACTTCCTCTGATATATTCATTATGGAGGATACGAGTATATGAATAGTTATTGTATTTGCAAAACATTTTCTGCATCAAGCATTTGATTCGCTACGTAAAAAAATGTATTTTATCGGGTCCCGTCGTATTACAACGTTGAGGCGTCAGATATATGTACATATGAGAATTAAACATATATCTCATTCACGTCATATAAACAATTAGAACTATGAGTTAACATTCGTTTTCAATCGATATTTTGACAGTTCAAGATGATAAATAGTTTTATCATTCCCCGTTTGGATTATCAAGTTACGGAGACTGATTCAAAGAGATCATTTGACACATTTTTTTATTTTTAATAATCCAATAGAGATATAAGATATATTAAAATCACACGACACTACAAATATATAAGAATAACTATAAAGCAAAGTGAGTATTGGCATTCGTACTAGTCTTATACAAGATTGTTTTACAGACTCTACACTTTTTAATTAGGGCAGAATAGGAAATTCTCTTTTTGTTCTATCACACCATTCATGATATCTAGTGGTATCTGCCTAAACGAACTCGGAAACTACGCATTCAATCAAGGAGACTATTTCTGCAAATACGATAAAACAAGCCGTCCGTATTATAAAAAGAAATCATTCTCGCGTTATAAATTTGAATCCCCTCGCCGAATCTCAAAGTAAATTACATCAGAATCGCTTCAATAGTTTTTATCTTATTACCAAAAAAATAGAAATATAAAAAAGTCATATCCTTTAATTATCAAATTTTATCATCAGAAAGGCTGGTCCCTATACTTATTGTGGCGGTAGAATCACGCAAACGCACCCCGCCACAGCGCTCCGATATGGGCCCAGGGAACACAGGGGGGGTTTAGTGGGTAGGCCGGTCCTCGCAGACCGGAGAGCCCCACACACGGTCGCGCCTAGCCAGCGCGGTGTCATGGTGTATGATAAAATTAGATTTAATACAGAGGAAATGAGAGCTTTGAGAGAAATAGCTGGAGTGACGATGAAGGATAAATCTATAATAATATTATATAGCTGAAGAGTTTGTTGTTATTTGATTGTTTGTTTGTTTGAACGCGCTAATATCTGGAACTCCTAGTTCGAATTGAAAAATTCTTTTTTTGTTGAATAGCCATTTATCGAGGAAAGCTTTAGGCTACATAATATCACGCTGCGACTAATAGGAGCGAAGAAATAATGGAAAATGGGGAAAATTATTCATCTTTGCAAAGATGCGCTTATACTCCCATGGCTCTTTTTTGGCGTTTATGCCCAAGCAAAAAAAGAAACATTTTCATAGTGTTAAAATTAAAAGCTGTAGTTATAAGCGACCAAAACTACTTTAAATAACGTCAAATCACTAAAACTAAGAATACGAGTAACTGTTCCATTTCTATCTGATTTTATAGCTGTTTCACTTTTCAAAATATTTTAATAAATGACGGAAATACGTCAGTGTTTCTAAAATTTAAAACTTAAAACGGCTTCTTTTGTCGCTTATCCCCTATTTCCTTTTAACCGTCGATATTCTCTCCCGGCTTTAAACAGACAGGGAGTAATTTGAATATGTATCAACAAAGACTGAAACCTTGTTAGCATAGCAATCCACAATAACATCACAAAGCGATTGAAATCGTAAACATTAACCATAAATAAATTCCAATGAATAAAAACGTACGGTACCCTAAAAATAATCTCATACGGCTACCGAAGCACGTCTACGCTGTCACGTATCATGTCAATGCCACTGTGAATACCATCAGAAATTACCATTCGTCATTGTTACGCAAATTGTAACCCTACCACTTTGCATTAAAGTCTATGAAGTCGTATGTTAAGCTAGATTTAATATGGATTTTGGTAGCGGAGACGCTCAAGTATAGTTAGCAACACGTCAACCTTTACATTTAGAGTAAGAAAATTGCCGCTGTTCCAAGTGACGTAAAAGCTATATCAATGTCAACATTTAAAGACTGACGTATTGCTGTGTACGATTTTTCTTAGCTCGATGACCCTAGACATGAAGCAATTTGTGAAAAAAAGACATGAGCTTGCTCTTAGGCGTGGTCAGGAGTAGACATGTCTTATGTAAGCACGTTTTAAGAATTGTATTGCTGTCTTTGGATATAATTTTTTTTCTATCCCTCGTCATCGGTGGCGGCACGATATTCGAATCTAGAACAACGATTTTTAGTGAATCTAAAGGTGTATGTAGTCTATCAGCCCACACTGCATCTACCGCCGTCTAAAGTTAAACTAAGCTGGAGCACACAAGATTAAGAAGCCCTTTTGGAATGTAAAAAACGCAAATTATACAAATATTTTTAAAATAAGCTTGTTATGCTCGCTACATTACGTTCGGGGAGGTATTGTAATGTCTCCCCTGGCTCCCCTGTATGGGCAGGGGAGCGCAGGCTGGGGGTTCCCGGAAGTCGCTTGGCGTTACTGGTGGCTACATGCCTGAGGAAGGCCATCCCTGAGGTTTTTAGTGGGGAGGAGAGCCCCACATAACCGCCGGCTCGCCACAGCCGGGGTATGCAATTCAATGCATTTTCCTCAGGAGAACAAAAAATAAATAAAAAAAAGAAAATGCTCGCTAAATAAGTATTGCTCGCGCCATCCCGCGGTTGGAATACTGCAATAAAATAACGTTACTGATTATGCAATTTCGACACTAGCGCTTCAGTTGTTGGAAGCGAGAACTACAAATCCTTAGGCGTCTCTCGGCCTCGGTTTGCAGATAGAAATGAGCTTTCTTGGACCGTCTGTCTTCGTTGTTTATACCTTCTTATAAAGTTACTGATTTGCTAAAAAAAGTAATATCTAATGTGTCCGTCAAAAATGTTTTGTGAATAAATGTGTGAGAGAAATTGTAGGTCCTTCGGGGCCCCCCTGAGAATGGGGGCCCTGGGCACTGGCCCTGTGCAATTATGGTAAAGACGGTACTGACTGCGTGGTTGAATAAAGCCTGTTCGCCCTAAGGTAATCAGGGTAAGTTCGTGTCTCCCTGTGAAGACAAATATGAACTGTGAATATGATGACTATTGTATTATCTATCACTACATAGTATAAAACAAAGTTGCTTTCTCTGTCGTTATTAATAGATCAGATCTGCTAGCTCGCCTATAACGATGGGGGTTCCCCAAGGGTCAATATTGAGTCCTCTACTGGTTCTAATATATATAAATGACCTTCCTTACTACATTACAGAATCGTGTGAGACAGTATTTTTTGCAGATGATACTTCTTTACTATTCAAAGTTGATAGACAAAATAGACAAAAGGAATGTTATGACGATGTAAATAGTGCTCTCTCAAGAGTTCTGTATTGGTTCACAACTAATAATTTGTCTTTAAATTCAAAGAAAACAAAATGTATCAAATTCTCTTTGCCAATATGATGACTGTTGTATCATCTATCACTACATAGTATAAAACAAAGATGCTTTCTCTGTCGTTATTAATAAATCAGAATCTGCTAGCTCGCCTATAACAATGGGGGTTCCCCAGGGATCAATATTAGGTCCTCTACTGTTCCTAATATATATAAATGACCTTCCTTACTACATTACAGAATCGTGTGAGACAGTATTGTTTGCAGATGATATTTCTTTATTATTCAAAGTTGATAGACAAAAGGAATGTTATGACGATGTAAATAGTGCTCTCTCATGAGTTTTGTATTGGTTCACAACTAATAATTTGTCTTTGAATTCTAAGAAAACAAAATGTATCAAACTCTTTGCCCAATGTAAGGCAGGTTGATATTCGTTTAAATATGAATGGTGATGTCATGGACTTAGTAAATAATACTAAATTCTTAGGCATTACGTTAGATTCACGACTACAGTGGGATCCACATATTGAAGCTTTGGCAATCAAACTTAGTTCAGCGGCTTACGCAGTAAAATAGATTAGACTTTTAACTAACGTTGAAACGGCAAGAATTGTTTATTTCAGCTGCTTCATAGTGTTATGTCCTATGGACTGCTGCTATGGGGATCAGCGACTAACGTTGAGAGTATTTTCCTTTTACAAAAAAGAGCTATTTGTGCTATTTACTGTTTACGGGCTAGAGAATCCCTAAAAGAATTGTTCAAAGAAATTATTATTTTAACTTTAGCTAGTCAATATATATATATGATAATTTAGTTTTTGTATATAGAAACTATAATAAATTCAATAAAAACAGTGATCTACATAATGTAAATACTAGAAACAAAAATAAACTTGCCGTTCCAACGTTCAGACTCCATAAAACTACCTGTTCGTTTTTGGGGAAATGTACGAGTATATCTATGTTTAACAAGCTTCCGCAAAGTGTCATTGATTTGCTTTATATAAATTTAAAATCCATATCAAAAAGGCACTCATGAGTAAAGGTTATTATAAAGTAAGTGACTATCTATATGATCACACTATTTGGGAATAGGGACACTATTCATAGAGCCATGTTTGGTAACAACATTATTTATAATATTGTATTATTTTTATATGTGTATGTAAACATACATACGACCGTAATCGTATTAGGTATAATTGTATCTTATATTATATTGTATTATTATAATTATTAACATTGAAAAGAGGAGATAAAATATAGACCTTCCAGAGTTTCTTGTCTGTTCTTCTCCCAATTTCCGAACAGGTGTAGAGTCAATATATATTTTTTCCGTGTTCGTACGTACGGACAAGGTTTTTGTTTTTTTTTTTGTTTGTTTTGACGTCAATAAGTATAATACCGTCCATTAAATAATGGAGAAATACTGTTATTTTTGAGTTTTCTAATATGATGCGTAAATAATTACATTTTTTCCGCTTACATTGCAAACGATTATATACAACGTTGACAGTTTTTTTGTAGTGTATTTTGTATCAGCATTGCACCCGTGCGAAGCCGGGGCGGAGCGCTAGTATTCTTATAAATTAAAAATGGCACCCATATATCGCTTCTATCTTTATGACTCCTAATATAAAATGATTAAAAAGAAAATAATTTAATTTAACATGAAATATAAATAAAGAAATGCACGACATGATGAAGCGTCTGAGACAGTAAAAGCATGCTTCGACTCTCTTTCAGCCCTTATAACCATCACTTTCGTTTATGTAAATATATGAGAATGGTTCCATCATTTGGAATTTGTTAGCCAGACATGCCAGAGCCTCATTTTTTAGGTGGCAGGGCACCCAGTCGTTGCACTAAATCTTCAAACAGCATTATAAAACGAGCTCTGCTGTTTTATGGCGAAAACAAATAAGGCGAAGGTTCTCAAGCAGACAACCCTCTTCCTCCGTAGGTTGGAATGTTTTTAAGATTTAAAATATCGCATATTTCGATTTTTAAACGACTATTTACTAAATATTATATAAAATTACTTAAAAATAAAAATGGTCAATCGCTCATTTATTGGGATTATAAACTTCCATTTCACCGAGCCTTTGCATCGTATGTCATAAGTTGACAACGTACACTATGATTTGTGAGGGCTGTAGATATTTTTTTATGAAATGGACAGATGGCAGTCATATAGTTATTTGCTGCGTCTCACAAGAACCATATGTTTCTCTAGGTGACTAACGCTGACATAGCATCAAACTATGCTAATATATCTACAGTCAGATAAAATCATATAAGTATGTCCTGAACCGCTAATTTTTAATCGTTGTATTTACGGTTTAAATGCAAGAAGTAATCATAAATACAAATACTTATTTAAAACCAAACTAATTAAACGTTTATAAACTATAGTTGAACTCAATAAAAAAATCCCTTGCGGCATTATACCTAAGGTGATTTAACATTATTTTCAAGCAATCATATTAATGAACCAAAGGAAATAATACTTCATCTAATCACCAAAATACTTATTGACCACTGACTAATAACAAAACAATTTTTTCATCAAATGTCAAAGAGGCTATTTAGCATACGACGACTAGCATTCCGTGACCAAAGAGTTAGCGAGCAAAAAGGTCGCCGATCATATTTAATGATTTGTAAACAGAGGCACAAAAAGGAACCTTGACCGTAACCGGTGACAAAGAACTGGCTTTGAACCGGCCTGTTGTTGTAATAACTAAATAACTGTCAATCAAAACAATAAGCTGGAATTGATTATATTATTACTATTATTTTGCAATAGTGAACTAAAGTTACGTACTGTTAGACTGGGCGCTAACTTTGTTAAAAAAAGAAATTTTACGCCACGATGTTTTTATTCTGTAATACTCTCGAGACTATCATCAACTTTGATAAGTTAAGGATTAATATCGCGGCGAGGTGATCAGCCAAGCTTAGATACTGAAGTCAACCAGCGAGCAAGGCAAGGATTGGTAGTTAGTCTGTATTTCCACTAGTTTAAGGTCGTGGTTATGTTGGACTCTAGGTGAATGCTAGCCCAGAGGAGACGAGAAGAAATTAGGAAAACGTGAGTTTATATACACAAATATTGCTGATTAGGGAAATAAGAAATGATGAATTTAACAACAATATATTTTTATCCACTGAGTCTCCCTTTTTTTTTAGAGGGGAAATGCATTATGCACCGTGACACCGCGCTGGCTAGGCGCGGCCGTATGTGGGGCTCTCCGGTCTGACAGGACCGGCCTACCCACTAAAACCCCGTTGAGTTCTCTAGGCCCATGCGGGGCATATGGCGGGGTGCGCGTTCGCAATTCTACCGCCATGAGCTCCGGGGCCGGCTCGACCTAGGTCTGGTCGGGCCAACGCCAAGGGAGGGACTGTCCGAGAACCCCTGGACAATCCCCCAGACAGAGAGACATCACCACGGCGTGCGCGGTAGCCAGACGCGCACGCAGCCTCGCGGTAGGGTCATTAGGCGAGCACCGCTCTTGCGTGTGCCCGCCTTCTCTTACCTATCCGTCTGCGGCGGAGAGGAGCGGCCTCGACATCCTCCTCCCGCTCCCTCTCCGCTGCCTCCTTCTGCGAGATGACGTTCTCGCAAAAGGAGGCGACAGCCTCCCATTCCGCCTCGCCGCGGAGCATGGCCACGACCACGCTCGGCAGCGAGAGGTCGTTGCTTCCTAACGCAGCGATAAGGTCGCTGCGCTGTTGCTGCCACGCCGAGCACACAGCCAGCGTGTGCCCGGACGTGTCGTCGGGAGCGCCGCAGTGGTGACACCGCGGCGTTTCTTCCCGATGTGCGACCCAGGGCAGGTAGTGACCGAAACAACCATGTCCGGTCAGTACCTGCACCATGCGTTATGAGAGGCTGCCCTGCCGGCACCCGACCCACTCCTCCAACACCGGACGAACGGCTTCGATCGTTCGGTGGCCGGCAGCTGGGAAGGCGAGCGCCTAGCCCCACCGGTGCAGAGCCTCCCTCTGCACCCGCGCACGGACTCCCTCCACTTCTTGTGGAGCGAGCCGTTCCCCCCGCTCACGTGCCGCGACCCGATGTCGATACACAGCTGCATGGACCTGTGCATCGACATCCCACGTGTGGCCCGCTAAAACGCAGGCCGCGCCGTGGCTGACCGTGCGATCCACTGAGTCTCCATAAGTCAGCAATGTTCATATGAAATACGTTACGTACGATGAGCGGCAACGAACGACCGCTTTAATCTACCCCCGGAATTGTGTTCTATGCATAACCGCGCCTCCTCCTGAGAAACCGTCGCTCTCACTACAAGACCACGAGGTCGTTAGGACCAAGGCTTAGAAATTGGGTGTATATGTCCTATCGGTTGAGTCACCTCGATCTGTCTGGAGTTCGTCACAGTGGTATTCGTGAGGATTCTCAGCCTCTCCTCTCCTGAGGGATGATCCTGGAAAAATGTCAGACCGTACAATATTACACTTAAATTAAAGTACAATTTTACACGATGTGTTACAAATCGCTAACTAACATAATTAGTACATCGTATGTACATAGTACATGTTATTTATCCTATTTCTTTTTTTTGGTAATAATTTTTTTAAGAGATAAATTAGTAAAAAAATAGCTTTATAGTTTTTTCGCATTATGCATCAAAAGCTTGTAATTGGTATGTAACTTACACCCATTTTAGCTTTACAATGTATCCAATTACGAATTTAAAGAATATATTTCACGTTTGATCAAATTACGCTCATTTAATATAATTTAATTTTATAATTTTGAGAAAACATTACAGCTAATATTGTAACAAAATGTAGGTAATAGCAAATTACAAAATAGAGACATTTATAAATGTTCACAAATTTTCGAAATATATATTTTAAAAAAATATATATAAAATACTTTAACGACCTCCGTAGCCGAGTTCAAGGTTCACCATCACTGAGGTCCCGGGTTCGAGTCCAATGGGGTCAGATGTTCATGTGATGAATGCGAGCATTTCTGCTGATGATTGTTAATATACATTTATATTAAAATATTTATATATGTATATGTATGTCTATATGTATATCTATATACCCTAGATCCCATAACACAAGCCTTATAGTACTTACCTTGGGCCACTTACATTGGTGCGATTGCAATGAATATATATTTATTTCTGAAATGCTGTAAACAGAAATTAATTCAGAAAAGGAAAATTTATACATTTTTGAAATGTTGACAATGTTTAATCAATGCATAGATGTTGAATTGTTTTACACTGCTTGAATTATTTACACTGCTAAAATTATGAAATAATTGTAAGGATCTAACAATAAATAAATGAACACTTCGTTTTACACTGCTTGAATTGTTTACACTGTTAAAATTATGAAATAATTGTAAGGATCTAACAATAAATAAAGAACACTTCGTTTTACACTGCTTGAATTGCTTACACTGCTAAAATTATGAAATAATTGTAAGGACCTAACAATAAATAAATGAACACTTCGTAAGAAAGTCATTATTTTATTTATATGAATACGGGTAAAATAGCAACCAAAGAGCCATTTTTGAATTATTATTTTTTTTGCTGTATTTGAACTTAACATGCTAACATTTCGAAATTGCGTAATCTGTTGCGAAGTTAGAGATCCATTTCGTAAAATCAAATTAAAATATTTCACCACTTGTATAATTTACGAAAACTGACGTTCACATTGTGATATGATTATGTAAAATCATTAAAGGTGACGGAATTAGCGTGATGGTGAGAACTTCACGGGACAATTAAGAAACCACCCAATTATTGTGTTCTCTTCCAAGTGTTATTAATTATTCGTAGACAACCGACAAATTTTTTGTTTGAAATAACTGTTAGAGGTTGGTATTCTGTCTATGATTAGCTATTTGTCAAAATTTAAATACTGTATTATGAGTTTAAAAGAATGAAGCGAAGAAGAAGAATGTTTTGATATTGTTATATTAGTTGTATGAAGTGGGGTTTTGTGTTTTATAATACAGTATTGAATTATATTGTGTGAGTGTAATAATGGTATTTATTTTATAAAGTGTAAAATTACCCTACAAAAATAACTACTTCATCGTTAAATTTCATTTTCAAAAATGTGAATAATAAATCATTTTCAGATAAATTATAACAACGTACAAACACTTCGTTCATTCTTTCGCACAAAGCTACTTAAGGCGATTAGAATCCTCAGTGACCTTGCTCGTTTGAGTCCTCCCCCGCTGCCTCTCGCCACAATCGCACACCAACACCGCTAGCGAAAACACCGACGATCAAAGAATATGTAGGCACAGAAGCACACTATGCATTCAGTATGCTGTTCCCAAGTATATTCGTGATTGGCGCGACATGTTTTCCGCTTGTATAATAATAGCGATCTCTATGCTCTATTGATAATTATTCCGTTCATTAATAATATTATAAATTAATAATAAATTAAATAAATAATACATTTTTAAGGCAAAATTGTAAAATTTGTAGTCATTTTGACTGGCGCCAAGCGACTCTCCTGCGGGTATAGTCTCCAAGCAGAAATGTATGGTAAAAGTTGAGAAATTATATTAATAATTTCTAACTGGCGGCATAAATCTACAATAATCAAGAAATAATATCTTTCATTTCAACAACACGGCTGTGACTCGACACTTCATAAACCAACCTTTTTACCAATACTTTTCAATTATTAAAAATAAAACACGAAATTTAAAATTCAGTAAATTTTAATTCTCTAACATTATTATTATAACCTAAAAAATGTGTATTAGTGTCCTCTGTCATTAAAACTGGTAATGTATTATCGTGAAAACCTTCACCCTGGCCATCATAACGATTTTCTTTATCACATAACTTCTGCTTTTTATTTTGTTCTTCAGTGGGTATACGTTGATTATTTTGGCCTTTGCCCTGTTTCATGATCTGCTCATTTTCATTTTCTATGTGCTTTCTTTTTAATCCTTTGTTTTTTTCTGCATCTTGTTGTGTATATTTTTGTTTTTTATCTCCATATTTATTTTCATTTTTACTGTTTATTGTTTTATATTTTCTATTAGGCTTTTTATTGTTGATTGCTTCCTGTATATGGACGGGGTCTCTGATTTTCATATTTCTACCTAAATATAGTTAGTAAAACACGAACTTGCTTAAATCACGGCTATTTTCGGCGAAGGGTAAGGCTGATGTGTAATAAAAACCAAACTTAGTCTATTCGTATTTCAGATTGAGACTCAAACTCAATGCTATGTACTCGATAGCACCGCATCTTTCTAATAGTATTCAGGTTTGAGTTTGGGTTTGTATTTAGAATAGAAGCCTTAGGCCCGTATTACAGAATAAGAAATTAAAAAAAATTGAGAAGTTATTTTTTCGTTGTACGCACTTTCAGATTTATTTGCAGTTTCCCAAAAAACATCAAATAGTGTATAGAAATAAAGTTGTTACACAATCTCCTGTTAAATAAATTTATTAGTTATATTTTTTTAAATGTCATACTTGATGATTCCACCTTTTAAATTAATAATTACAAAAACAATAGAATAACAGTAGATCACGTGGTCAGACCGCTCTGGTCGCGTGGACTACAGTATAACCACTTTGACACTTGCCGTTGCAGGGGTATAATGGGCACGTTTCCTGCTCCTTAGTGATGGATTGTCAGCCTGAGAGAAAAAAAGTTGTATCCTTACATTTTAAGTATTCGTCAATATTGTATAATGTGTCATGCAGCCAGTGCCTTCAAGCGCAAGCGCGCCGTATATGAAAGGCCTAATAAAAAAATTGTTTGTCTGTAGAACTCCATCTACTGCCGATATTTGAACGTGACAACGTCTATTACATGGTATTTTTTTCTGGGTGCAATGAAATTATTTTACTTTCTAGGAGGTAGACTCTGTACCAGGGTCGTCTGCATGGGTACCTCCGTCTTACCTATTTCCGCCGCCAAACAGCAGGGTTCGCTTTGCTGTGTTCCGGCGTGAAGGGTAAGATAGGCAGTGAAATTACTGGGTACTGTGACTTTACATCTTATGTCACAAGTTGGCAACGTACACTGTGGTTCTTATGAGGTTTGCAGATTTGCTGCGAATGTCGTGGGAACCACATGTACTATAGGCGACTGTTACCACTTACCATCAGGTGGGCAGCCTGCTTGTTTGTCAACTTTGGCAATAAATAAAAAAAAAAAGTAATGTATAACATTTATATTTTTATTTAATAGTTTGTTTAAATTTTCTGCTTCTGAAGTTATACATAAATTAATTATTATGAGTAATGTGCGTGGCTCCGTGTGGCGTCAGATTCGGGCGTTACGGTCTTTTCGAGAATGACTCCACGCCGCGCCGTACCAATTTAATAGACGTTGTCACGTCAAAAATAAAATGGTCAATAGCCAGTTTACGGATTAAGTGAAAAAAATATTCATCCCACCAGTGAAATCTAAGTACATTATTAACACAACAAGGGTATTATGTCATCATAATTAAATCCTGGGTATCAGATGCGTTGCTGCCGGAAAGACGCGGGCGCGTGCAAGGATGCGGTCTGACGTAACGTGACGCCACGCGTGACATGTCGCGGTTGCAACCGGACCTCAGTATGCCTATTCACAACTGTCGGGCCACGGATTCTATTTGGAAAGTAACGTCCCGTCTCGCTTTAATGTGTGGCAAAAGTAAGTGACAGGTATAGAGATTCCGTGATTCGAGTTTTTTCCGACAGTTGTGAATAGGGGTGCTGGTCCGTGAACCCTTCGTTCATAACAGTTATGTTTCTCTTGTTTACCTTAACATATACATAATTATTTCTATTAGCTTCTATATACATTTTAATGATATTACCAGCTGGTCCCCTGTGACTTCGTCTGAGCACGATTAGTATTTACGATATGTTAACATAATTTTCAACATCATTGCTCGTAATTGGTATGTAACTACACCAATTTTAGTTTCACAATGTATCATATTACCAACCTATAATATCTTTCGAATTTCAAATTCGATTACCGCCCAGTTTGATAATAAAAAGTAAATAGTTTCGTAAAGAAAAGTCACGCTTTTATTTATAAGAAAAAAAAAATAGGAACCAAAGAGCATTTATATACAAAATGCTGAAACATTTTTGTAAATTAAATAAGTTTGGCGTTTAGATACACACTGTTTAAAGATGTACAATTAGAAAAACCTTATTTAAAATTACAACTATTAAATAATAATAATAACTTTTATTTGTTAAGTAACATTGTCTTATTGTGTTAGTAACAATCTTAACTTATCCTACGTTAGTAATTATTGAATTTAAAAATTATTGAATAAAATTATTATATTAATTAATTATTTTACATAACAAAAATAAATGTGTTGTGAATCATTTCCGCATAAGAAGTCATACATAAATATTAAAAGAATATATTTATTTTATAAAAATAACATAATTTGCTGTTTTGGCTGTACAAGCGTCGGTCTTTCGTCTTAGTCTTTCGCGCACAAAGCCGTCAATGAAAAAGTAAACGCGCCATTTTTCAATTTTCAGTACTATTTTGCATTGTTTCTTTTGTTAAGATTTTTATATCAAAAATGTCATCAAGCGATGTAATTGATTGTGCGAATGAAATAATAACGAATATTTCAGAAATAACTGGCGGTGAAGGTGGAAATCCAATGTATAATTTTCATAATTGTACTTTCACAAATTGTTTTTCAAAATAAATTTTTATTGACCTATTTATAAAGTTTGTATTAATTACTCGCAACGATGTTGAAAAACGTCGTATAACACTCGTGAGCAGTTAAAAATTACATTTCGGCTAAATATTAAGCTGCGCTCATGCCCAATGTCAGCCTCAAACGTAATTTTCAACATTACTCACTTGTATTATAATGTACTATTTTAACACCATTGCTCGTAAAGCTGATGTAATTCCACCGGTTTTAAATATGTAAAGCGGGTCTTAAAAAACGCGTGTGTTACCAAAACAAATAGTTATGTTATAGTCCATACAAATTCCATAACAGTATTATTTGCCATTTAGCGTGCTGTTGCTATTCAATTTCGAACTAATCGCCGCGCGGCGACAGTCAGTAGTAAAACGGCGAGAAAGCAACAGTGTAAGATTCACAAACTGAGTTTATTTAAATATTTTTTTCTGGTTCCTCAAATCAAATGTGTTAAAAAACGTCGTACGATATACATGCGTATTGGTTATGACATGCTCGGCTCAATTACGTCCTCGCTTTCGGCTCGGGTTGAAATTCCGCCTCGCATGTTATAACCATCATAACGCACTAATATCGTAATGTACTATTTAGTAATTTTTACATAATAGAGTACTAATATTACTATCCATACTTACAAACTTTCGCGTTTGTAATATTAATAGCGTTTGTAATATATGTAGGATTTTTAAGCACACATTTTAGTCATTTCACAAATAGCAGCTCTATTTTATAACAGTAGCAGCATCAAATCATAAATAATTTCTTTATGTAGACACAATGACACGTCAGACTTTACATGCTGACCTTAAGATAGCTTTTATGTCGCTCGTTATAAGGACAGTTTTCGTAGTACAATTGTAAAGCTTGACTTGTTACCATAGCAGATAGTTCCTATAGACCCAGTTGGTATTGTACACTCCACTTACACTTTCAATGAATTTTGCTTAATAATGGCCTCTACGCGTTGGATCTGTATCGCCGCGCACGCCTTAAAAACGACCGTGTAAAATAACTGATAGATATACATACATATATTAGTTGTAAATATATAAATATTTTTGATGGAAATATATATAATATTAGAAGAAATCACTCAGCCACGTATAAATTTAAAATTTATGCCACAATTTTAAATTTATAAAATATCATTAACAATTATTGCGACATTATTATATGTCATATTTAGAGATCGGATAATCGGATTCATATTTACCTAAAGTGAGTTTAAGACAAAGTATGGAAACGGCTTTTTATTTATTTGTTAAATAAAAATCCCGGGGTGGTGGAATTCGATAGCCGGATGTTTATTTATTTACCTAATTTAGTTTTTGACAAAGTATGGAACTGTCTTTTTATTTTATTATAATAATCCGTCTCACTCACACTCATTAAATCGGAAGTTAACTCAGAATGAGATACTAGACCATACTTACGCCCGGGCACCATTTCTGTTTTTTTAATCAATTATTTAATTGATTATTGTTTTAGTCAAACTAGCTCACTACTTTCGTATAACACTCTTCATGTAATAAATCGTACATTCGTAAATCGCACGGGGAACTGAAACTAAACTTCATGTAAATACGTATGCATAGTTGTATAAATGAACCCGGAGTGTCGGTCTTTTGAAAATAAATACCACGTGCTAATTTAGTAATTTTCAAACAATATCACTACGTTAAATTTGCAGTCTCGTATTTTCCCGGGATTTTTATTTAACAAAATGTATTTTAAAAAGCCGCTTCCATAATTTGTGAGCCAAAAATTAACTTTAGGTAAATATGCATCCGATTATCCGATCTCTAGTCATATTACAAGACGGGTACGGTTGAAATTTCATGCATATGGAGTAAGTAAATGAAGTAACGACGCATGACTTGCGAGTTAATCAAAACTGTCGTTGCTTTCAAGAAATGTATAAAAGAAATTTACAAAAAAAACAAATTTCACTGTGCAGTAACCGTACAGTCACTTAAGCATATCGATTAATGACTTAACCAAACTGAAAAGCGAAAGCCTCAAAAAGTCAGATATAATCTCACCTTCTGACAAAATTTATTATTCAAAAGTATTATGCGCCTGTCATTAATCATACATTACCAAATCATTGCCGAATCCGTTATGCCAATAAAGATGAATGCGACAGCTTCTAGACAATATTATGTCACCTGTTCGCCAGGAATTTAAATTTGAAAGTTAACCATTGCTTTTTACTGTAGTAGGCTTAAGCAGTGTTGATTTTGCGCAACGTTTCACAATGCAGACGCAGTGAAGACAACTTGACTGTCATGGCCGAATTTGATACTATCAAACACGAGAAGGTAACAGCATTTATTATAATTAAAAATGCAGTAAGCATTTTGACTTTGATTCACTGCATATATGAACAATTTTGATAGATTTCCGAGGGTCTGAAAACCACCGCTGCAGGTATCCACCTCAGCATATACTGAACCAGTGTCAGATTCTTCGGTGTAGAGTCACACCTCTTAAGTAATGTAATGCTTACTTTAAGTCTCTTTAAGTCAATAGGTAGTTTGTTGTACCTAAGCCAATATAAGTCCGTGTGTGTCGTGAATAAATGTATTCTCTCTTCTTTTCTCCCTTTCTTCCTGTCTTCCTTTCTTCATTTCTTCCTTTGTTCCTTTCTTCCTCTCTTTCTCTCTTTCTTTCTTCCTTTCTTCCTTTGTTCCTCTCTTCCTCTCTTACTTTCTTCCTTTCTGCCTTTCTTCCTTCCTTTTGTTACTGTTTTGTTACTGCGGACCTAGCATTCATTTTTCATCATTAACAAATTTAACGATACATTCAAAACTAAACAAGAGTAATCAAAAGGCTAATTACATATACCCTTTTAAAACTATTTGTATATATAAATAAATATGTCGTAAAAATATTTGCCATATTTTTTTTAGTTTTTCTTAACACATAGATTGTTGAACATGACTTTGGTCACTAAAAGGCAAACCACATAATAACAAATGGGAGATTTAGCTTTAAAATATAATGTACATAGCGGATACTTATTTTTCCATCACCAAATGTTATGTTAATCAAAATCCAGTGGGCATTGCAACTGTCAACATTGAGGCAATAAAGCAATGATATTTAGTAGCCTGTGGAACAGACAAAACGACATGTTTAGATTTACTTACGTTATACGCATGTATATATTGCATTTTAACAATAAGTTTATTTAGTTATATTAGTTAAATAAGTAGTTTTGAGTCGAATTTGTACATTCTTTTGTGAAAATCAAATTATCCACAAATAATACGATTAAAACGTTTTGTTTCCATTGTATAAAGATTTTATTCAATAGCCAATGGGAAATATTTACTATCATTGCTTTATATAATAAGATCATTGAATTAAATGGTTTGAGATCACTTCTTGATAAAGTGAGTAATTAATGAATTCATGTTAATTTAGTGCCATCTTGAACTATCTTTGCGCACGATGCAGCATTCAACTATCATACCCTTTATTTTTTTTTTTGTTCCCCTGAGGAAAATGCATTAAATTGTATACCTCCCCCGGTCTCCTCCACTGACGACGCCCCCCGGCCACGGAAGGGGCGTGGTCCATCCCGGGTCGCCGTAGCGGTCGCGACTTCCTCGCGCCCGCCGGCGACCCGCGGCGGCGCCGCAGCTGTGCTATCGAGTCCGGCGCCGCCTTCTTCGAGCGAGATCGGCCATCTCCCGATCCCGCTCGGCAGCCTCCTTCTGGAGCATCACTACTTCACAGAAGGAGGCCACAGCCCTCCAACCTCCCTCGTCCGCCAGCATTGCCGCAATCAATGCCGGCGGAGACAGATCTCGCCCGATCTTTGCGAGACTCGGCCAAGACTCGGCACTCGGACGCCCACGCGGGGCACTCCGCCAGCGTGTGCTGGGCCGAGTCAAGGTCGGATGCACACAACTATCATACCCTTAAGTTTTATTTTATAAGATACGGTCCTTTATAAGCCGTGCGTAGGAATGTAGATCCAACGCGTAGAGACGATTTAAGCAAAATTTAATAAAGTGTGCTTGGAGTATACCAATTGGATCTGATCTCCACAATCAGAAATGCAGCCAAAGACTATACCCAGTTAGATGCACAGAAACCATTGACGTTACCAGTCAATACGTGTGTGGATTATTGCATTTCGACTTTGTTTGTAATGAGAACAGGGCTATGGAAGAGACTCCGCGGTCACTCAAAGAAATATGGCAGGACCAATGTTGGTGGGAATGGGGCATAAGATTTTTTTTTATAGTAGTATATTTTTCATTCACAACCCGCAGCGCGTGTTCATTTAGATCATTTTTCAGTTTACATACGTATACTCGTACATAGTAAGCTTCTCACCAATTAAACCTTATACTCGTAAAATTGCGTGTCAACTTTAATATGTTTGCCTTTTTCGAGCAATGAAAGCGAATGAAATATCTTAACAATTATTATTATGAAAAACTATGCCACATAGCAACTTATAAAAATAATTCTACCATTGATAAAAACTGTACAAACTTTATTCTAATGATTTCGCGAGTAATCTTACGATTAGTTTACAAACTACTTTCTGCACATAATCATATATATATATATATATATATATATATATATATATATATAATATATATATATATATATATATATATATATATATATATAATATTAAGTATGGGTGTATCAAATCTATATAATATAATATAATATCTATTTTAATAACGTATATAAATATGACACTCCTGTAATTTATATTTTATAAACATTTTTAATTAAATATTATTTTAATCCTGTGTATATATCCCCGCTTTATATTTCACACGAAACATCTAAGGTTAGCTTGAAGAAACCTCTCTGAGAGATAAGTCCGCTTTTGGACTAATTAAACTTGTATTTGTACCTATTAATATTTCTATTGTTATTTTTTTGTTCAATAAAGTTTTGTTTTACATTTAAACATACAATCCTTGGTTACTATTGGACTCAGATATGAGTCAGATCCTGACGTCACCTCTAAGAAGAAATCACTTATAACTAAGGCAGCTTACTTACATATTTAGTAATACCACCTACTGGTTGCAAGCCCGTATTAGGCCGGTCTATCCGGACGTGGGCGACCAGTGTCCTTTGCCCCACCTACCACTCAGAGCTGCTGCCAACCACTTTTCAATTCCAAATACCTTTCAACTTAATCCATTGGTTAATAATAATAAAAAAAAACACTTTAAATAAGAAAGGATTGAAGTGAAAATTAACGCTATAACCTTTCTGGGTTTCTTTTTAAATTATCTCCTGACTGTGTCCTTTTTAGGCCCCTTCTTTACGTAGTCGTGTTATTGTTCTTTGATAATTTAACCGTATAACTTCCTTGTTATTATTTCAAGTAAGCATAGTCGTTTACGCAGCAGTTTTCTTTGTGAACCTGCTGCGTTCATACTGAACCTAATTGTTTAAAACATACTTGCTACTTTTGGATAAGGGGATCACTTTGAAAACTGACAAAGGACATTGTTCCTTCTTCATACATTGTATGCTTCAAAACGTATCGTAAAGGTTTGGTTGCTAGTTGGGCTGGGAATCATTCATACATACACATCATATATTTGTAGAAGCACAGATGAGTAGAGATGTGTCAATCTATACAGAAACGACTCAGTGAGTCGTTTCTTCCAAGTGATTCACTTCATGTATGCAGCGAAGAATCTGCTCATTTTCCAATACCCAGACGACATTATCCATAAATAAGAACCACACCCTGGTTCTGTTTCTACCCTGTCTAGTGTACCCTGTTATGGCATAAAATCAAAGTCAGTAATAATAACCAATTAAAAAGTATTTAATAGTAATCCAAAAATAGAAATAAAAGCGCACTACACAAACACGAAAGCAAGCGAGCGAGCGGATACAAAAAAATTAAAGGTGTCACTCATTTCCGATTCTGTAGAATCAATACAGTTAATTGAACTAAAAAATTGTAAATCGATTTTGTGCAATATATTATGCTATTGTACATTGTGATATATCTAGTATGTGTTTTTATAATAAATATACACATAATAAATTAAATATAACATGATTTGATAAAGAAGAACTGTATTAAATTACAATTGAACAATCGATTTCTTTAATAGCAAATAGAACATTTCTCACTATTTCATGGCGGATGACTGTCAAAGTAATTATATCGCTTATAATTATTCGTTTCAAACTACTGCTTGTCCGTTTCATACTGATTTGCTAATGACGTTAAATTAGAAAAATATATAACGTGAAGTATTTATTAGGGCGTGCTAGGGCCAATTTTGCCGATAGTTCCTTTATAGTTCTTCTGTAAAATCTAGGTTAGAATTCAAGATTCAAATGAACTTCGACCCAAGCTTTTAAGGAAGATAAACTAACGTTCATTAGATATTCAATCTGTTAAATCGCCAACGCTAATCTTTGACGAAACTTTATAATGGGTTTTAAAAGCAGTTTAAGTGAAATTGAGAGATCTTATCGATGGTAAAGCTTGAAGAAATGTTTTAGTATTCATACAGGATTTACTGATTACACTTAATGTGTTACGTGACAAGACATGACGTGACGTGATGTGACGTCGTCACTATTATTGATGCATTCAAAAAATAAAAATAGTTTAGTGGTTCCCAAACTTTTTTGGGTAGACCCCCACTTACTTGATATTGAATGCCTACATCCTACAACTTAAGAATTATATTAACACTAGCTTTCTGATTTCGGGATTGGGTCTATAGAAGGTTAAGGGTTCATAGCTTTTGCCCACGACTACATATGCGCGGAAGTCGGTTTATGGCGCGAAAGTTTTATCGCGCTTCCCGTGGGACTATTCGTTTTTCCGAGATAAATATACCGCAAAACCTTGCTCAAGAATCACTCTATCTATTGATGTAAACCGCATGAAAATCTGTGCAATAGTTTTTGAGCGAATCCTTTATTGCGCATCCCGTGGGATTAGATTTTTTCGGGATAAAAAGTAGCCTATTATTTAATCCGAACTTTTATCTTTACGTCTGCAAAATTTCAAAGCAATCGGTGGAGTAGTTACGGCGTGAAAGCGGAACAAACAAACTCACTTTCCGATTTATACTTATATTAGCTAACTAGCTGACCCGGTGAACTTCGTACCACCTAATTATTGGAGGCATATTTAGTAAGTCACAAACACACGACACAATACTTTTTTAATTTTATTGAAATTTGTTGCTTTTAGATTTTTAGGAATATTAAAGAATTATAGTATAGGTGCACAGCAAAGAGGCGTTTACATTTCAAGTGACATTTTACCATAGACAATAGGTTGGCACCCATCAAATATGTCAACACATTAATTATTTTTATATTTTGAAATTTAAATACACGATGTTATAAGCAAAGTTGATATTATGTTGTCGATTCAAAAAGTCTTGTTTTAATGCGTTCTTCAATTCGAGTGGAACTGAGAGTACAAATACCGTCAAATGTTTGACAGAAAGTAAGTGATCAACTTTATATGGGAAAATGAAATTGTCGTCTTACTCTATCTTACTCGCAATTTTTCCTTATTTGCTCACCGTTTAGACCTACCCTGGACTACGACAAACATTTTAAAACCAAAATCAGCTCAATCGGCCCAGCCGTTCTCGAGTTTTAGCGAGACTAACGAACAGCAATTCATTTTTATATATATAGATATTAGTAAGGATTACATTTTTTTCTTCACAGGTTCTTTCATAAATGCCTTGTAAATACTTTGTATATGCCTTTATATTAGAAGATACTATAATGTAAACAAATAGGTACTATCAGTGTTTGTTGAGTTCCATTATCGTGGACCCCCATTTTCATTTCATGGACCCCCAAATTTTGTTTTCGCTGACGTAGACCCCTTGCAGGTTGTCATAGTGACCCCCCCCCCCCTAGAGGTCGATATAGATATATTTTTTTGTTTGTTTTGACGTCAATAAGTGCTTCTAAATGTCTATGTTGAAAAAAAGATTTTTTTGATATTGATTGGTTTAGTTGGTGACAATCTTCTAGCTTATATTCTCACTAGCTTTCCGCCCGCGGCTTCGCTCGCGTTATATCGGTTTTCCAAAAGAGAAAATATATTTTCCCGCAGTAAAATCTATGTTATGTTCTTCTCCAGATTTCTAACCATCTCAATACCAAATTGCATTAATATACACAAATATGGCCAGCTACTTTTGTCTGTTAATTTTACAGGAAAACATATATTTTCCCGTGATAAACAATTCCCTATGTCCTCAACTACCCTGTATCAATTTTACTACTATCAACTTTCATGAAAATCTATTCAGTCGTCGTTTCTGCGCCTATTCAAACAAAAATTTTCATCCCCTGTTATTTACGTAAAACTTTTACGAACGTTCAATATCGTATTTAGTTATATCTAATCAAAACGTTCAGTAATTTTAACGTGAATTATACAGACACATAGACAAAGCTACTTCCGGATTTAAAATATTAGTAATAATGAATAGTGCCCGATTTGTATTTGTATTGGATAGCAGACAAAAAATAAGCAAACGTCAATGTCTCAATGACATACGATACGCAAAAATACTTAAAATATTTTATTGTTGCATAATAAATTTGTCGTTGCATAGTGAATTTGTCATTGCATAATGAATTTGTCACTGCATAGTGAATCTATCATTGCATTGTGAAGTTGTCATCGCTTTGTGAATTCCTTTATTTTTCATTGAACTAATTAAAACAAGATTCTTCTTTAACTCATAATAATAAACATAAACTAGACATAATCCACATAACTCATAGATAAAACTAAGGAATGTATGTTTTGATTCATTATCTATATATTCAAAATCAATGGCAGAATATGATGTTTTTATTTCAGCGATAGGTTTTTAGCACTCTAGCAATTATCTACATAAGAAAATATCAGTTTTTTAATCTGATCACTTCACAAAAACTGCTATTATAAATATAACTTTATATTTTCATGTCGCAAATACATTTAAAACGTTCGATCGATATCGCACATTACGCATGCATGCTACAACAAATACTGATAGCGCCGTTGCTAAATAGCTCAATCAGATGAATAATTTAGATAAATCAAACTGTATTCATTAAGCACTAATCAAGCGATCTGTCCGCATACCAATAAAGCATGGGAATCGTATCTGAGGGCCAGTTCGACAAACCACAGAATGAACAGCGAACGAACTGAGTTCGCTCAATGTATACGCCACATTCTAGAAGTTTCCTCTTAATATTGTAACTTAATAGTGCGTTAGAAATAACAGTAATAAGTAAGAATGATTGCTCTGCACATTTTTATTAATTGCGCTATAAACACCGAGAGGATCACCTAGATGTATTGGGTGTATTTTTTTTTTCCTCGCGGAGTGTGCAGTGAATCCTCATAGGGGGCGCGCCACCACAGTGGTCGCAATGACAACCCCCTGGTGCTTGGGCGACCTCGCACCGGATACACCCGCAACCGGTCTACGGCGGATGGTTATGTTGGACTCTAGCAGAAGGTCAGCTACCAACACTAAACACTGCCAAATGCCTTTGGCCGGCAGAAAAGCCTGGGGCCCTATCGGCTCTATCGGAGCGCTCGCCCTCTCAGGGGAGGGGGCGAGGCAGTGGGTGTATATCCCCACACACCTTTAATATATATTCTGGACCCCCCGTAATAAGCGGATACATAATAATAATCAGGAGAAGGATGCCACCCGCCTCTGTCTTGCCATAGCCGGTTGGATAGAGTGCTGTCGCAAGAGCAGATGCTCGAAGGGTCGAAGTTTAATAATGTCGTTACGTCGACGGCATCTTCATTGCTGTCGCAGATACACCTCTCTATAGCCTTACCCGGTCACATAAATGTTGATCCCCTTGCACCAATATTAGTCTGCTTTTTTGGAAAGCAGTTAGTGAGCGGCGAGTCACCACCAGCAATATTTAAAACAATTAGGGGGCTTCGAAAAGTCTCTTCCATAACCTGATTTTCGTTAACACCAAAATCGAAATGCAATTGTCCACAAAAGTTTTGACCTATAACGACAATCTTATATATAAAAATGAATCGCAAAATGTGTTGGTAAGCTCATAACTCAACAACGCTGGACAATTTGGCCAATTCCTTTTTGTTAATGTTCGTTGAAGTTCAAGGAAGGGTTTTTACAATGAGGAAAATTCGAATAATTATCGAAATACCCTAAAAACGCCCTTTTTTTCCCATGCAAACGTTTTCTCTAACTAAAACGTACAGTCGAATTGAGCTTTATTGTTATTGTATAAAGTTCATATTGCAAGCACTCACTGTTGTCTAAGCAATGAAGGTGTGTTCCTAACATCAAGAGTCAATTTGCGCTTTATTAACGCTACACATAGTTGAATTCAATCATATCTATCAAAACAGTGTGCGTGCGTGCGTTGAGCACAGAATACATCGTTGGAGATTTAATGTCACGTTCCAAAATTGAATAGCCAAAAATGTAATAGGTCATTTAGACTATTTTGCGATTTGGTTGGCTATGCGACATTATCTATAAAATAATAGGAACAAAAGTGCCACTGTACAAATCTTTTTGACAGGACAAAGTCTGTCGGGTCCGCTAGTAGTTTATGTGCAGATGGAGATTAGACCCAGTTGGTACTCCATGCACATTTTGTTTTATTAATGGCCTCTATGCGTTGGATTGTATTTTTTTTCCCTCAGGAGAAAGAGGCTGAGAATCCTCAAAGGAGTACGAAATAGGTGCCCAGGATACCACCGCAACGGCAAATGTAACGATGGTCATGTCGGCCTCACGCCGGCCAGAGCGATCTGACCAGCGTGACCTTCCGACTAAACTCAGCCTTAGCCTTGGCCATAAGGGCCTATATCCCCGCGCAAGCCTTATAAAGCAGCGTGTTTCTTATAATTATACCTATGAAGTGACAATAATCTTTATTTTTTCACACAAAAATAATATTACATAGGATGTTTACAAATAATTGTATAATGTTATTGGTTTTTGTGTGAGATTAATGCCTACATATGTATATTAATATACATGTACTATAGGACATCAGGCTCCCTTCAACTTGAAACACTACATTAGTATACACGCCTATCCGTACACATTTCATTCCTACAGGAACATCAGAATTTAAATAAAGTTTATTAAAGTTTTATAATCTACTAATCACATAATGCGTTTGTATATGTTGTGTTGAGTGTGTGTGACACGAGTATATGTAGTAATAAATAATTACATTTTTATTCACAAAATAAAATATATTCAATGAAATAAAATATCTAGTGATATATAACGATATATAACAGGTGGATCTTACGACATAACATCGCTGAATAACCTTCAGCATTTTTTTTCCCCACGGGGATGTAGTAAATCCTCATAGGGGGCGCGCCACCACAGTGGTCGTCTTAACAACCCCCTGGTGCTCGGACGACCTCGCACCGGATACCACCCGCAACCGGTCTACTACGGCGGATGGTTATGTTCGACTCCAGCAGAAGGCCAGCCTACCAACTAAACACTACCTACAACCTTTGGTCGGGCGGAAGGCCTGGGACCCTATCGGCTTGAACTAACGCTCCCGCCCTCCAGAACGCGGGCGGTGCATAGCTTCAGCATTTCCTCAATAGTATAATGTATCCTAACGCCTACCTCAAAATAAGCATTTAATCCCCGGGTAATAAATAAAATAAAGTTTACAGACTGAAGTGAGCAAATAGTTGTCTTACAGAATTACCCCTCTATCGTCGACAATCGTATTCAGGAATCACGGCAATCCTTAGATCACATCACACGTCACGTCTAAATGACAATGCGAAGATGATCTCATTACGTTTTCGCTGGATTACCGACTCACGCGCATGACTGCATACCTTACATACACTTTAAACGGTTTTAAAATCTAAGTCATGCGTCTAAGGTATACATTTGTTGAAGCGATAGAATACGATAGGATTAACATGTTTTGCTCTTTCTCGTCAAAGCCAAAGTTTTGTTTACATTTAGATGTTATGAAATAGATTATATATGTATTCCATTTTTAGAAGGAGATTTTCTAGTAATAGACGGCCTCTGTAGAACTCATAGTTTATCTTGAATAAACTGCTTAATTACATATTATAAGATACTAGCTGGCCCAACAGACGTTGTCCTGTCAAATGTCTCAAATGTCAAATGTCTCAATGTCACGTTGTCTCACGTTGTCTCAAATGTTTTTAAATAAATAATTTAGCTGAAAAACAATATCTATATGACCGTATTGTGATCTAAACCATTCTCAAGGCCCCTGGAATACACACAAAAAATTTCATCGTTTAGGAGTCGTTTAGGAGGAGGAGTCGTTTAGGAGGAGTTCAGTCACATACACACGCACACAAGAAATATATTATTAAGATATTCACATGTCCTACCGACTGCGCAATGTATATTTTTTTATAACTCACATAATCTTATATATAAAAATGAATCGCAAAATGTCTTGGTAAGCGCATAACTCAGCAATGCCTGACCAATTAGGCCAATTCTTTTTTAAAATGTTCGTTGAAGTTCAAGGATGGTTTTTTGCGGAACGGAGAAAAAATTCAAATAATTATCAGAAAATCCTAAAATAGCCCTTTATTCCCATACAAACGTTTTCTAACTAAAATGTACAATCAATTTGAGCTTCATTGTTATTACATAAAGTTCAGATTGATTGGCTATGCGATTTATCTATAAAATAAGTAGGAACAAAAAACTACCACTACATTTTTTTTGACATGACGAAGTCTGTCGGGACCGCTAATAGTTTTATAAGAACATTTCTCAATGTGAATCCATAACTTATTTAGATAACGTCACTTATTTAATATCTTGAAGATAGATTAAAAAAAAATACCCTTAAACATTATGCCACAGAAAAGTATCAATACTCTTCTACTTATCTGTACGTGATACATCTGTATCACGATCCTTATTTATTATACTTTATGATATGTCAAAAAATATATGGCGTCGTGGCGATTCTATTGATTGTATACGTAATAAACGTGTTTGAAACAATTCATTGGATTCTTTTTCAGTGTGCACGCCTCTTCTGTAACCACAAAACAACAATCGTTGACAAAGACAGAAAGAGGGTAGCATCTATTTAAAATGTTCCAACTTTAATTGTAAACAAAATCATCAAGAAAATGCTTCTTAAATAAATATACGGTATAATTACAATTTTCAATGAGAATTTCCAGCAATTTGTTAGAAGTATCTATATTAGTTATTTCATAATTCGCTGAATTTTGCTCACAGAATGGAAAAGGTAATTGCATATGCAAGCTTGTTATAACACTACCATGTTCAGTGACATATCGTTACTGTCATCAGAAAACTAAACTAGCGGCGAATGCGTATCTGTCGGGTAAACTTCATTCTTTTATACGCACTTACATTGGTACAAGTTACAAGCGCCTAATAATTTAATGGTTACGGTTATGACTTACGGCGCCGAAACGTGGACATTAACGGTCGGGTTAGTCCACAAATTTAAAGTCGCGCAGCGGGCTATGGAGCGAGCTATGCTCGGAGTTTCTTTGAAGGATCGAATTCGTAATGAGGTCATTCGACAAAGAACCAGAGTAACCGACATAGCTCGCAAAATAAGCTCGCTGAAGTGGCAATGGGCTGGCCACGTTTGCCGAAGGACTGATAGCCGATGGAGCAGACGAGTCCTTGAATGGAGACCGCGACTCGGCAGCCGTAAAGTAGGACGCCCCCCCCGCCAGGTGGACTGACGACCTGAAGAAGGTCGCTGGAGGGGACTGGATGCGGAAGGCGGAGGACCGGGTGTTGTGGCGCAAATTAAGAGAGGCCTATGTCCAGCAGTGGACTATGATTGGCTAAGTGATGATGATGATGATGAATAATTTAATACAAACGTGTTCAACATGTTTTATTATCTTTAGACGCGCGCTCAATATGCGTCGACTGTCTTTTTATTCGACCCTAACGACCCCGGAACGGCGCCGGGGCCTCTAGCAGGCAAGGTCTAGAACCTTCTGTTCGTGCACATTCCACAAACACACTCAAAGTAAAGCTAAGGTCCCTCCAAAATAAAAAATTACTAGAAAATAAATTATTACAATTTATTATATATAAAGCTCGGTTATTTATAAATAAAGCCGAAACTTTACAACGATCAGTGCACTTGTGCAATGTCCTGATCCTACGTATTCAAATAGCTGTGCAAAAGCCTATTAAATATTCGAAACCAATTTAATATTTATGTCCTTTACGACAATGTACTTATTTCTTCTTCAATATCATATCTTAAAATATATATCATATCATATAATCCCAACTAATATTATAAATACGAAAGTGTGTTTGTTTGTTTGTTTGTTTGTTACCTCTTCACGCTTAAAAACTACTGGACCGATTTCAAAAATTCTTTCACCTTTGGAAAGCTACATTCTCCCCGAGTAACATAGGCTACTTTTTATCCCGGAAAAATCGACAGATCCCACGGGATGCGCAATAAAGGCTTCGCTCAAAAACTACTGCACAGATTTTTATGCGGTTTTCATCAATAGATAGAGTGATTCTTGAGGAGTTTTGCGGCATTTTTTATCTCGGAAAAACGGATAGTCCCACGGGAAGCGCGATAAAATCTTCGCACCATAAACCGACTTCCGCGTATATGTAGCCGTGGGCAAAAGCTATGACCCTTAACCCTCTATACACCCAATCCCGAAATCCACGCGGGCGAAGCCGCGGGCAGAAAGCTAGTATATCATAAAATAAAATTTAACCAGGACTACCAATTAAGTGTATTGATCTTCTGATGCGTATATAATTTGCTGAAAAAAAATTAGTGAAGACAAAATTGACATTTCGGTTGACTTTCACTTTCATACACTAACTTAAGCACTTTCTAACACCTAGCTTAAGACTGTCCAATTCACCCCATACACACAATAAAGAAATATTTGAAAAAATCCTTTTATAATTAAGAAGGGCAAATTGCTAACAATGCGATCACTGATTGTTTTGGGCTGATACAGAACTTGTAATGCTGATCCTGAAAACAGTTGAAGTAACGGTATAACGGTATTATAATGTAAAAACAAAAAATCTAATAAACAAATAAAAAACACTCCAATCATCACAAACTGATAGTAAACTAGTTTTATTTTTGTTAAAAAAATAGCAACAGGAACTCTTTTTTTTTTAACTAATCATATATTGACATAAGTTGTACTTGATTAATTGTCTTTTTGCTTCTTAGAATTCATGAAGCATTTGTTTTTCCAATTTCAATCGTGTTAATTCATAATGATTTAATAACATAAGCCACAGAAATGAAAACAAACGTCTTACTATAAATTATAAAAACTTCGTTCAAGTTCCCTAAAATAGTAATGTACCAATAACGCTGGTCGCATAACTTCTCTCTAACACGAGAGATAAAATTTTTGAGCAATAGAAAAACCAGCCTTAGCACTTTGTAATTAAAATCATAATTACTTAATATGTACGTGTATACAGGACGTATGGCTATCCTAGTACATTATATTTTTTATTTATTTACTGCATGATTTTTTTTGTTCTATACTGGATGCAAAATTAAGTACTATTGCTATACACCCTATACAAATTACACGACAGTGAAACCAAAAAAAAATTGACTCCTATAACTTGAACCACATTGAAAATACCAGCTGCCTATTAAGTGTATTCTTGGTCCTTATATCGAGTACTGAGTCATAGCCTAGATAGATTTGAAATTCCTCGCTACAAACAGACAGACGAACGGCCAGCTGCCAACAGTAACGATTTCCTTTCCGGTAGATTAGCTCATCGATTGAACCTCGACTTTGAAAATTTGTACATAGATTTACCGAAAATAGGTTTTATAAATACAGCAATGGAATATAATTTTATTTGTTCTCTGTTATTGAATTTTTATTCTTTCAATATTACATACATACTTTCCCATGGGGGCAGGTAGTCTTCTCAGAGATCGGGCGAGATCTGTCTCCGCCGGCATTGATTACGGCAATGCTGGCGGACGAGGGAGGTTGGAGGGCTGTGGCCTCCTTCTGTGAAGCAGTTATGCTCCAGAAGGAGGCCGCCGAGCGGGGTCGGGAGATGGCCGATCCATTTTTTTTTCTCGAAAAACGTTACGATGCGTTACAGGGGCGGGAGGGTGTCTTTCTTACAACACGTTACGTACCATTGTTTCTTAATTTTAATTTGTTCTCGCAAGTTGGCAAATTTTTGTATTGTGCGCGTCATTTAATGTTATTTGCGTTGTCAGTATTCGTTAGTGTTTATGTATACCAAAGATAAAAAAAATATATTTTTGCTATTTTAGGGTAAAAATAATCACTTGAGTGTTACGTAACATTAACAACGGGAAGGGGGGGGTTGTTACAGACACGGTTGTTACGGTGCGTTTCAAAAGGGGGAGGGGGGGGGTCGAAAATCTTCAAAAATTGCGTTACGTAATACTTGTAATATTTGAACGCTCCCTTTGCCATATATTTCGGTTTTGGGTAGACCCGCTACTTACCTTTTTTTTTTTTTTCTTTTTCCCTGAGGAAAATGCATTAAATTGCATACCCCGGCTGTGGCGAGCCGGCGGTTATGTGGAGCTCTCCTCCCCAGAAGGGGGAGGCCTACCCACTAAAAACCTCAGGGATGGCCTTCCTCAGGCATGTAGGGGGCCCCCGGGAACATCAAGCAACTTCCAGGAACCCCCAGCCTCCGCTCCCCTGCCTAGATGGGAGCCCTCCTCGGGGGAGGCTACTACCTCCCCCGGTCTCCTCCACCGACGACGCCCCCCGGCCACGGATGGGGCGTGGTCCATCCCGGTCGCCGTAGCAGTCGCGACTTCCTCGCGCCCGCCGGCGACCCGCCGGGCGCCGCAGCTGTGCTACCGAGCCCGGCGCCGCCTTCTTCGAGCGGGATCGGCCATCTCCCGACCCCGCTCGGCGCCTCCGTCTGGAGCATCACTGCTTCACAGAAGGAGGCCACAGCCCTCCAACCTCCCTCGTCCGCCAGCATTGCCGCAAGACCCGCTACTTACCTGATATTGAATGCCTACATCTTACAACTTACAGAATTATATAAACATTACATTTTGTACTTCACAGGTACTTTTATAAATAATATAAAAATGCTTTTATATTAAAAGATAGCATATTGCAAATAAATGCAAGACGAACATACTCAGATCATTTAGGTGACATTTATATTAAATATTAAGGGTATAACTGTATGAACTGATTTGTTTGTATAGTTGATAGAGTACCTGAAGGTCATCTATAAGCAAGAGATTGAAATGCCATTTAGTTCAATTTACTTCAGTTCTTATAAACCCTGTAACAAACAAATTCGGTATTTCTTTGATGTAGTTACGCCACGTCCTATTCTAAATTACACAGGCACACAAAAGCGTAGCAGTAAAATGTGTGGCGAACCAACGACGGTCTGTCGTGTGTTAGATTTTAAGAGTACGAGCCCTGAGTCGTATTATTTCGTACCATCGTTACATTTTAGGTGAAGTTCAATTTGTTCTATTAAATAAAATACTCAGTCGATATCGACTTCCAACGAATGCGAACTCATGGTAGCCGCACAGGTGCGCCCTAGAAGCGTAGCCTTGCTGTCTGCGCAAAGCAACGACGCTGTTTATGAAATTAATGTGACATCTACTGCTTTATACCCCTACCAATGGTCGTCGAACATCAAAATATAAAACAGTCAATCTTAATTTTTTTTTTGTGAATCTTAAACCCTCACCTTTTATGCTATTGTCATGTAAAATCTGAGAAAATAAGTATTATTATTGTATATATTTAGTATTTTATAAGGTTACTAAACCAAAGTTTTAGAATGTATGTTAATCAACCAACGGAACATAGGTTTTTTTATTTAATTTCGTGCTATATTTCTGCCCCTATTATTTCTTGTTTACCCAAGAATTCTTTTATTATGAAATATTTAATTCGTTATATGTTACTAGGTTCTAATCCAGCATTCTATTAATTGAAGAATTTATAAAAGTGATCAAGTAGATTTTGGCTTTCTTCATTACAAACAACAATATTTATTTTCTCCTATAACTTCTCTTATTTTATGCATTCTAAAATAGTAATCTAATTTGTCATTTACAGACATTCCATTCGCATGTGTAGTGGCATCACAATGTGGACCCTAACGCACGCAACCCTGAACACCAGGGGTTTTAGTGGGTAGGCCTGGCTCTCTTGTTAGAAGAGCCCCTACACACATCCACTGCCTAGCCAACGGACACATACGAAGCGATTTTAAGCATTTTCCCTCCAAAAAAGTTACAGACACATATTCACGTCAAACTAATATAAATTTGAGAGGCCCCAAAGAACTAAAGAGCTACACAACCTTATCACACATATACAAGGAAAAACAAAGGAAATATAGTTTACAATTTAACTGTATATCACTCTATATATATGTAATTGTGTATGTGTGTCCAAAATGAAAACTTATATAAGTATTACATAAAAGCTTTATTTTTTATTATTGTAATGATCATCTGCCTCATTTTCTCTAAACTACCCTAAGGTTGTCTAACAAAAAATACGTAAAGCATTAAGTCTGTCTTTGTACACAGAAAATCATGAATAAATAAAGAAATAATTATATTTTCTCTTTATAATATACATTTAATATTACTCCGATGGCCTTCAACACCTGACATTTATAAAGTACGTTCTAATAAAGCACAACACACATGAATCATATATATATATTTATATTCTTATTAAGCCTTACACTATAATGGTTAAGCCGGCTACAAAATAATTTACATGTATTGACGTTATTTTAAACGAAAGAACAAAGGAGGAAACTTATAATTCCAGCATTATTACTACATTTAAAACCAAAACATAAACATTTATGAAAGCCAAAAAACAATCCTTGCCTACTACATCTAATAACCTGCATTAACTTTATTCTGTCTCTTTCGTTGCGGGCACACTCCTTTAAAAATCATATATTTACAATCGTAAAAAAATTGTAGTAGGGGTTTGATTTGAATCACTTGCCACAAAATAGTAGGCGATACAAGCTAAGCTTCACGCAGCCGCTAGGATATGGCCTCAGGAGAATTTGTAGGGCCTTGGGTACGAGACATGCCTGAATGCTTATTTTTACTTATAATAAATCTGTAGAGGTCAATTCTATATATGAAATATATTTCCAAAACAACTATCAGGGGGTGATTAGGGATCGATACTGTTGCTACAAATGCAATCAATAGAATTTTTGTCTCTCTGTCTATATAACCGTTATACAAATAAAAACTACTTGACGGATTTTAACGAAAATTGGTAGAATAAAAGTATGAAATATATTCATACTCCTGACCTGGTTATAGTATTCTTTTCATCACGCTACAATGAAGGGAAATGTTCGGAAAACGGGAGAAGTTACTCCATTTTTAAGCTTCTGTCGCGTGTGCAACCTTAATGGTTAAAGATACACAGAAATCATATATAACTGGAATGTTTTCTTTAAAATTATGTAAAAAATATCCTTTTCATCACGCTGCAATCAATAGGAGCAGATCAGTGAAGGGAAATGTTGGGAAAACGGGAGAACTTACTCCATTTTTAAGCTTCCGTCGCGTGTGCAACCTTAATGGTACACAGAAATCGTGAATGACGGGAATGTTTTTCTTAAAATTATATAAAAAATATCCCACGAAACCATATGTCTATATTTTATGGTTGACTCACAATAACACGTGTAACTCCCGATATCTTAGCAGTTCGAAGCTTTTGATTATATTTGTCTTCTGTTACGTTTATAACACTCTCAGTCGTTAAAAATGCTACCGAAAATTACGATCCCACGCGGATGAAGTCGTGCACACAACTAGTACTAAGATAAATTCTCACCTGATTCGTATGATATCGAAGATCGTAAGTGATCATATGAAGTGGTTGAAACGTGCATCACCTCAACTTCTCGACAACTGGGAAACTGGCTGTCTCGCCCCAATCGTCGGAACACAAAAATGATATCAACAATATTTTAAGAAGATTAACTTTGTATAGAAAATGTATTTTTAATCTCGACCAAAATATAAATACAGACATTGAATCCTTACAACTAATTGTACAAAGGACGAAATTATTGTAAACTTAATTAGCCAGCTTACAAATTTGTATTCGTGACTTTGAAATTTAATAAACGGCATTCTTCACTGTGTTAAGCCAAACTACCTTCACCTTTACTTTGTTAAGCCAAAATGAACTTTATCTCCTGGTAATAACTACGTATTAATATCCAAGTTAGAAATCTTTAGAATTTTCTGGAAAATTGATTAACAATAAAGCAAGTTTACAAATTTACATTTGTGGCTTTATTTTTGAAGAGGCGGGTTAGACTCCAGCACGAATCAAATATTTTAACATACAAACAAATAACACTCATATAAATATATTTAACAAAAACACCTCCATTGTTATAATAACAGTGATTCTCACACTAAACATTAAATCAATATCATCGAGTGTCAGAGACAGAAATACATGAGTATATTCAAGTGAAAGTGAATAGAAAACATGCTTACTTTTATTGGGTAAAGCTAATAATTTTTAAATAGCTAAAACTACACCGTTATGCTATAAACATATACATACACGCACAAAACGTATAATTACTTATACATATACACACACATCCAAACGCTTTTATAAATAAATTTACTTTACATTGGTATTGCCAAAAATTTTTGATAATACATGAAAAATTCTGAAAAATAAGCAGATGTTAGATCGAAATCAGAAGATCAAATTATTTATGCGATCGCAACCCATTATACGTATAAAAGTATCTTAATGCTATATATATATAACCGAAAAGATATCTCGAGATAGATTTCAATAACAATAAGATAGGGAATATGTAGGAGAGTAAAGTGCAGTATGCCCTGAAGCATACAGCCATTACCTGCCCCATAGATCGCACATTTAGATAAGCAGAGACCTACATTGAAACTGGGGTAACTATATCCTCAGCTTATGATTAGATTACGATTATTGAGACAGGCGTGGAGCAAGTTACTTATACATAAACTGTATTGTATTCAAAATCAGTATAATCTTTATCAAACACAGGTCTTCACATAAATAAATAAATATTTGTTACACTTACACCAATTAGCCTTTTTTTTTATTGTCTGGAAAATGCGTTACGCATACCCCGCGGCTCGGAACACCGCGGGGTTATGTCGGACTCTCCGCGCGCTTGGGGGCGAGTGCCAGCCAAGTGCGCGGCCTACCGACTAAAAACCAGACAATGCCCCTCAGGGACGCCTTGGCAGGAGCGCATCAATCGTCGACGCGTCCTCCCCCTCATCAGACGAGGAGGAAGACACGCCGAGGAGAGCAGCATCACTGCCTGACAAGGTCATAGAACACTTACGTACACTTCCACGACCTCGTCGGCGTCATTAGCTCGCCCGCGGCGAGCCCCTCTCACCCCCCCGTTTTGCTGGGGGGCCGTCGATCCCCCGGGACATCCAGGGGATCGTCGACTGACGGCGACCTTTGAATAGCAGGAATCAGCCTTCCCGGGCCTGGTCCCCGCTGGTCACCGACTTTTCCAAACAAACACCTTTTCCAAAAGTGATTAAAAAAACTTGGATTAAAGAATTATCATCTGTTACCGATGTCATGGTAGATATATATGATAAATTATATTTTTCATTCAGTATATTAGTAATTTGTTAGTCATTTCAATTCATTGTTTTACTTTATAATTTATACATTTATTTTCATTTAATAAACAAAATTATTTATATACATTGTCTTCCCCGAAATAATCAATTTTCTCCTTTTGTTACAGGATCTGCACTTTAAGCGCGAATAGGCAAGTAATCAGAGAATATTTTATCGAAAGCTTAATCGAAGTCAAGGCTTCGCATTCCTAAGTAACATTCCAGAACAACTCGTCTAAACTTGCTTGCGGAAGCAACGCTAGGACTGTTACTGAAGATACTAAAGACATTGTTCGAAATCAATGCTCTACGTTAGAATAAATACCAAAGATTCGTGGGCTTGTACAAGGGTGCACACTAGATGCAAATATTTTTTTCTTTGTATAATAATTACATAATTAAATCCTATGTATAGAGAATACTGATATCAGTTTTTTAAATGTGTAATTTAATATCTATTTAAACATAAATAATATACGCATTACAAATAACTACGCAAGAAATTAGAATACCAAATGTTTCAAGAGAAATTTCAGACGTAAACAAATTGACATCACTATGATGTATGTGCCAATAAAAACTTTCTGTTTGGCCATATGTTCCTTATCACCGCGGTATATTTAGAATTCATTGGCATTCCGATTTTTAATAACTGTAACTCGCGTGCTATGCTACTCTGCTTCGTCTTGGCTCATCACATCATAGTTTTTTTTACGTCTTGCAAACTTATAGCATGCTTCGTTAAAATAAATATAGTAGTATGAAGTTTAAAAATATTACCGGCATCTGATTCAGTTTTATTGACAAGTGAAACATATGAAAATACTAGTACCCTCATTGGTAATAGTTGTGTGCAAACCGCTATTACCATAGCAGTAAATAACGGAGAAGTATTTTTATAAACATCAAAATGCAAAGGAATTTAATGCAATCAGACTTAATTACAATAAAATCGCTGTAATTAATCAACATAATCTGTAAATAATTCTATTTATTCAACTCTACGCCACCCTTGAGATAAAATGAAGCCGCGTATACATTGATGATAATAAGATGGCTCATAATGCCGTTTTAAACTTCAATCAACACATATTCAGAGACCACCTGCATTTCGACTCCTCTATTTTCCTATCACTTATCTAACAAATGATCGGAAGCATACATAATAACAAATAACTAGATATTAGTGAAGCGAATATGAACCTTGATACAGAGCCGTAGTAGTTATATTCGCATGTTAAGCGTGAAGATCGTATCCTTGACGCGGTAGGTCCGATAATGCGATTACGATCATGTCGTCCGATTGGATTTGAAACGTGAGAAACAATTTACATGGAGCTGTTTATTCAACTATTGACGCGTCGACTAAGTCTTGCGTTAAACTTGTTGACTATACAGAAAGTAAGAATAGATACACAGAAATGTGCAGAATTATCAATAATTGCACACAAATGAATAATAACAATATAATGAGATTATAACAAATCCTACAAAACTATTAGATTTTAGATTAGCAGACCGTGGAAATGTTTTATTCAGACCTAAACAAACAAACGTTTGCGTTTAGCAAACAGAGACATTTATAATTAAAATAATATATTATGTGATGCAAAACAGATTCCAAACAATATTTGATTTAGATTTAGATAAATTTGAATATATGTAAGTGTAATTAAACCTAGGTAAATTTTAGACACGAACACTAAAATAGATCATTACTTAATTCACACTTAAGAATATACCCTGTATTTGTTCACGTGAAAGTAATAACAAACGTTTCTTTTCTAATACACATGAATTTAATCACTAATTGATTAAAATTTTCCCAGCGCTTCGTTCCAAAAGTCCTTTATTCTCGTCCAGAAGAGATCATTCAATCTTCAATCAACAAACAAAACTGCAGCATCACCATCTTTTATTCTTTGACACTCAAAATAAAAAACTGTCTTCAAATTAAGATAGACGTCGCACGCGTCTCAAATTGACGGCTTAATTAAAACTAATTCAAAATAATAACATAGCTATGTTAGAGCTACGGGTAATTGTTATTATTTAATACATTGAAGATAGATAGATAGATAGATAATTTTTTTATTTGCACATAATTAACAGTTGAAACACAGTATACAAACACAAAATTAAAAGGCAGAAACAGAAGAAAAAAAAAATAAAACATGAAAATATATATATTTTTTTGATTTAAAATAGGTTTGCGTTTGTCCACAATCTCACCTGATGGTAAGTGACGATGAGGACTAGGATGGAACACGCTTACCTAGCAAATGCCTATCCACTCGTGACTTGAAGACCGTAAGATTATATTGTTCCGGGAACACAGACGTCGGCAATGAGTTCCACATCTTAGCTGTTCGTATTAAAAACGAAGACTGGAACCGTTTTGTACGTGTAAGAGGATAGTCCACCACGTAAGGATGGTAGTTAAGCCTACGTCTGGTTGACTGGTGGTGGAAAGGAGCGGGTGGAATTAACTCATGTAATTCCAACGCACACTCTCCGAAATGCAACCTATAGAAAACCGAAAGGCAAGCAACTCTTCGACGGTGTTCTAGACTCTAAAGACGTGAGTTTATAAGTATTTCGTCGTCGATAAGTTTTCTAGCTCGCCTTTCTACTGAGTCCAAGGCAGCCAACTGATAGCGGGCAGAACCGTCCCAAAGATGGCAGCAGTACTCCATGCAGGATCGAACTGGGCTTGATATAGGTTGAGCATCTGTTCTGCAGTGAAGTAGCGCCTAACTTTGGATAAAATGCCAAGCTTTTTAGCTGCAGTTTTCGCCAAGGACTCAATGTATCCCCCGAAGTTTAGAATAATTATATAATGGCAACAATCATGTACAAAACAAAGGAATTGTTTATATTTGCACTGTGTTAGTACTATGGATATGTGTTATAGCGGTGCAAATAGGTAAACAGCTCAGCATACGATTTGCCCATACAGACGAGCAAATCACTGATATTCTGCTGTAACCCTGAGGCCTAAAAAAAGGTATCAAACTGCCAAACGATTAATAACTCAATGTAAATAATAAAATGAAATAAAAACTAAACAACTAATATGGATACATGTTACGCAGCTGTCATAAACAGATATACTACTATTAAATACATTTTGAATATCAAAAATCTAATATATAAGTTATAAATATATATATACATATACATACAGTCATATGTACATATATATACACACACACACTCGCAAATATTCCAATGCACTATAACCAAACACACACGAATCGACTATACTCGAAAATAATCTAATGAAAACCCAGCAGGTAAACCGATTTTTTGTTTTTCAAAAAGATATGATTTGAGAACTTTTTTAAACATGAGTTTCGAGGATGATATACATGAAGTGATTTCTTCAATATGTCATTTTTTAATAACCTTTTAACCTCTTGAACAAGAACAAAGAACAACAAAATTATTTATTTTTTAAACTTTCCAAGTTGTTATTCAACAGGTCTCTATATTTTTAACATGCAGCTTCATGGGAAATTTAAAATGTGAGGTCCACTCTACTAACCAGTTCGTGGTGCTGCGCCATTTTCTATTCTATCGTAACAATTATTAACAATAGATACAATGAATAAAGGCTCTGATAGATCGCGTTATTGCCATTAATGGTGTTTGTTTTATTGAATGCCATGAATAGAAACTTGAGAAGGTAATCTATCGGGTACGTCGTTTATGGTCGATTGATTCCCATTAAACTGCTAATGAAAACTTTCGATTGTATATTATGGTCATAATATATTTATTATTTGTTATATCTGTGTTTCCACTTTATAGTAGTGCTCTTTACGAGTAGTTTTCTAGTAATTTTATTACCGCGGGATAATAACACTTTTTTGCTTTAAAATCCAAAGCGCCGGTAGAAAGCAGTCACTTATTATGATTTGATATTTATTTGGAAGTATCCCTTTAATTATTCATTTGCATGTTTAAGTCATACTCAGTGGTAAAAGCATATTTTACCTAAGATCTAGTTATGATACTTATTAATAATACATTTACGGTATATTTATCGAATGCAGTGCCTCACCCTAAATTATCATACCACAAAATATTTGGAACAATAATTGTCACTTTTTTTTGTGTTACTAAAATTTGTCATTTGATTTCGCATATTTTGCCAAATTTCGTGCATAATTCAAGAATTTCCCATGCATAAAACAAGTTTTTTATTATATATATGCGGTCCTTATTATACTGCTACGATTAATTTAAATATATTTAATTTTCCAAATACTTAAAACCATCATCGAGGTTTCGAAAAATATACGTTATTAAATCTGTAGTATATAGAAATAATATATAAAAATTGGTTTGAGAAATATCCGAAACAAAGTAGATGTTACTGTTTAATTGGCCAAGTGGTTTTTGGAACCCAGGTCTAAATTTGGATGTTGTTCTCCTGGTCGAGCTGAGCAAAAGATGTAATGGTCGCAAAAAAATTAACGACTCATTTTCCCGCTAGGGGGCTGTGAAGTCTGAATTAGAAAATGTTGTTCTCCTTGACGAGCTGATTCAGAACTTTTAGAAAAAGTTGACGACGTATTTTTCCGCTAGGGGGTCTCAAGTCTGAATTAATACTAATTCAGACTTCAGACCCCCTAGCGGGAAAATGAGTCTTTAACTTGTTTTACGACCGTTACATTTTTTGCTCAGCTCCACCAGGAGAACAACAAATCCAAAATTTAGACCTGGCTCCCGAAAACCACTTGGCCATTTAAATAGTATCATCTACTTTGATGATATTTGAATTTGGTTTGAGAAAGGTTTTAAATTATAAAACCAATTATTTATTTTCTATACCTACTAAAATTAAATGCATTTAATGATGGTTTACGCCCTTAGAAATAAAACTAAACAAATATTTAAAAGAAAGCAAAATCTACTTAAATACTGTACCTTTATGTACGAGTAAAACTTAAACTAAAAAGTAAAAAACGATATTTTTATTATTTTAAAGTACAATCCTTAAAGGAAAAGCAACAAATGTATTTAGTAACAGTTATATTGGAAGTCAGTGCCAGTCAAGAATTACAGTTTATTTCTGGCTTTGTGGGTGGCGGAAGTAGACTATAGTCTTCGCTTTAGTTTAAGTTGGTACGGTCAGTAACAAATTATTATTTACAACTGCTACACGAAAACTAACCTTTACGCTTACGACATAAAAACTACTACTACTTTCTTGCCTGTTCTTGTCGAAGGCTCTCACAATGTTATTTTAACAAGTATAGAGTCAATTATTGCTTTCCTTGTACTTATGCAAGTACAGGTTGTTTTTCTTATGCTTATATTTGTTTTACGCCAATAAGTGCCTGTTAAGGCTTATGTTGAATAAACATTATTTTGATTTTGATTTTACTTGTAAGAAATCTGAACTATCTCACGGTCCACATGTAAAATTTGACTAAAGAATACAGAATTTTGAAGTCGGTTTTTGTTTTTTTTTTTGTATAATTTTATCTCTAATTTTATTCTTGTTGATTATCCTAAAAACTTTTGCATTCAAAATCAAAATTAACTTTATTCAAATATGACTTTATAGCTCTTTTGAATCGTCAAAAAAAAATTTCCTATCACCTATTCAGGACGTATTTTTTAGCTAATAAGAAGAATGGGCGCAAGAAACTTATCAGCTTTATCGAAAGTAATTATGATATTTACAATAAATTATGTCGTTATTATACAATGTATATGTGTTATCAATTTATACGGGAAAACAAATATTTACACTTTAGAATGTATCCTCAAATCAACACCAAGCATTGGCATCATTTAAATAACATTGACTTTGTGACAGCCCTTACTCATTAGCGTCTTTTTAACGTGCACCTTGAACTTAAGAAGGCAATTCAGCTCACTATGTGGAATCTTGTTATAAAAAAATATACATTTACCCATAAACGAACCTCTAGTTTTTTGTAGTATGTACGCTGGAACGACAAGTTTATTTTTATTTCTTGTGTTAAATTATGCATTTGCTCTGATACATTACCTACCAAACAAAAATGACATCTAAGTCAATTCATAATTAGCCAACATACATTAACAAACATACAAAAAAGCACATATAGTGGAATAGATAAACACCAACTTTTTTGAAATCTGTCAAAAACCTCATACTTCGTAAAATGTTGGAGATTTATTAAATCGATCTGTCTCGAGTTTTCTAAGAAATACGACGACCACAAATAGTACTAACTGCCTGTGACGTCGAAATTCCGCCGCAGGGTCAAATATTTAACTGTATTTTTAAAAAATGGTGTCATTACATGATTAAACGAGCGCGCGTGTATCCCACCTTTACTAATGGTTCGTTAGAATATAATTTATATTGTAAAATATATGTACAGCTGGCACCACTTCAAAGTATACATTTGAACAGCGAAAATAGCCTTTATAACGTAGAGCATAGAAACAGTCTTAAAGTTAATGTGTGTAGTCTGCCTTGCAGCCGTTTGTAGGCAAAGGTTATAAAAGTCAGTCTTAACTCACGAGAGGAGGCGATTCGTACTCTGCTTTGACAGCTGTCAGTTTAACAAACCATTTATACACAAAAGGCGCAGACCGAAGAAATGCACGTTTATTTTGATTGAAGCTATTTAAGAATAGGACGGCTAAAGAAATCAGTTGCATAGATAAAAAATCGGGTCAATTGCAAGTCGGAGTCAAACACCGAGGGTTCCGCCAGTATATATATATATATATATATATGTCTTTGATGTTTCATTTTATTACGCCTGCATAAGATTATAATTTTTCGAAATTTCAACGTACCTTCCCCACGGGGGATGGTACGACCTTGCACCGGAATGTTATGTTGGAATCTAGCAGCCTATCCTACCAACTAAACCACCCAAAAACCCACAGCATTTGGTCGGGTAGAAGGCCTAGGGCAATATCAGCTTTGAACTAAAGCGCCTGCCCTCCAGAGCTGTGGGCGGTGTGGTGGCGGAATTTCTACTTGTAACCTCAAAAAGGGTCTTGAGTGATTTTCTTGGCACAATAAATGCACTGATTACCATCACACCCCGCCCTTCGCCAGTGACTTAAAACGACAGATTGAAAAAATAATTACACGAACGTCAGCTTCAGGTGCCTTATGTCTTCTACTTCTGGAAATATTAGGAGCAATAAATTTTGACATGTCACTACATAATATCTACTTAAATAAAGAACGTGTTCGAACAAGATTTCTACAGTTTTATGATTATTGTTAACTAGCGGACCCAACAGACTTCGTCCTGTCAAAAAGATTTGTACAGTGGCAGTTTTTTGTTCCTAATTATTTTATAGATAATAGCTTTCTGCCCGCGGCTTCGCCTGCGTGGATTTCGGGATTGTGTCTATAGAGGATTAAGGGTCATAGCTTTTGCCCACGGCTACATATGCGCGAAAGTCGGTTTATGGCGCGAAGGTTTTACTGCGCTTCCCGTGGGACTATCCGTTTTTCCGAGAAAAAAAATACCGCAAAACCTTGCTCAAGAATCACTCTATCTATTGATGAAAACCGCATGAAAATCTGTGCAGTAGTTTTTGAGCGAAGCCTTTATTGCGCATCCCGTGGGATATGTCGATTTTTTCGGGATAAAATGTAGCCTATGTTACTCGGGGATAATGTAGCTTTCCAAAGGTGAAAGAATTTTTGAAATCGGTCTAGTAGTTTCGGAGCCTATTCATTACAAACAAACAAACAAACAAATCTTTCCTCTTTATAATATTAGTATAGATGTCGCATAGCCAACCAAATCGCAAAAAAAGTCTAAATGACCTATTACATTTTGTGGCTATTCAATTTTGGAACGTGACATTAAATCCTCCAACGATGTATTCTGTGCTCCAACGCACGCACGCACACTGTTTTGATAGATATGATTGAATTTCAACTATATGTAGCGTTAATAAAGCGCAAATTGACTCTTTGATGTTAGGAACACACCTTCATTGCTTAGACAACAGTGAGTGCTTGCAATATGAACTTTATACAATAACAATAAAGCTCAATTCGACTGTACGTTTTAGTTAGAAAACGTTTGCATGGGAAAATAAAAGGGCTGTTTTTAGGGTATTTCCGATAATTATTCGAATTTTCCTCATTGTAAAAACCCTCCTTGAACTTCAACGAACATTAACAAAAAAGAATTGGCCAAATTGGTCCAGGCGTTGTTGAGTTATGAGCTTACCAACACATTTTACGATTCATTTTTATATATAAGATAACGTGACGCCCACGTACCTATAAAATGTTTTTACTAAGGACCTCGAGGAAAAACACGACAGTTTGTACGTATGGGTGGATTTTTGTTACTCTTTCACGTAAAAACTATTAACTGGATTTTAAAAAAACTTTACAATAATATATGGCTTATACATCAGAATAACACATAGGCTACAATTTTTATAATAAGCTACTCGAAATACTAAAACTAGTGATTAAATAATATATTATACTAAAGTTTATACTATAAATATTAATATTAGTGTGTATACATAATTGTGTTTGTTATATGTATATGTATGTATATATATTTAATTAAATATTTATTATTAGGGTTCCGTCCCTCCAAAGGTAAAAACGGAACCTTATAGGATCACTTTGTTGTCCGTCCGTCCGTCTGTCAAGACCCTTTATCTCAGAAACGATTCAAGATATCAAACTGAAATTCATATCACATACTCAGGTCTCCTATTTCTCAAAGCAGTAAAAAAATAAAATTTTTAAATCAACGTAATAAAAAGATATGGCCGTTTATGTTCCATTTATATGGCATATTTTAAATTTTGCAAGCGAATCAAAAGGGTACTATCCGTTGACCTAGAATCGTGAAATTTGGCAAGAAACAATCAAATCAAATCAAATCAAAAATTTATTCTTCAAATAGGATTTTACAATCACTTTTGAATGTCAAAGATGCTACGCCATTGGTCCACAAGTCTACGGCAACTATGTCATGTAGCACAAGTAAAAAAAACCGTAATCTATAGTTATAACTGAAATAAAATTGTTTAATGTAGTTTAGTACTTTATGCCAAACTGCTTACACTTTTATACGTTATTATTATTATGACATATATATATATATATATAATATATATATATATATATAATATTATATATATATTAACCTGGCACTGGCGCTGTTAGAATTTTTTTCACATTATATTTTTAACTGCCAAATTTTAACACACTTTCCTTTTCAAATACTCCGATTGACTCGTAATCTACGACTCGCCTAATCTCCGCCTAGTAGCAGCCTACCAGGAGCCATCTGTGTATATAACTCTGTCTTTATATCTGCTATAACATAGCAATGTTCCTTTTGCTATGATTTAGTTTGAAAGGTAAGACAGAAAATAATTTGGAACAGATTTGCCAACAACCTTGAAAAACAACATTTATTACAAGGAACTAAATTGAATATTCATACGTCATTATGAGAGAGATGCACAAACTCACTATAATTGTATCACAATTTGAAAAATATTGGCAACCCTAGTTTTTCGCTAATTATAACCGCAAAAACCAGTGAGCGCATCCCTGACTTACACAATCTCGATCGCACAATACATCGTAAAGCGCGAGTTGTGAGGCTACTCTCTAAGTCTGTAATAAAAGTTGCGAGCTGACTGAGAAGTTCTCACTTTCGCTATGTTCAATAATTTGAGGTGCCAGAGACTTTTTAAATATATCAGCCTTAATACGCAAACAACTTGCGAACCATCCTCTTAAAAATCACTATTTAAAACTTCTTCGACCGACCTTACTGTTTGGAATACTCGAGAAGCCAAAAAATATTGATCCAAGGCGTACAGGTCATTTAAGCAAAATTTTTATAAAAGTAAACGTGAAATGTACCAACTAGGTATAATCTCCAGCTGCACGTGACAAATGCAGCTATAGACTATACCCAGTTAGACGCACAAAAAGTATTGTCATTGCAGGTCAAAACATTTGTGGACTTCAGCATTTCGATTTCGGTGGTAATGAGAACCGGGCTATGAGAGAGACACCTGCCTTCTCAAAGCCCCCTAATTTATTTCCATCCTTAAATTTAATTTCACCACATTTTTAAAGGTCAAGGTAACTAACAAACTTTTGATTATTAAATTAAAAACAAAATAGTATTTTCGTGAATATGTATACGCTTTACTAATCTTCTTATATATAAAAATGAATCGCAAAATGTGTTGGTAAGCTCATAACTCAACAACGCCTGGACCAATTTGGCCAATTCTTTTTTTTTAATGTTCGTTGAAGTTCAAGGAGGGTTTTTACAATGAGGAAAATTCGAATAATTATCAGAAATACCTAAAAACAGCCCTTTTATTTTCCCATGCAAACGTTTTCTAACTAAAACGTACAGTCGAATTGAGCTTTATTGTTATTTTATAAAGTTCATATTGCAAGCACTCACTGTTGTCTAAGCAATGAAGGTGTGTTCCTAACATCAAAGAGTCAATTTGCGCCTTATTAACGCTACATATAGTTGATATTCAATCATATCTATCAAAACAGTGTGCGTGCGTGCGTTGAAGCACAGAATACATCGTTGGAGGATTTAATGTTCACGTTTCCAAAATTGATAGCCACAAAATGTAATAGGTCATTTAGACTTTTTTTTGAGATTTGGTTGGCTGTGCGACATTATCTATAAAATAATTAGGAACAAAAAACTGCCACTGTACAAATCTTTTTGACAGGACGAAGTCTGTCGGGTCCGCTAGTTTATATTAAATATGACAACATAATTTAACAGTTAGGTACTTTAAAGTAGTTTTTCTTAATTAGCATTTTATATGTGCAGTATCTAACATCAAATGAACAATTGTTTTAGGTTTTCTGTTGGTGGAAAATTGTGATTGCTGAAAAGATTTTCATATTATTAGTCTACTTAATCAAAAGACTAGACCAGAGGTTCCCAAACTTTTTTTTGTCATAGATCCTTTGCCATATTTTTCTGTTTTAGGTAGACTTACTTATACTGATATTGAATACCTACATCGTATAACTTACAAATTTTTATAAACATTTATAATATTTTTTTTACTTCATAGGCACTGTTATAAATAATTTTATGTCTTTATATTAAAAGATAGTATAATTTTAGTAAATAGGTACTATCAGTGTGTATTGAGATCCATTATCGTGAACCACCATTTTCATTTCATGGACCCCCAAATTTTGTTTCGCTGAAGTAGACTAGCTAGACAAATGAACAGCTGTAAATAATAGTTTAAAGCCATTAATTTCCCAAAAATAAAAAAAAAATAAAAAAAAATGTCAACTATGTGTTGTTAGACAAACGCCTGTTATATTTGTAAAATTTTCAAAAAATATCTTTGAATTGAATCTAATTAAAGCTAATCTGCGAATCAGTTGCTGCAATTGAACCTTAGAGAGTCACCTGATGTGATGCAGTTGCGCCCCAATTCCACGCGGCCGTTCATCAGCAGACCGTTAGCTATCTGCAGTCTGCAGATCCGCGCGTTTGTTCCTCAGGTGGCAGCCCTTAGGTCGATAGCCGGCAGTACTGCCGATTATAACAGTTATGACTGCACGGATTTTGTTGAAGCAATTAGTGTTGGCAACTCGATAGTTGCCGGATAGTAACGGGACTTCAAGATTTTAGTTCGTTTTGTTTCCTGTTGCTGTTCTATTTATGACTACTACAATTTTCTCACGATTTGCCTATATGGTTCTTAGAACTTAGGCATAGGCTGAGTTTAGTCGGTGGGTCACATGGTCAGAGCGCTCTGGCGCGTGGAGTCCGACATAACTTCCGTGACACTTACCGTTGGTATCCTGGGCACGTTTCGTGCTCCTTGCGATAGATGCTAAGCCTTCCTCTCCTGAGAAAAAAAATAAGCGTGCCATTTTATCCGTGTAGATTCTGTGCGAAATTGTGCTTCGTCTAACTACAGACTTCAAAAAATGTTATTGAGAGAACACAATGAGTTTAACCTTGTGATACATGGATCAAAAAACAAATAAGTAATTACTATACATCTTCAGGCGCGAGTGCCTTCTTGATCAGAATGTCCTAGAATCTCAGAATTTTGTGAAAGCGAGAGTGAGAAACGAATCGGTGCTTTATCGGTACCGGTTGTATCGCTCACTGCTAGAATATCTTTCGATATAGAGTCATTTTTTATATATTTTAATTTTTTTCTAGAGTTAAGATTTTTTGCTAATGTCTATTCTCCTTTGTCTTTCTCCTACAGTCAATTTTTTAACCCACCTATTCAATCGTTATTTACAACGTTTAACATTAATCATTTTAAGATCAATGTTATTATTCAATACACATAAAATTTATTAAGAATACAGTATATTATATACATTAATAAAACGTTTAAGTTACATATTAAGTTAGTTATGTAACATATTATAACTTAAGAACGGTTGAACCAATTTATACTATCACCTATTCGTGAGCTTCGTCTCCGTCAATAAGATCAATAAATACAGAATAACTACTCAAAAATTAGAAAAAGCAGGAAAATGAAGTATTTTTGATAGGTGTCAGTTCGCGGCAATTAATTAATGAATTTATATTCTATATCATTTATTTTCGGAAAACATACAATTACTATAACTTCATACATATTATTCAGAATATCAAACATAAATCGGGAAAGTTAACACAGTTGAAGAAATATTAACAAATTACAATGATACATCGAGAATAAAACTAAAATTTTATTAATTTCTGTCGAACTTTAAAATGTCATCGAATTAAATAAAAATGTCAATGTATACAAACAAATTGGTGAAAGTGTAGTAAATAATTTCAAACTGGAGAATGTCAAACCAAATTAAATAAATGTCAAACAATTTCACGTTATTGATTCTTTGCAATCAATAACGTGTTCGAAAAAAATACAAACTTTTCCTGTGAATACTTATAAATTTATTATCATATTTCTTACAGAATCTGGAACTAATTATTTAGCTTAATTGGTCTTAGCAAATGGAATAAAAACATTAGTGTCGCATAAACTCGTCCAAAGGCATCTGAAACGTAAGTTGTTAATCAAAAAAAGAGGATCATATGAATTTAGCCCGGACACAGTTAGTTTAAAACAAATTATTTTGCTAGATTTCCAACTTCAAATTATTTGATCTCTTCGAAAGATAAATATCTTAATTTTTTCGTAACCAAATTAACCGTTATCAACTTTAATCAACAGCTTGATAATAACTTATCTCCCATTTACGTTCTGACGTCAATAAATGACTTTATTTATTTATGGAGCGCGCGTTCCGAATCTGATTCGCTATTAAAAAAAGTTATTAAGCGACACACTCAAAACTACTTATTAGCAATGTATATCAAAGAAATGTAATTATGAAACTTTGCGGATCCAAGACTTGCGTAATAAGATAAGTGCACAGCAAATAAGTAACCGAACAAGTCGTTGGAAGCCTCCGTCAGCCGGAGAAATCTCAGCCAGAAGATTACACAATCTTTATTGCGAAATAATAAAAGTTTAATACGACGCGGTACTTAATTTTTTCTCATTAACTTTTATTTAATATTAAGTAAGCACGATGTTTTTAAATAAACATAAGTACCTTTAGTCTAGGACACGCAAATACACGCAGACTAAAATGTAGAGCAGGATCACATGTAGAATGTTTATTGTGATTAATTATAACTTTTTTTTATCAAAAACTAAATTGTGATGAATAATATTTTATGCTAATGATATATGTCAAATATAGAAAATGAACTTGTACAATATCTATTGTAATTGATTATAGTTGTTTAAGTTAATTGATTAGGACTACTCGGGTTAAAGAGGTTAAGAACCACTGCTTATTTTTAATTAAAAAATAATTAAACACCTTATGATCTTAACCTAAATAACATCTAAATCGAAAATGGACACAATAGATTCCCCGATAACAAAAAAACTAACCGAAAATTTTAAGCACTAACTAATAAATCTTTGCAAAAATACAACAAAAACTAATTCCGGATGTAATAATTGACGGCTATTTATTAAATGGCTCATAATAATACACAATGCAATGTGGCGAGTTAGAATTTTAAAATTAGCATATTTAGCTCGAAGCTATACCACCGTTGAAGTTAAACATGAAATTGTCTTTATATTTGTTATAGGATGTATGTATATCTGATCATGATATAACGCTAAACTGTCCAGCAGATTTTACGTTACTGTATGTAATTTTGTATGCTTGATCATTTAAATGTATCAGGTAATGTTATTAAGAATCATAATTTTTTAAATGACATACTGTTACATCTTCACCTTCAGATCAATATAATATATATATATAATTTATTGCCATAATTAGTTACAAAAAACAAAAGTAAAAAAAATGTGGTTCACAAAGGTGGACTTATCTCTATTAGAGATTTCTTCCAGCCAACCTGTGAGTGTCTACGGAATGCTACTATATATACATACATGTAATGCTATAAATAAATATATACGTAAGATGATGATGACAATGTGACATTTATGACGAGTTGCCAACTAGCGCCTGAAAATGTTGCTTCAGGCTACGTTTAAATGCATGAACGGACTGGCTCTGTTGAACTATAGAAGGCAGATGGTTCCACATTTGGGCAGCACGAAAGCTAAATGAGTTGAGCAGGAAGTTTGTGTTGCACTTAGGCAATTCAAGTGTGTCCGAATAGCATGGGCGTAGAGAACGTGAGGAGGGAGGCAGCATATGAAACCGAGATCGAAGGTATTGTGGGAATTAGGGTATTTTAGGATTTTAAATAATGTGGCGAAAATGTGGATATTACGACGCTCCCGGACCAGAGGCCATTTCAGCTTGTCGCGATAGTGAGAAATATGATCATATTTACGTAGCCCAAAAATAAATCTGATGGCCAAATTTGCAGTCGCTCCAGCTTGTCAAGTAATTCTTCGTTTAAATCTAAAAAACAAACATCAGCATAGTCTAAAATAGGAAGCAGAAGAGCTTGCGCAAGCATAATTTTAGTGGGAAAGGGTAAAAAGTATTGGAGTCGCGTAATATGAGAAAGGCAAGAACTTAAGAACTTTAAAGAGTCTTTAATTTCACAGGCGAACACATCTAGGTAGATTTCTATCACTCAGGCATCACTACTGATGTGTGTGTGTGGTAGGAGGGAAGACTTTTTTTTTTTGAGAAGGAGAATTGCTACCTTATGCACCATGACACCGCGCTGGCCGTGTGTGGGGCTCTCCGGTGAAGAGGACCGCGGCCTACCCACTAAAACCACCCCGGGTTCTCTAGGCCCATACGGGGCACATGGCGGTGTGCGCTTTTGCTATTCGACCGCCATAGGAGGCAAGACCTGGTGCCCGACATACCCTCGTATTATTGAGTGTACATTATCGACTATGGACAGTGTGTTCAACAGTGAATCTCACCTTAGTTAGCATTTCCCATAATTTCAGCAGAGCAAAAACCAAAAGGTCAAACGTAAAATTATATCTGCCAAAGGTATACCGAACATTCAGTATACCACTGATGAAACACGATGGCCGATTTTTGTGTTAGTACGAAGTACATCAAAATAATGACAACCCGTCGCCAGGGCACCAAGACCCTGAGGTCCAAGTTTCTATAATGCCTTAGTTGCTACGATATACGACACCCACAATAAATTCCGCCCTCATTGAACCACCTGTCTGAACTTGCCTGCCCGATGGTTAAAAATTACGGGAAGCCGCTACTAAACGTTGCAGCTCAAGTTAGGAGTCACGATATTCATTTAAAACTAACTAGAGGTTATCTGTATATACTCTCTTCTCCGTGTGTAAAGTGTAGAGTCCAAGCTTACGAACACGAACAAAATTAACAGATATTTAACATTTAAAGAAACTGAAAGTTACAAATATTAACAAATATAAAACCTACTTTGACTTAGCAAAGTAAGCAATGAATAATGCAGTTAAGCTTTCAATCGGATCTATCAGACATCAATACGGATTTTTGGCGACATGAGCGCTCATGTCGCCAACAATCCGTATTGATGTCTGTCTAAATTATTAAAACTATTTTTGTTTAACAAATATAAAACCTACATTGACTTAGCAAAGTAAGCAATGAATAGTGCAGTAAACTTTCAATCGTATCTATCAGACATCAATACAGATTGTTGGTGACATGAGCGCTCATGTCGCCACACGTTTTTTTCATATAGTATCTATCTCTTTAGTATAGTACGGTTTGGTATAGTTACAGAGTTGATTAAGTACAGATAGATAGACGCGTACATATAATTTCCGCAAACTGAATAAATAGCTTACGTCATTATAATCAATAAATACAATGATTCAACATTATAAAATGCCATAAACAATAATAAAATGTAATTTAAGGACTAACAAATTAATTCAATCATTAGTTTACTACTCCAATTACTGTATTGTCGGTTATTTATTTAATAGATAAGCTGTATAGATCGACGATTGTTAATTAAATAAATGCACAGAAGGGACCAGAGGACCCATGACGGTGCCCTGCGGCAGACTCGACTTGCAGTCAGCGTTGACCATCAATAGTATATCATTATGCTGCAAATAATTTGTGTTATTTTCAAACTATTCTATTTCTAATATTTGATGTCTATAATGTTATGTATATTATGTATAACAGGTTAATTAAACATATGTACTCGTTCTCTTGATTTAATAAATATGACCACAGATTTTCTAGTGTCTATATGTTATGAAAGATAGCTTTTTAAATGCCCAAACAGTAATAGAACATTAGAAATCAGATGTATAATTAGATAGATAAAATGTTTATTTTATTACAATTTCTCAAGTTATTTCTCGCAAATAATTGTATGGTGAAATTGAAGATTAAAGTTACATTTAACGATTACTTGATAGGGACGTTAATGTAATATACACATATGATACAGGATCTACGAGTAATTCTATCTTTAAGTATGAGATAACGACTAAGGGCCGGTATTTCAATAGTAACTTATCTTGAATTGAGCTAGGATTGAAAATAAGTTTGACTTAGGTGTATTTCAAAACAGGATTAAAGTAAAGTGGTACTCAAAGTCCACCTTAACTAGCCCGAATCTAAGTGGCGGATTTCTACCACTTAAGTGACAATCTGGGATTTATAGTGTGGCTTCCTCAGAAAAAGTTGTCTCGTGGTAATTTTATTTTTTACTCAAAATATGTTATTTGAGTATTTATTGATAACTTATTAAAGAACAAGTTTTAATTATCAATAAAAGAAAAAAATATATAAAAAATATAAAAAAACATAAAAAACAAAAAAATAAATTAATATAAATATAAAAAATATAAAAAACAAAATTAAATTAACTAAATAAATTAATAATTAAATATTAATTAATAAATTAATTAATTATTATTAATTATTTTTTTTATATTTTTTATATTTTTTTTATTTTTAATTAATTATTATTATTAATTATTAGTTAATTTTAAATTAACTTATTAAAACTTCAATTTTAATTAAAATGTTTCAATTTGTAAAACACAAACAAAACAGCGCGAAGCGAACGAATCAGTCAATTGTCAATGTCAATTATTTGACATATTTGATTTGACATCTAAACGTCAAATAGCGCTAGCGTCTTTGCGGAATTTGATGTAAACTAATACATTTTGTTCATTATGTTGCAACCTTGGGATTGATCTCGGATTAGCTAAGGTGATGAATATCCTGATTGAAATATACTTACGTTTCTCAAAAGTGAGACTTAGATTAAATGTGCTACTTAACTTAAGTAATAAGATAAGTTAACATTGAAATACCGGCCCTAAATTTGTATTAACAAAATTTACATATTATCTCCTTTATTTCAATAACTTGCTTAAGTGTTTTACATTATAAATACAAAAATATTAATACTATAAGAAACTTATAACCATCTGCGTCTCCGGCTGCAGGGTAGTCCAAGCTACCGGTTTGGGCTGCAGAGACAAGAATCTCCGCACAACACGTGCCATGTTGAGAATCACCACCTTCAGTTTCTAACCTTGATCAACCTGTCAATCGAGAACCTCTTAAGGTGTTGGTCGAGGCTCTTATCGGCATTAGGGCATAATGTCATAAATAACTGTCATAAATAACAATTAGGGCATGATGTTATAACTAGAGATCGGATAATCGGATGCATATTTACCTAAAGTTAGTTTAAGACAAAGTATGGAAACGGCTTTTTATTGTTTTGTTAAATAAAAATCCCGGGATTGCGGAATTGGATAGCCGGATGTTTATTTATTTACCTAATTTAGTTTTTGACAAAGTATGGAACTGTCTTTTTATTTTATTTCCATAAATAAAAACCCCGAATTTCGGTACTGTAGAACATATTGGTAAATACGTATGCATAGTTGTATAAATGAACCCGGAGTCTCGGTCTTTTGAAAATAAATACCACGTGCTAATTTAGTAATTTTCAAACAATATCACTACGTTAAATTTGCAGTCCCGTATTTTCCCGGGATTTTTATTTAACAAAATGTATTTTAAAAAGCCGCTTCCATAATTTGTGAGCCAAAAATTAACTTTAGGTAAATATGCATCCGATTATCCGATCTCTAGTTATAACTGACTAATATTCCTGGCCTTAGTATCCAGACCTTAAGTTCAAAAACATTATGAGTTTGATACTTGGACTAATTTGATTATCACAATGAATTTTATTCCTGTTTATATAATTTGAATATAAATAAAATTATTATCACATCATAAGACGTTACACTTCCATATCATAAGAAATTGCCTCAGATTTCATACGAGTATTGTCGATGTTAACAAACTTCAAAATATTTACAAAATGTTTTTATGAAAAAAATAGACTATTTGTCAATGCATGCAAAAATCAATGATTATTTAAATGATGCCAATGCCTGGTGTTGATTTGAATACATTACATTCTAAAGTGTAAATATTTGTTTTTCCGTATAAATTGTAATCACATATGTACATTGTATGATAACGACATAATTTATTGTAAATGTTGTTATTACTTTTGATAAAGCTGATAAGTTTCTTGCGATGACGATGATGAATGACGAAAGACGATGACAGTGATATTTCTGTTATAGGATATATCTGCGACAATGACGAAAAGAGTTCTGCTCTCCAAATAGTCCGCCACAGCTGGGGTATGCAATTTAATGCATTTTCCTCAGGGGGAAAAAAAATAAAAAAGGCTTAGACTGAGCAGTGTTAGTGACATTACAAATGTGAACGATGTTACAACGTAACCTCAAGCATTAAAGTTTAAACTCATCAAAGATACTTTCTCATACCGTCAACTTGTAGTTTAGATATATGATATACAATTAAACTATCCGTTTAAATGCAAAATTGGATCTTAATATTTTGATGTAGAATCTAAAATCCGCCCACAACGTTTCGCGGAATCAGATACCCGGAACCGCCAAGGAACTGCTAACTGTTATGATACTTGGGTACAACTTACACTGGTTTTTCTCGCAGGCCTCTTGTTAACATACCCGGCTTTGCATGTTTAGTTTGTTTTTGTTCGATTTATTCCAAAGAATTTATTTTAAACTAGCTATGCTCACGACTTCGTTCGTGTGGAATCGTAAATTTAGGTAGCATTAGGGATGACTGATAGTGTTGTAAACGTAAGACGTTGAGTCAACCATAAAAGATAGATGTCATAGGATATTTTTAATATAATTTTAAGGATAACAGTTCCGTTATACATGATTTCTGTATATCTTAACCATTAAGGTTGCACATGACGGAAGCTTAATAAATAGAGTAACTTCTCCCGTTTCCCCAACATTTCCCTTCACTGCTCTGCTTCTATTGATTGTAGCGTGATGAAAAGTATACTATAACCAGCTCAGGAGTATGAAAAATAATTAAAATCTGTCGAGTACTTTTTGGTCCCTATAACGGTTATACAGACAGACAGACAAAAATTATACTGATTGCATTTTTGGCATCAGTACCGATCCCTAATCACCCCGTGATAGTTATTTTTCGAAATATATTTCATGCACAGAATTGACCTCTCTAAGATTTATTATAAGATAGACAAAACAGAACAGAACTGAGTAATGACTTCAACTGAATACTGATGTTATGTGGGAGAGCATCCATAGTTCATTTACTTATAGTTACTTATACCAGAACCCTATTTGATGAAACGCTAGTAACAGGAAAAGTTAACATGACACTGATTAAAAAGTTACTTAATTGGGCATAAGGTGCTTTGATACTCAAGACCCTATTATTTTGGTATTCAAACTTGAAAGTACGAAACTCTGCCTTTCTTTCGTTACTATTTTGAGCAATAACATTATCAGGCCGCAGAGATTTGCATCAAATCAAGATATACACCGCCAATTGCTTCTCAAACAGTTCCCTTTATGATTATGTATGGGTGTATCAAATTATTCTATTTATATCTATTTTAATAATGTGTGTTTTGTGTGTAGTTTAAATATGATGCTTCTATTATGTATTTATATTTTAAATACAATTCTATATAAATACTGAGACCCCGCAAATTTTTCTTTTAAAATTTCACAAAACCATCTAGGGTTGGATGGAAGAGATAAGTCCGCCTTTGGACCAATTAACTTGGTACCTGCTAATAGTTTTTTAATTTTTATTGTAACTTGTTTTATTGTGTATATTAAAGAGTATATATGTATATTGACTTTAATATTCATAAAATTAAAATAATCTTAAAAGCTCCATAACCTTATAAACCTCCATAATAAATGACTACTCCCGTTTTGAAATTGGGAATTTACTTTACGAGAAGACCAAGCGATAAATTCTGAAGGTGTATTTTTATCTTCTCTTTTCAATATCACAATATAAAACAAGGACCATTAATATAATTGACAACTCTTAATCGGCTGAAAGTTGTAAACATGTATTATCCCGTGATGACCGTAGCTGTTCGGAGCGTACACGCAGCCATACCCAATAGATAAGCCAAGCCACTACAAGGTTCTAATTAAGCTTTTACCGCGGCTGTCATGCTAATGGTCCCCTTCTAGCGAGCTGGAGCCACCCAGGCGGTTCATTTTGTGTACAGTCAGCACCGTGATTTACATCTAGAAACCGCTTACAAGATACAGTGCAATGTATCAAAGTCTCCGTGTGTTTTTCCATTGAGATAAACCCGGTTATAATTTGTCTCATACTGAGTTCAACTCAACTCTGGACTCATACTGAGTTTCTCAACAAGAACTTTGTTTTATTACTAAAATTTATTTATTTATTGTATTAAAAAAGTATGGTGTCGAAAGAAAAGTGATCGAGCAACAATTCGCTCATCAAAGAATTTAATCGCATTCTGGCAAAATGACGAGTTTGATAAGCTATATACATATATATTATATGTATATCAAAATTCAGCCATAAGTCACCTGCCGCGACTTTGTGTATTACTATTTACAAGTACAACCGTTTCAGTTCTCAATTAGATATCTCAAGGTCCCACATCAGAAATCGGGGACTGTTTGTAGCCATGCACCATGATACATTTACATTACATTCACACTACATTCACGCTACATTTACACTACATTTACTCTACATTTACACTACATTTACATTACATTTATATTACATTTACATTTAGTACAGTGTGTACTATTGTTAAACTTATAATTAGTGCTCGGAATAGGTAGTTTAATTTGATGTACTTGCAATTTTGTGACATCAATAGTATGGATATGCCTGGGAACTTATTATTTCAGAGATTGTAATAATATTATATTGATCTTTAAAAATAGTATTTCATCTTTTAGCTTATTAGTTGTAAACATAAAATTTTACAATAAAAGCGTAAAGAAACGAATAGCAAATAAAAACAGAAAATTTTAGGTTTATCCATGTCACGCTTACATTGACTTTCTTTCTGCAAGTGCATAAAATTAAACTACCTATTCCGAGCACTACTTATAATTTTTAAAAAATAAGACTTATTTTCCTTTGTTATTAAATACATTTTGCAATGACTCATAGTAAATTTTTGGGTTAACTGAAAGTGTAATTATAATACGTGTTGTGTTTACCTATAATAGATTGTACAATTATATGTAAATTATGTACATTTTTATGTACATAAAACAAAATTTGTACACGTGCAGATGAACATTTAAAAACCCTAAATTTCATATTTACAATATAAGCATTAAACAGAATGACACATTCTCTCGTGCTTGTTCGAACTATGCAGAGTAGATTGCTTGTTTCAGACCACGCCCTTAAGGCAAAATGGGTAGCAAATGTTGCGAAACTTTAGGATTTATGTGCAATACTTCTATGAAGTATTTTTCAACCGATTTGCGTCTGCGCAAGGTTTACAGTGCAATGCACGCCTTCTATTTATTCAATTTTCAAACTCCATTCTTGCATATTCTAGTGATATTGCTAAGGGAACTATGGGAAATTGTCACGTTAACAAACGTCTTTGTGTTATAATATAAAGGCTTGTTTATTTGTCAATGACAGTTGTTTGTATGTTTGCAAACCAGTTATATAAATATACAGATTAAAATGAATGCTTCTTAATTATCTCTGAAACGGCATAGGACATTTTCGTAAAGATTACTTATTACTAATTTCATTCTAAATGTTATGCTATCACTTCTTATATTAAATTAATAGAATGTGACAGTAGTTCAGATTGTCCTAATCTAAGCTTAGATTAGTGAAATTAACCATTAGTCATTACTTCACCTTCAATACGCTGTGCCAGCTTGAGTTTGATAGGAGCACACACATATCACAGCAGTTTCGACACGTGTCGATCAATAACACACTGGTCAGTGTCAGTGAAATATGATACTGTAGCATACATTATATCCAATTTATAATTTTCTCGGGGAGAATAACAAGAATATCAAGCGATGTCATAATAAGATTTTCATATGAATTTTTTTTTTTATTAAAAATTCAATTTCCCTTTTTTCTAAAGTCCTTTGCCCGTACTAATGCTCGCATGCACTCCACTTTTTTTTTACTTAGGAGAGGAGGCTGAGAATCCTCATGGATACCACCGCAACAGGCAAGCAGGGATGCGTTGATTATGCCGGACTCCTGGTGAATCGAGGCGGCTCGACCCAACAGACCTACCGACTAAACTCAGCCTAGCCTTGGCCATAAGGACCCTACGGCTTGAATGAAGACTCCACGCTGTATTGTTAATTACAATAGATTATCAGGGCACGCAGACCTCGACATATTTTCTCTTTCTCTCCAACAATTTTGAAAAAGAATAACAGAGTTGTTGAGGGCGCCATGAATTTTTATTTTCGGTTTCAGTTCGGATTCGTTTTGCCATCATACATGATAATCATCTGAGTTGTTGTTTTATGTTATTTTCTTTTTGTGATTTTTTTTAAATAGTGTAATATGTTTGACTGTGTATTTTGTATAGGAGTTGTAATATTTAGATGTAATAATATAACAATTCCTGGTGATCCTAATTACAATTAATAAATTAATATTAAAAAGAAAATGAACGCACAGGCTGCAGAAAACTGAGAATTCTTTAATGGGGAATTATTTTGCCTTTTATAATAAAGTTTCACATAGTGTTACCGATTTTCCTTTACACCGATTTAAATAAATTTTCAAAAATATTCTTACGAAAGGTTATGATACCGTTAAAGATTATTCAAATGATAACAATGTTTAGTTTTATTTTAATGACTCAATAGGTACGTTGCAACTTTTGTACATTTCAACTTTACTTTAGCACAACGAAACTACAGTTTTTATAGATATAATGCGAATGTATTTAAACTTGTACAGAATGTTGGGTTCAGACTATTTATCTGAAGCCGCCTTCTAATTGACGACTCTATTAAAAAAAAACAGAAAATAAAACCCTTGGTGATTCTTTGATTCTAGTGTTTCTAGTCTTTCTAGTCTAGTGTTTAGAAGTGATTTTAAAAATCCTATGTGAAGAATACATTTTTGATTTTAACTTCGCAAGCTGAACCTTTAGATAGAAAACGCATCAGTCAATTATTATTATTAAGTATTATTATTTCTCAATGTTTATTTACTGTCACAAACTCAATAAAGTCTAATCATTAATTCACTGGAGTAAACTGACGTTTACGGTGTTACCACTTTATGATGAACAGAAAATAGTGTTGTGACTAGAATATTGAAATCAAACTTATTCATTCAATTTCATTCCGTCCTCAAATCACATTACTCATTTTATTTACTTAATTAAGAAATCTTAATCCAATTTTGTTTAATCGATGTAATAATATTAGCATGGTACCTTTAGGGCAAATAGGTGATAACTTTGAAATGGCGTAATTACTCGAATTATATATATGAAATGAAACAAAAATATTCAATGGATAGATTTTTATTCGTCATCGTCATGTTCTTGTACCAGTAACCAGTAATAACCAGCAATAAATAAAAAAAAACTTGACGTAAAATTGTCGTGGTTATATCCATTACAACTATAAATAATTTACAGAATTATGTTTTGTCTAAAATGAAATACAATAACTACTATTACACAGTGGTTAAATCTGTATTTTTCTTTTAAAAAGATTGCAATAATTAAAGTACTTCCAAATGTTCGAATAATTACAGCTGAAAAAATTGATTTACTGATTAACTGAACGCATAGTTCAGGAACGCTAGCAAGTGAGTGAATTTCATTTTTTGTACCTGATAGAATTCATGTACCTATATTATAATTAATTGAGTACTTTTTTTAATAAACGTTGTTACTGACTTTGTGTGAGTGATCTGAATAACAACGAAGGGTGAAGTCCTTATCGATTTATTCAATTATATTTGCAGGTCACCTCACTAGTACGATAAATATGGCAGCATAATTTTACAATGTGACATTAGCATCTGTCAGTTTACTCCAGTGAATTAATAATCAGACTTTAGTGCTTGTGCACTTACTAACGTCACTGACAAAGCATTCTTGTTACTGATTGTCAATGATAAGTGGTATAACGCCACGTATCGACACGTATCGAATACCGAATGCCTTAATCAGGAGTATACTTCTTTGCTATCAGTTATATAGATGTTCCGCAGTTGTTGTTTTCACCAGATACGTTGCCCGAACAACTGTTTGAACTGAACTGAACGAACAACTGTTCGTATACCAATAAAAGCTAAACCCTTCGTGTAAAGTTAAAACGAAATAACGGAATTAGACGCCAGTATCTTCCTCGGCTATGTTTACAGCACAGCCTCGAGCTATCGAGATCCTAATCGCATTATCCTCATTAAAATTTACGAGCTAATAATGCGGCATCAGATACCTTTCGTTATTACTTTTTGGAGAGTTCATGGATGTTTGAATTCACTCACGCAACTGTTTATGTTTTTTGTGTAGGATGAAATTGTCTGTAGTCGGATAGTATGATTGATTCTGCGTGTGAACCTGTTAAGTAAGTTACGCGTCAAACGAAGATTACACGTCAGAAGGTAAGTGGATGTCAAGGAACTTATACGAAGACTGTCTGGTTAATATAGTTAATTGTTTCATAGCCTAGATCCAAATAAGTTTATTGTCGAACGCTGTGTTTAATATACTTTTTTAATTAAGCGATCCTTTTGGTAAGTCCAAGTTTTCACGAACCCTAATATTTTGTTCGTATGGCAAAATCCTGACTTATCTCTGATGTAGACTTTGAGTAATTTTCAAAACATCTTTTTCCTGTGGGAAATTCCGATGAAAACGGTTAGAGCGCTTTTGATCTAGTTCAGTAACCCGGGTAATTATAATAAGTGTGTGTACATTCTCTATTGTTATTCTAGCATCCTATAAATAAATAGGTTTTGTTTGGTGGTGTCATTTTCTTATTACATGCTTATACACTTATGTAACTCTTGTACTTGTTATGTACTTTTTGTATACTTAATTTTCAATTTGTTTGACGTCAATAAGTTAATAAAAGTCGATGTTGAATAAAAATTATTTTGTTTTGTTTTTCATATTCCTACGTTTCGGCTAGGTGCACCAAACGTGCACGGCTGCTTCGGTGAGTATCTGTGTCGAATAGGACGGGAGGGATCGACACATTGTCACCACTGCGCATCCGACCTTGACTCGGCCCAGAACACGGCGGAGTGCCCCGCGTGGGCCTCCGAGCGCCGAGTCTTGGTCGCAGAGATCGGGCGAGATCTGTCTCCGCCGGCATTGATTGTGGCAATGCTGGCGGACGAGGGAGGTTGGAGGGCTGTGGCTCCTTCTGTGAAGCAGTGATGCTCCAGAAGGAGGCTGCCGAGTGGGTCGGGAGATGGCCGATCCCGCTCGAAGAAGGCGGCGCCGGGCTCGGTAGCACAGCTCCGGCGCCGCCGCGGGTCGCCGGCGGGCGCGAGGAAGTCGCGACTGCTACGGCGACCTGGGATGTACCACGCCCCTTCCGTGGCCGGGGGGCGTCATCGGTGGAGGAGACCGGGGGAGGTAATAGCCTCCCCCGAGGAGGGCTCCCCTCTAGGCAGGGGAGCGGAGGCTGGGGGTTCCCGGAAGTGGCTTTATGTTCCCGGGGGCTCCCTACACGCCTGAGGAAGGCCATCCCTGAGGTTTTTAGTGGGTAGGCCTCCCCCTTCTAGGGAGGAAAGCCCTACATAACCGCCGGCTCACCACAGCCGGGGTATGCAATTTAATGCATTTTCCTCAGGGGAACAAAAAAAAAAAAGGTGCACCAAACGTGATCGCGAGCAGATTGGAGTGACGTTATCTTAATCTTTACTTGTTGTTAAAATCACATTTCCAACTACCGTCACTCAATCATGCGTTCTAACTACCCTCACTTAGTTTTGCAAAAATTCAATTTGGTCCTACACAACGCTCGCGATCACCGGGTAGAAATTGGTTCATACGTCACGCAGCAGAAATATTGATTTTCGGATTACACATAGACGAGAGCTGAGAAAGAATGTTTTTAACATCGAGTGAAAACGAAGGTTAAGTCAAGATCCGTAACCGAGTGTGTATGAAGGTTTAATGAAAATCGAGGAAGTTAGATAAGTATGTTTGAATCGTAGCAAGTGGAAAACTGTGATCTATGCCTACCCCCATTTTTTTTTCACCTTATGCACTGTGACACCGCGCTGGCTAGGCGCGGCTATGTGTGGGGCTCTCCGGTCTGACAGGACCGGCGTACCCACTAAAACCCCCCTGAGTTCTCTAGGCCCATGCGGAGCACCTGGCGGGGTGCGCTTTCGCGATTCTACAGCCATATGCCTACCCCCATGGAAATGAGGCGTGAGTATATGTATGAATCTGAAGACGAAGATACCTGCTACTCCAGTTTTACCAATTATAAATAAATTATTTACGCCATCGATTTTTTATCAAACACTTCCATAATGCATAGACGTGAACTGATGAATCGAACTGAAAAACGTCGATAACCACAAAGCATTTCTATTCAAAAACAAATTAAATCTAATTATTTCGAAGCTATTCAAATGTTAATCTATAGCGATCTCTATAAATGTATTGAGATATCAGCTATCTCCTTTATCCGAGAGGCGTGGTTTTAATTATATGCCCAATGTAATCGATCACCGCATCTTCTGATAGCGCGGAGATCGGTACAGTACAGCGTCCTTTCGTTCCGTCCTTTGTGCTGTAGAACGAGATGAGTTTTAGGGGTCAAGTTTATGTTATCCCTACTTATGTTATGTTATAAATGTGAAAGTAAGACTGTTACGTTCTCACGTCAAAACGGCGGAAACGATTTTGATAAAAATTCGTGTAGAGTTTTGAAACCTAGAGACGGATAGTATCTTTTATAGCGGGAAAGTATTTCTTTCACATGGGAAAATCGTGTTTTATGTATTTGGGGAATCGTGTTGTATGGGGATAGAACATAGCATCATTCTTACCAAGAAAAATTCCTCCATATAAGAAAATCTAACGCTAGGAAATCTGTTAATTAATAATTTGATCTGCATGCAATAAAAACTGATAGAGATTTGCATCTCCGGGATATGTGACATAGGGTGGTTTTGGTCGGTGGTTGTTAAGGGTTTGCTTTGGTCGCGAGCTTAGCATCAGTAAGTCATCTGTAATTCACAAAAAAATTGTCAACATTATAAACTTATTAGATACTATCTGACCCAACAGACATCCTGTCTTAATTATAAATATTTCATTCTAATTACCGATTAAATTAGTAATTGTTATTTTGACATTACAGTTATGTCAAATTTCAATAAAAATGTATATATGTATTACCAAAAGCGCTAAGTTTACATTTAGAAAAGTTCATATGTCATTTCAAAATCAATTCAAAATCAATTCAAAATTATCAAAATCGACCAAGAAAAAATGAAATTGATTTTTATATACAAGGCCCGTTCAAAAACGTGATGGTTTTAATTCAAGTGCGCTTGATTCGGCCGACCTTGAACCTTCCTGCGCACATATGATTTTTTTTTCCGCCGATCACTTGCGCCAGTTGTTGTAGAACAGTGTTGATGTGAGGTTACGTGCAAAACTTATATATTTTTATTTACAAGTTTGCCTTAATTAGTGCGACCGAACGATACATGTAGGCAATGCAATGCTGGTCAGTAGTATGCGACACTTGTGTCGATTTCCCTCCTTCCGGTCAATTCAAGCCCGCAATGTATTGCTCACAACAAAAGGACGTCTATCCCACACTACTGACAGAGGCGTTAAAGCAATTTTTGTTTGATGACTTTCTGATTGGCCCTTTTTTGGTCCGAACGTGATGATACGCGGCCAACTGATTGTTATGTAATTAACGATTAGTTCCGCCCTTTGTAGCGTTATTAGTTTTTTGTCAAAGGTTACGCACCTGTTTGATGGAATTTCCCTTTGATGGCCTCTGCTCTCATTGCTCGGATGACGGCTTCATTCCCCTTCGCTTGGCTTAGACTCGTGATGTTTAAAATTAGATGTTTTTTTATAGCGTGAACTTTTGTTAGAGTTATGTCTTTGAATTATTATTACATTCTACGAGTATGATGTTTTGTTAGCTAAGGATGCTGATTTCTATATTTTTACTTTTTTTATCTAAAGAAGTCGTTAGTGATGCCGTGGTCTCGATACTGCAATAGTCTTCTAAGTGGGAGGTCTGTGGCGCAGTCCTGCTCATACCACCCTTGCATCTTAGGCAACCCTTACTCATATAAATAAAAAGAAACTGAAAGATGTAATTGAAATCAACTAAACCGCACCTGAACCAGCGTGATTAACGAAGCTCGAACCACCCTCAGTTATGTAAGCTCGTGCTCCTCACTGGTGATAGGGCTTTGATTGTGATGGAAGCTTCAGTGTAATAGAGATGAGCTAATTGTCATAATCCTGGGTCTTCTCAGAGATGTGATAGCGATCTGGCATAATCAGCTATCGCAATATACAATGATGAAAAAGATAGAGAGACAGCAATAAGAATTTATTTTAATACAAAACACGCCTTGTTTCATTGATTATTTATAATTAGCCATTTGGTGATATCAAAAAGTGACATTATGAACTTGTTGTATTTCCACACAAATCTACACTAATACTAGTAACATAGGCTATATTTAGTACTAGATTACTATAGAAATCTTTAGAAATTCTTATTAAAACCAACCGAAGGCGTAAAAAAATTAGCCATAAAATGTCTTTCATCGCATACGCTGCGAAGAGTATTAATGATAGGACAAAAAAATGTTCGACAATCCTATTACTATTATAAAGGCGAAAGTTTGTAAGTATGGATGTTTGTTACTCTTTCACGTAAAAACTACTGAATGGATTTGAATGAAACTTTACCACAATATAGCTTATACATCAGAATAACACATAGGTTACAATTTTGAGGTTTCTATGAGGTCGTAAAAAAAGAACACATTTTTTGCGCTTACATTGCAAACGCTGACTGAATCCTACAAGATAGATCAAAACAATTTACTACAGTATTGTACAACTTAAAAAGGTCTACAAAAAGTCCGTGATGGTATATGTTTATCTCTTAGGAATAACCCACAAAAGGAAAAAGATCGTTAAATGTAGTTTATAGGAGCATACTGCAGTAGCTACCTATAGGCCTATGATTAGGGCTCTGCAGTGCTTAGTTACCGTATTTCTTACTTATTACTAGACTAGACGGGACGAACCTGAAGTCCACGCGAACGAAGTCGCGGGCAAAAGCTAGTATTATATAATATATCAACATCTACAAAAAACTTCGTGTGACCATATGTCCAACTATTGTAGTGATGTCACTATAACTACTTTATTACATTTAAAAAATCAGACCGTGTTGTGCATACCATAACTTAAATATCTGTACCTATTTGTGATTACCCGTGCGAAGCCGGGACGGGCCGCTAGTCATATACATTTGTGAATCCCTTTCAACAAGTTCATCAAATTAAAATGAGTTATTAATTAAGTTACAGAGTCGGTACCCTTTCGAAAGGTTATGAACCTTTTTATAAATAAAAAAGTCTTCCGGTCCATCGTATTTATTTACTACCTATTTAAGTATGCTACTGATCAATATAGTTGATGGTTCACCGCTATTGGAACAAGTTTATATCCGTATACCCCATAAACACGAAATAACCATTCGTAAAAAATTGTTTACCGTTAAAATAATAATACCTGTGGCTCTACCATAAGCTTGCTATCGCTTACGATAAATATCTGACGTATAGTAAGGAAGTCATGTCAGTTTAATATAAAAGAATAGTACAATTACGTTCCGCTAGGGGCGCTGTACAAAGTTTTCATACGAAAATTTATGCTGTCGATATCTTTTGCAAACGAATATAAACTCATGATAGCTACAGAGTTACGTTAAAACAGTTTTATGACTTGCCAGCCTGTACCTCATTTTCACTGAAAGTTCTGACACCGCGTAACTCAGAATGGTCAACTTTAATTTGGTTAATCGAAATTTGCATTTATTTTCTTATAAATCCTACTATACTGATATTGTAAATGCGAAAGCGACTGTGTCTGTCAGCTTTCACACCAAAACTACTGAATTGATTTAAATGAAATTTGCTACACAGATAGCCGGAGAAAGGACATTTGATGCGAGAAAAAGCATATTTGTGTGCTTCCAGCTAAATCTAAAAATTTTTGTTTAAATAGACTCACAAATTATTGAACCTATTTTGATAAAAGTTTTTATAATGATATTTTAAAATCCAGAAAAAGACATAGGGACATTTGTATCAGAGGAAAATATATTTTTCTGCTGGAAAATCTGTAATTTGGATTGGATTTGGATGTAATTTGGAATAAGGATGGATAGAGACACAGGGAAAACATAAGATTTTTTTTATCACGGGTTTAATTTATCTTTTCTTTTGGAGAATCCGATATAACGCGAAAAGCTAGTAATTATTAAAGGTTCTTATTTAAACCCTTGTAGTAAAAACAAACATTTCAGCATGTTACACATTAATTCAATTTTTAATTGTCTCCTGTCTGGTTCACTATTTTAAGTTATGCGATATTAGAACTTATGCAAAAATATACATATATCAAAGTTTTAACAATGTGGGCATGTTTTGTACTAGCTTGGCCATTTACTTGACGATATCACAAATCCATCCTACTACTATTATAAAGGCGAAAGTTTGTAAGTATGGATGTATGGATGTTTGTTACTCTTTCACGTAAAAACTACTGAATGGATTTGAATGAAACTTTACCACAATATAGCTTATACATCAGAATAACACATAAGCTACAATTTTTGAGGTTTCTAATGTGAGGTCGTAAAAAACCACATTTTTTACTAATTGCAAACCCTGACTGAATCCTACAAGATAGATCAAAACAATTTGCTACAGTATTGTACAACTTAAAAAGGTCTACTAAAAGTCCGTGATGGTATATGTTTATCTCTTAGGAATAACCCACAATAACCATTTTTTATCCTTTACTTTGTACGAGAAATAATGGCTTATTTACGAAGCGATTTTAAGCAATACAGTATTAATCCTTATCCAATTAAGTATCTTAAATACATTATGCATTTAATAAAGATCAATATGGCTTTTTACTGCATGTAAACTTATTACTAGACTAGACGGGACGAACCTGAAGTCCACGCGAACGAAGTCGCGGGCAAAAGCTAGTTACTCATATTTATACCACTATAGCTGTAAGATCTCTACTAATATTTTAAACGCGAAATTTTGTAAGTATGTGTGGATATTTGTTACTCTTTCACGTTAAAACAACAAAATGAACTTTAATGAAACTTTACAATAATATAGCTTATACATACATCAGAATAACATATAGGCTCAATTTATAACCGCCGGCATTGATTGCGGCAATGCTGGCGGACGAGGGAGGTTGGAGGGCTGTGGCCTCCTTCTGTGAAGCAGTGATGCTCCAGAAGGAGGCCGCCGAGCGGGGTCGGGAGATGGCCGATCCCGCTCGAAGAAGGCGGCGCGGGCTCGGTAGCACAGCTGCGGCGCCGCCGCGGGTCGCCGGCGGGCGCGAGGATATCGCGACTGCTTCGGCGACCCGGGATGGACCACGCCCCTTCCGTGGCCGGGGGGCGTCGTCGGTGGAGGAGACCGGGGGAGGTAGTGTAGCCTCCCCCGAGAAGGGCTCCCCTCTAGGCAGGGGAGCGGAGGCTGGGGGTTCCTGGAAGTTGCTTGATGTTCCCGGGAGCTCCCTACATGCCTGAGGAAGGCCATCCCTGAGGTTTTTAGTGGGTAGGCCTCCCCCTTCTGGGGAGGAGAGCCCCACATAACCGCCGGCTCGCCACAGCCGGGGTATGCAATTTTATGCATTTTCCTCAGGGAAAAAAAAAAAAAAAAAAAAAAAAAAAAAAAAAAAGGCTCAATTTATAAAGACATACTAATACAAGCTACTCGAAATACAAATCTTACGCAAACGAAGTCGCAGGCACTAACTAGTAAATTAATATATTCATTTGTTTTGAAAACCAGTGTATTTAATGCTCACGAAATAAAACATAAGATATTCCAAACCAACATTTCAGCTATCAAAATCTAGTACAACCCAACCGGTGACCCTCAAATTATCAGCTCGCTCCCAAGAAACGTGAGAAGTAAATTGTATCTTTGATAAATTTAAGGCAATATGTCCACTGTATTTAAATAGGAACCGTATTTGGCGTGACTAGACCTATACTATATCTCGGCGTATGGTCACTTGCGTCTAAATGAAATTCCTTTGTTGGCATATTGCTGTAATCGTTGTGGTGAAATTATTACGAAATAGTGTTTAAATGCATTGATTTAACTCACATATAAGCCTCAAAAGAAGATAGCAGTCATTAGGGGGCAACAGAGTTGTAGGATGGCAAGTGAATGCCATAAGATTTTTGAATCTATTACACCCTAAATAAAATATCAAAAACATGTTAAGTTTATTTGTAAAACATGAGTCAGTAATTTGAAAAAGTGACAACCCTAATTTTAAATGCTTATGTTTAACATAGGACGTCGTAGACCAAAACACGCATGGATTATTTCGAACAATAGGTCGTTCAAAAATATGCCTGTTTCGCTTGGTCCAAGTCAAAGAAGTTTTACTCTGTATTATTTAATCTACATTGATTTAAAAAAAGTTTAATATTTAATTTAACCAGTGCATTGCTAGCCAAAGTCAAAACAAAATGAAGATTGAACATCACTATCATTTAAGTTAGAAATAGCGATTATGTATACTTCTTTTTTAATGGTTAATTTTACCCAGTAGCCCCAAAGACACAGGCCTTTCCCAAGGAACCCAACAGCAATCGGTCCTTCATTACAAGCGTCCAGCACCTTTCCGTGATCTTCACCAAATCCTCAGCCCACTTTATCGAAGGCCTACCAACACTACGGTGTCCAGCCTGTCACTCAAAGACTTTTCCTCCCCAAAGGTCATGAGTCTTGCAAGCAATGCAAGCAAAGCCCATTAAGGCCCGCAATTCTTAGGCCTATATCGCAGTGACCCTGTTCTACGGATTTCATCATTTCTGATTCTATCACGTAAAGAAATTCCAAGCATATTCTTTCCCATTGCCCTTTAGTAGATTTCGAACCTCCTTTTATCAATGGCTTTATATTCTATGGCGTCATTAGCAACACACACCAATCAAAGACTAGACACTGTGGTAGATAAGCTGAGAATATGCCACGTATACTTCCCTAGCATAGTTGGATCCGTTGATTCTCGAGCCGGATCCTTGCAACTTCCTAGTTGGACTATCTGCCCTAGTTTACCTTATTTACCAACAACTTCTAGTATCGAGCCTCCAACATTCCTAAGAGTGGAAGAAACATTGTCCATGTTGATTTAAAGACCCACTTGTTGGGAAACTCTTCTAAGGTTTTTGAGCATTATCTGTTTCTAAGTCTTCCATGGTCTCGGCTATGACTCCAGGTCCAGACCAAAAGCTTGGATAGATACTCTAGCATAGCTGCGAACAGCTTCTGTGATATCACAACATTCTGTCTTTAAGGAATTATGATTGGTGTTTATCATAGTATTATTGTAATACTATGATAAACACCAATCATAATTCCTAAGTGATTGTAATATTATTATGCCCACTGAGACGCTCTTTTGGGACTAACCTCTCAACGGAAATGCTTTTAACAACTAAACCAACCTCGATGTCCATAATGTGTCGTGTCTTTGAATTATCTGAACCAATCAGTAACAATCTATTACTGGAACCGAATTTTAATTACTGGAGCATACTGTTTTTTTTTTTTTTTACTTTAGTACTGAGCATATAGACATCCTCCACGTTTGTGGCAGAGTAAAAAAAATCTTACGCTTCTCGAAAATAGGATCTGATGTATAAAAATAAGCTATCTAGAACTAACCAAAGCCAATAGGTACAATAACTCAGATAGACCTTAAAGAACACGTTCCGTTTAAAAACTTTCCACGCTCATCGCTCATGACTTGCAACCTCTATTGATCATACCAACTAATAGAAGATTTCGCGATACCACCAATGGTTCCATTCAGAGGTATTAGCGGTATTAGTGAACAGCGCGGCTAGCCACAACATTTCATCTTGTATACTGACGAGTTTCAAAACTTAGAATATATACTGAAATCGATATACAGATTTCGCGTATGCAGCACATTTACCGTTGTTTTCGTGTAGATAAGGATGTGGAAATCTTCAGATACACGCTGAATAAGTTTGCAAGATTTAGAAAAGTAAAAATTATAAAATATATGTTTCTTAATACACCGCATAATACAACCGATGACGTTACTCACATTCGTTACATGAACATATTTTTGTAGCGACAAAGTAGAGTTATTGAAAGAAATTAGATGTAGTAGGCAAGAAGTGTTTTTCGCTATTAGTGTAATATAAATGTAGTAATAGTGCTAGAATTATAAGTTTCCTTCTTTGTTCTTCTGTTGAAAATAATGCTGCATTTCCTGGAAAATACAGTCACTAAAGGAGGCTCCATTCAAGCCGTAAGGCCCTTATAAGGCTCAGGCTGAGCTTAGTCGGTAAGTCACGCGATCGCTCTGGCCGCGTGGAGTCCAACATAACCTTCGTGACACTTGCCGTTGCGGGGGTATCCTGGGTATGTTTCGTGCCCCTTGTGACGGATTCTCAGCCTTCCTCTCCTGAGGAAAAAATATCACTAAAGGATATTTTCGCTCCAACAAAGCTGCCCAATGCCAAGATCAAAGGCAAACCCAAAGAAATATTAAACATTTTGATTGCATATAGGCTTTTGCGATTACTTATTGACATCTTATAACTGACGAACAAGCAAGAATCTCGACAGATTATTTTATTATCTCCTCATTTCAAATATATTATTATTATTTCAATAGTAATTTGTATTATTAAAATTGATCAGAATTATAAAATGCCTAGCGAATTGATAGTAATATTTTTACCAATTCCATACAGTTTTGTCTGTCACTTTTAAAAACTTTTTTCATAAGTAAATCTATCAAACCCTAAATTTGGTCAGAAGTTAAGGTACTGATTTTATGCTATTGTAATGTAATAATACTCTTTCTCACCAACTAGATTTATAAAGAAAACACAAATAATACAAAATAACAAAGTTACTGATTTATTAATTTAAGTTTTAAGTTTATTAACAATTTATATTTAAGTTTTTTTTACAATTAAATAAAAATAAAATAATACTCAATTAGAAATAAGTGTACTCTTATTATGTACTTAAAATAACAAATTTGAATTATTAATCACAAGGGCAGGTTGGTTCTGGTGCTGTTTGATCAATCTCGGCAAGGATATTTAGCAACAATGGTTGATCAGGGTCTTGAAATAAAATTATAATTAAATGGTAATACTAAAATCTAAAACATGAATTCTTAAGCTAGATTCCCATCCCCCGGTGGTTAGTACTGAATACATTCCTTGAGACTGGGTCCAGACACTCGATTTTAGCTCTTCTTTTAATAAATTGCAATTATTCTTCTTCAGGTTTATATAATTTTCTTCAAGGATATTGTAATTTATAGAGGTATGTTTTTCTTACATAAATTTGTAGGGCCGGGCCTTTCAGGTATAAATACCTCCCGGTACCTTTCTGCCCTTTTTATCGGGCTTTCAATATGTAAATATTTTAGTTTATTATTTTTCTTCCTAAGTGCCGGTGGCAACTAGGTTAAATTATGTGTTCCAACAGATATGGATAATTTTGTTAAGTAGAATACTCCTGAAATCGGTGATCCTGACACCACTTTCAGTAACTTTTATACGATTTTTATATCACGAAATATGCGTGATGCGTGAGATTTTTACAATAGATCGATTCCCAATTCCCAGATCTCAGATCTCCAAGTCACAGATTAGTATACCGTTACAGATGGCTTACCACCGATGAGGCAAAGACTATATAGACGATGTATAGTATGTGATGTTTGTTATTAAATGGAACTAGGATGATGTGGAAACTATAAGGAAAGGAAGAATTGATCTGCCTAAATTTAAGTTTAATCCTAAACGATATTTTTGTAATCGGCAGTGCAAATAATTTGTTGTTAATTAGTATCCGGTATATAATCTGTGGGCAGTTATTAATCTACGACACTGTTTTTAATCTATGAATTCCGGAGTGATGTTTCAGTATTATTAATAAAGAACCTATCTTTGTAGACGACGCTTGGCTAGATTTGGTTGCCTAATTTGCCCATAGATAATGGTGTTAGGATCATGATAAGCGGCCCACACTATAGAACTGTCAATGTCAAAGTAACAATTCGACGAAAACATAACCAATGCAAGATACAATTGTAAAAGTGATTTTAATCAATATGAATAAAAAAGTGTCTTTAACAGTACTTAAAAATCAGTGAAAAAAAGTGTTACACTATACTAGTGACCTTGACTCTCCTATGATGTTATCATTTCTGATTCAGCAAACATAATTAAACGACAAAGAGGCAGTAGAAATCGAATGGAAAGTTGAGTATAGTTTAAAAACCTAAACACAACAGATCGAAGTGCTAACAACATTTGCACAACCTTTATCACGACAATCGACGTCGAACGACACAGACAACATGCTTTTGCAGATAATCGAATCATTAATAACATTGCAAAAGCCTTTGTTACAATAAACTCGGAATGAGCGGAGTTGTGCAACTGTGCTTTATTATAATTTTTCCATTAACTGCTAACGCATTTCGACAGTCCCAGAGACATTAAAAATCTTTTTGTCAGTTTACATCAAAAAATTAGTATAACATTTTTATTTTCATAAGAATAGCATGGTTTGGGCATGTAATGAGGAGGGATGAAAGCCATATAACAAGAAGAATGATGGATATGAATATAGATAGACCTAGGATGAGAGGTAGACCAAGAAAGCGATGGATTGAATGTGTGAATTCTGATATGAGAGTAAAGGAAGTCGATGTTGAGCTGACGAGTGACAGAGGAGAATGGAAGAGGAAAACATGTTGTGCCGACCCTACTTAAGGTGGGAAAAGGGCAGGAAGCAGGGCACCTTGTTTTTTTTGGGAGGCGATTTTCAGTTTAATTTAACATCACTATGAGAGTAACTTAAATTAACTTTTAATAATATTAACGGGATTAAATTCCTTTAAATTTCTCTTAATCCAAAACAATAAATGGAAAAATCCATGATCGATAAGTGTAGCGTGTAGGCCCTATACCCTGAGTAAAGTAGATGATACTGTTTAAATGGCCAAGTGGTTTTCGAGACCCAGATCTAAATTTTGGATATGTTATTCTCCTGGTCGAGCTGAGCAAAAAATCTAATGGTCGCAAAAAAAGTTAACGACGTATTTTCCAGCTAGGGGGCTCTGAAGTCTGAATTAGAAAATTGTGGTTTTCGGCAGAATCAGCAGATTTTTTCATATATGTTGTTCTCCTTGGCGAGCTGATTCAGAATATTTAGATTTAGCTGGCTACAGCCACGATTTTCTAATTCAGACTTCAGAGACCCCTAGCGGGAAAATGCGTCATTAACCTTTTCTAAAAGTTTTATATTCTGAATCAACTCGTCAAGAGACAGATCCAAAATTTTGACCTGGGTCCCGAAAACCACTTGTTCATTTAAACAGCATCATCTACTTTGATATATCATTGTCGTTGGTCGCTGGTCTTACTCTAACTTACGTTCACACAGTGAAGTTAAAGCGAGACATTTGACTATTTTAATAATAAGGGATCTGATAACTACCTGAAAACAAACCTACAGTAGATGACAATCGCTACGATATTCATTACCACCAAGCACTATGAGCCCGCTCTAAGTTAGGACGATTAGGTCTTAATCAACCATGCTGGCCTAATTCGGATCGGCCTCACATACAACTTTGAATATCTACGCAGGATTTGCGCACGCACTGCATCAGAACTCTGTATCAGAAGATAGAAGTTGATATAAGACATCCAATTTTCATGACGTGTCCGTGTTAATCTTCTGAAACCGTGCGTCATATTTTCCATACGTATTCCCCTGTTTTCATCCTGGAAAATCACACCAGAACAATGTTTCTTTATTTCCTGAAAATCTATGACTTCTATCGTCATGTTTGTATGGTCACCTTATTTTTATAAATTACTTAGTAAAAGAAATATAAATGTTCGACAGTGTTCAGAGATTCAACAAATAAATTTGAATCATTTAAATAAATCAAAAGCTTTTAAGTAAATACAGCTCAAACTTTTCTACATTTTCTATTAAAGAAAGTACTTAAATCACTTGTGTATTGGAGGAATAAACATGGGACACCGAAACATTTATTTTGGCATCTAATCGTAAGTATTTTCTAAATGAACTGCGACGGTCCATATCGTACTCTACGCTACTGGCAAGTCCGTGCAAAACGGTAGATTTTAGAAATGCCTATTTTTCAATTGTCCAGACCTTGAAGTTTCCTCTTAACGAACTTAACACTTTTAGATAGAAGTACCTACTTTTACCACAACCAGTTGCGGCGTCACAAGCACGTAGCCGAATTTAAACTTATTCCCCACACAATCACATCATAAGCCGGGTGGGAGCCGGGGAATATATGATCACTGAAACCTCATTCACAAGAATGTAACTTTCAATTTACTTCGTTACGATCTTTATCTGTATATATTTATGATGATTTACAAAAATCAGACAACTCACTGTATTACAATTCTTAAATATTGCATCAATAGTGGGATGGTTATTCGAATATGAGACCACTGTCCAAAATGCCTACCGAAGTTTGGTGATCATTATATTTTTCACATAGCAGCTCCTCAAACTTCACATGATGGCTTTGAGGTAAATTTTATGTCGCTCGTGTTAGTGATTGTTTTCGTTTAACAAATCCAACTATGGCGTGGTGGTAAGTGTAAATTTTGGAACAGCCATCAAAAATGCACATACCGTTATTCCATCGAACAGAACCACGAACATCTTTATTCTATCTTCCATGTCACAAAACTTTAAGTATATTTCTTATCACGTAAGGCTCTTGCCTTCTTGTAATATTCGCACAAACAAACTGACATTCACTAAGATCCAATATGGGACTGGGATCCGATTCGAAGTTATGTACCTGACATAACTTCGAATCGTCCTTTTCCCCGGTCGGTCATGTGAACTAATCTCGAAATACCATCGCAAAGTAAGCAACCGATGCTTAGCGAAACTTATTCGGTGTGTCCAAGAATTATTTGAAAAGGGTTCCGTATAGCAATTAATTGCTGAAGAGGTCAAAGGTCACCTTTGAACTATATTTGTGCTCTCAACGCTCGATACTTGTCTTCTGGTGCATATGCTATAATGAAGGGTCGATGACGCTATGATCTCTTCAGTGGTCTTCAAAATTTAAGAGGCTCGTGGTCGGTGGCCCTGTCATTCGTTTTTCGAATTTCATATGTATATTTATCTGACGCTCCTACGGTGGAGGAAAGATCGATACTACCCAAAGTTTTTTTAGATTTTAGTCAACCACGCTGCCCATTGGGGATTGGTTAATTTCACACATACCTTTGAGTTTTTTGACAGGTGTATACAGAATGTTTCACAATGTTTTCCTTTGCCTTGGGAACATCAGCCAAATGTACCACCGAGGTATTTAATTCAGAAAAAAAAAGGTTAAGGTTAAATATCGTACAGCAAACTGGCACAGGTAACTATGAATTTCGAAATTTGAAAAATACATTAGTGCGTGGAAGTGTTGTCACCTGTCCCAATCTAGCTGGACATGTCCCGCATTTTGGATCGAATCTGGTATAATTTTCACGTGTGGACCCTGTCTTTTCGTAACATATTTGGTCTTCTACTGTATGCATTAGAGTAATAACTAAGAGCGTGTGCTACTCAAGATCTCTCCCATTCTCCACATATTTGAAAGTGATATTTATTTAAATATAAAAGAAAATATGGGTTATTTATAATGATCATATAAGACATACTCGTAGCAAACCTAGACAGGCCCGAATTTCAAAGGGGTTTCATAGAACAGACTGAGTATTGAATCTTTGAAATCGCCTCTACCAGAAACACGGTGCATTAAGTTTTCAAACAAAAGCAAATGCTTAGCATGAATTAAAAAGAATATAACGAATTAATTAAGCAATTAAAGATGGGCGTAGGAGAACGATTTAAATTCTAATGTGGCTGTCCAACTGTCGTTTCGTAACCAGCGAAGATTAATCACTGGCGGAACCCTAATCGGTTACAAACAAATTAATACGTTATATATAGCCTAACCGCTCATCCATCAAGTGCGCGCACAAAGCGTATTGTGTTCGATTCTTGGTTGAGCAAGGCTTTGACGATTGAGTCATGCCTGCTTGTCGGTGTGATACATTTAATTGATACGATCGGTTGCAGCGTGCTGGTTGCATCTTCGAAATGATGGCTTTGTGGTCAGGTGTGATTTTTTCTATTTTTTTCATTATTGCGTGTCAATGGTGCTGTAATGTTGGCACTGTCATATAAACAAAATCAAAACAATGTTTATTTAATATATACTTTTACAGACATGTAATTACTTCCAAACCAAATTATAAAAAAACACAAAGAGCTACTTAACAAAGAACATATATATATACAGACGACAACGTGTCAGCTTTTACATATTGACAGCTTTTATTTCGCTCGCAATTACGATCGATATATTTTAAATCTTTTTTACAAGCTTTTATAGTATATTAGCTTCACTTGTAACTATGTAAGAAAATCTTGGAATCTTAATTTGACCCACATCCCGGTCTCCGATTGAGCTGAAATTTTGCATGGTTATGTGTGTGACGTCATTCTAAATCCAACATGGCGGCATTACCAAGATGGCGGATCAATTATTTTAATGACAAACAATGTGGGCATCAAATGAAAGGGTTTGCTAAACTTGGTTTTTTAGTCGGAAATAAAAATAAAAAATATATATTTTTAATACAAGCTTTTATTAAATGCGCTAAAAAGAACAAAATAAAATTTACATATAAAAGCTTGTCGTTAAAGTATTCTATAAGTAAGTAAATCTCGCGACAAGCTTTATATGTAAAACTTTATTTATATTGTATATTTTTTATCTTTTAATGCAAGAACAAAGGAGGAAACTAATAATTCTACCACTATTACCACATTTAAAACTAAACTTAACTTAACTTCTGCCTACCCCATTGGGAACAAGGCGTGACATATATGTGTGTATGTATGTATGTATAACTAGAACTTACAAATTTATGAATAGCGAAAAACAGTTCTTGCCTACTACATCTAATTTTATTCATTAACTTTACTCTCCTCTTCGTTGCGGGCACTACGATGGATTTCGTAGCGCAAATGTGTAGGAGGTGTTGCCGATTGTACAATCAAAAATTGGAGAATAATAGTATATACTAGCTGTGCCACGACTTCGTCCGCGTGGAATCGAATTTTAGGTAGCATTTAATGACTGAAAGTGTTATTAACATAAGAGTAGACAAATATAATCAGATAGCTTCGAACTGGTAAGCTAATCGGGAGTTACACGTATTATGTGAGTCAACCATAAAAGATAGACATATCTGTCGTGGAATATATCTATACTAATATTATAAAGCTGAAGAGTTGTTTGTTTGTTTGTTTATTTGTTTGTTTGTTTGTTTGTTTGTTTGTTTGTACGCGCTAATCTCTGGAACTACTAGTTCGAATTGAAAAATTCTTTTTTTATTGAATAACCCATTTATCGAGGAAGACTTTAGGCTACATAATATCACGCTGCCACTAATAGGAGCAAAGAAATAATAGAAAATGGGAAAAAACGGGGAAAACTATTCATCTTGAGGGCTTCCGTTGCGTGCGCTGCGAAAACGGTTCTAGATACCAAAAAAATATGTATAAAAGAATTATCCCTCTTAAAATGATCTAAAAAAATATCCGCTACAGTATATGTCTATCTTTTAATGTTAACTCACTAGAATCGTTTTTATGGTAATCAAATTTGAATATGTCGCGTTGTTAAGATCGGGTAACAGCCAAGGTGGTTGTTTGAAAATAAATATGATGCTCAAAATAATTATTCCACGCGGACGAAGTCGCTGGCACAGGTAGTTTTATATAATGTTAAGGAGAACATTTCCGTCATACATGATTTCTGTGCAGCTTTAACAATAAAGGTTGAACACGCGACGGAAGCTTAAAAAATGGAGTAACTTCTCCCGTTTTCCCAACATTTTCCTGCTTCTGCTTCTATTGATTGTAGCGTGATGAAAGTATACTATAACCAGCTCAGGAGTATGAAAAATAATTGTACCAAGTTTCGTTAAAACCCGTCGAATAGTTTTTGTTTCTATAACGGTTATACAGAAAGACAGACAGACAAATTTTTACTGATTGCATTGCCTGTTAGTTATTTTGGAAATATATTTCATGTACAAAATTGACCTCTCTACAGATTTATTATAAGTATAGATTAAATACTGCCTGTTCAACTATGAAACTGCCTACCCCCACGGGATCTTTCCCGTCGGGGTAGGCAGAGATCCCGTCACCGAGAGGTGTATGTGTTGCATTGTGACGTTACAATATAATAAAGTCGCCTAATTTGTATGAGCAGAATATATAAACAGAATTATCAATGACATTGTTATTTATAATTTTAAATGTAAAGTTCCTATTTTAAGAAATGTTACATTTAATATGAGAAAGCTCTAAATATTTTTCATTTTATTTGAATTTGTTTCGAGAAAAGTTAGCTGGAATTGTCTATGAATTTTATAAATCGATATAAGTATATACAAAAAATTGTCAACAGTTTTATTTTGATATCTAAACGCTTTTAACATAAAATATACTTAAATTAGATCATCTATACCCACATATAATAAAATCGGCTTGGATTGAAACGGAATCGCGCACGAAGGATTCCGCACCATTACCAATAAAAAAGGCAAAAATATCATGTCTATATGCATGGCAGCCAACTTAAATTTGTTTTAATTAAATGTATTTATTTAATTTTTAAGTATATTTTTTGTGAATATTTCAAGTCTCTAACTGCCGTTATCGATATGTAACAAGTAAAAAATTGCGATAATTGTATGGGAGCCCGCTCATTTTTTATTTTATTCTGTTTTTTAGTCTGTATTATTACAACGGCACTAGAAACATTTACATAATCTGTGAAAATTTCAACTAACAATGAGATACTACGGCCTGGTGACAGACGGACAGGCCGTAGCACATAATAATAATAAAATAATTATAAACTTTTTTATTCAGCACAGACACAAAGTATATGAATAATGTCCATGACAAAATAAAACAATAGCGTTTTTTCAGCTTTTTTTTAAGCGTTTTTAGCTGGCACTCATAGTGACACACGGACGTGGGTAAGGAAAAAAATAATATTATATATATATATAAACATATATAATAAATAAACTACCGTGGGAGAGCCATGCTTCGGCACGAATTAGGCCGGCTTGACCGGAGTGATACCACGGCCTCACAGAAAACCGGCGTGAAATAACGCTTGCGTTGTTTCACCGAGTGAGTGAGGGTGCCGGAGGCCCAACACCCCCTTCCCTCCTTATTCCCTTTTAAAAGGCCGGCAACGCATGTGTGACTCCTCTGGTGTCCATGGGCAACGGTTATCGCTTACCATCAGGTGATCAGTTTGCTCGTTTGCTGCCCTATCCCATAAAAAAATATATAAGTGTGCATGTAATTATATAATAGTAATAAATATGGATCGGTAGGGCTACTGGAGACACAGAAACTATGTAATAATCCCAAACTTTTTTGTGTCGTAGACGCCCTACTTACCTGATACTGAATGCTTACATCCTAAAACTTACAAAAATGTATAAACATATACATACATATAATATTTTTTTTTTCGCTTCATAAGTACTTTTATAAATAATGTATACGTCTTTATATTAAAAGGTAATATGTTGAGATCCATTATCGTAGACCCCTTGCAAGTTGGAAGACCCTAAGGTGTCGATATAGACCGCTTTGCGAATCTCTGTACTAATCAAAGTGAGCCATTATTCATAAACGAAAAATTAATTTACTTAGCATAAGTAATGCGTGATTAAACATTATTATATTGATATTTAAATTAATTACTAATAAATAAATAAATTGAGTGTATGTAAATATGTTTTAGGTTTATTCCTAAATGTTATTATATCACATACTCGCTTCCGCCCGCGGCTTCGCCCGCGTGAAATTAGTTTTTGTCAATCCCTACGTACCAAGATTCATGGTCTTATCTTCAATTCAACCCCTATTTTACCCCCACACTGATAAAAATTATAAAATGCTAGAACAAACGATTTTTTGTTTCTTATGACGTGATATTCAACGAACTTGCATACTAACTTTCAACCCTTATTTCATCCCCTAGCTAGTCGAAATTTCAAAAATGCTAGAACAAATGTTTAATGATTTCTTATCAAGTGCTTAAATATAAAGTTTCATGGCTTTATCTTATGAAATTAAGAAATCAATTAAGTAAGTAATTAAGAAAAAAAAGTATGCCTATGTTCTGTCTCAGAGTCTAAAGATTGTCTGTACAAAATTTCATCAAAATCGGTTGCGAGGTTTAAGCGAGAAAGCGCAACAGACAGACAGACAGAGTTACTTTCGCATTTATAATATGAGTTGGGATTATCGAGTTTTACCCTTTGGGCATTAAACCCTAATAGCCAGCATTCACTAAAGAAAAATACCTATATATCGGAAAGGTTCTGGAGTGGCAGGCATATGCTGGACACCGCAACGTTGGTAGGCCTCCCACAAGGTGGACCGACGACTTGGTGAAGATCGGGAGGCACTGGACGCTTGCAGCGCAGGACCGATCTGTGTGGAGATCCTTGGGGGAGGCCTATGTCCAACAGTGGGCGTCTATTGGCAGAAATGAATATGTGACTCCACACGGCGAGAAAAAATAGGCCACTAAAAACTCCAAAAAACATGATTGATATTTCGTATCGCTTTACAATTAATAAACAGGTTATATACACAACTCGTTCAAATAAAAGACGAGTCATCCCGCAAAAAAACAATATCGAACAGTAGGCCATTTTTTTTCTATTACGAGTACAATCACCGCAAAGATCACGCTGTTCGATAAAATTACAAACAAATTATTACCGCAACATTACCAACAATCCGCTGGCTGTCCGCGTTCGATACAATCGAGAACTCGATACTTGCGTCATTATAATCGATTCCGACCATCGACATGCTATTGTTAATAAATTACTATATTTTACGAGCCTACGAAAACAAATGCTTCTACTTCATCAAAGTATTTTGATCTCTATTGTTTTATAAATAAGACTGTCCGAGCTGTATGTCGTGAAGCGTGATCAAGGTTGCTTGAAGTTCACAAGGATTTAGCATTACCAAAGAGAATTGTATATCGCGAATTAAGAACAGGTATTGTGTTGGTCACGTGGATTTATTAATGATTTATGTTAGGGTTGTTACTATAAAATTACCGAGTTGTATGATAAATTCAGTAGTCGTGTTAATAATACAGTAAAATGATTTATTTCCCACAGCAGTATTTGTAATGTTACAATTCTAAGTTTTATCAAACAAATAAAAATTATTCGAAGCTATTGTTAAAATTCTATTAAAGGTAGCGATAAGTTTTACAAAAACCATAACCCATTGTAGACGCTTTTATATAGTCTTTCCAGTACAAATAAGGGTCTATACAAACTGAGACTCATAACGTCATCGAATACTTAAATCTTCAAATTCGGACTGGCTCTCAATGTATTAGGTCATCATGCATCATATAAGCCAAGAGCTCACTGGTCAAATAAGCTTCTCCTAAGAATCTTGACACCGATTGATCCTGCGGTGCTACCGTCCTGTGAATTCTTGCGATCTTCACCTTATAGGATGCCTACCAATGCTATGTCCTTCCAATGGCTATCAGTTCTCCAAGTAATGTACCGTGTGTCCGCTGTCACTTAAGTTCGTAATTCTTCAGCCAGTGAACCGTGTTCTTCTGCGGCTTTCATCACGTCTGATTCGATCACGCATAGAAACTCCGAGGATAACCTTCTACACTGTCTCTATTGACTTAGACCAGATTTTGGTGTCACTGAGTCCTGATACACTGGGTAGGCAAAACGTACTACTTCTCTAACGCTACCCAGCCGATTTGATCCTTTACAAGAGTAGGTACTACAAGGAAATATTTATCTGACGCTCCTAAGATCAAAGAAAGGAAGGAAAGTTTCTAAGTTCGTCAGCACTCACCTCGACTTATTCCATTTGATCCGTTATATGCTTGGCTTTGGCCTGCGTATCTGGTGTAAGCCCTCTAAGAGAGGAGAGAAAAATATAAACGAATTATAATAATAAACCTCTTTATACGGCACAGACGGATACATTGATTAGGAACATCGTAAGGCAATCTGCATACATCTGCCAAGAAATTCGAAGTTGTATGTTGTCAACCAATCTGATGATCCAGCGTGATTAACTAACACCTAATCGCAATAGCATAATTAGGATAGGATCGTTCACCTCAGTGAGGACATATATGAGCTGTGATGATGATCTGTTTATATTTATGAAACCTACTTTCTAATTTTAAGATCGGCCACCACCACATTTATGGTATACAAATGATACTTTTTTGTTCCGCTGAGGAAAATACTTTAAATCGCATACCCCGGCTGCGGAATGCCGGCGGATATGTGGGGCTCTCCTCCCCAGAAGGGGGAGGCCTACCCACTAAAAACCTCAGCGATGGTCTTCCTCAGGCATGTAGGAAACTCCCGGGAACGTATAAAAACAAATGATACTAAAACTGAATATCCTTACGGCTTATATCCTTTGCATATAAATTTTATTTTCGAATCGACAACTTTATTTTCATGGTTTTATCCATCGATTTGCATATACTGTTTTATTTGTTAGCAAAGTACAACTAATACCATTTTTTTATATTACTAACTACTGCTTTCGCTCTATCGGCCTTGCCGGACTTACCTAAAACAATAACCTGCAATTTATTGATTTTATCACCGAACATATTCCAGTTACAACAAAAGCTGAAGTTCTCATAATTGTTCCTTATCGAGCGAACCCTGATGTGTCAGTCAAGTTTTTGTCAGATTCAATCGATTGTGACCTCGATCGATTCATTAATCGGAAACTCTGCGGAATCTGTAGATCAACGACTTTATCATCAGATCGTAACAGGTCAATTTGGTAGAGTAAAAGTATCTAATGATTGCACACGGAAAAGATACGATCTGCTCTCTCCTTCAAATTGAACTCGAACCTAATAGATTGGTAAATTAAAATAAAAATTACCAACATACAGAGTAAAGGAACAAATAACGACGTAATGATTGGCACGAAATTAATTTCTCGATGAAGGCTAAACGAAAAAGGTCAATAAATAATCCGATAAAATAATCAAGCATTTTCTTTGTTACAGATCCACGTACCCACTGACCTACAGAGAGGAAATAACCAGCTACGAACGAGTATCGAGATTCAATCACTTTGAACTAGAACGAACGATGACTGATTAGGCTCAAATCGAGGGTAGCCGAACTGTTGAAAAATTAAAAAAGAAAATGTCACGGTCGATCGCGCGATGTTGATTCGACGTTTGAAAATGTGCGTCAGTGTCACTTAGTGCTCAGTTTGGAACAAAGATGGCGCACAAAGTGAAAAATAACCATTACGTTGCAACGCACCGGTCGGGGGTGGACTCGCCTTCATCTGCTGCATATTTGCACCGGTCTTCGCCCAGGGACGAGAATGACAGCCACAGAGCGCCCTCCGAGAGAACGTTGTCGGAATATACGGTAATAAAATCAAAATAAAAATTAACTTTATTCAAATATGACTTTATAGAAAGCTCTTTTGAATCGTCCAAATATATGCTTAATGATCCCTAAAAAACCGGTCAAGTGCGAGTCGCACTCACGCAATGAGGGTTCCGTACAAATTTGTCGACATTGAAATTGTTCGTTCATTACTAGAATTAAGTTTCAAATTCAAGTTTTTTTTTGTTTTTCCCAATTATTTTGTGAAATAACAAATTTTCGGTTTTCGGAGTTGATTCTAAGTCAACGGAAAGTACCCTATAGGTTTTGATTTGCAAATGTTAAAATATGCAATATAAATGGAACATAAACGGACATATTTTTTTATTGCGTTCATTTAAAAGAGATTTTTTTACTGCTTTGATAGATAGGAGACCTGAGTATGTGATATTAATTTCAGCTTGATATCTCAACGCATTTCTGAGAATAGGGGTCTTGACAGACAGACGAACGGACAACAAAGTGATCCTATAAGGTTCCGTTTTTGCCTTTGGAGGTACGGAACCCTAATAAACTCAACTATTTGATTAGTATAAAACTAGGAATATCTAAACTTACCTGGAAGCCTTTAGAATTCGTAGCGCTTTTAGAGATAGATAGTTTAGAAATCGGACTTAGTATTCTGATGTTTTATTAGTTATTTATATTTCGAATACTTGTGTTGTGAAAATATTTGATCATATTTAAAGTAGAGGTAAAATTCTAAAACCGCATATATCATAATATATATGGTTTTTGCGGACATAGCCCAATCGTGTGTGCTCAATATCTGAGTACGGATAAAAACTAAACTGAACTAACTAAACTATATATGGTTTTACACTTCTTGAGATGAAACTTTTGACGAACTCCGCAGTCGAGTGGTTGGTATACCGGTTCCAAGGAGTCGCCATCTGAGGTCTCGGGTTCAAGTCCTGATGGGGGCAGATGTTTGCGTGATTAAAGCGAGCATTTGTACTTTAATCATGGTTGTTATAATATATTTCTGCCAAATTTATTTATATATGTATAATATATGTATGCCTATCCCTTACCCTAGATCCCATAACAGAAGCCTTACTAAGCTTACTTTGGGCTAGGCTAATTGGACTAAGTGTGAGAAATATTTCCTTCCTGACGCTATAACTCCAGAACGCACGAACCGATTTCCACGGTTTTGCATTCGTTGGAAAGGTCTCGGCTCCGTGAGGTTTATAGCAAAGAAAATTCAGGAAGAAATTTCAACAGAAAAGCGGGAAAATATTTTTTCACATACAGCGAGACAACATGACATTTGAGACATTTGACAGGATAACGTCTGTCGGGTCAGCTAGTTTTACATATATCTTGATTACATCTTCCGGGGATTGTAGCAGAAAATCAGTATTTTACCTTTACATATGGATAATATTTTCACTGTTTTGCTTTGATTTCACTGTAGCATACACACACACATTCGCACTGGCACATGCATGTCTTTCGACTTTTGATACATGCGCAATTTTTTGATGAATGATTGACTGTATTAATTTAGACCGAAACGATTCAGAGGTGATCTTCTGTTATAACTGACGCATATCTAGGTTGAAACTATAAACAAGTGTATTGACTTCTTGTATAGGCGAAGAATTTAGTAGAGTATTTAGTAGAGTTAGCAATTCACGTCTATGAAGGTCAGTATTCCTCAGGGTTCTGTTTTATTTCCCTTATTCTTTTTGTCCATATCAATGATATGGACAAAAATCCTTTCAAACCCCAAATATCCTTTTGGACAAAAATCTCAAATATCCTTTTGGTAATTTCATTGTTATGCAGACAATAAAAATGCAGACATAGGTCCTAGTAATAGGAAGTTCAAGCATTCTTATTACTCGTGAACGTTTTGGATGAATGGAATCAGGGGCACATATATGCAGAAATTAAAGATGAAATAACAAAAAATGTTTTTTGTTGTAATTTACCAAGGCATGTCCTCAGCATCGACAAAATATCGACGCAGCTCTGCAGTTGGCACTTAAACATGCATAAACATATGCGCCATAATATGTTTTATGACATAACGATCGAGTTTCTTGCTCTGAAACCCGTTTAATTCTCTTTGATGCAAACCACTTCCCTATTAATAAATTATAATTTATTATTCCTGTGTTCTGCGATGAGCACGGAGGTTGTGCAGTTCTGCAAATTATAATGCGCGAGCATAAAACGGGTATTTAGTTTGTACTTGTTTATACGATGTTTAATTTATATGATGCTTACACGATTTTAAGAATGGCCGGTTATGGCCACTGTTAAACCTTAAGGCCGACTCCACACTTAACAGATCACTGAGAGATTGCGGAAAAATTAACCTGCTATGGCAGTGCATCTCATTCATCCGAGTTACCAAACCTACTAAGTCAAAATTCAATTTAACATGCTCAAAGAAATATGTATTACATGTCTAAATTTCGGCATCTCCATGAAATCAGCCATGAATGAAAATAGTAGTAGTTAATTTATTTACCACAATTTTTGTGTCATCATGTTAGTTGGCTCATAGTTAGGACTAGGTTCTGTATTTTAAAGTTGTGATCAATTTTGACATCTGTCAATACAAAATATCGATTCATATAGGTACTAGTAATAACTGCGCCGTATCTTTCACGTTCGATTCGCTATCAAATGAATGGGTATGATTGCGATGCGGCAATGAATGGAAATGATTTCAAACGTCGGAATCATTCTCTATTCCGTTCTAACGAAATAAAAGCGAAAGTCATTTGTGTTTGTTTGCCTACAACTTCTGTATTTTAATGTTGAGATTGATTTGACATCTGTCAAAACAGAATCTACAGATTATAAAGTTTTTGAAATGTAAATCATGGAAATGGGGCTGTGAGATTGAACTTACCACATTCCTTGCAGCCGCATTGTTCTACTCATTCATTAGTATTCACTTATATTTGTATCTAATTTATACATAAAACAATAATTGTTAAATTCATTAATTATCCATATTTTTTCCCTGTGGAGAGAAGTGGCTGAGAATTCTCTTCCCTTCCCTCTGGAGAGGAGAGGCTGAGAATTCTCCATCCAAGAAGTCATAAGAAGCGTACTCAACGTGCCCAGATTACTCCCGCAGCCAAGTTCCGCGAAGTTTATGTTAGACACCATACGACCCTTATGAACGGCTGAATGAACGGTTGAATGAACGTCTTAGTCCATTGGACGAGTACAACATATCGTTGGGTCCTTCTAGCTAATTAACTTTTTGACTGTATGGATATTTCTAACCACTTAACTTCAGGTCGATAATCAATCTTATTAACTATCCACAAAGGTATACAAAACTGTAAAAAATATTAGTTAGACCCGCGATCAAAATGTATAATCATATAACCCCATACTTTTGCGAATTGACCAAATGCGAAATGCGAATCCGTCAATATTTAAACGAGTTCAAACACGTATTTCGATTATATTGCGTTGGTTCATCATCAACCGTATTTATGATGAAAGGAAACAGATGGTGATTTATTTTAGTTTGACGCACATCAAACGTTTCCTGGTGCGATCAAAACGCCACAAAACCGTCCCGTGGCTGTAATAATTACCATTTGCAAGTGAATCAGCCGCGTGCAAGTCATAAGAGGAAGCAAATGCGGTAAGCCTTGTTAATTATCTGTCAATTCCTTTTTCAAATAGTAATAACTATACTCTGTCCATTATGTTATTTTCTTTTTGACAGATCGCGCGTATGAAATATTGTTTCTATTTTCAGTACTACAGTAATAATATACTTTCTAGACGGGTAACGCCCACATAGTGAAGTGCTCTGTGCATAACAAACTACCACAGACAATAAGCAGTTCTTGAAATCAGATAAATCGATAAATTGTCTTCAAATCAAATATTTGTAAATTTATTTATTTCCTTCTCGACAGCTACCTTACATTATTTATAGGTATGTGAATTTTAATATTAAAACGCATATGTAACATCTACGTCAAGTTTAAATCAAGAATTATGATCAAGAATACTTAGAAAATCACATACATACCATTTTTTTAACAAACTAGCTAGGTAATTGGTAATTCGCCAAAAATATAAAATTTTGCCTAATTTACTTGGCATGTGTAAAACTTTATTTTTTCATATATATAATATAAAAATTAAACAAGTAAATTTATTTACATTATTTATTACATAGATTCATCAGATTCTTCTTCGTAAATTACACTAGACTCGTCAGTTGAGTCCTCTGTTACATAAATAACCAATTCTTGTGCCATCATGTTATCAATTGCAACATCTCGATCCCAATCAGACATTATTAATTTTTTGTCCTCTGTACAACACTCGCCCAGTTTTCAGGCGTCACATCACCACACGCGCTAGTTAATAACTGCAACATTTTATTTGCTGTAAACGGCGGCGTTGTGTTATTTCTTGCTGCCTTCCCTTTAATTTGTGCCCATATCAATTCGATGGCATTATACTGACAATATATGACAATTTATTTCATGTATTTGAAAAAACCAGATAAACGAATTTAATATTTATAATAAAAATAAGATCGCTGCATTAAATCGATTAAAAGTTCTTCTTAAATAAAATCGATATTCTGTTTTAATCGAATCGGTAACTTGCGAGTTCATCACTGATTTCAAAATATCTTAAACTGTCAAAAAGAAAATAATATAATGGACAGAGTATAATAAAATAGTAATAATAGTGAGAACAAACCCTATCACATAGGTAACCTGACATATTGTTCTGTTCACATGTCCCTTTTTTTTTTTTAGGCGCGGCCGTGTGTGGGTCTCACCGGTCTGAGAGGACCGGCCTACCCACTAAAACCCTCCAGTGTTCTCTAGACCCATGCGGGGCACATGATGGGGTGCGCTGTCACGATTCTAACGCCATAAGTCCACATGTCCCTAAACCTTCAGTCGCTTAGACACGATAATGTGCTCATCTTTGGCTGTTTGTATCTCTGCCACTAGTTATGCGGTTACCCTCAGGTCATTTGAAGTGGTGGGAAAAACTCCAGCGCTCTAATAACCTGTCGCAATATTTGGTTCTGTCCAGTTTTTTCTGAATTTTTCTTTTCCTTCATTGAGTCGTAGGGGTTGCAGGGGTTGTAGTGGTTGCACATTTCACAAGAACTACATGTTACTATAGGCAATTATGGCCACTTATTTAACAATCTACTTGTTTAATAAAATATATTGTTGTATAAAAACGATGTTTTGAAGTCCGTTCTTAATATCCCGAGCTTAATGCTCTGCTCCTGCATAGTTTACAAATATGCTCTATTTTTTATAAGGATACATAATTATATTTTATATTTATATTTTTATTTGTTTCTCCTTGATGCGAAACTGTAGCTTTTAAGCCAGCGCCAATTAACAAAATGTTTATTTTTACGTTTACGTTTTTTTTTTTAGTTAAAAGATACATCATCACAGCTCATATACGTCCCCACCGAGAGGCTCGAGCCTACCCTAACCACGTTAGGGCGATTAGGCCTTAGTCAACCACGCTGGCCCCGTGCGGGTTGGTTGACTACGTACACCTTCGAATCGCTTCGCAGATGTACGCAGGTTTCCTCACGATGTTTTCCTTCACCGTAGGAGCGTCGGATAAATGTACATATGAAATTCGGAACGAAAAACACATTGGCACACGGTGGGGATTAGATCGCGGGCCTCCCGATTCTATGCGGCGCACAAACCAGTGCCGAGACCACAGCGCCACCGACGAAGATACATATTTTTTTTATTTTATTCTAGTAATATTTACGTTCATTTTTACATCATCAACACTTATTTAAGTAATAAAAAGTATATAAATAGACTTGTAACTTAATATTACTGTTTCATTTTATATTTATCGTTAAATAAATCGCTATAAGTTTATGGCTCAAAGCAATTGGACACACACGTTGGTATTCAAGATCACAGAAGCCAAACTTGAATCAATAATGAATTTGGAAAATGAAGCGATCATTAACTCTGGCGCAGATTTAAGTGTTAATATAAGCAGAACAAAAAAAAAAGTCTAAACGCTGTGTAATCATACAAATATTATCAACGCGAAAGTTTGTTAATATATATTTGTCAATCTTTTACATAAAAACTACTGAATGAATTTTAATAAAACTTTACAATAATATAGCTTAGAATAACACATAGGCTACAAGTTATAAAAATATTATGTGATTTGTATAAAATACTAGCGACCCGCCCCGGCTTCGCACGGGTGCAGTGAAAAAATGGTTATGGTGGGTTATCCCTAAGAGATAGACATATACCATCGCGGACTTTTTTGTGGATTTTTGTAAGTTGTACAATACTGTAGTACATTATTTTGGTCTATCTCGTAGGGTTCAGCCAGCGTTTGCAATATAAGCGCAAAAAAACGTGCTTATTTACGACATCACATTAGAAACCTTTAAATTTATCAGTGTTTCTCTACTATATTATGCATTTATTATACATACAAACCTTCCTTAAGAATCACTCTACCTATTAAAGAAAACCGCGTCAAAATCCGTTGTGTAGTTTTAAAGATCTAAGCATACTTACGGACATACAGCGAAAGCGACTTTGTTTTATACTATGTATTGATTGATGACGATTTGTGTCCTGCGCAGACACTCTCTTGTTTATTTTTGCCTCTGGAAAAGAGGCTGGGAATCCTCATGAATACCACTGCAACCAGTGATTATGTCGGACTCCTGCCGACTAACATACCGATTAAACTCAACCAGAACTGTTGGTCCGTTGGCTTGACGTGAAGACCACTCCTCAGAAGAAGCGCAGTCAGCGCTGCCCTATAAAGAGAGTATGTGGGCTAGAAGAGGCACGGTACGTCCAAATGGCTCTAACCATATTTATGGAAAGGGAAAAGGAAAGGGGAAGGCAAGGGTTGCGATGACAGTCAAGGCAAGGAAAGTGTACGCTGAACCTACCTAACATACTGTTAAGACGGCGATATAAGACTTGGCATTCACCCTAGAGACATGCGCCCTAAAATAAAGCTGCTTGTCTAGGGCGACGCCAAAGTACTTAGCAGTACACTGCTATGGTATGAGTTTTCTCTGAAAGTGGAGGGTGGGCATGCCGCATGGGACTGGCGGTTTTCTGCGGTTTGCATCAAATATAACCGCAGAGCTTTTCTCTGGGTTATCTTTGATCCGCCACAGATGAAACCAGTCGGACAAGTCGTTAATTGCACGCTGCAATTCCGAAACTATATGCTTGTTGACACGGCCTTCTAGGCGTCCACCACACGCACCAGCCGATCGGGCATGTCGGCTGACACGCTCCGCTTATATAGAAATCTAGGCGATTCTATAAAGATTTATTATCTTTAATTCCGCCACTCAACGCTAGAGGGCGCTATCGACAAATGCACAATTTTCTTTGAGTTATTTATAGCCTTCCAGAAAGTTCGATGTGCTCGAATCGCTCTACGGTATTCTGGAAGGTTCCCGATTGTTGCCGAATGTTCGAGAATAAGTTTATTGATTCGATGGCACAATCAATACCGTCTTTACCATAAGGGCACACGGGGCCCGTGCCCACGACCCCCATTCTCAGGAGGGCCTCGAAGGACCTAATTACTCTCACACATTCGATATTACTGTTTTTCGCAACTTAGTTACTTTATAAGAAGATATTTATGTGGCGTATACTACGCCATTATATCAACGAAGACAGTGTCCAAGAAGGCTCGTTTCTATCTGGAAGCGGAGGTCGAGAGACGCCTATGGATTTGTAGTTCGGGATTCTAACAACTGAAGCGCTAGGGTCGAAATTTCTTAATCAGTAACGTTATTTTTGTGCAGTACTACTAGTAGTAGTAACGGGATGGCGCGAGCATAACTTATTTAGCGAACATAACAAACTTATTTTAAAAATGTTAGAATAATTCGCGTTTTTTACTTTCCAAAAGGGCCTTCAATCCTTAGTATAAGACGACAGTGGGCATAATACCATGTTGGTAAATGAGGCTGGTGTTATTTCAGACGATGGATGAAAGGACGCGGTCGCCATCTGGTGAGCCGCGACACGAGCCGCGGAACGGCCGCCGGAAGAACGGGTCCCCGCGGGCTGACTCCGATGTGTACGTCACTAGCGCGGCTTACCGAGCCCCTTCCGAGATCAGGTAAGTCTAACTGTATAAAAAATATTTGTACAACCGAATACTCAATCTCAATAAACAGTTCAAAATGTCTAAAACTACCCCAAAAAACTTGAACGAACGTCGTAGCGTCACCGAGTCGAAAGTTATACTAAATGGAAATCTCGATACGCAGCAAAAGGCCTTCAAATTGGCGGGGCTCCCCCTCCACCGCGCGCGATGTGTTACAGTCTTTACTGGGCGTAATAAATTCTTTGATCCTTTAGCTATCCAGTGGTGTAATTGGATTTTGGATGGGGATGATAGATATGTAGCTACAACACTAAACTGTACCCCCGATTTTGTTATCATTCGATTTTTTGATTTGCGTCCCTATGGAAGCAATTTTAAAGACGTATTCACGTCAAAAGAAAATGAAATGTGACTCCCTAGCGCACCCAGGGGAACAAAGGCGACACCTTACTCGATGTCGAGCTCATGCGACACTCGATCCTGGTGGTGTGGAGAAAGAGTGGAAAAAGGTGGCTGTGGAGAAACATAAAAAGAGCTCAGCAGAGAAGATTAGATTTAATGTTCGATGTGCCGACAAGGTGGCGCGAAAACTACATTGCTTATTTAGTCCAAAGACTATATAAGTACGATTTGTATTGAGATAATGCGCGCACTCTTGTACAACTCGCCACAGGTGTATAAGGGTACGCAATTTTGTTTTTTTATATTTCTTTAGTGCCTACCTTCATTCATTAATAACACTATTGTAATTCGTTGTTCTATGATTTGTTAACAAATCTATAGAGACTATAAATAAACAATGTTGATTTTTCTAAATACGATATCTATTTTATTTTTAGAAGAGCCTCAAAGTTAAAATTCCCATTTTTACACCACCTTACTCTACTTGTTTGTGTATATACAGTATTCATACCTTAAACAATCATCCACACATCCTCTCTCACATACATACATTCACACCTAACAGCAGTCAACAAAGAGATCATTACACAGTTCTATTTATAACTTCATTCATTTAATTTAAACATATGTGACGTGTTAATATTATGTTAAGTATGAATGAAAAAGTAAAGTGAGAACGCAAGAGGCTAGAGGCGCCAGAAACCGAAATACAGACCTCACATCTAGTTCAGTGATGGATGCTGCTAATTATGAACGACCACTTAAAATTATAAATATTCTCATAGAAGTTTAATGTCATAACTATAATAAATATTATTATTATTACAAGCCCTTAATGAATAATTCCGAAAAGCACAAATAACACAATTCCTGATATTCACAAAAAAACATAATATATTTCAGAACATATTCCGAAAAATCAAGCGAGAAAGAAAATGTATGACTTCAAAATATTGAGACAGTATAATTATCAAAACCTCCGGTCGCCACTTGCCTTCTTAACTCCAAGAACCATAATTTAGAACTCTGGACAGTTCCAGTGACAATAAAATCAAGTTTCACCCGATATTAATCTGTAGCTTCACCTCAGGGCAGCCGGAACGGTTCTTGTTTGGTGGTAAACTGGTAGGGTTGACACAATGTTATTATGAGTCTCAATCAATTGTCTACCTTATGTACAGGTTTCATAAACAACAAATATGTACATATTTGATTTGTGTTATTTGTCTACGATTGAATGAACCTATATAAAACCCTAATAATCTTCCCCCATATTTAAATTCACAACTAAATATTTTACAAATATAAGGATCTAAACATTGAATATACAATGCCCCTTATATTTGTGAATATCTGGGAACACTGTGTGCTAGACAGATCAATGTACCGCGAAGAAAATGATAACATCGCGCTCTCGAAAGTCTAGTAGTATGGCTACAATTACCAGCTGAGAGCTGTCATGGCTCAAAGGTCATAGCAGCCAAGCCATAAACTCCAAAAAAAAAACTGAGAGCTGTCATATCATAACTAACACATAATAATGATCAAAATTGAGTTGTTTGGTATCAGATATAAGACTTAATTCAGTTTGCACGTCCGTTAAGAGTGTACGTTGGTGTCATAGCTATATACTAGCTGGTGCCCGCGACTCGTTTGTGTAGGATTAGTATATTGTAGCTTATATTAGAGTGACATACATCTTTATGAATTGTAGCCTATATGTTATTCTGTTGTATTGCTGTAAAGTTTCAATAAAATCCATTCAGTAGTTTTCACGTGAGAGTAACAAACATCCATACATACAAACTTTTATGTTTATAATATGTATTAGTATATATAAGTAGGTCCGATACTAGCAATTGCCAATGAGAATAGGAACGTTATAAACTTATCTATTATCTGGTCAGTTAGTCCTGTTTGTGGTTACACGAGTACATAAATGCGAATATTCAGTGTAGCTACCGTGAGTTTCAAAATCAACTTTATTCAAGTATGACTTTATAGAAAGCTCTTTTGAATCGTCTAATTTTTTTTCCCCTACCAGCCATTCAGGACCTATTTTTAGCTGATAAAAAGAATGGGCGCAAGAAACTTATCAGCTTTATCAAAAGTAATAACAACATTTACAATAAATTATGTCGTTATCATACAATGTACATATGTGTTTACAATTTATACGGGAAAACAAATATTTACACTTTAGAATGTAATGTCTTCAAATCAACACCAAGCATTGGCATCATTTAAATAATCATTGACTTTGTAATAGCCCTTACTCATTAGCATTAAAATTAAACCTTGAAGTTATATAATATAAAGGCAATTCAGCTACACTATGTGGAATCTTGTTATAAAAATTTTATAATTTTACAGTTTATATTCGTTTGCCGTAGATACCGATATATAGAAACTGCGTACAGCGCCCCTAGCGGTAAAGGAATTGTACTATTTCTATAAACTAAATATTTTATATTCTCGTCGTCTCTCTATAATGTGTCGTCGGCGAAGCAGACAACCTCCAGGAGCTTGCCTCGCAGGACCCAGTTGTACCCCAGGTTCCATAACAGGGGACCCAGTACAGAACCCTGGGGCACACCCGCCGCCATTCTCCATGCATGGACGCCCCCATCTGGCCCCTCGTAGAGGACTGACCTGCCTTGCAGGTGTCCCCCACGAGGGCGCAGAGGTACGGAGGCACTCGATGATACTTGAGTGCCTCCTTTATGCACCCATGGGGGAGGCTGTTGAATGCGTTGCGGATGTCTAACGACACCGCAACGACAGCCACTCCCCTGGCTGTGACCCCCTGAGCCCACCTCTTGAGAAGGGCCACGGCGTCCATTGTGGACCGACCGATACGGAAGCCGAACTGATTCTCAGCCAGGTTCGGCCCCCGGTCCCCTAGATGCTGGACGATCCGGGAAGCGATGCTCAGTTTGAGCAGCGATCGGAATCGCTCCCTCAGGTGTCCCAAGGCGAGGGCCAACACCTTCGATGGGACACCGTCCGGCCCCGGCGCCTTCTTCTTGCGCCGGAGCCCCTCACCGTATCGAATTCCTCGTTCGACACGGGAGGGACCACCACCGTGGCAGCCTTCGGAGGAGCCTCTTGGGGGCTATTCTGGGGGGCTGAAACGGACCGGGATCTGGGAACAGTGTCCCTACCACCCGGTCCAGTAGCCCCTGGTCCATAGCGGAGGTTGAGGGGGCAGAGGAGTTAAACTTGCTCCTCACCACCCGGTTTGGACGCCCCCACGGGTCCAGGGTCGCTATAAAATCTTCCCTGGACTCCTCCTTGGCCGTACGTATGCCATCACGCATGGCCTTTTTGGCTGCCACACACTTCACGAAGTGCCTGTTCTTCGTCAGGTGTGGTGACAGCGCGCCTACGACAACGAAAGTAAGCGCGCCGGGCCCTCATATACGTCAAATACCTAACGAAAACAATAGAAAGCCACAGTAAAATGCTTTCTGCATCAAGACGTAACAAATCCTCATAAATCCTCACATTGAATATTAGTAAGTTTAATAACAGTTAAAAATTTAACATGTGCCACAGCCCTGTTGCTGATAAATGAAGTAATAAATAATAACCAGGCGGTTCCAGCTCCAGTTAATTCAGCCACCATGGACTCAGGTGTTGGCCGCACGATAGCAAACACTTACAATGTGGACAACATTGACAAGATAACAGCGCGCGCGCAAATTTGTCCGTCACATTAGCGCCTTTTTAGGCCAGCCAGTGTAATAAGTGACCGAAGACATGCACTTTTGCGCGTTTTACGAAGTCACGCACAGCGAATTAAGTCGGAGATAATGAGCCTCCGAGCACGAATTATGGACGAAAACTAGTTTTTGAGTTGGCGAAAGATTGGGACTTTCGATATACAGGATTCGTTGCTTTTTAACACAAAACGTCAGAATTCACTTCTTTAACGGATAAGATAATATGAAAGGTTTGTTGGTAAGAGGAAGATTTTTTCAAGTTTCTTCAACCAAGTCCCAATTTTTTTTGGCGTAAACCCTTTGCTGTGTTTTACGCTTTTGGGTAGACCCCCTAATACTTACCTGATATTGAATGACTATATCCTACAACATACAAAATTTTATAAGCATATATATATTTTTTACTTCATAGGTACTTTTATAAAATGTATATGTCGTTATATTAGAATATAGTATAATATAAGTAAATAGATACTATCAGTGTACGTTGAGATTATGGACCCCCATTTTCATTTCATGGAGGCCCAAAATTTTTTTTCGTTAACGTAGACCCTTTGCAGGTTCTCATAAACATACCATAAGTGGCCTGCACAGGCGAAGTTGCCGGTACCAGGTATCCTGGAATAAAATTGTTTTTATTCAAAAATGGCTACCACCATCTTACCTCAGTCTATCGGTATAACGATGTAAGAATACCGTTAGGTTCTGATATATTACCCTCAACTCACTTCAAATAATTTACTTTCAAGAAAACATAAGCCATTTCTCATTGAAGAACTGTCAAACAGTAACAGCGAACATGATCACAGCCAGCGCCAACGATGACTGTTCAAATCTCACACGCATTATGCGGACGGCCGGATGACTCACGCCGTTGCCCGGATTGCTCTCGCCATTAGTAATTTTCCATCAATCTCACCATTTAATGCTAAGGTTTTGTTTAGTGTTCCCAAAGCAGCAGACGGGCGGTTAAAAGCCGGGCGTTTTAAAAACGCCATTAACATTTCTAGACCACAGAGATTTTTATTTGTATATTGCATAGCCCTTTACGACACAGTCCATAAACTGTTACCGATTTGCCTTTTTACAAATTTATATCCCTTGTCAAAAATACTCTTGATATGATAACAATGATTGGGTTTGATTTGTTTTGAAAACGTTGGCGATTCGCGACCATACGAATAAGCATTTAATTTTATAGTTTTCAGATGACTATTTATGTATATATCTGTGTGTATGTATGTATATTTATGATTATTTATGGGTGTATCAAATCAATTAATCATATCTATTTTAATAATGTATGGATTGTATGTAGTATAAATATATTCTATTTGCTTCTATTATTTATTTATTAATAACAATTATATATAAATACTATACCCCCAAATTTTTTTTGATTTCACAAAACTTTCTAGGGTTGGCTGGAAGAAATCTCTCTGCGACATTAGTTCGCTTTTGGACCAATTAACTTGGTACCTGCTAATATTTTTTATTTTTACAATAACTTTGTTTTATTGCGTACAATAAAGAGTCTATATATATTTAATCGTTTCAACCGCCCGTGTGCATCAATTTGGAGACTCGACGCTCTATAATTCAGCACGTTCCTATCTCCGCTGGCTAGAATTAGGCAGGGCCAGGATTTAGCGTGGTAACGGTACGGTAACCTTTGGTGCATTCGACGGCTTTGATTGGCCCTGCGCGGGTTTAATGAGCGAATGCCGTGGTGTGTGGAATGCGATGGGTTTCAAGTATCGTTGGCCCATTTCATAGGCTCTAGATATTTGCATGCATTTCAATTTGCACTTTAATTATATTTAGAACTAGCGGCGGAGAATCTCAATATTAAATCAAAATCGAAATCAAAATTTCTTATTATTACATTTTTTCTACTTAAAATTAGATCTTACCATATAACTTTTATGGATATATATTGTAATACATAAATAAATACATATACAGTATTAGAATATTAAATACATTCATATTTCTGCCTTTAAGAATGTGGAACTATGTCATTCATGAATTTCAGCACATTTTCATCATTTCTGATCTAGTAACATTAGTGCGGCGACCGTGCTCCTCAATATCATAACAAAGTATTCTGCGCGCGCGCAATAAATCAGCATCCGAAGAGACAACACAATGTCGCTAGGCTGGAATCGAACCCTGCCATCTGCACGATTTATTGGCGGGCTCACTGCAATCGGGGAACGCTTCCTAGTTATATCTCGTTTTGAATGTCAAAGTTTAGTGTTGTGGTGATTTAATAGTTTTTACACCCGTGTTTGCCCGTTAGGTGTTACGCTAGATCCGTTGTTCCGCTGAAAGAACTCTCTAAGAGATAAGTCCGCTTTTAGACCAATTAACTTGGTCGGTTATGTACAGTAAAGAGTTTTTTAATATTCTGACATAATTTTTGTTGCTTGTTAAGGAAGATAATGTTTCAGGAAGATTAACATTCTTAATTCAAGCCATATTCGTCTATGGGCTCAAGTCGCTCTTTAAAAAATCCTCCTCCTCGATTAATTCCCAAAATATTTTTTTATTTACTTTTAATTATTCTTATCAATAGGATGATATCTGTGATTTATTTCGTAAAAAATTATATGCGGTCTCGGCGCATAAATTTCTATAGTTTAAAAAAATCATAGTAAACGTAAATGATAAAAAAATAATATGTGAGCATTTACCTGCTCACTTTATTTATAATGAAAATCCAATATTGTTATTACATTTTGCGTTTGATAACCATTAATTTGCGATAATTTTTTATAATTTGCTTTTCATATGCCTAGAAAAATATCTAGTTAAGTCAGTAGATGATAGATGACTGTTATTCTGCGAAAAAGTGACGTTTTATCTTGCACTTAATACATTACGCATTAAAGAACTCGACAGATGGCGCTATATCACATTAAATTTGTTAGTATAGTAACGCCATCTAGATATAATAAGTCGAACTAAGGGCTGCAATAGATAATAATAGTTTTAACAAGGACCTGGAGACCTATTTTTGAATTACGAATGCAACTTCGAAATCACCGATGTGACTAATAATCATAGATTTTCAATAATTCTTATTTTTGAATATCACTGATGTGACTACCTTAGTCACAGGTGTGATTTCATTACGAGTGCCCACTCGTAATCAAGTCATACTTGTGGAAATGTTATCTGTGTTTTGTTTGATTTTTCAGTCTATATATATATTATGAATGTAGCATATATATTATATAATGGTCAAGCCGGCAATACATTCTTCAAAATTGGATATTTAGGAATCCGTGACCTCAAAGTCACCGCTGACTATTTAGTCAGCGGTGATTTCGAAATCGCATTCGTAATTCAAAAATAGGTCTCCTGTATATGAGTTTAGCATTCTACCTTCTACTATTAATTTAAATATTAAATAATAATTATTATTAATTAATTTATTTATCTATCGTAGAAGTAAGACTATGGTTTTTCTGGCTTTGCCTACACGTGGATGAGAGAGATATAACCGATGGTTTTTGTTATAATTACAAATTTGCCAAACCTCATTTACTATAGGAAACTATAACCATTTATAACAATTGGTGGGATTATTTGACAATTTAATGCGAAAAATACAAGCACTCGAAATACGAACGTAACGCATTAACCTTAAAAAGTTACGAATAACAAAACACAGCCAGTATTCAAAGCTTATCACAAGTCGTCCACAGATCTCACAGAACATTCTTGCCTCAATAAATAGTCGGTGCGCTCCAAATTTTTATTATTTCTCCAAAGTGATAATGCAGCTGTAATGCGACCGCATCGTCACGATCTGCCACCGTGGCCTACTGACCAAATGGCTGGCTGGTAATTTAAGGACTGAACGACCGCCGTCGGCTCCACAAAGCACCTGCGTTAATAAGAGTCCATGAAATGGGACCTGTTCTTTGTTTAATAAGAAATGATTTTTGTTTCTTTATACATATCGTCGGCTTGGAAGAAGACTGTCATAACTCAAAATCCACAAACTTTCAGGGGAAGCATGTAAGCATTTTACTGGAAAAAATGTACTCAGATCTCGATCTCATTAAATAATTAGAAACCATATTCTTTACAGGTGGCTTTATTATTATATAGACATTTATTATTATTATAGACAAATTAAAGTTGTTACATTGCGAAAATATAACAATTCATTTTTTTGAGTTATGACAGTCTTCTTCCAAGCCGACGTCTATATACGAATATATAAGATTAGGGTCTCCTTTCAAACTTTAGATTGGGATGTAAATACGCTTATTTGGCTAATATTTTTCAAGTTTCAATCGATTGCAAACCTATTGCCGAATACTTCACATCAGAGACATATGGCTAATGCGAAAGTTTAAACCGTACAAATCTCTTTTCTTTTAATTTCATGAGTAAGGTGAATTAATAACACTGTCCCTATGGAATATTGACTGAAAATGCATTAAAGTCAAGCGATACCTATCTGTATCCAGTTACTCTACGGTTTATTTGTTACATCTAAATGTATGTATGATGTATGTATGTAGAGTATGCACCTCGGCATAACAACACTCGTGGTTCTTATGGTGCCAGTTTAATATGCAATATTCTACCTTAGATGTGTGTGATTGATAAAATTTGTCACAGATAAACTTCAGTAAGTTTATCACCAGACCAGACACTCCTACGATGAATTAAAATACTGTGAAACAACCTCATATGCTTAGTTAGCATGTTTGACTAAAGGTAAAAAATATATGAGAATATATTATGTTATAACAAAAGATATTGTATATATATGTCTGCATGTGTGTTGTGTATCTATTATGTATATACGTCTATTTAAGGTATTTAGGTATATTAAAATTTATATTATAAGTGTTAGTATAAATGTTATTATATTATATCTATTTTGTGGAAATCGCCCACCGTCCGCAGTCAACACATTTTGCAGATTGACTGGTAGAGAATGCCTCTGGCACAAAGTCCGCTATTTATATACTTTTTTATGGGAATGTTGCAAAAAGTTTAAATAAATAATAAACATATAAGCTGCTCCTGCTATGAATTCAACAATATCAATAAATTTATCTTATATATAAAAATGAATCGCAAAATGTGTTGGTAAGCTCATAACTCAACAACGCCTGGACCAATTTGGCCAATTCTTTTTTGTTAATGTTCGTTGAAGTTCAAGGAGGGTTTTTACAATGAGGAAAATTCGAATAATTATCAGAAATACCCTAAAAACAGCCCTTTTATTTTCCCATGCAAACGTTTTCTAACTAAAACGTACAGTCGAATTGAGCTTTATTGTTATTGTATAAAGTTCATATTGCAAGCACTCACTGTTGTCTAAGCAATGAAGGTGTGTTCCTAACATCAAAGAGTCAATTTGCGCTTTATTAACGCTACATATAGTTGAAATTCAATCATATCTATCAAAACAGTGTGCGTGCGTGCGTTGGAGCACAGAATACATCGTTGGAGGATTTAATGTCACGTTCCAAAATTGAATAGCCACAAAATGTAATAGGTCATTTAGACTATGGCTATGCGACATTATCTATAAAATAATTAGAAACAAAAAACCGCCACTGTACAAATCTTTTTGACAGGACGAAGTCTGTCGGGTCCGCTAGTTAAAAAATAAAAATAGACATACAACTATACAGCTCTCAAATGTTCCCAGAATAAGGCGGTGTGGTGTGGGAACGTGATTGTGCGTCTTACGCCGTCATTCAGTTCCCGGATCCGGGAATAAAACTTTTTGTGAGCGATCTCCATGATATCAAATTAAACTCGGACAAAGCTATTCTCAAACACAATTACCTACAGCTGCCGCACTTAATGCATGTTCATTCAGTGCCGTGACTCGGGACATCTTTTTTATGTACGAGTAATAATCTATTGGATGTAACATTTGTTTCATTTTGTCACGTAGCGGAAGGCTACGGAGCAAAATAGGTAAAGGATTATAAGAAAAAGATAAGAACAAGAGAATAATATATTAAAATAATTATTAAGACAGCACGGCCGAAACTTAATAAATAAATTAAAATGATAAAATTACAATAATAAAATAATAGAGAAGGGGAAAGAAAGGTAGGCGGTACCAGGATCTAGATAGACCAAGTATCGGCAGGCTGGCAGGTATACAGCGGCAGGCTGGCAGGAATACAGCGGCAGGCTGGCAGGTATACAGCGGCAGGCTGGCAGGCACACAGCAACAGGTTGGCAGGTGTGCAGCGGCGAGCTGGTAGGTATTCACCGGCAGGCTGGTTGGTATTTTGCAGCAGGCTGGCCAGTACCCCGCAGCCGACAGGCAGGGATGCAGCAGCAGGCAGGGATGCAGTAACAGGCAGGTAGGCAGAGAACGTTGGAGGCTCGATGTGGCAGCAATAGTACGTGGTTCTTATGGTGAAGTATGCAGCAGAGTTTCCACAGTACTTTTAGAGTAGTCTTTTCCTTCACAGAGAGCTTCAGGTAGTATTGAAGGTTGTTGATAGCTTCAGAAGTGGAAGTAGAATGTCCTCCAGAGACCCTGGACCGCCTTATATAATAGCCAGATATGGTGTTCGAAACTAAATACAAAAATTTAAAATTATGACATAAAATTCATAAAAAGGAGTCCAACATGGCATGAAAAATAATAAATATATTCAAATTTAGAAATTTGGAATTATGTGACGTCACGTCGGACTGTTGTCATACGTTGTCAAATTCTAGAATGTCCTAACAAAACAAGAGAAATCGTTGAAAATAATAAAAATTATTAAGAAATTATAACAAATATACAGCAAAAAGTAAAGAGAAAAGTAAATTACAAGTATTCAGTACAATAAAAGTGTTAAAAGTGAAAGATATAAGCCAAAACAGTGCAATTTAGTGATACAACAAGATTACATAATATAAGTTGGTTTATAAGTGTTAAACGTATTTGTAAACAGTTAAATTGAAAATAATATATTATTCCAAGGTAAAGTTGAGACATTCTTATTTGTAGTTACACCAAAGACTCATATTTGAACATTACATAGGTAGGTAGCAACAGAGAAGTCAATGATACATATAATTCAGTCTATAAAGTAATAAATATATCTGTCCATCTATTAGTTTTCTAGTAGATTATCATTTATAGCTAATAGCATATGCGTAGTCCTCAGCATACCAAACATAACACTTACAGTACTCCTACAGTACACATTACAGACAGAATACAACCCATTTGCACATACAGTAATACTATACGCGATTCCCAATGGAATCAACACAAAGTTGTGTTGGGCTTGGGTGTTAATAGATCACCTCTGTCCAGCTCGCTTAACATTAACGGCAGTGCTGTGGGGGAGTACCCCCAGTGTATCCTACATACAAGTTGGGTGTAGCGAGCACTTTCCTAGGGCAATCCGTGCCGACTATCTAGAGGTGTTCAATATTCCCATACTTGAACTCTATACATGCATGACACGATTAATTATAGAAATGCAGATGCGTAGATTGCATGAGCGTAGCTTGAATACTAGCAGATGGGCAGATTTGCATTAAAAGATAACAATTTACTTATAATTTCGAGACCTGAGAAAATTCTAGAACATTCCGTTAGAAGATTAAAACTTTACATATAATTGCAAGTTCCGAGTCCAGAATGCAGAATATTCTAATAGTATAGACGTTACATTTTCCCACCGCCCCAGAAAAATTTTCGACTCCGAGAAAATTTTGAGGTCAACTGGATACAATCTTTCCTTTCGAATATCTGACATACATCACGCAAACATGCACTACAAGCAAAGATAGGGGTATGGTTCACATTCAATGACGCATACTCCAAAGAAAGCATCCCTATATATTTATTTATGACCTAAGGCTTATTTATAAAGGAGTAGTCAGCCGCTCCTGACTATAAGGCTTATTTGAAAGGAGTTGTCAGCCGCTCCTGACCATCAGGCTTATTTATAGAGTTGTCATCCGCTCCAACCATTAAGACCCAATAATGTCTTATAAAGTCAGACCTAGTTTTAAAGACCGAGTAACGCCTTTAAAAATTAAATAGGTAACGCATGTAGCAACGCGCTAAGTAGAAGAGGATTAAAAAAAAGGCGGGTTTGTAGAACCCAAAAGGACAGGGTTGGTAGAACCCCATTAAAAAAAAAATGGAGAGGAAGTCTCCTAGAGGTCTGACTTACTAAGGTATTATTTTAAAATATAAACAAGAAACAAAAAAAAAACTAATTATTGAACTGAAAATAGCCAAATATCAGTCAATCAATCGATATGTTAGGAATGTTCAAAGGTCGAGTAAGTGTAATGTAAACAAAGTTATGTATGAAAAATGTGTCAAACTGTCATGTTATTAATATATAGATAAGTATGAAACTGTAATATGACGTATAGTTGTATTTAATAAGATAGAAAAATAATAAAGAATAATAAATTTAAGTTTTAAGATCCTTAACGTGCCATTTTCCAAGATTTCCGTTAGGATCTTCAAGGATATAAACTAGTGGTGATAGTTTTTCAAGTACTTTACATTTAAAAAATTTTGGTGCGAGCTTAGCGCTATAGTAAGCACCAGCATTACTCAAGGTATAATTTTTACGCCATACTATGTCACCAACATTAAATTCCTTGAAAGAACGTCTTAAATTATAACGACTTAAGTTTTTGGAATGAGCCACATGTAAAGCAATTTGTACTTTGTCATAAATTGATGACAAAAGGCCAATATTATTTGCATATATATCACGAGGTAAAAATATCATTTCTTCCAAGTTATAGCCTTGGGAATATATAGAACCGTAAGAGACTGTTTCACGGCCATAGAGAAGAAAATTTGGAGTAAAACCAGTTACAGCATTTACCGAACTGTTAATTACAGATTGTATTTTTGGCAAGTGGATGTCCCATGATCTATGATCATCACCCACAAGAGAAGCTAGAGCAGTTATAATAGTTTTATTGTATCTTTCAGTCGTATTGACTTGAGGGCAATAGTGTGGAGTAAATGAAATATGCGGTACCTTATAACGCTGAAGGAAGTTATGAAATTCATTAGACTGGAATTGAGGACCGTTATCCATAATAATAGTTTGTGGTATTCCATGAACTAAGAAAACATAATTTTCAAGGTTGCTTATTATATTAGAAGTGATCGCTCGTTTTAAAGGGAAAATCATAGTGTATTTGGTAAATAGACAATTTATAACTAGAATGAATTGGTTACGTCTTCTGGTCATAGGGAGTGGACCCATTAAATCCAAAGAGATACATTGGAAAGGCCTAGAACAAATTTTAGGCTTACCCATAGGACCGTAAGGTGAATGATTTGAGTGCTTATAAGATAAACATTTTTCACAATGTGAAATAAATTTAGCAATATCCTTAAACATTCCAGACCAATAGTACAAAAGAGATAGTTTTTTGTATGTTTTAAAAACTCCTAAATGTGGATTCGTAGAAGAGCCATGAGCTTGTATAATCAAACTCTCACGTTTGTCTGGAATTGGTACTTCTTTCCAAATAAAATCGTCGGATAAAGAGTGAGGAGTATAGGTACGGCGAAGTAACTTATTGTCCTTGATAGTATAATTTGGAAAGTTATCAGGGTTATTTCTGCAGTTAAATAATAATTTATTATACTGTTCTAAATCAGAAGAGATTAATGTTCGATCAATAGGTGCAACATTGTGATTTAAAGCAATGTCCTCGCCATCAGGTCTAGATCGAGATAAAAGATCAGGTACTAGATTGTCCCTACCTTTCTTATGTTTAAGTGTAAAATTAAAACAAGAAAGTCGAAGAGACCATCTTGCTAGTCTACCAGAAGGATTTGATAAGCTTAAAAACCATTTTAAAGCAGCATGGTCAGTTAAAACGGTAAAAGGTTTTCCATTATCAAGATAACATCGCCAGTGTTCTAAAGCAGTGATAACAGCTAGTGTTTCCCTTTCAGTAGTAGAATAATTCCTTTCATTTTTATTAAGTGATTTACTCATGTAAGCTATGACCACTTCTTTATCATCGCGTAATTGAGTAAGCATTGCACCAATGCCATAATTTGATGCATCACAGTGCACAGAAAATGGTTTACTAAAGTCAGGACAAGCCAAAATTGGAGTTGTAATTAAATGTTTCTTTAATTTTACAAAAGATGCATTTGCTTCAGAGTTCCAAGAAAATTTAGGAGCGTTTTTACCGGAAGAAGTTAATTTGCTAAGAGGAGCTGCAATAGTGCTAAAGTTAGGAATGAATCTACGAAACCAGCTACACGTTCCTAAAAATTTTCTAACTTCCTTGCGAGAAGTAGGAATAGGGAAATCCATGATTGCTTGGATTTTGCAAGGATCGGCACGCAAACCGTTCTCATCTACAATATAGCCTAAGTATTTTAGCTCACTTTTAAAGAATTGACTCTTTTCAAAGTTTATTGTAAGGTTAGCTAAAGTTAACTTTTCGAGAACTTTGACAAGTAGCGATATGTGTTCCTCAAATGTCAAACTGACAATTATAATGTCATCGAGATAACAAAACACCTTGTTGTCAAACTCAGGAGTGAATAAAATATCCATAAGTCTCTGCTGAGTAGCAGGAGCGTTAGTCAAACCAAAGGGCATGACAACAAATCTGTACATTCCTCTGCCAGGAACATAGAAAGCAGTCTTATCTCGATCATCGGGATGCAAAGGAATTTCCCAAAATGCTTTTGCAATGTCAATACTAGTCAAAAATTTTGCATTATTAAGATGATCAAGTATTTCGTTCACAAAAGGTAGACTATATGCATCTTTACGAGTAACAGCGTTAAGTTTCCTACTATCTACACAAAATCTCCATTCACCATTTTTCTTTGGTGTAATAAGAACAGGTGATAACCAAGGGCTTTCACACTTTTCAATAACATTCAGCTCTATCATTTTATCAACTTCCTCCACGAGAGCTTTTTGCTTCTCCGGGGAGAGTCGATAGCACCTTTGTTTTATTGGTAATGTATTACCAGTATCTATTCTATGACAGATCAAATCGGTACGACCAAGTTGGCCTCTACCTTCAAAAGAGATATCTTTAAATCTAGAAATAATACTATCAGCAATTATCTTTTGTTGTGAGCTGAGATATTCATAAGTTAAAACTTGTTTCTCAATAGAGTTATTGTTATAAGATGTTTCATCAACTGTAAAGGCTGAAGATAAAAGTTTTGGAACTAAGTTAAATTCACGCCAAAAATCAATACCAAGAATCAAAGACGGATATATTTCAGGAAAAACATAAGCTTTTATGAGTTTAGTTTGCTTATTAAATGTAAAAGGCAAAATAAAGTAGCCAATTGACTTAATAGATTGCTTACTTGCAGTATTTACAGAAATAAGGTCAGACTTAGATAAAGGAAAACCAAGTTGTAAAATTTTTAAATGAGATTTATTTCCAAGAATGGTAATAGAGCTTCCACTATCAAGTAGTGCAGTAAAATTAACATCCAAAATAGAAACATTAATGAAAGGTCTATTAAAGTCTCTTTCATTCTTAAAATACACAGAAGATGTTTTATAACTTTGGAAAAAGTGTTTTAATATTTCAAGCCAATTTTGCCAATCACGTACATCAAATTTTATTTCTTTATCTAAGTCTTTAATTAGTTTTTTTGCTGAGTATTAGAAGAAGAGGTTGAAGGCTTAGAAATTTTATTGCATTTCGGACAATCCGAAGCCTTAAAGTCTTTTAGGCCACACTTAAAACAAACTAAGTAATGAGGTTTATCACAAGTACTTAAAGAATGGCCGTTAACCCTGCATCGAACGCAAAACAAATTAGATAGAAATTTAGTGGTTAAAGCATGAGTTGCATACTTATTATTGTAAAAGTTTTTATTCTGAGAATTAAAAGTTGGCTTATAATTTGATTTAAAGTTATTTGTATCAAAACGTGAGGAATATTCAGGCTTAGGTGGTGAATGCTCTGCCCTAGCCGAAAAATCGAGCTTAAGTGCTTTAGGAGCATAAGAAAGTTCAGGAATGCTACTATTTGGAACTGGTTCTTTAAAGTTCCGATCACGGTCCAAATAACGCTCATAGTTTTGACAAGCAGCAATTAGAGAGTCTATCGAATTAATTTCTTTCAAGGCAACAAAAACTGAATAACAAGGTCGTATGTTACGAAGGAGAATTTCTAGTTTCTCATTCTCAGATAATTTTTTCGATAGCCTAGAAAACATTTCAAACATTATTGATACATAGACAATTATAGATTCGTTCTTGCCTTGGGTTCGAGCCTTAATAGCGTCTAAGAGTTTATAATCATAATCAAAACCGCCAAAATCCTTAATTAATTGATCTGAAAGTTGACTCCAAGTTAAACAAGGATTTCTATCTCTTTGAAATCGAAACCAATAAAGAGCGTTTCCAGTAAAAATATCATAAGCTAAGTTTAACAAAATTTCTTTATCAATGTTGTGTGAGATAATAAATTCATTAATTCTTTGCAAGAATGCTCTTGGACAAGAAATTCCATCATAAGTTATTTTTTTAATGTCTTGTAGATAGTTATTATTAATGTGCAAAGGTAAAGATAATTTCTGAATAGTGGAAATATTCGAGTTATCAGCGTGTAAAAGAGGCTTAACAGTATTTTCAATCTCGGTTTTGATGATACAGAGTTATATCGCTGTCGTAGTAAGGAGTATTGATTTTTTAAGTCATTAAGTCTGTCGGTCAAGCTTGAGTCATGTAAGTCACTGTTATCAGTAATATCAATTCTTTCGAAACGAAAATACAAGTGATTAAGATATGTTTCAATTTGCCTAGCATATCTATTTTGACCCGATTCAAAGTTAGAAATTTTATTGGACAAAAAAGAAATAGTGTCCTCAATTTGTGATAAATCAACATCAACCGGAAAAGTAGAATCTAAAATATCGGAAGCCGAAAATTTTTCCGACAGTGGAATAATCTGCCGTCTAAGTTCAATAACATTATCCGCAGGAATTTCAAAACGAATTGAAACTTCATAAATAAGTTCCGCCTTATTAAGTAAAATAAAATTAATAGGCCGTGCCATCATAATAACGTAATGATGAAACTACGTTAAAATAAAAGAAAAGTAGAAGCAAAAAGAGAAAAAGTATAAAGCCAAAATATAATTGCCAACGAATACCAACTTGTGCAAGTTTAATTTAGAATTTTGAGGTAGGTTCTTATAGAGTTGGGCGCCAAACTGTCACGTAGCGGAAGGCTACGGAGCAAAATAGGTAAAGGATTATAAGAAAAAGATAAGAACAAGAGAATAATATATTAAAATAATTATTAAGGACAGCACGGCCGAAACTTAATAAATAAATTAAAATGATAAAATTACAATAATAAAATAAATAGAGAAGGGGAAAGAAAGGTAGGCGGTACCAGGATCTAGATAGACCAAGTATCGGTAGGCTGGCAGGTATACAGCGGCAGGCTGGCAGGAATACAGCGGCAGGCTGGCAGGTATACAGCGGCAGGCTGGCAGGCACACAGCAACAGGTTGGCAGGTGTGCAGCGGCGAGCTGGTAGGTATTCACCGGCAGGCTGGTTGGTATTTTGCAGCAGGCTGGCCAGTACCCCGCAGCCGACAGGCAGGGATGCAGCAGCAGGCAGGGATGCAGTAACAGGCAGGTAGGCAGAGAACGTTGGAGGCTCGATGTGGCAGCAATAGTACGTGGTTCTTATGGTGAAGTATGCAGCAGAGTTTCCACAGTACTTTTAGAGTAGTCTTTTCCTTCACAGAGAGCTTCAGGTAGTATTGAAGGTTGTTGATAGCTTCAGAAGTGGAAGTAGAATGTCCTCCAGAGACCCTGGACCGCCTTATATAATAGCCAGATATGGTGTTCGAAACTAAATACAAAAATTTAAAATTATGACATAAAATTCATAAAAAGGAGTCCAACATGGCATGAAAAATAATAAATATATTCAAATTTAGAAATTTGGAATTATGTGACGTCACGTCGGACTGTTGTCATACGTTGTCAAATTCTAGAATGTGCCTAACAAAACAAGAGAAATCGTTGAAAATAATAAAAATTATTAAGAAATTATAACAAATATACAGCAAAAAGTAAAGAGAAAAGTAAATTACAAGTATTCAGTACAATAAAAGTGTTAAAAGTGAAAGATATAAGCCAAAACAGTGCAATTTAGTGATACAACAAGATTACATAATATAAGATGATTTATAAGTGTTAAACGTATTTGTAAACAGCTAAATTGAAAATAATATATTATTCCAAGGTAAAGTTGAGACATTCTTATTTGTAGTTACACCAAAGACTCATATTTGAACATTACATAGGTAGGTAGCAACAGAGAAGTCAATGATACATATAATTCAGTCTATAAAGTAATAAATATATCTGTCCATCTATTAGTTTTCTAGTAGATTATCATTTATAGCTAATAGCATATGCGTAGTCCTCAGCATACCAAACATAACACTTACAGTACTCCTACAGTACACATTACAGACAGAATACAACCCATTTGCACATACAGTAATACTATACGCGATTCCCAATGGAATCAACACAAAGTTGTGTTGGGCTTGGGTGTTAATAGATCACCTCTGTCCAGCTCGCTTAACATTAACGGCAGTGCTGTGGGGGAGTACCCCCAGTGTATCCTACATACAAGTTGGGTGTAGCGAGCACTTTCCTAGGGCAATCCGTGCCGACTATCTAGAGGTGTTCAATATTCCCATACTTGAACTCTATACATGCATGACACGATTAATTATAGAAATGCAGATGCGTAGATTGCATGAGCGTAGCTTGAATACTAGCAGATGGGCAGATTTGCATTAAAAGATAACAATTTACTTATAATTTCGAGACCTGAGAAAATTCTAGAACATTCCGTTAGAAGATTAAAACTTTACATATAATTGCAAGTTCCGAGTCCAGAATGCAGAATATTCTAATAGTATAGACGTTACAATTTATGTGTAGGATTAATAAAAATCTGATACTTCTGTTGTTGGTTTATTTGTTGTTGTATTCTATCCCGCTGATTCCAAAAGTGGTCTATATCTATTATTCTTCTATTATTTATATTTTAAAAACAATTGTAAATAATATTGTTTCCTGTCCTGTGTCCCCGCAAATTTTTTAAATGTCACAAAATCATCTAAGGTTGGCTGGAAGAAATCTCTGAAAGATAAGTCCGCTTTTGGACCAATCGACTTGGTCTGTTGTGTGCAATAAAGAGTTTTTTTTAATATTCTGACACAATTTTTGTTGCTTGTTAAGGAAGATAATGTTTGATGAAGATTAACATTATTAATTCAACTTATATTCGTCTGTGGCAGTGATTCTCAACCACTGTGCCGCGGCACTTTTGTGTGCCGCCAAAAAAGTGTGTAGCCAAAATTTACAGATATATAATAATGTTAATATTAATGAATTATATCATTTATAAAGAAAAATATTTTTAAGACAACATTAGAGGAGAGAATTATTCATTATTTCCCAAAATTAGATATTAAGAAATTTCATTGGGTTCGTAATCCATTTCTCACATACTTCTGTATTTGACTTGAATGAAAACTTTGAATGAAGAGGAAGAACTCATTTTGATTTCCAATAATCGAGGTTTAATTTTAAAACATTCAGAAGAATCAATTAATTCATTTTGGATTAACATCAGATGCGATTATCCAATGATAGCCAAAAAAGCCTTAAACATATTATTACAATTTTCCACATCTTATTTATGTGAATTCGGATTTTTAGCATTAACCAACTTTAAAACTAAAAAAAGATCAAGACTTTTAAATGTAGAAGACAATATGAGAGTAGCATTGTCATTTTTACGACAAATATAAATAAAATTATCAAAAAACATCAAGCTCAAATTTCGCATTAAAAATAGTTTTATTATTAGCTTGTAATTAATCCCTTAATAAACGTTTAGTTATTATTGTTTAGTTATATATTAATTTATTTCGTATATTTAAAATTTTTGTCATAAACTATTTATGGAGTGTGTTGTAGTAAGTAAATAATTGTTATCTTTTTCTTTGTGTGCCGCCAAATTTCGAAATCCTTAAATATGTGCCGCAACAAAAAAAAGATTGAGAATCTCTGGTCTATGGGCTCAAGTCGCTCTTTAAAAATTCCTCCTCCTCGATTAATTTCCAAAATATTTTTTATTTACTTTTAATTACTCTTATCAATAGGAACGGAACGAAATAAATGACAGATATCATATCTGTCATTTATTTCGTCAAAAATTCTACGACTCAAAATGAACTAACCTAAACGTGGGTATTAAACAAATAATGGTTGCTTACTTAACTTTGCAAGATTTTTGTGACATAATCTCATGATATCGTACAACTGGTTATTATAGTCAAATCCAAGGTGAGTTACAGAATACCGGCCGTGCAACAAGCCGCGTTTAGACACGGCGCAGGCGCCGCGGTCGCCGCGACACGCCGTGTTACTGACGTGATTACCTTGCTCCAGAGATATCTTCATCACAAAAACCGTTCTAGTAATGTTGTAAGATTTCTCCAGAAATTTTAAACATGTTCCAATCCGTTTTTTTTTTCAATATACCGTGTAAATCTTTTATCGATACTGTTATAGTATAGTAGTGTTCATATTTATAATTTATCTGGAGACGTATTTTTGAATTACGAATGCGACTTCGAAATCACCGATGTGACTAATAATCACCGATTTTCAATAATTCGTATTTTTGAATATCACTTATGTGACTATTAGTCACGGATGTGATTTCATTACGAGTGCCCTCACCCACTCGTAATGAAGTCATACTTGTGGAAATGTTATCTGTGTTTTGTTTAGAGAACATATTGAATAGAGTCTGAAGTTGATGTATTAATTGTTCGGTCTATATATATATATATATATATATATATATATATATATATATATATATATATATATATTATATATATATTATATATATATATTATATATATATATATATATTATATATATATATATATATATATATATATATTATATATATATATATAATATATATATATATATATATAATAACCATAATGGTTAAGCCGGCAATGACCGGCAGCGGCTACATTCTGCGTGGAACCGAACTCTTACATTTATGTGTGTACTTTATCTATGTTGGCAGCTCTGTGATCGACTTTCAAAAATTGGATGTTTAGGAATCCGTGACCTCAAAGTCACTGCTGACTATTTACGGCCGTTTTCAATAACCTATCTAAGATCAAAGATAAATTGCTATCTCCGATTAGCAGTAAGCTGTTATCTATCTGTAGTCTGCGTTTCACAATCAAAGATACGAGCTATCTATCTTTGTCTAACTAAGGATAGCTTTATGCCCTCTCGTCTATCCAAGCCCTGTAGAACGTTTTGTTCGTTGCTAACCATAAAGCTTTAGTACGTTTAAAAACATATGTACAATTTATTGATGTATTTTATATTTAAATATTATGTTGTAAAAAGTGCATACAATGTTACTATAATTGAAAAAAAAAATCTTAGATCGTCATTTTCACTTTATTTGCTGGTGTTCTTTATAAAAATCATAGAACGAAACGTTTATAAATGACAAGTGATGTCATTCGAACATTGCTGACAGATAATTTGTTGCCGCCAATTTGTGTGTATTACATGTTTTTGATATAAAATATAAGCAAAAGTGGAAAAAATGAGTTCTGTGAGTATCTGGATTTACGATACTTTTGTAATTTAAGTTAGAATGTTATTATAGTTGATTTTTTCGAAGCCTGTGTTTTAATCCACCGATATTGACAGATAGCCAAATGTCGTCACTAGAGATAGCTCCGCCTATCGGAGAGTAAGTTGAAACTTTTTTGAAATGCAGTTACGTCAGATTTGTATGAGCGTCCCTATCTCTAGTAAGCTATCCGTCCTCCCGACGATGGATAGGTAACTTCGGTAGGCGATGCTATCCATCAGTAGGTTATTGAAACGCAAGTTAGGGCATAAGGATAGATTTTACTATCTTTAGTAGCAAAAACAAAGGATAGATAGGTTATTGAAAACGGCCGTTAGTCAGCGGTGATTTCGAAATCGCATTCGTAATTCAAAGGTCTCCTGGAGACGTATTTTTGAATCATTAGACGTGAATTTGGAATTCGAATACGAATACAAATCGTGCGCGAAATTATTTTCTACTGCTTACAATTTCATAGATTTTTGAATCACTCGAATTCAGTGTTGTCACTAAAAACAAATTCTTAATTAAATTCCGTTTCACGCAGAAAAATTCAAAATCACAACAACAAAAACAAAAAACCGGCGATGACCCACACGTGAAACGGATCACTGTCAAGGTCACTTCAGCGTTGGATATTCTACTAGTAGAAATCAAAACAAAGGCTTGAATTCAGTAATTCGTATACGAATCTATCGATTTCGAATGCGAATTGGTTTTCTATTGTTTCAAAAATTCGTCTCCTGTGCGGTGACAGAGAAAAGATACATGTGTTACCGCTTCCTTTTCACCCGTATGTCGGATTAGCTGAGTATTTTTGTTTTTATTTTAAACTTAATAAGAGAACACTATTAGCTGAGAAATATAGTAGAAGAAAAAGTGCCTGCGTCCATAGATAAAGTGAAGTAGATGCCAACTCCCTACAAAGTTTTTGAATTCGCATTAAACTTATTATATTCGCTTGTACCTCTTAGTTCAACTTATCAGTTGTAGATGGCGTTACTATATTAACAAATGTACTGCGCCATCTGTCGAGAGTTTTGATATAACAAGTGCAATTATTTAAACGCATCATTGCTACTCGCAAAATAACTGCCATCTATCATCTGATGGCCAATCTACATACTATCTATACATACTATCTACATCTAGACTCATGAAAAACAAATTTAAATACATGTATGATACAAAATTATTGTAAAAATCATGGATAACTAATGCAAAATACTGGATTTCCAATATAAAAAATAATTATAACATTTTCTACTTATAAAAAGCAGTTTTTTTTTATTATAAATATCGGGCAAATTTCATTTTTAATGTTGTTTTAATCAGTAATAAAGGTAACGCAATCTAATATGATTTTTTGTACAAGAAGAAATCATACAAGAAGTCGACAATCTATCTTTTTTATTATATGTGGTGCGACTTAATAGTCGACTTAAAAGTAATCTTCTAAAAATACAGTAACATGTTTAAAAACATTCCATATAATATTTTTTCTTCTTTTTTAACAAGTCACCGCACATTAGGATTTTTATCCTGTGTCGTGGGTGCAGTTATAAACATAGAATTGCACATGCACATACTCACAAACCGAACCAAATTTTTGTAGATCATACAAAATACCTATCCCGTGCGAGAATCGAACCCGCCATTCCCGTTCCGTAGAAGCCAATCACTTGACCGCTACGCCAAACGTGTCGTCTACATAATACACTGCAATTCTGACGTTAAATTACGAAAATTGACAATAACTTTGTGTGTTTAATTCATATATTGAAACATTTAACGTAAGAATAATTAAAATGCGTTCATTTATTCGAATGTTGTTCAAATTTAAAAAATAAAACATGTTTTCTTTTTGACATATTAGATCAAAACACTTAAATCAGGAACATAGATAATCTACATATACATCCATTTGTAGAAAAACAAAACGCAGAACACTTTGAGACGCAATATGAGAGAGTAGCATAATTACGTTGTGCTAGAGGCACTGTACAAAGTTTGCATACAAAAATGTACGCTAACGATATCATTTGCAAACAAATGTAAACAGGCCCGATTTTATGTATACTTCATCCGAATTGACCATTATCCAGTTAGAAATTTTCGTCTAATTAACCAGTTACAGACGTTTTCATATAATTTATATACCTATTCCTATTTTTGAGGTGCTAACAGAGTTTTAAATGTAATATTAACTAACTATAAGAAAACACAACTAATGAATTCGTTAGAATGTCTAAATAAACCTGTAAAAAGCCATTAACTTCTATTTTTAGTACCTAAACTAATCAATCTAGTTTTACACAAAGCAACTATGCTGTGTCATTATGTCAATTTGTATTATACAACCTTTCAAGTGTCAACACCATGTCCGAGCAACGTGGTAATCCTGCTCCAATATATTTGTTGTGGGATTAAACATAACGGCTTTGTACTCCAAAAGAATTATTAAATAAAACCATTTTATAATTTGTTTTATGTTGCAATACTTACTACCCAATACAATATAAACTTGGTTTAAATTCTAACAAAGTTAAATAGGAAATTTATAAGTAGAAATCGTTTGTTTTTTAACTTTATATGAGCATTGGCATCGCCATGGACAATCTCTGCCTTTGCTGCTTTGTTTAGCTTCTTACAGTACAAACAATGCTATAAAACAAAAACTAACTTCGCTGAAATGGAGTTTATGCTCAGAAAGTGTTTCTCGCAAATTCAATCTTTTTTTTATTCTAATAAACCATTCATTCTAATAAATTTATTCCAATACAATAATTTACATAAATATAAAAACAAACATTTCTCATTTGAGAACTCTTGAATTGATATAATAATAAAATAATAAATTTCTTTATTCTTATATGTAGATTAGGTATTAATAAAGCAAAAAAAAAACTGGATGATTCAACTATCCAGAAACTCTTTATTATGATTATTTTATTAATTAGTAACAACATAAGAGGCTGAGGATCAAAAAACTATTATATTAAGAAAAACAAAAAAAAAATTTAGGAAAACTTCACTTGTGACGGATACACGCCACTAAATATTATTTCCCCTAAATCCATCCAGTTTTATTTTCTTTATATTTTAACTAACCTCGACTTGTTGCAAACTTGTTGCAAAGTGAAGACAAGTTTCCTTCAAGTGAAAATAAATAGTAATAAAAGAAAATAGTAAGCAAAAAGCTAAGTTTCATCAATTTAGTGGTCGAACCGAAGTTTACAAATTGCTTTCTTAACAACGTAAAGTAAATCCGAGTAAGGGCACGCCATGAATGCCTCGGTCACCATGATTTATTCCAAACTTTTTCTGACCAAACAAATAGCTTGACACTTTATTTGTAAATATTTGGATAGTTTCACCGTGACTAAGGGATTCGTGGCTCGTTAGCCGCAAGCCCGCCTCTTTCGGTGGCAGCCATTCGATTGAAAATGTAACTTTTTGTAGCTGTCATCTTAATAAACTTACATGTTTGAGCAGTGGTACTGGAGATTTAGGTAGCCATCAAAATAAGTTGGAAGGTGCATAATAAAATTTAAATAGGCTTGGACGAAGCAGGACAAGGCTTGGCAATAATCCGTCTTTAGATTCATTATAAAGTTAAAATGTAAAATAAAGTCCTCTATTTAGTTTGGTTGGGTCTTATCTTTAAAGCGAATGAGAACAAATTGATGTTATTTAAATGAAATAACCGGTACAGACTTAAATGAAATAACCGGTACAGACAAATAAACAGAATCTTCGTTTTGCCTTCACTTCTTATGTTCTTTATGTTTTTTTAACGTCGCTCATTAGCGACCATAGTTCAGTATAGCACTTTATATTAACTAATTAATTTAAGAAACTTAAGGAGGTTAATTTTGAAATAGATTAAATTTCTTAGCAACGCTTACTTTAATTCTATCTTGATTAAAGAATGGACATTCTACAAGGAGGTTCTTTACAGTCAAATCGCTGCCACATTTTATACATATGTTCCTATTTTCTTTTGTTATTTTATTTCGAGTGAATACTTCATAACACATTTTTATGTTCTTGTGCAAACTGTCAATTCTTTTTGTACAACAAACAAACGTACCTTTCGGATAGTTGTCTTCCAAAGACATATTCGGGAACTGCATCTACCTCAAAAATAGATCTTCTACTAAAAAATTAAAACTGTTACATGAATAATTAATATTCTTTTTCTTATTTTTACCACAAATTTCTATACATCTTTACAATTAATATAATATTTTCTTCCCCATTGTTAAACTTTGTTTATTTTATGTATTTATATGGTACGTCAGACGCGTCATTCAATTTCTTCTCAATAGCAACATCTAGCTATTGGGTTTAAAATTTTTAATAATTTACTTTTTGGCAATATATTTTTTTTATTTTCGGCAAAACGAAACGACCTTCAATAGAATCGAACAGACATAATGGTCAATGTGTCAGCCGAGAATCCTAAAAATTGGTATGTCAATATACAGCGAACACCTGAGATTATTTAAAAACCAAGAAAATCCGGTGTAATAAATAAAAAATAAAAAAAGAGTTATAAGCGCTACTCAGAATAAAATCAATTTGATCAGAACTGATAATTTCGTTGCATAGCGTACACGTCTCTCTTCGACAACAATGTCGGAACAGCCTCTCTTCTGTTAGCTATTAACTTCACATTTAAACACCATAAAAACTGAATCGGGGAGAAAGTCACACAAAAAGCCGGCACCTGTAATGTCTATGACACACAACTTTATGGTATGAGAACGGAAGATGGTAACGTCCTCACTATTTTTTTGAGTCGTGACCAACGTGACATTTGATTTGGAGCGCATCGTAACTGGATCAAGCGAGTACTGTCGACCTTATTACCGTGAATTAAGACTGCATATTGCTTTTCTGGTAAGGTCTAATGATGTCGGCAAAGTTACTTAGAATTCCAGAAATATGGGTCGTCAGGTGCATGTCACGACCCTAACGGGCTGTGTTCCCGAACGCGACTCTTATCGGGAACGAATAAATCAAGGGTTCGATGTATCGATGCAAAGCCGGTATCGATTAGAACATCGATACGAGTAATCGATAATCCACCTTGATCTAATGTTTCTACTTTGAACGTTGTAAGAACTTCTAATAGGGGTTTTTTGATCGCAAAAAGTTCAAACGTAGTTAAAAAACCCATAACGTCATAGAAACTACTACTACATCATCCCGCAACCACCAGGACATAAGATAAAATAAAATCATCGATCATAGATGAACATTGATTAAGTATATATGAACCGTTGAAATCTTTAGCGGTTAAACATACATACTTCATAAATTCAGAATACTAGCTGACCCGGCAAACGTGTTAAAATATATATATATATATATATATATATATATATATATATATATATATATATATATATATATATATATTCTATGCAAAAATTATTTTAATCTTAATCATAGTTTCTCGTCCCGCACAAACGTCATCGCGCATTCACCTTTGCCTCGCATCACTGCTTTATACAACCAGTTAAATGCAATAGCTCCTGATATAGATATATTTTCCGATTCCCTGATTAAATTTAAATTGAATATTGCCCAATCATTTTTTTAGCGGTTCATTTATTTAATTTATTTTGTTTTTTTTTTCTCTTATTTTATTTTTCTCTCATTTAGGTACCTATGTTTAATAATAAAACGTAAAACGTAAATTTTTATTACTGTGAATGCCGTGTTAACCTATAATTGGCATATATGTAAGATTAAGGCCTTTAATGTATTGTTTTTATTGTTGTTTTTATGTATATGCTGTTGGTTATCCTTATCAATAAATAAATAAATAAATAAATAAAACGCAACCCAAAAGAGACTTCCGTCTAGTTTATTATTATTATGTTTTTGAGTACTTCTCAGGCGTCTACCATTCTGTGTGCATTACACAAAATAAAAATGTTTTCACAAGTTAATCAGTTTATTTAATTCAATATTTCCATAACGACTATTTCCAATAAAACGTTGTCTTGTCATATAAATTATGTATAGCAATAAAAGTAATTTATTAAAATAATTATTAAAAAATAGTTGTGATAGAATGGTGAAAATTTAAGGCTGCGTGTATTTTAATGCCACATTATATATAAAAAAAAAAGAAAAAAGAAAACTTGTTAAAAATTTAATGTCAGGTCTTTTTAAGACTTGGCTGTATGGCACAGAGCCTTTGCCTTTCCCTAGTGGGAAGAAAAAAACCACTACTTAATGTCAGGTGTGATCTACCCTTATCACTTAGAGCTATAAAGTATATTTATAAGTTGTAACCTATGTATTATTCTGATATAGCTATATTATATCTATCCATACTTACAAACTTTCACGTTTATAATATATTAGGGATAATTACTACTTTTTACGTGATGCAAAGGGGTGTTAAAACTGAAAATAGAATCAAAGGATATGGACAAAAAGTGGGCCTCAATCACGTACAGAGACGTAACATATATCAATCGATAGGTAATTTTATGCTCATCTATTTATCATATTTTTTTTTCTGTAATGATGTTTGAAAGTACCTAGATATTCAAGTAAACACATCCCAAAACATGGTTAAAATGTTTTAATTAAGTATGTAAAATGATAATTTAAATAGTTATATAGTTAACAAAAGGAAATGTAATTTAGTAATTATAAATTCATGAAGTTCTAGACATGTTGTGTTACTGACCACCCTAAATGTACATAGTCTGTGACCAATGATGACACTCGTCCGCTGTCAATGCGACTTTGACAGCATGTCTTGGGCAAATGAATAAAAAGAAAAAAAAGCTTAAAAAAAGATTCCATCATCTTGCTAGTATTAAATAATTAAAATTGAAATTACAAAAAAACGGGAGATATTTAAAATCTAATCTTTATCCAGACGATGTACAATAATTTATACTATTCTCTGGTAAAGTTTCGTCGCTGCACATTACTCAGGCCCACCTTCCATACAAATTTTGACTATCACCTTTTACCTAAACTCCGGCACCTATTCAGTGTCAGCAATGCACCACATGCGTTGAAAATTCAGCCTTTTTTTTTATTGCTAAAGTTGACAAACAAGCAGGCTGCCCACCTGATGGTAAGTGGTAACAGTCGCCTATAGTACATGTGGTTCCCACGAGATTCGCAGCAAATCTGCAAACCTCATAAGAACCACAATGTACGTTGCCAACTTGTGACATAAGATGTAAAGTCACACTACCCAGTAATTTCACTGCCTATCTTACCCTTCACGCCGGAACACAGCAAAGCGAACCCTGCTGTTTGGCGGCGGAAATAGGTAAGACGGAGGTACCCATGCAGACGACCCTGGTACAGAGTCTACCTCCTAGTAAAATTTTTCTTCTTTTATGAGTAAATTTTTTATGGAGCCTATTACGTTGATTGTAAATTTAATACATCAAACAGCTCTAGGTAGTAAATAGGTGGAAGTGTCCCTAATATAAGTAAGCATTTTGATTTTCAAGGGATAGGTACCTTACTGTATTCCACTACAATATATGAGGGCCTATAGAAGCTCTCAATGTATAGACATTGAGAAATTTTTGCTTTATGTAGGTACAGTTTTAGACCAATGATTCCCAAAGTGGTAACCTGCAAGGGGTCTTCTTCAACGAAAAACTATATAGGTCCATGAATTGAAAATAGGGGTCCACGATAATCGCCCCTTCCGTGGCCGGGGGGCGTCGTCGGTGGAGGAGACCGGGGGAGGTAGTGAGCCTCCCTTGTATCGGCAGGGGAGCGGAGGCTGGGGGTTCCCGGAAGTGGCTTGATGTTCCCGGGGGCTCCCTACATGCCTGAGGAAGGCCATCCCTGAGGTTTTTAGTGGGTAGGCCTCCCCCTTCTGGGGAGGAGAGCCCCCATAACCGCCGGCTCGCCACAGCCGGGTATGCAATTTAATGCATTTTCCTCAGGGAAAAAAAAAGAAAAAAAGGGGGGAAAAAAAAAAAGGGGTCCACGATAATGAAGCTCAACAAACACTGATAGTACCTATTTATTTGCATTATACTGTCTTCTAATATAAGGTCATATACATTTTTATAAAATACTAAAACAAATTTACAAAATTGGATTAGAACTCAGGACTATGATTCTACTGAAACATTACTTAGTTAAACACCCTAACACATGCGCACGCTTACACACACATGGACGTACAGTCGTATGTCTCATATACAAGCCCACTCCTCTCTCACACAGATACACCTCCTTACGCTCCTATCCACAATCACAGACACGCACACACAAGCTCACATAGGTACATCGTATGTATAATGTATGATTTTGGGTATGTACCTCATGCCCCACTGCATATACTACAATATACGTACATATATGTATGCACGCTCATACAATACACACTACCTAGTATTTAACAGAAACTCCTACGTTAATAATTGCTTATTGTTATAATTATGGAAAAGAGATAATAAAATGAATAATTCTATATCTTGGACCACACACCAATAAGCAAATCTGTCCATACTATTTGCCTATCGTTGGTCTGCGCTCAGTCACACATTTGATAATGCTCAAGTACTATTTGCCTATCGTTGGTCTGCGCTCAGTCACACATTTGATAATGCTCAAGCGCAAATACTTTTAACTATCCTCTTTTACACAATTTCACGTTGTATATGATTTCTTTTTTGTTTAAGATATTCAAACGTTATTTAAACTAATGCAAGTAACGAATGGTTTATTTAAGAAATAGAATGATCATTTATTTATTTAATTTCAGTTAGTACATATCTACAATCGTCTTTTTAATTTTACATAAGTACTTACCTATACTAATCTAGAGGGAGAGACCTGGTGATCTGTATGACAGGTGAAATACCTAATTCAGACACCAGCGTCTCACAATTACCAATACCCGAATGTAAATTTCTTTATACCTGTAACAATTTCTACTCTACCTTCAAATATTGTAATTGTGAGATAAATAAACGTTTTATTATTTTTTTATTACTTATGAAGTAAAAAAGTTATTAAATACTAGTATGTTTATAAAGTTTTGTAGGATGTAGGCATACAATATCAGGTAAGTCATCTGACTCCTGAACTCTGAACACAAAAATTCGACATAACGTTGTCTTTTCGCCACGTCCTAGTCTAATTTTGCACACGTTCAAGTTGGGGCGAGATGGGTGGCGATACCAACTACGATATATCGTAAGTTCGATTTTAAGAGTACAGGGTCTGTAGCCAAAGTAACTGTAAGGTATATCAGAATGATTCCGTAATTTAGAATCCAGATACGAATCAGACTCGAATGATACTTTTACTAGGGATTCTGTACTATTTGCAACTCGTTATTGATCTTAAGAGTGTCAGTGTGTATCAGGGAATGAGTCAGGGTCAAAGTCAGTGAGGTGAAAATCAGTATTGGTCCATGGTCTGTGCAATGACCAACATAAGCTGAGCCACATCTTGTTCTTTTTTTTAAACGAATTTAGTTTGATTTTATTAGTTATAATTGGCTTAAAAGGCAATACATTTTATTATTTTATATTTTTAAAAGTAGTATATGTCAAAAGATGTACACCACACACCTTTAACACAAGAAAAAATTATCGACTAATAAAAAAAATTATTTGTCCCCAGCCGGCAGTCTCGGGCTCCTCGAAGTGTGTACTCCTATAGGAGCGCAGTGGCGCCCTCAGTCGCCTCAACGCACAGATCAAAAGTATCAAGAAAGGTAAGATATATATGATCTTCACAACCTAAGATCGTTCTGACAGATGTCATCCACAGCATTTATCTCTAATTGTCATAGCTTTGACAGATAGTCCTCTATTCCCCATGTAATAAAAGCTCTTTTTAAACGGTTTTATTAAACGGTTTTTAAACGGTTTTATTTTTTAGCTCAGCCCGGTTCATTCATTCTTGGGTCAAATTTAGTAAATCAAATTTCACCCTCTTCCTGTCAACCGATTAATCTGAAATTTTGTATACACTTTGGATTTTGGTGACAATACAATTATATTTATTCATTATCATTATAAATTCAACATGGCCGCCGCTACAAAATGGCGGACAATTTAGGTTTTATTAATCCCATCAATATGGGTATCAAATGAAAGGGCTCAACAAGCAGAATACAATATACTATAAAAAAATTAAAATCCAAGATGGCGGCCGCTACAAAATGGCGGATAACGTAGGTTTTATCAATCCCATCAATATGGGTATCAAATGAAAGTGCTCAACCAGTAGAATACAATGTACTATATAAAATTAAAATCCAAGATGGCGGCCTCTACAAAATGGCGGAAAACTTAGGTTTAATCAATCCTATCAATATGGGTATCAAATGAAAGTGCTCAACTAGTAGAATATAATGTACTATATAAAATTAAAATCCAAAATGACGGTCTCTACAAAATGGCGGATAACTTAGGTTTTAAAAGAATCAATTGTCTACAATCGTTGTGTTGTTTCAATGTGCCCCACGGTTTTATTTTAGTCTAGTCTATGCATATGTTTATAATTCCCACGACTGTATCTATTTTATTATTTTTTGGTTTTTAGTACATTTTTAGTACATTTATCTTAAACATTGCAATGTATGTTTAACATAAAACCGTTTAAATTAAAAAGTTTTTTACCTATTTTTATTGTAGTTAACAATACATGTAGTTTGTATGATTCCTTTCAATCCAGAACATAGTTATACCAGCACTGCTGTTTTGCACGAAAATAGCAGTTACATAGAAGTAACTAATATATTGTCACTATCTATATCATCTAAATAATCTACGGCTAAAATAATTAAACCTTAGATAGTCCAGAATAAAGCGATGAGCTCAGTCCCACAGGATTCCTGAGTGCTTTGTTTCTCGATGACGGCATCCAATTCTCTGCAGAACTTGAACATCACCACACATTAGACAGTGTTTAAGAAAGAAAAAGAAGGAACGAACAAAGAAAAGATAAGAAAGGAACGGTTCACACAATTTCCAAGCATAGGAAATACCTTTCAAGCCCAAGGCGTAACTTGCAAACGCAGCATATAACTTTAGAAACACGGAAGCTGAAAATATTTCATTCATTTTTGGTGACCCATGAAGGTCCTCGCCATGGCGAACTCTTCGGCTGCTTCTTCATAATATATTTATACATTATTTAATGTACCTTCAGATAACCATGATGTTTTCCATTTTCGATCACCCATCAGGACCCTAACCACGATTAACATTACACATCTTTACCAATCACTCGTCTATATTACTATTTACAGGCTGGTGTAAAAGTTGATGCGATGGCAGCACCCAACCCTTTTTGCCCTAACGTCAAGGGCATGTGCTGCCTCATGCTGCTGCTGAACCTCGGGCTCATCCTGGTGACGCTGGGCTTCGTCATCGTGCTGCAGTTTTTCGAGCCGCTCTTCGTTTGGTAAGTTTATCACCACTTCCATAACTTAGATGGGTGAACAACCATAGAGACAAATTTAATATACTTAATAAATATATTTTTTTATATACTGACATTAATTAGCCTAGCATAAAGTAAGGCTTATGTTACTGGATCTCGGGTAACAGATATCTATCCATTATCGTAGATCCCATTTTTGTCATTAATTCTTATAATTTTATTATGTTTTATCAAAGTACCTACTTGTAATTGCAAAGCATTGGGAATAAGCACAATTATTGTTTGACTTATAAGTTGTCAATTAAATTGAGAGATCCCATACGAGTATATAATGTGACGTCACTTTAGCGGCCACATAAATCTGTTTTGTAAGAAAGAGATAGCGTGCAATTTTTAACGACCAAATTCGCTCTACCGTGCTTTTCCTGAGGCTCGTATTCTAAAATCAAACTAAAGCAGAAATTTAAATTTGAGTCTCATTATGTAATATGTGTCATACACTAGTTAATTAGTTCGACCAAATACGCTCTGCCGCGCTTAGGCTCGTATTCTAAAATCAAACTCAAGCAGAAATTTATGTTTGAGTCTTATTTTATAAGACTGTTGAATTAGTTCCGTGAAATACGCTGTGCTGCGCTTAGAGTCGTATTCTAAAATCAAACTTCAACTCAAATCACTGCTTGAATTTGAATTTAGAATACGATCCTCACTGTCTGAATATCGCAAGGTGTAATAAGAGTTTAACACTCGTTTTAAAACTTATACATTAGGGATAATTTGACCCGGATTTCCTATCTATTATACACCATGACAACCTTCTTATTACGGAAGTCTTCATGAGAGACACTACAATTCTATCATTGTTCACAAAAGCGCACAAAACACAATTATTCCTATAAAATCTCGAGTATCTTTGTGAATGGCGTACGTTACTTTCGAATATAAATGTTTCTTTAATAATGTTATTGCAGTTCAATTTTGATATATCGCTAGGGTTGTCCCAAAATGGGATACATTAAATATTACTTTACTAAATTGTTTTTTTATGTGTTATATTAATTTAGAAAAAATTGTTTGAAAGATACGTAAAAATTGACTTTCAGTGCTTTTGTATAATCTTACATTTCTCATTTGACTGTTCGACATATATTTAGTTTGAAGTTTCAAATTAAAAAAATAAAGACGTCACATTAAATATTTCAAACAAGTTTCCATCTAGTTAGGGCTTTGAATCTTTTCTTAGTGGATGTCTATACTATAGCATAATAACTTGTGTCATACAGCATGTTATTATTATTATTTATATAGATTCACGCTAACACTTCCCATTACTCAAATAATAAACATTTAAATTACAAAAATATTTATATAATTGTCATTGTTACAGTGTTAGTGTTGTTAAATACATACATACCTACATCTCTTGTGAATTTATTATGCTCATTTCTAACTTATTGTTTTAATATACAGTATAGCTTTAATACACTGACTGGTTAATTATTGAAATTGATATTTTATTGAATGTATTTTAATTGAAATATTTCACATATTACAATATGTTTAATTAATAAAACAATGAACTATACTATTTCGTACGTTGTTATCCCCACTGCGAATATTGTTATTGTCCCTATTTGTAAAATTGTAGCAAAACGGGAATAAACACAGTTTTAATCTTAGATTTCAATGTATAATTTTTTTCTGTCTTGAGTACATAGTATACACCTGACCTAGCAGAAACATCTTGTCTATAAATTTTACAGCAGAATTAATCGGTCATTATACTGCGTTTCATCAAATAGCCAGTTAGTTGATTGTTAATTATAATTTAATCGAATTATACTTAACATTCCACTGACTGGTTATTTCATAATAATATACAATAATTATTATGACCATGAAATAAAGACATCTTTATTACATAATAAAGTGTAAAATTACAAAAACAACGCGCCCCGCCCGCCCAAACCAAACTAGGATGTTTGGTTTGTGACTGCATCCATCTGTGTCGTGGATACAGTCACAATCATACAATCTCAGATACATCCGGTTGACCTTCTGCAGCTATATTACTACCTATTTCTCTATCAAAAATAAAAAGATTAGATCTGCTTACAAAAAGATCGACAAGTATCGACGCGTTGTATTGAATATCTTATATACAAGTTTTTACAAGTAACAGTTGCTGGGCTTCTTAAAATATTATCTGCCTATAATAAAAATATACTATATAAATATAATATAACTAAATAAATATTCATGCATCCTCGCTTATGAAGGTAGACCCCCAATTCCGTCACGCCCAAATTATGATATAGATGGTCAATGAAACAACTATAAAAAATCTAATAACAGTTACTATGGTTTTGTCTACTTTGGTATGGCTATATGTAGTTCGAAAAACGAGGAAAGGCATAAGATATTTTTATCGCAGGAAAATATCTCTCTTCTCTTAAGCCGCGGACAACAAACAGTATATTTTATAAAAGTTCCAACAGTGTTAATTTAGTATATATGCGATGGCGATAACTTAATATTTTATTATATTCCCGCCACACCTTCGTGACGGCTTTTGTTAACAAGACTATAGAATGCTGTCTTATAGGTAAAGTATAGGCCTGACACCAAAAGCAGGGGTGAAATTCGAATCATAATCAGCTCATAAACCCGCCAGGATTAAAGCGAGAAGCGAGCTTTAAAATCGCCAAAGAAAATTTTGTAAAATTATAAATTTGTTATATATTCTCTATTGTAGCAGGTGCTATTTTGCGGAAGTCCATTGTATTACAAAGGATATTGGTTACGTTTGCTGATTCCGCGCAGTTGATGATGACTTGTCCAACAAGCAGACAAGGTCGACACGTGTTTCGTCTCTCAGCGACCGTGTCGACCATGTCTGCTTGTTGGACAAGTCATCATCAACTGCGCGGAATCAGCAAACGTAATCAATATCCTTTGTAATTGTTATATATTAACGAACATGCACATAAAATTAGCAATAACTTTAAATTATTTATTAACATAAATTTTTCTCATTACCAAACAGCTGGGTGGGTGGATGTTTCACTATGATAACTGTTATCATTATTATTATTATGTAAGCAAAGAGATGCCTACTGCTTGTCTTCCCCATGGGCCTCCACTGATCGATGTAAAAATTATAACATAGGGTTAAACATTTAGACTGTCTCTCACCACTGGCCCTGTGCGGGGGGCCTGACTCGTCTGTTGGTAGACACGATTCATCGCGTATCCCGTCGTTGTCGTTGGCTCGACCAGTTCTAGGTCGAGACGGCCCCGAAGCACATGGCGGTAGAATAGGGTACTTCCCTCTATATTAGAAAAGATCTAAAAGCATATAACTATGATAGCTTATGCATTAAATAGTCGGAACCATCATGTTTTTAACAAAAATAATATAAAAATTAGTTCGTCGTAATAATATAAAAAGTAGTTAGTCACTTTTTTAATCTATACGTAAAACAAGAGCGAAACATAGGCCGCCATGTCGTGACGTCATAAGGTCATAACGTAACGAGTGTTTAAAATTTTTATATTTTTAGTATATGGTTTACTGACACGCAAGGATCAAATTAAGATTCTTTTAAAAAAAGATATTAATTCCCTATTGCGTAAGCGCACCCCGCCATGTGTCCCGCATGGGCCCAGAGAACACTGGGGGGTTTTCGTGGGTAGACCGGAGAGCCCTACACACGGCCGCGCTTTGCCAGCGCGTCGTCATGGTGCATAAGGAGCATTTCCCCGCGGAAAAAAAGGGTGCATCGCGTATAAATAAGGTCATAGGTGAGGTCGGCTTAAATGCCCTCGGGTGTGATTCAGAGGCCTTTACAGGTTATTAACTTTCAGTATAGATATCTATTCAAAAGTCAGACAAAATACTTTTTCATAGTGTGGCTTCTGTCTTATTAAACTTGTTAGTAGATGTCGTCAACATCAAGTATTGGTAACACGGATTTAAAGTCAGGAAATACTGAAACCAAAGAAATGATAGATAGATAAAACGTTTATTCAGGCAAAAACACACTAAACACAATGTATACACATAAATAAAAATCTAATAAAAAACGGTAAGAATTAGATGTGCATGTGCGTTGCAGTGCCTGAAAGGGCCAAGGCTCAGTGGGGATTTTTACCTTAGAACGGCAAAACACTGATTTTCAGCCATCACCCTATGAGGAGAGTAAAGGGCTACGAAGTTACAAATAGCATTCTACAAGATTGAGACTAAAAAAAGAAGAATAAAAAATCAAAAGAAAATATCGATCATGATTGTAATAACATTTGTTTGGCGTTGCTACTTGACATAAAATATGTATCCACTATAACACGCTGTGACATCACTTGTTTCGTATAATAATAATTAATATATATAACCTATATTTCAAAAGTATACACTCGAGAAACATAAAAAAAAAACATATACAAATAAAACTATCTACCTACAAATAATGGGCAGTTGTTTCCTTCAAGCAAATTAAGCTTTTGGTGCTCCAGTAATATATTTTTTAATTTATTTTTGAAAGTTATCCTGCACATGTGATTCCTTAGAGGTGGTGGAAGATCATTCCAGCATTTTGTCGCTTGAAATCGGAAACTGCCCCTAAAAGCTACCGTTCTATGAGTATGTCCCGCTAGGACAATTCGCGCAGTTCTGGGACCATATCTGGCAGACGCATTGGTGAATATCAGCTTCTTATGAAGATATTCAGGTTTTTGGTATCTTATGACATCAAAAACAAGACACAACAAATGCAGTCGTCTTCTCATTTCCATTCGCAATATACTGGCAGCATTTAAAAATGGCGAAATATGGCTTCTCGCCGGTACATCAAAACAGTATCTACAACATGCGTTTTGAACTCGCTGTATTAGTCGCTTTGAACGCGCCAGAAGTCGAGGGCCATATAACACATCTCCATAATTAAGTACCGAAAGCACTAAAGATTCGCAGAGAATTACCCGGACTTTTTCACACAAATACCGCCTAATTTTGTAAAGAATTTTCAGGCGATACATACATATCCTAACAAGATTAAAAATATGTGTTTCAAAGCGTAACTGCGAACATTTAATTATTAAAAGCATCATATGTTATACGAGTAATTTAATATTCTGTATTGAGTTGATTGTTGGCTCTTGGTGGAACTTATTATACATCTTGAATAAAACTCTTGTACTGTTCCACTACTTTTTTTAATTACTGTCGACCTGACCGGTTTCGCTTTACAGCATTTTCAAAGGTTCTAAGCAAACACAGCTGTTCGTGTTTACGCTTCTGAAGAACGGCGAAGAAGAAGAAGTACAAGAGTTTTATTCAAGAAGTAATTTAATAGGAAGGCCGAATAAAAAAGATGGATCGATTGTGTGAAGAATGATATAAGAATGAAAGGAGTAAGCATGGAAATGACGGCTGATAGAGAGGAATGGAAGAAAAAGATCTACTGCGCCGACCCCAGATAATGGGAAATGGGCAAGAGGATGATGATGATGTTATAATTTAATTTGGTTTCTTTCAATATATTTAACAGTGTTTTTGTAAAGGGGTGTTAATTTGTGAGTGAGTGAGTGAGAGAGACATGAAAGCAGAATAAATGCAGTAGAAATGAGAGCTTTGCGGAGTATGGCAGGAGTAAAACTGAGTGACAGATTGTATAATGAAGTGATTAGAAAGAAATGTGGTTTGAAAGAGGATATTGTGACAAGAATAGAGAAAGGGATGCTTGGGTGGTTTGGGCATGTGGAACGGATGGATGAAAGTAGACTGACCAAAATGATTTATGAAGCTGGAGTGAGTGGAGATACGGGACGAGGAAGACCTAGGCGAACATATTTCGAACAAATCGAAAGTGTCCTCAAAAAAGGCCAGGTCAGAAGTACCCGCAATCGTCGAGCATGTATGAGGAATGTTATGAAAGTAGATGAAGCGAAAGAGATATGTAAAGACCGTAGCAAGTGGAAAGACGTAATCTCTGCCTACCCCCGTGGGAAAAAGGCGTGAGTGTATGTATGTATGTTAATTTGTGTCAACAGGAAATTCAAATTCACAAGACAGACTATGCACTTATAGTATAATATCCTATTGTCAACCCTATACCATGCACGAGAATATGGGTACTCGTTAGAAGCAGACCGTGGCGGTTTTCACACTCAGCGACAATGGCTTGTGTGAACATTAAAAATCACTTACGATTTTGGGGAAACCTCAGCAGAACGGTAAACGCAATTTGGGATGACATCGTTCTCGATTTCGTTTCGAGTCGAGTTCGCAAGACTTGTCTGCGGTCGGTCTGTGTGTCGCAACCTTGATAATGGATTTTGGGTTAGGAATAGTTGTGACAGTTCCCTCAATCCAACCTCCAGTACGATCAAGTGATTTTTAGTTTCGGCAATCGTCCGTTTTCAAATTGATTTCTCTGACGACTCATTTTTCTATTTAAGTTGTTAAACTAGATTTAGTTCTGAGTGATTACTCAGAAGCAAACTACAAACAAAATTGTACTTACTTATTATGATAAGAGGAATCAAAATGAATCAATAATTTGGTCTCAGGCTCTGGACTATTTGTGTACTATATTTAATTTAGAGTTACTTTCGCATTTATAATATTTGTAAGGACGTTATACAATGACTATTTCTTTCTTTCTTTAAGTTAAATACATTTTTCCTTCATGACAAGGCCGGCGCCACTTGGGCTTCCCGCGCCTCTTCTAGCGCTTATGGGCCCCTTTTTATGGGCTTGCGCTGCATCGTCCCTCTCCTGAGGGGCGGTCGCCCTCACGATTTGCCTATATGGTTATTAGAACCTAGGCCAGGCTGAGTTTAGTCGGTAGGTCACGTGGCTGGACCGTTCCGGTCGCGTGGAGTCCGACATAACCTCCGTGACACTTGCCGTTGCGGGGGTATCCTGGGTACGTTTCGTGCTCCTTGTGAGGATTCTCAGCCTTCCTCTCTTGAGGAAAAAAAAGTTAAATACTATAACTAATATATTAGGTTGTAGCAAAAGTTCGTCGAAAAAATATTTGTATTTACTTTTCTTTCCTGGAACAATCTAGAAATTCCAAAATAACATTCTAGAACTCTCTCGGTGCTTTCTTACGAGGCCTATATATATTGCGCCAAGTGGAGTGGAGTTGGTTATGGAGAATGAATTAATCCTCCAAGACAACGCACGTCCACACATCGCCATAAAGACTCAAATAAAATTAGAGAATACATCCTACTTATTCACCCGACTTGGCACCTTCAGATTATCACGTATTCAAGCATATAAAACATTTTTTAAGTTTAAAGAAAATTTAATAATCTGAAAACGGAAGTGAGTAAGTTTTTTGATTCTAAACTTCCAGAGTTTTGGGCCAAAGGTATCAGCGACCTTCCTAATAGATGGAGCACTGTCATTAGTTCTGACGGCTTTTATATTGTACATTAAAACTAAATTTTAATAATGAAAATTAATACAAAACATTTTTGTTCCTAACTTTTCAACGAACTTTTCCTACAACCTAATATATACTTATCATATATCACTGTCGATTCTTATGTATATCATCTAGCTGGTGCCCGCGACTTCGTCTGCGCAGGATTAGTGTTTCCAGTAGCTTATATTAACGTGGCGTATATTTTTATAAGTTGCAGCCTATGTGTTACTTTTATGTATTAGCTAAATCATTATAAGTTTCATTAAAATCCATCCATCCAAACTTAGTAGGGTAGTAGGGACGGCACTGTTGATTCGTGTATGATATATCACTGTTGATTCATATAACATATATCATTGTTGATTCGGTGTTATAAAGTCAACCGATTTAAAACTTTACGATGAACAATAACAGAATCCAACTTAAGCAGAAATACCTAATGATTCCATTATATTTTCAGGATACTCGGAATAGTGTTTCTGATCTTCGGCTTCATAACCCTAGTCGGCAGCCTGATCTACTGCGTGGTGTTGTGCAGGGAGAACCCTTATCCCCGTTATCCAGACGACTTCTATTGGACGCACCATTGGTCCAAAACCATTGGCCCATCAGAAATACACTACAGCTCGAGTGAAAAACCCTACCGGCAAAACGGGAACGGGGATAAATTCAACAAATACAACGGAAAATACTCGGACCGCGAAAGTGCTAAGGGCTATTCAGATAGGGAAAGTAAACTGAGTAGGTATTGAGTCTTCGAAAACTTGTCTAAAATTGGCATATTTTGACGTTTTATTTATTTTAAACTCACTAAACATTTTTATATATGGTCGTCCAAACCAACCGGAAATATTGATCCAAGATTGATTGGAAACAGAGTAAAAGCAAAAAATTATATATTATGACTCAAAGAGAAGAAAATAAAATTACTAAATTGATTTCTTGTTCTTTTCAAACTTAATTATATCCTTTTTGACTTACCTACCTCATTATATCACATCTATCATAGTTTAATAGAATTACACCTTCACACGTTAATCAAACTTTTATGCGTGTGTACTCTCGACAATACTGAAAGGTAATTAAATCCATTTGTAATTTTATAAAATACTTATATACATGTGCGTAACTCTGTAAATAAAATTATCTTAACTTCCTGTATTGCTGATTGTTGTTTAATCTCAAATTGTATGTACCTACGTCGTTACCCATTGTTATTATAACAATTCCCTCAATGTTCGTTAAATATTTTATAGAATATATTTTAAAGTGTTTATAATTATATACATTTAATGAAATATCCTATATTTTATATTTGTTATGTTATAAAAATTGTATGACTCCTGTAAATACGAGTACTAACCGCTTAGGACATGACCATATCGTCGGCAAGAACTCGCTATTTACAGTATTACGTACTTTTTACCAAAATATATATTCAAGTAAAATAAATAACCAATAGATCTACCATGATCGCTTAAAACAGAAATAAAACCTCAGTGCACGCGAGATGGCGCTGTCCCTGCGAGAACGATTTCTCCGTTACAATTTTGTTTTATCTTATTCTAAGCGGCCATTGTAAGGGCTTAAATCAGATTTAATACAAAACTTATTTAAGTGTCATGTGTTAATTCATTAAAGGTAAAACATACTTCTTAAAACTGTACTTCAGAAATTATATGATAAACTATTTTATAATATATAAGAATAATAGTAACAACTTCAAAATATTGATTAATGAATATCATTATTAATTTCTAAGAGTAGGAAATAAATTTATGGTGTAAATATAAGAATTATATTAATTTAACAAAACTCTTCGATGTTGAATGCCATATTACTTTAATTTTATTTCTATTTGAAGAGTGTATTAGAATGTAACTAGTTCAATGTAATGTGATTAATATTTTAATACTGTATGCTCTATCTGAACGTTTATCTCATTTGTGAAGATTTCTATTATTAACTCGAAAGTACTTAAATGGAAAATATTATTGTAATGTATGTATAAAAATTATTTTAATAAAGTTTTGAGACTAGTGTTCTATTTTATTAACACCACCTTATCTTCTTGACCCTATAAAATACAAAAAAAAAACACAATCAAAATGGGCAAACCCACCAATTTAAAGTTGTAAACCGCCATTGTAAACTTCCTAAATTAAAATATAATTGTTTACAATAGAAATAATGAAAACCTCTGTTGGAATGGCTATTTAAGTTTAAATTGAGCACAACATTCATTAAAATGTCACATCCAAATACAAAATAATCTAACGCACTACGTACAAAAAATAATCACAGAAAGCAATTTGACAATACTTTATATTTGCTAGGTATATAATGTAGGCGCATCATTTAGAATATTTTTTTTTTTATCTTGACTCCTTTTTTTTCAGATATATAATTGTATACGATGTATTGTGAAAAAAGATATAAAAATATCTTACACAATATTACCGACTCATCAAATAACAATATATTGAAAATATAACATTTTCAATATTTTCACACATGCCATCAAATACAACTTTTATCGCAAAATATATAAAAAAAATATATATATTTATACATAATAAAAAATGCAACGTAAAAAGAAAAAAGGCTTTAGTCAGAATTTGGATTTTTTTAAATGTAATATTTTACCATGCTATATAAATACGTATTTTAATGCACTATATACAATTTCAAGTTTGGTAAACAATAAAAATATTGCCAAAATAAATCAAAAAGATTTTGTCAGAAGTGGGATTCGAACCCACGCCCTCAGAGAGGACCAGAACGCCCAACCTGCTTTTCGCAGGCAAGTTGCCTTGAGTCTGGCGCCTTAGACCGCTCGGCCATCCTGACAATTGAGTTCTTTTGTGAAATTAACTAGTATATTTTGCGAAACTTAATAAAATATATATATATACAAATCTCAATAAAAGAATAAGCGCAGATTATTCTAGCAACAGCTATCTCAGAACTAGATTCATATATTACGGTTTAAATTAATATACAAAGCTGTCAATGCGACTTATGCTTTAGTTGTAAGATAATAGGCTAAATGACTACAACTAAATTACACATATTTTGTTAACTAATTTCAGGATTTTTATATCTAATGTAAGTACATATATCAAAATAGAAATTTCGGTTTAATTTAAAATAAATTTTACCAATTTTATTTTCAAGTAAATCCGATTATATTTAAACAATTTATTTGTCTTTACATACCTACATATAATATTGTCATTTTTCCATACTCTGTCTGTCAAGTGTTCTGTCGCAACCTTTCACTATATTGACAGTAGAATCCAATCGCTTTGTAAATAATTAACCTTATTTTTGTCTGTCGGTGCAACACGTATGTATAAAATACTGTGTGAACTCTTTATTACGTTATTCTTTATAACTAAAAACACTATAACGCAGAAAAGAACCACACCCTTCAACACCGCCTTCAGCGGATCCATTCCGGGATATCAGTCCATATTGTCTACGTCATGTCCTAAGCGACCCCCCCAATCAATTAACGCAGGACCTTCTAGACCTGCAAGCGGCGGCGTCTGAGCCGTCGCCTCCTTTGTCTCCCCTTATTCGGCAGCCTTCTGCTTAGCCACGTGTAGGTTCCCGTCAATACTGGCCGGTCCCACTTTGGTGAACCGTGCCTACTTCTAGCGCTTATGCCCTCTCCATGGGGCAGTGCTAACCGTACCTCTCCTGAGGTGCGGCCCTCGTCAATAAAGCCAGTAGGGTCATTAGGACCAAAGGCTTAGGCTGAGTTTAGTCGGTAGGTCTGGTGGGTCGAGCCGCCTCGATTCACCAGGAGTCCGACATAATCAACGCATCCCTGCTTGCCTGTTGCGTTGGTATCCATGATGGATTCTCAGCCTCCTCTCCTGAGGAAAAAAAAAAGCAGAAAAGATCACAATTTGGTTGGTTTACCTTAAAACCCACAGATCTCACACTCTTTATAGCGCAGCAGCCATCTTCTGTTACGAAGAAATGTGTTCATATTTAGACACAAAATATTCATTATCCGTATTATTGTTTATGTTCTCTTATCAGGGTACAAAAGAAGCCAACTAAACCAAGGCCCGGTCGTAAATAGCCGTTTTGCTTTTGTTATTGTTAATGTCCTTGAACATATGCATCATTATTGTTTGCTTAAAAATGATGGTCTCGAACTAAATACACAAGGAACCTATCTTATTATCAGTCGTAGACCTTTGAAACTGTTAACATGACCAGAAAAAAAAGGGATCTGTTGACGAAAAAATGTGTGAATTATTTTGAATTTGGTCGTTTTTCTTTCTTCACTCCATATAACCATAACAAAAAATGCTCCGTCCCTTGAGTTTCGTTATAAACAATTTACACTGTATATACAAATAACTCGATGAACAATATTTAACTCTAGTTGTAGGTAGGCAACGATTGATTTAGAATTTTAGAATATAAAACCAATAAAATGGTAAAAGGACCCTCAAGTGGTCAAATTTGATCTTTTAATCGAACTTGAATGAGCTGAAGATTTTCTTTCATTTCGTTTAAGAATCATTTTATAATATGTTATTAAATAATTCATAGGAACTTTTAAACCGTCAAGTTTTTAAAATTTCGATGATTTCCTACCTTAACAGCGACAACCCAGACTTCTACACTAAAAATACGTTAAACTACCTTAACTACTTGATGTATTAATTATATTCTAGATTTCGTTATCACTAAAAGTAAGTTTTATGATTATTCTTGAACCACGGCTCTAACCATCATACCTTTTAGTAATTACATTCCCCGAGTTTTATGCCGTTTTCTCTAGAACATTGTTTTTGGCTTAGCGTCCTTTTAGTTAGACTTTTAGACGACGGCAGAATATACTGTTTGACTGCACAAAACATGAATGCTCCCTTTTGATCTAAATAAATTAAAATATCCTTTATAGGGTGTGCCTATTACTATAGCTGCATACGCGAACTAACAAGTCTGGTATAGTTTCCCTCAGATATACAACAAAGCATCAAATTACCTTGGCAGCAGGCAGAAAGACTCTTAAAAGCTTCACCGTGGATTTGCTTGCATATTAATTTTGCCATAATACGTGTTCGTTCTAAGCAAGTGTATTTGGGCACGGTTAAGCGAATGTATAACCGAATCATCAAAATATGACCTAACTTATCGATCCTTACTAATATTATAAATCGGAAAGTGAGTTTGTTTGTTTGTTAGTTCCGCCTTCACGACGTAACTACTGAACCGATAGCCTTGAAATTTTGCAGGCGTAAAGATAAAAGTCCGGATTAAATAATAGGCTACTTTAAAAAGTAGCCTATTATTTAATCCGGACTTTTACGTCGACGATTTATCCGGACGGGATAAATCCCGAAAAAATCTAATCCCACGGGATGCGCAATAAAGGATTCGCTCAAAAACTATTGCACAGATTTTCATGCGGTTTTCATCAATAGATAGAGTGATTCCTGAGCAAGGTTTTGCGGTAATTTTTATCTCGTAAAAACGGATAGTCCCACGGGAAGCGTGATAAAACTTTCGCGCCATAAACCGACTTCCGCGCATATGTAGCCGTGGGCAAAAGCTGTGACCCTTAACCTCTATAGTAGACCCAATCTACTATAGAGGAAAGCTAGTATAAAATAAAAAAAACAAAGTATCTAACTCATTATTTATTTACAAATTAACAAATCTCGACGCCAGAATCAACTTTACAGCGGAAACAATATCTAGAATAATTAGAATAATTTTCAAAATATATTCCATAAAATAAATTATTATTCATTAGAAAAATATAAACATCATTAAGGAATGGGACCATTCAAAAAAGGCATGTCATCATTTTGTACCATAAATGTGATGAGGCGTACTTCGAAAAAGGTTCCCTAGCATATATAAGCTAATTGGAGATATGTCAATGACAAATTACAATTAAATACAATCAAAATATTAGAATTGAGTCACGGTTGCCGCGTGGTCACAGTACAAGAAACTATACTTATATAACCCAAGGAATTCCGTATTTTATACTATTGATATAGTATTAATTATTAATAAAATATGCACTTTGTGAAAATATGGATAAGTCGATAACATATTCGATTTATAAATAGTTATTTTTCAAATAAAACACTTCCAAAAATATTATTATATGTAGTAACGAAACATAAAGAGAGAACACTGTTTACAATTTGTATGACAAAATTTATTATTGCAGTGTCAAGTTTGTATATAGAATTTACAAGCACTCAAAAAATAAAATTATAAACTCATAACTACAAGTGTCACATGGTTTTACCACGTTAAAGTGACCACGCTTCGACAGCACGAATAAACTATTTGTAATAAAAATATGTCCTAAAATTATAATAATTTCTCAATGAAATTCACATTAGATAATACAAAAATAGGCGTGACAGGAAAAAACGACAATAATAGAAAGAAAAATGTCAAGAAAATAAACATGAATATTTACAAAATGATAATATTAGTGTTGTAAATTAGTCAAATTTTTGAAAATCTTTACGTCTATATTGTTATATTGAAATTACTGATAATTTCCTCAGGTCCGTATGAAAATAAGAAAAAAATTGTCTACATATTTTTGCCACTGGAAATAATTTTGTTAGAGATTCCAATCTATAAAAGTCCATTGTTACATTATTATCTACTTCAATTGATTCCATTGGAATCACTTGATGGAATCAATTGAACGATTGTGCACAAAATGTCCTAAAATTTGAGCATGCGTTCCAGCCGCTGATATTACATTAACCAAATACAATGTCAAAATGTATTACATATTATGATTTATTACACAACATGTTGTGTCTAAATTATAAATTAAATTAAGGTATTAATATGACACTTAATCTAGAAACTTAACAGTACAATAGAATCAGAGTCGACCGGGTCCGAACACACCGAACAAAGATATACTTTATTGGACCACCAAGCCTCTTGGAGCATGTCATAGTATAAAAATAAATTCTATTTAACACAACGCACATAAAGTTCATTTGTTCAACTACTGTAATCAGTAAATCAAAATCTTCATAGCATGCTCTCGCATCCTTCACCTCCCCGTTCTCAAGTACAACACTAGATCTGAAATAAATCATTTCATTTTACAAGGTACCGCAAATGTCTTTAATCACCAACAACACTAGCCATCAAAGTTATAAACAAAATATAATGAAAAATTAAAAGTAAACAATTTTTATTTAAATACAAGCTTTCATTAGTTTGTCGCGAGATTTACTTACTTATAGAATACTTTTAACGACAAGCTTTTATATGTAAATAGTTATTTATTATACAAGAGTGGAAAGTTCCTTTTTAACCGCGTGCTCGATTTGGATGACCGAGCAAGCGAAGGATTCTAAAGTTGAATCACGAGCGCAGCGAGTGATTCTAAATTAGAATCCTGAGCGTCAGCGAGGGAAACAAACGAGCACAAGGTGAAAAATCTTTCCACTCGAGTGCAATACGTAACTTTTCATCCCAGCTCAGCGAGGAAATGACAAAATGAAAAAGAAAACAATTTATAATGACAAATTATATTAAGCAATAAAACGTGAAAAACTAGAATGGTGCGAAGCACGCAAATAAAACAAAGAAACCAAGAAGGTTCCAAATTTAAATTTTTTCACAATTTAAAAAGTTCTAATCATAAATTTGGCACCATAGAGGTTACATTAAATAGGTTTAATGACGTTTTGAATTTACAATTATATTGAGTACTCATTATATGTGATGTTCTAAATTCAAACCTACTTTGCCGCTCAAGCGAATAAAATAGAATTTTCCAGCCAGATTTCGAAGCGTAAAATTACACTTTCCGAGGTGGTGGGATGAAAAGTTTATTTTGTTCTTTTTAGCGCATAATAAAAGCTTGTATTAAAAAAAAATACTTTTAATTTATTTTTCGACTAAAAAACCAAGTTTAGCAAACCCATATAAATAATTCCGCCATCTTGGGAAAGTCCGCCATATTGGATTAAGAGTGACGTCCCATTATTTATTGAGGTGTTCTTTGCAAGCCACCATATTGTAGGGGTGCATTATAAATAATTGGTCCGCCATCTTGGGAAAGTCCGCCATGTTGGATTTAGAATGACGTCACACACATAACCATGCATTGTCATCTGACTTACACGTGCATGCAAGACTTCAGCTCAATTCGAGACCGGGAAGTGGGTCAAATTAATATTTCAAGATTTTCTTACATAGTTACAAGTGAAGATAATATAAAAGTTTGTAAGTTTGTAAAAAATTACAGAAACAGCGGAAAATTCTAATCTAGTTTAATCGGAATTAATTGACCTAAAAATAAACCTTCACAGTTGGTAAGTCCAGAACAGTGCGTTTATTCGGGAACTTTCTACTTCGCACTATCAAACTGTGTGATGCACTATAATAGGGTAAACGACTACAATTGATTATAGCCGTATTTATACTATAATTATCTGATTTGAGCAATTTACATCTAATGAAAGTGTGTCAATATAGACATTTCAGTTTAATTATTAATTTATATTGTTTTTAGATTTCTAAAAAACGAGCAATTATTATTTACGTAATTCTAATGAAACGAACACATTTCTAGCATTCTCACATTAAATGTAACATTTTTTATATAGAAAGTATACGTATAAACGTACAAATAACAAAGTTATTTTAACATTTGTATATACGCTCATACAAATTAGGCGAGTTTACTGAGTTATGACGTCACGATTGCAGTGTTTTTAGTATGGAGCGTTTTTGAGCGACCCGCGACAGCGCCGCAAACATGGCGATGTATCTTCAAAAGTAATAGGTGCAGGTGTACTGTTGGTTCTACAATATTTCTCAGTTAAAAGAGTACTCTCATTTTATATAGACTTTAAAAAATGGTCGCCTACCCAATCGTACCAGCGGCCAGTGGCGGAGCTAGTCGGAGCCCGAGCCGTCGCTGAAGTGGTAAGTTTGCTGTTTCTTGGGGCGCGCACTCCGGTTGGAGGCGGGCGGAGGACTGGCGGATACCACTTCCGCCTCCGAATCGCTAGAGGCCTTCTTCTTTTGCTTCTTCTTGGGGTTGGCCTTCTTTTTCTCCGGTTTGTTCTGTCAGAAAACCGTAACAATATAAACATCTACTGAATACACGACTGTGTATGATAATTAGAGTTCAGATAATCGGATTAGACCTGAGTCGATCGCGATTGATCAAATCACTGTGATTCGATCGCGTAGCATTTATGAATGATCGAGTCACGACCCACGAAAAGATTCGATCACCGAGATCGACTGGGTCACGGTAACTTGGTCCTGAGTCACGATCATTATGGCATTTTTGGAGTGACTACCCAGCGCTGATAGCGCTAAAAGCAAATCGCTAAGGACGCCACCACACATTAATGAAGCGCTATAAGCACGTTTTTTGTGATTTATACCTACAACGCAACGCAATTCGAAAGTCTGACTTGTTGATAAAATAATTTGAACCTTAAATCAATGATACTAGCGTCTATTGTAGATATTTTTATTGATGATTTTGATGGAGAATGTTTTGTCTCGTTCTAGTAACATAAGAAAACCTGTACCTATTTGCGTGTACAGGTAAGTACGTGATAGATGGAATGATCGGGTTACGAACCGCGTCGAGTGACCAATGAATTACTTAATTAAAAGCAGCCGTAGACATTGTACTTTGCATATATTGAATCGGTGTGGGAAGATTTAAAAAAGTGGAATAATTTCGCAAGTTTTTTTCATCGTTTTGTTAATTAGTTGTTGGTTGTCCTGTGTATTGAAAACAAATTGTTACAATTCATTTTCGTTTTTATCCTTGTAAATGTTTACTTACCACATTATGAAAAGTTAATAGTGGTAATTAATAGCAAATCAATCATTAAATTCGTAAAATGACCAATCGTGATGGATTTATATCCATTTACGAAAGTCTTTAAGCGATACAAAAAAAACAATAACAATTCAGTGAGTATTTCGCAGAATTCAACTATGTATGACAGACGCGTATTTTATTTCATTTATAAAATCATGTAATAATCATATCTAAAATATTTGAGTACCAAATTTTCTCGTAGCCCAACCAAACGAGCGTGACCCAAAACGTACAATAGCCACCCGATCAGAGACCCGAGACCTGTTGAACACCCAACCCGCTACCTCAATCAATCGATCATTTGATCGAATCATTGTGATCGAATCACCAAGCGAATGGGTCGCGATCGACCCGGGTCGCAACAAATGATCGATCGACACAGGCCTAAATCGGATGCATATTTACCTAAAGTTAATTTTTGGCTCACAAATTATGGAAGCGGCTTTTTAAATACATTTTGTTAAATAAAAATCCCGGGAAAATACGGGACTGCAAATTTAACGTAGTGATATTGTTTGAAAATTACTAAATTAGCACGTGGTATTTATTTTCAAAAGACCGAGACTGCGGGTTCCGACTAATTTTGCATTACCAAAATGTTCTACAGTACTGGAATTCCGGGATTTTTATTTATGAAACTAAAATAAAAAGACAGTTCCATACTTTGTCAAAAACTAAATTAGGTAAATAAATAAACATCCGGCTATCCAATAGGCTATTTGACAATGCGAAAAATAAAGTGTCAATTACTGTTAACAGTATAAATTACGAGTTAAAAAATGATTATTTATTAACGTAAGTTGAAAATAATGATTAATTTATTTTAAAATCCGTAAATAAAAATTGCATTTTTTAAACATTTGTCACGTGACACAAAACGCTCCTGATTGGTCGAATTTATCATGACGTCACTTGCTTGTAAACTTCGTTTGCCTACTTGTGTTGCGCCTAGTTGTGGTAGATTATCTCCGTTATATTAAGATTTTCTTTATTATGCATTGTTTTTTTTTGTTTATATGCACTATTTTACAAGTACTTTCAACCATGGACAACGATTTTGTAAAAGCAGACAGCAGAAACCTACCGCAAGTCGACGCAATCATGGTCGGATTATTTTTCAAAAATTCTGACTTTTATGCTTCGGAGCTAAAAAATGTAAAAACAGCAAAGTAAGTATAATTACACTTTACTGGTAACTTAAATTATATCATAAAAAAGTGAAATAATGATGAACTTCCACATGAACTTATATAGGTTATAAATAATTAAGTTTGTTTGGCACAATTTCGTGAACATAAACGATAATTTGTTCACGTTACGTCGCTTATTGAATGTCTTCACATTGTTTAACAAGTTCCATTCTTTGCCGTTTGACAAATGCAGATCGGGAAGTACCAGCATCACACATTCTTTTAATGCGATCTGGCTGGCAATGAAATTTAAAAGGCAGAACTTTATCTTTTAAAATTATTTTCTGACTGAAACCCATTTTGTACTGATAGTAATTTGCCATGTCATTTTCCATCTGTAACGAACAAACAAGTTTTAGTCGGGATCTTTTAGTGTACTGCTTATTGAAATCATAGGACTCTGTAGCTACAAATTTTAACAAATATTATGGTAAAACAGCGGAAATATTCGAAGTGAGTTGCAAGAGACATTCTGTTAAAAACATTAGAGGTATTATAACCTCAAATCAATAACGAAAATATTAACATTCTGAATGTAATTAATTATTACAAAATATAAATATTATGTTTACTTACATCGAAATGATCTTCACAAAAGAAAATATTAGTACTATTCGCTATGTCATTATGATCCCTCCGAGAAAGTAGCAACCACTTTCGGCGCACTTCGATATTCTTTGGAACACTTACAAATAGTTTTTTCGGAGTTTTTAACGACGTATTTGTACATTTTGGAACTGCACACCATTTGTAACTCATTTTGTTACATAAGTCACTGATAAAAAGTAAATCCAATCGCTTTGTTTACAACAAACAAATATATATGCCAGCTGTCACAGATCAGAATACAGGCAAGTGACGTCACCGACCTCATTGCAGCGCCATATTGTCAAAGTAGCGTTTTGGCACACTATTTAAATATTGAATTTTTAATTCGATGTTTTTCAGCTAATATATACCAGAATTAAAAATAACAACTTTTACTGGGTTCCTTAGACTCTACTGCATAATATAAAATGAATTTTAAAAAATTGTCAAATAGCCTATTCCGCAATCCCGGGATTTTTATTTAACAAAACAATAAAAAGCCGTTTCCATACTTTGTCTTAAACTAACTTTAGGTAAATATGCATCCGATTATCCGATCTCTAATGATAATATAATATGATAGGGCTCCAAGAAACAGAATTATTAAAAGATATGAAGTGCCTGCATATAATATTTATTATGGAAGGAGATGTATAAAGTGTAGCGACGGGCGATTCCGAGATGTTTTAATAATCAAAAGAATCGTAGTCGTTAAAAAATACCATCGAGTCCACCATCAAATCGCCTTTCAAAATATCGTAGTCGTTAAAAAATACCATCGAGTCAACCATCAAATCGCCTTTCAAAATATCGTAGTCGTTAAAAAATACCATCGAGTCAACCAATGATAATATAATATGATAGGGCTCCAAGAATTAGAATTATTAAAAGATATGAAGTGCCTGCATATAATATTTATTATGGAAGGAGATGTATAAAGTGTAGCGACGGGCGATTCCGAGATGTTTTAATAATCAAAAGAATCGTAGTCGTTAAAAAATACCATCGAGTCCACCATCAAATCGCCTTTCAAAATATCGTAGTCGTTAAAAAATACCATCGAGTCAACCATCAAATCGCCTTTCAAAATATCGTAGTCGTTAAAAAATACCATCGAGTCAACCATCAACTCACCTTTCTACAAAACAATCGAGATGTTTTTCGATTGTTTTGAGTCAGCAGTCGAGTGCCGCTAGTTTTCGATTGTTCGAATAACTCACTCGGTCCCTTCACTGGGGTCAGTTGATTTCAAACATCGAGCTGCGGTCACGTACTGTGATTTTATATTAACAAAGACTAGAAATTATTACATTATAGTGATTATAGAGATTAAGACTTTTCTGAGACGATTCTGTGATTGTTATTTGATTAATGGCCGTTTTCACCAACCTTGTCTTAGCTTAGGCGACACCTAAGTGACATGCTGTCACTTTTTGTATTAACTGAAAAGAATGAGACAGCATGTCTCTTAGGAGTCGCCTAAGCTAAGACAAAGTTGGTGAAAATGGCCATAAGATTGTTATTTATCCGGCGCTAGACTGATTTTACCTTTAATATAAACAGTTAGATAATAAGATTAAAATCAATGCTACATTCATATCTACATACATACATACACTCACGCCTTTTTCCCACGGGGGTAGGCAGAGATTACGTCCTTCCACTTGCTACGGTCCTTACATATCTCTCTACATTCATATCTAATTAATAAAAAAGAACCATCAATATGTTTTATTTATTTTTCATGATTCCTTCTACCTAAGTATTCATACGCTACCTATTTACATTTTATTCCCGTCGCAATATGGATTATATTCCATTGCTCTTGTTGAAAGAATTAGTTTGGATTTGCAATCATAACGCAAGTCAAGGACTCGTGGAACTAGAAATAGTCGATACGTACTGTGTTAAACTTATTATTTAGTTTAAGGTTTGTATAGCTTTCATATTTGTATATATTTTTTTCTCAATTTTCTCCACATTTTATTTATATACTTATTTTTTTATATTTGAATTTAAAAAGCTATACTTTAAAGTGATATATTGTGTCACGCACTCCGGTTCGGAGCAATACCTATCTGCCAACAAACTGGAACACAGTTTGGCAGATTTACTTGATTGTAAAATTATATAAAAGTAATAAAAGTAATAACACTATTCATAGAGCCATGTTTGGTAACAATATTATTAATAATATTGTATTATTTTTATATGTGTATGTAAACATACATACGACCGTAATCGTATTAGGTGTGATTGTATCTTAATTTTGTATTATTATATTGTGTTATTATGATTATTAACATTGAAAAGAGGAGATAAAAAATAGACCTTCAGAGTTTCTTGCCTGTTCTTCTCGAGAAGGCTCTCCCAATTTCCGAACAGGTGTAGTCAATATTTTATTTGTTTTTTTTAAGCTCTTTTTTTTTGTTTTGTTTGTTTTGACGTCAATAAGTGCCTGTAAAGGTCTATGTTGAATAAAGATTATATTGATTTTTTTTAACATAATATTTATAAGACATACATATGCTAGTCCTGAAAACACACGCCTCATAAAGTAAACGTCTGAGAGATTTCTTTAAAAATACAAGATGATGATTCTATCAGAGGGAGACTATACCAGGAGACGTATTTTTGAATCATTACACGTGAATTTGGAATTCGAATACGAATACAAATCGTGCTCGAAATTATTTTGTACTGCTTGCAATTTTATAGATTTTTGAATCACTCGAATTCAATGTTGTCATTAAGAACAACAAATTCTTAATTAAATTCCGTTTCACGGAATTAAAATTCAAAAGCACAACAACAAAATCAAAAATCCGACGATGACCCACACGTGAAACGGATCATTATCAATGTCACTTCAGCGTTGGATATTCTGCTAGTACAAATCAAAAACGAGTGGGTTGAACCATTCGTTGCACAACGGACGAAATTAAAGTTCAGAAATAGTGAACTCGGTAATTCGTATACGAATCTCACGATTTCGAATGCGAATTGGTTTTCTATTGTTTTAAAAATTCGCCTCCTGAGTTGTCTGAGGTATTTCTTTCACATCTCAGCTATTTCTGCCTCAAAATAGCATTACTGTGTTTTAGCGTGAACAGTGAGATAGGCAATGAAATTACTTTAAATCTTATGTCCCTGTATCTTTTATGCATATAATACTTGCACATAATATGTAATAGAAAGTCAACGGTAGAAATCAACAAAAACTAGTTGAATATCTATTCATTCTAGATGAATCTTCTTATCTGTCATACCTTTTTACTATCAAATATACTGTCATCATCATCATCGCTGTCCAGGCTGAGCATCACTTTGGCAGGTCGCTTCTTCGGCTTCTTCTCCTTGGCATCCACTGGCATCAGCTTGCGTTTAGCAGTTGGCTTCTTGGCAACCGGCTTAGATTCTTCATCGCTAGACAAAACTGTAGTCGGGTGTGAATTGTGGTTGTTCTTAAGCTTTTCCTCTTCGTCCTTCTTCGAATCTTCTATCAGAGAGTCGAACAGGCAATCTGTAACAGCACGAAAATATTATTAGTGTTAAAAATTGCACGTACAACATGCAACTTAAGACATTCTCAGTTTCCAGTTTTTTTTTTAATGCTAGGCCCGGCAGATGACTTACTCCCGCCTGATGTTAAGGGATGAAAGAGTCCCAAATGAGATGACAGATAGAATAGTGACTGCTCCACTATCCTACCTGCCCTATCCCTGCCGGCCCAAAAGATGCTTTTTCACGCCTCTTTTGAAGGAACCCATGTTATAGGATGAAGGAAACACATATGCAGACAGAGAATTCCAAGTGCGGGAAGTACGGCAGAAGAAGGAGTCTTGGAATTTCTTAGTGCGGTGTGGAATGGGGGATATAGTGTACGGATGGCTCCGAAGACCTGAAAGGAGAGGGAGGGATAAGGCTAAAAAGTTCGTCAGAGCATTCCCCATGAAACATTCGGTAGAAGGCACTAAGAGAGGCGATATCACGCCGAAGTTGTAGAGGCTGGTGGGTGTTGGTTGCCTCTACATCGCCGATTATGCGGCTAGCGCGCCGCTGCAATCTGTCCAGAGCTTCGAGAAGGTAAAGGTAGGTAGGTAAAGTGGAGAATATATTACCCGAGTCCATTTCAGAGGGTTTCTTTCCTGCATTCTTCTTAACATTGAAGTCATCATCATTGTCCTCATCATCGCTGAGCCTCGACGCAGGCTGTTCTACATCATCCTCGATCTTATTGTCCAGTAGCTCTGGCTCAGAGTCAGATTCTGAATCCTCCCCATCCTTGTATTTCTGAACCTATTTCAAAACATGTAATATTTCATTTCTTACTCGTGGAAAATAAATGTTATGTTTTTAATGTGATTTAAATTGGTGTTGATACTCCTTAAAATTGTGCTTTCACTCCAGCAACTTTCATATCTCCCTTGTCCTGGATGGATTGGGTAAATCTACTATTCACTTCTTAGGATTTATTAGATTACTCCATCCCCACACATTCATTGTAATCATCATATCGCATAACAATATTTTCTGAAATATGTATGAAATTCGAGCATTTTGACTACCTTCTATAAATCAAATCGAAATTACTGTACTGGTCAAATACATACAAACTGCATATGTCCTGTTTTACTGGCATATTTAAACTCATATCTATGAAATAATTCAAAAATATAATCTCTTAATACACAACATAGCAATCAAGGAGGACACATATCAGTCAGCTGCCGCGCCGTGGCTGCCAGATGCAAGTGGCTCGCACCCACCAACAGCACACAATACCTTGGTAGCAGCCGCTCATCAACAGCACACAATACCTTGGTAGCAGCCGCTCATCAACAGCACACAATACCTTGGTAGCAGCCGCTCATCAACAGCACACAATACCTTGGTAGCAGCCGCTCATCAACAGCACACAATACCTTGGTAGCAGCCGCTCATCAACAGCACACAATACCTTGGTAGCAGCCGCTCATCAACAGCACACAATACCTTGGTAGCAGCCGCTCATCAACAGCACACAATACCTTGGTAGCAGCCGCTCATCAACAGCACACAATACCTTGGTAGCAGCCGCTCATCAACAGCACACAATACCTTGGTAGCAGCCGCTCATCAACAACACACAATACCTTGGTAGCAGCCGCTCATCAACAGCACACAATACCTTGGTAGCAGCCGCTCATCAACAGCACACAATACCTTGGTAGCAGCCGCTCATCAACAGCACACAATACCTTGGTAGCAGCCGCTCATCAACAACACACAATACCTTGGTAGCAGCCGCTCATCAACAGCACACAATACCTTGGTAGCAGCCGCTCATCAACAGCACACAATACCTTGGTAGCAGCCGCTCATCAACAGCACACAATACCTTGGTAGCAGCCGCTCATCAACAGCACACAATACCTTGGTAGCAGCCGCTCATCAACAGCACACAATACCTTGGTAGCAGCCGCTCATCAACAGCACACAATACCTTGGTAGCAGCCGCTCATCAACAGCACACAATACCTTGGTAGCAGCCGCTCATCAACAACACACAATACCTTGGTAGCAGCCGGTCATCAACAACACACAATACCTTGGTAGCAGCCGGTCATCAACAACACACAATACCTTGGTAGCAGCCGCTCATCAACAACACACAATACCTTGGTAGCAGCCGCTCATCAACAACACACAATACCTTGGTAGCAGCCGCTCATCAACAACACACAATACCTTGGTAGCAGCCGCTCATCAACAACACACAATACCTTGGTAGCAGCCGCTCATCAACAACACACAATACCTTGGTAGCAGCCGCTCATCAACAACACACAATACCTTGGTAGCAGCCGCTCATCAACAACACACAATACCTTGGTAGCAGCCGGTCATCAACAACACACAATACCTTGGTAGCAGCCGGTCATCAACAACACACAATACCTTGGTAGCAGCCGCTCATCAACAACACACAATACCTTGGTAGCAGCCGCTCATCAACAACACACAATACCTTGGTAGCAGCCGGTCATCAACAACACACAATACCTTGGTAGCAGCCGCTCATCAACAACACACAATACCTTGGTAGCAGCCGCTCATCAACAACACACAATACCTTGGTAGCAGCCGGTCATCAACAACACACAATACCTTGGTAGCAGCCGCTCATCAACAACACACAATACCTTGGTAGCAGCCGCTCATCAACAGCACACAATACCTTGGTAGCAGCCGCTCATCAACAGCACACAATACCTTGGTAGCAGCCGCTCATCAACAAGCACACAATACCTTGGTAGCAGCCGCTCATCAACAACACACAATACCTTGGTAGCAGCCGGTCATCAACAACACACAATACCTTGGTAGCAGCCGGTCATCAACAACACACAATACCTTGGTAGCAGCCGCTCATCAACAACACACAATACCTTGGTAGCAGCCGCTCATCAACAACACACAATACCTTGGTAGCAGCCGCTCATCAACAACACACAATACCTTGGTAGCAGCCGCTCATCAACAACACACAATATACCTTGGCAGCCGCCGCTCATCAACAACACACAATACCTTGGTAGCAGCCGCTCATCAACAACACACAATACCTTGGTAGCAGCCGCGCTCATCAACAACACACACAATACCTTGGTAGCAGCGGTCATCAACAACACACAATACCTTGGTAGCAGCCGGTCATCAACAACACACAATACCTTGGTAGCAGCCGCTCATCAACAACACACAATACCTTGGTAGCAGCCGCTCATCAACAACACACAATACCTTGGTAGCAGCCGCGGTCATCACAACACACACACAAATACACTTTGGTAGCAGCCGCTCATCAACAACACACAATACCTTGGTAGCAGCCGCTCATCAACAACACACAATACCTTGGTAGCAGCCGCTCATCAACAGCACACAATACCTTGGTAGCAGCCGCTCATCAACAGCACACAATACCTTGCTTGGTAGCAGCCGCTCATCAACAGCACACAATACCTTGGTAGCAGCCGCTCATCAACACACACAATACCTTGGTAGCAGCCGCTCATCAACAGCACACAATACCTTGGTAGCAGCCGCTCATCAACAGACCACAATACCTTGGTAGCAGCCGCTCATCAACAGCACACAATACCTTGGTAGCAGCCGCTCATCAACAACACACAATACCTTGGTAGCAGCCGCTCATCAACAACACACAATACCTTGGTAGCAGCCGCTCATCAACAACACACAATACCTTGGTAGCAGCCGCTCATCAACAACACACAATACCTTGGTAGCAGCCGCTCATCAACAACACACAATACCTGTGGTAGCAGCCGCTCATCAACCAACACACAATACCTTGGTAGCAGCCGCTCATCAACAACACAATACCTTGGTAGCAGCCGCTCATCAACAACACACAATACCTGTAGCAGCCGCCGCTCATCAACAACACACAATACCTTGGTAGCAGCCGCTCATCAACAACACACAATACCTTGGTAGCAGCCGCTCATCAACAACACACAATACCTTGGTAGCAGCCGCTCATCAACAACACACAATACCTTGGTAGCAGCCGCTCATCAACAACACACAATACCTTGGTAGCAGCCGGTCATCAACAACACACAATACCTTGGTAGCAGCCGCTCATCAACAACACACAATACCTTGGTAGCAGCCGCTCATCAACAACACACAATACCTTGGTAGCAGTCGCTCATCAACAACACACAATACCTTGGTAGCAGCCGCTCATCAACAACACACAATACCTTGGTAGCAGCCGCTCATCAACAACACACAATACCTTGGTAGCAGCCGGTCATCAACAACACACAATACCTTGGTAGCAGCGGTCATCAACAACACACAATACCTTGGTAGCAGCCGCTCATCAACAACACACAAATACCTTGGTAGCAGTCGCTCATCAACAACACACAATACCTTGGTAGCAGCCGCTCATCAACAACACACAATACCTTGGTAGCAGCCGGTCATCAACAACACACAATACCTTGGTAGCAGCCGGTCATCAACAACACACAATACCTTGGTAGCAGCCGGTCATCAACAACACACAATACCTTGGTAGCAGCCGCTCATCAACAACACACAATACCTTGGTAGCAGCCGCTCATCAACAACACACAATACCTTGGTAGCAGCCGCTCATCAACAACACACAATACCTTGGTAGCAGCCGCTCATCAACAACACACAATACCGTAGCAGCCGGTCATCAACAACACACAATACCTTGGTAGCAGCCGGTCATCAACAACACACAATACCTTGGTAGCAGCCGGTCATCAACAACACACAATACCTTGGTAGCAGCCGCTCATCAACAACACACAATACCTTGGTAGCAGCCCGCCTGGCGTTGGTGCGCTCGCGCGGCGCCGGCGCCTCCATCTCCACGTCGGACCCGGACATTTCTCCAGAGCTGCTGCCACTGAACGTCATCCTTTTCTGTGGAACACAAATTAATTTTAGACAAACACCTACAGGACTAGAATCTAGGCCAGTAAAGCATCTCTCTTTGGACAAACAAACCCCTAACGAAACCCTATGGCATAGTAGTAAACGAGGAAAAATTAATTACTGAAAATATTATTTAAAATAAAGCGTGCAAAGCCAGTGTGATCTAAAGAAACAAATTGTACAATCAAATAACTGCCTTCACAAATCACCATGTTGCATGTAGAATTTAAAGATATAATGTAAGGTAATAATTATTTTAAAAATGTAATTTTAAATAGCTACATGAAAAATAAATAACAACTTTTACAGTTATTGTTATGGTGAAAAGAATAAGACACTAGCTTTTGTGAAGGTATTTTTACAGCTTGTATCTTAAGAGAGTACAATAATTACTAGTAACAAAGTACGGGTAACTTATTAAATATTTTTTGAGAGAAACCTTCAAATGTGTTCCATTTGATGGATCGAAGACTTTGGAGGGAGACTATAGCAATACCATCATTCGTTTGTATAGCAAGACATGATAAACGTGAAAGACTAGACATGATATAACTTCTCTCCTAATTTATTTTTCACCCTACCGATTTGTTCGATTTGATAATATCACAATATGAAGGAAATAATAAGGCAATTTACTTGTTATTCTATGAGTAATAATACAGAGCCTCTCCACTGTGTATAGTCATAACCAAAGGGGTTCTAATTTCCTTATTGTTTCATTACAAAATTATTTAAAATAAAACAATAAAAAATAACCTTCTTGGGCTCCTTCTTAAAGTTAAGTTTTGACTGCTTAAGGCCATCTTTCTCTGTCTTCTCCGGTTTCTCAGGCTTCTCCTTCTTCACGCGAGCGCGTGGTTTTTTCTCACCGCTGGATGGACTGATTCCGGTCGGGTCGTCCTTATATAAATGAAACAATAATATATGATTACACAGACTTATTGAGATTGAGATGAGACTGTCACCAATTATTTTTAGCAGTGTTGGAAGAAGTTATAAAGTCCTTGGAATAGAACATCATGGAATTAATATTGTATTATATATATATATATATACATATATATTATATATATATAACTAGAAACTAAACTAGAAACTAAATGATGGAACAGAACTTTATGTGTGAATTGCTTGTCTATAGCAATTTTCATCTTACATTGCATAAGGACAATTAATATAAGAATTGAGAGAAACAATTCAAAGTCTGCTCACCGGATCATACTCTTTCTTGACTTCCTTCTTGATCTTCGCCTTTTCCGCTGCTTGGATCCTCTTGATGAGATCTTCAGAAATCTTGGGTTCCACTCTACGGCCATTATCTGATGGAGCTGTGTCCATAAGAGACTTGCGATTCTTATTGCTGGCATTCTGTAAAGATTTTTGTAGGAAAAATTTTTGACTTAACAAATAAATTACATAATTATACTCGCACAATATATTTTCTTCACTCTATTACATAGTTACATTATTCAAAACTTATTATATAATTATCCTATAAAACTTAACGCCAAAAATCTCCAAACCCCACTTAATCTTCCAATATATCTAATATAATAAAAGACAGGTCCCCTCATTCTTTTAAACTCACAAAACTATTTAAATTTTGACAAACAGCTAAACATAGACAAAATTTCAACCTGTAACAAACATCAGACAGATTTGTAATCCGAAATCAATAATTATTATATAATATTGGTGTACGTAATAAGGTCATTCCCGTCAGGAACTTATGAATTGTGAAAAAACAGCAAATTTATTATATTTATATTTCAAAAGAATTTTTATTATGTAATAATAGCTATTGCTAGTGCAGAAGAATGATTTCAATTAAATATTAACATATGTTTTTTGACGACCTCCATACTCCATCTCTGAGGTTCCAGGTTCGAATCCCGGTGGGGGCAGATGTTTGTGTGATGAATGCGAGCATCATCAGCAGTCATGGTTGTTGATACATATTTCTAATGTATGTCTATTCGTTACCCTAGATTCCACAGCACAAGCCTTATAGAGCTTAGTTTGGGCTAGGCTGATTGGTGTAAGTGTAACTAATATAAAAAAAAACATATAAAAAAAATGTTTATTAATATTTAGGTTATAAGGCAACAATATAAGATTCAGCTTACCTTCATCCTTTGCACCTAATGCAATGATAGCATGTACAAAAAAATTAAGTATTTAAGTATCATATAAAATTTAAGTATACAATAATATAATTGTTAACAAGTAATACTTATTTTTACTATATTATTAATAGAGGTGGGAACTACAATTTTTTTAGGTGATATGTATAGCTGAGTAGTATAGAGTAGTCTACTACTCTCTACTACTCTATATAGCTATCTCTATCTCTATATGGCTGTTTCCTAATGTTTAATGATAAAGCGAACTAATGGGCAATGAAAGGTTTTAATAATAAAATTCACAATAATACAGTTTTACAGTTGGCCAAGTAACTTAGCACCGTAACAACAAAGACAATAGGATTTTTCATAAATTATAATAGGTTTATAGTAGCTCGGCAACGATATGAACATAACACGGGTGGGCAAGTGCGGCTTGCGGCTCTTTTATTTATGTATGGCTCCCGCTAAATTTATCCAATTTCTGTACTACTATATTTATTTTTTTACTACCAAGAATTGCCCAAAAGTAGTCATTAATTAGATAGTATTCATAAATTGCATTATTTTTCTTTTTATTACTTAAGCCACGTTCTAAAATAAGCAATTTATTGTACAATAAATTGTACATAATAGTTATTTATGTAACTGTTGTATAATCAAGGGTATTAAAACACGAATGTGTGTTTATCACACGAGGCGTAACAGTTGCATACAAGACTTTATCTGCAATCATGATGTGAGTCCTCTATAAAATATTCTCATACCATAGGGTGTTGTACAGTGTTGTAAGAACTATGTAAATTCAAGAAAAGTCTAATTGTGAAGCATGTAAAATATACAAACTATTACTAGTAAAAGAATTATTTCTTTTAATAATTAATAACATTTTGGATCGTATAATTATTGAAATGCACTTGAACATTTGCACCTTGTTGAATGTTGGCAGATCCTGATGTACTTGGAATATTTATATTCACCACTTCATTTTTTCTATTTTCTATAGAACTTAAAATTTGATTTGACACGTGGATTTTGTTGGATATGTCATTGCATGAGAATGTTCTTTTTTTGAAATTCATAATATCACGCGCTTAGATGATATAATGATCATAATATCGTTGAGTGTTTTAATGTTGGCAATAAGCTAATTGTTATAGGTTCTTTTATAGAGCATTAATATCATGATAGAAGATAAATATATAAACATAATTATTTGTTTTTATTCGAGCGGATTATAAGAACATCCCCCCCCCCCCCGTGACTCTCATATACAATAAAAAATCTAAAATTTGGCTCTCTTCAATTCAACTTTGCCCACCCGTGGAATATAATTATGTTGCCAACTTGTACCAAATATTCCCAGCATCCAAAATGAGGCAGAAATGTGTAAGAGAGATGAAAGCCACAAAAATAACTGTACTCTTCTTTTAGCATATTCTATGTACTGTGTAAGCAATATTCAAATCTTCACATATAAACAAAATATCTGTAAGGTCCCCTCTTGCTAGAGTTTTAATATGCTAGCACAAGGTAAATAGACATTACTTGAAATCATTATTTATAAAACTGAATTAACTGTACTGTAAAGCCGCTCTTATAAGGAGTAATGTTAAAAATGTGTCACTCACAAACGCCTTGGTTGTCTTCTTGTTCGTGGAGTTCTCGTCTTGTCGTTCCTTCTCTTCCACTTCTTCCAATTTTATGATGAGGGCGTCGAGGTCGTCCCGCCACAGCATTGACGGTGTTTTAGCCCTAGGTTAGATAAATCAAAAATTTTTGTATAACGATATTTAGTGCACTTTACAAACTTTAATTTAGCAACATACAAAAGCATACACCATTTTATATGACCCACACAATTGATTGATTTCGATCTGGGTGTATGTGAACATGATATTCTATGTTTGTTGTACACCCAAAAACCGCCGGCGGGTGTTTTTTTTTAATACTTATTACAATCATCATGAAACATGACACTACAATCTATTAAATCAAAAGCAATGAACTAAACATTGTTAATTATCGTTCATAGCAGTGTCTTCTTCTGTCGTCTGCGCTAAATATGCATCTAGTTTTCCAAAGATTATATAGAATAATATTTCAGAAAAACAAACAAGTTACGACCTTTTGATGCTGAAGTTTAATAGAGCAGTTGATAGGGTTAAGTGACTACAATCTATACTTATAGCATACGGTATAAGGTCACGGTACTCAGTGATTTCACTGCCATTAAGTTGGACTTTAAAATGAACATAACAAGACACAAATTGAATTCCCATGTAGCACATACTCTTGTGAAGGATGGAAGCTTTACACTGGAATTTGTTGATGAGTATGTTTACTTGGAACAAAATAGTGTAACTAGATTGGACCAATTTCCACAATTAACGAATTCAAAGATGCTAGCGGCACTGGACTAATCCATCTGGAAACCTCGTGGATATGGATTTGGAAACTTCCCGTTCCAACATACAAGAGCGTGAAAAAACTAGAGGTTCGTTCTTAGGGAAAACTTTTTATAACACACTTCCAGAAAATATTACTGCTTTACCGCGTTTCACGAATTTAAAGCACATATTAAAAATACTATAATGAAAAAAGGGTATTACAAGGTCAATGATTTCTTGAATGATAAAAATGCTCGGATGTAATTTTACCGATATTTAATTTCCTGAATTATTAAACATGCTTGGATGTAAATTTTAATGATTCTATAATAAAATATTTTGTTTTGTACCTGACATATACATATCAGATTTGTTTAATGCTGTGATGTGATGGAAATATATATTTGTTAGTTGTTTTAACTTGTATCGGAGGTTGGGTGCCGACTGTGTATCTAAAGCCGGCTTCCAACTGACGACTCTGTAATGACTAGTTTCTCTGCGAGAATTCTCGAATCGAGAATTCTCGAGAAATTTTGCCTTAATCGAGACGAGAAAAAAGTGGTCGAGAAAATGAGTCAAAAATTTTTAAAACTTACTACGAAACCGACTATCAGATAATGCTTTAAATGCCCTTGTATTTTATTTTTGAAATCTTATTTCTTAAATAATAAAAATACCAAGTGGGCTAGCTTTTGAAGCAGTTTCCTCTTTAAATTGTGATTATAATTAGTCTGATTATTCATTATTTATTAGATTCTTAAATATACTTACGTAACAAAAAAGTCTATATATAACAAAATATTGAAAATTTATATTGAAAAGTTAGACTAAAATAAGTTACCTGCCTTAATGTTATTCATTGTAATTATGAAGCTAGTCTGATTGTATGATTTTTATACGTAATTCAAAAACTGTCGTTTCAATCATACATTTTAATAGAAAAGTTTGAAGTACAGACAGAGACTAAAGTAAATAATATAGTATGTAATGTAAGGTATTAAATTATATTGTGGTGACATGATGGCATTGTTTTTAAAAGATATTTTATTTGTTTTTCCCAAATATGAAGAGTATTTAGTCCTAAAATTGTGTGTAGAAATAATGACAAAAGATCTCACTAGATTTTATTTCGTTTAATAAAAATTTTATATACTTAAGTTAAAGTCAATTGAAACTAATCAAATCAAAATCAACTTTATTGAAATATGACTTATAGAAAGCTCTTTTGAATCGTCCAAATTTATTTTCCTACCACCCATTCAGGACGTATTTTTTAGCTGATAACAAGAATGGGCGCAAGTAACTTATCAGCTTTATCAAAAGTAATAACAACATTTACAATAAATTATGTCGTTTTCATACAATGTACATGTATGTTTACAATTTATAAGGGATAACAAATATTTACACTTTAGAATGTATCCTCAAATCAACACCAAGCATTGGCATCATTTAAATAATCATTGACTTTGTAATAGCCCTTACTCATTAGCGTCTTTTTAACATGTACCTTGAACTTATGAAGAGGCAATTCAGCTACACTATGTGAAATCTTGTTATAAAAAATTATACATTTGCCCATAGACGAGCCTCTAGTTTTTTGTAGCCTGTACGTTGGAACGGCAAATTTATTTTTATTTCTTGTATTTAAATTATCCATTTAGATAATTTTCAAATATGAAATGTGTTATAATTTTAGTACACATAATCAAATTTTCATAAATATACTGACCCACCAGTCATTATATTAATCTCTTTAAATAAATCTCTAAGAGAATCCCTTCATCGTAAGTTATAAACAGCGCGGACTGCTCTTTTTTGAAGTACAAAAATACTTTCTATACTAGCAGCCGACCCCCATAATAGTAAACCATAGGACATAACACTGTGAAAATAACTGAAGTAAATTAATCTTGCCGTTTCAACATCTGTAAGTTGTCTTATTTTTTTTACAGCATATGCTGTAGAACTTAGTCTATTTGATAGGGTCTCAATATGACTATGTGGATCCCAATGCAAAGTCGGATCCAAAGTAATACCCAAGAATTTAGTGAATTCCACAAATTCTACCTCTCTCTCTACTTTTCTTACATTTGGTATTGAAAATTTTATACATTTAGTTTTATTGGGGTTTAAAGATAAATTATTAATCGTGAACCAGTTTAATACTTTAGAAAGAGTACTATTTACACCGTCAATATTGCCGTTTCCTCTGTCAACCTTAAATATTAACGAAATATCATCTGCAAATATTACAGTATTGCACAAAGTATCAGTGAAGTGTCAGGGAGATCATTAATATATATCAAGAAAAACAAGGGGCCCAATATCGATCCCTGGGGCACGCCCATAACAATAGGAGTACCGTCAGACTCAGTTCCACCAACAACAACTTTCTGGACTCTGCTGGACAAATAAGACTCGATTAGTCTAGACGCTGCGTCAGAGTCACCATAATGCTTCAACTTATTTAATAAGGTCTGATGATCTACGCAGTCAAAAGCTTTCGACAGGTCACAAAAAATACCAATTGCATCCTGTTTACATTCCCAAGCGCTAAAAATGTGTGTTGAGAAGTGCAACTCCAGCGTCTATAGTGCAACGTCCTTTGGTGAAACCAAACTGATGTATATGTATAGTGTTATTTCCTGTTAAATGATCGGTTAGCTGATTACATATAATTTTTTTGGAATATTTTGCTAAGTGCTGGTAGAATGGAAATCGGTCGATAATTTGCAGGATCATTCTTATTTCCCGATTCAAATAATGGAATTAACTTGCTATTTTTCATAAGGTTAGGAAAAACACATTAACACATAAATTGAATATGAACGCGAGTTGCGCAGCAAGTTCCTGTACTATGGATTTAAGTATATGAGTCGAAATACCATATAAGTCTTCAGTTTTTTTGATACTAATCGAACGGAATGTTTTCAAAATAGTATTAGTATCAATGACAAAAATTAAAAATCTTGTTGCACTTCTCAACATTCTGCTCCAAGTGGACTAAGGCTTTGCTTGGACAAGAGCTGTAATAATAAATGTTGTTGAATATTGCATAAAAAGCATAATTTTATTGTTAAAACACACATACTTTAAAAATGTCCATATATCTCGACAATGCGAGAATTTTCGAGAAATAGTGGTCGTGAATTCTCGTGCTCCGAGAAATAAGAAAGCTCGAGAATTGAGAAACCCTAGTAATGACACAGGGAGAAAAAAAAATCGCCCTTGCTGGTTCTTTCCAGTACAAGGTCTCCCGCCGTAGACTTGTGAACCAATGGCGTAGCATCTTCATTCAAAAGTGATTGTAAAATCCTATTGAACAATTTAAATTTTTGATTTGTTTTCATTTGACATGGAAGACTAGTGATGTGCCGAGTCGCTGTTCAAGTCGATTCGACTCAGGGTATACGGTATTCGAATCAGGACTCGATTCCCTGATTCGAGTCCTGGGGCACGATTCTCATGCAATCGAATTTTTTCCATATTAAAATTCGTATACGAATTCCTCCGCTCTACTGAAAAGTTCGAATGTTTCGTTTATCTCGTATTCTGAGCACCCATAGAACAATTACTATTCGAAATATTACGTTAGGTATAAATTAAATCATAAATTACGTAATTATTAAGCGTTTATAAAAACGCTGTTACTGCTTTATCTACTAATAGATTTTATACGTAAATATTACTTTTAAAAGTATATTATTTTATTAATATGACACTTGAATTTTAAAACTCTTAAGTTTTTTAGTAAACAACTTTCAAACGATAAATTAAAAATTATTTATTTCCGATATTTTCTATAATAAGTCAATGCGTGATCGTTGGATGAGTTCTAATGTAAGGTTTTTATTTAATCGAAAATGTTTAATAAACTCGCTGCCTCTAACTCTTGAACTAAATTATAAATAAAATCTACAATAAATTCGTCCATTTCCTATGTAAAGTCAAATCAATACAAACAAAAAGTATATCCAATCAAACTTTGATTTAAATTCGTATTCGAATGTCCACTTCTACTGGTCCGTATCACTCGTTTTGTTCGAATGACGTTCATGCGAACTAGTTCGATTGTGAACTTCTGAGAATAGACTAACTGTGTTTCATTCGAAAAAAATTCGAACTTCGAACTTTTTTACGAATGTGAACTTTTTTCTATTGCATGAGAATCGTGCCCCTGTACTCGAATTCTATGTTTGGTATTCGAATATTTCTAGACTCGAGTCTGATTCCTAGACTCGAGTCTGACTCCTAGACTCGAGTCTGACTCCTAGACTCGAGTCTAGAAATTCGAGTCTGGAAATTCTAGTCCAGTCCAGAACTAAAGTTCGATTTTAGAACAAAATCAGAACAAAAACTTGCAGATTCAAACTTGTTTGTAATATTAGGCCCGCGCCAATTCATTGTTTATGTAAACAGTTTGCGAGTACAAGCGAGTTAACCAAACTCTAATACTAGACTCGAGTCAGTAGGACTCGTGTAAATAGAATCGAGTTAGCGAGTACGAACCGATTCTTCCCGACTTGAGTACCGGAATCGAGTCCGGGGTACTCGAATCAAAACAAATTGGTATTCGAGTAGGCGAGTCCAAAGCAGGAATCGAGTCTGACTCGAGTCGAACCGTACTCGGCACATCGCTAGAAGACTTTTTGCAGAGATGGTAGTGTTACGTAGAACTTTCGACAAAGATGAAGACAGAATTGAACCAGACCAATAGATTGTGGTGGCCAAAGATGGCCAACGGTAAGTAATGCACCACTCACTTGAGTGCGGCCAGCTCGGCCAATTTTTGATCCCGTTGCTTGAGCAGCTCGTCCTTCTTCTCTTTGGTGAGCATCCACATAGACATGCCCAAAAGGTAGTTGAACTTCTTTACCTCTTTTAGCTGCTGGAACGCTTTTTCTATGGAATTTATTGAACAATTTGATAATATTGCCAAATCATATGTGCAAATTATTTTATCTAGTATCATGCTATTAATCCTCTATAAAAGAACCTATAACAATTAGCTTATTACCAACATTAAAACACTCAATGATATTATGATCATTATATCATCCAAACGCGTGATATTATGAATTTCAAAAAAAGAACATTCTCATGCAATGACATTTTCACCACCAGATCGCAAAAATTTTGAAAAAAACAATAAATTGTACACTAATTCGTGATTTCGGATTCTCGTCTTATCGTGTTATTTCCCGCCATTTTTTCACTCGAATATTGGAAATCTTTTATAGAGGATTCACATCACGATTGTAGATATAAAGTCTTGTATGCAACTGTTATAATTAGGTATTAAAACATTCATGTGATACTATTATCCCAAAAACCACATTCGTGTTTTAATACCCCTGATTATACAACAGTTGCATAAATAACTATTTTGATCAATAGTTAAGATTGATATTTCTATAATTATTCTTTGTAACGCACCGTAACGTTTTCCCGTTGCCCGTAAAACGTAAACGAAAAGAGTTGCCAATTTGGGAGTGATGATTTCCTAATTTTTTAATTAAAAATTTTTATTTAATATATTATTTTTATTAATATTTTATTTAATAAAAAATATATTTTACGTAATGTGTTGTAAGAAAATCCCCCTCCCCCAAATTGCGTTACGTAACACTTGAACGTCCCTTATATTAATTACTAGCTTTTGCCCGCGACTTCGTCCGCGTGGAATAGTGACTTCCGGCAGATTTTTGGTTTTTCCCACATAGTTCCCGTTCTTGCGGGATTTTCGGAATGGTCGAGTTTCCGCAGAATTTTTAGTATTATTATGTTGATACAACTTAAACAAATTATTTCGACCAAATTTGGTACCATAAAAACGGTCATTGTGACTAAACCTTAAAAGATAGACATATGCCGTCGCGGACTTTTTTTTAGATCATGTATAGAGGAATAATTCTTTCATACATATTTTTTGTGTATCTTGAACCGTTTTCGCAGCGCACGCAAAGAAAGCCTTCAAAAATGAATAATTTTCCCCGTTTTTTACACATTTACCGCTCTGTCTTTGCTCCTATTGATCATAGCGTAATGTTATTTAGCCTATAGCCTTCCTCGATAAATGGACTATCCAACAAAAAAAGAATTATTCAAATCGCACCAGTAGTTTCGGAGATTAGCGCGTTCAAACAAACAAACAAACAAACTCTTCAGCTTTATTATATTAGTATAGATGGAAGAATGATCGTTTTAACGGTATTAAGTAACGATTAAGGGTATTATTGAATATGGTACGAAGAAAGTGACGCTATTTAGCTCTTTAACAAAACAAACGATTCAAATAATAATAAAAAAAGTCAAGTTACCGGGATCCACTGGCCCCTTAGGGTCAGGTACTGTCTCTTCTTCTGATTCCTGATCCTCTTCTTCCACAGCTGTCAACCCCTGCATTTTGGAAGCGCGCTTTTTCCATTCGGCAATAGGATCCGGCGCGTAACCTGCCAATTACAATATTATTGGATTTAAGGTCTATTTAACTGTTTATGCAATAGGGTAGACGACTACAACTACCTCCATAGTCGAGAGGATAGTACACTGGTTTCAAGGTGTCGCCATCTCTGATGTTTGTGTGATGAATGCGAGCATTTGTACCTTAGTCATGGTTGTTGATATATATTTGTATAAAAATATTTATATATGTATAATATATGTATGTCTATCCGTTACCCTAGATCCCATAGCACATGTTGTGCTATGGGATCAAAAAAATACTACAATATTTTTAAATAGAAACAATGTCGTTTATTTGGCCATTGTTATTTATTTATATATATTTGGGAAACAAACAGTAAATATTATACTTAAAGGCTATACATAAAATTAATTATCATAAACCAGTGAAGTTTCCACTTAATTACTAAGGGCCAGTTTTTTGATCCGTAGTCAAATACGATTTAACTATTTGTTATGTTAACTAAAGTTAAACGGCTGACCAATGGTTAACGCGTAGATCCATTTTTGATGTCAATTTCAACTATAGTCAATCTTAACTATTGGTTAGTTTGTTGCCAGTGCAATGATAACTGACATCCCTGAAAAGAAACGAGTTTGCTAGAGGGTAATTTTTTTAAGATGGCAACATTAACGAATGTAATGTCGTATTGACATTACGGAGATTCATCAATGTCAAATGGTGTTGTGTTTTATGTTGCGATTATTCGGGGTTGTCGTGCGGAATAAAATTTGAAACAACTGATATTTGATACAATATATTGTCACACAATGTCTGGAAACAATAGGTAAGGAATTACTTATTTTGTTTACCAATATTTATTTGAGTGTAAAATGTTGCTGGTCAGAGAAACTCTTCAGACACTATTCTCGTGGTATAATTATAATTTTACTATTATAACTTATGTTTGTATTGTTTCAAGGGAATATCGTAGTTCTAATTTCTGCGATTTCATTGACTATCCACATTACTGTATTCTTGGATAGTCGATAACGTTGGCAAAAATCTACATCATCCCAGGTTTCCAAAGGTGGGTTACGAACTCTAAAGATTTTTGGTCTTTTCAGTAACACATAACTCGTTATAACATCATCATCTGATGAAGTTTCTGAATCATAAAAATAACTAATAATATTTAAATCCATAGTAAATATATAACAACAAAACTACAAACGAAACCAAATGATGCACTTTTATAAAATCAGCTGACAAGTCTAATTTAACTATCCGCCATCTTGCTTAACCCAGCACGATGCGGTGGTTAAATTATCTAACCAATGGTTACGATTTTGACTATTAGTTAAGCTAACTTTTGATCAAAAAACAAGTTTTGGTAATATTTAACCATTAGTCAAGATTTTTAACCAATGGTTGAGTTAACTACGGATCAAAAAACCGGCCCTTAGTAATACATGTTTAAAGTAGATCACCGAACATTTTAAGAATTAAAAAAAATCGTATTCAAAATAACAAACATGGACCGCTATAGGTCACGGATAATGGCACGAATATTGCTCTTAAACTTATTAATATTTAACAAAAACGGATCGACATACTCCTAGAATTTAGTCAAGGGCATCTAAATGAAATTTGACTTAGCAAAAATGGAGAATCCAAATAATAGGCTTGTATCCACTATGAACAAATCTGATGCATTAGGTTGCATAACTATTAAGATGATCATTTAATTATGAAAAAACAAAGTTTTATAAAATAATAACTTTTGATTATTTATATTTTTATAAAATAAAATTGCATAAGCCATAAGTCACGTGACAGCAAACACCAATTAAAAAGTGTTACGTCACGCCGTGCGAAACGTCAAAGTCAATATGTCATTCCCAAGTGTCTTGTGGAAGTGCCAAAAAGAATGGGCATCATTCCTTCTCGCGAGTGTCAGCCACTTTTTACGTATCTGCTGATTGTTTAGCACGTATATAAATAATTTTTTTGGTGTTTTTATACTTGTGCTTGTACACTGGGGCACTATGCAGTACTTGTAATACGATGAATCCATTTTTTATTAAAATAACTTCACAATACCGAATATTTCTATACTAAAACAGCTGTGTTTTGCACGGCGTGACGTCATTCAAGACGCCATGACAGTCATGAGCGTTTTTGATGACTAATGTCAAATATTTAATTAAATGCAAAATTATTCTTATAAATAAGCATTTTTTTTCAAAAATAATAATTATTTTGTATAGAATAGGCATCAAGGTATATTAGTATCTAACTACTGAAATTTAGGCAACAAGCCTATTGTTTATTAATTTAAATAAGAATAATAAATCCCTTTCCGTACGTCGACTTTCCAACGATATCAAAGTAGGAAGCGTACAACCATTATAATCATATAAGTGAGGAACTTTACGAACTAATTCTGAATTCGCTCAATTTGATTTTTGTATTTCTTATACTGAGGGTTATATTCCACTGACCTCGTTTGATGAGCTCTTCGACCATGAGCTTCCTCTTCTTGTTTTCAATGACCAGTCCCTTGTCGCACTTCTCCAATATGAACCTGGCCTGGTTGCTCAACTTATCGGCCTCGGCTTGCAATTGCCCCTCCAAGTAATCTTTCCTCCTGCTATAGTATTTTAACCGCAAATCGTAGAACTGACGCAGGATCTCATCCACTTTCTCGTACCTGTGCGAGTTACATACCATTACGTACCACATATATTACGAGCTCTTCCAATGTCAAATTCAAATGTAAATTATGATCATACCGAGTGTAATACAGAAAGTAACATATGAAACATAATATGATATAAGGATTTCTAAGAATGTTTTGGTACATAATATACTTGTTATTCGCCCTAATAAATTAACAATCACTACTAGTGATTGCAATCCGGCGTCAGTTTCAGTCCGGATTGATTAAATCAAGATGATTTTCGCTTTTTACTACAAAATAAGTGAGTTAATCAAGTGTCACTGCACTTATATGTGGGTAGTTTATAAAAAATAAATCACAAATATATAAAATCGACTTTATTTCCTAACCAATGTTAAGACAAATATACAACAAGAAAACAATTAAAATATTCTAGTGTAGGTAACTAGTAATAATTTTACGACGTAACGAGTAGCTCAGTCTTTCTAGATTTCACTTTCACAGATAGATCAATTTATAAGTAACAATATTAATTATCAAGTAACTACAAAATCTAATAGATACAATTAACCTTACGTAATTAACTGAAATGAGATCAAAATCTAAAGTATTTGAGAATGCTAACAAACAAGTCTTATAGGTATTTATGATTATGACAGATACCAGATTACTAACTGCTAGCACCGGATCCGGTCTTCGGATCCAGTAAATTGGTACCGGATCCGGTAACCTTTAAATGACGCCGGATCCGGTATATTGGTACCGGATCCGGTAATCTTTAAATGACGCCAGATTACCGGATCCGTTTTTCCGGATTGCAATCTCTAATCACTACATATAACGAAAGCCAAAATTAACCTATGTTTGAGAAAATCGCTGAAAATTTTGTAAGTCAAAGTTTAAAGTACTATTAAGTGTTACTTACTTGTTCAAACAATTGTTATTATCAAATGCATTCATATACGTGAGCGATGTGGTGGTTTGCAATTTGAATACTTTATGTATGCCCTCCGCTTCGACTTCTGCCAACTTCCCTGGAAGAAGGCTCACCACGAATCGAACAGTTGTATCTGTATTGTATTCCTGCAGAATAAGAAAAATCATCAAATGAGGATAAGTCACAGCACTGAAAATTTTATTAATTCATTATAATTATTAAATATTAAGCTTGGAAAAGAGTTTATTTTGTTTACACAGTGAAACTTATGATGATATATCAAAGAGAGTTTCACCATGACAATGTGACATTGACAATTTCAACTACGAGTTGTCGTATTTTTGTTTTTTGAGGCCATTATTATAATTTTATTACTGTAATCTACTATATAAAAAAAAGTGGGCTTTTCCTTCCTATTTTTTTTCATGTAAGTCGGGGCTGATGTGCATCACTGCGACCTATTAAGATCTATTGTGACCAGCCTCCTATGTAGGTTCTATGTAGGCCCTACAGTAGCTCCCTTAACTGGGCACTGACCAAGAAAGATAGGATGTGCCGAACTGTATTCCTTGAGCCCCAGCCCTGGCTAGTTCATCGGCCTTCTCATTGCCGGTTATTCCAGAATGACCTGGCACCCATTTGAGAGTGATTTTGTTCTTTTCTCCCAGGTCATTGAGTTTTTTCACACAGTCTTTACTAGCTTTGATTTAAGGGTGTTATTGTTTATTGCTAGTAAAGCTGCCTGGCTGTCTGAATTAATTACGATTTTTTGGTTTACGTAGTTTCGTTGGCGGTTCGCTTGTACACATTCAATTATGGCACAGACTTCCGCCTGGAATATAGTGGCATACTTTCCCAGATTTATGCTTTTGCTAACCCTGGGTCTGCCCCCATATATGCCACATCCTACGTTAGCCCCCATTTTTGAGTCATCGGTGAACCACACCAGACTCCCGTCATTTAAGAGATCACTGTGTCGGCCTTGCGCCCAGTCCTCCCTCTTGGCGATTTCCACAGTGAAATTCTTGTGGAAGTTAACTTCTGGAAGCAAAACGTCTGTCGTCATTGCAAGAAGTGGACATTCAAACACTTTTTGATGTAGTGTCCTTATTGTCTGGGATTTCCAGTGTTCTAATGCCAGCGTTAGTCCTATAGATGCCAGCCATCATCTCCTTCTCGATAAAGAGGTTTAGAGGTGGAGGCTGAGGATTGCATTAAGGGCTATGGCTGGTGTTGATCTATAACGGCTCCAGTAGCCATCAGGCATGCAGTGCGCTGCAGGCCTGATAGCTTTTTTATAGCCGTAACTTGCTGTGCCTTCGAGCCCCATATCGTACAGGCGTAAGTTATTGACGTCTGACAATGGTGGTGTAAAGCCTTCCTAACCTTATAACTCTAGAACGCACGAACCGATTTCCACGGTTTTGCATTCGTTGGAAAGGTCTGGGGCTCCGTGAGGTTTATAGCATAGAAAATTCAGGAAAAATTTCCTTATCTATAAAATAAGTAGGAACAAAAAACTGCCACTTGACAAATCTTTTTGACAGGACGAAGTCTGTCGGGTCCGCTACGTGTAGTATATATTAGGTTAGATACAGGAACAAGTTAGCATGCTATCACTTTTAAAAGTACATGAAACAATTCGCAATCTCCACAGAAAACAAATATATATGCGCAAACTTGTCCATGCCACTTGTGAACGGTTACATGAAGGCAGTCAAACCCTTTCCATCATCCTGCTCTTTACAAAAATAATGCTGTTTACAATTATAATAAGAAAGAAAGAAAGAAAGAGATATTTATTTGGCCATTCTTGTACAGTATGTCGCTTATGATATAATAAAAGAAATAAAAAAAAAATAGAATAAAAAACATCGAAGTCTGGCCGAAAAGGCCCCTACCTCAGCTAATGCTACTGCTATACGCAGCAAAAGCGCTGGTTTTCAGGTAGGACCATTGATTCCGATCATTGAAGCAATATGCACGTGGGCATAGTGCAGGGTAGGCGAACCTGTATGCATCAACGTGCCATTTTTTCTAAAAAAAAAGTTTAATGGGGTCATTCGCGTGCCATCAAATAATTTTGACTTTCTGATTATTGGCAAAATAATAATTATAAATACTATCAAACTCTTTATTAAATAAAGTAAGCAAAAGAGGTACATTTTGGTATGTTTATATTAAATTTCAGTAAAATTAGTGTGACTTCTAAATTATAAAAACAAAACTTACTGGCGCGCGCTGCCCCCACCCCGCGCACCGAACACTCCGCAGCGTAGGAGCATCGCGTTCGATCGTCTTAAATACCTAATTCTGCGACGTGCCCAAAATATTGTGTCGCGTGCCATCAATGGCACGCGTGCCATTGGTTCGCCTACCCTGGCATAGTGCATATTGCCTCCATGATCCCGACATCGGACGTAAAAGACAGTACACACACTATATAGTCTGTGGTCATGACAGTGACATTATCATATAAAAAGTACTTTGTGGACATTATTTGACATTATTAAAACAATAATAGGTGAACAAAAATTAGTGCGAAAAGAAAAGCAACCATTTTGACGTTAGGAACAATCAATGTAACATATTATAATACAGAAGCATTCCAAAAGAAGGTTTTATATTATTATGAGAAGAATGCCAGCAAAAACATACATTTATGTAAACGATGGTCCCCTACAATTAAAAAGACTTAAGATTAAAAGGTAAGTAAAGAGGTTCACATAAACAGATTCATACGTTTTTTTGTTGGTCTAGTAACAATCTCTTATACCGCCTTTTAAAATTGGTTTTGCCTAAGCTAGTGGCCTTGGGCACACAAGAATTGGAAGCCCTTTTGGAAAGTAAAAAACGCGAATAATACTAATAGTAATGCTGGCGCCATCCCGCGGTTTGAATACTGCACTAAAATAACGTTACTGATTAAGCAATTTCGATTAAGCAGTTGTTGGAATCCCGAACTACAAATCCATAGGCGTCTCTCCTCAACTTCTAGATAGAAATGAGCCATGTTGGACTGTCTTCGTTGATATAATGGCGTAGTACATGCCAGTACATACCTTCTTATCAAGTTACTAAATTGCGAAAAAAAGTAATGTTTAATGTGTCCGACAACAATGTTATGAGAATAAATGTGTGAGAGAAATTGTAGGTCCTTCAGGGCCCCCCCTGAGAATGGGGGTCGTGGGCACGGGCCCCGTGTGCCCTTATTGATAAAGACGGTACTAATACCGGTTACTATACTCTGTCCATTATATTATTTTCTTTTTGACAGTTTAAGATATTTTGAAATCAGTGATGAACTCGCAAGTTACCGATTCGATTAAAACAGAATATCGATTTTATTTAAGAAGAACTTTTAATCGATTTAATGCAGCGATATTATTTTTATTATAAATATTAAATTCGTTTATCTGGTTTTTGCAAATACATGAAATAAATTGTCATATATGTTTATGGGGTTGTCTAGGCAACGGGAGTTGTGAGGAGTGACGTTAGATTGTATGTGTCATTAAATACGGCTACGCCGTTTGGTTGTCATTTGCCATACAACGCTTGTATCACATTCATTGCTTTCATTGTGTATTGTTTTACAATATAATAAGTTGAGTTGAGTATTTATATTCCTCCTATCAATACGTACAGTCTACAGTAGAGCTTAATTAAGTTCTCATATGCCGAAAGGCTTAATTAAGTTCTCAATATGCCGAAAGGAACTGTGTTAAAAGGCAATCGAGGGAGTTTGTGAGACACCTTCATGAATACTTTGAGAAGGAATGTCAAAATGGTGAACCGCTACTACCAATATCGCAGGTTCGCAACCGTGTTGCTGCCGCCTTAGGAATTAGTATTCCAACAGTCACAAAAATTGCTAAAGAAGCCTACGGCAGTAGTGGTATGCAGAGTAATAAACTGTCTTCACCGAAAAAAAAGCTCCGACTCTGTAAAGTTACAAACATTGATGATTTCGATGCCGATGCTATTCGTCGTCATATATACGCGTAGTACTATCAACGTAAAGAAATCCCAACTGTAAGAAGAATGGTAATTTCACTGAGAGACAGTGGTTTGTACCGTGGCCAAAAATCTTCGCTAGGTAAAGTGCTAAGAAAAATTGGATTTTTTACAGAAAGTCTGATAAGAGAAAATTTTATTGGAACGCCATGATATAGCGCTGGCTCGCTGTGATTTTCTAAGGAAAGCTAAACAAATCGAAGACTGGTCGAATGTGGTTTTCACTGACGAAACTTGGCTCAATGCTAATCATACAATATCGAGATCGTGGACTGACGACACTGCAGCATCTACTTCGGCTGTGCCTATAGGCAAGGGCGAACGCCTTATAGTTTGCCACGCAGGCAGTGCAAAAGGATTTGTAACAGATGCTTTGCTAACTTTTAAATCCAAAAAATCTGGTGACTATCACGAAGAGATGAATGCAGAAGTATATGAAGTTGGTTTAGGGAAATGTTGACGCTACTAGAAGAACCTTCAATTATATTTATAGACAACGCGCCCTATCATTCGCGGCAAATAAATAAAAAGCCAACGCAAAGCAGTACCAAAGACCAAATTGTTAACTGGCTTCGTGATAATGGTGAGGATGTGACTGATACATTGTTGAAAGCGGAGCTGATAAGAATTTTAAATTCGAAACGTATACCTAAAAGATACGTCGTCGATGAAATGGCTGCGGAATATGGACATACTGTCATTAGAATCCCACCGTATCACTGTCAGTATAATGCCATCGAATTGATATGGGCACAAATTAAAGGGAAGGCAGCAAGAAATAACACAACGCCGCCGTTTACAGCAAATAAAATGTTGCAGTTATTAACTAGCGCGTGTGGTGATGACGCCTGAAAACTGGGCGAGTGTTGTACAGAGGACAAAAAAATTAATAATGTCTGATTGGGATCGAGATGTTGCAATTGATAACATGATGGCACAAAAATTGGTTATTTATGTAACAGAGGACTCAACTGACGAGTCTAGTGTAATTTACGAAGAAGAATCTGATGAATCTATGTAATAAATAATGTAAATAAATTTACTTGTTTAATTTTTATATTATATATTTGGCGAATTACCAATTGGGGTAATTCGCCAAATATATAAAATTTTGCCTAATTTCCTTGGCATGTGTAAAACTTTATTTTTTCGTATATTTCTGATCCATTTAAGAAAGTTTTCCTTTTTCTCTCTTAAATGGATCAGAAATATATGAAAAAATAAAGTTTTACACATGCCAAGTAAATTAGGCAAAATTTTATATTTTTGGCGAATTACCAATTACCTAGCTAGTTTGTTAAAAAAATGGTATGTATGTGATTTTCTAAGTATTCTTGATCATAATTCTTGATTTAAACTTGACGTAGATGTTATTAACTACATATGCGTTTTAATATTAAAATTCACATACCTATAAATAATGTAAGGTAGCTGTCGAGAAGGAAATAAATAAATTTACAAATATTTGATTTGAAGACAATTTATCGATTTATCTGATTTCAAGAACTGCTTATTGTCTGTGGTAGTTTGTTATGCACAGAGCACTTCACTATGTGGGCGTTACCCGTCTAGAAAGTATATTATTACTATAGTACTATAATTTGAAAATAGAAACAATATTTCATACGCGCGATCTGTCAAAAAGAAAATAACATAATGGACAGATATAATAACCAGCTTATTGTTTTTCAATATCTATCACTACAAACTTCTAATACTATTATACAATACAAATATTTTATTAAAAAGAAAAAAAACATCAGTTTGATAATGTACGGGATATCCATACACACAAATAAATTAAATACTGTGAAACTTTTAACTGATTATATATATAAAAGAATTATAACTGAAATGAAATGTGAGAACGCGCTGTGCGCTTGATGACCGATTGCGAACTGAATATGGAAAATTAACATGACTAACAATAACTAGGTCAAATGAAATATGTGCTGATTTGACAATGTACGCTACTCGTACAGATAATAACAGTGAATCCCACACTAGACATGAAATCTGTATCGTGGGTGTCACAGCCAGCGAGAATTACATTAAAAAGTTCAAAGCTAAACTGAGTACAAGACATGCCTGCTTTTACTAGGTAAATCTAATTCTTAAATAGAGCTATATACTTATGCTAAAAATATACACATATACATACACATACATATATATACATACATCTATATACATATTTAATAAATAACAAAATGCCCAGCTTCAATAATACCAATTTCATTTCTTTTTTGAATACATTTACAATAATCATATCATTTTAGACTCACTTTCATTATTTGGTGGTATTTTTTATTAAAGACTCGATTTTCGATAAGAAGTCAAAGGCAGGACACTCAGCAAAACATTTTTTAGTTCTTTTGATGATCTAAATTTAGTATCATACAATTTCTTTTTCATGAGTTTTGTTACAGAGTTATATACATGTAATGCAACAAATGAGTTGAGGCGCTCAGCAAAACTACTCGATACGAAGGGCAGCCTCATTTGATAGATTCGTTTGCTATATATCAAATCGGTTTGTGAAGTCAATTCCTTTATATGAACAGATAGAGTTGTGTTGAGTATGAATAATTGTCTTACACTAAGTAATTTGCTTTCGCTGTAAAGTAAGTTAGTAGGGTATCTAAAAGGCTTCCAAAGCATATTATTAAATATATTATTAAACTCCTTTTAAGAGTATAAATCAATGTGAGGCATTCCAATACTATATTTCTTACTCATCATCTCTGCTACACCTGTGGGATTCAATGGTATAAATTTAACTCACCCTATACTCCGATATAAGAGGCTTCACTTTATCCGTCCCCAGCATGGGTTCTAATACATTTTCCTTGTAGTTCTGCGTCCAAACTCCGACTGGAAGCTCCGTAATCTCTATCTTATCGTTGGCCAAGATGGCCGCCTCGCCGGAAATAACGTACTTGTCGCCGTAGCCCTCTATGGTGCCCCGGAAATTTTTGTACCAAGGATGCATCGGTTTTGGCTCCTCGCCATCTAACATGCGTCTGTAAAGAGGCACACGATACATGATGCTGCCTATTGAAGTGTTTGTGTAAAGCAAGCTTAGTCGCATCATTTATCTCATCAGTAATTTATAATAAACTAGCTTTCTGCCCGCGTTTTCGCCCGCGTGGGTTTCGGGATTAGGTCTATAGAGGGTTAAGGGTTTATAGGGTATATAGAGGGCTTTTGCCCACGGCTACATATGCGCGGAAGTGGGACTATCCGTTTTTCCGAGATAAAAAATACCGCGAAACCTTGCTCAAGAATCACTATCTATTGATGAAAACCGCATGAAAATCTGTGCAGTAGTTTTTGAGCGAAGCCTTTATTGCGCATCCCGTGGTATTTGTCGATTTTTCCGGGATAAAAAGCACCCCATTATTTAATCCGCACTTTTATCTTTACGTCTGCAAAATTTCAAAGCAATCGGGGTCCAGTAGTTACGGCGTGAAAGCGAAACAAACTCACTTTCCGATTTGTAATATTAGTAAGGATTATTTAAACCAAACATACATTGTATATACACACTTGTATATATGCTTATATACACATTATATATGAAAAAGAAATACACCCATGACACAATTTGGTGGTAGAACCACTATCCAAAAATATATACCAGATTATCCTCTGGATTTCCTTATATATTCGATTCGATTCCCTATATTTATACTGTTATTGTGTGTAAAAATGTAATACAACTTTTTTTAAATTGAAAATAGAAAAGAAAATGCAATTTGAGTGAGGTGTTCTGGCAGACAGTTCTCAATAGAGATTCAGGTAGTTTCAATAAGATCAATTGTGAAAAGGGTGAGAATGGGACCAAGTATTGGCACCTGTGTTACCTCTATACTAATATTGTAAAATTTGGTGGAGAACAATATTATTTATATTTAGTTTATATTCTAAAGTGAGCAACATGACAGTATAAAAAGAAATGGTAGAGCCAAACACTCTTACTTTTCTCACATTAAAGGAGAACGGCAGTTCATGTACAGGCTACTTTTTGTCATGTACCAGGGCCATGTTTATGCAATATCTTTTACATTTAAAAGACACAATTTTGCATTAATCAGATTACAATTTCAACTTCTCTTAAATCAAATAATACAAATTAAAATCAGTAATGCAAAACGGGAAACAAAACGCATTACGAAAACATAACGCAACACGATATCAGTACTACATAGCAGATAAATGTATAAATCGATTAAATGAAATCGATTTTTTGTGAATTTTATTATATACTAGCTTTCTGCCCGCGGCTTCGCCCGCGTGGATTTCGGGATTGGGTGTATAGAGGGTTAAGGGTCATAGCTTTTGCCCACGGCTACATATACGCGGAAGTCGGTTTATGGTGCGAAGATTTTATCGCGCTTCCCGTGGGACTATCCGTTTTTCCGAGATAAAAAATGCCGCAAAACTCCTCAAGAATCACTCTATCTATTGATGAAAACCGCATAAAAATCTGTGCAGTAGTTTTTGAGCGAAGCCTTTATTGCGCATCCCGTGGGATCTGTCGATTTTTCCGGGATAAAAAGTAGCCTATGTTACTCGGGGAGAATGTAGCTTTCCAAAGGTGAAAGAATTTTTGAAATCGGTCCAGTAGTTTAAGCGTGAAGAGGTAACAAACAAACAAACAAACAAACAAATAAACAACAAACAAACAAACACACTTTCGCATTTATAATATTAGTTGGGATTTTGAATCTTTAGATTTATGTAATGCAAATGATGGCACAGTGTTTTCTTAATGCAAAAAACTTTGATTTAAACTATACTTTGACTGATATCAAAGAATTATCTTTCTCTTCGATTTTGAGTACATCATTCATTATATGTTATTATTATTGATAAGTTAGATATGCAGAACAGTAACTAATATAATTTTGAAGCATTATCTACATATATTCTGTATTGAGTTGATTGTTGGCTCTTGGTGGAACTCATTATACATGTTGAATAAAACTCTTGTACTGTTCCACTAATTTTAATTATTGTCGACCTGACCGGTTTCGCTTTACAGCATTATCAAAGGTGTTACAGCAAACACAGCTGTTCGTGTTTACGCTTCTATCTAAATGCTGTCTCTAAATCTTTGATAATGCTGTAAAGCGAAACCGGTCAGGTCGACAATAATTAAAATTAGTGGAACAGTACAAGAGTTTTATTCAACATTATCTACATATTTCAATGTGTTCTGTAACTCATATTTATTCTTAGTAAGATGTTTTGAAAAAGATATTAAGGCTTAAAAATAATCAGTTACCAAGAACAAAAATCTATAAACATAACCTCACTTTTTGTATTCAAATCATTATAACTATTGAATGACAACTTAATAATTGTTTCCTTTTTTGTTAGTGAATTTCCAGAAAATTATCATTATTTCGACATATATTTCATTGCAGTACGTGATAAAAAATGGGTGTACGAAACTCCCATACAAGCTTGCCGTTCTCCTTTTATATTCACAAAACCTTTCAAGCAACAGCGAGTAAGCAATTACTCACCGAATGTTGGTGACAATGTCTCTTGGGTTATAATTGGGTATCTTAGTGGACCAGCCAGTCCCAATACCTTCAGCCCCGTTGACCAGGACCATTGGGATGATGGGAATATAGTGCACCGGCTCAATCTTCTGGTTGTCTTCAAACTCGTGCTATGGCACAAAAGAAGTTATGTATTCATTAGTTGTAATAGCAAAATTGATGACGAAAGAAGAAACAGATTTCTAGATACAGAATCAAACAATCCAATGTGTGATTATTTTCTGATGTAATACACTTAGTTTCTTTTGGATTTAAATGGATTTTTGTTAATGAACATATTAAAGCTATAATTATACCACAAGTGGAGAACAATTAAGAGTTTCTCTGTGAGAATTTTCGAATCGAGAATTCCCCAGAAAGTTTGCTTTACTCGAGACGAGAAAAAAGTGGTTGAGAAATCGAGAAATTAAGTCAAAATTTTTTAAAACTTAATACGAAACCGACTGTCATCGGATAATGCTTTAAATGCCCTCGTATTTTTGAAATCTTATTTCCTAAATAATAAAAATACCTAGTGGGCTAGCTTTTGGAGCAGTTTCCTCTTTAAATTGTGATTAATATAAGACTATGTATATATATATATATATGTGTGTATATATGTTTATGTGTGTATTGTAGGTGTACTGTATAAGCATATCTTATTATCTTGCAAACAAAATAATTTGCAAAACACTCAAACAAAACACGAATAATCACTACTAGGTAAATTAAGATAACATTTATGATTACCATCCTACTTTATAGAGCATCCTGTGAATTATATTCGTAAACAACACGCAGAGCCACCTCACAGCACACTACCTCACACTGACAAAAATATAACGAAGGTACGGCAAAATTCTAATTATATATACCTACCCACCTGTGCACAACATTAACTAAATTAACTAAGTTCTTGCTGCTATTATGTGGGTTCCACCAGGTATTAGTTGCTAAGTACTAGTTTATAAAAGCTATTATGTATGAATTCTTTGATTTTTGTATATGTACGCATGAGTCTCCGATGAATGGAATGTACGGAAAAATCCATCGGATTTATGTTACATTCGCTGAAATCAATTATGTAATTATGTAATGTTTATGTTAAAATAAATAAATAATAATAAATAAAATTATAGTCTTATTATTAATTATTTATTAGATTCTTACCACCACACACATACACTACTTTTTACTTGTTATGAAATTTGTACCAGCATTTGTTGACATTTGAAAGTCGCAGTAAGTCCAGTTACTTCCACAGTTTCTTTGGATCAGCAAGCATTTTGACAGGATGCATGCAGTCCGAAAGCGAACAGTGGAAACCACCAACTCTTTCCTCGTAAACCTATCCTCATAGAATCGTAATTTTTATCAGAGTGATCTACACCACCATGTATTTGTTGTACATTTTTATAAGCGATGGGCAATCATCTTGTATTTTTGTTCGTTTTATGTTTACTACACCAATCGGGTCAACTTTTGTTGACCCAATTGGAGGCCATATCCTCCATCGAAGGATAGGGGACAATAGCATCCCCTATTCCACAAGGTGTAAAAAGTGATATATTATTTGCCCATTTTTTACTGTAAATTCTTTATTTTTTCTTTCGAGTCGGTTCTTGATTTTCAAGCTGTCCTTCTTCTATCTCTTCTTCTTCATTGTTTGTATAGATCTAACTTGTGTTTCTACTTCTGAACGTAAAACATTCTACTTGATTTGATTGATAAATGTTTGATTGCATAAAAAGCGTAGTTTTATTGTTGAAACACACATATTTTTAAAAATTTCCATATATCATCGACAACGCGAGAATTCTCGAGAAATAGTGGTCGGGAATTCTCGTGCTCCGAGAAATAAAAAAGCTCGAGAATTGAGAAACCCTAATAACAATAAAACACTTACTACAAGCAACGGGTCGTCGTGCGGATGGAAAATGAGCCTTGTGAGCGGCGACATAAGAGTGAATATATAACGCGGGCTCGCAGAGTCCTTTCCGCCACAAAGCCGCGTACCGAACTGACCGCGTGGCTCCAACAAATTGATATTGTTGGAGCCTACGTAGTTCTGAGCGAGATTCACTATCGTCATCGCCAGGGACTGCTCACCTGAAGGTAAATAAACAAGTTAATAACATTACTTTATATTATACAAAGTCACAACCATATATTATTAATTCATCGTGTCGTTATTTTTATCTACTATCATGCTATTAATGCTCTATAAAAGAACCTATAACAATTATCTTATTGCCAACATTAAAACACTCAATGATATTATGATCATTATATCATCCAAGCGCGTGATATTATGAATTTCGAAAAAAGAATATTCTCATGCAATGACATTTTCACCACCAGATCGCTAAAATTATGAAAAAAGAACAATAAATTGTAGACTAATTCGTAATTTATTTTACATGCTTCGCAATTAGACTTTTCTTGAATTTACATAGTTCTTACAACACTGTACAACACTCTATGGTATGAGAATATTTTATAGAGGATTCACATCATGATTGTAGATAAAGTCTTGTATGCAACTATTATAATTAGGTATTAAATAGCCCTGATTATACAACAGTTGCATAAATAACTATTAAAGTGATTTTAAACAATAAATATAATTAAGGAGAAGACAATATTTTTTTAACGATTCAATAAAATAAGAGTTACTCTTTCAGCTGAAAAAAATTATAAAAACAACTATTTATCTCTGCTTATTACTTTTATCACATCTAATATATAATCTTATGTCATAACTTGGCAGTTCTTGTTTGGTTTGTAGATATGCTGCAAATCACACAGAAACCAAATAAACTATAGGCTACTGTAACCTCTTATCATCAGGTGGGTAGTTTCTTACCATAACAAACTATAACAAAAAAATATATATTTAACATAGTAAGTGCAATATGCAAAATGTATCAATAAGTCTTATTTGGTGCACTTCTTACAACTGGCATTTTGCACACAAAATTATACCATCATCTAACGAGAAATCCATAATCAAATATAGATTCGACAATATCAAAATCAATCTTTCTTGTATTGTCCACAACGAGAACTTTGAATAATTAGATTTCACTGATGTCATTTAAAAATTATGATTATCAGTTATTGAAGAGATTATTGATATGATTATCATAAAAGGTTGGTAGATAATCTACGATAACGGCCATCTTAATTGTGAAGATTACCAACAGAGGATACTAACCATGATGGTAAGCAGAATGTTCGGCCACAGAACCGGCTAACTGGGCTACTTTGACCTCTCGTTTGTCGTTACGCTTTATGCACGTGAAGATCACCTTGCGCTGGCCGGGCTTCAAACCATCTATCATTGATGGAATAGATCTGTAATTCCAAATAAACAAATCTTGTTATTCTATAGTGAAGTTCTCTGGACTGGGTAACAAGTTATCAATAGGAGTGCCCTACAACGAAATGTGGAAATCATGTCAAATCATTTGATTTCAAAACATAAAAAAAAAAAGATAATTTTAAAAACTATACAAAAAAGAATTACACAAACACATTTTAAGGTTGCTTAAATGTATACTTATCAAAACATTCAAACTTGTTGGCAATTTTTGTTATTATACACAGACACAGTAAGTGATTACTACATCATAATGTCACAATTGCAGCATTTAATATTTTATCTACTATCATGCTATTAATGCTCTATAAAAGAACCTATAACAATTAGCTTATTGCCAACATTAAAACACTCAATGATATTATGATCATTATATCATCCAAACGCGTGATATTATGAATTTCAAAAAAAGAATGACATTTTCACCACCAGATCTCTGAAATTTTGAAAAAAGAACAATAAATTGTGGACTAATTCGTAATTTCGGATTCTCGTCTTATCGTGTTATTTCCCGCCATTTTTTCACTCGAATATTGGAAATCGCAAACAAACAATTCTGGGGGTTCACATCATGATTGTAGATAGTCTTGTTGTATGCAACTGTTATAACTAGGTATTAAAACACTCATGTGATACTATTCCGTGTTTATATACCCACATTCGTGTTTTAATACCCCTGATTTCTACAACAGTTGCATAAATAACTATTATTTAGTATGGAGTATTTTACATAAGGTTGCAAACATGTTAATGTATCACAATCAAAGTAATAATTACAGGTATGAGAAGACTTAGTTACAGACTACAATTTTTCTATTGCCAATAAAATTAGCAATTAGCCAATTACACTATTTTAGACAATCTCCATAGTTGAGTGGTTAGTACACCGGTTTCAAGGTGTCATCTCTGAGGTCCCGGGTTCGAATCCCGGTGGGAGCAAATGTTTGTATGATGAATGCTGGCATTTGTACCTTAGTCATGGTTGTTAATATATATTTCTATGAAACATATTTATATATGTATGTCTATCCGTTACCCTAGATCCCAAAACACAAGCCGGTAGAATCGCGAAAGCGCAACCCGCCAGGCACCCCGGTATGGGCTCAGGGCTCAGAGGACACCGGCCTACCCACTAAAACCCCCCGTTTTAGTGGGTAGGCCGGTCTCTCAGACCGGAGAGCCCCACACACGGCCGCGTCTTGCTAGCGCGATGTCACGGTGCATAAGGAGCATTTCCCCCCGAAAAAAAAAAAAAGGCTGATTGCTGTAAGTGTAAGAAATATTTATATTTATTTATTTTGTTATAACCAATGATAGGTCTCACCTGACATTATCACCATTTGAAAAGAGTACCAACTCCAAGTTCACAAAGTCAGAGTATGAGACTGCCTTTGTATCTTTTGTGTATAAGTATCTCTCCGGGAGACCTATTTCCTTCCTCCGTTTCACTTCATCCATGTGGCTCGTCAACCACTCCTTCCTCTGATCGGCTCCCTTTTTCGAAAACGCCAACTCAATATGATGGTCGTCAGTAGCACCCGCATATTTAAACTTAATTCGATGCCTTTCCATATTCTGAAAATATTCCTTCGCCTCTTTAGAGGTCGAAGTACCCAAACCTTTGTAGTATTTGATATTATATGTATGGTGGTTTTCTGTGTCACGCTTCCATTCTTCAAATTCAGGCAGTGAATAGAAAGATATCTCTTTATCCTTTTTTGTTGCTTTTACAATAGGAGTAATAAATTCCTCCAGGAAAGGAAGTTTCAACAGCTCTGGCCAATTGTGATGAATGAAATTAATGATCAGACCTTTAATATGTGATCCATCCTGATCTTGATCAGCCATGATCATCACCTTACCATACCTCAATGTTTTCAAATCATCCAATGTTTCATATTTCTTTTTGTATTTCAAACCAATGATTTTTATCAAGTTGTTAATTTCTGCATTTTCATAGACCTGCTTGTGAGATGCATCACGTACATTCAAAGGTTTACCCTTAAGTGGAAACACACCATAACGGTCTCTGCCCACCACACTAAGTCCTGACACAGCCAATGTCTTGGCTGAATCTCCCTCGGTGAGGATCAAGGTGCACAAATGAGAATTTTTATATCCGGCATCGTTTGCATCTTCTAATTTCGGTATACCCTTAAGTTTGCTCTGTTTTTTGCCAGAAACCTTCACAAGTTCAGATTGAGCTTTTTCCTTGGCCCAAGTTAAAACAGCTTCCACTAATCCAGTCTTTGTGACTGAACTAATAAACTTTTCAGATAAATTGCATTTTGATCCAAAGCTTTTAGCTTGGAGTGTCATATTTTCTTTAGTCTGGGAATCAAAGGTTGGGTTTACAATCAGACAATTAATAAATACCCACATATGGAACTTTACTTGGGAAGGCCTTATAATCACTCCCCCTTTATTCTTTTTCTGTATAACTTCTTGAACATTCTTGACAATACTATCTGCAACTGTATCTACATGCTTACCGCCTTTCGTAGTAGCAATAGAGTTGACAAAAGAAACCTGTTGAAATCCATGCTGTGATATTGTGAGAGCAACCTCCCAGCGGTCATTCACTTTTTCGTACACTACTTTCAATGGTTGCCCACTTTGATCCTCAAACCCTTTTGTATATAAATCAACATAGTCCTTGAATTTGTTTATTTTTATTCTCTCTCCATTCAAGTATACTTTAACACCTAGTGTAGACGCAGCTACATCATAAGCACGTCGTGACATCAGGGCCACAATGTCATCTTCTAACTTTTCCATTTTAAACTTAGATAAGTCAGGACTGAAAGTCACTTTAGTAAAGTCATCATCTTTACCAGATTCCTTAACTTTCGGCTCTGAAGCTTTCGTCATATTGGACCCCCAAGTCTGTTTAAAATGTTTTTTATATTGCTTAGATGCTGTCTCTATGGTGAATTTTGTTGAGAAAATGTTGCATAATTTGGCACCATAACCATTCCTACCTCCTGTTACTTTTTCTTCTTCATCATTATAATTTGATGATGTCAATAAATGTCCAAATATCATAGTTGGGACAAACATTTTTTCTTCCTTATGCATTACTACTGGTATCCCACACCCATTGTTATAAATAGAAATTGTGTTTTGTTCTTGGTTTATGTCAATACGTATTACATCCATTTTGGGATCTCTTTGTTTGTTATCAGCTGCATTAACTAAGATTTCGTCAAATATCTTGTACAATCCTGGAAAATAAACACATACTAATCAAACAAAGATTCTCAAATATTTTGTAAAACTGTTATTTATATTTTCACAAACTTTTAAAAGTTATAAAAAAAATATATATGTTGGCTTATCAGATTATACCTGGTACAAATGTCAACTCTTTCTGGACCATACATTCTCTAGACTTATCATATATCCACATAGTCTCAGTAGTACGTTCAACAGACCCAATGTATGTGTCTGGACGGAGCAAAATGTGCTCCAACTGGGACTTCTTCTGGTATATTTTCTCTATAGTACTCTTTGAACCTTTGGCAGGTGGAGGTGCACCTTCCACAGTGCCATTGGTAGTGGCACTGTTCATTTTGTCAAACATTGACTAAAAAAGAATACACACAGTGATTATTTTATGAGTCCTTAAGGATATGAGCTGCGATGATGATATCATATCCAGTAAACATACTTTGCAATGCTGTTGTACAAACATTTTCTTACATCAATTTATTTACTTTATTGTTTTCTTTTTATATAGCCAGTACTATACACATATGACTTTACATGGTGACCTTGAGATAATTTTTATATCTCCCATAACCGTGACAATTTTCATATATCAAATATAAATAATAATATTGTTATTAAGAGATTTAAACTTATAGTTTAAAAATTCTGTAATTATTTTATAATATTTTATTTATTAATGTTGAATATACTACTTCAACAGTAATGCGGTAGTATTTTTAACATTCTAATAAAAAATAACAATATACAAACTATAAAATTAAGACACAAAAGCTATCAATATTGAAAAATGCTATTTTATACTTTGCTATAAAGATATATTTTTTTTCCTTTCCTTATTTGAGTTTTACTAAATCCATTACAAAAAAGAATCAAATAAAGATACAACAAACTTGTGCATACATATAAACAGAGAAAAGAAACTGAATTCTGAAGAATACTGGATTATTAATAGCCAAGGACTTGTATGGGTTAGGTTTAGAGGGAGATCTGCATGTCAGTGTCTTGTAAAGTTGAATTTACAATTTTAAAAACCTGCATTTGCAATTTATGACATGGTGTCTATTCTGCTTAATCACTCACACTGCAACTTATAAAAACTAACCTAATTAGCATGTACAAATATCATTTAATTTTTAATTAGATTAACAGTGAATGTAATAGAGTATACAAAAAAAGGTGGAACAAAAACAAAACATTGAATCAAGGAATGATATCTTTATTACTACAAGCCTAAATAAAATTACAATTGCCCAATTTCATATGGTTTAACTTCGACATGAGTGCAATATCTTCACATCTTGTTATATATATATATATATATATATATATATATATATATATATATATATATATATATATATATATATATATATATATATATATATATATATATATTGTTGTATCTAGCCGTAGTAATTACTATTATTAAGTATTCATTCAATTATATTACTTTTTATATTAAATATATTGATCATTGTCATAATAAATAAGATTATTTAATATATATGAATGCAAGTAGTACATTCAAAACATAATAAGAAAAATAAATAATCCACAACTAAATATATGTGTATTAATAACATTTTCAGAAATACCTTCATTATTGATAGAAAATATTATAAATGAATACCATAAAACGTTATATTTAAAGTTAAAAGATAGGACCGAATGCAGCACTTATTTAATTCCCAAAAGTACTAGTCAAAAGTGAATCAATAAACAAGGACAAATGGAAAGTACTTTGGTGCTTAGTAAAATAAAGATCTTCAAGTATGAAACTGTATGGGCGCAAATGACTAGCTACAAGAAATTCATACAAGCAGTATTCTACAAAGACATTCTGGAATGTTGCGGCAAACTGGTAAAATACAACAACAACAACAAAATAATTGACCGTTACGAGTTAAAATGCCGCCAAGTGGTACCATACCTTTATATCAGCCATCTTGCTAGTGGTGCTTAAAAAACGTAAGCGATCAACGCTGGTCACCGCTTTTTTAGCTACCAAGACTAAACATAAGTTAAAAAGCTTTACGCGATCAAAGCAACATTACGAAAATAGGGGGAAAATAACAAGCGCGACGAAACAACGAAGACGCCGCCGTGACCACAAACAACACATATTTTTTTACTATTTGAAATCATTACTTATCTATGATACAATCATAGAGCAAAAGTAATAGATAAGAAAGGAGGTTCATTGCACTTATATTTCATTCCAAAAATATTTAAAAAAGTACAATGATGTTTAACGATTTTAGAATGACAGGATAATCATGAATTTATTGAATCTATTGACTTATTTAGTTCATTAGAGTAATTCATGGAAATAAGAGTTGAATGACTCTTATGAACTAACAAGTCAGAGAATCACTTCTTTAAAAAAACACCGGTAGCACTCCGGGAGTGCCGGCAGAAGTGAAAACTTCAATATTAACGTTGTGTTTAATTATAAGTACAAAAGTACTATCATTTATGAGGTAGAATACAATGTTTATTTATTGCGCTATCGTACACAAATATGACAGACATTCGCGCAAGCGCCCTGTGCCGCCTAAACGGAGCACACTCAGGCACGGGAGAAAGAGTGAGAGATACTAGTTCCTCTCACTTCCCCTCGATTTTACGCTCACGCATCACGTGACCCTGACGCAAGTTTGGAAATTTTAACCCATACAAAAAGTACTCAGCGCCGCTAATGAAGTTTTCACTTCGAAATTGATCAGTGACCGCGATAATTGTATTATCATTGTAGGTTGAACTGATGTTCAATTCGGACACGAGTCCGAAATTTATTTTTAAACAAATTGCAGTACAACCAGTTATATAAGTATGTGGGATTTGAGACTCGTTTCAATGACGATGCCTTTTGCGGTGGATGTGATTAATGGGCCTGTTGATTTTGTATGTACCAAATCAATCCATCCACACTATATCAACCCACAACAACCCTACATGTGAAAGTGAACTACCGACAAAAACAATCGACGTCATCCCCGTACAATGTGTTACTAAAACTGTTTTTGGTGATTTAGATATCTGGAAACCGTTGAAGAACAATCGGTGGATTTTTGTACAATCCACCCCAAACAAGATATCTATTGACTGTAATAATATGGAACCGCGTGAAATGATTGAGCACGGAACTGGTATATTGCATATATCTGAACAATGTATAGTATATACAAAAAACGTTAGACTTATATCATCGAATAATATAGTAAACATAAGTATTCCTGTACCTAATTTAGACTTTGATATAGTGAATGATTCCTGCTGTATGATAAGTTAAAAACTCCTGATATTCTGTCTCCAACCTTGTCACAAAACATAGATCTAGACGATTTAACAACGAAAAATGAAAATAACAAATTGTTTACAAGCTTAGATAAAATAATCAACAGAGAACCTGTTCTTATAAAATATGAAACACATTACCTTGCTTTCACTGGCTTCATTACTACAATAATTGTAATTTTCATAATTTTTAAGACATATAAAATTGTATCTATATATAAGTCAAAGTTTGTAATACCTACTACCCCGGAACCGACCCTTACCGTAGACAACAATAAGGATCAGGACGAGAACTCACCACATCCACAACCACGGCTTAGAGAAGTCGCATGATTCCTTGAACTTTCTTTTAAACATAAAGTTCAATCTTCTGCGGGGGGTTGTTATACCCTTGTAATGTATGGAGCTAGCCAGTCAGTCTCTCTGAATCCTCGATACGGGTCGGTCCGTGGTACTAAATCCTAATTCTAGTTCTATTTCTATTCCATTCCTAGTTCATAAAGTATATTCTTTTAGTGTTTGTGAAATAGTTTATTTTAAAAACCTAATTGCGAGACCTCGTATAACAATCCACACTAGATCGTATTGGTCGGTCTCAACTAAATGGTATTTCTATAAGTCCAACGCAAAAAATTGACCTGAAATTTCCGTAGAGTCTCCGAGACCGAGTATCATTATTGCTGGGATTACATCATACCAGAAGCCCAGTTAGATTGGAAATATTTTCCAGGAAATTCAGGGTATGAATAAAATATTCCTCACTGCTCTAATTTCATCTGAGCTGAGTGAATTAAGAACTAATTATCTGATCTAAAAGCATACGATTAAAGTCACTACTAAAATACATGAAATTAAATAAATAAATAAATTGAAATTAAATATATAAATACCAGCTGAACAAATAGAGAGCGTTTTGAGTTAATTTAAACAAGAAATTGTAGCTTTGAAATACGACTACTTCTGACGAGATCAAAGAGCTAGGCTAAATAACATAGAAATCAAAATATTTGAATTGCATATCCATAATTTAAGAATCAAGATAATAATATAGTCAGAGTCCCCACACATCAACCAAATACCAAAAATATTATTATCAGTTGCTTAAAGTATATGAGATACGAGGATAGCTTTGTGGTTGCAGACGAGCCCAGAAATCGATCACACCTCTTGATATAGGACATGAAGGGGATACTGCGGTAAGAATTTTTATTTTTGACCATATTTTGCATATAGGAGGTTTTTAACAACGTAGTTTTGGTGCGATTTAATAGCGTCGGCTATATTTTTATTAATATTTAAAAAGTAACTTTTCAATAAATGTCAACTGTAAATGTGTTTCACGTAGTAGAAAGTGTGAACTTCAAAGCTATAAATGTTTGGATAAATGATTTCACTGTGTTAAAGAGCTTCTGACTTGGTGGTAGTATTTATTATGAAATTTGGAATGTAGGAAGCAATTCTGTTCTGCTTTAAATGGATGCTACCTTCCTGAATGCAATTAAACTTCTCCATATTTTAATTCAGGATTTGGAGTTCAGGAAGGCATATTAACTTATTACGGAACAATAAAACTACTGAAAGTATGGCTGTATAGGTTCCTTTGTCTTAACATGCTAGCTAGAGAAAAATAAAAAAAAAAGATAATCTGTGATTCTAGGTTAAATTTATGAAAATAATTTATAATGTTGATTAATATGTTACATTTATTAAAGTCAAGGCAAAGCTTAAGGAATATATATGTAGTCACATTTCCGTTGAGACACAATATAAATCTATATAACGTTAGTCACAGTAGATTCAAATCTGTAACAACAAAATATATTCATGATCTAAACACTAACGTAGTTAAAGATGTAATTCTCTTCAAATATGAAAATCCAAAGTACTTTACCTATATGAATATTTTTGCAGTAGTTCAGTACATGTTTTGGTCATATTTAGGTATTTTTGCATATAATTCATTACGAGATGCACCTGTAGACAAATCAAAGATTTCTGACGACACGCCATGGTACAGAAGAATTAATCTTGGCGACAATAAATACAAAAATTCTTTGGCGAGTATAGCTGTTATTGTTGGTAAATAATCTTATTTATACTACTGTACCTTGTAATGGATACTACTAGTACTGTCTTCATTGAATCTTCTCTATATATGGTGTATATTTGCAGGTACTGGGTCTTTGGCCATGATTTGGATGTATACTCTTAAATCTGTGCGTTACCTCATCCTCAACAAAGGCGGAAAGCACTTGACATTTATTACTTATAGTCCATTTGGGAAAAACCGTATAATGAAAGTACCCATTGAATGTGTTAGCTGTAAAGAGAATAGAGCCCAGGCTAGAGTACAACTTCCACTGAAAGTTAAGAATACTTGGATGCATTATATGCTGGATATGAGAGGAGAGTTTAGAAATACAATGCTTTTTGACAGTACTGCTGGATTATCTCGAAAGTTTTAAATTATGTTAAATATTTAAAAACACTTTGTAAATAATTTTATGTATTTGTAATTATTTATTCACACAAGAAATGCAAATTATTAGTATTCTTTCATTTCAGGCCATTGCCACTGATAGGAAAAGCTGCCCACTAGGTCTAATCAAATAACAGACATCTAGTTCGATATAGTGATGTGTTTTTGAAACAATTATAGTATAAAAACATAGAGAACATAAAACTGGAGCCAGTTGTGTTTTTCCTATTTTGTTATCAATCAAAACTGTATTTAATTACAGTTATTTATATTGTAAAATACTTATATGAATTCCATAGAACACATCAAATAGAACCGTCAGGCAATAAAATTTGGTATGTAACATTATCATGTTAATTCCCGTAATAGATTTATATTGATTATGCAACACGAAAGTTTGTACATCAAATAGGTGTTGATTATTAAATTGTAAATTTGACATGTTCTTAAACATGTCAAGTGCTTCAAAATTATAATTTTCCTTTTAATATTTTGCACACTATTCGAAAGTGTTGTCATAAAATAAATTAAGATTATTAAATCTAAACATTGAACATTTATTTATTTAAAAATTTTTGCACATATAGTTACTATAACTGCAAACATTAAAAAGCAAAGTTTATAAAGGTACTGCTTATCTCACATCTGAAGTTTCTTCCAGAGAGAAGTTTTATACATATAGCATTTGTATGCAAGTCAGACAAAAAAGTACAAATGTATATATAAAAATAAATGTTTATTTGAATATACATACATAATCATGCAGTATACATAAATAGCTATAAATAATATACTTAGCCCACATTCTAAAGAATGGGACTCTGATAGATCCCTTAAGCGACACTTAAAGAAGCCAATAGTTTGATAGTCCTGAATATATAGTGGAAGCAAATTCCAAAGTCTGACTACATGAGCAATCAAAAAATGGGAAAGGAAATTAGAATTACAGGCAGGAATACTAAGTTGGGACTTAAGATTGAATCTACAGAGAGCCTTTGTTGAGTTGGCAAAGGAGTTAATGAACAATTTGCTCAATAAGTTGATTTACAGATAGGAAGTTGGAAGTTAATTAAATTTGTAATAGTTATGGACACACAAATGAAATGCAAAATAGATTAGATTTTCATTAAAATACCAGCCCTTGTTCTTATTTCATATACTTTAACTTTGCCATTGACAAATATGAACTGAAGTATGGATATTTGAGTTGTGAGGTGTTAGGACCTGATTTTTTTTTTAATTTTTCGAAACGTTTGTTGTTGTTCGTTGGACTATTGTGGGATTATATGAAATTCGAAAAGAGGGTGGATACACAGATCCTGAAATCCAGTCACCTACTTTATTTTTAGGAGGGCGAAAAATGTTTGAACCTGATGTTGGATACTAGAAACTTATGGACTACCTACGTCGTCCATGTTTATGAAATCTGAAGTCCACAAGATATAAATCGAAGTGATAATAAATTAAGTTCTCTACAATTTTTAATAATTTTGAAACTTATTAACTATTGTTTTGTATTGATAACTATTTGCATTACACTCAAAACAAATGGAAATAATTAAGAAAAAAACAAAAGTACAATCAAATACTATAAATATATGTATGCTGCAGAAAGCAAAAGGTCAAGGCTCAGCTAAATATTTGCCTAATTTAGGCAAATAACTGATTTTCAGCCATCACAATTTTTGAGTGAGTGGAGTTTTGAAATGAGCAGATAAAATTAATGAGCCAGAAAAATAAAAATAATATGTAGTAAAAAGAAAATGTAGTAAGCGATTACACCCATAGACACCCGCAACACCAGTAGCCCTAGACAAAAAGCACGCGCATCTTTTCTATTCTATTTCTACTATTATAATAGACTAAGCGTTTTCTATCGAAAAATGCTATGCATAATTAATGTAGGTAAATAATTGTGAAGTACGCATGTTTGAAATGTTTTGAAGTTCCTCCTAATGGCATTTTTTCTCTCTAAGCAAAGGGAATTAAGGCGAAACACAGTAGATTAATTTCTATTCTATTTTCTACTGTCACGGTAGACACAGCCATTCTATCAGTAGATACACTTTGTCTAGCATTTTTCGATAGAAAACGCTTAGTCTATTATAATAGTAGAAATAGAATAGAAAAGACGCGCGTGCTGTTTGTCTAGGGCTACAGGGTAGTTATAGATGCCCACCGGTCTTTGAATGGGAATACGCTTTTTTTAAAGGTTTGGATATCGTACAATTTTTTTTAGCAATAGGTTATGAAGCACGTTGCATAAGGTATTTAGAATGGTGTTCAACATGCCTAATGCATAACTCAAAATCAGAACAAATAACTCGAGTAAAAATTATTATGACCTTAAGCGACTTAAAATCTATTGCTTGGTTAAGTTGAAAAAATTTCGATATCATCTTCATTTTGAATCACGTACGGTGATGATCATTTGAGATACGTAATAGTTCTGCTGATCAATTGTATCGAATGTTCAGCTCTGCAAATAAGTGTAGTTCCCATACATTAATGCTCTATATTTATTTTACACGTAGTTTGTTTTAAGTATTAGTATTATCAAAATCTAACGTTTATCTTAAAATATCTTAAATTTTTTTTATTAAAATGAAACAAGAACATATATTTATCAGAAAAAATCTTTATTTTATATAGAGTAACGGAAATTATGTCGATCGATCTCAACACAACATAAATTATATCGGTCGATCTCAACACAACATAAAAATTACAACAAAAATAAACCATCTCTATTTACAATATCGTCGTACAACTAACTCCGTTATTATCTCTAAATGCCAACATTGACATACAGAATGTCTTAGCTAAACAAGAAGTCTTTAAAAACACGCTTTTAAGTACTATTATTATTTTCAAATAAACTTAAGTATCCAGAAAGATCTACGTTTAGGTATTTAAATAGTTTTTGATATATAAATTAGTGTATCCATAGACAATTCTGTGATCTCAATGTGCACAACGTCAACGTTTATTATTTATAAGTAATAACATGAGAAACAAAATGTTTCACAATTAACTTACAAGAGAATTTTATTATAAGATCACTTAATTCTCTAAACCACCTACTAAATTACGTCTAGAAATGCTTCAGCTAGCTTGCAGCTACAAGCTACGGGCCGTCCGTCGTCCCTCAAAACATTAAGTACATCTTTTATATACATTACGGCCATAATTAAATAATATGTAGTAATCTATTTTATCTACTATCATGCTATTAATCCTCTATAAAAGAACCTATAACAATTAGCTTATTGCCAACATTAAAACACTCAATGATATTATGATCAATATATCAGCTAAGCGCGTGATATTATGAATTTAAAAAAAAGAACATTCTCATGCAATGACATTTTCACCACCAGAGCGCTAAAATTTTGAAAGAACAATAAATTGTAGACTAATTCGGAATTTCGGATTCTCGTCTAATCGTGTTGTAATAACAGAAATAATGAAGTGGTGAATATAAATATTCCAAGTACATCAGGATCTGCCAACTCAAATTGTCGAAAATTGGTAGATTATGTGCCAAATGTTGGTAGAATGTAAAATTGGTAGATCTACCATCTTAATTTAAAAAAAAAAAAAACATTAATTTCGCAACACAACAAGCGTAACAATCCAAACCGTACGGTTAAGTAATATTTACCACAGACTAAATAGTTGTGTAGTTCGCGAACGAACTAGTTCATAAGAGCGCTCCCACAGACAAAATATGCGAACTATTTCACGTCATTCCCAACTCCTTAGCACCTTAATTCGTATCATCATAACCAAAGTACAAAGATCGTGAAAACGTTTATATGTATAGTCTATGGTGAAGACCGAACTAAAGACGTTTCACTCACTCACAGCACATGCGCATTGTGTGACTCATTTGTATAGTTGGCACTATGTTTTTTATGGTATGTTTTCTGAGTTTTGGCAACATTGAACTAGGGAGCGATTTGGCTACCAGCCAGTGCCTTCCTAGTTCCTATGCGATGCATTCCAACTGGGAGTCGGGAGCTGACGAACTAATAGAGAGAACTAGTTCGCTTAGGAGCGGTGAACTGATCTGAGTGATCTTACTCGCGAACTGTTAACCACAAGACTACTAAGTAGTAAGAAGAGAACAAGTCTATTTACCACAACTAACCGGAATTGGGCCACAGACAAAACAAATAATAAATAATGTCGGTTTATAGACGCAACATGACGGAAACATGGAAATATTAAATATGAAAGTGGTGATATGTGAAAATTAAAAAAATAGATAGATTTTAGGTCTAGGGTGGTAGATAGGTAGACTGAAATGAAAATTGGTAGATCTACCAAAAAGTTGGTAGATATGGCATCACTGCTGCCAACATTCAACAAGGTGCAAATGTTCAAGTGCATTTCAATAATTGTACGATCCAAAATGTTAATAATTATTACAATAAATATTTTTTTTACTTATTAAGGTTTGTTTATTTTACATGCTTCGCAATTAGACTTTTCTTGAATTTCTTACAACACTGTACAATACCCTATGGTATGAGAATCTTTTATAGAGGATTCACATCCTGATTGTAGATAAAGTCTTGTATGCAACTGTTATAATTAGGTATTAAAACGCTCATGTGATAAACCCACATTCGTGTTTTAATACCCCTGATTATACAACAGTTGCATTAATAACTATTAACGGACATAATAGTGTTACTTTGTTTTTACGTTGGAAATTCGAATGCCAGATGACTTTAGGCATCGGTCAAATCATTGATTTATTGTGGGAAGCGAAGACTGAAACGTCCTTGCATCTTGCTCGGCAAATAGATGAAAGCGAGATGCGAGAGTATATTTATCTCCGATTTCTCGTTCTCAGATCTATCAAGTATGGACCATGCACAATAGAGGAGGAAGAGACGTTGATACACACTAGACGTTACTTGTTTCATCAATCTTGTCTCAGCTTAGCGTCGTTGTTTTAAGATTATTTTCAAAGCTAAGAGAAATTTGTTGAAATTGTCCGTAAGTCTGTCGTCTACATGTCATCGATATTGCTAGAAAGAAAAGGAACAAGACACTAATCTTGATACACTGAAATCAAATACTGAGTCCAGCCTCCGAACCACGCCACATCAATGGGAATTCTCTACATGTATATTTTAGTTTTTATATTTAAACGTTTTTAGAAACAATGACAAATTTTCAGTTAAAGCAGAATTCGATATGTAATAGAATTATAGATACGTGGTAGGGAGGCAGGTAATTACTTCTAGAACGATTTTCACATAATTTCATTCCACTTAACCTTTCAAAATATATATGTATTTTGAACAATGCACGACCACAGTATACAGTATTATAATATCTCACTTCGTATTCGATAAGTATCTTATAATAAATTACAATAAAAAATTATATAGTCTATTATGAATCATCTCACAGCAATGTCTGCATTCACCGCTGCTTCACAATATTAAACAATATTTTTTCAAGACACAGTACGCTTTGCATACTCTTAAAATTTACAAAAATATATTATATTACATTACAAATCAATGGATGACTAACATTTCTAATATATTTGTTGAAAATTGCAGGCCAATTGTTGTCAGGGCATATTTTAGTACATTCCGTGCTCTAAATATGAATTTTGATAGTTTAACATGTTTCATTAAACCATATTAATACGTATTGAACAAGCTCAGAAATTATCAAAATTCATACTAATGTCAATGTATTTATTTCAGAAATCTAATCCAAGATACTCTACATATTTAGTTATATGTTTGTCAAAACCGTTGCCAGAAGCGTTTCATTCGTGTCACATGACTATTGGCACCACCCCTCCATCCATCAGTCTCATACATAAACATATCAGTATCAAACAATATTTATCTACACTATATAACACTAGAACAATTATAGATACTGATTAATAGAATATTGAATTTAAGTACTTATCGTTCAAATGTGAATATTTCAATGTAAATATTCATATTTGAACGACAAGTTCTTAGTTTCAATGTGAATATTTAAATTTAAATATTCACTTTTAAATAACAAGTACTTAGTTAAAATGTAAATATTCGCATTTGAGCGATAACTACCTCAGTTTCAGTATTCCAATAAACCTTCATTGTTACATATTTTTACATCTTCTTTCGTTCATATTGTAAATTAGCTATATTTTCGTAATCGTTCGAATGAGACCAGTTTGAAGTTAAGATAGCAACACCAGAATTTACTGAGATCGATCTTACACTATAGAATAATTTTCGTGACGTCTTGAGGGTTTAACTTTGAAACCTGGATATGAATAATGTCTTAACACTTTCGTCTACCCAAACAATATTTAAAGAGATAATATTCTAACAAATAATTTAATATTAATATCACGAGCAGATTTATTTTAAACCAGACAGTTTATAAAGATTAATCTGTCTCCTGTCACCAGGCTGTATCTCATAAACCGCGATAGTTAGACAGTTGAAATTTTCACAGATAATATATTTCTGTTGCCGCTATAACAACACATACTAAAAAGTCATACCAATAACCAAAATATTTAAGGAGGCTTCCATACAACAAACGTGATATTTTCCTTGATATTGTTATACGGTAACAGGTATAAGTTTGAAATATTGACAGATCATTTACTTGTACACGTTTACTATAAAACTAAATATTCAAGTTAAAATAAAACAAATATTTAAGGGGACAAGAGGAACGTTTTTGTTTCCGTTTTTATAGAACCCCGTGTAATTTTGTGGGAATGTAGACATGACAAACATAGGGATGGCGGCAGACGCATCATTTGATCACTTATACCATAGATCCGTAGACCTATTTTATCTCTTATGTCATAGATACGTAGACCTATTTTATCACTTATGTCATACTATTTTGCCGCATTGCGTTAGACCAATGGCAGCGTGCAAATTGTTACATTGCATTGATAATCTGGCGTTGTGATTGGTTAAACGCAACGGTTTGTTTGCGTTATAGCTTTACGTGTAATGCTCTTATGCTTGTAGTAATGGTGAAATTAATTTCATTACTAAAAACTAAAAATTTTAGTCATATCTACAATACCCAATTCATCATTCATAGTTAGCTGACTTCACAAGTAGCCAGTGACGTATATATTAGTAATAGAAGATATATTAGATATAAGAAGAAGTAATAGGTATATATTAGATATACGTACGTACATACAGTCATAGTTACAGAAGATACATTATTTTGCAAAATCTGAATGGATTTTCTAAAAACTAGAGTTTCTTTTCATAATAAAGATGAGAAACAGTAATCCATTGTCACGTTCCTTTCGAAACCATACAAACTCATAGTTGATTTATAAAATTAAACATAAAATATAAACAAAAGTTGTGAAATATAACAACAACAAAAAAAAACAATCCGTAAGAAAGATGATATTTTATTATATTTAAAAAAAATCTTTAATAAAAATGCAAAACAAAATAAAAACCCTTTCGCAACATATAAAACATAAACACTATTTAAAACTCAAAATCACAAGTCTTATGATTAACATAAAATTTTAAAGTACAAACTCAGTAACAATTGACAACGAATCAACAAACACACAACAGCGCCTTGACATATCAATAATAAGATGTTTCGGGACCGAAAAATGTCCCTAGAACATTATATCTAGTCCTGAAACCGCCTTTATATATAAAATTATGCCTAATCATTTCAAAATGTTAGGCAGAGGTGTAACAAATGTGCATAGTTTGTCATTTTTTTCTAAGTCGCTGTGAAACAGAGCACAAGCGAACTTATTGCCAGTGCTCGGGCGTTTAATAAAGATCTTTGCAATAAAATTCCTAAGTCGTTTCTTACTATATCTACGAAAAGATACGGAGAAATGAAAGAAGATAGAGAACTCGGAAGATACAAAAAAGATGGGGTGACGTGTCTGTATATATATATATTTATTTGCTTGTGTTTTATCAACATTTATTGTAGTAAAAACAAGTGCTATTAATACTTTATTTATTGCTATGTTATAGTTTAGACGTTTCCTAAAGCTGAATTAGAAACGAATCGGATTGAAAGTCCAATTTCGTGTTTCGTCCAACAACTTTAGTAATGAATTAAACGGGCTCAGGGAGCGTTCAAGTATTACGTAACGCAACTTTTGAAGATTGTTGACCCCCTCCCCCCTTTTTTTGTACCTACCCCCCACTCCACCCGTAAACGTTACGTGACACAACACTCAAGTGATCATAGTCCGTTTTTTAATGACATTACAGTATGAACACTATGAACTCACTTTAATAACACCCACTACAGTAATATGCTTCTGCATATACACTAACATAACAATCAAGGGATTCCCCGTGAAATATAAACGAAAAGGGTTGCCAATTTGGGAGTTTTAATTCCCTAATTTTTTATTTTAAAAAAGAAACAATGTTACGTAACGTGTTGTAAGAAAGACCCCCTCCCGCCCCTGTGACGCATCGTAACGTTTTAGGATCCCCCCCCTCCCCCAAAATTGCGTTTCGTAATATTTGAACGCCCCCTTAGCGTCCTACGGAATGTCGTCCTGCCACCTAGTACTAGCGCGTTTTATATTCACGTTTTCTATGATTTCGTGGTCAGTTGATGTTAAAATATCTCATTTAGTGTCGAACATATTTGATCTATCTAACATTGTCCATCTAACATTCTAATAGAACAATTTAATTTTACAACCCTATAAAATGCATTCAACAAAATAGATTCAGTGTTCTATTGCTTTCGTCCACACCGATTCTAGTTCGTCGGACGACATATCAGAACTAGGGGATTGTCCATTAAATGTCAAAAATGTTAAAAAATCATCACGTGATCAATGGACGGCCCCTAGTCAAAATTTTGAATCATGGTAAAATGTTTTTCGTCCGACTAATTATAGGGTAGAACGCAGTGTTTAGTTATTTCGTCCGGTCAACGCGTAATTGCACTGCGTCGTGATAATATTAACATACATATAATGGAACTGGTTAATATATCCGACTGTTTCTGATTTAGTATTGTATTAAGTTTGTTTATTGTACAAAGAAGACTGGCGAAAACTGACTTGTACATAGTCGTAAATATGATAATTACATAAAGTTTTAACCATACAATTAAATTCAACAATCTTATATCATTTAAAGCTGGGGAAAAAAAGATATTCATCATTTTCTATCTGGTTATTGAACAGGAATATTTACGATGACGAAACAAAACGTTTTAGTCGGATTATCTATAGATAAACATTAGATTCCATCAAAGAAGTGAGAAATCAATATTATATCATTTTTATTACACTAATTTAATTAAATAATCTAATGTAATGCAACTGATTCGTTAAAATACCTTCTATGTACTAGAAAGTCGGCTAAAAAAATAATGCAACTCATATCTGTCCAGTATTCAAGAACTTTTATGTATTCCAGAACAGAAGGTTTATCACTTTCTTATCACAAAATTATTGGTGCCGGTGACAATTCTAATCAGTTCTTGTCTTCCTTAATTAATATTCAAACTGGCGATATTTCTAACTAGTATTTTTTTAAGTCAGGATATTTTAAAGTACTTTTTGTGATATTTGTAATAGTATAAATATTTTTTGTCATTTTAGTGTTCAATGCCATGTTTAATAACTAAGTGTTAGTTAAATAATTCTGTAGTCCGATTCCTAACCTCAATATTTTTTCTGCAAATATCTTTTTAACCGCAACTTTTAAAGGATAGAGACAATTAACTTTTTAATCATGAACGGTACCATTAAATCCATGTCTGAAAATGTATAGAAGTTCGCCAGTCTTTATATCACCATAGACAAGTCAAAATCTATGAAAAGTACATTCCTATTGTGATTCGTCTAACGAACTATACAATTGAATAAAGTGATTTTAGTGTCCTATTGCGTTTCGTCCGACGAATTATAGAGTGGAATACAGTGGCAGTTGTCAATCGTCCGGCCAGCTAGTACTTGCGTGCGTCGTGTCCACGCTTGCGAAGAGTTCGTCGTCATTCGTCGGGCGTTCGCGGCGGTTCGTCCGTTTCGTCCGGAACCCCGACGCTGTCCAATTCGTCTGCCTCCTCCAGATTCTTCGTACTGGGGTTGCACAATCTGCGGAGCGACGAAATGAGTACGTAAATCACAAAATTGAACTTATAAGCTTCAGGTTACTACTTGAATAATTTATATAAATATATATGTCGCAGCCTAGTTAAAATAGTCGTTCAATCAAACAGCTAGCCCTTTGACTGAACAACGTCATTCAATCACACAGCTATACGTCGTTTAGCTGACTTGGTGATTGCAACGTTCAACATTACAGCTAGATGACGCTTAGCCAACTGGCAAATTAACTAAGGTGACCATTAGTTTAGTACTTAATTTGAGAGAATAGGAAGACCTTTTGTAATTTCTTGGGAGGTTATTCTTGAATTAAGTTTAAGAGGTGACCAAAAGTTTGATGAAATAAGTAAAAATGAAAAACAAATTATTAATCATAATATTGTTTAATGCACCAAGCAAAAAATTACAAACACAAAAATTTATAAAGCAAGAATCATTTCATAATCCCGTAATTTCTCCTTGAATATTTGTTTAAATTTTGATTCACTCGTAAGTGACCTCATAATTTCTGTGTCTTTAGTAACACGTGTAACGTATATTTACTACTTATTTTCTGAAAAATATCTTGAAACAATCACAAACCACGGCTAGTTGACACCATATTGAAAACAAAACGCTGTTCAGTCATTGGCGTTGTTCACTATTTGATTGAACGGCTATTTTAACCAGTTGGCTGCGACATATATATTTAGAAAGGTTTGCTTTTTGTTACATTGTATGCAAATATATATTTTAGAGATTTAATCGTAATTGAAAATGAGAAACTAATCCATTGCCACATTCCTTTCGAAACCCTACAAACTCTTAGTTGATTTATAAAATTAAACATAAAATATAAACAAATTAAAAGTTGTGAAATATAACAACAACAACAAAAAACAAACAATCCGTAAGTAAGATTATATTTTATTTTATTATTAGCTTGTCAGCTATGAACCTGTTAGCTTCATAGGGGTTACTGAATTATAGGCATATATAAGCAGTATTTGGGGGGTTCAAGGAACATTTCCGCCGCTTCGAACCCCACCTAATGAAAACAGCCGACGCGTTCGGCCGCCTCCTTCCCAATGTGGGGGGCCCGAGCGCGAGTGTCCGCCGACTATACTCTGGCATAGTCCAGAGTATGGCGCTTTACGCTCCTTTTTTTTTTTTGTTCCCCTGAGGAAAATGCATTAAATTGCATACCCCAGCTGTGGCGAGCCGGCGGTTATGTGGGGCTCTCCTCCCCAGAAGGGGGAAGCCTACCCACTAAAAACCTCAGGGATGGCCTTCCTCAGGCATGTAAGGAGCCCCCGGGAACATCAAGCAACTTCCGGGAACCCCCAGCCTCCGCTCCCCTTACTAGAGGGGAGCCCTCCTCGGGGGAGGCTACACTACCTCCCCTGGTTTCCTCCACCTGTCTGGGCCGAAGCCAGTGGCCGTCGAGCCGTGGCTTCCCTGCACAGGGCCCAACGCGCCGTGCGCGCGTACTGCACAGTATTGCACACGGCGGGAATACGTCGCCCACGTCTGTTTGAGGAGCCGGGCGCCCTAATGGTCTCGGCCTCCGTCTCTGGCACTCTGCGCCGGAGCGTCGGGGCCTTCCATCCGTTCCTCACCACATGGGCGAACCGGCGCCACGGGTCACTCTCCTACCACCTGGTGCAGGTGCTAAGCGGTCACGGCTCGTTTGGCCGCTACCTGCACCGCATCGGGAGGGAGCCAACCCCGGGGTGCCACCATTGTGGCGCCGAGGAGGACACCGCACAGCACGCCCTAGCGGTGTGCCCGGCGTTCTCTGCGCGGCGCGCCGAGTTGGTCGCCGTGATAGGCGACGATCTCTCCCTCCGAAACGTGGTGCGCGCCATGCTGGAGGGGGAGAGGACGTGGGCGCTAGTAAACTCCTTCTGCGCCGACGTCATTACGCAGAAGGAGGCGGCGGAGTGCGCGAGTTCGATCGCCTCCTTCGCCGTCAGTCGACGATCCCCTGGATGTCCCGGGGGATCGAGGGCCCCCCAACACAACGGGGGGGTGAGAGGGGTTCGCCGCGGGCGAGCCAATGACGCCGACGAGGTCGTGGAAGTGTACGTAAGTGTTCCCATGACCTTGTCAGGCAGTGATGCTGCTCTCCTCGGCGTGTCTTCCTCCTCGTTTGATGAGGGGGAGGATGCGTCGACGATTGATGCGCTCCTGCCAAGGCGTCCCTGAGGGGCATTGTCTGGTTTTTAGTCGGTAGGCCGCGGTGTTCCCGAGCCGCGGGGTATGCGTAACGCATTTTCCAGACATTAAAAAAAAATATGACCTATGGAAATATAAGTCTCTAAAGAAATTTTAGAAAGGTGGCGCCATATATGATTTACTTTTTATATTTCACAGGGATAATTTCTCTTTATCACATGAGATATTAATGGTCAGAAAAATTCGCAGCGTGTGCATGAGAACATAAACACGATATATATGAGGTCGATATAAATCTCGTTGAACTGTGAAAATACGATATATTTTAAATGCAACGTAGGCTGGAAATGGACGACGTCTGCTGCGTCCGATACGCTTACTTTTCTTAATACTAAGGGCACACTATATGCGTTTACTTTGCTGTTTAATGAGAGCTCTTGGGATTCACCTTACCTGATGACAAGTGAATGCCATGACCGAAAGAGGAACGGAGCTTTTAATTAACTTAAATAAGACGGTATTAGCTATGCAGTCGGGCTCAAAAGCCCTTCCATTAATGAAACCGACTATAAGTACTGAAGGGAATCATCACAGCTTAACAATGTTAGGACAATTAGGTATTAGTTAACCACGCTGGCCTAGTGAGGCCATTTTGATTTCTACAAACACGTTTAAATTTTTTCGCAGGCGCGAGCTCAGAGTGGGAGGGATCTCACCCCGGATGGGGGGTGACGGCGTAGGAGGTTAGGGGGGGGGGGGAGATCACGGAGGCGGTTAAAAACCTCGCACCTCCGTCTTACCTATTTCTGTCGTAAAATAGCAGTGTACGGAACGCAGTGAAATTACTGTGACATTACATTTTATGTCACATTTTGACAATTGGACACTGTGGTCTTTTTAGGAGTTGCAGATTTGATGCGATTCTCACAAGATGTTCTATTAATGATTATAATCACTTTGCATCATGCGAGCAATCAATATAATGTTATAAAAAAATAAAATCTTAACCCAGCCCACCCATCCAGAAATTGCGATAAAATGGAAAACATGCTATCGAATAAAAATAAACAGTTATAAAGAAAAATAATGAAAAAACTATAGATATCTTCTTTGTGGCGCAGTTTCGGACCTTACGTTAGTGAAATATTAAACGAAACAAATCTTATCTTTGACACTTATTGTATTGACACCAAATTCAAACTACTATGAAACCAGGTCGAACTACGCCATCATTTTTGGCGTGCATTATGTGAACGTATACATAAATAAATTTAAAAATTAAACGCATCCATTCTCATTTTCGTATCCCATGCCCGTTTACACTGTACTATGATAAATTTAACATAACATGCCGTTAGAAGTGTATAAAGAATATTCCCTCCTATCTCAGTTTTCTTCAAGCATATCATTTTATTGTCCCTGTTTCACCCTTTCTGGCGTAGTGTTAAAGCGAGACGGATATATGATCATTTATAACAGTAGTTTAGACAACTGATACATAATTAAGGACCTTAAAACTCCAGTATTATAATAAAATCGCACTAGTGCTTTAATAACTGAATTATGAACAGTTGCATACATTAATTTTAATCCACACACATATTGTACTTTAAAATGGGCCCAGAGTCGATCTGAAATGACTAAGAAAGCGGCAATCGGTACGACACCTCATAGAAGATTTTCAAAGTAGTTTTATTGGTGAATATGTCAAGAATATATATGTATTTTTGAAACCACGCACAAACTAATGTTACATTATACTTTGTTCATCGTCGTCGTATGGACACATTAATTAAATAACACACGAACTCACTTTTCGAAAGTTTTTATAATCAGGAATTGGGGTCTATTTAAATAGAATCGGCTTCAAAGTTTAAAACTACCGGAGTAGACTACTGCCGCATATTGTCACGTTGACCGTCACGATAAGGTTTGGTGAACGGTTCTAGGCGCATTTTGAAGAAATACGGGAGTAGATAAGTAATTCAGCAATAACACATCCATCGTAAAGAGAAACCAGTTGAGTTGACAGTTGCAAGGCACAAACAGACCACACCCAAGGCTCAGCGTGATGCACTCACCGCGCGGCACTTTTTCGACCAATGAGCGGCGGGGGCCTAGCAGCCGCTAGCTGCTAACTAGCCAATCGCAGCGCGGCCGCTCGCGACGTCGGGCTCAGCTATTTGCCGCCTCGATCTATTGCGAACATTTCATCATGCGAGCTAGTTGGGGTGGTCCCTCATGTTTACCACTGGTTGTTATTCCTATTGATATGACTGTTGCCATTTTTATTTCGGAAATAAGTGGTTTATTCGGATATTCTACAACTTTTTTATATGTATTTTACCCTCGTTTTAGAGAAAAACGACGTATTTTTTTTCAACAGAAACAAACTTCACACTTTCAACAATTTTTTTCAACATATTAATCCCGTTTTGTAGTTTTTTTGATTGTGATTTGACAGTCTAAAAAACAAAATGAAAAATTGTTGGCATATTAGAATACAGATGGCGATTATATAAAAAATGAGTCAATATTCAATTGATTTGTCATTTCATCGTAATCTTCCAATAATCCTATTTATTTTCAAAGTCTTTTTTGTAATCCTTAGTAGGCGGGAAGCCGGTAAAACTGAAAGTCCCGTCATAATGGAATCAAAAAATATTTATTTAAATAAATAGTACATAAGTATAGGAATAAATTAAGCTCGGTGTGCGTGGATTCCTACTGCCGAAACAATGGTAAAAAAATTTAAAATGTTTTACCGTCATCGCGGATATTTTTTTTTATGTATTCGATAGTAAATTTTATTGGCTTTTAGAAAAAAATCACGCATACCACTTTTTTTTGCCGGAAGGATCTGGAATACCTATTAGAAGTGTGTGATAAGGACTAAAATTTCTCCATCATGCCGGAAACTTTATTAATTTACTTAAATTTATGTAATTTGTAAAAATATCTCGGTATGCGCGCTCAAAGACTGCCGGATAAATCCCGCATACCATCTTGGCAGAGCGGTTTCATTTCATTTTTTTCATAGCGGTTTATCCTACGCTCTTGATTTACTCCGACACATTTTAAACTCTATGTGAGAAGGGATAGATAAGAATATCCCTCGATATTTTACCTGCATTTACAGCATACAATGCACGGCGCCGCCAGCAGAAGTAGTGGGCTGGCGACCAAAAGAAGGAGTCCGAAGCCCGCGAATATGCCCACAACCTGGAATCGAACAACAGAAGATGTTTAGTAATTTTTAAACAAAATACAAAGTTATACAGCGTTATAAATAAAAATAAATCTTCTGTTCATCCTCCATACTATAGCGTTTCTTGTGTTATTTTAACTATTGATATATGACAGAACGAAACATGTTTTGTCTTGTTCAAAACGAAATAATTAATCCGTAAATGATATCTAGAATATATATTTTTTAATAATAAGTTTGCTAAAGACTAGAGACAGATAATAAATCATGTTTGTACTCTATACTGAGACATTGACATGAAAATATTGTTTGTCGGCTTTCACAGAGTCTATTAGAATCGTCAATGTACATAGATAATAATGCGGATCATTCACTAAAGGAATGCCGCCAATTAAGCAAAGTTTATTTTTAATTACTTCATAACTGAGCGATCGTTTTGGGTCCGTCAATCTTATATATAAAAATGAATCGCAAAATGTGTTGGTAAGTTCATAACTCAACAACGCCTGGACCAATTTGGCCAATTCTTTTTTGTTAATGTTCGTTGAAGTTCAAGGAGGGTTTTTACAATGAGGAAAATTCGATTAATTATCGGAAATACCCTAAAAACAGCCCTTTTATTTTCCCTTGCAAACGTTTTCTAACTAAAACGTACAGTCGAATTGAGCTTTATTGTTATTGTACAAAGTTCATATTGCAAGCACTCACTGTTGTCTAAGCAATGAAGGTGTGTTCCTAACATCAAAGAGTCAATTTGCGCTTTATTAACGCTACATATAGTTGAAATTCAATCATATCTATCAAAACAGTGTGCGTGCGTGCGTTGGAGCACAGAATACATCGTTGGAGGATTTAATGTCACGTTCCAAAATTGAATATCCACAAAATGTAATAGGTCATTTAGAATTTTTTTGCGATTTGGTTATGCGACATTATCTATAAAATAATTAGGAACAAAAAACTGCCACTGTACAAATCTTTTTGACAGGACGAAGTCTGTCGGGTCCGCTAGTAAAATATAAAAATGTTTTGGATCCAGCTTTCAATTTTCTTTCTATTTATTACCATTGAAAATCTAAAGAAACTAAGTAGTGTCTTCAGATTTTCAATGGTCATTTACAAAATTAAGCTTAATTTTTTTATTAACTTTATTTATAATTAGTTATTTTAAATAGTAAGGTACAGAGAAATTCAATAGAACTCAGGGTATTGTCACATTATATATTAAACTAGGATTTTTTTGTATTTTAAATAAACTCAAAATCGGAACTAGGTATTAATTAGAAATGCATAATCATAATATAGGCTGTAAAAATACTCCTATTCGATTCCTTCTGACATTTAGTTCATCTTTCCTAAGAAACTATACATACATACATACAAATTGATTATAATAATATGTAAACAAATTAATATAGAAATATATATCAATTAAACTATAAATACTCAGGGTTAGGTTACAAGAGCTTTCCAAGGTAAAGTCTGACGTGTTGTTGTATGTTCATTTGTGCAAAAACTAAATACAGACCTGCGCACGGTGCCACAGGACTGAAGCCCTCGAGTGTCCCAGCTTATTCTTGCAAGGGCCTTTGTCGTAGTGGCGCAATAGGAAGTCGTCCTGAAACGATATAATGCCCTCATTAAACACAATATTGAAGTCTGTTTGTTTATTTTTTTGAGACACATGCAAATGTCAAAACTGCGGTCCAAAAATTGATTTCATCGCTAGTGTGCGCTATTTGCATGTAAACGTTTGGTCCATAACATAGTATCTTAGTAAACCTCCATATGAATGTTTTTATTAAATACATACTTGTCTAATTTAAATTGTTTTGATCACTTAGTTACATTTCAAATAATAAATTTATCAATTGGTTATTTATCACTCGAGCAAAACCTATTTTATATAATTCGACTTAAACGAAAACATTTCAATATAGTAAGAGTACATATTTGTATAAACATCAAAGCTATTGGCGATTTTGTTGATATTCTCGTGCAAGTTCGGCGACGTAACAATACACTGTACTTTAGTATTGAGTTTTTGAACGACCCCCGATACCGGCAAAGACGTATTGAAAAGCATTAATCGCAGGTACGCTATTTCTTATACAATATTACTCGGCTAACAATTTATCCTTACGACAGCCAGCCGGATCCTGGGTCGGGCTAAGCACAACACCAGTTGCCGCCAGTCACCTATCCCCTGGATGCCTATATATTTTATAGGAACGTGCGCGCCAAAGCGTATATGACGGGTATTGTTGTTATTTTGTCGGTATGCCGCGGGCTTTCTCTGTCAGTCAGCCCCGAAGTTCGTGGTGAACCCGAAATAATCTCGCGGGGTCAGTGGTGAGGTATTTTTGGCAGGCGGCAGGAAGAACGGCTATTGCACAACAAATCGCGAGTTCTCTCCCTCGCACGGAGTACTAAATATTTTGTATGACCTGAAGCAATTCCGTTTCAGTTTGGACGTATATGCATGCGAGAATATTGTAACTGCAACCACGACATATTATACAATCCTAGAGTCAAGCGCCGTTTTTTTTTAAATTCCCAACGAATAGTATAAAAGGAAGATATTATTATTGAAGTTTTAATAATATTATAAAAACAGCAGCTCTACTGCTGGGAAATTAATCTTCACCTCGCCTTCACCCGAGGAGGGGTCCATAACCAATAGCAAAACTAACTTTTACTAACATTTAGATTAATATATATCAATTACCAACATTAGAATTGTAAAAATAAAGTTATAAAGGCTTTTTATATTTTATATTATGTGCAAACATGTAGTGTCCTCATAATTACGTCCGTGGGACGTCGTCGGAACGTCCGTCCAATGTGGTCTCGACAATGATCTACGAATTGAAGGAATCGCGGAGCCTGGGGTCAATCCTGCCATATCCAATGTGTTTTTCGACTTTTATTCGATGTTCATTTATCTGACATTCCTACGGTGAAGGAAAACATCGTGAGGCAACCTGCGTACACCTGCAAAAAAAGTATAGTCAGCAAACCATTGGGGCAGCGTGATTGACTAAGGCCCAGTCTCCCGAACATAGTTAGGGTGGCGACGGATATGAGTTGTGATGATGAATTACCTATCGCAGTATAGAGTGGGAGGTACTCACGTCGAGCGAGGCGAGGCAGTACCAACAGAACACGTGCTTGCAGCGCTTGCACATCATCTGTGCACAGCCCTCGTCCTTCTCGATGGGCACGCGGCACATGGGGCACAGCTTGATGAGCTCGGAGTCCGGCAGCAGCGGAGCGCCCGCGCCGCCCGCCGAGCTCGACGCCGCCGCCGCCTCGCACGATTGCCCGCCGTGCCACTGAACGCACACATAACACACACATTGTCAACGAGGCCCCAAATCGTTTTCAGATTCGACAAAATGAAGCTCTGACAGATTGCAGCGGTGCACTATCCGCATAATCGGCGATGTAGAGGCAACCAACACCCTCCAACCTCTACAACTTCGGCGTGATATCGCCTCTCTTAGCGCCTTCTACCGAATGTTTCATGGGGAATGCTCTGACGAACTCTTTAGCCTTATCCCTCAATCTCCTTTCCTTTATAGAAACACACGTAAAGGTCTTCGGAGCCATGCGTACACTATATCCCCCATTCCACACCGCACTAAGAAATTCCAAGACTCCTTCTTCTGCCGTACTTCCCGCACTTGGAATTCTCTGCCTGCGTATGTGTTTCCTTCATCTTATAACATGGGTTCCTTCAAAAGAGGCGTGAAAAAGCATCTTTTGGGCCGGCAGGGATAGGGCAGGTAGGAAAGTGGAGCAGTCACTATTCTATCTGTCATCTCATTTGGGACTCTTTCATCGCTTAACATCAGGCGGGAGGAAGTCATCTGCCGGGCCTAGCATAAAAGAAATATATACACCGAAGAAAAGATGAATGGACTCTGTGACTTATATGTTGAAGAAGGAAAGTGTCGAAATGGCGAGTGATAGATGAGAAGCTAAATATTATTTTCTTAACATCTACTATAAAATATAAATATAAAGTCACCTGGACCTTATGTTGAATAAGGTAGGTGACAATTATCCAACGTCCAAATTAAGACTGGAAGACTACAGGGTCATTGAACTGCTGAGGGACCGCCGCAAGATACATTACTTCTTCGTCGGTGTTCGTCGAAGTAACTACCCTTAAGAAATTTTTGATGATTCACAAGCGTTTTCTGCTTACTCGTTATTTGATGTTGTTTACATTGCCATATAAATGTAGGAGACAGGGTGCTGAAGGTGAGTGCTGATGCATCATGCGGGGCCTCTAAACCTACACCAGGGTTTTAAGTTACAGGCGCTATCTCTGACTCCCATCTCTTCAACACTATGGTTTCGGCATTTGTACGGTGAATCTATGATTGTTAAAGGTTTTCGTTTCTGTTTGGAGATATTATCCCGAGATTACAAGACATATTTGTATTCTGTCTTCTCTTAGAATATAAGTTGTATAAGTGTCTATTTAACACAATAACAGCTTGCTAAACAAATGGAATCTATAAATAAGGTCTTAAGTGGCGTGAGACTACCGGCTAACCCTCCAACTTTGGAGGCGATCAGCTGAGAAAGAGGTCCATTGATGGGCAGATTAATATCAGCAGGCTAGCGTGGTGATCACTTGGCAGACAACATGATTATGAGGATTCATGAAGAATTAACTTAATTGTACAGCTATGCAGTTATGTACCTATATTCGCTCGTCAGTTAATTGAATGTAACAAAGTGCCATTGTTGTCAAATTACCACCATGTTACGTACTCCGATAAAATGCCGCGTAATGACAAAGCCTTCAAACAATTAGCTGTCATGTTTTTTAACAACCGTAGTTTTGTCCACAATGCATCGTAAAGATAAGGAATCCCATTGAATTTCATAACCACTCATAATTCACGTGCCATTGTGTTGCTAACCACAAACAATTTAGACAAATAGTAGACAAATTAAAGGATAATCAGTAGCAAATACAGTATCTATTTGGCCGGAACTAAATACAGTCGATGACATCTTAAGTGGCACAAGCCCACCCTAATAAAGTTAGGGTGAGTAGACCTTAGTTGACCAGTCTGAATTGGTTGACTCCACATCTACCTTTTCGCATGTACATATGTCGATTAATCCCAAAGGAAATAGAAACCAATCACATCTCCGATAATAAACACCGTGGCGTTGCCACATCATTAGTTATTTAGCGCTTCCAGGCTCCAATGCCCTGGACAATCTTCCGAGTGACCGACCTCAGTATAGTATGCTCATCAGGCGACTATCACCCCTATCTTGTTGTAATAACAATGTTTTTGCTCATTCGCAATGCCTGTGTTCGCGTGAGTATTAAAATTGCACGCTCGGGGAATTAGGGACAGCTAGGTTGTCAGGATGGAACTACAGTATGGGTAATACATCTGTATAACTATACACTTGTACTAGATGATACCAAAATAATTTCGAAAATGCTTTTAGATTTTCTTATACGAATTCGAATTGTCTTGTTACATAATAGACAACAATAATTATTTGACCACTGTCTACAAGGGATCTTAAATTTGATGGGCCTAACCAACATTTCAATACAATGGTAAACTGTCATTAAAATAGCAGTTTAGCTTCTGATGAGAGGTAGGCACAATCTGTGAGCATCAGAGCTCACTCTAATGAAAAGCCTAACTTTATGATATCATTATATATACATTATAAAAGATATAGAATATTTAAAGGTTAGTACGAGTTATATGAAAACCTGTTAGTGTTTGTTAAGACTAGAATAACTTATATTTTCCAAGTTAACCGACTACAAAATGAAAACAAAAATTTCATATGACACCCCTAGACAACTGTTAACACAAAAGAAACGCTAGCTATGCGTAGCTGTAGACACAATGGCGCTCAATAGATTCCTACGTAGTATTCATCGTACGGTGATGTAGGGTTGTCAATAATATCAAAGTAAATCAATAATTTATCTACTTTGCTTGGGTTTTAAGTACTCATAGCTTGCTTAGCACTAATAATTAAATTAGAAGAATCTCCAACATTATTACAATTACAAACAAACATACTGGTCATCTAAAAGTAAATGGTTACAATCGCCTATAGTACAAGTGATTCCGGTGAGATTCGCAAGAAACCCTATAACTTCCACTAGAAGATGGCTTTGTATCTGCCACACGTCAAAAACAACAAAACTTCTGAAAGGAGATAACTCATATGAAAACAGTTCTAGTGAGATCACGTGAATCCTCGTAGAATCAAGCCCTACTAGCGCTTTCCTATTGAGTGGGTAGGCAACAAAGCTTTGCCCCCCACTGTGTAACGCGAGACCCATTGTGCCTCACGCCAAGAATAGCCAAGGAACGAGCCCCTGTCTTTGTTATGGTCGCGCGGTAAAAAAGAGCAAAGATTTTCAGCTTAATTCAGAATGTTTTACGTTGACACCGGAATATTTTATAAAAGTTTTCACTGTGTCATTCGAAAAACAGTCTTCAGTTCAGGCAGGCTTATCGAAAGATTTTTCGCTACGCCCAAGTTCAGAGGGCTTGTTAAGGATGATATGGAAAGCCGTTAACATTATTGAGTTACAGGCATTTACAGGCGCTTAGTGACGGCCAAACAAGTTTGAAAATAAGAGAACAGAAATAGCTACTTAACATTGTACACATATTAACACGTCAGACTTTACATTGTGACCTTGGGACAGATCTTATGTTGCTCGTAATAGCGGTGATTTTCGAAGTGTAAATAGTAGTGCATAGCGGCAAAGAAAATGACTATTTTTTTTTTCAACAGTATTATCAAAAGTGAATACAGTATTTATTAAAAATGTTAGTTTATGTTACACATTTTCGCAGTAAAGCTACACCTCTGGACATTACAAGCAAATGATGACGATTTGGTTTCGGCACTGATCTACTTCCCGAGCCCGGGATCTACGTTGCTATGTACAAATTTGTATTCTTTTTCTATATTTGTTCTCTTACAATAAAGGAAAACGTCGTGAGGCAGCCTGCATACACCTGCGAAGAAATTCAGCGGCGTAGTCGATTAATCCGCACTGGGCCAGCGTGGTTGGTTGACTAAGGCCTAATCGCCCTTACATAAGGTAGACTAGTACTCATAATAGGATAATATGAACGGCGAATAAGGCGAAAGGCAAATGTTAAATTTAGTCGGAAAAAAAACAACATAATATCATATCATCACTACATTACTAAAACAAAGTCCTATCCGCCGTCTATCTGCCCCTATGTATGCTTAGATCTTTAAAACTACGCAACGGATTTTGATGCGGTCAATTAATAGATAGAGTGGTTCTTAAGGAAAGTTATATGTATAATACATGCATAATATAGTAGAGAAACACTGATAAATTTAGAGGTCTCTAATGTGATGTCGTAAATAAGTACGTTTTTATGAGCTTATATTGCAAAAACGTTGGCTGAACCCTACGATACGACGAGATAGACCAAAATAATGTACTACAGTATTGTCCACCTTAAAAAGTTCAACAAAAAGTCCGCGATGGTATATGTCTATCTCTTAGGGATAACCCTTACCATAACCATTTTTTCATTGCACCCGTGCGAAGCCGGGGCGGGTCGCTAGTATATATATTATATACTATACTATATCCTATAGGATAGGATATATATCCTATACGGATTCGCATCCGCATGCGAGGACAAAAGTTAATGAGGTAATAATACTGGTGTACAGATATTTCGGAACTATGATAGACACACGTATTTAAAAACAATTTTAATCTATATGAGGATGACGGATTTTCGGGACAATGACTCCGCATTGTTGTCAATCATGTCGACCGTATGACGGCCCCAAAACCCCGCCTACGAAATGGGGTCGTGGTATGCTTTCCCTTAGACTTTAATTGTTTGTCAAAATATTAAATTTTAGCATTAGACCTAATTTCACCATACTCTGTTTGTTAAAATAACGTCTTGTTAAACCGTTAACAGCTTGTTAGAGTTAGCAAGTGTCCCACCATGTGCAAACAAGAGATTAGTTAGCTTGATGGACTGTTAAATTTAATGACTGCTCTAGTGGTTCGTTAATCTGTAACAGACGATTATTTTACTGTCAAGATGGACGCGGCGTACAATTTTATTATGGATGACGAAGATTTTTTAACAAATTTAGATACTTTAGACAGCATAGTACGACGTCCGAGGATTTTTAAAGAACGGCGTGACTATTTTAAAAAGAAAGATAAAAAGCTAAGTTAAATCACTACCTAGGTATTTTACAAATCAAAGAAAATACCTACCACGAACGAAAACACCACGAAACGTCAATCAAATACCTACACCATGGAATTATTTAATAAATAATAATAATAATAATATTTTTTTTATAATTCCATGACCTACACAAACAATAGAAAAATAACCTGGCAAAACCAAATAGTATGCGCTTGCTTTAGAAACTTATAGAGAGAACGACAATTTAATTTGTTCACATTGTATTGCTACTTGACACATTATACGACCAGTAGAAATTAGACGCATTTCCGTATAGTAAGAGTGATGCACGACGACACTATTATTTGGTTGTATTACAAATTGAATGAACGTTTCGCAATTCATTCAGGTAACGGTTGATTTAGTAATGGCTTGTTAATTTTACAATGTAGAATCTAGAATAACTTAACAACTCTGTTAATTTTAACAAGCCATTACACAACAGACGATTAGTTTAAGTTTGGTGAAATTAGGTCTTAACCTATTCACTGTACTCCTAGATACATCTTAATATATATATTTCTTGTGTGCGTGTGTATGTGACTGAACTCCTCCTAAACGACTGGACCAATTTTGATGAAATTTTTTGTGTGTATTCCAGGGGGCTTGAGAATGGTTTAGATTCACAATACGGTCATATAGATATTGTTTTTCAGCTAAATTATTTATTTAAAAACATTTGAGACAACGTGAGACAACGTGACATTTGAGACATTTGACATTTGAGACATTTGACAGGACAACGTCTGTTGGGCCAGCTAGTAATTTATATATATGTGGACATAAAAGTGGATGGGAGTGTAATTTTATTTTTTCCTCTCAAGAGAGGAAGGCTGAGAATCCTCACAAGGAGCACGAAACGTGCCCAGGATACCACCGCAACGGCAAGTGTCACGGTGATTAAGTCAGATTCCACGCCGACCAGGAGACCTATTTTTGAATTACGAATGCGACTTCGAAATCACCGATGTGACTAATAATCACCGATTTTCAATAATTCTTATTTTTGAATATCACTGATGTGACTACCTTAGTCACAGGTGTGATTTCATTACGAGTGCCCTCACCCACTCGTAATCAAGTCATACTTGTGGAAATGTTATCAGTGTTTTGTTTGATTTTTCAGTCTACATATACAATATATATATATATATATATATATATATATATATATATATAATAACCGCAATGGTTAAGCCGGCAATAACCGGCAGCGGCTACATTCTGCGTGGAACCGAACTCTTACATTTATATGTGTACTTTATCTACGTCTGCAACTGCGATCGACTTTTCAAAAATTGGATGTTTAGGAATCCGAGACCTCAAATCACCGCTGACTAAATAGTCAGCGGTGATTTCGAAATCGCATTCGTAATTCAAAAATAGGTCTCCAAAGCGCTCTGAACAGCGTGACCTACCGACCAAACTTAGCCTTAGTCTTGGCCCAATTAATAACTATGAAAATATGAAGAACGGTTAAGGGTGGTCTGAATATTTTTCTTGCATTTCTCAGTAGTCCTTAATTAGCTTGAAATTTGGAAGTATATAAACATTGTTTTCTAAAAACTGGAATGCAGTGGGGGTGCTAACTTAATTCACAGTCAGCACCTCCATCGAAAATCTCGAACATCCCAAATTGGGAGGTGGTCTGAAATTTTTTTCTTGCATTTTTCAGTAGTCCTTAACGAGCCCGAAATTTTGACAGATATAAACAACGTTTTCTAAAAACCGGCATGCAGTGGGGGTGCTAACTGTTAATTATATTAGCATCCTTACAGCAATGAAAAGAACCTCTTTATGCGATTTTTTTGATCAGGATTATTATCAAAGGGTTAATTTAATTCGAATGATGTATACTATCATTTAAACAGTTATTTATTTATAAAAATATGAAGAAGTATGACAATTTTGGTCATTTGGTGAACAGAAAAATATTAAATATGTCAAATAATGTGTCACTAAAGTATGCATGTTTCTTGCACGAATTGCTGCGAATGGGGACACCATTATATTTGCGCAATAAATTAACAGTTACGTCTTGTCCATCAATGCTCAGAGATAGAGGTCGCCAATTGTCCCTTCCCATCATAAAATTGTCATCTACCAGGGGTTCCTTTAAGTATGCTGCTGCCAAAATATGGAATAACTTGCCACCACCCATTCGAATGGATTCATTTTCGCTACAGTCTTTTCGAAAGAAATGTCGTGAATGGCTACTTATGCGGCAATCCCTGGTAGTAATATAGCATGGATGGACTGATGGAGTGCCTATTTTATTTTTTATTATTAGTATTTACTCAGTTTTTATTTTTCCTTTTTGGTAATATTTGGTTTTGTACCTCTAACACTGCTTTTAACAATAAATTGTAAAAGGTTGCTACAGAATAGAGGTTGTCGCTAGTCGGCAACTATTGAGTTGTAAACCATTTTGTCTTTGTTGTTGACAATGTTAAAAAATCAAAATAATGTAAGTTTGTTAAGACAAATAAATTGATTTATTATTATTATTATTATTTTCACGGATTGACGGATGGGGGTTGAAATAAAGGGTGGGTTTGAGATGCACATTAGTCTGAAACTCAAAAGTGAGTTGCATTATATTTTATATTGACAATGGCATTGCTATTTCATTTTTAAAATCCATTCTTTTCGTTTTTGCCGAATTTTGTAGTCCTTAATTAGCTCGAACTTTGACTAATAAATGACGTCAAATTTTTTCGTCATAAGATTTTTGTCAACATAATTAATGATATCGGTCGCAGGAACACCTTTTACGTTTCTGAGCTATTTTAACATAACTCTTACCATTTCTTGCGAACAGGTGTTTAACATTATTTTCCATCAAACAACAATGATTGTTTTACGAACAAAAGTGTGCGGAAGATGTCGCGACATGAATCACATACTATAACATTAAGATATATATATTGGTAGGAACTTTATATAAAGGTTTTGGGTTGACAAAATTCGTTAATTAGTGGAATATATACTTTTTCTTGATAGTTGAAAATTCTTTATAAAGAGGTTGTTCGCAAAAAATTTGGCAATGTAAAGGTATATTTTATATTGATTCTTATGAACTATTCAAGTGGATTACGAAGAATTTGTTATATAGAGGGAGTCGTTATATTGAGGTACGTTATATTAAGGTTGCAGTGTATATAGATTAAATTAAGCTGTATATTTTACAAGTTATAAAGCTAGGTGCGAAGACCTATTAACTCCACAATAATGATTCAGATTTCCTCCTTGAAATACATGGAAATACCAAAATATTCATAAAATATTACCGAGGGTAATGGTACACGTTCTTGTGTAGGAAACCCCGCGGGGACAATAGCTTACGTTCCCGACATTTAGAAAGGGGTGGAAACGGCCAACAATATCGTACCTGGGGCCGACACGTATACAATTAAATGGGACAAAATTTTACAGCAACGGACAGACGCAGCAGCACAATTAAACTCAATAAATTTCAAGACGGCCATACCAATACTTGTCATTATATTTCTTCAACTCACTATACATGCTATTAGGAAATGTTTGGCTAGCACTGGTTGTTATATAAGAAATAACTATAAATTCTAGCATCATCGAAATAAGTATGATTCACAGTCACAAATATCAGAGATTGAAAAAAAAATCTCATTAATTACAAACAGTAATTAATTACGGTTTGTATTTTAAAAAATAATCTCTTAATTCTCAATTCAATTATTGAATCTATAATTGTTTGGTCTAACAATCTCCTTTACACCTAGCAATTGTCTCCACAGGTAGAAGCTATCAGTAGCCGAGTTTCGGTAGCATTGTGGCGATGTTCTCATTATGATGTGCGGATCGATTCTCAAACGTACCAATGCATTTTTCCAGTTTCATATATACTGTTGCTGAGAAGAAATTCCAAAAGGTTACGAGAAGTCGACCAACCCAGGTTGACTAAAATCTAGCATCGCACCCACCCCGACGCAAGCGCATCATCCCTAAGAAGAGCAGCATCACGACCTCGCCGACGCAAAGCGACTAGCGCCCCTTCCGCACCGCCACAAGGGGGCCGCCAGACTCCTCCGGCCAACCCACGCCTATAATTTTCGCTGGCCCTGAAAAGGGCCTTTCCCTCGAGGCGAACCCCGCCATGGTTATTTTTTAACGAGGTTTCCTTCCTCTTGGCACCCGCTCCGAAGGTTGGCAGTCCCCTCCCGCCGTTTTAGCCCGCGCCGGCCGAAGCCGGTGTTGACAAGCTTACAACAAAAAAGTCATCAATGAGACATGGATTATTGTTTTATTTGCGGACTATGAAATATTTACACAAAATCGGAGACCGGCGACTAATCACTGATTAGTTTGATTACCGATATAATCTGTGATTGTCTGTGGACTTAGAATATCTGCCTGGAAGTTCAGTTATCGTGGACATTCATTGCGCTTTATAGCGGCGTGCGTTGAGACGCACGCCGCTGTTTAGTCGTATTTTGTTATACCCTATTTTAATTTCGCTGCGTATCCTAATCACAACTTGTAACACTTTTTTTTCACTGATTTTAAGTACTATTAAAGACACTTTTTTTATTCATATTGATTAAAATCACTTTTACAATTGTATCTTGCATTGGTTATGTTTTCGTCGAATTGTTACTTTGACATTGACAGTTCTATAGTGTGGACCGCTTATCATGATCCTAACACCATTATCTATGGCGCAAATTAGGCAATCAAATCAAGCCAAGCGTCGTCTACAAAGATGGGTTCTTTATCAATAATACTGAAACATCACACCGGAATTCATAGATTAAAAACAGTGTCGTATATTAATAACTGCCCACAGATTATATACCGGATACTAATTAACAACAAACTATTTGCACTGCCGGTTACAAAATTATCGTTTAGGATTAAACTTCAATTTAGGAAGAATTGATTTATTTGTGGCGGATCGACATAGTTTCCACATCATCCTAGTTTCATATAACAAACATCACATACTATACATTCTAGTCTGGGATGCACGTGGGTGAATGTCTTTGCCTCATCGGTGGTAAGCAATCTGTAATGGTATACTAATCTGTGACTTGGACAGATCTGAAATCTGGGAATCGATCTATTGTAATAATCTCACGCATATTTCGGGATAAAAACGTATAAAAGTTACGGAAAGTGGTGTCAGGATCACAAATCCTTCAGGATCGATTTCAGGAGTATTTTACTTAACCAAATTATCCATATCTGTTGGAACATAATTAAATTGAGTTGCCACCGGCACTTAAGGAAAAAATAATAAACTAAAATATATACATATTGAAAGCCCGATAAAAAGGTCAGTAATTGTTGCATTTATCTCTTTAATTTCAATTGTAAAGCTCTAGTTGTACTGGTGTTCCCAATAGTAATGATTTTCACAAATAATTATCGATATTTGTTTTGAGCGGGTAGGCTTAGCCACCCATACAAAATCATGCTGAAATTAGTTGCTCAGCTGCTAATCTCATGTATTTGAGGTAATTGGTGTTTGTATTTAATCATAAATGTAAATTCTTGTTCTTTTAAAATGTAAATGTACCATAATTTGATGAATGTTCAATAGATCATGTTTGATATTTTTTTCTTTGTAACCTAGTTGTCAGATTTAATTGTAGGAAGAACAATAATGTATATGGGTTCCTTCTGAACCGCATAGACCACCCACATTGAGTCCATGACTATGATAATGTAGCATTTTTATGATATGTAACAGGGCAAAAAGGTACCGGGAGGTAGTTATAACTGAAAGGCCCGGCCCCACAAATTTTATGTAAGGAAAATATATAAAATACTATATCCTTGAAGAAAATTATATAAAAGTTAAGAAGAATAACTGCAATATCTTAAAAGAAGAGTTAAAACAGAGTGTCTGGACCCAGTCTCAAGGAAGGTATTCAGTACCAACCACCGGGGGATGGGAATCTAGCATTAGAATACATGTTATTCTTTAGATTTTAGAACTACCGATTTAGATTTTATTTCAATACCCTGATCAACCATTGTTGCTAAATATCCTTGCCGAGATTGATCAAACAGCACCAGAACCACCTGCCCTTGTGTCTACTCATTAAAATTTGTTATTTTAAGTACATAATAAAGTTATTCATAATAAAGAGTACACTTATTTTAATTTTAATTGGTTATTTTAATTTTTAATTTAATTGTTATAAAAAAATAACTTAAATATACATTTATAGTGTTAAAGTTGATAATTAAATCAGTAATTTTGTTATTTTGTATTATTTGTGTTTCCTTTAAAACTCTAGTTGGTGAGTAGGAGAATTATTAGATTACATTTGGCGCCCGAACAGGGACTTAGATTACAAACTGTAAGCACATTGATAGAAAGTATACTTTTTTATAGGGAGGGTTAGTGTGTAAAGCAGAATATAAAACAGTAACAAGTTTTTTTCTATTTCCTAACGGTACCGTCGTGTGAGTGAAAAGAGCTATTATATACTTAAGTTCTACTGTTGTGGTTGCGGTGAGAGTTCACCCCATTGCCAAGGGAAGGATCAGAAGTCGCTAGACGGCCACTGTGAACTCACCTCCTGGTTGCACTGGGAACAGAAGTCGTGCCGGCAGGTAGGGCAGTGCGCGGGGCTGGCGGCGCGCACCGAGCACACGGTGTCGCAGCCGGCGCGCGGGCAGAACGCACGACCCGAGTCCATCGCCACTTCTGCAAACAGAATAACTAATTATACACTTCTGCATACAGAATAACAAATTATTGTAAGAACACTGTTTCCGATCGTTCATGTTCTTTTTATAACAATAATTTTGGGTCTATCGATAATTTTTAATGGTGTATGATAAATAATTTAATGTATAGCCTTTAAGTAACTGTTTGTTTCCCAAAGATATATAAACAAAATAAATAGAATAATCAAATTCAGAGGTCTGATGTAGCTCGATGTTTGATCGAGAATTGAATTATTTGATGTAGGTACAGAAACTAATAAACACGTAATGGCAACTCAAAATACTGCCAACTATTTCTTAAATTAAAGGTCGAACCCGCATCTTAATATGCTGTCAGATGTTATATTAATTAAATATCAAAATATGAAAGATGCTATTTTCGTTAGATGTGTTAGATTTAATGATAAAACTACAGTTTGTCAGATGTTTCATAAATTAAACGTCAAAACTGCTTCTTAATATGCTGTTCTGCCAGTTATTTTATAAATTAAACGTCAAACTTTATCTCATAAATCAAATGTTAAAACTGCATATTTTAATATTCTGTCTTCGTCAGATGTTCTATAAATTAAACGTCAAAAGATGTTGTTGTCATTAAATGTTCCATACCATAAATATGAAAACGGCGACTTATAATACATACTGTTTCTATCAGTTGTTCTATGCATAGAATGTCCCAAACTGCTGTTTTCGTCAGATGTTCTGTATATTAAACGTCAAAACTGCAACTTAATCAAAAATTAATAAACCGATTTCAATTTTGAAGTTGAATTGAGTTCTTTTGTTCATCGAATATATTTATCATACTTGTATGACAAATACACAAAAAAAACCAATAGTTTGGTGTTGAGGTGTAAAATCAACCATCATCTCATCATCATGATGATCATGAAATTCGGTCTAGGGACAGTTTGATACCACCACTACATATGTTGCGAACCGAGCTTTTTAAATTATTTTTTACGGACGTTGCTTAAGTCTTTGACAAAAAATCTTTACTTACGTTTATTTCATCCCCTCCCCTTTTTTTGCAACACACCAAAAGAGTGAGACATATCAGTATGTCGAAGACACACCCCACATTTAGCATACTAACAGGTAGAGCATGACAGTCTTAGAAGTAACAGTAAAATACTTGTTAACTGTACGTAATTCAATACATAATGATCAAAATCCCATAAACAAATCTAAAAACATAGCACTTTCAGAATTGAAGAAATAAACAATGAAACAGAACGTTCCGCGGTCTAAGTCACGGTCGACCGTTGCCCTTTCGCTTCGCTACGCGGTGGAAGTGCCGCCGCAGACGACTGCGCGTGCGCACCTCAGTATGTACCAACATAATATTTCAATCGCGATCACTTTTGCACAACCGGGGTAGATGCAACACTGTTTACTATTCAGGATTACGTTTTTTATATGTTAATATCACCGTAGTCGTATTATACTCCTGTTTTGTTGCCTGCTTTTTATTTAATAATTTTTAAACGATTATTGATTGTTAATACATTTTTATGGTGGTCTCCCCTATTCTTCTCAAACATTCACATGAGAATGGTATTTGTATGTTTTTTAAATTATACCCCATTAATATATAACATAAATAGCGTAGGCCCTTTTTTCTTATAAGTATGACGGAGAGGCAGCACTCAAGTTCTCTAATACGGAATCTTCATTTCCGAGCATGATGACGGAATTAATAAAATAAAGACACCAATATTTTTACAATAATCACTATAATCAGTTGAAGTATAAATAGTGGAAAAATAACACATATAACACGCGATGCAAACGGATTAAATTAACTTCTTAGGCGGCCGGAGAGAAAGTGACGAGTCGGTCTATCCAGTAAAATACGATGACATTTCCACGTCGGTAATTACCGACCGAATACACAGATAATTAAATCGATTTACGACCGATAGTACCGCGCCGACAAGTATATGCAAGCCTCGTAGGTATTTTGCTACCGCCCATCTTTATGTATGTACTAAGAAACTTCCAACCAAGGTCGGATCCTGCTTTGGCGCCAGGGGGGAGTCACATAGTCGTGGTCAAGTCCAGAACTTATAATTTAATTTTGATAACAATAGATACAAATAAAAAGGAGGTATTTTATCAATGTACGTAAGTACTGTACTTATAAATATTTATTCTTAATTGTAAACTTGAAAAATTTAACACATAATAAACTGTACAGTACTGTACAGGCAAGGCTTATTTATATTCCATAGCCGTGGTGAATGATTTGTCATAACAGCTAGAGGTTTGTCGCGATTTACATAAAATCTGTATGATGATAAAATATATATAATAAAATATTATGTTCAATCTCGGACAGCCGAGCTCACTGCCGGAGGTTTTCGGTAAGTTAAAAAACTTATTGAAATTTCTGAACGAGCTAGGCTGGCGAGAATAGTAACATCATTCCCACACACGCAAAATAGGCGCTTAGACGTCGAGTTGCGGAAACCAGCCCGTTTGACCTTATACCTTATTATGTTCAATTAGTGTGCACCACCTAAGTCCTGGAAGCTCCGGGGGGGGGGGGGGGTTATATAACCCTGGAAACCCTGGATTCGTTCAACGTACACTAGAGTGGCACCGCACACCATTTGCCTTCCATCAAAGTACATGAACGACGATGTAGGACGCGAAAAGTGGAAATTATCGACAAGTTTTCAATGTCTTAAAGGCATTGTAGTAGGATTGTCTGAGGTAGGCTCAGAGTTCATCTGGGCAAGTTCAGCACAGACTTTAGTGAGAGAAAGCGGCTCAGCATCCTAATGATGTAACTTTGTTGCTATCAAATTTGATTGAAACCAACAGATAGTACGGTTACATGGCAACTTTATCAAGATTCAATGTGACATTTATTTCACGTCGCTCGCGCTAGTTGGGTGTGCCATCACGAAGGCGGCGACAGCGCTATAGGCGTTAGATCTAGCGCTCTTTTGGAAATTTATAGCCCACTTAAAAAATTAAATCTATCGAATAAATCGATGGTTTTTTAAAACTTTTTTTATATATCGCCAGTCGTCGCCCACTGCTGTACATAGGTGTACTTCAAGGATTTCTAGTCTGATCGATTAGAGTAGACGACTACAACTGATTACGGCCGTTTTTATACTATAATTATCTGATTTGAGCAATTTATATCTCATGAAAGTATGTCAATATAGAAATTTCAGTTTAATTATTAATTTATATTGTTTTTAGATTGCTAAAAAATGAGCAATTATTATTTACGTTATTCTAATGAAACGAACACATTTCCAACATTCTCACATTAAATGTAACATTTTTTATATAGAAAGTATACCTATAAACGTACAAATAACAAAGTTATTTTAAAATTTGTTTATACGCGCATACAAATTAGGCGAGTTTACCTAGTTATGACGTCACGATTGCAGTGTTTTTAGTATGGAGCGTTTTTGAGCGACCCGCGACAGCGCCGCAAACATGGCGATGTATCTTCAAAAGTAATAGGCGCAGGTGTACTGTTGGTTCTACAATATTTCTCACTTAACAGAATACTCTTATTATATATAGAATTTAAAAAATTGTCGTCTAACCAATTCCACTATTAGCGTATGTTAGTTAAGAGAAACTCCTTACTTATAATATACGTTTTGTACCTCAACCAATACCTCTTTTGCCAGACGAGACACTTTTTGCAAAAAGCCTTATATTTATAATAGTCTCAACCACTTCTTCAATATTAGCCAATTTACTCTTCGCCAGGCGAGATTAAAATTAAAGGCAGAGCTTCTTTTGGACATATCAGCAATCAAAGCAAAGTTTTTTTGTTAATTATTTTTTTATTTCTTTGTAGCGCAATGGTTTTCTTTTTCTTTTGTTTATTCTTTGACAGAAACGTAGGTGCCGCATTCCAGTGCCCCTTAAACTAAATTGTGAAAGCTCCCACACAGGCACAACCTAATGTGGGGGATTTCATTAAATATTTGTACTAAATTGTACATTCCGTTTGAAAATAAAATATAATTATTTTGTTTTTATTGATGTTTGAGTTATGCATATATGTTGTGTTTTTTTTATTTCATTCAAATAGAAGTTGTAGTAAATTTTGTTTTATCCCATGATCGGATTGTATGGATTTTTGCTTTGGTAGCACTGGAGAGGAACAATCGTACACCGGCTTTAAACTAAGCTGTACCATTTTATGCATGGCGATGCGATTCAGAATGCCATGTACTCCACCATTTTATACTTGTTCGAGTCCCGGTGGCGGCAGATGTGTGTGTAATAAATGCGAGCATTTTGCGCCTTACTTATGGTTGTTAATATATGTTTCTATAATATGTACCACCGATGTCAATGAGTCGCCATCTCAGAGGCCTCGGGTTCGCGTCTCGGTGGGTGGGTGCACATGTGTGATGAATTCTAGCATTTGTGCTATGCTCACGGTTGTTAATAATATATATTTCTATCAAAATTATTGATATATGTATCATTTATGTCTATCAGTTACCCTACATCTGTTACGAGTGCATTGGCACCCTACCCCATATATCTTATATATAAAAATTTATCACAAAATGTGTTGGTAAGCGCATAACTCAACAACGCCTGCACCAATTTGGTCAATTCTTTTTTAAAATGTTCGTTGGAAGTTCAAGGATGGTTTCTTCGAAAATAAAAATAAAAATAATAAACTAAAACGTACAGTCAATTTGAGTTTTACTGTTATTGTATAAAGTTCATATTGCAAGCACTCACCGTTGTCTAAGCAATGTAGGTGTGTTCCTAACTTCAAAAAGTCAATTTGCGCTTTATTAACGCTATACAAAATTGAAATTCAATCATATCTATCAAAACAGTGTGCGTGTGTGCGTTGGAGCACAGAATACATCGTTGGAGGATTTAATGTCACGCTCCGAAGTTGAATAGTTTTAAATGCTTATATATGTTTTATTTAATTATTTTTTATTCACATCGCCCTACCATCAGAGTGACGGTTCTGTACAGGAGAATTTTTGCCCTGATTAGGAACAAAAAACTGCCACTTTACAAATCTTTTTGACAGGACCAAGTCTGTCGGGTCCGCTAGTATTTTATATAATCCAAACACAATTAGTCAGAGACCCCCCAAGAAGTCCCGATGTCGCAACACACCATTTAAATGTCACAATGAGGAGCAGCACAGGCGTCTTTGAGCTCCAATCGCGGTGGCGAACAGACAGATCAATCGTTGATAAGAGTTAATAATTAATAACGTGTAGTTTTTAAAAACGCCTGTCGACGGCCCAATATCGTAATTCACCCGGTAATATTTTTGTAATCTATACTAATATAATATAATCTATAATATCTATACTAATATAATAAAGCTGAAGAGTTTGTTTGTTTGTTTGTTTGAACGCGCTAATCTCCGAAACTACTGGTGCGATTTGAATAATTCTTTTTTTGTTGGATAGTCCATTTATCGAGGAAGGCTATAGGCTAAATAACATTACGCTATGACCAATAGGAGCAAAGACAGAGCGGTAAATGTGTAAAAAACGGGGAAAATTATTCATTTTTGAAGGCTTTCTTTGCGGTTCAAGATACACAAAAAATATGTATGAAAGAATTATTCCTCTATACATGATCTAAAAAAAAGTCCGCGACGGCATATGTCTATCTTTTAAGGTTTAGTCACAATGACCGTTTTTATGGTACCAAATTTGGTCGAAATAATTTGTTTAAGTTGTATCAACATAATAATACTAAAAATTCTGCGGAAACTCGACCATTCCGAAAATCCCGCAAGAACGGGAACTATGTGGGAAAAACCAAAAATCTGCCGGAAGTCACTATTCCACGCGGACGAAGTCGCGGGCAAAAGCTAGTAAATAATATTTTTGTTTTGTACCGGACATATCAGATTTGTTTAATGCGATATGACGTCTTGTGGCGGAAATATATATTTGTTAGTTGTTTTAACTTGTATCGGAGGTTGGGTTCAGACTGTGTATCTGAAGCCGGCTTCCAACTGACGACTCTGTAATGATACAGGGAGAAAAAAAAATTGCCCTTGCTGGTTTTCTTGCTGGTTCTTTCCAGTGCAAGGTCTCCCGCCGTAGACTTGTGAACCAATGGCGTAGCAACTTTGACATTCAAAATTGATTGTAAAATCCTATTTAAAGATTAAATTTTTGATTTGATTTGATAACACAAGTAAAGTGTTAACTTTGGGCTAGGCTATGTAATATGTAAGAAATATTTATTTATTTATGTCTGATCAGAATACCAGATCTGAAACCAGTTGCAGCTTATGCTGAGGTCCTAAATATTATCTACTACTGCACCAAAAAGTGTTCTGGTAGCGTAGGTATTACCGGAGATACGAAATGTATCTTACGTTTACTGTCCAACCTCGTGCATTTTAATTTCCACCTTATGTTACCCGATCAATGTCAAAAGGAACAACCAGACCATAATTGAAACACCGTTTGTAACAGACGAGAATTATGGCTGCGACGTTATAACCGGTAGGCATTAAAAATGAGATTAAACGCTATTCTGGTTGAACAAAACCTGTTATTTCAATGTTGAGACTGATACTGATCATCACGTTATTAATGATAATGATAGTCTCAGCAAAATTAATCATATACAGTACAAAATCAATATAGCGAAATTGAAACCGGACATTTCATTACGTTATAAAGAGTTTTCGTAAAACGGAGAATCAATAAGTAATATTTTTTTTAATCAATACATACACTTTGTCTTTTACTCGCCATGTTTAGTTCGAAAATTCTACCGCAACTAAGAATACAAAACCAAACGTTAACCCATAGCAATAAGACGACAGTCCAGTAGAGGAAGTCCAGTAATAAGTACGTGCTAAGCGAAAAATGAACACAATTCTAAGAATTCTGTTGTATGAAATATTTACGACTCTGTATCAATTATCATTAAGCGTCATATTAGGGGGTCAATCTCGGAGTGAGTGATAATAAGTTGTAAATTGGTATAAAACCTTTGTTTTGTTGTTCGGAATTTCGTCTCAAAAGTCACAAACGCTATTGTATCCGCGTCTTAAGATATCGAAGGTCATAGAAATCGGTTTTTCGCGAATATCGCGCTTTCTACTGATTAATAATTATATATATTTTTAGTAAATAATTAACTTTATACTCTGTATTGCTAACCGTCACTCGCGCTTGACCTTGTATTAGGCCGTATATTACTGTATGCGACGCACTCTTTGCGCTCTATCCCAAAAACGGCGCATCGTAAGAAAAAAGTTTGAACAAAAGTCATGGAGAATTTCATACTTTAAAATGTTTTACGTTATAATTAGAGATCGGATAATCGGATGCATATTTACCTAAAGTTAGATTAAGACAAAGTTTGGAAACGGCTTTTTATTGTTTTGTTAAATAAAATTTTTCACCATTTCTGTTTTTTTATTCAATTATTTAATTGATTATTGTTTTAGTCAAACTAGCTCACTACTTTCGTATAACACTCTTCATGTAATAAATCGTACATTCATAAATCGCACAGGGAACTGAAACTAAACTTCATGTAAATACGTATGCATAGTTGTATAAATGAACCCGGAGTCTCGGTCTTTTGAAAATAAATACCACGTGCTAATTTAGTAATTTTCAAACAATATCACTACGTTAAATTTGCAGTCCCGTATTTTCCCGGGATTTTTATTTAACAAAATGTATTTTAAAAAGCCGCTTCCATAATTTGTGGGCCACAAATTAACTTTAGGTACTTAAATAGGCATCCGATTATCAATCTGCGTAGGTTTGACCATGTTTCTAACTATCGCTCTCAACTGAAATGGTTACCTATTCGCCAGCGCAGACTTACATGTTTTATCCCTACTTTACAATATTTTGTACCTTCCAACATCTCCATCCTACCTTAAATCTTTGTTCTCTTTTCGATCCCATTCGTCATGTCGTGCCTTGCGTTCTAATTTTAATCTGACTCTGGATATACCGCCCCGAAGTACCGACTTTTTTTCATATTCTTTTTCGGCTTATGCCGTCCGGTTGTGGAACTATCTCCCGGAGGGTATTAGGAGAGCGCGAACGCTCGAGTCCTTTAAGAATCAAGTCCGTGTTCACTTCCTGTCAAAGATTCCTTAACTTAAACTAGTTATAGCCTATTGTCCTGTTCAATTACTGCACCCATCCTATCTTTAAATACTTCCCTGGTCCTAGGTTGCCTGGAAGAGATTGCTGTTTAGCAATAAGGCCGCCTTTTGTACATTTGTTATTTTCTTTTTTTTGTGTGTGTGTATTTTATGTATACAAATACTATAAAGGGTTATGCTATGATAGAAAGATGAATATAGTACAACATAATTATGAGTTACCGTAGTCGCGCGGTTAGTATACAGGTTTTAAGGTGTCGCGCCATCACTGAGGTCTCAGCTCCGAATCCCGGTGGTGGCAGCCACCATTTGTTATTATATATTGCTATCAAAAATATTTCCCATAACACAAGCCTTACGGAGCTTACTTTGGGCTAGCTAGGCTAATTGGTGTAAGTTTAAGAAAAAATATTTTTTTTTTTTTATAGGATAGGGCAGCAAACGAGCAAACGGATCACCTGGTGGTAAGCAATAACCATTGCCCATGGACACTCGCAACACCAGTGGAGTCACAGATGCGTTGCCGGCCTTTTAAAAGGGAATAAGGGGAATAAACGGGAATAAGGGGGGTTGGGCCTCCGGTACCCTCACTCACTCGGCGAAACACAGCGCAAGCGCTATTTTACGCCGGTTTTCTGTGAGGCCGTGGTATCACTCCGGTCGAGCCGGCCCAATTCGTTCCGAAGCATGGCTCTCCCATGGTATTTATTTATTAAAAATAAAAGAAAAACATTATTTATTTCGTATAGGTAATTCATTATAGTTTTTAATTTATTTTAGATACGCGAGATTCATATCCACAAATGATAATCGAAAGCAGAATAAGATCAACACAAACGATGTTTTTTTAGGGAAGCAGTTATTACTCGTAATTTTAGTGTGGTGACATGAATCCAAATTACGTTTTTTCTTGAAATCCATCATCAACAAGAGGAAACGGAAGACGGCAAAGGTCGCGTTTCTAGTTCCTCTCGTGACTGCGACCGAACTGACTTCCTACCTGACTGCAGGTTAACACAACTAGTCTGCTCGAACGCGGTAAATAGCTACTAGTACTTCGCACAGAGCTTGCCTTCCGAAAGTTGTTAGAACTTTGTTAGTCGGTCTTTATTTATGCATCATAAGCCATTTTTTTTTAATTTATTACCTGAAATAAACCTTTTGAATGACCAAAATTGATAATTTTGTATTTATTTATTTCATACTTTTCAGTATTTGTCTGTTTTCTTTTTATTGAACTAGCTTTATATTATGATACAGATAGATAAATTATTTATTTGGTATACAAATACACACATAATTAATAAAAAATAAACAAAAAAAAGCTTTACACACACACACATATATATATATATATATTAGAAGTCGCGACAGAGAGAAGACAACATCGCACGTGTGTGCTACAAGCAAACCAAAACAGCAGACTATAATTCAGAATCCAATATTTCCTCACTAGCTTTTGCCCGCGACTTCGTTCGCGTGGACTTCAGGTTCGTTCCGTCTAGTCTAGTTTTTGTAGACCTTTTTAAGTTGTACAATACTGTAGTAAATTGTTTTGATCTATCTTGTAGGATTCAGTCAGCGTTTGCAATGTAAGCGCAAAAAATGTGTTTTTTTTACGACCTCACATTAGAAACCTCAAAAATTGTAGCCTATGTGTTATTCTGATGTATAACCTATATTGTGGTAAAGTTTCATTCAAATCCATTCAGTAGTTTTTACGTGAAAGAGTAACAAACATCCATACATCCATACTTACAAACTTTCGCCTTTATAATAGTAGTAGGACTTGTAGGATTCAGTCAGCGTTTGCAATGTAAGCGCAAAAAATGTGTTTTTTTTACGACCTCACATTAGAAACCTCAAAAATTGTAGCCTATGTGTTATTCTGATGTATAAGCTATATTGTGGTAAAGTTTCATTCAAATCCATTCAGTAGTTTTTACGTGAAAGAGTAACAAACATCCATACATCCATACTTACAAACTTTCGCCTTTATATTAGTAGTAGGATGAGACATGAGCAAAACGCTGATTTTCATTTACAGCCCGAGGAAACTAAATCGTGACACTTAGCTGCGATGTACTGACGCTATGCAATCAAAATACAAGTTATATGATATTTATACAACCAGATATATATTATAAAACAAAATGGAATTATACCGCGTGTATAAAGTCATCTATAAATACGCGTTAAACCTAACAGTGCTTACAACTGAAGGATTGTATTTTTATTCATATACATCTTTATATATATAATAAAATTAACTGCTTCTTGAAAGTATATCATCTATCTAATTTTGATGCGAAGCGTGCTATCATTGAATTGCTTAAACAACTTAGTTATAATGAATCTGAATCTTTCTTGGAGCAAGCCTTTAGTCGCTAGTATATTTCATTTATATATACCTTATATTACCATGTCATAGTGTTCGCTGAATTTATGTACAACAAATTTGGTATCTTTATTAATCACACAATTTGTATTTATGTAATTCTTAGTTGTTGATTATTTATCAACAATTCGTTTATAATCTTCGTCATGAAAACTGATGTCTAGAGGTGAGGGAGCCTGGAGATCTGTAGAGTAGGTTTATCCTTTTTCAGACTCCAGACTCTCACATTAAGGTTAAGTTATTATTATTGTAGTTTTTGTAGATTATTATAGTTATTGGTATATTATTATTATTATCTCGAAATATAATACATACTATTTTTCATAGTGACTAGTAAAATTACCTTTTACACTGTCGAAAAATATATTTTCACATTAGTCATATGAAAATTTCATTATTTTAATATACATATTATTTACGTGGGAATTTATAATTTACTTTGGGAATGGAGCTCAAGCTGAGATTATACGAAATAAGCTTTCACTTGCAGCTTTAATTGCGTTGGAAACTTTCAATAGCTTCGTGCGATCTTAGAATAGTTCAACCGACAAATTTCTATGCTTCTAAATTCAAAACTGACAGATTTTTAAATTCATCATCGAAAAGCGGACATATTACTCCTCCATATATACAGGATTACTGGTAAGTCGACCCACATCCGTCGTGAGGTGATAGTTTTGGTCAAAACAAACAATTTTCAGCCCATATTGCCTTATCCAAAAGTTACCCGTTTTCAAGATATTTGACATTTTAGGTTTTTTTTACTAAAGCTTACTGATGCTTAGGTTATGGCTATTTTTTTATTTCCAGATTGGCTGGATGAAAATTACCCACAAAGATGGATTGGAAGAGGCGGCCCCTTACCATGGTCTGCAAGGAGTCATGACTTAACTCCTTGTGATTATTACCTATATCCATATGAAGGCTATCGTTTATAAAGATGGGCATCCATTACCCGATGAAGAAACTTTAAAACAAAGGATTCTTGATGCCGCTGATGAAATAAGAAGACAGCTGAAAAGTAATGTTGTCAAAAGCGAATTAAGGCGGCGATTACGATGTTGTATTAGAAATAACGGTACCCATATTGAACATGAACTTTAATAATAAAATATTCCTTATAACTTTATGACTTTTATTTTAAATTATTTCTTTCTTCTTATAAATTCGCATTTTTCTTAAGCACTTATCTCTTTAATTCTTTGAATCAACTAGTGACAGATTTTTCAAGCCACCTAAAGGCATCTGAAAAAGAACAATAAGTTGTAAACAATAACATTACCTATCTCCTTTATGTCAAACCGCAATTAGTGCGGCGGCAATAACAAAGGGAGTCCTATTGTGTTAAGCGCAACGTAATCACCTCCCGCTTATCTGTTTGTCACCATTTTTCTAAGAATTATAAACATTTTACCTAACTATTGTACCTTTTTGTGCAGCTTGATAAACAGTGATGTTTTTAGTACAACTTGCAGGAATAGCTACTAGTAATTTTTTTAAGAGAGATAGAGCTGACGTTAGAGGTTTTAGGAAAAAAAACAATGTAAATTTTAGTTCTGGGGTCGTACCAACCGTTGTCTTGTAAAACTTTGATAGTTTTAATTTATTAATAGTTTATTCTGAATGTCTTTAATACAAAATCAATAAAAAATTCTAGCCTAAAGGCTGGTCAGTTGCTGCATCAGTGACCTTTAGTAAAAAAAAAACCTAAAATATCAAATATCTTGAAAACGGGTAACTTTTGGATAAGGCAGTATGGGCTCAAAATTGTTTGTTTTGACCAAAACTATCACCTCACGACGGATGTAAGTCGACTTACCAGTAATCCTGTATATATATATATAGGTATATATATATACTAAATAATACATCGAACCGACGCTAGACAAACTAGTTTCAGAATCTCTACCGGTATGTAATCGACGCCGGCTAATTATTTACCTTACGACATTATCCGGAGGAAATATCTATATAGATTGTTGCTACGCCACACGCGCCATACGCGCGCCCTCAACGCTGCTAACTCTACTTACGAGTATGTATCTACGTCTGCTGTCTGTAAGCAAAGTATTAAATAGCATTTTTCCACTTCTTTCGTGAATTGAGGGATCTTTAATGTTTTTTCTTGCTGTATATTGACATATAGTACATGTGTTCCTTTGAGATTCAGCAAATCTGCCACCCGCAAAAAAACTACAGTGTACATTGCCAACATATCAGATCTAAAGTCACAGTAGCCAGCAATGTCACAGCAATTTTGCTGTAGAAATAAATACAAAGGCGGTACTCAAGCGGACGATACTGGTATAAAGTCTACCTCCGGTTAAGATATGTAAGTTAATTAATAGTATACTTAAAATCCATGTGAGTGAAATCCATTTATTCACGAGACACTCGCTATTCCTATCATTCACACTATAATTCGACAACCTTTTCACATGTTTCATTCATCATCATCATTATTTTGTTTTACATAGTTATAGGCCCGGGGTCGAGACCTGGAGATGCATTTTTGAATTATTACACGTGAATTTGGAATTCGAATACGAATACAAATCGTGCGCGAAATTATTTTCTACTGCTTACAATTTTATAGATTTTTGAATCACTCGAATTCAGTGTTGTCATTAAGAACAAATTCTTAATTAAATTCTGTTTCACGCAGAAAATTTCAAAACGGCAACAACAAAAACAAAAATCTGGCGATGTATCACAAATGAAACGGATCACTGTCAAGGTCACGTCAGCGTTGGATATTCTACTAGTAGAAATAAAAACGAGTGGGCTGAACCACTCGTTGCACAACGCACGAAATGAAAATTCTAAAATAGTGAATTCAGTAATTCGTATAAGAATCTCACGGTTTCGAATGTGAATTGGTTTTCTATTGTTTCAAAAATTCGTCTCCTGATTCGTAACAATGTAATTTTCGAGATATTTTGTAGATTCTTGACGACAGTTCCCTAAACAAAAATCTCTTTTTATGCCTCGTAGTAGCATCAAGTGTCAAAATCGTTAACTTTTTGCACTTTGGCACTATAAATAACGAAAAATGTACACATATAAGTCATTTAAGAACTACGTAAACCTTGTAGGTGCATAGGTAAGTCAGAGGTTAAGTAGTTCTTAGTGTTCACATATTTTTTGGTGTGATTTGAAATCGTTAACTTCTTGCACTTTGGCACTATAAATAACGAAAGATATATACATATAGGTCATTTAGCAACTACTTAAACCTTGTAGGTGCATAGGTACGTACAAGGTTAAGTAGTACTTGGTGTTCATATATTTTTGGTGTGATTTGACGGCAATAAGTGCCTGTAAAGCCAATATTGATTTGATGATAAAGATTACTTTGATTTTGATTTTATATCTTTGGCAGACAACCTGTTTCGTCGAAATTCTACATTTGGCTTTCGGATTATTCCTTATTTGAAATTTTCTAACAGTTCTTTACTGAAGTGGCCTGCAAAAGAGGCCTTCGAAAATTAATACTAGTTATTTATTAATACATACCCAGCAAACAGTTGGTCTGTTTGCAAATCAGTTCGAAATTTGAATATAACCTTTCATAAGTTACCTCCTTGGTCATCAGGATCCATTTTTAAATTACTCGACAAATATGAGTTTCCTTAGTATAAATTATTTATTCATTTATTTGTCCGCCAACTTTTGTCGACCGTTGTTGAAGTAAAAAAGTTAATATTTCCAAGCTTATTAAAAAAAAGCCTCTTTCAGACAGGGAACAATTGTATGAAGGTTATGCAGAAATTTGCATATGCATATTTATTATATGAGACAGTATATTATATACATTTCAGCTGAAAGCTTTCACATACTTTTTTTATTTTTCTTAACTCTCACTTATTATATCTGATCGCATACCTGATCTATAAAAAATAATTTATTATCTAGTAGCATTTAACAATTTTAATTTATTATATTAACTGTCACATTTGCAAAAAATTCAAAATTGAGTTAATATGTATTAATTATCTTAGAGCACCCCTTTGCTTGATAAATATTTATTTAAAATTAAAGTTAAAAGATGACGTTTTAGTATAAGCAACTCATCTCACCTATATCTCTTAACGTCATTGCTTTGTGAGGTGTCAAAGTTTTAAATTTTTAAGTTTAAAACTAAATTTTGCAAAGTGACAAACGGTAATAGTGCCGGGTTGATTTAGAACGTCATCGTATTACTTAGATAAGCAGTCACACATTATTTCCTAAATATATATATCATCATCATCACAGCTCATATACGTCCCCACCGAGAGGCTCGAGCCTATCCTAACTAGGTTAGGGCGATTAGGCCTTAGTCAACCACGCTGGCCCAGTGCGGGTTGGTTGACTACGTACACCTTTGAATCGCTTCGCAGGTGTACGCAGGTTTCCTCACGATGTTTTCCTTCACCGTAGGAGCGTCGGATAAATGCACATATGAAATTCGGAACGAAAAACGCATTGGTACACGGTGGGGATTAGATCGCGGGTCTCCCGATTCTATGCGGCGCACAAACCAGTGCAGAGACCACAGCGCCACCGACGCTCTAATATAAATATATATACATGTATATACATATACATAAAGGCGCTGAGCTATGGACCTTTTTGTGCTGCTGCAGCACACATGAACCTCACAATATACTGTATGGAGGAGCTATTTCCCTGTTCGTACCCTAATTGTGATTGAATAATAATTTTTGTTAACTAATGTTGAAACAGTAACACCGCCCTTGCAGCGTATAGCGCCATCTCGCTTGTACTGCGGTTTAATCCCTGTTTTAAGCGATGATGGTAGGCCTGCTGTTCACATTTAAGCAATCACTACTTGCCAAGGCTTCATTCACACATTCAGTCCAATAGATACGCGCTATGAATCGGAATAATGCGAGACATTAGCGATTTATATTCTATCGATTGGAGCTCGTTAGACGTACTCACAAAGCGACCTACGTCGATGACGCGTCATCTCATCTACAGCAGCGCTACAATGAGTTGCTATAGCTTTAAATAGGTGTTCACGCGAACAATAGATCATAAAGTAATACCTTTAGTTCAATGCGTTTCCGCCAGTAGCTCTGTACTAGTGTTTCGTACAAAAATAGCAGTGGTTATCGATTGTAAATTAAAACAAATGGTTGCACAAGAACGTATGCTACAAATAATATTTTACTGCTCTACGTGTCAATATAGAAATATTTGTTACTAGCTTTCTGCCCGCGGCTTCGCCTGCGTGGATTTCGGAATTGGGTCTATAGAGGGTTAAGGGTCATAGCTTTTGCCCACGGCTACATATGCGCGGAAGTCGATTTATGGCGCGAAGGTTTTATCGCGCTTCCCGTGGAACTATCCGTTTCTCCGAGATAAAAAATACCGCAAAACCTTGCTCAAGAATCACTCTATCTATTGATGAAAACCGTATGAAAATCTGTGCAGTAGTTTTTGAGCGATTATTGCGATAGCCTTTATTGCGCATCCCGTGGGATCTGACGATTTTTCCGGGATAAAAAGTAGCCTATGTTACTCAGGGATAATGTAGCTTTCCAAAGGTGAAAGAATTTTTCAAATCGGTCCAGTAGTTTTGGAACCTATTCATTACAAACAAACAAACAAATCTTTCCTCTTTATAATACTAGCTTTCCGCCCGCGGCTTCGCCCGCGTTATATTCGAATTTCCCACAGGAAGGATATGTTTTAACAATACTGCCATACAACCTTTCACCCCCTCCTTTCAACCTTTTACAACCCTTTTCTGCTTTAAAAGGTAACCTCTGTCCTTTCTCAGCCTCTAGCCTATCTGTGTACCAAATTTCATTTAAATCGGTTCAGTAGTTTTAACAATATTTCTATACAACCAATAATCCCTCCTTTCAACCTTTTACAACCCTTTACAACCTTTTTTGCATGAAAAAGTAGCCTATGTCCTTTCTCAGGCTCCAGACTATCTGTGTACCAAATTTCATTTAAATCGGTTCAGTAGTTTTAACAATATTTCCATAGAACCAATAATCCCTGCTTTCAACCTTTTACAACCCTTTACAACCTTTTTTGCATGAAAAAGTAGCCTATGTCCTTTCTCAGGCTCCAGACTATCTGTGTACCAAATTTCATTTAAATCGGTTCAGTAGTTTTAACAATATTTCCATACAACCAATAATCCCTCCTTTCAACCTTTTACAACCCTTTACAACCTTTTTTGCATGAAAAAGTAGCCTATGTCCTTTCTCAGGCTCCAGACTATCTGTGTACCAAATTTCATTTAAATCGGTTCAGTAGTTTTGGTGTGAAAGCGGAACAGACAGACAGACAGACAGAGTTACTTTCGCATTTATAATATTAGTATGTATGTATGTATAGTATGGCACAAAACAATGAGCTTTTCCACAAATACTATTTTCACAGTACTTTTGATTAAAATTTCACCGTCTTCAATTTTCACAGATGACACTCCAGTTTTATTTATTTGAGTTCATTAAAATGACGATAACTTTTTTTTTAATGAACCGATTTTGATGAAACAAAGTTTAGATATTATTCTGAGTTAAAACAAAGCAAATAGTGAAAGTTTCAAGCAAATCGGTTCAGTACTTTCGGAGATAAACGTGAACATACATACAGACAGACAGACAGACAAAAAATTCCAAAAATTTTTTTTTGCTTTCTAATAATCTATTTAAGTGCCCCTCTATCCATTTCAGTCAAAAATACTAAATGTACAGACAAAATATTTTTACTGTCTTATTATATGTATAGATTAGTATAGATAATAAATATAACAAATCCATCGGTGATTAATGTAACCTTAGTACCGATAAATATAATGAAGAACAATGATCACTCTCTCAAGGTGATTTTCGCTTAAAAAATCAAGACTTAAGTCTAACTTAACTATTAAGTAATAATTATAAGTTATTAAACATATATTTAGATTTCAATATTGCTGTTAAAATATGAGTTTCTGATCCAATATAGTGGGAATTTATAATAATATAATAAACAAAAGTTTTTTCATTCTAATTCTAATATTTGAATAGTTATTCTTCTATTCTAGACGGATCCAACTATTAGGTAATCATTTAAAAATCAGTTCAGCCGCTGTTTATAACCGATGTATCTTAAATAGATATACAAGAATTAATAACTATGTTGATGGCTCTTTAAAGTATGTACATAATTACAAAGTAACGTATACGAGAACTATGTTTTTCAACAATGTTAAAAATATAAAAAAGTAAGATTGGAGCAAACGCTACAGAAGGTAATTGTTGCTGATCTATTTTAGAGTATTTTTGAAATATATAATAGCAATTGTCTATTTATTATTAAATAATAATAAATAGACAATTGTTAATATAAGGTTGGAAAAACATCAAGAAATCGTTCCAGTAATAAAACAGAGATCGCCAGTTCCGATAAAACGAACTCGCATTGTAATCGCAAAGTCAAACCCTCGCTAGCGTAAGTCAAACCCTCGGCCTCGCTTTCGTTTAAACGGCACAAAACACCCATTTGTTGGAAAATTCCCGCGCACCGAATATCTAGAACTGACGCACGGCGTGGAGCCGTATCGAAACTGGAAATAAAAGAACAAAAGGCTAATGGAAATCGTCCATTTCACGGCACAGATCGGCTTTGTGTAGGACGGAGGTGAAACTGGAAAGTGCGCTCGCGACGCGCGCGCCAGCCGATGGGAAAATTTCGTATTTTAAGTAAAGCAGCATTGCTGTTTTAAGGGTATAACATCGCTCAATGACCTGTAATCTAATATTTCTCCTACTCACCAACTAGAGTTATAAAGAAAACACAAATAATACAAAATAACAAAATTACTGATTTAATTATCAACTTCCATATAAGTGTATATTTAAGTTTTTTAACAATTAAATAAAAATAAAAATAATAGCCAATTAAAAATAAGTGTACTCTTTATTATGAACAACTTTATTAAAATAACAAATTTTAATGATTAAACACAAGGGCAGGTTGGTTCTGGTGCTGTTTGATCAATCTCGGCGAGGATATTTAACAACAATGGTTGATCAGGGTATTGAAATAAACTATTTAATGGTAATTCTAAAATCTAAAAAAAACATGTATTCTTATGCTAGATTCCCATCCCCCGGTGGTTAGTACTGAATACCTTCCTTGAGACTGGGTCCAGACACTCTATTTTAACTCTTCTTTTAATGTATTGCAGTTATTCTTCTTAAGTTTTATATAATTTTCTTCAATGAAGTATTTTATATATTTTTCTTACATAAATTTGTAGGGCCGGGCCTTTTAGGTATAACTACCTCCCGGTACCTTTTTGCCCTGTTATATATCATAAAAATGCTACATTATCATAGTCATGGACTCAATGTGGGTGGTCTATGCGGTTCAGAAGGAACCCATATACATTATTGTTCTTCATACAATTAAATCTGACAACTAGGTTACAAAGAAAAAAATATCAAACATGATCTATTGTTCAATGGTGGGTTCGACAAGTAAAACATTCATCAAAATATGGTACATTTACATCTTAAAAGAACAAGAATTTACATTTATGATTAAAGACAAACACCAATTACCTCAAATACATGAGATTAGCAGCTGAACAACTAATTTCAGCATGATTTTGTATGGATGGCTAAGTCTACCCGCTCAAAACAAATATCAATAATTATTTGTGAAAATCATTACTATTGGGAACAAATTGAAATTAAAGAGATAAATGCAACTATTACTCACCTTTTTATCGGGCTTTCAATATGTATATATTTTAGTTTATTATTTTTTTCTTAAGTGCCGGTGGCAACTCAATTAAATTATGTTCCAACAGATATGGATAATTTTGTTAAATAAAATACTCCTGAAATCGATCCTGAAGAATTTGTGATCCTGACACCACTTTCCGTAACTTTTATACGTTTTTATATCCCGAAATATGCGTGAGATTTTTCAATAGATCGATTCCCAGATTTCAGATCTGTCCAAGTCACAGATTAGTCCTAGATCCTATTACAGATTGTTTACCACCGATGAGGCAAAGACATTCACCCACGTGCATCCCAGACTAGAATGTATGTATGTGTCTGTCTTTAAATGAAACTAGGATGATGTGGAAACTATGTCGATCCGCCACAAATAAATCAATTCTTCCTAAATTTAAGTTATAATGTATACGTTTAATTCTAAACGATATTTTTGTAACCGGCAGTGCAAATAATTTGTTGTTAATTAGTATCCGGTATATAATCTGTGGGCAGTTATTAATCTACGACACTGTTTTTAATCTATGAATTCCGGAGTGACGTTTCAGTATTATTGATAAAGAAACTTTCTTTGTAGACGACGCTTGGCTAGATTTGATTGCCTAATTTGCGCCATAGATAATGGTGTTAGGATCATGATAAGCGGTCCACACTATAGAACTCTACAGAACTGTCAATGTCAAAGTAACAATTCGACGAAAACATAACCAATGCGAGATACAATTGTAAAAGTGATTTTAATCAATATGAATAAAAAAGTGTCTTTAATAGTACTTAAAATCAGTGAAAAAAAAAAAGTGTTACAGACCTTCAACGTTTGCTCAGTAGCAAAAAGTATGGTCACTTAAGCAATAGCGGTAGTTTAATTATTATAATTTAAAGGATATACTTATAATTTAAAAGATCATCGAAAAAAAGTCGTCAAATCTATCTTACTAATGAGCCGTGTTTCAGAGAGAACATTAAAGTATAAAATAAATCAGAGAAAGAAGCCAATTTTTTTGAAGTCAATTACATAATTGCAGAGGGCAACTTTTAGTCAGGGAACCGGTTTGAACTATATTTCTGATTCAATTCTGTCAATACGTCAATAATAAGCGAAGGAAAGCAGTCGCGCGTGTCACTCGATATTTACCCCGATGCTGCAGTCATTCGACTGGTCACGCGACCTACCACGTTACCAAGAATTCTTAACTGTATTTTTTACGTAATTCTGTGTAGCTTCGGTAAATAATGTCTACACTTAAGATTGATTCTAAGGTTTATACATTTTGAGTTTAGTCAAGTGAAATAGTTAGCTGAGAGGTGAAACCGGCTACTAAGAAGCGTAGAATTTTTATGTATCTTTATAGCCTAAATAACATACATGTTCAATTCCTTGCATCGTATCAAAAGAAAATAATTAGGCACAAATTTTTTTTAACCGTATATATATATATATATTTTTTTTTAGCTTTTTTTTTTTGGTTTTCTGCGGACTCTTTGGTCCGCACTCTTTTTTGTTTGTGTTAGTCTTTTTTTTACATTTCCTTATATATTATTTCATTCTACAAGTAACATATCATTTGTCGATCAGGAGAAAGGTATTGTTCTCCGTTTTGTGGGGACAGATGGTCTTGTCCCCCACAGTCATAGCCCCATCTATATCTATGTTCTAACTATTTATAATTAGTATCTATGATTAGTATTTACATTTGTGTGTTTAAATACTAAGAGTAATTATAATTTAGAAATCTTACATATTACTTGATTACATTAGAATTTATTGCTAATTGTTTAAGCTAGTTATTTATTTATTTTTATTTTTATTATTACTATTATTATTTTTAATTTGCTATCATTATTGTTATTATACATATATATGATTTATGATTACAATTTTTTCACAGGTACAATAATGTTATTATTATTTTACAATTTTTACTGTTTCTTAATATTGCAAACATTTTGACTATTACATAAAATTTTATTTCTTTTTCCTGTTTTATCTTATTATTATTATTGTTTGTTGCAGCTGTTCCTGCCATAAATGTTTAAAATTATTATTTTTATATTTATGTACAATTTGCCATTCTACTCATTAGATATTATTTGAGTAAAGCCCGACTGAGGGCTTGCAGTGTCTTAGAAAATGTGCTTGTAGGACGAATTTCCTCCTCCTGTTCAACTTGTGGTGACTCAAGTCTCTGGAGGAGTTGCTTTTTGACTTTTCGTCCCGATATTTTAGTGCCATTTTCAAGTTGTAATTAATAATGTCGCACGGAGTCGCCGCCTGTGCTTCGGATGTTAATCGTACTATGGCATCATCAGCACAGCATCCCGTATAGTAGACACATGTGCTGGTGTGCCTTGATATGGCGACGACTGCGTGCGGGATGCTGTCGTAGATCTTATTAGGCTTTTGTGACACTCGCACCAGAACCACCGTCCCGCTCGTTAAACCCTGGGATTCGTATATTACGTTACGTTAACCGTATATTACGAGTATAACATGTCAAACTTTACATTTGCAGTACGAAAACCGCCACTATTACGAGCGACACACGATCTCAAGCGCGTAAAGTGTAAAGTCTGAAGCGTCGTTTTGTGTACCTGCGATTGCTAATTAAGTTACAGCGCCATGTTTGCGGCGTTGTCGCGAATTGATCAAAACACGCATTACTAATCAAACTGAGCATTCGAAATCTAAACTCGTGGATCTATGCCTACCCTAAGACATAAAAAGCGCGATTATATTAATAAAGAATTTTATAAATTTATATGGTCATATTACTATCTGATTTTGCATTTATTGATATTAGTCTTAACATCAATTGACGTTAGTCTAAGACTTGGTGAGCAGCCGCTTCGTTTACAGCTTATTTGGGTTATCGTTTGTCTTTTATCGTTTATCTGGTCCCACAGAATACCATCGTCTTTTTCTTACCCAGAAGTTTCAACACTTAAATAGAAACGTACGAATAGTCCACTGGTGGAGTTTCCACTAGAGGATTTCAGGCGGCGAGTCGCGTTTTGATTCAACGTTTGTTTTTAATTATTAAGTATAGTCCATAGACTAAACTAAGGCAACGTATAATTATGTCTTGAGAATGCCACATGTAGGTAGCCGCTATACACATCTTCATAAATATATATTTATGTATATTCAATAAACATATCTGATATGTCTGGTGCAAGAACAAAAATTCAAAGAAATATAGAAAATATTAAAATACATCTTAAAATTAAATTCAAGCATTTTTATCATTTAAGAAATCATTGACCTTGTAACACCTATTTTCTCGAACGTTAAGTAATGATCATGCTGCTGTACTACGAAATAGTTGCCCCACAGTACTGCCAGTGGTTGTACTCGACGAACACGGGTTCGAGTAGTGACTGCGCTACAGTACGCATTGTGTACGCTAAAGTACGCAGTGAATGCGCTGCAGTAGAAGAAATCACGCTAATCAAACACGTAGCGACCACGCTACAATACGTAGCTACCGCGCTACAGTACTCACCGTGGTTGAGCCGGAACTTGAGGTGTTTGTCAACGAGAGAGGGGTCGAGCAGCGTAGAGATCTCGTCCAACGACAGAGCAGCGCCGGCGCGGCAGCGCGCGTCTGGACATGACACCTCGTACGCACCATTGCATACTTCGAACTCAACATACGCCTTCATGCACTGCAACAACAAAACAAAGTATCACTCACCATTATACTGTTTATAAACGCCCCCACCAAAAGACACAAGCTTATCTTAAATTAGGCCACGCTGACCCACTGCGGATTAACAAAGTGATAATAAAGATATAGTCTCCTTCTTCATCATCTTACACCATAGTTTACGTAATTTTTCATCGCGTGGAATGCGAAAAAACACTTTATCGGGTGTACTGATGGTAGTATTTTTACACTTCGGTACCATATTTGTTCTTCACTTCCATGATTTGTTTGCTAATTAAAATTGAAAATTAGTACTAAGCAATTGAAACGCTACTAGTAAACAAACAGACCCAAACCAATGACGTCATCATAAGCGCGCGAAAAATGGCGGCGTTTGAACGGCTCAATTTTATTCAATGTTTTTAATTTCACTTTGTATAAAAACTTGACTATTTTCAAGCCTATTTATATTTTTTTCTATGTTATAAAAATGTTAATGAATAATTTAAGACATAAAAACTGTATCCCCCGATTTTGTTATCTTTCGATTTTTTGATTTGCGTCCCTATGGAAGCAATTTTAAAGACGTATTCACGTCAAAAATCATGCATATTCCCTATTGTAAGTACAGCGCTGTTATGTCTATGAAGTTCAACGCTAAAAGAACGCAGTGCTGGTCCCGTGGGTTGATTACAAAAACTTAAGTCATCAAGGCCTCATAAAATGTTGAAGGAAGGAAATGTTAAAATGTCGCGCAGGACCGATCCGTGTAGATGTTGACCTTGAAATGGCTTGTATCCAACAATGATGTCTTATCAGGTGATAAGTGTCGATAATATATTTTTCCTCAGGGCGATTACGTAGTTTGTCGAAATGACAAAGATGATTAATTTAGAATAGTTGTGTGGTGAAAGTAAAGGAAATCCTTTTTCATAGAAAACTGTAATAACTACCTTGAATTAAGTTACAAATGCTCGCATACATCAGGTAAACATCTGCACTTACCGGGATTCGAACTCGGGACCTCAGAGATAGCGACACCTTGAAACCGATACACTAACCACTTGACAACGGAGGCCGTCAAGATTACGTAGTCTTTCATTACACATACATAATCTAGTTCATATACGCATCATATATAACTATACCACAAATATTTGCAATAAAATGAAAAAACAAATGCAAAATGACAACAGTCATCGAACGAGTAGAAAAAAATTCGACTCAACACGAACACAGGTCACGGATACAGCTGACAACATCGCAAGCAATACGTCAGGGCGCGCGAGCGGGACAGCTACACGCTTAATAGTAAGAGCGAGCAAGAAGAGGTGCTTCCGTCGCGCGTGACCCGCAGCCCGTAGCCGGTTGCCGGTCCCGCTCGGCACATCCCGCCAGTCGCCGTTCGGCCACCGAGCGAGTTCATGTGGTCTGTGATTGATAATGTATCTTCCAATAAACGTTAAAACTGTCACCAAACAAGCAAAATAAACAATATAACTATAAAAGGCATGTCACAATATAGTAATCCAACAGCGAACTGTGCTTCGTGTCAGAAAATGTCGATGTACGTCGATGTTGATAAGCTGATAGAATCAGTGAAGCACAATCCAATGCTATGGGACCGAACCGAAGAGACATACAGCAACAAGATGTTGAGAGAAAAAGTCTGGCGAAAGATTTGCTTACAACAGAATGCGGCCTACGACAAAATGGACGAAACCGAAAAGTATGCGTACGGTGAGACACCTTTTTCCTAACGTAGTAGGATTGAAAATTCTGTATCAAGTAAACACGGCTGTGTAAGTGATTCGCTAGGCTTCGTTAACGCAGTTTGGATTCCGATTTCCGCCTTCCGGGTTCCGGCGAACGGAGACGAATAAGCTGAAGCAACAATTATGATTGTGACAAATGCGTCACAATACTACATATATATTTACGATTTTCATGTCATTTTTTTATAAACGGAGGCAAATCATTTTTATTTAATTTTCTCATGGAAATCGATTAATTATGACAACAGAAAACTTTTTTATATGACAAGCATGGATTCGATATACAAAATTATTCCAATCATTCCTACAGGCATTTCACAGTTCTGGAACCGTGTTACTAAATTATTATTAATGTTGATATTTGGACAAATAATATAAAATTAACCTTGCAAGTTCATGGGCTCATCTCGTCAAAGCTATCTTAATTTCCAAATAGTTGCTATAGTTAGCTTGTATTTATTCGTTATCAAAAGATTTTTTCACTTTAATTTTAGTTCTTATTAATATTATACATTTAAAAGTAACTCTGTTACTTTAGGACATAGAACAGTTTTTACCACGGCGAAATATTCTTTTCTTTGGGAAAATCTAATATAACGCGGGCAAGAAGCTCTCATTGACAGCGACGTATGGCCGGAGCTCAAATGAAAAACAGAACGTACACATATAGCTTTTTTATTTAATTTTTTTTTGTACAAAAATTTATCGGACTTACGAACACGTCATGTTTATATTTCGATAGCTAGTGACGTGACGAAACAACACTGTCACGCAACTAACATATTTTTATCAGCATATCATTTTACTACGATATTGATATCGTTCGCGACCGTTCAAGTATCAGTTATCGATTACTAATGCAGTTGTAAATTAATGTATGCAGACTTGCGGTCTATTGTGTGTTGTGCGGCAACAGTCAGTATCATGTCACATTATAACTTGTTAGGAACTCTGAAAGCCATTGTAAATGTTCATTATTTAAAATACAAATGATAGTCTAATGAAGGGCGAATATAAGTCCCCCCCCTAAAAATATTGTTAAAAAAATTATATATTTTTTATCTCCATATAGCAACGGACCGGTCGCGTTGGAAATCGAGTAAAGGTTATTATAAAGTAAGTGACTATCTTAATGATCACACTGTTTGGGAATAGGGACACTATTCATAGAGCCATGTTTGGTAACAACATTATTTATAATATTGTATTATTTTATATGTGTATGTAAACATACATACGACTGTAATCGTGTTAGGTGTGATTGTATCTTGTACTATATTGTATTTTTGTATTGTATTATTGTGATTGTTAACATTGAAAAGAGGAGATAAAAAATAGACCTTCAGAGTTTCTTGCCTGTTCTTCTCGAGAAGGCTCTCCCAATTTCCGAACAGGTGTCGAGTCAATATATTTTTTCTTTTTTTTTTCCTTATTCGTACGTACGGACAAGGTTTTTGTTTTTTTTTTATTTAAGCTTTTTTTTTTTGTTTTGTTTGTTGACGTCAATAAGTGCCTGTAAAGGTCTATGTTGAATAAATATTATTTTGATTTTGATTTTTTTTGAATCGATTGGAGAGGCCTATGTCCAGCAGTGGACGGCGATAGGCTGAGATGATGATATAGCAAAGGAGATGTTATATTTTTGTATGGAGGCTGGGCCCCTCTCAGCTTACAGTAATAAAATAATATTTTATGACAAGAACAAAAAATAAGGAACCTTTACCCGTAAGAAAATATTTTATTAAAACCTGGAAAACATTGTAAAAATAAAAGAAAATGTTTTGAAGTTAAGATCAATAAAACAGCAACACAAAGATTTTTTTGATTTGGCAAGTTTGATTTTGATTGTCAATGAGTGACATGACCGATGTCAAAAGCTTCACCGCCACTACCAAAATAGAAGGATGTCACTGTCACATTGACTATGACATTACGATGATGGGAGGTAACTCTCATTATTTAATAAAAATGCAAAGGAACTACCCAATACAGCCAGCATCTACAGTTTTATTTTCAAGAATAAATCTGCAGTAAGAGCATTTATTTACTCTCAGAGTTTATTAATAGTTTCGGAAAAATAATATAAATAGCTTGACGCCTTCATTAAAACTTATAAATATAAAAAGGCTTTATGAAAGAAACCAATATTCGAGACTTCAAATATAATTTTTTAAAAGTTCGCAGGTTTTTATATTTTTTTTCTTTTTAGGAACTTTGTCTTAGAGGGGAAGTCTATCAGAAAAACATCACACAGTAAGTGTAGAAAAATAATAAAAAATGGGCCCCAATAAAATGTCTCCTTTGCATTTAGTGTAAATTACCTTCCAAATATGAGTAGCAAAACTCATTTAAAAATATAATGGTGATATAGTTAAAATAATGTAACCTAACCTCATATTAATAATACCAATAAGTGCGTAGGGAAGTGGCGACCCAATCGCCCGCTGGTTGTGCATTTAATGCCCCTTAACTGCCACAAATTCCCTGATAGGGCATTCAGTCAGTTTCCCTCAGGGCAGCTTGTGGCGAGCTGTCGGTGAGTTGCGTCATCGAGGGTAACGCTGTGTTTCGGGGTATGCCACCCGCCTCTGTCTTACCTTAGCCGGCTGGACAGAGTGGAATCGCAAGAGCAGATGCTCCAAGGGTGGAATGTCATAACGCCGACGGCGTCTCGATCGCTGTCGCTGAACTGAGAGTGTTGAATAACTTTATAAAATGACTGATATAATGAAAACTGGCCAAGTCAAATCTAACCTACATTAAGATCTCACATTCTTAAATAACAGCAATTGTTATAGGTATCCAATAAAGCTAAGAAATAAAATTAAAATACTTGTTAATAATGTTATTTTATTTCTTAAATACATATTTCGCTTTTGCATAGAACTTGGCACTCATTTAGATGTCCATTCTTTTTGTGGCGAAGCCTCTCCTTACATTTATGTTTTTGTTGGGGTATATATTTGTCGTAGATGTGTCTAATATTTATAATAATAATAAATAGTTATTATTATATAATTGTCCTATTAATCTTGAAACAAACCTATATTCTATATTTGTCACAGAGTCTAATAAAATCAATCTTTCGGTGATTAAATGAATTAATGATTGAATGACGTACGACAAAAACCTATTTCTTTCTTTTTATATTAAATAAAAACACCATTGAATCTTTTAAAGAGAAAAAGAAAATAATTGGTGCGGGTGTTATTTACGTTTATTCACCCATACATATAACTTTAAGGTAATATATAATAATAATAAATATAGTTGTAACATATAATAAATATAGTGAGTGAGCAACACAACACATCAATGTCCGTCATTTCATTGTTTATTCTTATTTAGTCGTTAAAAACAACATAGTATGTCTATTTTTTAATTTTCCCAAATAAACATATCCAATAGTCCAATCACTTTTTTTAACCAGACTACGTGAGTCAATCTCATCATAAACGTCCAATATACGAACATTCACCAACATATGTTTGAAATTTTCTATATGTTGTATCTTATATGTTTTTTTATACATATTATGTGCCGTATGTAACACAGTTTGTAAATAGTATGGTTCTAATAAAATATGTTTTTCGAAAATGAGTATCGTAGGACGATTTTGAAGAAAAACATAATACGATAGAAACTGTCCATAATACACAACGTTTCGTGGCAGGAATGGAAAGTTCAAAATAAATATAGTAACAAGTATTACAGTGTGAAAGATAATAATTTTTACAAAGTAAAATTTACTCAAAGTTACGGACTCAAATTTTCAAAATTTGAACTTATTTATTCAGCAGAACTCATTAATAGTGTCACAAAAAAATATTGCACAGCATATTCTGTGTAAGTCCTTTATAAGTCCTCTTCTAAGCTAACAACTTAATTAATGCAGTGTTAGCGTATTAACTTGAGTTCTGTTACTATAACTAAAATATTATAGGTGTTTGAAATGGATTTGTTTAGCAAATTTTTAATGAATTTCACCTGTACATTTATGTAACGCTGATACGATTAAAAAATTGTCGTGCTTACAATAGGCCTAATTGCTCTAACATAGAATAAGTTCGTACCCCTCGATGTGGACAGACGTAGGCTGTGATGATGCTTTAAATTTTTCTTATTATAAATAGTATAGTTTGTACAAAGATAATATTCCATAATTTTAGTCTCTTTTAAATGAAATCAATTTAACATGTTCATGGGTGCAAATGTCGCATTTGGTAGTGTTTGGATGACTAAAGCTAAGTTGAATAGACTGCCTTAATTAAGTCGACTTAATGAACGATAAATTGAAATAGGTATGGAATATAAGTTGTCAGTTCACGTAGAATAGAAAACAGGTTTAGTTAGAGGCACCTAATTAAATTAAGGGATTTAGTGGCCAATTTCGAATTGAATCCAAAACTTCTACATTTTAGGGAAATGGAAATGCATTTTCTTCATTCAGGTATTGGCGATATGTTTAATTGTAAACCTTAGGTCAACGTTGACGCGTCTTTGAAACGTGTTTAACACTTGATTCGAGAAACCGTTTAAAGATAACATTGCAGTTGTGAAAATGAATGCATTGGGTCATTGTTTATTGTTGTAATTTAAGACAAAGTATGGAACTGTCTTTTTATTTTATTTCACTCATTAAATCGGAAGTTAACTCAGAGTGAGATACTAGACCATACTTACGCCCGGGCACCATTTCTGTTTTTTTATTCAATTATTTAACTGATTATTGTTTTAGTCAAACTAGCTCACTACTTTCGTATAACACTCTTCATGTAATAAATCGTACATTAAATCGCACGGGGAACTGAAACTAAACTTACGATTAAAATACGTACGCATAGTTCTATAAATGAACCCGGAGTCTCGGTTAATAGAATCACATGTCCACACTGAATAAGCCTTGGTAAATCAGCGTTTGTTAAATTGTAATAATATAGTGAATCGTTGGGGCATTATTCTTTTTTCCCTCTGGAGAGGAAGACTGAGAATCCCCATGGATACCGCAACCAAGTGCCGCGGTCATTATGTCGGATTCCAAACCGATTGAGGCGGCTCGACCAGAATGACCTACTGATTAAACTCAGTTTGAGCCTTGGCCAAAAGAACCCTACAGCTTGGATGGGACTAGATTCTAAGGAGAATTAGAGGATGTTTGTGAAGGTAATGAGAATAAGGTGACATGACTAAAAATGACTGACGTCAATTTTTTCATATAATTTAGTAAGATCTTGTAATTCAAATGGTCTAATAAATAAAATATGGTAGGACAATAATGGTATGACGGGGTTTAGGTGGACTGCGCAGGAACTGATCAATTGTACAAAAATTGTCCGTTTAACAGTTATTGTTAGCTTCAGACAGGGTTAAACAGATTTACTTAAATTAATATGAAAATGTACTAAACAAAAATCTAAATTTCGCAGTGAAACTGGTCACCAAAAAATGGAATCAGCTCCGCGACAGTTGGATCAGGGACGCGAAGAGAAGAAAAGAGCGAGCACAAAACGGATCACTCCTATCCTTGCCGAAGCGCTACAAATATTATAAAGAACTGTTGTTCCTTAAAAAAGTTATCAGTAACAATAGCGATACGAATGACACTAGCGTCAAACTCGAGGGCAGAGAAGAAGACGACGGCGACGATGAGATTACTGCGAACGAAGAATACGTCTCAGAGGAGAGTAACGACGAAACAATCACTAACGATGATTTTGAGGTGAAGAGGAATCCTGCAAAAGAACTGAGAGTCAGAGAGAGTACGGATCCGTTGACGTTTACGAATGACTTCCAGCATGAGGAAATCGTCCCGACTTACAACGCCCACACTGAGCCTCATTTGCATTTTTTTAAAGGGCTCCTCCCTATTACTGCCACTTTGAACGTCGACGAGACCCTTGAGTTTCAATCGGGTGTCCTTAGCTTATTGCAAAGAATCAAAAAACAGAGACGCACTGATCACTTTCAGAGTTCTGAAATGTCTACACTGGAGTAATCGTGCATCACTGTAATAGTTCTTCTATATAATTAATGTGATTACTATGATAACTATGAAAATTAATTTAATTAAATATACTCGCAAAGTAATTTATTACATCCTTTTCTGTAACAGTCAAAAACTGTGCTAGATAATAAAAAATTGTAATTAGATCTCAACAAATTAAAGGTTTTTTTTCTAGGTACATATTATAATTATTTGTATATTTGTTACAATGTTATTTTAAGATTAAGCTTAATTAGGATTGAATTAAGTAATTGAAAGTTTGATTAATAGTAAAATTATTATCATTCAGTGTCATCTTGCTCTTTAGTAGCACTTTAGATTTATTATATTAGTTAGATTATAAAATTTCGCTTCGATGTTTCGATCAATGTAATTGATGCAAAAATATATTATAATTAAATATGTATATTTTTGTAAAAATTTTGTATTGATTTCATCACGGTAACCATGTAATATTAGTATTGGACACAGGGTGGGTATATATAGTCGAAACTTTTCGAAAAGAGAGATTTAGGTTATTTCAAAATAGGTTGGTGTTTGATAAAGTTATATTTACAACGCGGCGTTGTGTAATGAGCACAAAACTGTAAGTAACATTACTGTAAGGTCTTAGGCTCCGGGGGACTCTCCAGGTGTTCTCGGACAGTCCCTCCTTTGGCAGTGGGTTGACCAACTCTTGGTCGAGCCGGCCCCGGGACACATGGCGGTCGAACCGCGAGAGCGCACACCGCCATGTGCCCCGTATGGGCCCAGAGAACCCGGGGGGGTTTTAGTGGGTAGGCCGGTCCTCTTGACCGGAGAGCCCCACACACGGCCGCGTCTAACCAGCGCGGTGTCATGGTGCACAAGGAAGCATTTCCCCCCGCTTGAAAAAAAAAAGGGTCTTAGGCTCCGACGTGGCGATTAAAAATAATTGATACAATTAATTGCCCCGAGCGCTACTTCCATCGGCGGCGTGAATCAGCTGAAAGCATAAACGTTTTTCATTTTGGCGTAACTTTTATTATACATATTAAAACGGTTACGTGTCGAAATTGTTAACATGCAAAATTTTCATGAAATGTCTTATTGACAACGATAAGAAACAATTACAATCTTTTTATATTTAAGACTAGCTTTTAAACACCCTTTTTTTTTGTTCCCCTGAGGAAAATGCATTAAATTGCATACCCCGGAGGAAAATGCATTAAATTGCATACCCCGGAGGAAAATGCATTAAATTGCATACCCCGGAGGAAAATGCATTAAATTGCATATGGCGAGCCGGCGGTTATGTGGGTAGACTCGAACCCAGGCAGTAGGGAGAGCTGTGATAGATGGTGGTGTTGAATACTTGCGAGTATTATTAAAAATATACGCCCCGGCAAAATGTTAATATGAAATATTTATTTATTTAAACTCTATGTACATATATTAGTGTATTGTGTACAGTGCATTTTCAATGCAGAAATACAAAGAGATGTAAAAAAGACATCACAACATACACATAAAAGATACCTACATATAGAATTAATAAAAAATCATAATGCATAAATGAAACATATACAATACACTTACTCCATAATAGCCTAATATCTCATTATGTAGCCTAAGACTTCCCTCGGAGAAAAGTTTACGCAATTTTAAGGCTAAGCTTACTTAGAGAGTTTCTCTCTTGACGGAGTGCATTTCATAATAGACTAAATATACACAATACATAATATTATATATGGACAAACGACTATTATGGACATGAAAATGGGTGAGCGTGTAGGGAGAGGAAGATCGAAGAAACTACGCCGACCCCAAATAAAATTGGTAACAGGGCAGGAGAAAAACTACGCCGACCCCAAATAAAATTGGTAACAGGGCAGGAGAAAAACTACGCCGACCCCAAATAAAATTGGTAACAGGGCAGGAGAAAAACTACGCCGACCCCAAATAAAATTGGTAACAGGGCAGGAGAAAAACTACGCCGACCCAACCCCAAATAAAATTGGTAACAGGGCAGGAGAAAAAAGAAGAAACCACTATCAAAAAAATCTACAGTCTGTCTCCTTTATTGAGTTTTGCAAATTTCAACCATTTGTAGAACACAAAATATAATTATTTTATTTGAGCTTGAAATTGTACACTTGCCATTAAAAATTATACTGTGAAGTAATAGCTGACTGTTAATCTCAATTAATTATTCAGCTAGGTTCTTAACGAAGTAAATGTGCCGACAGTTTAATTAAACAACATAAAAAATTCACCCACAGAAACGAATTCTTCTCGAGTATTATTTCAAAAGCCTTGATTTTCAAAAGGAACGGAGGCAAGACGGTGAAAACTTCCATTCTCCAGAGAATATTTTATTCTATGATTTGCTATGATGAATTATAATTAAGATGTACAGAAAGTAGTACGACGTGGTATTCACTTGAAATACGAAAACAACTTTTAGTACGTAAGGAATAGAGGCCTCAAAGTCACTATGTATAATCAGACTTCTAGCTATATACTTCATAAACTTAGGGCAGGTTAGAGAACTCTCAATCCCTTCGACGGAAAAATATCAAAAACACCATTTTATCGATAATAAATGTACGCATTCGTAACAACATTATCATTTTATAATTATTACTTTATCTTGTACAATTTGGCTAAATTTGTCATAAAAATATACTATACAATAAGGTTAGTACTTCAACTAAAATAAAATAAAAATGTTGTACTTTTGCAATTATTATGTCATTTTTAATAAAATTGCTTTCGGAGAAAATCTATTGATTAAACTTCTCGTCAGTTAATGTATATATTTATAGCGCATTCGTTTTGAAACCTTTGGTATTACTATAATTTGGCTATAACAATTTATATATTATATTTATTATTTATCTTTTATATAGCATTTTTAGAATTAGGCAATCGGCGTTTTGCGTTTTTGGCATCATGCATCAAAACCTCGATGGTATAATGCTCCAATTTATAAAAAAAAAGGTATTGTTAATTTGAATCCAAATTCTATAAGTATGTTTGTCATTTCACCCCAGACTTTCCATGTAAATTTTCGAGATTACAGTTCCTCATATTACCGATCACAGCCGACAACACTCAGAGTCCATGCGGCTATTCAGACACGCCACCTTATTGGCACCGAATAGCTGAACGGGGGAGCAGTAACCCGCACCGGTGACAGATATTGCCAATATCTTCATATTTATGGTAATCTGGCCGACGAAAGACTTACTGGCGCTTTGGTATTACTACGAGATTCCATCGGATGCGACGCTCCAACAATAACTTTATGATCGATGAAGTTCGTTAAAGGATCTCGTAGTTTGTTATTTGCAGCAGGCGATGTTTTGGTGGTCGTCACCTCGTCTGCTCGTACATCACGTTAACAATTTAGGAAGATGGTAGATTTTCCTCAATTCCTTCCATAGATGCGATACAGCTAGGTAAAATAGTGGTAATTACCAAAGCGGGTTCAGAAGCTCTATATTTGAGAAACAAAATTAGAAAACGTGTAAACATTGCTACTTAACAAGCCACAGATAATTAAAATAAACAATAATATTAATTCACTACGTCTTATTTTTGTAAATTATCTAAAATCAACAGCAGGATACTGACTGTAGCAAACATGATGTGTTTGTTCCTCAACTAGTTAGTTTGATTCAAAATGAATTTTCTGAAAACATTAAATAGCAAATAATACCTACACAATACATTAGACAATAGCTTTGAGTAATACATTTCAAACACATTTCTAATGTACAAATATAAGTTTTTTTTATAAATAAAAAGATTTAAGTAACAAAACAATGTTGAAAGTTCGCTTCCTAATTAAAAAATGAAATCCATCAGAAAACCAAATGACCTGCAAAGAGAAAAGAACTCTACAATTCCAAATTAATTGGAATGAAAGAGTCTCAAACATCAGTTCACAGAGTAATTAGCTATTGAAATTCATTCGATTTAGAAATATTACGCTCTGATGACGTTTGATGTTACAAACTTAATTTCATCGAAGCATAGAAGATATCTAATTTATAGTATTTCCTGTAACTGAAACGAATATTGTATATTCTTAGTACAAGTGTTTTTTTTTCTATTGATCCTATTTTATAGTATACAGTACAGTATAAAGTAGAAGAATAACTTAGAAGGAAACGTCGCCAATTTCAAAAACATTCGAATTTAATATACGTACAAACTAGCAGGGGTAGAGAGTCACGTCCTGAAGCTAGTGATAAAGTAAACAAAGCGAAGAAGAAGCCATTACAAAGTCGAGCCTTGGCCGACATTTTGATATTCCGAGCGGAATCCTGCCATTATAATTATCTTTCAAAAACGCCTTTCGCCGTTATTTAATTTACAAGATGAGAAACTTCGCCAAATCCCATCCCTCGTCTATATTCAACGTTAATTCCGGAGATTCACTAACGACGAACATAATGAATTATTCATGTATGGTGGAGGTGGACTGAATGATTTTTGTCAGGGCTACGAAGCAAAATCACTAAAAGCTAAATAAATAAAATATAATTAAAATTATTAAAAGTTAGACAAAATCTAAAGATATCATAATTTTGTATTTGACAATTTTATACAGACGTGATATTCAGTGTATAAGATACTAGTGATCCGCCACGGCTTCGCACGGGCGCAATGCTGAAACTAAATACACTGCAAAAAAACTGCCATATAGATTCTATATTAAATCAACAATTTATTTAATTGAACAATGTTTAAAGCTGTATTGATTAAAATCGCTTCGAAAATTAGCCATTATTTGTCGTAAAAAGTAAATGACTATAAAATAGTTATTGTGGGATATCCATAAGAAATCAAAATCAAAATAATCTTTATTCAACAGACCTTTACAGGCACTTATTGACGTCAACAAACAAAACAAAAAAAAAGCTTTAAAAAATACAACAAAAACCTTGTCCGTACGTACGAATAAGGAAAAAAATAATATTGACTCGACACCTGTTCGGAAATTGGGAGAGCCTTCTCGAGAAGAACAGGCAAGAAACTCTGAAGGTCTATTAAGAGACATAAGAGATAGACATATACCATCGCAGAGTTTTCTGTAGACCTTTACAATGTGTACAATACTTATGGCCGTTTTCACCAATCTTGTCCTAAGTGACATGCTGTCACTTTTTATATTAACTGAAAAGAGTGAGACAGCATGAATTTTGAATTTTTTAGAAGATTTAAGTAAATAATAAGTTTATTTTCTCATTTAAATCATAATGGAATCTTGTGCACAGCTCTGATTTAACAAAACATTTAGACTTCTAAGCGACGGTTGGGTGCAACTAAAATACAAAATTGAAGTCTGATCTAAAGACCAAAGTCTCAAAAGTCGCTAAATACTATATAGTATATTAATACTGCAGGGAAAAATTGATACTTAAATTCAGATACATAAATCCGGGAGCACCCGGAAATAACGGAAAATACGGTCGTTCTGACAATCTACGCAAACAGGATAATGATATGTCAAATACACAGACAATTACTTACGTATGTACTCGTACGTTTGAAATTCTCGATAAATTTGTTTCGAAAAAGTGTCAGTAACGTTCACTTGTTTATTTGCGAATTGAACTATAAGCAAATGTGGATTTTAAGGAGATACAATGCGATATTTTTTTCTTTACTACCCGACCGTTCTATAGCTTTCAGTCGCTGAACATTATTAAGAAATAGTAAAGGATTTAAAAGTATGGTATAATTATTTGCCTCCCGTATTATCTCGATTATAATTCCATTCCATATCCAATTTGTTTGTGTATCTGGGATCTGTATTTACGATCTGTATGAGTAATGGCAGGAATAAAAGTAGAAGATCTTTAAGTGGCTCGATTTGCAGCCGGACCTTGTCAAAAATGCACGTCTAGTTATGCACAGGGGCGTGCTAGTCCCTACTTTATGTATGGGAGTCAATCCTGAATACGGCGAAAGATGGAGATAGAAGTAGGCACTTTTCTACTTCTATACTTCTTTAAAACAGTGAAAACGAGAGAAATGGCAGGAGTAAATAGTGTAATAAGGGAAATTTGCGGTGTGAATGTTTAAATGATTTGGACACGTACATATAAAAGATGAACGAAAGAAATTTATACGGCAAAAACGAATGGACAAGTTGGTAGAGAACGAAGACCTAGACGAACTTACTTGGACGCAAACAGAAGTTATACTGAAAAACATCAAGTCAAGAAGTGTCCGTAACCGACGCGACGAGGGTAGATGTAAGTACATATTAATGGAAGTTGCGGAAGCTAGCTAGCTATATATATATATATATATTTACAGGAAAAGTCGTGCTAGATCCGTTAAGGGCGTGGAGTACATCATTTGTGACTTATTTCACTATGAAATACCCTACCCTAAACTTAACCCATTTCGAGATATTCGACTGCTAACTGCTACCTGGAGCGTCCCAACTACTTTTTTTCCAGGAAATGTAATAAAAACCCTAGATTGTTATACATCGTTGGATAGCTGATGAAACGTATATATTTTTAAACACATCTGCCGAACAACTGCCATACTATTTTTTTGTAATATCCCTTAGAGAAAAATGAACTTTCTAATATTTGTTTTCATTTCTTAACTTTAACTTGTCTACTACGGCCTGTATAATAATAATTGACGTCCTATAGCATCTTATTACACATCTAAACATGCAATAATAATAATAACAAGACCCACAAAATAAACAAAATTTAATTTAGAAACTTAAAAATCAGCAATTTTCAATAAAAAAAATTAAAAGTCGAATATCTCTAAATGGGTTAAGTTTAGGGTAGGGTGTCTCATAGTGAAATAAGTCACAAATGATGGCTACTCCACGCCTTTAACGGATCTAGCACGACTGTTCCTGTAACCCTGTATATATACCTCCCATAATAAAAATCTTCGTTCTGCCTCAAATGTCCTTCTGAAATGTCCTTCTCACCACTCTGATATAATTCATTCCACCTTTTTCGTCAAAAGTATTCTTTTATGGAATTCACTCCCTCAAGAAGTGAGAAACTGTCCGAGCAAACTTAGTTTTAAGAATAAATTGCGTAAGCTTCTCTTTGAGGAAAGTCTTGGGTAATGAAATTTAGGTTAAGTATTTAGAAAGTAGGCTATCCATATCATATTATTCTAATCGTTATAAATTTTCGCTAATAAGATTTAAGCAATTATATATTTGTATATTATAAAATGTTTTTTATTTATGTATTAGGATTATAACATTATTATTTATCAGATACAACTATATTGACTTTCAATCTTTTTTGGTACATCTACCACATTGCATCTCTGCATCACCCGAAGGTTGACTGGCAAAAATGCCTCGGGCATTAATTCCGCCTTTGTACACCTTTATTGTACATGAAGTATATATATATATATATATGTGTATGTGTGTGTGTGTATATACTATATATGTATAATGTTCAGAAAATCCATTATCAAGAAGCTGTTATTAGCATACATTGAAATGCAAAGAAGGCCTGACGAATGGACGACGGCATGCAACAAAATGTAAGGAAGAACATTGAGGACATAAAACGGGATATATTTAGCGACACCGCTTTATAATCCGTGACATGTCTACATAAACATATAATCAGTAGCTCTAACTTTTCTATGTGATGAAAATATACCAATGTATATTTTCTTCTGAACTACGCTGATAAAAGCTGAGAGGTGTCGAGCAGCTATGAAATTATAATCAACTTTGTAATACTTTTACTATGTATTATGTTCTGTGTAGAAACTTGGTTTCTATCTGAAATATAAGCGTCTGCGCACTGAGGCGTAAGTTTATGGTAATTTAGTCAGCTGAATAGTGTAAAGATTGTTACACCACCTATTTCGTATATAAAATCGTTTTTTTGCAATCCCATGCGAGAGAAATCATCTTTTATACACTCGATCATGTGCGATCATTGATGTTGACAGCCTCACAATGGAGACAGCGCTTAATGACATAATGAGACAGCTTGTTAAGACGTGACGTGAAGAAAATTTGTTCTCAAGAAGTTAACGAATTATCAGACTAATAATAGAGACATGATTTATTACTGGAATGTACTTTTTCTTCGATACGAAATACAGTATTAAATATTATACTCATGTGTTTACTGTTATTTATGGATTGACTAGTTGTACCCGCGACTTCGTCTAGAATTTAACTAAAAAGTTATTTTTCTTTTTGTTTTTGCATTTTTATTTTTCGTAATTTTTAGTTATTTTTAGAAAATTTTCTTTATATACAACATATGGTACTGATTGTTACAATTACTTGGACATTGCAACATTACTTTATTTTCTAAAATAAAAGTAGTCTGAGTTACTCCTTATTACATCAGCTACCTGCCAATAAAAGTCTCGTCAAAATCAAAAAACAAACAGACAGACAGAGAGACGACACTCCAATTAACGTATAGAGTTGTACAAATGTTGTTGGCCGCAGATGGCTTTGACAAGGTTATCTCGACATAGTTAGGGGAAGAAGATGATGACTATGATGGAGCTTTGCAGGCGCTCCTGGTGTATTTCCATTGGTCAGGCATTACCACAAGGGCGCTCCTGTGACCAGAGAGTGAAGGCGAGTTTATAGGAAGTAGACTCGTAGAGTAATGTATGGAAAGTAGCAAGTAGGCTATACTCTAACATTAGTCCATAAAAATTGTTGAAGGACCGTTAGGCAATTGTAAGGAAAAACTAAATTACACTAGAAAGCTAAGTTCAATAAACGGAGCTCCGCAAATTCCACATATTTGAAAATAATTTTGATAGAAATATATATTTTAACAACCATGACTAAGGTACTAATGCTGCCCCCACCGGGATTCAAACCCGGAACCTCGACACCTTGAAACGCGTTTATTATCCACTTGACTATGGAAATATCGAGCTAACATACCGAAAGCGTTTCATAAGCCCACACTAGATAACGTGGATCTCGCTCAGTCCAAGGCGAAGGCGGTGAATGTCATGACGAACCGGTCCAAACGATTTCCTTGTACGAGCTCCTTGGGCCCGGTCGAGATACCATCTTATCATAGCGATAGCACAATAATTACCACACATGTGAACTAATAAGGTCACTGTTAATCCGATAGCACTGTTATCACTGTTTATTACGAGTGCAATTGAACTGTTTAAAAAGTGGGAGTAAAAGATTTTCGTCACGGGGACCCCTTCAGATGTTACATGCCCGATAGAAATTCATCGGGAACGTTCGCCTGCTTCAGGCCCTACCATTGTTTTCACCGTTTCAAAGTAATTCTCAGGGAGAAGTTTCAAAAGCTATACATGGGGTTTATAGTGTAGGTCCATAAAAACGCCAGAATCGAACAATTATGCATGGTTCATAGGTCATATTTATGCTTGCGTCCTCCTTATGTACCAGTTTAAAGGGTAGACAAGACGTGTATTGTATAGAAAAATAGTGCAAGCCGTATCTGTACATAAATATGGTTCCCAACCCAAGGGTTTGAACAGAAATCATTTTTTCAATCAATGATTTATATAATTATCCTCATATTTGTACATTGACATCCTCATACAAATATGACAATGCCAATTGATAAGCGTCAAATCAATTTCTCTTATTCAATAACTAATTGACTGCTTGAATTTTATTTATATACTAGCTGACCCGTGCCCACTTCGTTGGGCATAATATTAATAATCCCCGAAACGAGCACGAACGCGAACCGAATTAAACCCGAAGCCATCGCGCGCCGTCAACTGCCCGTTTTTTCTCCGATTCACTTTGCAAAACGGACTACCACGTAAAAGCATTTTTATTTTTCGGTTTTTTATATAAACGTATGACACTCAGCAATAATGTGGCTTTCTATTGGTGAAGGAATTTAAAAAATCGGTTTAGTAGATCCCGAGATTACCCCTTATAATTTAACAAACACACAAACTTAATATTAGTATAGACTAGCTGTGACGACGACGTCCGCGTGGAATCGTAATTTTAGATAGCATTTTGAGAGTGTTATAAACGTAAGAATATATAGTCAGAAAGCTTCGAACTGCTAAGCTATTAGGAGTTACATGTGTTATTGTGAGTCAACCATAAAAGATAGACATACATATGCTGTCGTGGGATATATTTTTAAAGAGAACATTCTCGTTATACATGATTTCTGTGTAGCTTTAACCATTAAGGTTGCACACGCGACGGAATCTTAAGAAATGGAGTCACTTCTCCCGTTTTTCCAATATTTCCCTTCAGTGCTCTGCTCCTATTGATTGTAACGTGATGAAAAGTATACTATAACCAGCTCAGTAATATGAAAAATAATTGTGACAAATTTCGTTGAAATCCGCCGAGTAGTTTTTATTTCTATAACGGTTATACAGACAGCCAAAAAATTTACTGATGGCATCAGTATCGATCCCTAATCCCCCCTAATAGTTATTTTGGAAATATATTTCATGTACAGAATCGACTTCTCTACCGATTTAATATAAGTAAAGATTATTTTTCTAAAGGCAAACTTATACTGTTTTGTTTATTATACATTTATTAAACATATTACAAGTTATTCTAGACAGCGACGAGAAATTCAAAATAAAAAAATCTGGCTCGCTGTTAAATATCCGAACTGGCGTGGCGTTGCGTCTGGAAATCGGCAGCTACGGAGAGGGAATTACTTGTTACTATGACAAAATTTTCTTTTTATACTCATATAAGAGATTATGTCTGTATAATTGTTTAGCACGCTTTGCTCGCCAGACCGATTTGATCAATTTTTGTTTGAGAGGTAAGTTAGTTTCGAATTTGCTGTGAGAGTGACACTCAAATGAAAAATAAAATAAGGTAATTTAAAAATTTTGAAATAACTCGACCGTTAAGACTTTTATGTTATGGAGTTTTTACAAAAATCTCTTGATTTAGTGTGTACATATAAGCATGTGATTTCATTGCACAAGTCATTATATACAGCGTGTCGTTTTGTATGTTGACCTTGAAACAACTTTTATATCGTTCGTAATAGAGGTAATTTTCGTAGTGTCATAGAGAAGCTTGACGCGTCGCTGACCGTACATCGATCGTAGCTTTTTACTATCAGGTGGACTATCAATTGTTTGACAGTTTTATTGTATAAGTTTAGTGCACGGCTTTGTTTCTACATTCCGACACGCACCCACGTCACTCCGTTCCCGAATACAGTAAACTTGCTTAAGATGAAAGCTGGCAGGTGAATACATCTCGCTTGCTAGTTATTTGACATAATTACAAGTTAATATGGGCTGGGGAGATGAGATAAAAATAATTTCAATACTCTTTGTTAATTACAAAAATATTCAACATTTTTCTTCGTCTTGCAATAGTCTTAAGTTCATGACAAAAACGCAGCATATTCGATAATTTTCAGACTTTTCAGATCAGTATGTAGAATATTAACTAATGTGTAGACGGATAACATCATCATTTAGCCGAGAAATGTCCATTGCCTCCCCCCCTCCAAGGGTCTCTACACGATCAGTTCTGCGCTGCCAAAGTCCAACGCCACCAAACTGTTGTAGTAAGTGGTCTAATGACGCTAATACGTTTCACAGCTTAAGCCTGCCCCTAGAAGACTTTCCTGGCACAGCGTATGCCTTTTTTTTGGGGGGGCAGGAATGCGACCCGATCACCCGCACCATGACACCGCGCTGGCAAGGCACGGCCGTGTGTGGGGCTCTGCGGTCTGCGGATAGAGGACCGGCCTACTCACTAACACCCCCCCCCCCCCCGAGTTCTCTACGCCCATACGGGGTGCGCTTTCGCTGGAGGGACTGTCTGAGAACCCCTGGACAGTTCCCCAGACAGAGAGACTTCACCACGGCGTGGGCGCTTAGCCGGACGCGCACGCAGCTTCACGGTAGGGTCACTAGATGGGCAACACCGCGCTTGTGTGTGGCCGCCTTCGCCTACTAGGCACAGCGTATGCCTGCCACTCAAGGACTTTCGCGGCACAGCATATGCCTACCACTCAAGGACTATTGCTTAATTGAAAAAAAAAACTCATCTGTAAACAATTTTTTTCTTTGACGTCCCATTGCATACTGCTTAAGTAGTTGTCTTGATTTTACTAGCTAATTCATATTAAAATTATTAGTGTAAATAGAGTAAAGACTCCTACAGACTGCAAGTCTTAAGTGACATGATTCTACTTACTTCTTACTATCTTAATTTCGCAAGATAAAATCTTGTGACAGAATTTCTTCTGTATGTATCAATAACTCGGTACACAAAGAAAGCAAAGCAGATGAAGATTTTCATTAATTTCGCTTCATACCGACTACGTTTCGTTTTTCTTTATCAGTCCCTAACCAGTTTAATATCACAAACATATTTGCCAACCGATTAGTGCGAAACAAGAAATTCAAATATAATATTTTGTTTATTTTTAATTGTAACAGTATTTATGACCAGGTTAAATAATAAAAAAAAAATGTGCCATCATAGAAGAGACATTATCCACTCAGAATCACGTTCGCAGAAAAAAAAATTGCTAGAAGACAGCAATTGGACGTTTATTAGTTACTGTACTAATTTACTATTTATTTCTAGTAACATAATAACTATATTTCTTTATGTATATTGTAACACTTTTTTTCACTGATTTTAAGTACTATTAAAGACACTTTTTTTTTATTCATATTGATTAAATTCACATTTACAATTGTACCTTGCATTGGTTATGTTTTCGTCGAATTGTTACTTTGACATTGACAGTTCTATAGTGTGGGCCGCTTATCATGATCCTAACACCATTATCTATGGGCAAATTAGGCAACCAAATCTAGCCAAGCGTCGTCTACAAAGATAGGTTCTTTATTAATAATACTGAAACATCACTCCGGAATTCATAGATTAAAAACAGTGTCGTAGATTAATAACTGCCCACAGATTATATACCGGATACTAATTAACAACAAATTATTTGCACTGCCGATTACAAAAATATCGTTTAGGATTAAACTTAAATTTAGGCAGATCAATTCTTCCTTTCCTTATAGTTTCCACATCATCCTAGTTCCATTTAATAACAAACATCACATACTATACATCGTCTTTATAGTCTTTGCCTCATCGGTGGTAAGCCATCTGTAACGGTATACTAATCTGTGACTTGGAGATCTGAAATCTGGGAATTGGGAATCGATCTATTGTAAAAATCTCACGCATATTTCGTGATATAAAAATCGTATAAAAGTTACTGAAAGTGGTGTGAGGATCACAAATTTCAGGAGTATTTTATTTCCCATAAAATTATCCATATCTTTTGGAACCAACATAATTTAACCTAGTTGCCACCGGCACTTAGGAAAAATAATAAACTAAAATATTTACATATTGAAAGCCCGATAAAAAGGTCAGTAATAGTTGCATTTATCTCTTTAATTCTTTAATCTCTTTAATTTCAATTTGTTCCCAATAGTAATGATTTTCACAAATAATTATTGATATTTGTTTTGAGCGGGTAGGCTTAACCACCCATACAAAATCATGCTGAAATTAGTTGCTCAGCTGCTAATCTCATGTATTTGAGGTAATTGGTGTTTGTATTTAATCATAATAATATAAATAATGTAAATTCTTGTTCTTTTAAAATGTAAATGTACCATAATTTGATGAATGTTCAATAGATCATGTTTGATATTTTTCTTTGTAACCTAGTTGTCAGATTTAATTGTATGAAGAACAATAATGTAGATGGGTTCCTTCTGAACCGCATAGACCACCCACAGTGAGTCCATGACTATGATAATGTAGCATTTTATGATATGTAACAGGGCAAAAAGGTACCGGGAGGTTGTTATACCCGGCCCTACAAATTTATGTAAGGAAAATTTATAAAATAAAATATCCTTGAAGAATATCATATAAAAGTTAAGAAGAATAACTGCCATATATTAAAAGAAGAGTGTCTGGACCCAGTCTCAAGGAAAGTATTCAGTACTAACCACCGGGGGATGGGAATCTAGCTTAAGAATTCATGTTTTAGATTTTAGAATTACCATTTAATTAAATAGTTTATTTCAATACCCTGATCAACCATTGTTGCTAAATATCCTTGCCGAGATTGATCAAACAGCACCAGAACCAACCTGCCCTTGTGATTAATAATTCAAATTTGTTATTTTAAGTACATAATAAAGAGTACACTTATTTCTAATTGAGTATTATTTTATTTTTATTTAATTGTAAAAAAAACTTAAATATATATTGTTAATAAACTTAAAACTTAAATTAATAAATCAGTAACTTTGTTATTTTGTATTATTTGTGTTTTCTTTATAAATCTAGTTGGTGAGTAAGAGTATTATTACATTACAATATGAACTAGTTTGTATTACATGAGATGATCTTTTAAGCACAACATACTCGTAATTACTAACCTACATACTGAACGCAAAAAAATTTCCTTGTAAAAAAAAAAGAGTGATCACAAAGGTCGTCAGCGCAAGAACGATGCTAAAGGAACGGAACGTGAACCGAAAGCAAAAATTTTACGGCCCGACACACTTTGCTGAACTTGACATTACCGCAAACGATACATTTCCTTAAAAGAAAACAGGTTTGACAACAACAGTCATGTTGAATTAATTCCTAAATTAATTCCTCCTTGTTATATATCAATTACGATTACGCGATGGTTCCGAGATTGAATTCATGTTTCTTTTTCAGGAAAAGATAATTTTTAAAAGCAGACGGAAGATACATTGCAAGAATGCAAGAAAAACCAAATTACCAAAAACATCAGAAAGCCTAAATATGCAATTTTAAAGTTGCCTTAATGTGAGTATTAGCCTACTTTAAATTTCCTGATACAAATGTTATCCTTTTGGATCCTTACGAGCTCGCAAAGTACCAGGGCGACATAAGCGTGTAGGAGTAAAATCGCACTTTGTTGTGCGTGAACGCGAAGCGGTTCTACATAGGCCGAATAAGTGACGTAAGTTTCGCAAATGCGGGCGGTGCGCCCGCGCCCCGCTCACCTGGCACGGACGTGACCGGTTGTGCAAAATATGCAAGCCGCCGCCGCCGCCGCCGAGCTGTGTTTACTGAAACCTCTATCGTTTTATGAACGCCTGGTATTAACATTTATGTTAAACGCTAAATTTGTTTGCAACGTAAAGTGTGGGTGGTGATTTAAAGCTAATAATTAAGGGGTAACACGAAGAAAGTTGAACAATGAATGAATGTTGACAGAAACGATGATATTTTATATGTGATGTGAATTTAATGAATCCATTATATCACACATAAATTAGACATATTTCAGACTATAATGCATATGGGCTTGTTTAAAACATCTGTTCACTGTAATATAAAGGAACAGAGAAAATTAACATAGATCACATTGATTTTAGAAAAATAAAGTACAATAAACATTAAATAATAAATAACACAATGTAGAATTTTTTGAGAGCCCGTCATGGTAGCGGCATCACAAACGTGTCAATTATATTAGCATCAAACTGCAAAGATAAAGTCATGATAGTTTACAACAAAATTGGCACTTCGACAGTATTAGCTGTCAGACGGACACGATAATTATTTTGTTTACATCGTATTTCATTCTTTTTAAAGAATCGCCATCTTGCACTTGCATACTGTTCAATCTTGTACAACCTGCAGCTAATCAGCAGGGTCCTGATTACTCGACTATAACTCCCTCTGGAATAACCTCTCCCTCTTGGTGTATCATCAAGAATATTTGACAACCAATGTCAAAACTATCAACTTGAATGGAGTACAACTTGAGTACTTCCATTCAAGCCGTAGGGTAGCTCATGGCGGTAGAATCGTGAAAGCGCACCCCGCCATGGGCCCCGCATGGGTCTAGAGAACACTGGGGGTTTTAGTGGGTAGGCCGGTCATACCAGAGAGCCCCACACACGGCCGCGCCTAGCCAGCGCGGTTTCAAAGTGTATAATGCATTTCCCCCTAAAAAAAAGGGCCTTATAGCTAGGGCCAAGGCTGAGTTTAGTCGATAGGTCACGCTGGTGATCGTGGAGTCCGAAAAATCATCGTGATACATTCAATGAAATAAATATCATGTAAGCTAAGTATCTAGAGTGCAAGTAATAGCGATATAATAGGCTATTCTCGTGAATGAACCACTAGCTGGTTCTATCCTCTCTTGAGGAGCTCTGATTCCCTGCCACAAAGTTACTAGGACCACAGCCGGGGTATACAATTTAACGCATTATCCTCAGGGGAACAAAAAAAAAAGGACTAAGGCTTTTAGGCTGAGTTTAGTTTGGTAGGAGTAACATAATTTCCGCGGCACTTGTCTGCGGGGGTGTTTTGACTACATTTCGCACTTTTTGTGTCGGATTCTTAGCCTACTCTCTCTTAAGGAGAAAAACATCACAAGAACGGTTTTGTTGGTGGTTTGCTGCGCTTGTCAGACAAACACATTAATAATCATAATAAGTTGATATGTGAGTAATCCTGATTATTTGTTTTTAATTACAAATATATTACCTCAATGCTTATGAATTCCTATGATTATTTACGTACAAAACACAAATATCTTGACCAGCCTAGTCGCAATAAACGAAGTATTATGACGGTACAGATGCAATTTTGTTTCTCGCGAGCACTTGATTGATGACATCGTAGATCGAGACAACTCGCAATGATGTTTGTTTTATCAACCCTAAAAAACCGCATATATTTTTCTATAAAAATAACAAAAAAGCGTGTAATTAGTTGTTCTGTATATTGAAATTAGCAGATGGTTGCTTGGTAATTATTTTGTGGTTATACAACCAGCGTTACTAAAATCGCATGAAACGACCTTGGCGAAGAACGCTCGTGACCATTTAGAATAGGTTTCATAGTGAAAGGTAGGTTAATTATCTAGCTATTTTGGGTCTACAAGGTTCAATTGATGTGGGGTACTGTGCCAATTTGATTTGGCTATCTTATCCGTTAATTCTTTAACAACAATCACCCTCGATTTGACAGCCTATGTAAGTAACACTTCTGAGCACGTAATCAAGATGAGAAAGAAGACGAATTCCCGAAGGGACTGTACGAGTATGTCAGTGAAGTTTATATTAAATCCGTGATGCGAGAATATTATTTGTTGCGTCAACTTGGTTACATACTGTATATATAAGAAGTAATAATAAATTTATATATAAAATTAGTACCTCGTTTTTGAGGAACCTTTGTAACCATTTAAATATCACATCAAGAAGACACTCCTAAGCAATAACAAATTAAAGGATTTATTATGTACAAGATATATGGAACTGGTTTTGTTGAGCTATTTCTGGTAATAAATTAATAATATTATGCATATAAATGCATTTGATTGTACTTTTATCAAAACATCTTCTTATCTCTTCTATACTAGCATCAGAAGGCTCTCCGAATTTACGAATACGTGTACAATAATTTTTTTGTCATTAGTAGCTTTTTGTGTTCTCTTAATGTATTTTTTTTTAAGTCAATTAGTGTCTGAAACTTCTTGTTGAGTAAACATTATTTTGTTTAATTTTTTTATTATGTATTTGTATCACGAATGTATTGTTGAACGAACCCTAGATATATAATAAGAGTGAGTTATAGTAGAAATAAAGTGATATTAGGAAATTACTTCAAAAATGTAATTAATCACATCAATTGCACAATAATGAGAACATCGTTAGTGGCAGAATAAATGTTGAATTCAAATTCTCTTGCTAATTCAGATGTAACTGAATTTCAGGTGACCTCGATTAAGTCGGACGAATGAAACTGTTACGGCTTAGTGCAGTTCGAAACGACCTCAGTGAGTGATTCGAGCGAGGCGGCTAATTACACTTGTCAAATGAACCGGGACAATCTTCAGAGGCACTAACAAGATTAAAGAGCCTGGTGATTTGTCAGCAATCTCGGGCTAATTTAACCCCTGTTTTGTGCGATTTGTCGTTAATCACTACCTTTTTCTCACTAACAATGGATATCGATGACTGGTCCATATGTAGATAGCGCATACACTACGAGGAATGTTCCGAGGAATTATTCGTATTCATCCCTGCTGCTAGTTTTCATCATCGTCCCACGTGACGCTCACCCCCATCACCTAGATGGTTGGCAGTCCACAACAGTGTGTTTTACCATAAGTTTTCTGTCACGCACTCCCAAACTGTAAAATGAATGAATAAATGTAACTTGCAGTATTTCTGAACCGCTGCTTTCTGAAATCTGCCAAAAAATGCGCATATTCCCAGTGAAAAGACCGTTGCACATATTGATCAGGTGTTTGCTGGTTTGTCCTTTAGTTACGCAAAAAAAAAAACAATTCGACACGGAAGTCATAATCATAGAAACAAAATCGAATACAAATTAAAATATTCCAACAAAACAAATATGTAAAAATGTGGCTTTAATAAAATTTACCAATACCTAATCTTGACATCGAAGCAGTGTCACGCTCCACATTATTCAGGACACAATCAAATATTCTACATACTATTATACATTCCACGCTAACTTGCGATCTCAATGGCAAAGAAGGACGTTTGAAGAGCGCGTTTTAGTAGGTATGTAGACAGCAAAACTTCAGTGCCAGTTTTCATTAAGCATGTATTAACCTAGAAGCCGGTGGCCTCTTTCCTATCTATTCAGCTAGTGGAAGGAAGGGCGTCGACGGCGAAAAGGTTTGAAAGGGGATCTATTCTTGACACGCACTTTATAATTTTGATACTCGATTTCAAGTTGAGATGTCATTTTTGAGGATCAAGAATTGAATTTTGTACAATGTGTATAAATACAGACTTTCTACAACCCATAACCCATCTTTTTTTTTAATTTTTTTAAATGTTGTTATCAATTTACTACTAACATAGGTTAAGAGAATTGTTACTAACAAAGATATGGAATTTGTCTGAAATAAATGTTTATTATTATTATTATAACCACTTTAATGATGTCTTGCACCATTATATTGTCCAGAGGAGATACGACAATGTTGAGGCAGATGATGTCGAATTTACTGAAATACAGTTTATTTATTTAAATATTTATTTATTTAAATATTTGTTACACTTACACCAATTAGCCTAGCCCAAACTAAGCTCTGTAAGGCTTGTGCTATGGGATCTAGGGTAACGGATAGACATACATATATTATACATATATAAATATTTTTTATAGAAATATATATCAACAACCATGACTAAGGTACAAATGCTCGCATTCATCACACAAACATCTGCCCCCACCGGGACTCGAACCCGGGACCTCAGAGATGGCGACACCTTGAAACCGGTGTACTATCCACTCGACTATGGAGGTCGTCAATATCGTTCCGATAATATTTTCCTTATCCTTAGTCATAGTATCCTAAGAAATCCACGGTTCTAAAGGACACCTCAAATGCCTTCCTGCCATCTTCATGCACCTTGTGCAAGATCTACCAACGCTACTTTTCTCAGCATATATATACTAAGTATATGTTTACCACTTCGAGGACTTTCCGCCCAAAAAATAAAGATACTTGATATAGACAGTTTAAACATTACGTGATACATATTAAGTTTTTGATACCATAACAGACACGTAAATTTAGAAAATGCATACATGCATATCTATCGATTTTACTAAGATTAATCTACAACGTTCATCAACAGACAAAGAATTGTAAGATACACAAATAAAGCGAGCGATAAATAAATAGGACACCTTGGCAAATGTAGTGCCAGTGTCCTAAATAATAGCGAACAGGGTGCGACCGTTGTACGACTTTCATCTCTAAAGCATAGGGGGATAAAGGTTAAAAATTTTCATAGAAGATTTTGAAGAAACGTGACTGGGTTATGCAATAAATACTGCGTTCCAAAGTTAAAATAAAAACCGTATTCTGGTTAATCCATTACTAACTTAACCATAACTTAATTAACGGATATTATCACAAAATATACTCACAGTAATGAGGTGAAAAAAATGTGTTCAAGACAGTAATTGCATTCTCAAGGTATTAATTAGTAGCTAGGTAGGATTCCACTACAATACAGAGTTGGTTGCATCTATACGTCGAACATGGGGTAAGTGTTAGAGATGTGTCAATCTTTACAGAAACGACTCAGTGAGTCGTTTCTTCCAAGTGATTCACTGATTCAAATCTCTAACAGCGCTTCAAATGAATCATTCGCTCAATTGCATCTCGGTTTCAATCGGCACGCGGCGCTTGCACGATTGAGTTAAGTAAATAGTTCAGAGTCGGAGCGCTTCGGATCACGTCAATCAATTGCATCTCGGTTTCACTGATACAAATGAATCAATATCAAAATTTATATATCAGTCTATTTGTATCAGATATCAGAATATTTGTATCAGTGACTCCGAACCGATTTAATCGGTTCAGAGTCACTGATACAAATGATGGAAATGAAGCATTTACTGATTCGAATCTTTGTACTGATCCGGATACAAATGATCCAATCTCAACAAAGATACCTTTTGTCCATCATTAGTAAGTGCGTCTTATACAACTCAATTCACCGAAGAGAACGAACGCATCCTAACCAAGATAGACCATGCAAATGCAATGCGGATTGGTCGGCTTCACATATACATTTGAATTACCTCACAGTGGTATGTAAGTTGCCTCAGGATGTTTTACTTACCATAGGAGCGTCAGTTAATATACATATGAAATTTGAGAAACCAATACCATATTGGTACATGGTAGGATCGACAACGGGCTTCTTGTTTCTCGCAATTCGAAGACAAGTACCAAAATCGCAGCATATTAGCATTCTCAAGTATTATTATTGAGAATTCTGTGACTACCCGCTACGAACTACATAAAGCGTCTGAAATAAATGGTCACGGTTATTTTATGCCAATATAAATAAGCTATTATTAAACTAGCGGCAAATTAATGAGTATGTCATTAATTTGCCGCTTCAGTACAACTTAACGATAAGATAATTAAGAATTAAATAGGGATTAATAAGTACTCGGCTCTTTAGTTCAATGACTGTGTTTAATTTGTGTTTATTTATAGGAGAACCCTAAGTAATCACATTCAGTACAAGCTATAAGTCGACATCAGCAAATCATCAATCATATGATGATCGCAATAAAAGAAGTTATTTTCCTACCTTTGCTTGTTCTACACTACCTATTGCACAATTAGTAACATTCTTCTATGCCGATTTTCACTATTCTATATCAATGACAATTACAAGTTTTGATGCCATTGCAAGAATCAATAAAACGCACTTTTTTGTCGCAATTATAAATTTACGGTTTTTGGATTTTTCTTTGAAAATGTTACTACTACCTATGACTATCCTGTCCCTGAAAAGTTATCACTTATCATCAAGTGGGCCATTGCTTGTCTCTCACTAACACTAACAATAGCAATATTTATTTTAAATTATAAAACAAAGGAAAACCTTTACAATAAAACACGCTAGAAAAATGCAGTTTAGGCGGAAAAACTCGCAAAGTAATTTCAACTAAAAATTCACGAACGTTCTCGGGCAGCCAGCCAAAACGAGGCCGGGTGTGAAACAATGAAGGCTTCAGGGACTGTAGAATTCGCTATAGCATTTGACCCGTTAGGTAGCGGCGACACATTTGCACCCTGCGGTAATCGCATTTCGCAAAATGCAAACCTTCACGCCTCGGAGGATGCGGTCACGGCTACATGCTGATGAGGCAACTGTTGCAGCAATAACATAATCATTATGATACAATGTTTCTTATAAGATATGAAAATAATAAATGCAAATGTATCATTAAGCTGAAATCTGTTTCATGATGGCAAGTTCTTTATCGACTACTCTGTTTTTATCTCTGAGCCAGAATTGACAAAATGCGCATTTCTAAGTGGTTTCGATTAGTGCTAGCTGATCAAATAGAAAACAGGTAGAGCACTGTCTCCAGTACTGTTAATGGACCTACCATTTTACATTCAAATAGGGCACTCGGGCGCTGAGAACTAAGTTTGGAACGTGTGTATATTTCGGAGATAAATAAAAACACTTAAGGAGATATTTATGTTAGGACAACAAATTAATGTCACCACCTCCATCTTTTTACCACACCAATGAGTCCTCATGATTGATATTTTTACCATGTTTTTTTTTGCATTTTGTTTACATTAACGAATACCAGAGTTCTCGTGTACTATCTGTTTGTCGATGGTTAAATCGAATTCTTTATTAGCATGTAACTTTAATTAACTGTAAACAACATTGTACTAGATTTGTTTTTGCTATGGAGAACTATACACTTGTCTGTCCTTCAACAAGGTTCCTCCATCTCCTTGTCTGATCAGTAGCACTAGACCGCAACTAGCAGAGGCAAAATCATCGTTTGTTCGGTCGCGTCTAATGTTGGGTAACGACTGTAGTTCGGAAAGTCGATATCCAGATGAACAAGTGTTAGAAACAATTACAACATCCATTAAATCATAAAATACAAAATCTGCATACATTATTGTATGAAGCTGGACATTACATTTATAGCAAAGTAACCCAGACCTCAATAACTTAAAACGAGTTTGATATAACTAGTTTTATACTAACCATAAATACATTACATTTTCCATTGTTTCCTCATAGGAGCACGAGCCTACCTTAGCTAAGACAAGGTGTTTCTACTTCGTATTCGGTCGGTCGACGGTCGACTTCAGATAGGCCTTAAAGCTAGTTAGTATTTAGTGCGATCGCCGTAGGTGCGTCGGAAATGGACATATGAATTCGAAAATCGAATAGGCAACTCGATTAGCACCCGGTGATTTCAACTATCACGGATATATACGGAAATTCTGAGATAGATGGATGGACTCTTCGACTATTGGCCGACCTCAATCTTATAAATACTGTATTTTAATGAAGAAGATACTTATGTGCAGGCGGTATTATGTTCCAATTTATCATGTCGATAAATTATTGAGAAAATAACAAATTAAACATGTGCTTGAGCCCTCCGAAAATATTTATCGATGAATGTGAAACATTATTTATAATTAATTATTCATGAATAATTTATTGAACATGCTTCGATGTATTCAAATATGTCACAATTGAACACAAGGTATGGGCATTAATTATCCAAATCAAAGAAACGCCAAGTAATGCGCCATGTTCGAATACTAATTGACGCGTAATGAACTTTCTAATTGACAACACAAAAGGTGTGTGATAAAAAAAAGTAAGTCTTTTACGTAGAAAGTTCCAAAAGCACCTAATCCCTCGATACTCGGAACAAAGTAATAATTGGCTAAAAATCCCAAGAAACGAAGTATTCCATTATTAATATTAACGAGTATTCCAAAAATAAAGCTTTAGACAGCCAAAATGAGATCGACATCAAAGTCGCAAAGCCTCGGAATTCGTGTATCAGTTCGTTTGATGCGTAAATTAGATGAGCACGACCCAAGGGACATGAAGAATATTAGAGTTGAACTTGGAACGTCAAATAATTATAATTCCACTTATACATAACATCATAAAGGATTTAATTAGGAAAGTATTGCTTTTAGTCTTCTCATCTGACTTGTATCTAATACCAACTTGGATAAAACGGTGATAGTTACTAGCCAGGGACAGTTCAGAAGCACCATCACTGAACAAAACAGCTTCTGCTCTCATGAGGCAGCCTTTATCCCCTGATTGGAAATCCACCACAACCGCTAGGAAATAATAGGAGACAGTTGTAGATTAAGGGTGCCAACAAACAATAAGAGCATAACTTACTCATCGTTACCGTCTTTTTCTGATGAAAATATGAACGCAGTAAATTATCGTATAATGACATTCCTTCTGCACATGCAACAAAAACGAGATTTTACATGCAGTAACAAAACGTGAACTACAACACCACAATTCTTTATTCATTTCTTGAAGATTGTGGCTGTTTGTTTTGCATTTCACTATTGCATTGGTTTTAAGCAGGGTTGCCAACCGTTTTAATTTTAAGGTTAGACAAGATTCAGACATTAGGGCTCATGCTCTTGCATCAAGCTTCTACCAAATCTGTCTCCATAAAAATATCGACAACAACAGGAATAATGTTGTACTACTTTTACACAGGGTTCTATAATGGAACCACTGTTGTCCGTCTTGTAATTTATGATTGAAATGTGCTGAGAAATGTTGTCTTTTTAGTTTCGAGTACTTTAGGTTAAAATTTAGTTCAGAAAAAAACCTTATGTCATTATGTTATGCGACAGAAAACCAGCGCTGTGTCGTAAAGATGCAGCATCATAGCTGACTCGTAGCCTTTTTACTATAGACAATTATTGTTTATTACCCATTAAGTACACCTATATATTGTATATACAGTAAATAAATGATTTTCTTTCTTTCTTTATGGTTATTTTTTAATCATATGTTTTAATTTAATAAAATAGGAAGTAAGTAATTCTTTTATTTTTTACTTCTTTTACTTAAATTGCTATTGTGTGTCAATTAAGAGATCTATATATTTCTTTAACCAGTAGTGGTAATGGGAAAATTTATCTCATGCGAAGCTTAATAATGAATAAGTCAACCGAAGACAAATCTCTCAGAAGTATTACTGGTAAGATGACTCGAAAAAAATTATTAGGAATAGGTTTTTTCAAATCAATATAATAGCGGCGCCATTTGCAGAGTTCAACGAAAGTCCTCGTTGCGTTTTAACGATTTTCGTTGGTAATTGGCGTTGGTGGACTGTGTGCTCGGATATTTTATGATTGTACTGATTGCACAATTATATGAAGCGACGCAGCTCGCTGCTCGTTATTTTCATTAAAGAAAATAGCTTTGTTAATTAAAGCTTTAGAAACATCCAATTGATTTGATTTATTAAATCGTATAGAAACGGCATATGAGTAAATCTTCTTAAATCGCGTCTCATATTACTAGATTTAATTTAATGAAGACATTCACAGTTCGGAAAAATTTACATTCACACAAAGACTAGATATACCATGATTTTCAGTAATCACAAAAATGTTTAAAAAATTTCAGCATAATGTTTCGAAAAATATTTCGATAACACAATAAGGCAAATTGTAAAAAACTATTCAATGTGAATCATTAAAGATTTTATTATTTAAGAAAGTCAATCATAGACTAATAATTCATCATAAATAGTTTCCCAACTGTGAAACCTACAATAATAGACGATGTCCAACACGTTTTCTTGGATGTAGTAAATACAAGAGAGAAATGGTAATTGTTAAAAAATACAATGTTAATATCATGGAGGTAGACTGCCTCCATGCATCCTCTGCATACAGGGCTGTCACCCTTATTTTAAGTAGTGATTGTTTAGGAAACAGTGTCCGGTATAGTTGCTTATTCGAATTGATCCTGATGATGGAAGGGCGAGCCTCTTAGATGCGACGGAGACTGTAACTGACTAAAACTAGTATACAAAACTAACTGGGTTAACTGACAAAATGTTAAAAAGTTGTTAACTAACAAACAAATTTCATCTACGGTTGCATTTTAAAATTTCGTTTGTTTCTCCATTCTAATAATGAAAGTGAGGTTGCTGCAGAACTCGGAGTAAGCAAGTCGGGAACAATGCCAAAATCAACTAACTCGGAGACCGGTAAAGGAAAACTTTGTATCCATAAAAAATAATGTGCACTGGAAAATTGAATTTCTCGTATGTTTTGACGTAAATTGAATTCAATTTATGAATTCATTTTAACGTGTTGTTTTTGTTGGCTCGACGATATCGAATATTTTACATAAAGTTGTACATAATATTTTACAAACTTAATGTTGTCCAAACACATATTTTTATATTTCACTAGCTGTTGCCCGCGACTTCGTCTGCGTAAATTTCGAGTTGAATGTTATTGATACACAAATCATATTAATATACGATTTTACCGATTAAAATATTTTTGGTATAAAGCAATTCCTTGAGGTAAAGTAAACTCAAAGAATTTCTTTATATTTTATACCACATTATTCGTTTTCCTTCAGGGGCTAAAAAAAACAAATGCTCTGCACTGCTGACTCGTGAGCAAGCCACGTAAAGTTGGCCGTGGGAAAAACAGTTACATCTCAAATCCACTCCAGCAGCTTTTAAAGTTTGACCTTGCGACTTATTGATTTCCAAAAATTTTTTTTTGCTTTCTAATAATCTATTTAAGTGCCCCTCTATCCATTTCAGTCAAAAATACTAAATGTACAGACAAAATATTTTTACTGTCTTATTATATGTATAGATACATTATAATTCGCAATATTATCATGCCTTGAGTTCATTAAAATGACGATAACTTTTTTTTTAATGAACCGATTTTGATGAAACAAAGTTTAGATATTATTCTGAGTTAAAACAAAGCAAATAGTTAAAGTTTCAAGCAAATCGGTTCAGTACTTTCGGAGATAAACGTGAACAAACATACAGACAGACAGACAGACAGACAGACAAAAAATTCCAAAAATTTTTTTTTGCTTCTAATAATCTATTTAAGTGCCCCTCTATCCATTTCAGTCAAAAATACTAAATGTACAGACAAAATATTTTTACTGTCTTATTATATGTATATATGTATAGATTAACATCCATTTCATGTATCAAACATAAAAATGCACAGTTAAAATTAAAATGCAAACAACATCTTCAAAGAGACTTAGAGCAATTTAAATCTCACATAGATAGACATATACGCAAAGAGATAAGGTACACTTAATTAATTAATTAAAACTCGACTGTTCAAGGAAATAGCGAGACATTTCCAAGAACAGCGTATTATCAGTGCCACACGAAACGGTTATGCACTAGATGACGCATCGGCTCTTAGCAACTGGTACAATACTCTCTAAGCTTCGGAAGTGAAGAGCGGCGAAACTAGCGCTCCTTGGGGGAGTCCACCGCCAATAGACTGATTAAGATCATAAAAATAATATACCTATAAAAACTGTATTGTTACAAATAGGCATACACAAATAATAATAACGCAATGTTACAATTAAATCAACAACATACAGTGTTAAATTTCCATTGCGTTGTGGAAGCTATATATATTTAAATAAATAAAATAAAAATAAAATAAAACATTTGCTGCATTAGAATAATGTCTTTTTTGTTTAATAGGGGAAATGCACCTTAAGCTCCATGACACCGCGCTGGCTAGGCACGGCCGTGTGTGGGGCTCTCCGGTCTGAGAGGACCGGCATACCCACTAAAACTCCACTGAGTTCTTAGGTGCGTACGGGGCACATGGCGGGGTGCGCTTTCACGATTCGATGGCCATAGAATAATAAGGTCTAAAAACTGGTTACAAACTAAACTGTCATGCAGTTCAACTTAAGCCACATTGGCTCAGTCCGCACGTAAAACCCGTCAGTTGTCAAAGTAAATAAATAGTCAACTTTCAAATAATTTATCCTTAACACGTAAATCAGACTTGGCGTCATCAAAGAGCATTTTTACTAACATTATTATCTAAGCTTAGAACAATGCTAAACGACATGCTGTCACTTCTTATCTTAAATGAAATGAGTGAGCCAACACGACCCTTAGAATTATTCAAAGCTAAGGCAAGGTAAGTGAAATAAGTTTTTAATACATAAACTATCCAACTCGTAGGTCTTACGGTGTAAGTGTTATAGTCCTAATCCCAATCTTAAATTTTATGTTATATAAGCTAAGATAATGTAAGTGAAGTAAGAAGTGATCTTACTTCACTAGCATTATCTTAGCTTATAACAATCCTAAACGACATGCTGTAACTCCTCCTTCTCTGTATGAAAAGAGTGTGACAGTATCCCAGTCAAGGTCGTGCTAAGCTAAGACACGGCAAACATTTATTTGTTTAGGTAAAATATTTTGTTTTATTGGAGTGAGCAAACATTGTTCTCGCGGACAAACCATGCAAATGGCTTTGCAGGAAATCAATGTACGTGTTGTTTACAAATAAAAAAAAATCAATTGAATTGAAAGCAGTTACGCAGGATTTATTCCAAAAATACAGTAAATTGCGAATTTATTTCGCCAAATCAATTATAATAGAACATGTTTTGTAATAGCAAAAAGATCATGGCGATAACGTGTCCTTATATGTTAAAATTCAAAAATATCAGCTTCCAGTTTAACATTAACGAAGGAATTAATGTTAAACCTTTAAATATTGTATCTCAATTACTATTTAAATATGAACTTGCTCTTTTCTGTGTAACACCGTTCAATCAACTGTCCTATGTATAATCCGGACTAAAACATCAAATAGGGCACAGAACAGACAAAATTTTGTAAAAAGGACTTAGAAAACTCATCGAGATATTAATCTGTACTTGGAGTCCGCGATGTTAATCATGGCATTGCAACTTTAGCGTACGAATAATAATAACACCACCTTCATTACTCGTTGGGGGTATGTTACGACATAATAGTAACAAAGCAAAGTGAAGCAGCTAAAAATAACACATGGAGCCTGAACTGAATAGACCTGAGTCTCATGCAAACAAATTAAAAGTTAAATACGGACTAAAAAAGAATGCAAAGTTAAATAGTTAAAACGAAAATAAACGACATTTAAATTACACTACACAAACACCCAAAGAGATTAAAGAAATGCATATTATCTATTTAGTGGTGATAGATGTTCATAAGTCATAAAATAAGAGAAACGAACATCGAGTGATGGAGTGTGCTCGTCTAATCTATACTAATATAATAAAGCTGAAGAGTTTGTTTGTTTGAACGCGCTAATCTCCGAAACTACTGGTGCGATTTGAATAATTCTTTTTTTGTTGGATAGTCCATTTATCGAGGAAGGCTATAGGCTAAATAACATTACGCTATGACCAATAGGAGCAAAGACAGAGCGGTAAATGTGTAAAAAACGGGGAAAATTATTCATTTTTGAAGGCTTTCTTTGCGTGCGCTGCGAAAACGGTTCAAGATACACAAAAAATATGTATGAAAGAATTATTCCTCTATACATGATCTAAAAAAAAGTCCGCGACGGCATATGTCTATCTTTTAAGGTTTAGTCACAATGACCGTTTTTATGGTACCAAATTTGGTCGAAATAATTTGTTTAAGTTGTATCAACATAATAATACTAAAAATTCTGCGGAAACTCGACCATTCCGAAAATCCCGCAAGAACGGGAACTATGTGGGAAAAACCAAAAATCTGCCGGAAGTCACTATTCCACGCGGACGAAGTCGCGGGCAAAAGCTAGTACGGATATACGGCTCGGACCGCGACCGCTAAACGTTGTTTACGACTTATGTAACGCACACATGTTTACGAGCTTACTCCGCGCACCGACCATTCCGCACCTAAACAGATCGGCCTTTAATTAGTGCGCAACGATCACAATTAAAAATACGCATGCCACGTCACAAGTCTCCGTATCAGGGTCATTTGCTTTGAAATCTTCGTCTTATTTATTTCTGCTGCTAGACAGCAAGCAGGTTTAAAATGTGGCAGTAGAATTACTGGATACCGTTCTTACGTCACAAGTTGGCAATGTAAAATTTGGTTCTTGTGTGGGTTGCAGTTGAGAGTGCACCGAGGAATTGTTCGGATTAATTCCTGCTGCTAGTTTCGGTCACCGTTCTACGCGACACAACATTCATCCTCATCATCTAGACGCTTGGCAGTCCACCACAGTGCGTTTTTCTGGGAACTGTCTGCCATGCACTACTAAACTGTGGAATGAATTGTCGACTGCAGTGTTTCCGAACCTATGCGATATCGAAATCTTCAAAAAAAGGCATATTCCCATTTAAAACGCCGGCATCGCATCTGTGACTCCTCTGGTGTTGCTATGGGCAGCGGTTATCGCTTACCATCAGGTGATCCGTTTGCTCGTTTGCTGCCCTATCCTATAAAAAACAAATAGTGCCTACTTTTAAATTTTTAATGAAAACAGTTTTATTTTCGGTACGCGGTGGTAAAAAGTGGCAACGAACAGAGGCATTTAAAAGGATACAGGTTTAATTTATAGAGATGGCGAAGTAGATATATAGATGGACTTCAAATAATTACATCGAGCATAAGTATGCCTTCTTCTGAAAGTTTATAGTTATTATTATGAACTTTCAAGGTACATCTTTTTTGTCTCTTTCTGTGGATTCCGAAAGTCAGAAGAGCTGAATACAAAAACATTTAAAGCCGATTTACAGATCAACTTGCTATGATATTAATATCTGGAGTGGAAATATCCACTTAACGGGACAAGGTTAGTTTGTTTATTTATTTCTTTGACACACAAATCAAAATACAATCGATTATTAATACAAATTTCTCATACAATGTAGCAGACCAGATTATATTTCTAGGTATGTGTGCACACACAGCACAACTTGAACAGTACATATATGTATTTCCAACTAAGGTAAACCACAGATGTTTGATATGTGTTACAAAAAATGGGAGATTAGTCTTTTTGCCGACACCAAGCGCTCTTAAATTACATTTTACTATCTACCATAATTGTTAAATATGTCGATATAACAATAATAAAAATATTTAATATCTCGCCAAGTTTTGCGAAACGACAAGATTAAATTCCAAAAAAAAATGGACTCTCATGTTATCATATAAACATGATCTCTTCTCAGTCTGATAATTTTTAAATGTGCAATCATGCGACTATCGCATGTTCGACTTGTGAACAAGGCCGTTTAAACAACGAGCACAGAAATCTCGTCGTTCCCCCACAGACTAAGAAGAACGAACGCTTCAGAACAATGCCGTATATAACTAAACCAAAGATTGACTTAGTAGAGGATTAAGGCAACATTAACAAGCAGACTACAGACAGATAGTTAAGGGATTTTTAAGCTCTTAACTCAGCCGATATCATTAAGAATAATAAGACTATATATAATACGTATGTAAATATCTTAAGTGTTCGTTTCTTTTTTTTCTTTTCGCAAAAGGATATATGTTTGCCCTGTTTTATTTCGGTTAAAAACTCTTCAATGTGTGTCCATGTAATCAACGCCAAACGTTACACTTCTTATTTATTTATTTGTTTACCACGTGGTTATATATTTATTACATATATAACGTGACGTAAAGGACACGTGAGACTTCGTAGCGGCACTGCAATAAAAAATAAAAAGAAAGTAACCAACCATACTTTTAAATGTGTGTTACTTTACATTGATAGTATTCAAATATAATTAATTAAATTAAAAATTAATATGCACATTAAAATTCAAATAGACACATCACAAAAACTATTCTTGTTAAGTAAATATTATTTTCTCAAACATGCTTGGAAATTCGAGCATTGTTTTGACAAGCTTCTTTGAGATAAATCGAAATTGCTGTACTGGCCAAATACATGCGAGCAGCGGCCGGCAAAAAATGTATGAAAATCCATATCTGTCGTGTTTTAGCGGCCAAATAAATATACATGTAAATTCATATCTATCGTGTATTTTAAAAATGGAACGATTTGTTGCTCCGAAAAATGGCAAACCAAGGAGGCAACTTATCAGAGTTTTATTTAAATATCGAACTGGCTTGCAAAAAATACCTGTTTTATAATGAAAAAAAAAAAAAAACAAACGAATCCTTTGGCGCGTGAAAAATTTTGTTCATTGTTGGTCATTGAGTTTGAAAGTTTTAATTTCCGCGCATTATTTGAGAAAAGTACTATACAAGCCTTGGCCACAACTAGGCATTAATGGACTTACGTACATATGTGTGGCTCGGCTTCGCCTCGGCCGACATGTACACATTCGTCCATCAATGCCTCTATTGCTGGCCGCTGCAGTAATGTACTATTGTCGCCAAAATACTTCTAATATAATAATAGAACGCTTTGTCAATTAGTTGCTTCAATCAGGTCAAGAGACCTGCCAATAGCCGAAGAGCGTACATGAAAGTATTAAAGAAAGTGGAGGAAGCTAGGGAGGTATGTTAGCTAGTGGAAAACTGATCTCTGCCTACCCCCATTGGAAAGAGGCGTGAGTATATGTATGTATGTTTTTCAATCAAATATTATTTTTTAAATGTTTTACATAAGAATGTTAGTCTCCTTTATTGTCAAATGTTATTGGTAAAATTATTCTAAATTTGAATTGACATCCACAATCTTATATATAAAAATGAATCGCAAAATGTGTTGGTAAGCGCATAACTCAACAACGCCTGGACCAATTTTGCCAATTAATTTTTTAAATGTTCGTTGAAGTTCCATGATGGTTTTTACGGCGAGAAAAATTGGAATAATTATCGGAAAAACCCTAAAATAGCCTTTTTTTTTGTTTTTGTATAAAGTTCATATTGCAAGCACTCACTGTTGTCTAAGCAATGTAGGTGTGTTCCTAACATCAAGAGTCAATTTGCGCTTTATTAACGCTATATACAGTTGAAATTCAATCATATCTATCAAAACAGTGTGCGTGTGTGCGTTGGAGCACAGAATACATCGTTGGAGGATTTAATGTCACGTTCCAAAATTAAATAGTCACAATATGTAATAGTTCATTTGGACCTTTTTAGCAATTAATTATTTTTTATTCACAACGCCCTACCATCAAGGTGGCAGTTCTGTACAGTAGAATTTTTTGCACAGCCTATAAAATTAGTAAGAACAAAAAACTGCCACTTCACAAATCTTTTTGACAGGACGAAGTCTGTCGGTCCGCTAGTAAATAAATAAATATTTCTTACACTTCCACCAATTAGCCTAGGCCAAATAAGCTCTGCTAGGCTTGTGTTATTGGATCTAGGGTAACGGATAGATATACATATACTATATATATATTTGATGGAAATATATTATAAAAACCATGACTAAGGTACAAATGCTGCGAGCATTCATCACGCAAACATCTGTCCCCACCGGGACTCGAACCCGGGACCTCAGAGATGGCGACACCTTGAAACCGGTGTACCAATCAATCAATTAACTGATCTCACGAATTTGTGAGCTTTATCAGAAGGGAGCACTTAAAACAAGTGAATTACTCTTCTCTACTAGACAACTTTCTAACTATTTATGGAATAGTGAAGTTGTAAATTCCGATAAATTGGTCCAACTGCAGAAAGCCCACTTCGCCGCCACGCACTCACGTTACAAGTAAGCCGCTATAATCCAAATTGTTTTCATCTAAAAGAATGAGGCAGCAGAAATATGAATTTGACGTGAATGTCGGCAATTTGTCTTCATTACGGAGACAATGTTACATTTGCTGCTTAAGAGCAGCACTGATGGGGCTTTGTCGGGAGAAGCATTTATTAATTTATCTGAAAGCTAACCGTGATAGTATAACAAAGGTAAGTCTTACCTAGGCTCCCTAATTCTTCCATTCATCTTTGAAGCTTGTTTAAATGTTTTAATCTAATTATGGAAAAATCATTGTAAAGACTGAGAATGATTATGACTACGAGAATACGAATTAGTGGTGTAGGTATTACAAAGTTATATTATTGAAAAAAAAAATAAACCGGTTGTGGCGAATCTTATGTTAAACATATCAACTTATATATAAGCAACATTATAACAGCATATCTAACCATACAATACTATATAAGATATATACCTACATGTTTATACTATACATATTTAATTAAATAACATCTATAAATATTATATATTGATATATATATATTATTATTATATATATATTGATATATAATATTTAGGCAGTGGAAACCACCAATTCTTTCCTCGTAAACCTATCCTCAAAGAATCGTAATTTTTATCAGAGCGATCTACACCACCTAGACCTTCAGAGTTTCTTGCCTGTTCTTCTCGAGAAGGCTCTCCCAATTTCCGAACAGGTGTCGAGTCAATATATTTTTTTCTTTTTTTTTTTCCTTATTCGTACATACGGACAAGGTTTTTGTTTTTTTTTTATTTAAGCTTTTTTTTTGTTTTGTTTGTTGACGTCAATAAGTGCCTGTAAAGGTCTATGTTGAATAAATATTATTTTGATTTTGACCACCCATGTATTTGTTGTACATTTTTATAAGCGATGGGCAATCTTGTATTTTTGTTCGTTTTTTGTTTACTACACCAATCGGGTCAACTTTTGTTGACCCAATTGGAGGCCATATCCTCCATCGAAGGATAGGGGACAATAGCATCCCCTATTCCACAAGGTGTAAAAAGTGATATGTTATTTGCCCATTTTTTACTGTAAATTCTTTATTTTTTCTTTTGAGTCGGTTCTTGATTTTCAAGCTGTCCTTCTTCTATCTCTTCTTCTTTGTATCAGTATTCTATCTCTACTTCATTGTTTGTATCAGTAGGTCTAGCTTGTGTTTCTACTTCTGAACGTAAAACATTCTACTCGGAAATTGAAGGAATCTGGCGTCATTTTCGTCCCCATTGTCTTCATCAGTAAAGTTCCCATCTATAGGTGGAGATAAGATGATGTCACCACCTAAGTTATCTTCATCTTCTAATGCATCAACTATTTCATTCAACGTTAACCAGAAAGAAGAAAAGATGCTATCATGAATGCAGTTTTAAACAGGAATCTACCGTGGGAGAGCCATGCTTTTACCGTGGGAGAGCCATGCTTACCGTGGGAGAGCCATGCTTCGGCACGAATTGGGCCGGCTCGACCGGAGTGATACACGGCCTCACAGAAAACCGGCGTAAAATAGCGCTTGCGCTGTGTTTCGCCGAGTGAGTGAGGGTACCGGAGGCCCAACCCCCCTTATTCCCCTCTATCTCCCTTATTCCCCCTATTCCCTTTTAAAAGGCCGGCAACGCATCTGTGACTCCTCTTGTGTTGCGGGTGTCATGGCAACGGTTATATCGCTTACCATCAGGTGATCCGTTTGCTCGTTTGCTGCCCTATGCTATAAAAAAAAAAAAAAAAAAGGAATTTCGTTGTAATAATGCCCAGTGTAACCTGCAGGTAACACTTGCGAATTTGACCGTTTTTTTTGAATATAAAAGCTGTTGATTTCACAATATAATTATTTACATTTCAAGTTAGATTCTATAATAAAAATTTGCAAAAATAAGTATTAGAGTACTTACCCTCTTGCCATTTTTACAATAATAAAAAGTTACCAAACTGCGCCCACGCAAAAAAATGTCAGAACCGTTTGAAACAATTGAATAATTTGATAGATAACGTGCGGATCAGTGTTATCAAAACAAAAAATATAAATACTACTGACTCTTGAGTTCATCGTGATTGTATATTTTTTTTGCTCTTTTTTTTATTTTATAAGTAAAAAAAGTCTTTAATCTCTATCACCTACAGGTGACACTGGGAATTGACGGGTTAATGGTAGGAACAGGGAAACAGATCTGTCCGCCATACAGAATCATCGATGCACGTGCGTGCTGCAGCAGCACAAAAAGGTCAATATCTCAGCACCTATATCTGAACAAGAGCAAATATGCTTTCCGCTATAGGTGATTGCTTATGTAAAAATACACCTACACAGAATAATAATAAACCATATCACACACGCCGATCAACGCGCCCCATTCGAAGGCAACATATTAACTTTTCCAAAATTATAATTCACGAAACGTTATTTATGAGTTATGAGCTTGCCGTTGATTTATTTTAATTTCAAGGCCCACTTTTACCACGCGAAAAACGTGTTAACGGCGCCACGCGTTCAATTTGTCAAATTCTCCGCCATTACATAAGTATGCGGTGGTAATTCCACTATTAACCCTTGTTTATATTCCATATTTTCATGGAATCGCTTGACACGGGAAGAGTCTGGATTTGCCTGTCGAGACTTAAATAACACATAAAAATAATAGAATATGCTGTGCCCGTTTTATGATAACGTTCTCCGTAGCTAAGTGGTGGATCTGGTACACCAGACTCAACGTATTGTCGTCTCTGAGATTCCGGACCCCCGTCGAGTCTCCTGGGGGTTTGCTTGAACCATTTTAAGAATTACTGATCTAAGCAAACAGACAGTGGAAGAAACTTAATTTTATAAGTTGTATGTTAGTATCTTATTGGGAAGACGACAATTTTTTAAATTCTATTTATAATAAGAGTACTCTTTTAAGTGAGAAATATTGTAGAACCAACAGTACACCTGCACCTTTGAAGATACATCGACTTGTTTGCAGCGCTGTCGCGGGTCGCTCAAAACTCGCCTAATTTGTATGAGCGTATAAACAAATTTTAAAATAACTTTGTCATTTGTACGTTTATAGGTATACTTTCTAAATAAAAAAAAATTACATTTAATGTGAGAATGCTAAAAATGTGTTCGTTTCATTAGAATTACGTAAATAATTTCTCATTTTTTTGAAATCTAAAAACAATATAGATTAATAATTAAACTGAAATTTCTATATTGACATACTTTCATTAGATATAAATTGCTCAAATCAGATAATTATAGTATAAAAACGGTCATAATCAGTTCTAGTCGTCTACCCTATTGTCCCTCGTCATGGAAAAACACTCGCGTGCAGACAGTCCTCTTACCTTGGTGCAGAAGGCGCAGCCGCAGCCGGAGATGAGGGTGACGCTGTCCGCGGCGGCGTCCTCGAGGCACAGCTTGCAGTTGATGGGCGCTGCCGGCACGAACCCGCCACCCGCGCCGTCCAGGGAGTACCTGACATAATATACAAATAAACATTTGTTACACTTACACCAATAAGCCTAGTAGGCCAGTCATTAAAGCCTGAAACCCGAAAGAAATTAGTAACTCGCTAAAATGTTGAGGGGTCATTAAGGAAGGTGAAATACCTTACCGTGTGATTTTGCAGCGCTCTGGGGTGTACGGAAAGGGTTGAAAGGGATGAAAAGTGATTTTTGTTAATAACATTGTCAAAAAAATTAGTAACACGCTGCAAACTTAGAATTAGGTTGTTCTCATTGTTTTGTAACGTGTATTAATTTTGCAGCGTTTTGCAATGTACGGAACATTGTTTATTATTAAAAAGCAGTAAAATTTGTTAATAACAAGGGTTAAAAAATTAGTAACATGCTGCAAATTTGGAATTAGGTTGTTTTCATTGTTTTGTAACGTGTATTAATTTTGCAGCGTTCTGTAAAGTACGGAACATTGTTTATTATTAAAAAACAGTAAAATTTGTTAATAACAAGGGTAAAAAAATTAGTAACACGCTGCAAATTTGGAATTAGCTTGTTCTCATTGTTTTGTAACATGTATTCATTTTGCAGCGTTCTGTAAAGTACGGAACATTGTTTATTATTAAAAAACAGTAAAATTTGTTAATAACAAGGGTAAAAAAATTAGTAACACGCTGCAAATTTGGAATTAGCTTGTTCTCATTGTTTTGTAACATGTATTCATTTTGCAGCGTTCTGTAAAGTACGGAACATTGTTTATTATTAAAAAACAGTAAAATTTGTTAATAACAAGGGTAAAAAAATTAGTAACACGCTGCAAATTTGGAATTAGCTTGTTCTCGTTGTTTTGTAACGTGTATTCATTTTGCAGCGTTCTGCAACTAACGGAATATTTTTTATAATTAAAAAACAATGAAATTTGTTAATAACAAGGGTAAAATAAATAGTAACTCGCTGTAAATTTGTAATTATAGTATAGTAACTATCAAATTTGCAGTGTTTTGTAACAAACGGAACATTGTTTAATAGTTACTATATAAACAATTATTTCAGTAAGTAACAATGGTCAAAGAGTCGGCTAAGAGTTGCAATGTAGAGAAAATGTTGCCAACGCTATTTAGAAACACTTGTGGCGGCATATCAAAGCGCCGCACACAAATTAAAAACAAGGTCGGTGTCCTTTGTAACGCCGCCAAAGAACGCCGCGTCCCCTGTTTGCGCCTCCGAGCCAGCGCGGCTCCCTTTGTCGGCGCGGTATTACAAAGGGGAATTACCTTTGCGGCAAAACCAAAAGAGATTTCGGCAGCAAGGAATCGATTGATGTCGGCGCGGTATTACTAAGGGGTCAGTTGTAGACAAAATGTCGATCGAAGAAGTGTGTTTTGTTTGTGATAAATTGTTGTCCACCGACGTGTTTAACGTAGTGAAAGAAAAAGGAACTGAAAAGCTACGAAAATGTAGTGTGCAGAGGAACGACGGAAAAGTGAATTTGTTGTTGTTGCAAATTATGAGACGGTGATAATTGTGGGAGAAGATGTCGATTTGCTCGTCAGTTTAACTGGTGTGGCACAGGACAGACACAAAAATGTGTATTTTATGAAGCCTGGAAAAGGAAAATCGCCAACATACATTTTTTCCTCAAACAGTCCTACAAAAGAACAATTAACTGCACATATTCTAACCTGTCATGTGTTCTGCGGATGTGCCACAACTTCTGCTCTTTTCAACCAAGGCAAAACGAAATTAACCACGCTTGTCCTGAAAGATTCGCAAATTCGGGAAGCCGCTGAATGTTTCAAAGTTCCAAATGCGCAGCCAGACGACCTTGATGATGCAGGAGAAAAAATCTTAGTCAAGATGTACGGAGGAAAGTTGCCAAAATCTTTGAATGACTTGCGCTACGAAGGATTTGCTCGGTCTATAGCCAAGAGCAAGTGCAACCTCTGCAGTTTACCACCCACGAAAGCTGCAGCACGTCAACATTCTTTTCGGGTGTATCATCAAGTTCAGCAATGGTTAGGTGAGTTGAAAAATCCTCTGATACAGAACATTAATTTGATTAATATTTTTCGTGAAAGTTTTATGAATTTCTGAAACATTTTCTTTTGATTTTTCTGTAATAATCGTTACCAGAAACGATTTACCTGCAACATCATGTGGATGGATGAGAGGATTGCACGGGTTGACTACAACTTTGACGACCCTTGAAGCTGCACCACCAGAAGTCCTGAAACTTGTCTCATGTAGATGTGAGAAAGGTTGTTTAACCGCAGCATGCAGCTGCAGTAAAAGTGGACTTAAATGCACACTGCTTTGCTTATCTTGTCATGGTAAAACTTGCTCTAACGTCAGGGAAATTGAACTTGATGACATGGACGATAATGAAACACACGCAGTTACGAACAGTCTGTTAAATGCCGAAGATAATAACTTTGGAGAGCCGCAAGATGTATTTCTTTCTGATAACAATTCCGATGAAATGGATCTTGATCAGCTTGAGGCACCCAAAATAAACTCACCCGAGGAAAATGTAGGCGAGTTCGAATTATCTACAAACGACAGCCCGTCTGGACCAACGACTATAAAAAGAAGGAGACTATTAGAGGACGAATAATTTGCGTGAGGTTCATATTCTTTAAATCAGCTTATTGAAATTGAATCTTATCAAAGTGTTGCTAAATTTGTTATACTTATATTATTTTCTTTAATTGCAGTTGTTCCTGGTGGACCTGAACATGACAAGCGAAGCACCAAAGAAGTTATTCTAAATTTCTTACCACATGTATTTTTTATTAGTTTAAATTACTAATTTTTGATGTACTTATCTGTTGTAAATAATTATAATTTCATTTCTATAATTTGGTAATTTTATCCAAAATTATAACATATAATTAAAATTTAATTCATAATTAAATTTTATATTTCATATAAAAATTGTTATATTTTTTACCATTGTCACTAACAGAAATATTTGTTTATATAGTGTTAAACAATGTTCCATTTGTAGCAAAGCGCTGCAAATGTAATAGCCGTTTCAAAAAGATTAAAACAACTTGAATCTAAATTTGTAGCGTATTATTAATTAGTTTACCCTTATTATTAAAAAAATTCATTGCTTTTTAATAATAAACAATGTTCAATTTGTTGCAAAACTTTGCAAATTTAATAGACATTTCAAAACGGTAAAAACAACTTAATTATAAATTAGCAACGTTCTACTACTTTCTTCACCCTTGTTATTAACAAATTTCATTGTTTTTTAATTATAAACAATGTTCCGTATGTTGTAAAACGCTGCAACATAAATAGACATTACGAATTGGTAAGAACATAGGTTGTTCTTCCGACATCAATCGATTCCTTGCTGCCGAAATCTCTTTTGGTTTTGCCGCCAAGGTAATTCCCCTTTGTAATACCGCGCCGACAAAGGGAGCCGCGCTGGCTCGGAGGCGCACAGGGGACGCGGCGTTCTTTGGCGGCGTTACAAAGGACACCGACCGTGTTTTTAATTTGTGTGCGGCGCTTTGATATGCCGCCACAAGTGTTTCTAAATAGCGTTGGCAATATTTTCTCTACATTGCAACTCTTAGCCGACTCTTTGACCATTGTTACTTACTGAAATAATTGTTTATATAGTAACTATTAAACAATGTTCCGTTTGTTACAAAACACTGCAAATTTGATAGTTACTATAAAATGCTGTACACGAGGTAGGTAATTACAAATTTACAGCGAGTTACTATTTTTTTCCCTTGTTATTAACAAATTTCATTGTTTTTTAATTATAAACAATATTCCGTTAGTTGCAAAACGCTGCAAAATTAATACACGTTACAAAACAATGAAAACAACCTAATTCCAAATTTGCAGCGTGTTACTAATTTTTTTACCCTTGTTATTAACAAATTTTACTGTTTTTTAATAATAAACAATGTTCCGTACTTTACAGAACGCTGCAAAATGAATACATGTTACAAAACAATGAGAACAAGCTAATTCCAAATTTGCAGCGTGTTACTGATTTTTTTACCCTTGTTATTAACAAATTTTACTGTTTTTTAATAATAAACAATGTTCCGTACTTTACAGAACGCTGCAAAATTAATACACGTTACAAAACAATGAAAACAACCTAATTCCAAATTTGCAGCATGTTACTAATTTTTTAACCCTTGTTATTAACAAATTTTACTGCTTTTTAATAATAAACAATGTTCCGTACATTGCAAAACGCTGCAAAATTAATACACGTTACAAAACAATGAGAACAACCTAATTCTAAGTTTGCAGCGTGTTACAAATTTTTTTGACAATGTTATTAACAAAAATCACTTTTCATCCCTTTCAACCCTTTCCGTACACCCCAGAGCACTGCAAAATCACACGGTAAGGTATTTCACCTTCCTTAATGACCCCTCAACATTTTAGCGAGTTACTAATTTCTTTCGGGTTTCAGGCTTTAATGACTGGCCTATAGCCCAAACTAAGCTCTGTGAGGCTTGTGCTATGGAATCTTTTTTTTTTTTGAGAGAGAAATCTTTAAGTACTCTTTTGTAGCAGATGTTATTTTGCGGAAGTCCATTGTATTACAAAGGATATTGTTTTTTGCTGATTCCGCGCAGTTGATGATGACTTGTCCAACAAGCAGACAAGGTCAACCTTGTCTGCTTGTTGGACAAGTCTTTTTGCAGAGAAATCTTTTTGCACCATGTCACCGCGTTGGCAAGGCGCGGCCGTGTGTGGAGCTCTCCGGCCTACCCACTAAAACCCTCCTGAGTTCTCTAGGCCCATGCGGGGCACATGGCGGGGTGCGCTTTCGAGATTCTACCGCCATGTCTGTGCTATGGGATCTAGGGTTAAGGATATACATACATATATTATACATATATAAATATTTTTTTATAGAAATATATATCAACAACCATGACTAAGGTACAAATGCTAGCATTCATCACACAAACATCTGCCCCCACCGGGATTCGAACCCGGGACCTCAGAGATGGCGACACCTTGAAACCGGTGTCTTATCCACTCGACTATGGAGCTCGTCATATTACGGGTTAGTATGAAATTGCTGTTTTGTATGGAGATTATAAGTATTTGGCTAATTACATATTAAGGTTTTTCCTTGTTTCTTTAATAACCAAGAGAGCGAACCAAGGGCTGGTTGTACTCACTCAACTATGATGAAACAGAAAACTTAATGCCCTCTACGTCAATGTAAATCTTGGATACCTCACACAACTGTATGCACGCCTGATTCATTTATTTATTATATATGTATGTGTCGCAACCAACTGGTCAAAATAGCCGATCAATCAAACAGCTAGCCCTTTGACTGAACAACGCCATTCAACCATACGTCTAGCTTATAAATTGAATATTTGAGTCGCTAAAAACGTTAAACACTACAGCTGATTCAAAAGCCGCCGTCTAATTTAATTAGTTCAGCGCTCACCACTGCAGCGCTAGGTGCGTTTTGTTTTCAATATGGCGTCAACTAGCCGTGGTTTGTGATTGTTTTATGAGATTTTTCGGAAAGTAAGTAGTATATATACGTTACACGTGTTATTAAAGACAGAAATTATGAGGTCACTTACGAGTGATACGAGTGAATCAAAATTTAAACAAATATTCCAGGAAAAATTACGGGATTATGAAATGATTTTTGCTTCGTAAAGGAGATAATTTTTTCTTGTATGGAGAATAGGCGCACTACAAAATGTAACGTTTATTAATTACATACATACATACATACACTCACGCCTTTTTCCACGGGGGTAGGCAGAGATTACGTCCTTCCAATTGCTACGGTCCTTACATATCTCTCAATTAGACATACGTTAAATAATTTCTTATTAACCCTAGATATTATAAGGAACATTAGCTTGTTTCTATCTAACGGGAATATTGAGAAATCAATTAAAACATGAAGATTAAATAACCTAAAAATTCTTAGTAGTTAGTAGCTTTATTTTGATTTGTATTAATTTTTTTTTTAAATAAATGCTATTTTACACTTTTTTATTCTTGAAAAATACAATCTTCTTTGGCCACTACCAAACGCCCGAAGTCGTATTATTTTTTTGCATTCTAAATACTGGATACGGGAAAGAAAACGAAATCAAGCCGTTGGAAACGTAAACACAGAATTCGGTTGAAAACACACCGACGTCAATTGGATGTCAGTGTAGGTACCATTCTGTCGTTGTCAAAAATGATGACGCGTTCCGTTTCACGACGATACTGGACTGACGAACTAATAGTTAAAATAATCTAAAATAGTATTAAAATAATTAATAATAGATATACATTTCCCCAAGAACGAACAGCTAGTTTTATGTAATCTGAACGTTGGAACGGCAAGTTTATTTTTGTTTCTAGTATTCACATAAATAAACTTGCCGTTCTAATGCATCTATGACTCCTCTGGTGTTGCGGGTGTCCATGGGCAGCGGTTATCGCTTACCATCAGGTGATCCGTTTGTTCGTTTGCTGCCCTATCCTAAAAAAAAAATATAATAATAAATCGACGATCGAATATCAAAGAAATGCGGGGAAGCAGGCCGCTTTTACTCCGCGGTTCGAAGTAAAAATAGCGTTAGTGTTTAAAACAGCCTTTACGACTCATGTAAACAATACAGCGTACTCGACAAATAGTCATGTCGCGTTTTTTTTGGAAAATTAATAGATAAGATTTTTACGAGATTTTAGACACATACTTGAAATACAATACTAATGTATAAGTATTAATAGAATCTAAGCATTTCTCCGTAATGTTTTCCTATGCTGGATAAATGTACATTTGAAAAAGAAAGAACATGCTGGAAATAACGTATCATTCGCGTTCGATTCGCTATTGATCGTTTTGATATCTAAACATTGTATGCAAGCGATTGCGAATTATACCCATTCCGGAAACATTCCCATATATTTCATTTTAATGAATATATTTGACGACACGTTTCACGCAGCGCTCTAGTCGGTTACTACGCAACAGGTCACGGGTTCGATTCCTGCACGGGACAGAAATTTTGTATGGGCTACAAAAATTTGCCCCTGTCTGGGTGAATGTGCAAGTGAGATTCTATGTTTGTTACTTCTTAGTGTGAGACGACGTTTAAAAAAAATGATTAGATTAAATATACTTTGGCTTAAGGCCCTGTGAAGAAATCACAGCACCACAAACACTCCACAGACTATTAAGTTTTGTATATAGATAGATAATTGATATTTACGATACTATTACAACACTTTGTTATTAATATTCAACTCATGGTTAGCAATAAATATCATCAAAAGCGAAAGTTGGTTTCATGTCCGTTTTCGAAAGAAGAATTGGGTAACAGTAATAACAATCCATTTGTACAGTTATCAGAACAACATCGAACACAGGGAATATTAACCCGGCGTGAATGAGGTGAGGAATTGTTACACCAACTATGAGGTGGGTACGATATACCCAAAAATTTTGATGTTAAATTTGTGGTACTATAATTGTGTAATTAGCTTATGATATATTAATAATAGTAACTATTCAACAAGATGAATAAATAAAATACCAACATTAAGTTAATAGCATAATTATTTATTGAAATAACAAGGTATCTAAATTTTCTTTGAAAAATATAAATTTAGGCAGTTAACTTCTTTTGGCATAAAAATCTAACAAAATTCCAACTTTGGTAAATCAACACAACAATAGTGTCTTCTAATTATAAATAAAAAAGGAACTGAAAAGTCTTGTGAGGTCTGTATGAACAATATCATGAACAATATCAAACACCTTCTAGAAATAACGGTTTATTTATTTAAAGCAATGGAATTCTAGCGTGACTTTTAGGACTTACACTCTTCCCGACTGACTGAATACTGGATAATGTCACAAACAGAAAAGAGACAGTAATCAATTCCGCAATCTATTATCATGGTATAACATCAAGCATTTGAAGTAGAATTGCATATTTACATTACAATGACTGCGAATTATAATTAAGGTTTTGAAAATATTTATATATATTAGGATTTAGAGAACAGGATTCCCTTTCGAAGAAACTTTTAATTTCCGTTTAAGAAATAATTTATTTAATACTTATCGTTTACAATAACGAGTTTAAATTACACATAAACGTCCGGTTGATACCATATGGATCTCACACGCGGAAAGGCGGGTAGTTTATGATTATGCTTGTTGTTGATTATGATTTCTGCTGATTATGCGATTTTCGAAGAAAGGGCGCAAAACATCGATGGTCATGTAATAGAGCACCAAAATTACACCTACAAATCAACACAATCCTGTACCCCAGCCGCGTGTACGCACGTGTATCTACTGTCGCCGCCGGCGCAACACTAAACTCGATACTGTACCTCACCCCTTGCATCTTTACCTCCAGCTCCGAAATGACAGGACTTGCATGGCAACAGTAACATTAAAATATCTGCGTTTAGAAACTTTTCGGGTATGACATACCCAACCTCCCAACCCAACTTACGCCGGTAAGATATATTTTACCAACCTCTAGCCCAGTTAAAATATAATGCAGTCTTTTTATTGCATAACTTCCAGTCAATCCGCGTAATACCGAATATCGTCGACCCAGGCACGTCATTTCTGACCCTCCCGACTCATTGACGCTGGCTCTTCAAGCCTTGCGAGAGGCGGCATCTGCGCCGCCATCCCTTAGTTAGTCCATACTTCGCAGCTTGCTGCATATGTACGAGTAGGCCCCATCAGTTCAAGGCCGGACCCACTTTGGCGTACCGAGCCTTCCTTCGCGCATATGTCCTCTTCGGAGGACAGCGCTGACGTGCCCTCTCCTGAGGGTACGCCAACCATTCCATTCAAGCCATAAGGCCACTAGGGCCAAGGCTAGGCTGAGTTTAGTCGGTAGGTCTGTTGGATCGAGCCGCCTCGATTCACCAGGAGTCCGACATAATCAACGCATCCCTGCTTGCCTGTTGCGTTGGTATCCATGAGGATTCTCAGCCTCCTCTCCTGAGGGAAAAAAAAAAAAAAAAAAAAAAAAAATTGCATAACTAATCAAGACTATATTGTCGATGCGCTCCTGTCCAGATGGCTCGATTGGAGATAGTAGAGACTGCCGCTGGAAGTGTGAAAGTGAACCGTGTCGTCCGCATTGCACCGATCCCTGCGACGGTGGGGGCGGCTGAACGATGCCAGCTGTCCCCATGCCTTTGGCGGAGAGGGTGCCCGCACTAACATCAGTGCGGGCTAGGCCGAGCGGCTCACGCGGGTGAAGCGCCCTGCGCACTGCCCGTAGCCGCTCATTATGGCCAGCGAGGTGTCGTCGAGGGTTTTTAGTGGGTATTGCGGCCTTCTGCCGTTGAGTCCCACACCTCCGGCCCTACCCAAGGGTGGAAGTGTGAAAGTGTGATAATGTAATAACGACGGTGGCGTCGCGCCTAATAATGCTGAAAGGTTGTATTTCGACACGAGTACTTGTAAACTGCGCAAGTGATTCTCAGTTCCAAGAACGACGCGAGTGGTTCTGATATAGGATTCTGAATATTGTGTGAGTTTAGGTAAGTAATACGTAATAACCAGCGGTCGGAATTAGGTTTTTTTTTTTTTTTATTGCTAAAGTTGACAAACAAGCAGGCTGCCCACCTGATGGTAAGTGGTAACAGTCGCCTATAGTACATGTGGTTCCCACGAGATTCGCAGCAAATCTGCAAACCTCATAAGAACCACAGTGTACGTTGCCAACTTGTGACATAAGATGTAAAGTCATAGTAGGTACCCAGTAATTTCACTGCCTATCTTACCCTTCACGCCGGAACACAGCAAAGCGAACCCTGCTGTTTGGCGGCGGAAATAGGTAAGACGGAGGTACCCATGCAGACGACCCTGGTACAGAGTCTACCTCCTAGAAAAGGTAGAGTTATTTATGTACTTGCATGGAAATGTTGATATTAATGTGGACCTTCCCGGGGCTTCTAATGGACAATCCCGTGTGGCCAACAATACTACAAATAAATAATACTAAAAACCTCAGAGACATATTAATCTCGGGACTTAAGGCATATCCATTTTATTCTTTCGCTGTATGAAATCAGTGTAAGTACACGAATAACTCTACCTAATTCCGACCTCTGGTAATAACTTTATAGTTTTTCATAAAGTTAATTTGTAGAATCGAAGAAGATTTTAGCAAGTTGGAATACACTTAAAAAACAAACTTAAAGAAAAAAATTGTCCTTATACGGGATCAATGATTCTAAAAGCATAATTATGTATATCTACAAATTTTCAAGCGCATGAATTTGAAAATATGTTGTTTGATAGGAAATGAATTTATTTTAAACCGATTTATTTTTATGATAATATAAACACCCTTCGCTGCATGATAATTGATAACAAAACTGTGGCAGGCTCAGTGCAAACAACAAGCGTAGCAACACTAGGATTCTGCTTCACACAATGATTACATCATGAACAATGAATAAACTCTGGTGGCATAGTCCAAATTAAAATTCACGGTCTTTGATTCTATGAGATCTATAGGATCCACATAACATACAACAACCTTAAACTCCTCCGTTCACATCACTGCACATAACCAATGCTGTCTCAAAGGTCTTAGTAGCCACGCCCTAAACTACATAAAAAATGTCGATAGGTTTATGGCTGTTTTATCCGCCTTCAGACGTTAATTCCTTATGTATCATCATCTTTGTACATTCCTTTAGATACAGTATTATAACTGTATAACATTATGGTAAATATTGGTAAAAAAGGCAAAAAGATTAACATAAACTAACTAGGCAAGAATTTTATTCGATATCTACGTACTTATATTATTAGCTAACTCGGCAAGAGTAGTAACCGGAACTGCGAAGTCCCGTTGTTGATAAGTCCCCGCATTTTATATCTTCAGACTTTATCATCTACCGAATAGTTTCAAACATACTACCAAGAGAAACTGTATATTTTCAATAAAATATATCCAATGATTAATGACCGGAGAGATTCGATCCGCAACTCTATAGGATTATTATTATCAGGAAGTAAATAGAAAATGGACACACTTTCAATAAAATTCAAATAGATTACCAATTTTTAAAAACTTCAACTCTATGATATGCACAACTTTTTACTGCGATACGAATAGATGCACTAAACTGCACGTGATTCGCGTGATTGTGGAAATTTTCAAAATACAAAATACAGTAATTTTCTGTCGTTGCCATATAATTCTCCGTCGCGAGCAGATAATCGCGACTGACGCAGTGAACCCAGCTGTATATACGCTGTATGGTACACAATTTTATACTGGGTGTGTAATATTGAAAAATCGATTGCTTTTATTGTATATACTTAATAAGCAACATTTATCAGAAGATAATTATATAATGAGTGCCAGTATTGTGAAAAAATATTGATGTACCCTACCATACACGCGTAATCTGAACACTTTATTTTTAACCATATTCCCAGACCGTTTAAAGCCGAAAATTCTATGTATACGAATGAGAGGACATTATTATCAAGAATTATACGAGAAACATAGTAACCAACTATTAAACATTGTCGTTTTTCACTATTTTATTTAATTCACTAAACAGCCACTCTTGCATTTAGAATATCTTGTGCATTTTTCACTACCTTGGAAGCTTTGTATATAATAAAGTCAACAAAATGCTAGACAGCTTTCCAACTAGCGTCCGCCCGCGGCTTTGCCAGAAATTAGTTTTTGTCAATCCGGGTCCTTTATGCCTAAGGTACCAAGATTCATGGTCTTATCTTCAATTCAACCCCTATTTCACCCCCACACTGGTAAAAATTTCAAAATGCTAGAACAACCTTATTTTTGTTTCTTATGACGTAATATTTGACGAACTTGCATACTAACTTTCAACCCTTATTTCACCGCCTAGCTGGTCGAAATTTCAAAAATGTTAGAACAAATGTTTAATGATTTCTTATGAAGTGCTTAAATATAAAGTTTCATGGTTTTATCTTTTAAAATTAAGCAATCCCATACAATCTTTCAACCCTTTTTTTCGGAATAAAAAGTAGCCTATGTTCTGTCTCAGGGTCTAAAGATTGTCTGTACCAAATTTCATCAAAATCGGTTGCGCGTTTTAAGCGGGAAAGCGTAACAGACAGACAGACAGACAGACAAACAGACAGAGTTACTTTCGCATTTATAATATTAGTTGGGATGTGTCAAGCTAAATGTAAGCAGTCAGCGACTAAGTGGCTGATGGAGCTTGATTATCAATCCACCGAGTGTATTATCTTTCTTATTTTCGCACTTATTTGTACACATACACATAGCTACATACACTCATATACACGCGCGCACACACACACGAATGCACTCATACACTCATTCTTTCTCATTCATGTTTTTTATTAATATCTTACACCTTTTATAATGTATCATAATGGGTTTTATTGTTATTTTCCTACTGTTTAGCTCATAAGATAGTTTTGTATAGATTCCAGCTATCTTGTTTGTAATAAATCTTTGAGGTTGACAGCCTGGAGATTCTGTAATACAGGTTTTATACTTTTTTTTTTTTTTTTTTTTGTTTCCCTGAGGAAAATGCATTAAATTGCATACCCCGGCTGTGGCGAGCCGGGGTTATGTGGGGCTCTCCTCCCCAGAAGGGGGAGGCCTACCCACTAAAAACCTCAGGGATGGCCTTCCTCAGGCATGTAGGGAGCCCCTGGGAACAGAAAGCTTCTTCCGGGAACCCCCAGCCTCCGCTCCCCCGTCGACACAGGGGAGCCCTCCTCGGGGAGGCTTACTACCTCCCCCGGTCTCCTCCACCGACGACGCCCCCCGGCCACGGAAGGGGCGTGGTACATCCCGGGTCGCCGTAGCAGTCGCGACTTACTCGCGCCCGCCGGCGACCCAACAGGTTTTATACCTAGTACAGACTCTAGCTCTCCCAAATGTCTTATTCGGGAATCCCTTAATATAAAAATTCTTTGTAAGAGAGAAACAATAAATATATATTTTTTTTTCTTTTCTGCACGAATGTCTGGCACTATATTTCAGACAGACTTACATTTCGTGACAAAGCCTAAGAGAGTAAGAGTGCCGCAACAAAACTGGTTCCGGCGGAGGGATTTTTCTTCTCCGTTCAGTGAGACAGATAAAACAATATTGCAGCGTCATCTGAACAGTGGTCTCAGTAAGGGGGGCGACCAGCTGTTGCTGTGTGCTGGAAACAGATAAACTGGATATTGTTGCTACATAGAGCACGACGGTCTCACCTGGAGCCTCCGCCGGCGAGCGAGAGGAGCGATGAGCACCGCGAGCAGACAGACGGCGCGCGTAGCCTGTTGTGCGCGCGAATCGGCTCGGGAGCCTTCTCGCGCTCCGTCAGCGCGAGCACTGTCGAGCACTTTCGCAGACCTGCCAGACAAACAAATAGGATCAGTTAATGGTTTACACAAAGTTTTAAATACACTAAAAACTGACTTACAATAAGCTCTTTTTTTAATAAATGTTCATCGTCGGTTCAATCAGAATACATTTCAGTGCTGGGTTTTCTTTGGACACGGAAGAACAGGAGACGTATTTTTTAATGATTAGATGTGAATTTGGGATTCGAATACGAATAAAAATCGTGCGCGAAATTATTTTCTACTGCTTACAATTTTTTAGATTTTAGAATCACTCGAATTCAGTGTTGTCATTAAAAACAAATTCTTAATTAAATTCCGTTTCACGCAGAAAAATTCAAAATTACAACAACAAAGAACCGGCGATGACCAACAACATGTGAAACGGATCACTGTCAACGTCACTTCAGCGTTGGATATTCTACTAGTAGAAATCAAAAACGAGTGGGTTGAACCACTCGTTGCACAACGCACGAAATGAAAGTTCAGAAATAGTGAATTCGGTTATTCGTATACGAATCTCACGATTTCGAATGCGAATTAGTTTTCTATTGTTTCAAACATTCGTCTCCAGGCCTATTGCATTACATTATCTTGACTACTGGTCTGGTCTGTAAACATCACTTATATCTGACTTTGTAATGTGTAATAATAACTTCATATGGCATATGTGCCTAAGTTAGGGTATTTCATATATATTTCTATGAAAAATATTTACAAATGTATACGTTATTATAAAACCCATAATACAATCCATGCAGTGCTTACAATGAGCTTAGGATAATTGGTGTTAGTGTTAAGAAATACTTTACATAATTACCATTACTTTACTTCAATAAAATCAATATATATATCGACTTAATTAAATAGACCTATATTAACCTATAAGGGTTTGTTTTGAGTCTTTCATCTCTTCAGCAGAGGCAATGTTAGCTTTTATTGACTTTGGATGTGCGGTGCACGGGGATATTTGCATCTCTGCATTACTTGCAAATCGAAGAAAACGCCGCTTGAGACGCCTAATAAACAGTTCATTCATTTACAGACCGTATGGTCTGTTAGAGAGTCAGAATGGGTCAAAGGATACCGGAATATTAATTGTACGAGTATATTGGCGACAGATGGATTCGGTCAGCTCTGCTTTTTGGATAGATATACTGACTTATATTATTGATTATCGCCTTGCACAAGAAAAAAGGAAACATATATACTATCAATATAGATAGATAGATATAATATTTTATTACATGAACATTCACAAAACACCCAAATATGATCAAAAAAGGTGAATAAGCAATCGTTACGACCAAAACTACAACTCTTAGTAAACAAACCAAAGCAGAGTAATAATATGAATACAAAATCTTTTTATCACTATATTTTAGGATCGATTGGAACAGGTTTTCGGCTGTATTTATAACTCGAAACTTGCTTTGCAACGATTACGACGTTTTATTCTCGATTATAGCACAAAACCATTTAGGGGATTCAAGAAAACAACACGCAAACAATGACGCATCATATGCGTCAAAATTCAGGTGGTGTTTGTTGTTCTTTTATTCTGTGTAAACATTAGGATATAAACAGCGATTCATAAGAAAGTCAATCGCTGTTGCATGTATATGATTAATATGTATGCATGTATATGATATAATGAATTGCATGTATAATGATAGCATCTTGCATGCATTTTAAAATACATTGGGATAAGTCGGGGTTTAAGTTTGTAAGCACATACTAATTAAAGAAAAAAGAACATACTTTGTAAGTACGACTCGCTATAGACTTAATCGAGAATATAAACACTTTTCGACAAGCCAGTTTTTTAGTTTGGAAATTGGTTGAGTTGGTTTGAGGAAGAATTTTATGAACTGCTGGAAGGTAGGAAGGAAAGCTGTTCTCTGCTGCTAATACTTCTATATTATAAAACATATCTATATTAACCGTTTGAGTGCTAAGCAATTTTTGTAAAAATCTATTGGAAAATGCTATGCATATTTTGATTACTCTAAAGCAGTGTTTCGCAACCCTTTTTAGGCCATGCCCCACTTTAACATTTCTAAAATTCTTATATAAATTTTAAGAAATATAAATGATAAGTTTTATGAACAAATCGCTATGAAATTGTTATCAAAACATTGTAAGTAAAATTTCAAAACATATAATGAAAAAAAATAAAACTACAATAACTACAATAAACTAAAATTCAAAATAATATTAATATAGATTTTTCAATATTCATTTGTTCTTTTTTGTTAAATTTGTCACCGATATTTAGCATTACATTTAAATAACCCAAAGCGAAAGGGTTAAAGTCGTGTCGAGTCCATTTTTTAAATGCCCCCTTAATTATCATGGTGTCAAATAAAACACTCTCATTTAGACAAATATTAATCAATGTAAATAAATCTTTTTGGGTTATACAGAAAAAAGTGCGTCGCACTTTTCGATACAAATCGCCGCAGCGCATAATCGCTGCTTAGCACTCTAACGGTTAAGTATCAACATTAGGTTACGGAAAATGTGTCTACAGAGAAAAAATAAAATAAACACAATTTCATGTTTCAATGTTTGTTTTAATTTATAGAAAACAAAACAAAATCACGTGGAATTACAATGAAAAGTCTATTACCGTTCAGGATATTTTTTTTTGTTCTCGATATTCTAGAAAAACATTGTTAACATTTTTAATGGGGTTGCATTACGGCCCAAAACTTTGTTTTTGCTGCGAATGATGTACTAGAAAAACTTAATTATCCAATGAACCATAACTATACCAATAACTAAAGCTCTATGCAAACTAAATCTATTAAGAAGTTTAAATTTGTTCACAAACACATCCCACCTGTCCGCATTTATGACTATAATACTACACTGGATCGAAATGCAGGAGGCGTCCCATGTTTATGCGAGCATTGGAAACTATCTGCCCAGCTAGTGGACATGACATGACATCTATATCTCAGTTTACATATAAACGTGAGCATACATGTGATAAGTATTGTAGACCATTGTCTAAAGAACAATTCAGTATAATTAATAAGAAAACAGAAACCATATTCGTTCGCCTATAGACAACACATGTATAGTGACTCAACTCTTGCACAAGACTGTTTATTTTATTATTATTATTTTAGGTAAAAGTAATTTAAACAATATGGACAAAGCTTTTGTATTTAAGGTTTTATCATATTTGGAACACTCCGTAACGCAAATTGTTACAGTGATACTTATGGCACCGTACTAAAAGGTATTGTAAATATTATCATAACAATATTTTCAACACACTTCCTCATAAAGTGGCTCTAATCCCATGGCAATTAGGCACATAATGACACCTATAATCAAACTGTGACTTTTTCATTACTATTATTCACGAGTGAGTAATAGTTTTTTTTTTTAAATATTATTGGTTGAGTTACGCTTACATTTGCGCTAAAAAGCTATCCGCGAAAAGCCCAAAAAAAAGAAACCTCATTTTTTAGTCTATGGCCGATGCGCGCGCATAGGTAAACTGATTAATTTTTCCCGCCATTACGAAACATTTTTCACAACTCGTCTCGTTTTCTCTTTTGAAGTTATTTAGTTAGTTATTAATTAAGAAGTCTGCAAATACAATTTATGAAGAAAATGATTTTTTATTTAAGTATTATTTTATTCAGAAGTGTGTTGAAAAACGTTGTATGATACACGTGTGTATTGATGATTACTGTCCTCGGCTCCTTAAGACCAACATTACACACTTGTACCATAATGTACTATTAAACTACGCGAGATTATAACTTTATAATAGTAAGTACAAAATAAAGTGAGCGACCGCATCAATATTATTAGTCTGATATAAAACTGGATGTATAATAAATTTATCCTTATGTTTATTTTGCTTAAAAGGTTACTTTTAAAGTAAGACAAATACGTCTTTGTTCTTTGAAAGGACAACTATCACAAATACACGACACGGTAAGTTTATTGATATACACGTTCTCTATCCTCGTACAGGGAAGAGGTAAGTAAATAAAAATAGTTAAATGTGGTTTCACTAAGTCGTTCATAAAGATTTCCTTAAAACCACGTTAAATAGAACATACAATTAAGATTTAATCGACACTAATCGTTACATTTATGTTCATAATAATAATAATAAACTCTTTATTGCACACAAAATAAATACAAGAAATAAAGTAAACAAACAAAGACAATTATGAGCAAACGGCGGCCTTATTGCTAAAAGCAATCTCTTCCAGGCAACCTTAGATAAGAGAAAAACGAAAACAAACTAGGAATTTTGGGAATAGGTGCAATTATTGTGAAAGTAAATAAAGTAAAATTACGTTAAGAATTTAAGGACAGGAAATGGATACGGACTTGGTTCTTAAAGGACTCTAACGTTTGCGCTCTCCTAATACTCTCAGGGAGAGAATTCCAAAGTCGAACGGCATAAGAGGGAAAAGAGTAAGAGAGAAAATCAGTACAAGAAGGGATATCAAGAGTCAAGTTAAAATTCGCTCGTAAAACGCGACTGGAGGAAGAGGATCGAAAAGAGAACAAAGACTTAAGGTTCATTCTCAGTCACAAGAAATATTTTTTTTTAAATAATTGATCACCTACATGATATCTTTATGTTATAAAATTTAAGAGCGACAACATAAATAAAATACACGAGTCCTTTACGTAAATCAGGTGACCTAAATCCACCTAGTGCTCGGCGAAACTATGCGCACAAATTAAGCATTCATCTACGTGATGTGGCAAACCCTTATTTTACATATAGGGCGCAGAGCTAGCCCCGCTCCATATTAATACGTGGCGCTAAGATAAGGCCAAAATACACAGTAATAACACGTCATAGTGTCGCACGAATGCAGGCTGCACGTTCCCAGTGCCAGTGTTCAGTTATTAAATGCTGAAAATATCCACTCACACGCTGAAACTAAATACTTTATCGTAACTTAAATGCACTGCATATTAATAACTGAACATTAACACGCTAATGTTTTGTACGCTAATGCAGTGTCTGTGAATGACTGAACATCAATTATGGACAAAATCCTAATTCTATCCTAAAACTTGTTATCGCAATATAAATGCAATGTTATCAAAAGATATAATTCAATATTATTAAGATATGACAATAAATTATAGGATTTAGTTTTAGAACAGCATAGAATAGTGTTTTAAAGCACTTGCTATCAGGCGATCGTTGGCCAAGAGCAAAACATTTGTCGAGCAAAGTTTGCCTTTTCACGCAGACACTTTTTATACAATCTGGACACAGAATTATTTAATAAGAGTCAAAATACAACCTATAGCAGTATGACCAATTCAGTGATCTAAATTCAACCTTACATATATTAAGATTAATGATCAATTTCAGAGTTTGTTAGACAGTTGCGTGACATCGTGGTTTTCAAAGGGTGGGTTTCTTAAATTAACAACACAGCCAACAAAAGTAAATCACAGAAAAGGAATAATAAAATTGTTATATAAACACGAAAGCTTGATTAAGACACACTGTAAATGAAACGCGTTGACTTTGTTGAAAATAATACATAAGTCATTATCACAGTAGATGGATCCCATTCAGTTAACTACACCACACATGTGGGCAATTGATTAACCAACAAGATATTCATACAATTCACTCACATCTAGCGATCAGCTGTATCCCAACACGTTTACAGGTTAAGTTTAACTATTTATTAGCTAGTTTTAATTTCTAATTTGGTTTTTCGAATATTTGGTAACAAGTCACCAAAGTCTTGTTCTGTAGTTGTTATATAGGAAGACAACAAAAACGCAATTTTACCTTCCAACAAAGGCTGCGGTTGCGACAGCACCGAATCTCTGGACGCGGCTCGCCGCACCGGCTTTTGCGGCCTCGCCAGGGACTTGAGCCCTCCGCTCAGTATAAGCTCTAGAGCCCGCCGACCTCCGGGACCTGCCACACCGGCGCCCATCTGTAAGAAACAAGTGGCGGTCAAAGTCTGCGTACGACGACGATGTTTTACATGCATTTCATATCAAATAGAGAACGAAACTGTACTAGTATTATCTGCTTGACCTTAGTCTATTTCATTTCTAAAAATAGTGAACACAAAATCATTGTAAGGAGATTCATGTCACAAAAAAGGATTCAACATAAATGTCAAGATTAGCCATCTTGACATTACCTTTGTATTGGAATAAAGCGAATATCTATGAATTATTATCAATATTACACGACATTTTTTTTACATTTAACAGTTTTTTGGAGTATACTAGTCTAGAGTATACAAAGAGACTATGGTGGATCCTTGTGCTTTGCCGACTATCGAACCCGATGGATTTCTATCAGTCCGGCTTCACCGCGAATCGTATCAGTGGGGCCGAGTACAGTCACGCGACATTAGCGTTAGGATTGCGGGAATCGACGAGGAAATTGGTCGGTCGACAATGCTGAACTGAGACGCTAGAGGCGATAAGAGATATAGATGATTAATTAACAAGCGGATTGGATTGGTTGGCGGCTCCAGCATCATAGCGTTTGGTCAGACCTTTAATGTGGGCCACTATGGATCTTTGTCATAATGGAGATCTACGGACCGCACGTACCACGTGGCAATTATTACGTCAATAGAAAAGTTAATCTACTGTTTCTTTTTATACAGGAATAAACATATAGTAAGCACACATGTTGTTCCAACTAGAAGGTTAAAAATATCGTATTTTAAAAGACTGCACTGCTGCACAGTATTTGCTGACTTGTTGTGAATAGTTACTGTTTAACTAAAAATATGAAAAAAAAAACAAAACCATAAAATTACTTATGTAAAGAGCTTTCACGATTTCATTGTCTATTCAACGCTGACAAAACGACTTCAAGACTAATGTGAAAGCCTCCGAGAACAAACAAGTAAGAATATAACATAAAAACAAAATTGACCGTGAAAATAAAATCACAGCTGAATCTTCCAATTTTCTTCGAACAGATCCAAAACTACTGTCGTCTGTAAATAACGAGACGAGTTCTTAGAACAGAGACCATAATTTTTATAGAGACATTTTTGTGAGTTTACTATGTCCACTAACGTTCATTTTCACCAATAAATTACGTGCAAAAGGTAATGAGTATAGCGGAAAACAACGAAACATGCTTGAACTTGAACTTTAGCAGTTACATTATGATGTCATTACAAAAGTCAATATACTCGTATATTTTTTTTAAGTTGGAATAGGGTGTGATTTTCATACAAACAAAACTTTTATGTTCTGTGATCAAATTCTAACTAAGAATTAAGTTTTTTGATATTTTTTAGATCAATACATATATGAATCATAGTAGTAGCAAAATAAAATACATCAGTTCGAAAAAGTGCCAAATGACCTAAAAGTTCTCGTATCTATCTAATCGACCTTCGCTGGTACAGGTTTCATGTGACATCTTGCAGATATGAAAACTTTTTATCAACAATGACAAAATTTCTCTGGCACAAACATCACCTATTTTTTTGACACAGATTATATATACGTAACGTATTATACGTGTTTCGACATAGGCAAATGACGTGATTTGAATGACTGTGAATGTATGAATAAAAGTAAATTTTCTCCTCCATATTGCGTCAAGCGGTCATCTTTATTCCAGACGCAACCGTCGGCCGGCTGGCATCGACTTGCAAAAATGGCGGGGGTTAGTCGCGCGGAATGTAAAACTGACTCAATAAATGTTTCATCGGTCAGCGAAGACTTATTATCACTTTTTTTCTCTCAGTAGAGAGGTTGAGAATCCTCACACGGAGTACGAAACGTATCTAGGATATCACCTCAGCGACAAGTGCTGCGGTGATATGTCGGACCCACCGGAGCGGTCCGACCGGTATGAACTACCAACTAAACTCAGTCTTATGCCTAAGTTCTAAGAGTCATATAGGCAAATCACGAGGGCAACCGTCCCCTAAGGTGGGGTCGAAATTATCAGTCCTGGCATGCGCTGACATTACGTTATTGTTAATCTTGTTCTGCATGGAGTAGGACAGTTTCGTTGGGTGATCTCGTGTACGTAAGACAAACTTGGACACGTACGAGTACGTATTACACATTTTAATTATACTCTCGACTTTCAAATTACGCATTCATGAAATACAGCCAGCATTTGACATAACATTATTTTGAGAAGTAATTAACAGCGCCACAGAAATATAACAATGTGTGCTTATTTATCTGGTTTTGTACAGCTAAATATTGTTTGGATGTATGTGTTCTCCTTTTTTTCGCTTTTATAGGATAAGGCAGCAAACGGATCACTTGATGGTAAGCGATAATCGTTGCCCATGGACACCCGAGGAGTCACAGATGCGTCACCGGCCTTTTAAAAGGAAATAAGGGAGGAAGGGGGGTTGGGCCTCCGGTACCCTCACTCATTCAGCGAAACACAGCGTAAGCGCTATTTTACGCCGCTATTTTTTTTTATTAGTTTACGTCATTTTTGTGTACAATCTGTGTTTCTGTAGGTTAGGGTTTGCATGGTGGTCAGTTAAATAGGACTCTATAATTTTTAAAATTATTTTTTTTCGTGTCAAAAGTTTCACCACTTTATTGTGTAACAAAAAGTATTTCAAACTAGCTGTGCCCGCGACTTCGTCCGCGTGGAATAGTTATTTTGCGCACCTCAGCTGTTACCCGATCTTGACAACGCGACATATCCAAATTTGGTACCATAAAAACGGTCATTGTGACTAAACCTTAAAAGATAGACATATGCCGTCGCGGACTTTTTTTTAGATCATGTATAGAGGAATAATTCTTTCATACATATTTTTTGTGTATCTTGAACCGTTTTCGCAGCGCACGCAAAGAAAGCCTTCAAAAATGAATAATTTTCCCCGTTTTTTACACATTTACCGCTCTGTCTTTGCTCCTATTGGTCATAGCGTAATGTTATTTAGCCTATAGCCTTCCTCGATAAATGGACTATCCAACAAAAAAAGAATTATTCAAATCGCACCAGTAGTTTCGGAGATTAGCGCGTTCAAACAAACAAACAAACAAACTCTTCAGCTTTATTATATTAGTATAGATATCTGTCGGATTTGAGCGTTCATTACTACTTCATAAAGAACAGTCGGTAACACAAAACTGTATGGCATGTGTTGATGCAGACAAAGAATACAATGCGGCTGCAATATGTTTTACCAGACTCATAAAACCGCAAACAACGTGAATCAATCAAACGAGGATAAAACTTACGCAACTAGATTATTGAAGTTCGACAAAACTAGACGTTGTGACGTCACAATTCCAGCTTATTGACGACAGAACTATCTATTTTAATCGAAATCTGAGACTAGAATACTGAAATAGATCCAGCTCTTTCGACTGTAAACATCGTCCATATTGTTATTGACATTTGAAAGTTAAATTACCTATGATAACTGTTTTGTTGGCGGCATCTCGGTCACCCTTGACGTGATCTCGTACCTCGTTGACGTCATTGGGAGCTGATATAATCTGATAACGATTCGAAGCAAGATGGCGCCCGCATATATTACATACCTATGCGACATTTTTTCTCACGTTTTAATCATTTGTAACGAAATGTTGTAACTACTGAATGTCGAAATTACTGAATCGATATAAAAAATTATTTTGTCATTTGAATGCTATATTATCTCCTCATAGTTATAAGCTATATTCTAACTTTTACTGTGAAAAAATATTTCATTCCGTTGAGATAATTCAATAACTACTGAATCGATTTCCAAAATTAAATCACCATTAGTATGACTTCATTATCCCCGATTTCTTTATTACTAAATTTCTTCTCCACCTGCTCATAGTCCAAGCTTTTGTTTGATTGTATTCATTTTGATCGTTTTCTAGTTTTAGTATACCGGGTGTCTCATTCAAATCGGTCAGTATGGGAAAGTCTGAAACTATAAGACATACGAAGATCTGTTCTGAGGAACCATGTCATCGATTTTAATAACAAGAAAAACTGCATTCATACATTTTAAAAATCATCTGTACTCCGTTCGGGAATCGAACCCGATCGTTTTGAAAAAAAAACCTACACTATTTCTATTTAGATATCGATTATGTAGGTCTTAAGCAGTAAATGTCTCTATGAAACATGATGTCTAAAATGAATAAAATGCATTGTTGCCAAGAGACATTGCCATTTTTGCCCTACCAAATGGCGCCCGATTTAACGCCTCTGGACTATTTCTTGTGGGGATACGTTAAGGATGAAGTGTACAAAACAAGTTATGATACCGTTGAAGACCTAAAAGTTGCCATAGAGACAATTTTAACGCAAATTCACCACATGAAGATACAAAATGCAATCATAAGATCGTTACCTAAACGTGTTGAATATTGTATTGAAAAAGGCGGCGGTCACTTCGAGCACCTACTAAAATAAAATAAAGTATGTGAAAACAATGCATTTTATTCATTTTAGACATCATGTTTCATAGAGACATTTACTGCTTAAGACCTACACAATCGATATCTAAATAGAAATAGTGTAGGTTTTTTTTTTCAAAACAATCGGGTTCGATTCCCGAACGGAGTACAGATGATTTTTAAAATGTATGAATGCAGTTTTTCTTGTTATTAAAATCGATGACATGGTTCCTCAGAACAGATCTTCGTATGTCTTATAGTTTCAGACTTTCCCATAATGACCGATTTGAATGAGACTCCCTGTATATACGTTGTAAGCTTCTCCCCTCATCTACAAAACTTAGTACTATAACGAGTAGCGCAGCACTTTGCTTACATAAATAACTTATGATCATTCCTCATTAACATTTGCTATATAATTATTAATGCGGGAAAATATCTATTACCCACACGTACGAAGCCATAGTAAAGTTTGATTGTTCAAAGATTATTAGCAAATGTTTCTCTAGTAACAAACCGTAACTGTACACGAGAAGAGAAATAAATGTATCATTTAATATTAGGGGTTACAGTATGAAATTGCTATTTTATGTAGAGATTTTAAAGAATTTGTCTTATTTCATACTAACGTTTTCTTTATTTATTTAATAGCCAAGAGAGTAAACTTTGTGAAATTTTTACACACAAATCAATAAGAAATAACATACTTTTGAACGCAAGACAATTAGTGGTCATAAAGTTAAAGAGTCAATAATGTATAAAATTCTGACGCAAAAAACAACAGGTATTTCTTGAGATTTTTATTAGTTCAAAATATCCTTATTTGGAGATTTAGTTGTAACCAAAACATACGCTTTAGGGTTAAAAAAGTAATACAAAAATATGTATTTTCTATGGCGCGTATAATGAAAGTTATGAAGCTTGAAATACACGCGAACTTCATAGGAACGCGAACCTATTATTAGCCGATCTACATACTTGTCATCCATTGAAAGTTGAATGCGGGATATTAAGCAATTACGAGTGAATAAACAAAAATTCATTACATCATCATTGACCTTATCGTTCACACATATATTAGGGTCTTATATTCATCTCTCTAATCTGCCACCCCAATCGTGTCCTCCAGCAGAATTCATATCACCATTTACGTATGTAATACATGAACACCATGTACCTACATTTTAAATTAGGTACCTACACAATTGAGAAAAGGTCACAATCTCAACTAGAATCCATTGCAACCTTGGCCTTTGTATCTGCCTTGTTCGCAAATTGTTAGCATTGTATTTATCAAGAATATTATTAGTTTAGGTATACTCCAGCATCACACAATCGAGAAATGCTTTTGTTTCGTGTAAAAGTGAGTCCAGATCAACACGGAGTTTCGTGATTCAAATTTCCAAAGTATAATATAAATATAAAGTACCAAATTCATCAAAAGTATTTTTTAGTACAAGCGTGTACGACGGCATTTCGCTATGACTTTTATCTATACTAATATTATAAAGAAGTAAAGTTTGTGTGTTTGTATATTTGTTAAATTGTAAGGGGTAATCTCGGGATCTACTGAACCGATTTTAAAAATTCTTTCACCAATAGAAAGCCACATTATTGCGGAGTGTCATCATCATCACCATCATCGATTTTAAAAATTCTTTCACCAATAGAAAGCCACATTATTGCTGAGTGTCATCATCATCATCATCATCATCATCAGCGGACGGCGCGCGATGGCTTCGGGTTTAATTCAGTTCGCTTTCGTGCTCGTTTCGGGGATTATTAATATTATGCCCAACGAAGTGGGCGCGGGTCAGCTAGTACTTTATATTTTTATTGTGTGGCCATGGTTGTTGATGTAGCATGTATTTGTTATTTTAATAAATTATATTTTTAAACTAATATATAAGAATTAATTTTCATATATCGCGATCACGAGGAGACTTCTCGAGCACGGCTGGTATAACTGAGATGAATCATAGAAGTAATATAAAAATAAAGTATTAACGTGATCGCACCCCGTTAAATTATTATTTTTTAAATTTATAATAAATATATTTAAATTATAAGGTTAACTATTTACAATGTCAACCATAATAAAATGGAATTAAACCTGTTAAAATTGTATGCAAATAATTATTTGTTAGCTAGTAAAGCCATCTGTTGTAGTATTATGTTATCTATAGTTTTATGTTATCTGTAGTTTTGTATAACCTATAATAAAGAAGTTCAGTTCTATTCGTGCCACATAACCGGCGTTTCATTATAAAACCGAATTATTCAAATTTGTTAAAAACAAAGAGGTACATACATGTAATAAATAGAGATCGGATAATCGGATGCATATTTACCTAAAGTTAATTTTTGGCTCACAAATTATGGAAGCGGCTTTTTAAAATACATTTTGTTAAATAAAAATCCCGGGAAAATACGGGACTACAAATTTAACGTAGTGATATTGTTTGAAAATTACTAAATTAGCACGTGGTATTTATTTTCAAAAGACCGAGACTCCGGGTTCATTTATACAACTATGCATACGTATTTACATGAAGTTTAGTTTCAGTTACATGAAGTTTTTTTTTTTTTTTTTTTATGTGATAGGGGGCAAACGAGCAGACGGATCACCCGATGGTAAGCAATTACCGCCGCCCATGAACGCCCGCAACACCAGAGGAGTCACAAGCGCGTTGCCGGCCTTTTAAATGGGAGTACGCTCTTTCCTTGAAAGTTTGGATATCGTAACGGCTCGGAAACACTGCAGGCGACAATTCATTCCACAGTTTAGCTGTGCGAGGCAGAAAGTTTCTAGAGAAACGCACAGTGGTGGACTGCCAAGTATTGAGATGGTGAGGATGGAAGGTTTGTCGCGTGGAACGATGTCGGAAAGTAGCAGCAGGGATCAGTCCAAACAATTCCTCCGAGCACTCTCCGTAGTAAATGCAATAGAGTATGCAGAGAGAAGCTACATCTCTACGCAATGCCAAAGGGTCAAGCCGACTTGAAATTTCCTGGTGGTCGACGATGCGAATCGCTCTCCGTTGAATCCGGTCTAGAGGGAGAAGCTGGTATTGGGGCGCCCCTGCCCAAAGATGAGAACAGTATTCCATATGAGGCCGGACCTGTGCCTTATAAAGTTGCAGACGGTGGGCCGGTGTGAAATACCGCCTCGATCTATTGAGCACACCAAGCTTCTTCGAGGCTAGTTTAGCCTTACCCTCTAAGTGACCATGGAACTGAACTACGCTCGATATGTCGACACCAAGAATCCCAATTTTGGCTGAGGCGGTTAAGGGAGTGCTCTCAAAACGAGGAGACACGACAAACGGGAGCTTTTTTGCAGTGAACGCGCAGACTTGAGTCTTTGTGGGGTTAAATTGGACCAAATTAAGTCTACCCCAATCTGAGACTTTCTTTAAAGAAGTCTCAATTTCAGACACAAGTTTGTTTCGACTCTCGATGACGTTTTCCCGAGAAATATTGGTTCGGCCGGTATAAAATGTGTCATCCGTGCTATCATCTGCATAACAATGAATGCCGCTGATTTGCAACATATCATTAATATGCAGAAGGAATAAAGTAGGCGACAACACACAGCCTTGAGGAACACCAGCATTCACAGACAACAAGTCAGAGCATTGACCGTCGACTACTACCTTTATGCTTCTGTCTGATAAGAAGTTGGTGACCCATCCGCATAATTTCTCGGGAAGCCCATAGGAAGGAAGTTTTGTAACAAGCCTCTGTCTAATTATAGTACGACTGTATTTTGTAACTGCACTGTAATTTAGATTTGTGTATAATGACCGTTTATGTTAAAATTCTACTTGTATGTGCTAAATAAACTAAAATTTATTATTATTATTATATAGTTCCCCGTGCGATTTATGAATGTACGATTTATTACATGAAGAGTGTTATACGAAAGTAGTGATTTTTATTTATGGAAATAAAATAAAAAGACAGTTCCATACTTTGTCAAAAACTAAATTAGGTAAATAAATAAACATCCGGCTATCCAATTCCGCAATCCCGGGATTTTTATTTAACAAAACAATAAAAAGCCGTGTCCATACTTTGTCTTAAACTAACTTTAGGTAAATATGCATCCGATTATCCGATCTCTAGTAATAAAACATAAAATCAATTAAGCTTTTCGCTTTGATACATGAGATATCGTTACATCCAAAACATTCTACAAAGACAATTTTAAGATTAATAATTAGGTACCGACTGTATTATAGAAATAGCCGAAAATATTACCACGAATAAGTTAGTTATGGACATCAAAGTAGATGGGCGTGTAGAGAGAGAGGAAGACCTTTTTTTTTGAGGGGGGAAATGCGACCTTATGCACCATGACACCGCGCTGGCAAGGCCGGCCTACCCACTAAAACCCCCCCGAGTTCTCTAGGCCCATGTAGGGCACATGGCGGGGTGCGCTTTCGCGATTCGACCGCCATAAAGAGAGAGGAAGACCTAAGAAAAGATGGAATGATGATGTTGAAGAAGGGAGTGAGTGTCGAGCAGAGTGAAAGAGAGACATGTTGCGCCGACCCCAAATAAAATGGAACAGGGGAGAAGGAAGAGGAATTTTATTACTCATATTGACATTTTCGCCATTCTTATAATTTTATTACAAAACTTAGTTTAGACTTCGTGAAATTTGAGAGTTCTGACAATCGACTATGTCATGGGAGAAGTTCTATGAGTTAATCGACTGCAGAAAAGGAGAAACTATAGTATAAACAAATAGACGCAATCGAAACTGCTGGTCGCGCTAATTTATTAATTATGTATAATGTAAATATATAATGTCGGATATAGGACATATGATAACGATGCTCAACTGACTTCATTAATTGACAAACACTTTATATAGCGAGGTCGACTTGTACTGAATGTTTTATTTATACAAAAAACATAAAAAAAACCTTAAAAAATCGTCTTTGTCTCAAGTAATAGTAAAATAATAAACCAAAAGTGTAAATGTGTATAACAATATTATGACAATGTAATATAATGTATATCATAGTGCTCTCTCAAGAGTTATGTATTGGTGTTACAACAATTGTGTTTTTTTAAATTCCTATAAATCTGAATGTATCAAGTTATTTGCAAACAGCAGGTTGACACTAACTTAAATATGAATAGCGATGTGATTGACTTAGTAAATAATACATAATTCTTAGGTATTACGTTTTTGCGGCTACATTCACCTTTTTTCACTTGGGACAGGAGAGGCTGACGGAACAAACTTTACGAAATTTTTTGACATTAAACTAAGTAATAATATAGTTATAATGGCAAGGAAATTAGTTGCCATTAAATTATAGTCAACTAGCTTTCTGCCCGCGGCTTCGCCCGCGTGGATTTCGGGATTGGGTGTATAGAGGGTTAAGGGTCATAGCTTTTGCCCACGGCTACATATACGCGGAAGTCGGTTTATGGTGCGAAGATTTTATCGCGCTTCCCGTGGGACTATCCGTTTTTTCCGAGATAAAAAATGCCGCAAAACTCCTCAAGAATCACTCTATCTATTGATGAAAACCGCATAAAAATCTGTGCAGTAGTTTTTGAGCGAAGCCTTTATTGCGCATCCCGTGGGATCTGTCGATTTTTCCGGGATAAAAAGTAGCCTATGTTACTCGGGGAGAATGTAGCTTTCCAAAGGTGAAAGAATTTTTGAAATCGGTCCAGTAGTTTAAGCGTGAAGAGGTAACAAACAAACAAACAAACAAACAAACACACTTTCGCATTTATAATATTAGTTGGGATAATGTACAAAATTCTGATGTAAAAAAACAGCAGGTACTTTTTGAGTTTTAAAATATGTTAATTTGGAGATTTAAGTGTAACCGAAATTTGCGCTTTAGGGTTAGAAAGTAATGCAAAAATATATAAATATTTTCTATAGCGCTTAAATTTAAAAAGGACCAAATATTTTCTTCTTACAGGAAAGATCGACATTAGATATCTACGAAAAACTAGTTCAGAGTTTTGTTTTGTTAAAATATTTATAATTGCTTGTTTTTATATGAATCTAATAATCACTGATAGCCATATCTATTCCAAGTCACGATACGTTTAATGTAAAAATAAGTGCAAAATATGCGCACGTTGGTAGGCCTCCCACAAGGTGGACCGACGATTTGATGAAGATCGCGGGAAGGCGCTGGATGGTTGCAGCGCAGGACCGATCCGCGTGGAGATCCTTGGAGGAGGCCTATGTCCAACAGTGGGCGTCAATTGGCTGAAATGATTATGAAATGATGCGCACGCGCAAATTTGCACTTATTTAACGTAAGAATAGTCCGCGCTAATAGATAGATATGTGGAGAAGAATAACAAAGTCACCGGTAACTGATTAGCATGAATTATCTGTGCTTAATCATATTCTCATGAAAAATAAACAGCGGGTATGACGTCAGCACATAGCCATAACCTAATTTTTGCTAAAAGCCAGGAAACGAAAAGCTATTAAGAACAAAATTTGTTCGTGGCTAGTACTTCAATTTTATTTAATATCCGATCAATATATAACTTATTTTCGTTTTCTGGAAACTGAGAGGCAATGTCGATGAGGATACACTCAAGATAGATAGCCTACTTCTCCTTGGCACAATCAATATTGTCCTATTGTATCTCTATCTGGGGCAAGAAAGACATATCTTATGCACTTTGAACGAACGAAGGTGATGGCGTTCATGCCAATACCGTATTAAACTCACCAACTTTATGTCTTGTGGAAGGTTTTTTCGATTCGTAAATTATTTCTTTTTAATGTTATTTTGCGCAAGCGCTCATCTTGTGGATATATTGAAGGATTGATTAGCTTCAAACATAAGATTGGCAAACAAAATATTTGTAATTGATAAATGCAATACAGAACTAGCTAAGTCGTTATGTATATCTAAACTCATCATTATATAACAAAATTGATCACAAATTAAATATCTATAAATTGTCCCTCAATGTTTTTTCAGTGTACTCAATGATGAATACCTAGAATAGCGCAATTTCACAAGTAAAGATGTGTAGGCAGTGGCATATCATTTACCTGTGAATTATAATTTTGTTCTCATACTACCAGTATCAAAACCGCTAGTTTATTATCAAAGAATTATTAAAGGAATAAATAACGCCGAAGTAAGTTTTAATATTGAAATACAAAATTGTAAATAAACAATACACACACTAGTTCTAAATTAGTCGGTTACGTTATCGCTTCAGACGACAGATATGTAATTATAATAAAAGAACATTACAAAAATTCTAACGTACGGCGCTCTATAAATAGTGTTTTCGCGTCAGTGTAAATATTATTGTGGCTCGAAGTCACTGGCGTGAAGGTCTTCAGGCCGATGGTGTCGGAGAGCAGCGTACGCGGCATTTGAATAAATAATTCATTCTTCGCCATGGAGCGCGTTGGTATAATCTTTACTCGCTAGGGTTACCAGCTGGAACTGTTTGTTAAGTCCTAAGGCTTCAGAAGCGTCCAGAAGAAAAGGAAATTACAATGGACATTTAGTCTAGAAAATTTGATTCTTTGTCAGAAAATCTACACCTCGATTCGTTTCATCAATGCAGTGCTAATAATTTCTCTTTTACAACTGTAGGCCTATCATGATCACATTATACAGGAGTAGGCCTATATGCTGCAATATTGTTTTAACCCTCGGCTCGGTTGTAAATTATTAGAGTATGTAAAACCAAATACCAAATACTTGCGACAAAGTAACAAGTAAAAATATTTAATTTTAATAAAAGAAGCAACATTTTGATACTCACACATAAATACAAAACCCATATTTATTAAATTTTAAGAAAATAATTTGGCCTACAGTCGGGTCAATTTAATAGGCCACATTTGACATTTGTTCATAGTGAGGTGACCTGCTTAAACACTCCGATTATGGTGAAAAAATCGATATTTACTTCAAACATATGTGAATCGAATACAGTTATTATGGAAAAGTACTTTTTTTATAAGATCCCTGTCTTATAAAAAAGTACTTTTCCACAATAACTGTAATAGGCAAACGAGCAAATGGATTACTTGATAGTAAGTGATTATCGCTGCCCGCAACAACAGACGTGTTGCCGGCCTTTTAAATGTGAATACGCTCTTTTTTATAGGTACTGTATTAATATATTTTACGAGTTTAATTGCCTTAAATTTTTTTAATACCAATTATTTCTCTGTTCCGATTATAATCTTTATTCCAATACCAATTATAATCTTTATTCAACATAGACTTTTACAGGCACTTATTGACGTCAACAGACAAAACAAAAAAACAAAGCTTACAAAAAGAAAACAAAAACCTTGTCCGTACGTACGAATAAGGAAAAAAAGAAAAAAATAAAAAAATTGACTCGACACCTGTTAGAAATTGGGAGAGCCTTCTCGAGAAGAACAGGCAAGAAACTCTGAAGGTCTATTTTTTATCTCCTCTTTACAATGTTAATAATTACAATGATATAATACAATATAGTATAAGATACAATCATACCTAATACGATTACAGTCGTATGTATGTTTACATACAAAAATAATACAATAAACTAACTGACTGACTATTAATTCATGGTGAATAATGCCTTCACAAGTAATCATTGCATTCATTCGATTTTTTGAGGGACATCACTTACGTATAGACTTCACTGAACGCAACATTGTAACAACGGTCATTTGTGCATTTCCAAACTAAAAAAAATATTGAATATTTTAAGTCCGCCATTACAAGGTTAGTTGAGGAATTTTAATGAAATGTCAAATGTGGCCTATTAAATTGACCCGACTGTACATATTTGGCAACCCTATCGGCAGCTGTCTACAAAATTATCTTCGAAGTAAATTCATGCGCAGAAACTGTCTTATACGACATTCTGATCGGACATGAAAGGATATGATATTTTTTCATGTAGCACAAAGTAAGTGCAACGCATAAGGGCCCACTTATTATTGAATTGCAGTCATCGCAAATTAATCAACAGAAGTAACATCAACAGAACAAAGTGAAGGTCAATTTCGGGATATCATCATCATTTTCCTAAAACAGACAATTAAAAAATTTTAACATCCTCTCTTCGGAAGAGCGTAGAGTTTTGCCCTTGACTTGAAATTCGTGTCTCAGGTATTCAATAATAAAATTGTCTGTCCTCTGTTATTAAACAAATTTAAAATAAGTGTTCCTTTTACTCGTGTCTGGTTTCTTGCGTCTATTGGCGCGTTGGAGTGTTTCTTGCCCGGGATTAATCTCGCCAAGCATCGCTCAGCGGCATTGTATTCATCAACAACATGACGACCCCTTTTTATCACCTTTACTACAACTTCAAATTAGTATGCGCGGTTTTCAGCTAGGTCCAACATTGGTATGTTGGACCGTGCCCACTCCTGAGGAGAGCAATCGCTTTCACTTCAAGCTACGGGGTCATTAGGACTGAGTTTTGTGGGTAGGTCACATCGAACGAGCCGCCTTGATCGATCTGGAGTCCGACATAATCATCGCGACACTTGGTTGCTCCATGAGGATTCTCTCTCGTCTTCCTCAGGTAAAAAAAATTTCGGGAACGGTAAGGAATCGGAAGAATACAAAACTTCTTGGTAATTTTCTGCACTGTATGAGCACGAACTAATACAATTTGTTATGAAGCAACTGATCCACGGGACACTGAGGCCATGGGGTCACTTTCAGTACGGATGTGATCCCCTTAATTGCGGCGCATTCTTCATTCAAATCTTGACGCCTTAGATAAGAAATGAAGCGAACCTTCAATGAGTTCTTCGCCGTTAATTGTTTTGAACACTCCGCGTCAGCAGCGGCGCGTTCTTTTTTTTAATCGTGGCACATACGCCTTATATAAGAAAGGAGGCGAGCTTCCAATGAGTTTATCACAGTACTTTGTAAACACGTAATACGGACACGAATAATAAACAAAAAAAATTACTTTTTAGACCCTGAAGCTATCATCGATAAATTGAGTGTAATCCACAATTCAGTGAAGATGGATATAATTTGAGACGTTTAAAATTGAACATGAACAATAAATATTCCGTCGCGTTCGGAAATGTAAACTCGCGTGGGCGAAGTAAGGTAAATCTTTTCAAAGATTTAGTGGAAAATTTTATTCAAGAGGTTACATGAATTGAATTATCTATTTATATTGCTATAGTGATGTCTGAGCACTTGACTCGTACATACATATACATACATATATGTCACGCCTTGTTCCCAATGGGGTAGGCAGAGATCACCTCTCTCCACTTGCTACGATCCTGGCACACTTCTCTTGCTTCCTCCACTTTCATGAGCGTCTTCATGCATGCTCGTCGGTTGAGAGTACTCTTGACTCGTGCCTCTCAATTTTCGTCTAAATATGATTTTAAGAATACACACGTTTCTTTTTAACTTGCATTTAAATTCATATTTTTAAATAGTCTTGGCACTGGTTTACGCGTCGGATGTGGACGTGTTTTTCGAATTTCATATGTACATTTATTACACGCTCTTACAATGAAGGAAAACATCGTTTAGCAACCTGCATCCACCTTTTTTTTACAAGGTGGAATGTTGGTTACGCACCATACCTGTTGATGGCTAGTCGACAGGACCCTTCCCGTTTAGTTCAGGGTATACCCACTAAACTAGCTCGACATCCATTTTGTCCTTTGATGGAGGCGATCCAGGGACTGGAAAACCAATTACTCCGGATTACCTCAGGATAGCTCAGCCAACTACGGTCAAGTCTCAGCGCCTTGTTGTAATGGACCGACTTCTACCGCCCAACAACCAGCATACACCTACGAGGAAAATTCAAAGATGTATGTAGACAACCAATCCTCACTGGGCCAGCGTGGTTGACTAAGGCCTAATCGCTCAATGTAATTAGGGTGGGCTTGTGCCCCTCGGTGGGGACATATTAGACCTGTAATGAATGAATAAAAAAAAAACAAACGTGCCGTTTTATACAAATAGGATAGACGCATACAAACCGAAAAAGCCTGTATAATTCGCCTGTATCAGTAACGTTTACCAAAGAGCTTAAGGTTTGCGTCACCTGTCGCTCGACAGACGCGCTTATTTATGGCGGATTTGATGATGAGTACAGGTGACAGCACCTACCCACGCCGACACCAAAATACATGCGGGCGAACTATTTTTGGGAACTTGATTTGGTTTTACATTTTACACTATACAGGTCCTGAATCCAAATGTAATTTTCCCGTATACCAAACAATAATATTTTACTGAAGATGACGCATATTTAATACTGCGCGACGTTTTAATAACTTACCCACTTCACATATACATACTTATCATATAACGTATCTTGAGTTTATTTGTGAGTGAAATAGATCATACAGAAAGTATGGGCCGGAAAGAGATAGCCTGCGCTAACCAAACAGAATCGAAGCGACATACGTCGTCTTCATTCGCTCGCTATTACTTTGCGATTAATTGAAATTACACCAATTGGCTCAATTCGCCAGAGTTTCGCTAGTACGTAACGAAGAAGCCTGGTCGATCAAAGGGCAAAATTTCTCCACTTCCCAGTGAGAAAGTGCAGAAAAGTCCCAGCTAGTACGTAGTGCGCTAGTACGATGTTCAAAGCAGTACAACCAAAAATGTAAAAAAAAAACTATAGTTTGCTTTCGCATCATCATGTCAGACAGTTATTTGTCGGACATATCTTTAGGATCTCCAAACTGATTAGTCTTGCGTTGCTAGCGTCCAACCAGTCCTGCTATCTTCATTAAATCATTTGCCTTACCTTCTCACCTTATTAGAGGCATATCAACTCTGCTGTTTTCGACATATAGTTGAATTCTCAAACTTAGCAGGTAATCTCAATGGATTTCTCAGTCAGATATTACCTCACGAATGTCCCCGCGGGTAACCGAATACAGCAAACCGTTCGAGTCGGACAAGGATCGACGCAATATAGGCGAAGATAGAAGCTTGGATTTGCCGTGCAGGAACCTTAGCGCTCCCAACCATTTAATAGATAGATAAGTAAGTGCATTTAATAATAGATAGATAGATAAGTAAGTGCGAGTCCGTGGAGTAGACATATATATATAAAAAAAAACCCATTTAATAGATTAATTAAGCGGCTATATCTAACGCCATCGCTCATATTGTTAGAGGATTTTTATTTACTCAACAGACTGGGGTCCTTGGAGTCTGAAGCAGCCTTGAACGTCCGCCAAAGCCAAGGCGAGTTCCCGCGTAGAGCTGATATTACGTTACACATCAACAATATACAGATGTATTCTGACAACAATTCACGGAATCGACTTCAATAGCCTGGAATTCTAGATTACTTTGTGACTAAGATTTGATACACAGCAGTCCAAAGATCTGTTTAAGCGAGTAATTAAAAACTTATTAATGTGCCTTCCATTGGTTCTACCTCTGGGTTATGTAGATTCATCCACCATCATAAAGAGTACAATAAAATTGAACACCATCTGTGCCTCATAAAGCTCGGTATACAAACAACTATTCAGTTACGTTAATGCGAGTAAATAAATTATTCAGTCGTAATTCAAGTCATAGTCAATGGTCCCCCGAGCAAAAAGGGTGGCGGGCGCATTGCATCGCTTGCTGCCCAATCTCGGGGGACCGAGGGATGGACTTCGCCGCCTGTACGAGGGCGTCGTGCGATCCGTGGCCATGTATGGAGCTCCCGTGTGGTCGCGAGGCCCCCCGCTGCAGAGCTCTGCTACGGAGCCTGCAGCGGATAATGGCCATACGGATCGTACGAGGCGGCGACGGTTTTAGGACGCTCCCCCCCATTCGACATCCTGGCCGACATGTACGCGGCGACGTATGCGTCGCGGCGTGTCGACCGAGGGAGCGATGGGGGGAGCGCCCTGGAACCCGCGCACGAAGTGCCTAAGCGGAAGTGGCACCGACCGATTGTGGCGGCCTGATGTGCGCAGCTCAAATTACGGATCTGCGCGCGCCAGCGGGCCGTCGGTGCCGTACTCCCGCACCTCGAAGCTTGGCTCCACGGGAAGGAGGAAGTCACCTACCGATTGGCTCAGATACTCACCGGGCACGGCTGCTTCGGTGAGTATCTGTGTCGAATAGGACGGGAGGGATCGACACATTGCCACCATTGCGCATCCGACCTCGACTCAGCCCAGCACACGCTGGCGGAGTGCCCCGCGTGGGCCTCCGAGCTCCTAGTCTTGGTCGCAGAGATCGGGTGAGATCTGTCTCCGCCGGCACTGATTGCGGCAATGCTGGCGGACGAGGGAGGTTGGAGGGCTGTGGCTTCCTTCTGTGAAGCAGTGATGCTCCAGAAGGAGGCCGCCGAGCGGGGTCGGGAGATGGCCGATCCCGCTCGAAGGAGGCGGCGCCGGGCTCGGTAGCACCGGGCGCGGGACCACGCCCCTTCCGTGGCCGGGGGGCGTCGTCGGTGGCGGAGATCGGGGGAGGTATTGTAGCCTCCCCCGAGGAGGGCTCCCCTGTATCGGCGGGGGCTGGGGGTTCCCGGAAGTAGCTTGGCGTTCGCGGGGGCTCCCTACAAGCCTAAAGAAGGCCATCCCTGAGGTTTTTAGTGGGTAGACCTCCCGCTTCTGAGGAGGAGAGCCCCACATAAACGCCGGCTCGCCACAACCCGGGGTATGCAACTTAATGCATTTTTAGGGGAATAAAAAAAAAATTCTCAAACTCAAATTCACTAATGTCAAGCGTAGAATAGGCGCTGCCCCACATTCATTGCGCGTTTGCTCATAATGTACGCTGAGCGACGCCCACTGCTGCTTGCATAGGGTATGAAGTCAACAACTGATACTGTTACACAATATTATTTACTTGGCGAGTTTGTGATTATTAAACATACAGATATGCTCAGTTGGCGAATTACAGTTGAGAAAAAAATACACAGTACCGACTTGGCGAGATTAAGATGAGTTACTTTCTAGAATACCGTACTTGTCTCAAGCGAAGGGAAAGAATCCGACGAAACTATTCCAAGGTCTACGAAATCACGTCCACCCCGATAATATTAATTCCTTTTACTTATCTTATTACTCTTATAACATGGTGTATTTATAGTATTTTTGTCTCAGCATCGACCTTCTAAACGGGTGGTCCAGGTCGATGCTACCATGCATAGCAATGTGTTATCCGTTATGCAGCACTTCGACGGTGAAAACAAACATCGTGAGGCAATCTTACCTCTAAAAAGGATGTATGTGAAGTTGATCGTTACTCTCTAAATCAGCTCCTATATTCTGGATCCAATGGTCGATGATATGTTCGATTGTGTCTATTTATTTTCACACAATTGTCCAGGACACAAGCGAACACATCATCAAATGATGATGATACAATCATCATCATTTTTGATCTCTACCAAGCATGAACCCTTCATATGGAGGGGTTTGTTAAGGGGAACCATACTTGTTTCATACTTGGTAGAGGTACATTAAGAGATGCAAGGATTTTCCCTATATAATTTTCTGACACGCTCGAGTCACTTTAAAATTCCCCGCTTGGTCTCCCTTGGAACATGAGAAGTAAAAGAGATTTTCTGCCATTCAATTCACTTCAAAGAAACATAAATGAATAATTAATATTGTGTAGTAAACAATACTTGCAGTCACACGAAGCCATACTAACCGCCAAGCTAAAAGGTCAGCAATTTCGTATCAAAATGTAGGCAAAATATATGAAAATACCACGAATTTAATTTCCACATTTTAAAGGCACACGTTCTAGCGGCCGTTTGATTAGAGCAATTACGTTTGGTTTCCGTTATAACAAAACCGATAGTAAGTTATGAGAATTTTGAATGTACATTAAATTAGCTATGAATGTGATGTTAATTATCGTGTCATGAAGAAGACATAACGGAACGTTACCTCTTTTATAAACTTTATTGTATATTGCTCTTTTGGCAGAGTCTGTTGCTTTATTATTGCCATGGTGTTTCCAGTGCTGGCTACTGAGGTGACAAGATACGATACTACGATATACGATAGATAGTTATTTAGTTATTTTGTCGATATTATTGTATAATTTTATTGACTTTATTTAATAGATTTTTTGACACTATGCTGTTCTGATAGACATTTATAATTTACTTAATTGAATTTGACTTTATAAACCCAATATTTAAAGACCTTTGTATAATTGTATGTGTTCTGTAAAATCAAAATTAACTTTATTCAAATATGCCTTTATAGAAAGCTCTTTTGAATCGTTTTTCGAGCCCTAACAGCAGACTCAGCTCAGTGGTTCCAGAAGACATTAGTGTTTTAAATGTCAGATCCCACATATGCTTGCAAGCAAACTGTGCGTGTAACATTCCTATCACATCTAACAAACGACCTGATGACCTTGAAGACCTGAACCGATTTCCACCAAACATAGCTAAGAATACTCCCGACGGATATACCTTTCAAACAAAAAAACCACATTAAAATGGGATCATCCGTTTGGGAGCTACGTTGCCTCAAACAGACACATACACATACATACACACACACACCCTGACACGTCAAACTTATAACACCCCGTCGTTTCTGCGTCGGGGATTAAAAAGAGCATGACCGATCGAAAACATCGAAATCGATCGATCGAAAACAGATCAAATTTTGTATGAGGATAGTTACAGGTAATATGAAGCAACAATGCGCGGGCGGAACGCTAGAATTAAAATAAATTCTTGGAATATAAGACTCAATAACAACCATATCAATACATAGTATAAAACAAAGTCGCTTTCGCTGTATGTCCGTATGTATGCTTAGATCTTTAAAACTACGCAACGGATTTTGACGCGGTTTTTTATTAGATAGAGTGATTCTTAAGGAAGGTTTGTATGTATAATAAATGCATAATATAGTAGAGGAACACTGATAAATTTAAAGGTTTCTAATGTGATGTCGTAAATAAGCACGTTTTTTTGCGCTTATATTGCAAACGCTGGCTGAACCCTACGAGATAGACCAAAATAATGTACTACAGTATTGTACAACTTACAAAAATCCACAAAAAAGTCCGCGATAGTATATGTCTATCTCTTAGAGATAACCCACCATAACCATTTTTTCACTGCACCCGTGCGAAGCCGGGGCGGGTCGCTAGTTACAAATAAAAGGAATAAACTTATGAATTAAAGCACGATTACAATTTTCTGTGAAAGACTTCGAGAGTTATTTTCACTTTGAACTGTTCAATTATTATTCATATTGTTTGCCATTGTTTTATTATTTCTCCAAGAGTCCTGAACAACATTGAACTAGAAATATTGGAACAAGTCTGGTGTTTGTTTTTGGACCGCGCGTTAATAATATACAAAGTTTATGCGAAACTTCTACTAACAGAGAACAGATTAATCTATTTTCCAATCCAAGGCAAAGCCATTATTATCGAAGGTTAGTTATTAGAGAAAATAAAAAAGTAAGTGCTACGCAACTACGAGTATGACAAATTTTGTCATATTTATGACTTTCCTGATGATTCGTCATGTCTTTGTCGATCGAAGAATGCCAATGCGAGCTTAATCTAAATAAAACTTGCATTAATAAATCCAAAACAGAGTCATCATGTAGATTTGAATTTTTATGTGTCATAGTTCTATATGAAAAAAGAACCGCTCGTCGTGGCTTTGTTTGTTACATGTCAAAGCGGGTACATTCAAATAAATTCTCGCACTAATAAATGTATCACAAAGTTCAGATCGATCTGAAGATACTACGTTCAAAATTTCACTGCCCTATATAAAAATAAAATAAATATTTCTTATAAATACACTTACACTAATGCCTAGCCCAAAGTAAGCTATATAAGCTTGTGTCATTGGATAGGCTAACGGATATACATACATATAGAAATATTATTAAAAGAAATATATCATCACGCAAACATCTACTCCCAACGGGATTCAAACCCGGAACCTCAGAGATGGCTACACCTTGAAACAGATATTTGATGGTTGATAACGTATCTGTGTAGAGTCAGAGATGATAAATAAAATTTTAACATTAATCATAATCAAAATATAGCTTTAAATTAATAAATGCATTATAAAACTGAGATAGATCTTAAGATATAATTTTAACGGGCATCACTGCTCTCTATAACAAAAAACACCGTCACAGTTTTGTATAAAAAGGCTCGCATTAGTAAATGCATTGCAAAGTTGAGATCGAATTTAATGAGATGAATTTAAGTAGTTTCGACGTTTGACGTATGGGACATCTGTCAAAAATGAGATCGATGACATACTTGAGATGTGATTGTTAATACATTCGAATACATGACATCAATTTCTTTGGACAGATATTGAACCCGTACTGACATATAATAAGACAAATAGTTGAAGGTAGAGTTCAGAAATAGGTGAAAATCACAGGAGCTGTATACATTGACAAGTCAATACCTGATTGTAATTACTTTGACGTCAAAACAATGGCCTATCTATAATAGCAGGCACACAGACGACATTGTGTTATATAATAAGTGAATGACAGATACACTGAGAAATATGTCATTTTGAGGTAATCTTAAAATGTTATGACTTTATGACATTGGTCTAAAATAAGAATATTGTCCTAAAGAAAGGAGATGACGAACGACGACGAAGAGAGGACAAACCCTTTAACCTTATCCCTACCTCTCCTTTCCTTTATAGAAACACACGTAAGGGGTCTTTGGAGCCATCCGTACACTATATCCCCCATGACACACCGCACTACAAAATTCCAAGATTCCTTCTTCTGTCGTACTTCCCGCACTTGGAATTCTCTGCCTACGTATGTTTCCTTCATCCTATAACATGGGTTCCTTCAAAAGAGGCGTGAAAAAGCATCTTTTGGGCCGGCAGGGATAAGGCAGGTAGGAAGGTAGAGTAAAGTCACTATTCTACCTGTTATCTCAGTTGGGACTCTTTCACCGCCTAACATCAGGCGGGAGGAAGACATCATCCGAAAGACTGACACACTTTCCCATTTATAATATTAGTATGGATAATAAATGTGTCTGATAGGAATATTCCAATTTCCAATTGGACCTCGTTTATATCGTCGAATGGAATTTTTATATCAGTCAAGTTTACACAACAAAATATAAACATTAAATAGTAAACATCAAAATAGAATCGCATCAGTCCACTGATATGTGCATTATTAATGTCAATAGAACAGGAAGTCTATTTTTAAATCATTAGTTTTATATCGCATACGATATAAGTCATCGACATGTCTCAGCTTAATAATTTTTAAATTTCTAAAACGTTTATGATCTATTTGTCAACTTGTGTAAGGAAAATGCCCACATTCTGTTACAGACTGAAAAAAAAAATCTAGTGGAATTTCATTGTTCGATTAAAGTGATTATTAACTGTCTTTTCAAAATGAAAGACGTATATAGCAGTTGGATACGAGTTATCTACGAGTTGGTGTACATAATAAATTGCAATCAATAGAACATGGAATTTTAATAACTTCAAAAATAGATCCAGTTCTGTTGACAGAGTTACCCGACACGTCAACGGTCATATCGACCAATCCAGTAACCTGCAGCGTCGTTACGATCCGGATGGACGTTGACATTAATTAACCCACTGAGCCAGTAAACCTCGCGCCGAGAATAACCGTGCGCTCTAACGAGTGCTACGGTCCTGGTACAGACATAACCTAAACACAACCTTATCAACATACATAGCAAACAATATTAATTATTAGCGCGTGACTTTAAGTGACAAACACATATATCAACTCGCTTCATATTTAGTTTAATATTAATGAAGAACAAACATATTATCTATTATTACCCCACTTGGCCAGTATTGTCTGTAAGTAAAATTGAAACCCTCAGACACCCTATAAAACAAAACCCGCACATATCAGTTACCCCAGATTGTTTCGCATCTATTTGAATCCCCTCTATATACTTGTTGTGTTAGTGGCCCAGCTCTGTTGACAACGCAGCCTGACTCAGAAGCATATCGATAAATCGGAGGCGTGCAGCGTGGCAACGATCCGGATCGACGCCGACATTAACCTACTGAGCCAGTGAGCCTTGCCATGAAAATAACCGAGCGAGCACTATCTGTCGCCTGCTGCAATCCTGCTAGCAAATGAAATTAATCGAAAATATCGTATCATCATTATCACAAATCATTCATATCACTAGTGTACTGGCATTCTGGTTGGTACCATATTACACGTCATATTTTTATCGATATATACTAATTAATAATTATATTTTTTCGAGCACAAATCAATGACATCATTTCAACCGCAGTTAATTTGCAGGCAAATATAGCGTTTTGGACCACATCATTAACATTCGAATGTTTCAATTGTTTTAGAGATAAAAAAATATATATGGATTATGACTAATTCGCTAACCTAATTCTGTATAAGATAATTCTAAGAGGCATGCTGTCTCACTCTATTCATTTAAGACAAGAAGTGTCTCATAGGACTGACCCCAGTCAATCCGCGTAATACAGAATATCGTCGACCCAGACACGTCCTTTCTGACCCTCCCGACTCATTGACGCTGACTCTTCAAGCCTTGCGAGAGGCGGCATCTGCGCCGCCATCCCTTAGTTAGTCCATACTTCGCAGCTTGCTGCACATGTACGAGTAGGCCCCATCATTTCAAGGTCGGACCCACTTTGGCGTACCGAGCCTTCCTTCGCGCATATGTCCTCTTCGGAGGGCAGCGCTGACGTGCGCCTGGAGGTGCGCCAACCATTCCATTCAAGCCATAGGGCCATTAGGGCCAAGGCTAGGCTGAGTTTAGTCGGTAGGTCTGTGTGGTCGAGCTGCCTCGACAGCACCAGGAGTCCGACATAATCAACGTATCCCTGCTTGCCTGTTGCGTTGGTATCCATGAGGATTCTCAGCCTCCTCTCCTGAGGAAAAAAAAAATAGGACTGACTTAAACTTAGGCAATGTGCCGAAATAGGCCGTTAGTGTTCATTGTGATCCACTCCCAATTTAGAGACGAACATATACGGGTATGGCCGCTGGTATTTTCCGCAACGAACAGTGTTATTGTTACTACTTGCATAACGACAGGATATTACAGTTGGCCATCAAACGTAACCCTTCGAATGATCGCAAAACGTCAAAACGAAGCGAACGTATCACACGAACAATGTCTAGAGTTACAATGTTTATTTATGTTACGACACAAAAAAATGACAAGGCAAATTTTATCGAAAACCTGTCACGTATCACCGATTGGCGACGCTTTGTGAAGTCGACGTTATAGTTACGATCGTCTGAGGGCTTTGTACGTTAGCAGAAAACGTCTAACATATTTGTCTGTGCCACATCCTGTTGCTCAGACGCGTGGCATGTGATTGCCTTTTACCGCCATATGGAACGGTTTCACTTACAACTGTACTAATATTACAAATGCGAATGTCTCTCGAAACTCTATCCGTCTGTCTGTCGTGCTTTCATGCCAAAACTACAAAAGCGATTTGATTAAAAAGTACACAGATAGCCTAGGACTTGAGAAAGGACATACGCTACTTTTTAGTGCTAACAGCAATGTAAAAGGGTTGAAAGTATGTATGAAAAATGCGGCATCATTAAATTTAACGGCATTTAAAATTGTACAGATTTATAAAAGGGGGTAAAAATAGGAAATGAATGTGTTAGTTTGGATAGGCTCAGAAACCACTACACTGATTTTGATCAAAGTTGATAGACTCGTAGAGATAGTTTGAGACCAGGGGACAATAGAGCTATTTTTACCACGGGAGAATATTTTTTTTTAAACAACTGTACGGATTCGAAGTCGATTTTATCAACTTTGATTGGTGTATACCAAACCCTCGTAACATGATCACCAAAATGCGATATGATAGTAATTTACCACATTGAGCAATCAAAACACCAAGGAAAATTCCCGGTGGCGGTGATATCGCACGATAAACGCATCATCATATCTTGTTTCATTGCTCATGGTACGAATGATGATGCAGGACCTCCATTTATTTCTTATGAAGAATGTTGCACGTAAGATGACCCATCATAAGCCGACTGAACGAATGGTTTTCATTTATGTAGACTAATGATGGAAAAAACGTAATTGTTGAGATTGGATCATTTGTATCCGGAACAGTACAAAGATTCGAATCAGTAAAGTGCTTCATTCGCATCTGTTATTTGCTATTCTGATATCTGATCCTATATATGATACAAATATCTAATATATATAAATCTCATGTCACAATGTTTGTGCTCAATGAACTCCTAAACTACTTAACCGATTATAATAAAATTCGCACACCATGTGCAGTTCGATCCAACTTGAGAGATAGGATAGTTTAAATCTCAATGTCATCATCATCATCATCATCAATTTTAAAAATTCTTTCACCAATAGAAAGCCACATTATTGCGGAGTGTCATCATCATCATCATCATCATCAGCGGACGGCGCGCGATGGCTTCGGGTTTAATTCAGTTCGCTTTCGTGCTCGCTTCGGGATTATTAATATTATGCCCAACGAAGTGGGCGCGGGTCAGCTAGTACTGATATAAATATTGATTCATTTGTATCAGTGAATCGTGTAAGCATTGCGTATCGAATGAAACCGAGATGCAATTGAGCGACGTGAACCGAAGCTCTCTGACTCTGAACTATTTACTTATCACAATCGTGCAAGCGCCGCGTGCCGATTGAAACCGAGATGCAATTGAGCGAATGATTAATTTGAAGCGTTGTTAGAAATTTGAATCAGTGAATCACTTGAAAGAAACGACTCACTGAGCCGTTTCTGTAAAGATTGACACATCTCTAATCTAGACCAGCCTGACAGTAATAGTAGATTGTTAACCGAGGGTGGAAAGAATCAATTCCCGAGGTATTTAGACGTCCGAGAGCAGCGAGGGCGGCTATAGTCCGAGAAGGAATTGATTCTTTTAGCCGTGTTAAACACTCTACTTTTCACTTCGAATATATGAGGAAATAAAACATTGGTTGTTTATTTAATCTATTTATTGATAATATATGATAATATCAGTAGACCATCAGTAGGCAGAACACAATTTGCCTCGTCTTTAATTGAATCTGGTGTCAATATTTCGGAATCGCTTGAACTCATTTTTAAAATTAAAATCTTAACTAGTATAAGAGATTATTTGAATTTTTTCAAATTCCGTCACAGATATATATAATAAATTCACATCCCGCCAATTTATGTCGACTGTTTAAATTTTAAATATGGAACTCACCGCGTGTTTGTTGCGGCTTGTTCCGCTGGAAGTAGTTGGCGCTAAGTTCACACTGGCTGTTTAGAAACTCACATGGCCGCAGCATTTTTTTTTATAGTTCACAGCTGACAGTTCGTAGCTGACATTCGTAGTTCTATTTTTAAAGTTCATTCCGGCCCTTGGGTGGGAAGTAAATTGTATGAGTTTTTCCCTCCCTATGTCGGGAAGCAGCATTTTCCACCCAATAATCAGATCAAAACAACATAACTTTCCGAGTATGAGAAATGAAAAGTATATTACCCAACTGTCAACAGGTTGATTGCCGCGAACTCCGCGCGGAGTCGGGCGGTGTTTTCTACACGATGCCGTTGACTCCGCGCGGGGATGGCAGGTGGGGTAATTTCTAAGCATCAGCCTGCCACCGGCACTCGTGCGCAGTGCATGTTTTACATGTCGGTAGCGTGGTTACGATCTATACTTACGCGAATTACGACTGGTTTCGTTGTAAACGTTTTTTACGCAAATCGCAATGGATTTTCCGACTCCTCGTTCTCGTTTTGGGCGTAAACGTATCAACATCGACTAGTGTTTATTTCATCTCCCAGTTCATCCGAAAATGAAAAAAATACCGTTCCTGTCGAAACAAGGAATAAAGTTCCTGAAAAACGACCTCGTCGAGTCCTCCGTGAGCATGAATATGAGGTGGCTCTACTAAGTAGTGAGTGCGATTTTAGTGCTTCATCCTCTGACGATTTTTGGCCCGATTCATCATCGGATTCTGAATATTCGCGGGCTAGTGACTTAGGCGTTCAGATAACTAATCCGGAAGAATCTGAAACTAACCCACAACACTCACTTTGCCTAATTCAAGGATATCAAGAGGCTCTTTCTGTTCAGCAAGAAATGTCCGATCTTGACCTACCTCAGCCTGTCGAACAAGAATTACCTTCTGTATCATCCGATGTAGAATCACAGCCTCAACCAGTTCCCAGAAGACAACCTGAGAAGCCTACGATTCCATGGTCAGAAACAAATGAGGGAATGACGAGTTTTGACTTTATTGCCAATCCAGGTCTAAACAGAAACATGCCTGTCGACATCAACACGAAACCAATAGACTTTTTAAATATTTTTCTGGATGACGAATATTTGCAGTTTTTAGTAGAACAGACAAACAAATACGCTGCACATATATTTCAGCAACCTGGTGTAAGACAAAAGTCTAGAATAACTGAATGGAAAGATACGACTATTCCGGAAATGAGAACTTTTATAGGTCTTATTCTACATATGGGAGTTATTCGACTCAATCGCATTTCAGACTATTGGAAGACTCATAGGCTCTTCAACATTTCATGTTATAGAAAATATATGTCTCGTAATAGCTTCTTGTTACTGTTTAGATGTTTACATTTTTCAAATACAGAGGAGGGTGGTTTGAATAAAGTGGAGGAAATTATCAAATGGTTCAATGAAAAAATTACTGTGATTTCGATTCTATCTCTAATAAAAATAATATTTTGTACTAAAATTATGTTTTATTCACTCACATTTACATATTATGAATTTCAGAGCTACCTATGAAATCGACTCCTCGCGGAGTTCTCCGGCACCGCACCTGAAATAACCAGTAGCAGCGCCGGAGCACTCCGCGGGGAGTCAACTCCGCGCGGAGTCACACGGCTCTGAGTCGGAGAATCTCGAGAACAGTGCCTGTGACTCCGCGCGGGTATTGTACATATATATGAAGAAAAAAAATAAAATACAGACTATGATATATAAAAACACGATAAAAATGAATACACAATCCCAATTAATAATAAAAAAAAAAACGGTTTCTGGGGTTTAATTTTGAGATGCCTAGCCTTATATCGGCAATCAACCTGTTAACGTGGTTTAAGGACATTAACAATTTTCAATACAATTAACCAAAGAACTTGTGAACAATTAGGGTCTCATTGTGTAGCCGAAGTGTACAACTCTACTCTCGACGACTTCCGTAATCGATTGGTTAGAATCCCGGTGGGGGCAGATGTTTGCGTGATGAATGCGAGCATTTGTCCTTAGTCATGGTTTAGTAGTTCTAAGTTGTTCTTAGTCTATCTGTGACCCTTGATCCCATAACACAAGCCTTGCAGAGCTTACTTTGGGCTAGGCTAGTTGGTTAAGTGTAAGAGATATTAATTTTTTTATTATATTTGCTGACAATAGTTATCTTCTGAAAATAACGAGTTTGCAAAATTTTTATCGTATGTTCGATTTAACAATGGGCGCCTAGTTATAAATGGATTTACGTACTGTTTATTAATTTACTTATATATCGACTGTCTAGTCTAATGTTAATTTACGCTGATTCCGAAACCTAAACTCTGGTTTCCAGTCCCAGTCCATGTATCACTACTTTGCAAGTTTATCTGTTATACAGTATTCGGTGTCACTGTACTTAAGAGAAAAGTGGTGCTTACCTCATGGCAAATAATGCGTGTGTGTTTTTACAAAAAGACAGATTAAGAACGATACGAGTTTCAATCGAACATTGACAAGTACAAAACAGCTATCTCACGTTTTCTAACAAGACAATAATAAGCAACATCGGATTCGAGCCAGAACGAGTATAATTATATACTGACTCTATGTACATGGAGGTTGACAAAACCTATGAGTAGCAGGAAAATAAAAGATTTCATATATCACGAATGACCTGATCCTGCAACGGGGAGATTTTTTTATGGGTGAAACAAATTACTTTTTTATTATTAAAATAGCGATCAAATAATATAACGTAGCTTAGGGACGTGTAACAATTAGAAAGGAATTTTAATCGCTTAGTTAAAGATGGTAGAACTCCAGGTTGGTGAGCGAAAGACATCGGGATCGTTTGTTACAAGGCTTAAGGATCCTCCATAATTATTTTTCTAGGTCCATAAAAAACGACAACAAAAAAAAGTAAACAACGGAAATCATATATATTACATAAACGTATTAAGAGCCTTCTATTTGTCAATTAATGTCAATTTTGCGTTCGAGCCACAAAGTCAAAGCAACGAAAAAATGTTGACATCGTATACGCATGACATTTGACCGCAAAGTAACATCGAGAGATAACTAAGAAATGCCAATAGAGCACAATAGTTTCAGTACAAACCGATCGAACCAATTGGGCACCTCATTGTAATGCAGTATCCTTTATCAATAAAATACTAGTATTCGCTTGAGAATTTTAGTTAGTCCATATAGGTTTGTCTATGTTCATTGTCTATGGGTAGTAGGAATACGGTCTTCAAATTCTTAACGAAAGAATAATAAATCTATATGTATACAGCTAGCGAGCTTTTTGTTTCTAGCTGGCTCTACTTCGTGTTCCTACTAGAACCAGTAGCCCTAGACAAATAGCACGCGCGTCTTTTCTATTCTATTTCTACTATTTTCCTTTATGTTAGTTAGTCTTTTTAAATCTGTACAAAAATTTAAAAACATTTCTTTATGTAATCTAATATGTTCGATAAATGAACTTTCGGGCATGTCATTAATATTTTCCAGCTGCCGTCGATTTTGAACCCTCCTTCTACGCCGAATCAACGTTTCTTCGGTATGAGCTGCCCACAAAAGCCTTATCATGTGCATTTTTAGGAATAATTTGGCAAAAACACACTATTTTAAAACAACAAACAAACAATCTATCACCAATCTATTGGATATGAGCAATCGCTTTGTTGAGTAGAAATAGAATAGAACCGTATCTATTTGTTACGTCACAAACTACATTTTGTCTATGAATTTGTATAGAACTCTTCTACTGTCAAAATAGAACACAGACGAGCGATAGAATAGAAACACAGTTAGCATCTTGTCTGCGAGTTTTCTATCAGCGTCATCAAGTCACGTGACGTATCTACTGGAAATGTCAGTTCCATACATGTTTTATGTTATCTATTATAGAAAACGCAAATAGAAAGGCATTTTGTCTAGGGGGGCAGGTCGCTATCCTGGCTGTGGCGGTAGAATCGCGAAAGCGCACCCCGCCACATGGGCCCAGAATGGGGGTTTTAGTGGGTAGACCGGAGAGCCCCACACACGGCCGCGCCTTGCCAGCGCGGTGGCACGCTGCAAAAGAATTTCTCCTCGCAAAAAATTGTCGCTACCCTGGCTATCTTGAAATACCCTGCGCATAAATATTGTATGCAGCAGTGATTACACTCCCAACTCAGCGCACCGATTAATAACGGCTCTTTAGAATCCTCTTTGTTTATAAACAAAGGTCTCAAACCCAGCCGTCTGTTTACGCGATAACTTCCAACGGAGCGTGTGGGCGTAAAGAATGTGCGGAGATATAAAAAAAAAACACGACGATCAGAATTGAATTATTAAAGAGAAACGTACAAATATCGCGTTTAACATATTCACAATCGCTCATTAAATATGAACAAAAATAAAATTTCATTGAAACAAAACAAGTGAAGTGATTCATTGCCTTAAAATAAACTCATAATGTTTGTACAGATTTGAAATTACGAGAATGACGAACCAGTGTCATGACGAAGCTTGAGGGAATAAATTAACTAATTACCGAACGTGAGAAAAAATCAAATTATCTACATCGTGAAGTCTGAGATGAAGACGGAATTCTTAAAAAATATATACTTATAACGTAAATTGGAATCGAATGATTGATTGAAAAAGAATGACCGCAGATTACAATTTTCAAGATGGCCGGCTAAATATCTTATAGCTAATACATATACAGTACGTAAAAGACAAAAAAAGAACATTTACGGTAAGCGGTTACATTAGTCCATGGCCGTCGCAGACGAGACTAATCATACAATTTAAATAAACATATAGTTGTCCTTCTTCTGTGTGTATTAACAGATATTCCAAACGGTGTAGTTCATCTCTGAAATCCCAATTACGATTTTGTATGCACAATAATAGCAGATGTTTTTAATATGTCACTTTCATAATGAGAGCTTACGTCTCATATTGAGCCTAGTTGGTTATTTAATGAAACATGTTAAATAAAGATAAAATTGCCGGTTTAATTGTAAATTCTCTCCCTAACTCCATCCGTGAGAGCACTTTCTTAACAACATTCAAAAATGAAGAACACATTTACTCTCGAATTTTAATGATGCTTTATATCTTGTATATGTAATATATATATATATACTTGATGGGAAATATATATATATTGACGTATATGTTATGTGTATTAATTCGTTGTTGTATTTTAGTAATACAAATGTACACCATCATTCCACCAATATAACTTCAAATTGTTTCTAGGGTTCCCGGAAGTCGCTTGGCGTTCCTGGGGGCTCCCTACATGCTTGAGGAAGGCCATCGCTGAGGATTTTATTGGGTAGGCCTCCCCCTTCTGGGGAGGAGAGCCCTACATAACCGCCGGCTCGCCGCATGGGTATGCAATTTAACGCATTTTCCTCAGGGAACAAAAAAGGGTTGACTGGAAGAGATCTCATAAAGACATAAGCTGGCCTCTGTACTTACGCCTCATTTTATATTACATAATTTGTGTATATTATTTGTGTACAATATTACATAAAAACAAATGAATATAAGGTAGGGACGAACCAACCTTCTGAATTAGTCACAAAAGCCCTGACTGCTGTGAAATGACATGGGAAATTACAACGCACGATCAACATAACTGCTCAATTACTCGCCGAACGTAAGTCTTGTGGCGTGTACTACATTCAGTATTATGAGCACCTACTTGCACAAGCATTGTATATACTAGCTGACATGCGAATAAGAGGCGGTAATATGATATCTGCATACCCCTCCACGTCCCTCTAAACTCAGGTACCGTATACCTAGACATGAAAGTGACCCGCCCAAAAATATCACGTAGGATTGTCCTTACTAAGTCCCAACTCTGATACTGCTTACTTTGACTTCCGCTTTCGAGCGCATATTCACTGTTTAAGCCACCGTGCTGAATCCCACCCTCTTGCGAGAGAAGGTCCCAATCAGTTCAAGTCAATAGGATCAAAGCTACAGGCCGAGTTTTAGTTGATAGATGAGATTTTGTCTCCATGTCTGATATAACTAGCCCAATGGCTAGCGCAATGGCGGTTAGTCAATACTAACCGGACTAACCCAAGAGGGTTCTGAGCCTTCCCGTGGGAAAAAACCGGTCAAGTACGAGTTGGTCTAGTACAACGAGGGTTCCGTATAAATTTGTCGACATGTAAATTGTTCGTTCATTACTAGAATAAAGTCTCAAAGATTTTTCCTGCTTTTACCAATTATTTTGTAAAAAAACATTTATTTTGTGAAATAACTACAAACTTACGGAGAAAATTTTCCTTTACTTGTGCAGTGCTTCTTGCCAAATTTCAAGATTCTAGGTCAACGGAAAGTATCCAATAGGTTTTGATTCCCTTGCAAATGTCAAAATATGCAATATAAATGGAACATAAACGGCCATATCTTTTTATTGCGTTGAGTTAGAAATGTTTATTTCACTGCTTTGAGAGATATGAGATCCGAGTATATGATATTAATTTCAGCTTGATATCTCGACGCGTTTCTTGATAGAAGGGCAGACGGACAAGAAAGTAATCTTATAAGGTGCCGTTTTTACCTTTGGAGGTACGGAATCCTAAAAATAGGAAAAGATCACCAAGCTTACTTTTAAAATCGGTACATAGTCTTGAGACGAGGTATTTTGGACACCTAATTACATAAGGGTTGGATACGACAGATGTTTAAAGGTTAGACCACATGTTGGAAACTGCTAATGTGGTACGTCATCTCCCCGATAAAATAATGAAATGTTAATTACAAAGCTAGCCATGTGCTTGAATGGCGTTAATCAATAAAAGAGCTAGCCGTTTCATTAAACAGCCACTTCATCTAGTTGTTTGGCACAACAACAACCAATTCAGAAATCTTGCCAGATTACGTGAAATTTAGTTAAGATCAAAACAAGAATAAAACAAAGGGTGAATTAGCGTGACTGTTTGCATTGATCTGATAGAGCGGCCGAATAAAATTTGTTTACATAAATGTTTGGATTACTGTGTCCAACCAATTCATTATAAAATTGTATGTTTCCAGATTTGCTATTATCGAGTTAATTGTAGGCCACAGTTGATAATGCAGCATTTTGTTAAGGGCGAAACGTATGTAGGGCAATGCTGGAATGATAAATCGTACGTTACCTCAAATTAGTTCATGTTGTATTCTATAAAATAATATCTTGTCCCAATGGATTTTTTAGTTTCGCCTTAATATCTAGTTAAAAAAGCCGTCGGCCATTAATTCTTAAAAATTAGTTTGAGGATAAGACGAATTATGATGGAGCTTTAAAGCAGGCGAATGATCCTGATAAGTTTCTATCTGTCTGGCATCGCCTTAGTATTATCCCCTGGGTCGAACAGTCACCGGGCCATTGGAAACAACATGAGTGCGCCGCTAGAGGCTTGGATGGTGTCCGTGCCTCGTCATCACATTTCATATTCGTCCCAGTCGAGGGGCACGTCCACCACGCTGAAACAGTGCAGATTGGTCGACTTTAAAATTTTTGAAATTTCTTCGCTAGTGTATTGTAGATTACCGCACGGTGTTTTCTTTAACCGTAAAAGCGTTTGAACTTCCAAAAACTATAAATACATTACGGATCACCCGAAACTCGCGATTTGAAAATGATCCTGTGCATCCGAAACTCAATCACGGTGCGCCTTGTAGCGATGATGACAGAAACCCATCGCGGTTGTTTGTCAGCAAAAGCTATCGATACACCAGAGTTCTTATCTTCTTGAAATAACAAAGCTGTAGTAACAGATAACGACGCTGTGATTAAAGCCCTATAAAGTTATTATCAAATCTTCTAGTTTCTTACTACCGCTATACTCATAGGGGCTATTTCCGATGTTTAGGGCGTTTCTCTGCGATCTTTCATATGTGCATTTATCTGACACTCCTACAGTAAAAGAAAACAAATGAAAACCTGTAAAGAAAAATAGCGACATGCAGTCTACCTAATCCCGGCCAGCATAGTTGACTAAAGCCTAAATACCCTTACCTAGGGTATTAGGGCTAATAGGGTAAGCTCGCGCCCTCGGTGGGTACGTATATGAACTATTATAATTATTTGGCTATTTCTATACTGCAATCTATTTGCGTCGTCTTTTGAGATACAAGCGCTAATCTAACTATGAAAATACGTATAAAATAACGCAAAAGTAACTTTAAATGCATTGAAAGATAAGAGTAAAAAAATAAATAGCCTTTCTGCTTTTCAGTATACAAATACATATTGCCATTGAGCTACCATTACGAATCATATTCTGGCCGATTTTAATGTGCAATAGAGGCGACCTTAATCCATCTAATGGAATGCGGAGAAAAGGTATTATTAAACACATAAATATGTGTTTGACAAATTCCGTTATGCATTAGTTGTAAATAAGCGTATATTGGCACTGGAGCTCTGATCGGGAGTTATATGGTGTTACAAAATAAAAATAAATTATTATTCAACATGACCCTTTACACGCACTGATTGATGTCAAAACGAAAAAATATAAGACAATACTTAGAGCTTATGCCTGTATGTACAGGCATAAGTAGCTATTTACAATGAGTTATACCACATTTGAACAAACGCAAGTTTGGAAATATAATTTAAAGAAATTCCTGTTGCATTATCATTAGTAACTCAACCCTAATGCTAGGTATAAAACGAGAAAGACTAGATTGACAAGAATATTTGTGGCTAATAAACGAAATTTATCTTTGGTATACCTATTCTTCCGATTTGTCCAAATTCACCATCTGGCATAGCGCAATCAGAGCTATATAAAAATATATATATCTGTAGGAGTGTTTTTATTCGACGATTAGTTTCATTTGCGTTTGTCATTATATTATTTAATTGGATAGAACAATAAATATAAAACAACTGAATGAAATAGGGTAGACGACTACAACTGATTATGGCCGTTTTTATGCTATAATTATCTGATTTGAGCAATTTATGTCTAATGAAAGTATGTCAATATAGAAATTTCTGTTAAATTATTAATTTATATTGTATTTAGATTTCTAAAAAATGAGCAATTATTATTTACGTAATTCTAATGAAACGAATACATTTTCTAGCATTCTCACATTAAATGTAACATTTTTTTATATAGAAAGTATACCTATAAACGTACAAATAACAAAGTTATTTTAAAATTTGTTTATACACTCATACAAATTAGGCGAGTTTACTTAGTTATGACGTCACGATTGCAGTGTTTTCAGTGTGGAGCGTTTTTGAGCGACCCGCGACAGCGCCGCAAACATGGCGATGTATCTTCAAAAGTAATAGGTGCAGGTGTACTGCTGGTTCTACAATATTTCTCAGTTAAAGGAGAACTCTTATTATATATAGAATTTAAAAAAATTGTCGTCTACCCAATTTTTTGAACAATTCCTCGGAGCACTCGATTTAGAGGATACATAGCGAAGCTACATCTCTACGCAGCGCCAAGGAGTCTAGGCGACATGAAATATCCGGGTAGTCGACGATTGGAGTCGCTCTCAATTGGATGCGGTCCTGAGGGAGAAGTTGGTACTGGGGAGCCCCAGCCCAAAGACGGGAACAGTATTCCATATGCTTGTTTGTCAACATATCCCAAAAAAACATCCTAGTAGAACAGCATACGTGATTAAATACACGGCATGTTAAGCGTTCTCTGCTCTCGTTCTAAATTTAACTTGTAAAGTTATTCACAGATAAATTAAGGACGAAAACAAAGTAAGAGATTTAAAACGCATACAAAACGTGACACGCAAACATCTCGCTAATTTGGCACAGATAACCGTAACGGAATATTTTTATTATTATCACACTTCATTAAAGTTCATAATCGTCATCGAACAGCCAGCTACACCGTGCATATGTCAATATCTCCCAACAGTTGTATTGCAAATTATAATTAAACATGGCGTCAACATTTTAAATCAAACTAGCCACTATTTCATTGGAGATAAGTTAGGAGAAAGTGACGTCACATATTACCCTTTTGCGAACTTCGCTGGGCATTCTCGTTTCCGACGGAAAGAAACTCGCGTGCAAAGTTACTTAAACCAAACCCACTGTCTTGAACTAAAAGCACACCACAATTTCGTGTTTTTATTGTCGCAAAAATTCACTAACAACATTGTAAAAGAAACACAATGATGAGGAATTTTAGAAAACACAGGGCGCGAACGACGCGGATCAACTCACGCGCAGTACCGTGCGTCGACTGCGAATAACTGTCGCAAAATGTCGCATCGTTTACCATAATACCGGGTAGAGCGGCTTCCTCGATTCATGCATAAAAAATGTACACTGGTTGTATTTACAATTTTATGAACGAACGCCGCTCGTTCCGTGTCCGGCTTCGTTCGCTTCCTGATGTGGAGATGTGATGAATGGCGTGTGCAGTGGAGTGTAATATCTTCGTGAGCATCACGTTTTGTGACAACGTGCCACTGTGTATTTTCCAAATGTTTCAGTGAAAACTGAAACGCAAAATTCTTTGACTTTCTGACAGGAGGTTCTTTCTTCTGAGGTTCTGACCTATTCTTGCCGCAAAACAGCAGTATTTACATCACTGTGTTTCGCATTGGTAAGATACAGGGCCGAATTTGATGATTTAGAGGTCCTGGGATAACAAAGAAGCGGAGGCCCTAAATTATATTCCAGATAATATAAATAAATATAAATATTTGTTACACTTACACCAATTAGCCTAGCCCAAACTAAGCTCTGTAAGGATTGTGCTATGGGATCTAGGGCAACGGATAGACATACATATATAAATAATTTTTATTGAAATATATATTCAACACCATGACTAAGGTACAAATGCTGCATCATACAAACATCTGCCCCCCATTCGAACCCGGACCTCAGAGATGGCACATGAAACCGGTGTACTATCCCTCCTATGGAGGTCGTCAATCCTCCTCCTAGAAATGCTTGCATTCATCACGGAAACATCACCGGGATTCAATTAATATTAATTAGATAATTCAAAATCAATACCTTTTATTATTAGTTACAGAATGTTAAACTCTCTTTAAATATTATCATTAGTGTAGAAAGTGGTAAACAAAAATAATAAACTATGTGGGTCCTATATTTATGGGGTACTAGATTTCTAAGCATAATAATTCTAAATTCTGTATGTTTATGCCACAGATTACAAAGACATTGTTCTATGAATAAAACGTGTACTTACGTACGTACTAAAACAAGGATAGGAGGATTAGCAATAAGAAAATATTGGTTCGTGATTAATCATAATTTCGTCTCTTCCTTAATCAATTTTTATTGTTTAAATAAGACAGTAAATCCCTTATTGTAATCGGCACACTGAACATAAATCGATATATAAGCAGTCACGTTAGAGCGAAATGTGTGGCGACAGTGACGACGATTTCGATACGACTTGGGCTTTACGAAGTAAACGTTGAAAAGAAAACGTAACAGACCATATTTTTGACGTGAAACGTCTTTAAAATCGCGCCGAAACATAATGGGTACCAGGTTTAAAAAGTGGCCTAACGAAAGGTCTATATCATCGTACCTCAATAATTAAAAAACTATTAGTCTTAGAAACAAAAATGTGGTGTGAATATTTCACTTATATAGTCAGCTCGTGTTGTGACATTGCGTTTTTTTATAATATTATCACTGTTTTAGGCCCTCTATTGTGGCCCGCCGCAGTAGCATCGTCTGTCTTCCCCTAAAAACGACCCTGATAGCTAATGAAATTACTAGGTGTCATAATCACAATGTGAAGTTATGACACCTATAATTCATTAGCTAGGGATATTCATTTAATATCGATATATCGAATTATTCGATAGTCGCCATACGATATATCATAATAAATCGATATTTTGACAAATAATTTTTTTATTTGATATATCGATATATTTATAAAAATATCGAATCGATTAAAAAAGCTAAAGCTGACTCATAATAACAACGGAACCGAAGTAAATTAAATCATTACTCAATGATTTCACTTTTGAATCAATTTCATTAACGGGTAACTGTGTTGTGTCTGTGTGCGGGCACAGACACAGCTACGAGTATGCATATGCATTCCATAGAGCAGATAGCCGATCAACATTTTCTTATCTATTCTTAACATAGATTAAGTATTCCTATATGAATATTCTTAATGTTGGCTACACTTATCGTTCGTGTACATAATCTGTGGGTTTGTGGATTCACACCGACAACTCATAAGTTCCTTTGACCATCTTCCAGCTCCATCGTCAGACCCTCGTTACCATATTACACTGTTAGTGTAACTATCTTACTCTAGTCTTTGATTATACTTTCACATATACGATACAAAACAACAACAAACTGTCTGTTTTTGATAAGAAAAGGACAATATAAAATTTTAGTGAAAATATTCGATATTAAATAAATATCGATATAATCAAACGATAAATCGAAAGGTATCGATACCTTGTTCTATATTTTATATCGATCAAATGTATCGATATCCCTTACTTCACATCTTCCGTCATAAACGTACATTGTGGTTCTTGTAGGGGTTGCATATTTACAAACCATTACATTCACAGGAACCACATGAATATAACCATTAATCATGGGGCCGGCAGTCTGCTTGTTTGTCATCTTTATCAATGTGTGTAACAGAAACTTGTTTTGACATGTACGAGTACATACGGCAGCGCATCACTTTCTTTACATTAAATATTGACCTTGAAACAGTTGACCGGAGAAAACAAGGCATTGCTCATTATCGTGTTAATGAAATATATCAATGAGAAACTTATTTATTTCAGCACGTTACTAAAATGTGCAAGTCATTCTCATAATCATTCTGTTTAAGTTTACATCTTAAGGGAGTAAGCATCTTTATGTTAGCTGAGCTTTTAGGGAACGTATCAACTCATGTTTAAAGTTGGAATGTGTGGCCTATCTACTAGTAAGCATTATCTTACGATCAGCTCTCACTTCACACCAATAGCTTGAGTCTTCCGATCGATCAACAGCAACGTCTCTCCGATGACTGCTAGAACTTATCAATGCGCAGGAGCACAAACGATTGTATTTTTCTTTTTTACATTTGTCATAATTTAAAATATGAATTAGATATTTCATACTTGAATTAAAACATCAATAACACATAAAACATTAAATAAGTAATTCATCTTAGGGACCCAATGTAGAGTTAGGTCCAAATCAACACACCATATGAAGATCTCAAAATCAATTTAGATGAGAGATGATGAGATTAGGGAAGAACCGAAAACTACCTTCTCCTGACAACGACCCCAAAATACTGTATTATTTGATAAAAGTCAAGAATTCCAAAAGATCTAGAATAATTCACAAGTGGAGACGAATACCTACTTGTTTATAATAGGTGTCCATTTGCATGGTTAGGAATATTCACGTCATTTTAAAAGCGAACAAGAATGGAGAAAATGTCTTGCATAGCGTTTGGAAATCCCCTATTGTTTGCACGAAGCGACTGACATACGCTTCTCTATGAATGAGTTTTAAATAGGTTGATGTTTTCTGCACAACACTTTTCTATTTGCGTAAGAGCATCGCGAATTGGTAAATAAAACTTTATATAAGCAAAACTTATTATTGGAAAAGCGATTTCCTTTAAAACTTCGTTCAAGGTCAAAGATCGTGGGTTTTAATTGGGAAAACAGTGATTAATACGTAATATTACTTGTGTAATATTTACGATCAATTTGTTAAAAAAACTCCTTAGTATTTTCCGTATCCAGGTCGAACGCCATGGAGACTATTCTGCCACGGGGCGTACCTTGAGATGATGCGTAAACGATAAAATTTAACTGACAATTGCGTGATTTGAATAACCACCATAATTATCTCTTTGAAGAAAAGTGACACGGTAAACTAACAGTATAGGTTCGCAAACAAGAAATATTTTGTTGAGAATAAACAAGTTTAAAAACCTGATAATGTAACCTAACCTGAAAATTATAAAAACGACTCCTTACCTTATCAGTGGCATCAGTCGGCAGCGTTCCGTATCCGTACCAGCTTCTAGCTGTCTTCAGCCTCGGCTCATCTCGCGGGGACAGCAGTCCGCTGCCCCAGCGCACTAAGCCTTCAGCGACTGCCGCCACGCTGGGGGGCCCCGGGCTGCCGTTGGGCGAGCTGGGAGACCCGGCCCCCTTCTCCGCAACCGGCGGAAGGGTGGGCCGCGCACACCCCGTCCGCCTCTCATAGATCCTCTTACTAGTAGGCTCATCACCATCAGTTTCGAGGATACTCTTTTTATCACAACCGCGTTTCGTCTCCGGCCTCTTCACATCCTGAGGCTTTTTATTTTCCGGATCGCGTCTTTTAACACTATCATTCGACTCCTGCCGACATAACAACGCCTTCTTCAAACTCTCACTCGAATCCTGCTTCACAAACTGTCCTTTCTTATCGTCTTTCGCTTTCTTCTCATCTTTAGCAAGCAATGCCCGTTTAAGACTATCGCTAGAATCTTGCTTATTGATGAGTTTACGCGGGCATTCTGTGTTGAGGGACTCTGTGGTCTTCGATATTAATAATTTTGGGTAGTCGTAGGGCGCGTGTTCGGCGGGTGGGTTGAGCTCGAGCGAGCGGCGGTTCTTTCGCTTGTCGGCGGGTGCGATTTGCGCCTTGGCCGGCAGCAGCCGCCGCGGCAGCAGGCTGCGGTGGTCAGCGAGCGGCGACTCCGGGCGTAACATGGCGGGCGGCGACACTACACTGCCGATGCCGCTGGCGCGACCCCTGCAACAAGCAACGTAAAACACGTTTAGTTGTCCGAAGTGACAACTGTCTTACTATCTAATCATATGAAAAACGAGCAATGGCAAACATTTTTAATTGGAATTTGAAATCACAGCACAACAAATCAACAACTTTGATGTTTTTTCAATTGATCTATTATTATATGTAAGTAAATTTTAATGTACACATGTAACTTTTAAGTATGAATACGATTCAAGTATGTGTGTAAATGATATCATTTTTTTTTTCTAAACGGCCTGACTGAGAATTCCTTCCCCGATGCTTTTTAATTTTAATTTTTAATTTAATAAATTTGATTACTTTATAACTAGTTAGATGAATGTTTTTTAACGCCACTTATGTGTGGAGATATTGGAAAAGGGGTAAATTAGACTTGAGCAACTATGAAACTTATATATGCATTTAACTAGCAAAAGGAAACTTGTATTTTCCCACGGTAAAATTAATCTTATGTTCTTCCTCATACCGAGTTGCATTAAACGCTTTAGACTTGAGCAACTATGAAACTTATATATGCATTTAACTAGCAAAAGGAAACTTGTATTTTCCCACGGTAAAATTAATCTTATGTTCTTCCTCATACCGAGTTGCATTAAACGCTGGCCAGTTGTTTTTATCAGATTTTTTCCCCGTAAAAAAATATTTTACCGTGGTAAGAAAATCTCTCTGTCTTCGAGTCTCAAGTTATTCCTATATCAGCTTTCATTAAAATCAGTTTACTCATTTCCTCCCCTACGTTTACCTCCTTTAGAGTAAAATTTTTAAACTTTGAATGTCAATTTATTTATATTTAATCAAAATCCTAAAAAATAAGTTTCAAACTTATAGCTTTAAAAATGACGTAAAATCCATACAAACTTTGATCCCCTATTTCGACCCCTTACAACCGTTATCCTAAATTTATTTAAATCGGTTTATTAGTTTTCCCGTGAAACCGCGATAGACAAAGCGACATAGATACTCATGCATATACGATGTTCGTAAGTATTGTAAGATATATTGGTCCGATGGTGGAGGTATCCACACTAAAAGTGGTCGAAGTGATAGCCGATTATCGGTTGTCTAGAATATAATTATCTCTGACTCTCGTTCTCTTTTGCCTACTATTAACTAGTGACTGCCAGTCGATTGAAATTGTTTGATCGGTAAACATCTATTCGATTACGCTGTCGGCGACGAAGATTAATCGAAATGTATAGCTTTCAACGAAGCGACAACCTTATGGTTGGCAGATTCCTTACCTGTTGCTTTCACATAGTTCATATAATACAAAATACATTTATTATTAATTAGTTTAAATATCACGACTAGTACGAATTCATACATCGCGTGTGATATGCACCTAATCAAGGTTTATTGGTTAATAGATTAGCCTATAATCAATTATAAGCATATGATGACTTATCAGTGTTGTGTTTTGAAAATATGACGTAATAGATACTATATTCATATATTATTTTATTTGTTAAATTAACAGCTCACATCCAAAATACATATGATTGACTGAACCGGGACGCAAACAAAATACAGTTTGACATTAATAAAATCATAAAAGAAACAATCAGAAAAAAAGACCACAATAAATTTTAAGATAACGCTATTAAGACTAAAGATTTATCTGTTTGTATCGAATAAACTCAATAAAGTTTGATGTACCGATAGTAAATTGGGTGAAAGGATAGTTTAATCCCGTTGGATTTTCCTGTGGTAAAAATATTTCTGTCCAATGGGAAAATAATATATAAAAACGTCACATTATACCCGTCTAACTTATCGACAGTATCAATTTATGTTATAATTTTGAAACATATTGAAAATTAAATGGTCGTTATCTCTGTTATTTCTTGTAGTATTGTTGCGTTATTTCCTGTAATTATGACGGTCGTCATAATTGTAGTTTAAGCTCTTAAGTACATAATTTGATTTATACGATTTTTAACTTTCGCGTTACATTGTACATATAAGTCTAGCAATCTAGCCGAAACGTCGAGCAGTAAGTAGTACTTTACATACTACATAAATATACGTCGTACGTTACGTACGTAACTTACAATTTGATTTACTTATTTTAATTACACTGAGTTAATTACAGTCAATCCCTATTATAAACGATGTCATTCAGATAATAGTACATTATGGTACAAGTGTGTAATGTCCGTCCTCGGCTCCTTAAGACCGTCGCCTAACGGCTCGGGCCTCAATGCGCCTCAGCGGTAATCATCAATACACATGTGTATCATACAACGTTTTTCAACACACTTCTGAATAAAATAATACTTAAATAAAAAACCATTTTACATAGTAGATAAAAAGTTTATTTAGAGAAACAATTAGTAAATGTGCAGTTAGTAAAATTATAATTAACTATTTTTCTTCATAAATTGTATTTGCAGACATCTTAATTAATAACTAACTAAATAACTTCAAAAGAGAAAACGAGACGAGTTGTGAAAAATGTTTCGTAATGGCGGGAAAAATTAATCAGTTTTCCTATGCGCGCGCATCGGCCATAGACTAATAAATTTCGTAATGGCGGGAAAAATTAATTAGTTTTCCTATGAGCGCGCATCGGCTATAGACTAAAAAATGAGGTTTCTTTTTTTTTGGGCTTTTCGCGGATAGCTTTTTAGCGAAAATGTAAGCGTAACTCAACCAATAATATAAAAAAAAAATAACTATTACTCACTCGTGAATAATAGTAATGAAAAAATCACAGTTTGATTATAGGTGTCATTATGTGCCTAATTGCCATGGGATTAGAGCCACTTTATGAGGAAGTATGTTGAAAAAAAGGTTAAATTTTGGGGAGCGTCCCTGGCAGTGTGGTCTCGCTACCCGGGACTTTGTTGGATCCTTAGCTTTTGCTGGCGAACAGACTTGATACGAGTAGATTTCTGTAAGTCATGCATCGCCAAAAGGCAAATAGTAATTGAGTAGTTTCAAGGCTACAGGTACAGACATGCAGGGCGCACGGGAGCATGGTCAATCACGAGACTCGGGAGGTCGATCCTACAACTTTTTTATTTCAATTTATAAGTTTATTTATCTAATACACCTGTCGTGAAGGAAAACATTGTGAGACAATTCGCATACATACATCTGTAAAAAAATCTAAGATTTGTACGACGTCAGCCAGTGTCGAAGTGGTTGCCTAAGGTCTAAACGCCCTAACATCATAATGTATATGACGTACAGTACAAGTATACAAAGTGTTGTCTGATAGTTCATGATGACTTGAAGATCTACAGTGTTTCGTAAACAGTCAGGATGTGTTCTGAAAGTGCCATGTGACACCGCAACTAAGTGTCTCGAAACGAAACATCTATTGTCTACTTACAAGTCAAATGGAACTGCTAGCATATGTAATATGTATATGGTCATGCCCTTCAGTGGAAGCGTACATGACTGTAATATATAAGAATAAAATTAAATTCAAAAGCTGTAATTTAATTATACATGTGTGTACGGTGAACATATGGCCCTTGGGCAGGCCTGACCTTCTTTATGCGTGACATTTGAACCGGATATAATCTTCTTTTATAAGGCGGACGTTTAGCCCTAAAGGTCAGACATAACCTTTTATATGTGAATAAAGTCAGTATGTTATATATGTGCACTTTGTGATGTATACGTGTGCAAAGTCGTATCTTTTTGGTCAACATGACCAGTTTTAGTGACAGCAAAAAATAACCATGAATTTGTGCCATCATTAGCTCTTATCGCGTTACATATTTTTCTGGATATAAAGTTGCATTCTTTTACTTAGTAATATCACAGTTATCACTCTGATCACGACACGATTTAGTTACGCGTTGGATAATAATTTGCGGTTAAACAAATGAACTGATAAAGTTAATTGTAAATTACAGGTAGTCGTTTACAAATTCACAACATTAGGACTGTGGATTATTATCATTAATTTAAGTTTGGATTTGATTTATTCTATCTACGCCGAAATCGGATTGACTGACTTGAGAATTGCCTGATGGTAAGTTGTTACCAAACCTGTAACACAAATGCTCTGACAAGAAAGAACTCACAGTGATTAATAGAGACGGCGAATCACACTGACATTTCGTCAGTGACGTTATTTATTAACCGCCCTTAATGTAACGCAGACTACAAAGCCTACAAGATATGTGAATATTTGGCCAAACACCCGAACATGTTCTACTAAATTCGGACAGATGGCGGCCATTAAAGTATATGCGTTCAAGAGATTAATTGTTATAGATATACTGCGCTTCACAAATAAATTATGATCATTTACTATTAGTTTACACACTCTTCTTATTTATTACCAGTAAGATAAATACCGCAAGTATTACCTATCGCGCAATTACTGCGTTATAAGTGGTCCAGCCAGCCGATGTTCCCTTGTCGTATAATTAACTTGTCAGTACCGATCGTAGGTTAATCAATAACATTATTAATTACGTTATATAATTACGCAATGGCGATTTACTCGCTAGCATCTCGACATTTCTGCAGCACGTCCGCAATGTAATCTGTTGCAAACGAGGGTCAAGTGCGTTAGAAAATTACGACTTTTTTTTTTTATGTGAATGTCGTTGTTTATGGTTAAAAAGGTTGTGTTGTCGTCTTTTTTTTCTTATTGTAACGATAATTTTTTTATGATCCCGTGCTCCGTTCAATAAAAAAAGTTCAGTAAAAAAACTTGATTGTCCATCTATCATGACCTTCGTTCTCAAAAATGCGTAGAGTATCAGGTTGAAATTAATGATCAAACTCTGAGGTAATTACCTAATAGTTTAATTGCAATTGCAATCTCCCGCAGCAGTGTTAATTAAACAACTAAGACGATGCAATCAAACTAAACGGCATTATATGTTACGTTTATGCTATATATTTTAACACCCGCAAGGAAATCAATAACTATAGAGCGCTTCTTACTGACTATTTCTTTTTGTTCCCTCTGAGGAAAATGCATTAAGTTGCATACCCCGGCTGTGGCGAGCCGGCGGTTATGTGGGGCTCTCCTCCCCAGAAGGGGGAGGCCTACCCACTAAAAACCTCAGGGATGGCCTTCCTCAGGCATGTAGGGAGCCCCCGGGAACGCCAAGCTACTTCCGGGAACCCCCAGCCTCCGCTCCCCCGTCGATACAGGGGAGCCCGCCGTATCCGCGGGCGCGACTTCCTCGCGCCCGCCGGCGACCCACGGCGGCGCCGCAGCTGTGTTACCGAGCCCGACCTTCCTACTGACCTAGAATCAAGAAATCAAGAAATGGTCACGCACAGTGCGGTTTCAACGTAATTTCCTTCCGCGCACGCTCCGATTGTGGAACGAGCGCCCTGCTGAGGTTTTCCCGGGGGATTACAGTATGGGGTTCTTCAAAAAGGGAGTAAATAGGTTTTTAAAAAGGTCGGCAAAGCGTTTGTGATGCCCCTAGTGTTGCAAGCGTCCATAGGCGACGGTGACTGCTTACCATCAGGCAGGCCGTAAGCCTTTTTGCTACCGTTGTAGTATAAAAAAAAAAAAAAATTTAACCTGAAGCAATATTAGGTAGCACAAGTATGAAAAAATATCTGTAAGCACACATGTGTGTGTGTGTGAGTGTGTACTGACACATAAATACACACACATACACAGGGAAATAGACCCGTCCGCTATACAGAATAATTAATGAACATGTGTACTATAGCAGCACAAAAAGGTTCATAGCTCAACGCCAATATTTGCCAAACGGTAAAAATTGCTCATTTTCGGTTACAGGCCCAGGCCTTCATTGAAGGCACCAGCGCCTTCACCTGGATACTCAGGGTATATAGATAAAGCACGGTAGCTGAGTAGCTACCGAGCTTTACATACACGGAATTAGGTTATGTACTTGCATTGAAATGTTGATATTAATGTGGACCTTCCCGGGACTTCTAATGGACAATCCCGTGTGGCCGTGGCCGATTTGTAATCTATACATATAATAAGACAGTAAAAATATTTTGTCTGTACATTTAGTATTTTTGACTGAAATGGATAGAGGGGCACTTAAATAGATTATTAGAAAGAAAAAAAAAATTTTTGGAATTTTTTGTCTGTCTGTCTGTCTGTATGTTTGTTCACGTTTATCTCCGAAAGTACTGAACCGATTTGCTTGAAACTTTCACTATTTGCTTTGTTTTAACTCAGAATAATATCTAAACTTTGTTTCATCAAAATCGGTTCATTAAAAAAAAAGTTATCGTCATTTTAATGAACTCAAGGCATGATAATATTGCGAATTATAATGTACACCATTCTTACATAAGTTACATGGGAAATTTAAAATCTAAAGACAATTCATCATCATGATACAATACATACATAAGATAACGTCTTTATCCCCTGCGGGGTAGACAGAGCCACAGGTTATAAGACCCCAAAGGCCACGTTTAGCATGTTCGTGGGCAGTGAGATGGAACAGGGAACCAAAATACGATGAAACTAAACCAGTTTTTATCAAAATAATATGATAAATGCGAAAGTTTGTTTGTTTATTACCTCTTCACGCTTAATCTATACATATAATAGAACAGAAAAAATATTTAAGTGTAAATCATTTTCATTACGCATGTTAGTTTTTTCATAAATCACTAGATGGCGGAAGGAAAAGTATATAAAGAAATTCTTTGAGTTTACTTTACCTCAAGGAATTGCTTTATACCAAAAATATTTTAATCGGTAAAATCGTATATTAATATGATTTGTGTATCAATAACATTCAACTCGAAATTTACGCAGACAAAGTCGCGGGCAACAGCTAGTATACAAATAAATAATAATAAAAACCTCAGAGATAGACAAATAAAACAAAGATAATTAATATACAATTCTTATTTGTTTACATAAATTCACAATACAAATTATTGATAGTCTTAAAGCTTTTTTATAAATATGCCTCTTTTTATAAATACGAGCGAATACTTTTGCTTCTAGTCTAGACTCGTGAGATTATTCAAACGGCCCATCAGAATCATTTTCCTTGTCCGATTCATTACCAGTAAGATTTGAAGTGTTCGCTTCCGACATTACTGTATAACTTTTGTGAGAATTAAAATATATAACCATTAGCTTTTCCAATATTTACTGGCTTCAATGAATTTCTCCCAACGTCTAAAATAACTTTTTATTTAATAATCACGGGATTAATTTCCGCACTTAAGGTATATTTGAGGCATATCTATTTTATTCTTTCGCTGTATGAAATCAGTGTAAAGTACATGAAATAACTCCACCTAATTCCGACCTCTGATTATAGGTTTATTTGCAAAACCCTCGGTGCGGGAGTCCGACTGCCACTTGACTGGACTTTTTATCATATATGTACTTAAATGATAAAAATAACTACAGTCAAAATGTGTAATATTTACACTTGTAACTATTACGTCATAGCGGTTAAGGTCATAAAGTAAACTTTGACCGAGAGAATAGTTATTCTGGGTGTTAATTTATATATTGTTTTCCGGTGTTTATATGGACACGAATCTATATAATCAATATTTTAAACATCTTATTAAGAAAACTAAATATTTAAAATCCTAATTAGAGCTGTTAATAATAATCAAAGAGCCATTAATAAATACTAAATAATAAGACCTTTTAATCGCTATAATAGGAATTACTTAACATCGATGTAAAATGTGAATACCTTCGAAAATAAAATTCCAAAGTTCTCAATTTAATCAGGGTAAGGTAATAAATTATATCGTATAAGTAAGTTATAGTATAACTTATATAAAATGTAATTGAACTTTTCAGGAAAGAAAACATCTCTAGATTTTGTAAATAGTTAGGAATATATATTTATTTTTTGACAAAAATCCTTAAAAATTCGAAGTTATATGATCATAACACATAAAATGTATATTTAGCTATTACGTTATATTTGAAATTACTACATATCGCACTAATAATACAATAGTGTATCAACTCAAAATATGTCGTACTTGACATAATACTATAAACACACGCAAAATTTGATTCCTCACGCGTGATCAAAACCGTCGTTCGATTAGTGCAAAAACAGAATAAGGATAAATTAAAAAACTTATGTGACAGTTATTCAATTTGCAACTATTACATGAAGTGAGTAATAAGTTTTTTGTTGATTCTGAAAAATTTTCGATTTTGAGTTGATACACTATTGTATTATTAGTGCGATATATAAAAGCAGTGAAATAACAAAACTTCCAGTAACCAGCGCCCTTAGACAAAGAAACATCAAATCACGAAATCGCTTTGATAACCAACGACAATGTATGAAAATAATTCAAAATTACGGAATTATTCTCATATATTTCGTTCTAACAACACGTAAGAGAATGTCATTAGTGTTACTTTGACTGCAACCCAAACTGCTGTAGATGCCCAAATTCCAAAACTATATAATAAAAATAAGTTTCTTTCGTAATTTCTTGATCCTACATTTTCTAATATTAGCCCACTGCACTTTGATGTACCTACATAGACTCCCCAAGGATCTCTACAATCGTCTACCACCAGTAATCCATAGCCATCCCGTAGGGCGAACCTATGCAGACCGCCTATCCTGATAATTTCAGGAGTGGCATGCGCGCTAGGGTGACTTCTGATGCACGCCCTCTTCTAGGAATTATTGTTATGACAACCTTAACCAACTTAATATATAATGAACGAAACCGCCAACTTGTATCACCTTTATTAAAATGTATACAAAACAGTTATTATTAAGAAGTACAATGAGATGAAATGCAACAGTTATGTCCCTATAGGTGTTAAGACCCGGCTCGTAGCTATCTCGGGTCATCATGAGGTGATCCACAGAAATTAAGTTCCCCAGTTCCCGAATCGCCCTAAGTACAAGAGTACATCAGGGTCGTTTAATGGATGTGGATCTGCGGGGAGAGTCCTATACACGCCTGACAACTAACCATCGTCAGGTATCGTGCACAAAAACATTCCACTTTTTAAAAAAAATAAAAAAACGGTGTAACACTGTCGAGCGTAAATTTTACACTTTATACATGAATAAACAAACTCTGGCTACACGGGCGAGATCAAGGCAAATATTCCTGTAGTATATTAGAAAATATCATATTATCGTGAGATATAGACATGATGTCGTAAGCGAGCAATATAACCCAACCGTATTTTATCGCGAAGCGTGTGAAAAGTGTAAATAAACGATAATACCTATCTCGAAAATCTCGCACAGCCGACTGCGAGGGTACTTACATTTTTCTTTTTATCTTAAGGTCTCGGTTATCGCGGCGATAAGAGCATTATCATTCCGCGACGATGTGGACTCTATGTGGGACGCTTAGAGTGGATTTTAAGACGATGTTTTACTCTTAAATGCGGTTCACGGCAGAGTACCGCTTATCTGCTGTAGCCACGTTGCTTTTACAAACAAGCGATAACGAATTATATCAACAATTACCGTTTATCTCAGCGAAAGAAATGGTTTCTTTTGTAACTGTATTGACAATCAAACAGGCTACTTGAAGCCGTACCATAACCGCTTAGAGAAAGGTAAAAATAATATTGAAACAGAGACGCCCTTCGTATAGTATAGTGCCATCTCGCTTGCACTGTGGTTTTATTCCTGTTTTAAGAGATCGTAGTAGGTTGCGAAACTAACACCTATATAGGCCGAAGGAAAATATTTCGTACATTATTACAAGACATTCTCTTTCACATACAGTAGGACTCTCGTTAATCCGGCAAATATCAGACTAGAGTTGTGCCGGTTTAGTGAAAACGCTGGATTACTGGAAAATGATAATGTCTTTTGTAAATAATACATATGTATTGAATTGCAGACAAAGAGTTTAACTGTCTCTTTAAAAGAAATACATTTTAAAATACATAATCGTCTTAGGCCAATTGTAAACAGAAACATAAAAAGTGCATAGTTAACGTGGGATCCCGCTAAGTGATATATATAAATTATTTTTTATGGCGACCATTACATAGACACCCTTCGTGCACGCAACCTTGCGGTACTTAACTTCTGTCTGATGTTGCAAGAAAGAAATAAATGACTAAAAATTATTACCGTTCACAAGACTAATTTGTCGTATTATAAACATGATTAATATCGTTTAGAGACAACGGAAAACATTCAGCTGATTTTTGTCACACCCAGGGCAAGGGGGCAAGTTATGTTAAAGACATATTCTATACGGAACCAATCGAAGCGATTTCAGTCTTAAAGTTCATGATTCGTAAAGTGCTTAACGAAATTTACTGAACTGATTAAAAATCTGGATAAAAGATTCTACCTTAAGAACCGGAGTCCTGGTGGACATTTATCCGATATCATTTTTCATTCATAATTGCCCTAGTTTTAATACAATATTAATGTAAGTCTTTGTTATCAAAATTCGTTGTTTTATTTGATTTACAAAATAAAGTTCTTGTTGAAACCTTTTGATGTTGCTAACATAACTTTTAATGAGTTTGCTACATATTTTTAAAAACTCATAATTTTTTTCATCTTAGTATATAATAAAGTATAATATTTGTGTATACATGTTTATATATATATTACTAGATATGTTACATTTCTTTCTTAATAAATAAAATGTAGGTCAAGAATATATTGGAAGAAATCTGTATTAGAGTTAAGTACGTACACGATTGGTAACGTAAAGTATGTATTTTTCTATGTATTTTTTATACAATACATAAATTGCTAAATAAATTGTAATATTTTTAATTGACTAAAAGAATAATAAGAACGCATAATATCCATTTCCAATTTAATTTATTTCAATGTTCAGATTCACCCAGACCTATGCTCAAGAACTCGTGAAACTTACATATCTATGGGCAAATAGGTTAATAGGTTTGATGGCTTGATATAAAAGCATTGTCAATGGAATGTGGGATCTCTTTACTCCGACATATCGGAAATGTTGGTTAATACTGTACTAGTTAGATATCTTATTTTTGATCAGCTCTCCCTTATTTAAAAGAATGTTTGATCAAAGCTATTGTTTTCTATCAATTATACATTTACGTTGCTTCTGTTTTTGTAGATATACTCTTTCTGGAAAATATAATTGAAACCCATTTTAAATCGAGTCATAATTACAAAACATTTTGCAACTTCTAAAAAGCTCGCGAATGTGATAATTGTGAAACATTCGTTTTTATCTAAAACAATGGATTTGTCAACACTAATGGGAGCTGCGACGACTTCGCGTTTAGTAACAACATAAGAAACGTGCTCGCTTCAGTTTAATAATGGCGTTGTAATGTTTTATATAGTTAACGTTTACACGAAAAAATATTGCACTATTGTAAATGGTTTCATAAAAACAATGATTTTGTTTCACCACTAACAAGTTACTCTCGGTTCTGATCTTACGCGTATATAGAAGCAATTTATATATAAGTGCGCTCTAAGTATGAACTGCAAGCAATTCACTAAATATATAAAAATGACTCTTGGAACGGAAAATAAAACATTATTTTATACACCTATGTTAAAAAATTACGCAAACTTAAGAAGCGCCTGTAATTTTAATGCATATCAGAAAAATAACAGTTGTACAATTAAACTACCTATTCTTCAAAATAGATTTTACTTATAAACAAATATATTAAAAAAACAAGCAAACTCGAGATATTTAAACCTAATTTTCTATTGAAATCTAGTTGATACAACAACTGTGAACGTTTTTTCTTAAAACAAAAATAATAAAAAACACCAAAAAATATACTGATTAACACACTACATTAATCAGTAATTTCCAAAAATGAAAACTGATTTCGATTAAAGGTGCTTTAACTTGACTACAAAATGTGTTCATGTCACAAAAATGAGCTGTACAAGTTTTGTAGCTATGTAACTAGCATAGTGTTATGCTAACTTTATTCTTCTAATTGTATTTTGTATTTTGACGCAGCCCATCTAATTCCACACATACTTCTTAGTACAACCAAGCCGGAGAACTTTAGCTGCCAATTGCGTCCGTGTATACCTCTCTTCTTTCCTCTCTGGACAGGAGAGGCTAATTACGTCGGATACCAAACCGAACGTGGCAGATAGACCGAGAAGAAGAAAGAAGAAAAATTATAATTCTATTTTTGTATCTACTATGAATGTATTTAATTTGTCAATACGCATATTTAAAATATGTACACACATATATATACATACACCATGAACAGCACCCAATTTGTTTTATTTTTTATGTTTAAAATAAAACAAAACAGCACACACACACTCACACGAGTACACGAGTATGTGTGAATGTGCGTGTGCAGTGTGGTGCCGAGGTCAAATGTAGCGCACTATATTTGTTTTTTTTTTTAATTTGTGGATAACGTTATTGGTTGCACTATTAGCAAGCTTGGATATAGTAAACTAAATCATACTTTATATATTGTAACTGTTTGTTATCTCTCAATAAATAAATAATAATGACGACCTCCATAGTCGAGTGGATAGTACACCGGTTTCAAGGTGTCGCCATCTCTGAGGTCCCGGGTTCGAATCCCGGTGGGGGTAGATGTTTGTGTGATGAATGCGAGCATTTGTACCTTAGTCATGGTTGTTGATATACATTTCAATAAAACTTATTTATATATGTATATATATGTATATCTATCCGTTACCCTAGATCCCATAGCACAAGCCTTATAGAGCTTAGTTTGGGCTGGGCTAATTGGTGTAAGTGTAACAAATATTTATTTATTTATTTATTTAATGACTACGGCTTGGACGGAAGCTTCTTACACGCACAGAAAAGTTGAAGTGACAATATCGACGAGGATATAACGTTCGATAGAGGGCGCCTCCATCTTAACATTTGTACAGCGTAGATACGCATGCGTTATTATGTCGTAGTGTACACTGCGTACGCTGCGCTGTAGCGCAGGCGCGCGACGTATCACTGCGTTGCTATGCACCTTCCACGAACGCTTACCCTGGACAAATACTAGTGTGAGGAGTTCTAAACAGTGCAGTATTAACAGCAATTCATAAAAAATTACATGTAGACCTTGAGTCTTATACCGCTCGTAATAGCGACTGTTTTCATAGTGCAAATCTAAGGCTTGACGTGGTGCTGACCGTACTTCTATCTATGTTGCATGTAAACGTCCTCTCACGCCAATCTAATCATCGATACATCGTGCCGCAGGAAGTAATTTCGCATAAACATACAGTATTTAGAGCGAGCGATTCCATTTTATTTCCGGCAGAAGTGCAATAGAACAGGGTAGAAATTATTACAAATACGTCTAGATCATTAATGTTCACCGGAAAACCGGAAGTATGTAGATTGCTAGTTAGCCAGCCATCTTGTAACCAAATAAGGTGTTCACACTTCAGTGTTTCAATTGATAATGTTGAGGTCTATTTCATGGTCAATATTCTGATTTTTATTTTCATTTTCACAGTAAGCACAAAAACAGACACAGAACGAAAATAAACTCTTATCATAACAGTGAGCGTGTCCTAGTCACAATTGCCTACAAAGATTAAAAAATACGGCCGGAGTACTCGATCCTGAAGGGTACCATTATTTAAAAAAAGTTTTCCTTGATTTTACTTCCCCTTTTTTTTGTTATCACTGAGGAAAGTGCATTGAATTGCACCCCGGGAAAAGTGCAGAATTATGTGGGGCTCTCCTCCCCAGAAGGGGGTAGGCCTACCCACTAAAAACCTCAGCGATGCCCCTCCACAGACGCCTACCGCGAGCACTCGATCGACGGCGCATCCGACATCGCCGCCAGACGCGTCGAGGAGAACTGCCCGCGGCGTAACAGGGCCGTGGAAAACCGTGAGGACGCTACCGCGACCCTATCGGCTTGGTTTTACTTCCCTGGTTTCTTCAACTTTCATTAATACTTTCATGCACGTTCGTTGGTTACGAGTGCTCTTGAACTGACCTCCCTTGAGTATATCACCTATTTGGTCCAAGTATCTCTGTATATGTCGTTCACTACCAACTGGCCTTTATTAATAAATTTTTTTCGTCTATCTTTTGAACGTCCATCCTTTGATTGCAATATAACACAATGTAATTTTTCAAGTATGTTGCCTTAAATTAATCACATTAAAATCCAGTACATCCTGTCCGTACACTTGGACTAGATCTTACAGTTAGCTATTTCAGTACGCGTAAACTATGCGGTCGGAAATTTACTGTGTAGTTTTAGCCACGGCTATTTGCTGGACGCGTACTTCGCTCGATGCGGGTAACGCGCGATCACAGCATATGGTTTACGTCTCACGCCTGCAGTTTATTATAAGTAGGCTGCATTTAACATTTTTAACCGTCCTTGGCCCCGTGAACGTTCGGAAATGTGTTCATCTCAGAGAACTTTGATATGTAGAAGAACATATTCATAATAACCAAGAAGACAATTATAACCTGGGTACCGATTGCAGGAATGCGGTTAATAAAGTGGTAATAATATCCTTAGTAATAGCTGTATTTCCTGCTTTAATAATAACGTTATTCATAATAATAACATTACAGTTACATAAAATGTTAACAAATAATTTTGTATGTATGTGACTTTGTCTTCAAAATCAAATCTTCATTCAATATGGGCCTTTGCAGATACATATTGATGTCAAAAAAAATTTGAGTATAAAAGAACTAAAACCTTGTACGTACAAAAGAACAATCATTTTAACAATCGCTTACTTTATTATAAACCTTTAGTCATGAATGTGTTTTTAATATGATTTTTATATATATACAAAGGCAACTCAACTACCCAACAACTACCCAAGAACGAGCAGCTAGTTTTATGCGGCTTGTACATTTCTCCTGAACTGACCAGGTATTAACCTTGGATATGACGGTATTCGCCGGAGGTCGGGGAGGGATCTATAGCTTTAGCCTTAGTTACGGTAGCTCACCTACCACCCAACCGTCTGCGCCAGAAGGAGCGGGTTAAGGATCAACTTGATGTTCCAGTCAACAGTCTTGGATCATAAGCCTAAGGGAAGCCAGATAGGACAAGCACGTGATGCCACGATGCTCATGCGGGGGCACGTGCCGCGATCTTCTTATGTTGATATTGCTGCCATGATGTATTACTGACATAGGTGTATTTGTGAAACTTGTCGATAGTCGATAAGATAATAGTATTTTCCCGAAGTTACGGTATTTGTAAGACAAAGAAACAAATCCCATGTCACACACAGGCGGCTATATCTAAGCAGCAATGTGAGCCGTGGTCAGACTTAACTGAGTTTGAGTCTGTATGGTTCAAATAAAAGTAAATTATTTTAAATTAAAACGTATTAGCAATTTATACGTGCGAAGGAAGTGGTAATTTGTGCCGTGCGTGGTCAGACTTAGACTCAAACTTACTACTTGTATTGCAAGATATTCCTTCTTTAAAACTAGAATATCATTCTAGATCTACGGAATAAACCGTTAATAGGTTTTGCTTCTAATTCTAAAAGTTGGTTATGTCAGCGTTATCAACTTGATACTTTGACGTATCTTAGATAAAAAGAATCCTGAATACTACATCTGTGTGTATTCAGGATTCTTTTTATCGAGGATCTTATAGAAACCTTACGAAAAGGTAATACTTTTATACATCAGAACCGACATAGACGTGGGCGAGGGCACGCCTATAGCCTAGAACTTTAAATATAAATCTATTACAAGCCCTATAGTTAATCCAATTTTTACTTTACCAATTTAGAAAGAAGGTAAAGCCAAAAAGGTGTATCTATCTTATTATAGAGGTACAGGCCCCATTAAACAAACTTCTCGATTAAATTACTACGACGAGTGGGCCGGAAGGTGTATTGTGTGCCCACCTCGGCCCACGCACCTAAATAATCTATCCTACACCTGGATAACAATGAAAATTCACAAGAGTTCGAGGCAAATGGCCACTAATGAAGCCAAAACCACGTCAACTAAGTTAATTATTACAGATGGAAATAGCAACTAAATTTATTAAAAATAATTTGGCTGATGAAATTGTTAAGCTGTGATTTATGCATGTGTTTGTGCTGTGTGCTTTGCAATGAGAGGTGTTAAGATTTTAAGACTTCCATTTGCTAGCTTATACTGATTTATTTTGTTTACCGGAGGAAATTTTTTTTGACTTTACATACATTTTTCTATATGTTGAACCACTAATAGACTCATAATGAAAATTAGATAACTTTAAACCTTTTTATATATACAATTATTATAACCAAACCAAAGTCGATCGTCGGTTAAACTGTGCATTGTCTTGGACGCCATTTTGACTATCATACAGGCGAAAAATTCGAAGATTTAAAAAATACAAAAATGAATCACTGTCTGAACTTCTTTGACTTACGTTATTAACTGTATATGCTACGGTAACCGCTTACCATCAGGCGGGCCGTAGGCCTGTTTGCCACCCTCGTGGTATAAAAAAAAAATTATTCGTATTAAAAGCTATGTTATCGGAGCAGAAACCCTCACATCAAGGTTTTCTGCTTGCGACGGAGGTCTTACCTAAACCACAGTTACCTATTTCACACGGCTGCGAAGGTATCCATGAGGATTCTCAGCCTTTCATCTCCAGAGAGAATAAAAGACAGAAAAAGATGCGCGTTGATACTCTAAACAAAAGGTTTGTCTTTATACTTCCAACCCACGTTCTGACTATTTAATTTGTGGAGTAGTGGTGGAATGCTTTAGCACCACGCCAAAGACTCACTCCCGGTCCTGGTATCAAGTAGACCACGTGATTCGCATCTAAAATCATGTCAAGTGGAAAAAAGTGGTTCGCTTGGTCCGAATCATAGAACAAGACTTACCAGGTGGTAAAATGAATGTGATTACGCAATTTAGAATATCTTTCAAAGTCTTGAGACTTGAGCGAGAATTTCTTGAGCAGTCAACAAATAATCATTTAATTATTCGATTTAAAATTAGCTCAAGAAAGTTACTTAGTACATTATTAACTAACTCTATTAAAGTATTTTTTTAATTTTCGTTACAACAATAAGGACATAAAGTATAATTAAAAATGCATTTAAAAACTATTTTATAATAATTTAGAATTATTATATGTAGCTAGGATTAATATTTGCATACTACATAAAACAGCGACAGTATAAACTATAAATTTATGTAAAAATCACTATAAATCAATCATGTTATATGCAAATAAATTTAATTTGATTTGTTTACTTATTAATGTCTGTTAAATGCACCTGCGGAAATATGAAAATGAATGATGAAACTGTAGAATTCACTGACAGTACTTTTTTGAGTATTACACTCGACTCTCGATTGCAATGGGATCCCCATATTGAGACCTTGGCAGGCAGACTTAGTTCTGCTTCATTTGCTATATATAAAGTACGATAACTGACTAACGTTGAAACGGCAAGATTTAGTCTATTTCAGTTATTTTCATAGTGTCATGACGTATGGCATACTATTGTGGGGATCTGCGGCGAATATTGAAAGTATTTTCGTGCTCCAAAAAAGAGCAATTCGCTCGCGCTATCTATAATATAAAACAGAGAGAATAACTCAGAAATTTATTTAAAGATATAAATATAATGACATTAGCGTGTCTATATATTTATGAAAATTTAATATATGTTTATAAGAACTACGATACATTTAATACAAATTTTCAAATTCATCATTTAAACACGAGAAATAAAAATAAGCTTGCCGTTCCAACATACAGGCTTCAAAAAATTAGAGGTTCGTTCTTAGGGAAATGTGTAACTTCTTATAACACACTTCCAAAAAATATTACTGCTTTACCGTTTCATAAATTTAAAGCACATATTAAAAATACTCAACTCACTCAACAAGTTCAATAATTTCTTGAATGATAAAAATGCATGGATGTAATTTTTACGATATTTAATTTCCTGAATAATTAAACATGCTTGGATGTAAAGTTTGCGATATATAATTTTAATGATTTTTTAATAAATGATATTTTTGTTTTGTACCGGACATATACATATCTGATTTGAAATAAATATATTTGTTACACTTACACCAATTAGCCTAGCCCAAACTAAGCTCTATAAGGCTTGTGCAATGGGATCTAGGGTAACGGATAGACATACATATATTATACATATATAAATAATTTTTATTGAAATATATATCAACAACCATGACTAAGGTACAAATGCTCGCATTCATCACACAAATATCTGCCCCCACCGGGATTCGAACCCGGGACCTCAGAGATGGCGACACCTTGAAACCGGTGTATTATTATCCACTCGACTATGGAGGTCGTCCCATATATTGTTTTAATTTGTATCGGAGGTTGGGTTCAGACTGTGTATCTGAAGCCGGCTTCCAACTGACGACTCTGTAATGACATTTCTTGCTGGTTCTTTCCAGTACAAGGTCTCCCGCCGTAGACTTGTGAACCAATGGCGTAGCATCTTTGACATTCAAAAGTGATTGTAAAATCCTATTTGAAGAATAATTATTTTGATTTTGATTTTGATACAGAAAATAATCTGAATCAGAGATTATAATTTCTGATTCGTGAATCTATTTATTTATATGCTTTGCTAATTACATTAATAAATCAATTACGAATTTTTGCGTCTCTTAAGACAGTATTGCACAGTATGGCGGAAAAACTAATAACTGGGAAGCAGACAATAAGAAAATATTACGATCGCCAATTGTGGATTAAATCTAATCTATATCTGATTCAATAATTCTGATTAAAATAATTTAGGAAACTGTATCCACAAACTTATAATACGTTCTTTCCGTAAATCTCATTTAGGCTCACTTTTCGATAAAATTTTAGCATATAAAATAACACTTTTAGATAGTAACCGCTTCCTGAGGCTTAATTCGTAAAGTCTTAATCAACAGAATAGAACAAAACAGCCAAATCGTTTTAAAAGCGAATCTAACAAGTCAATAAGTATGTACGTAATAAAACAACATGGCTTGCTCTAACACCGAAGTAAAATATGAAAAATATGCAAAATAAAGGAAAAGCACGCACCTAGGCAAGTCATTAAAAGACAATGTATGGGCCAATGTTTCGTTTATTTTATGTCGTGGTGTGTTATTTACACTGGAAACGTAAACAAGGTCGTAAACAATATTGAATACCAGCGTAAGTATCCGAGTACTTGCATTATTACAATTTGTGCTTTACATTGCAGCCAGTTCGTTTGTAAAACTCTCTTCCACTCTGAATTAGACGTGCGCATAGCAATAAAATAATTTAATAAAAGACTGTAGTGAGGTTTTCCCGGAGGGCTACAGTATGGGGTTCTTCAAAAGGGGAGTAAATAGGTGTTGCAAGTGTCCATAGACTACGGTAACCGCTTACCATCAGGCGGGCCGTGGGCCTGTTTGCCACCATTGTGGTATAAAAAAAAGCCATTGAAGATTATTTCAAATAAGATTATATTAATGTTCTGTACATTAATATAATCATCGCAACTAATATTATAAATGCGAAAGTAACTCTGTCTGTCTGTCTGTTACGCTTTCCCGCTTAAACCTCGCAACCGATTTTGATGAAATTTGGTACAGACAATCTTTAGACCCTGACACAGAACCTAGGCCTTTTAACTTTTTATTTCGAAAAAAAGGGATAAAGGGGTTGAAATAGAGGTTGAAAGTTTGTATGGGATTCCTAATTTTAAAAGATAAAACCATGTAACTTTATATTTAAGCACTTGATAAGAAATCATTAAATATTTGTTTTACCATTTTTGAAATTTCGACTAGCTAGGGGGTGAAATAAGGGTTGAAAGTTAGTATGCAAGTTTGTCAAATATCATGTCATAAGAAACAAAAAAATCGTTTTATCCTAGCATTTTGAAATTTTTACCAGTATGCGGGTGAAATAGGGGTTGAATTGAAGATAAGACCATGAATCTTGGTACCTTAGACATAAGGGACCAGGATTGACAAACACTAATTTCACGCGGGCGAAGCCGCGGGCGGAAGCTAGTATATAATAAAAATGAACATTTTCTTTCCATCTAATCAAAATCCTACATTCCTACATACTAACATTGTAAAATTTTGTCCAGGTATTTTATTAATCGCCCCATTTGGCAGTCATAAATAGACTAGTCTAAAGATTATATATAAGCTGTAATATACAGTCTAGCACAAAGCTTACAGTAAACTCGAAATTGAAAAATCTAAAAAGACGGAGCCTTAGATATTCGCGGTTCAATATCTAATGAATGAATGAATATACATTTATTTGATAGACATAGTCCAATTAATTAACAATTAAGAAAAAAAAATAATGAGAAAAAGAAAAAAACATAGGTGCGATCTATATACACATATAGGGGCTCTGTCTCAGCATAATGCTTCCGCAGTTCTGCAGTCGCTGTTCTTACGACAGGCCCTACTTGACACACGAGACTACAAACCCTTATCGGAGCCCATTCTATGGCCAAATGAGCAATGATCAGAGCCAATAAAAAAAATAAAAATGAACATTGACATTAAACTGTGACATTGACAGTGACATATTACTACTACCTACCTAAACTATAGATTTTACCTAATTAATATTAATTTTAATTACCACACTATAACCTAATAAAACAATTATTTATATAACCACTACAATTAAATTTAATTTTAAAACTTCGTTCCACAAGAACAACAAACACCCGCTCAAACTGCATTGCACTAATGACAATGTACCGAGATTATTCCAAACTACGAAATCATTTGTAAATCATATATCCTAGCGAAACGAAAGCTAATGTCATGAGTTACATTGTCTACAGGCCCAAGTTCGTAACCCGGTACGATACTACGGCATCACAAACGGTCGCTAAACTTGTTTAATTTATCATTGCATACCTATACGATTAGCTAGTAGTAAGACTTAACACTAGCACTGTTTCTAGTCATTATAAAAGCAAGTAAAACAGTTAATAAAATATAGTCGATAGTGTAATAACGTCGCTATTACGAGCGACATTAGATTGCCTTTATTTATACTGTCATAAAACTATTTTCAAAGCGGGACTCGTATTTACCTCGTTTATTCGTCACAGCAACAAGAATACATGGCTTACTTAATTTCACGTCTGTGCGGAGGTTGCCAAATGGAAAATCCAAATCATCTGGAGGAAATTGACAGGAAAATAATATTTTTGCAATATTTGTCGGGAGATTAAATAAAACTCCTTTTGTTATACATCGCAGTGGTCGGAGAAGCTGAGAGGAAGAACCTATCTTCTATACTGTCACGTGGTGATTGTTAAAACAAGGCCCGTGGTGTCCTGTACTTACTGTTAGTTACTAAAGGGGGCTGAAGAAGGGCGACCAGCATGTCATAACGATAGAATAACACTTACATCGTCAGCCCCGCAGCTATCTATTTAATTTAGATTAAAGTATATAAAGGTTTAAAAGGAAACATTTAAGAGTAAAAAGACATGGACCACATAAATTTGTGTATAAAAAATGATCAAAGTTTTACTAATTTAATTGCATATTAATATATCATTGTTAAATTATCAACGATTTAATTAACATACACTATACTTGTACTAAATGCGCAAACCATTTGGTGAGAACCGCAGGAAGGCGCTGGACGTTAGCAGTGCAGGACCGACCAGTGTGGAGATCCTTGAAGGAGACCTTATGTCCAATAGCGGTGTCCAATATTGAGATGATGATCATATGTACTTACGTGTCTAATTATAGCATTTCAATTCGAACACAAACTAAAACAAGTACAAGGAAAATAGCGTATTTTGTCTGGCAACTATAGACCACGCGGGTATTGAGATTGTCCTTGTTTGTCCAAAACCCAGACGTCATCACGCTCGATTCCTGCGGTGATAACGTGGCTTAACACTATTAGGTACATAGCGTTGCCAGTCTCGTCTTCTTATCGTCCAATATTTCGATTACTTCCCTAACAATGAGCAAGAATTTTACGCCGCTAATTGTTTACACGCAATTTTATTTAGAGGAAAAATATTTAAATTACTCATTTAGCTACAATGTAACCAGTACGAGACCGATAAATGTCTACGTGTTTACAAATAAAAGTCTATATCACATAAAGATGTAAAAATAAGCAGTAAACTGTCAACTGTATTTCTACAAAGAAAGCGAAAGAAACGCGGACCAAATAAACATTGACGATAATGCAATGCAAACAGAATTCATTTTAAACGCTTCGGAAGTTAATTAAAATCACTGACCATCACAATCTGCACGGGCTAAACCGCACACTGTGATGTAACAGAGCGGAGGCAAAACGGCATTTTGCACTTAGCTGTTGAATTGACGATGTAACGTTACAATAGCATCATTGGCAACCGCCGCGCCGTCGACATGATGACACTTATTGGCTGGCAATAGCAAACACAAAGTGACTGCCAAGTCAGTTCGCTGCACTTGCTTCGTTACAACTGGATATTGACTTGACAGTTTTGACGTGACAACGTCTTAAATTAGGTTGCGGCTGGGAGTCACTTATGAAAAAGTGTAACGCTCGGTAACGTTACGATGAGTCACCGAACGAGAGAGAGGCCCGCCGAATGCCTTGCGTCTCTCTCCCACTCAACTATGATCGGTCTGCCGCGCGCGCAGCACTAGAGAATTAGGCGCATTGAATCGGCGCATGCTTGTGTCTCTGTCTTTGTCTTTCTCGAACGTTCTTGGCGTTGGAAAAACAAGAAAGCGTCATAATACAAGTTCACACGTGTGGTTAAAGTATCGTCAGCTGTGTCTGTAGTGAAAATGTGGAGTGCTTAGATTCGTCATTTACAACAACTACAACAATAAAGGTAAATAATTGTACACTGATATTTCATTATCGTAAACTATGATTGATTGATTAATTGTTAGATTGACACAAAAGTTGAGAAACTGAGTTTTTTCATTCAATTCCTTGTTCCTATTGTGCAATTTAATTATATTCATATCAATAAATATTCTACCGAGAAAAAGACGTTGTCACGTAAAATCTTCGCCCGTAAAACCGACTTTACAGGCAACCATTTTTTATTATGTTTGACTTGGTACTTGACCTCATCTCGTTTGATAAACACAGATGAAATCTAAGGTGATGAAGCTTATACTCTCGACTTGAAAAGATCCGTGTGCTATTGCGTGAGTGAGTTGGTTCCCACTGTTGTAAAGCAGTAGATAATTCCACAACACAAGGATTTATGATAACGCAAGGTTTTTATGCGCCTTCCGCGTGTTGTGGTGGTTAAAGAGGGGATGATGGACTATATATAAAGTATATTTTATAAAAAAATAATCAATAAACAGGGGCCTCTACGACGAGAGTCCGACGCAATAACAGTCAGTCTCCTCTCCAAAGGGAAAAGAAAAAAATAAATAACAAAACAATATGTGAAAAATATACATTGTACCTGCAATACAATGAGATTAGTGTCAAAAGATACAGCCACACGTTTACAGCATTGCCGCAGTTCGGCCAAAAGCGATCCGCACTAAATGTTATACAAACGTGACGTCACAAAATGTCACCTAACTTGTTTAAGAGTCGATAACATGTTATTCTTGATTCTTATAAATGTTGATCGGAGAATTTAGAACTAGGATACTCATAAGTTATAAGTTTCACAATAGCATATATATATATTGTAAACTAGTTGCGGTTAAAGCCCACATTTGAAATATTCGGGGTTACAGTATGAAATTGTCGTTTTGTATGACGATTTCAAAGAATTTCGTTTATTCCATACTAACGTTTTCTTTTATTATTCAAAAACAAGAAAGAAAACTTTGTGAAACACGTCGATACACACACGTCGATAGACATTAAACTAAGTAATAACATAGTTTTGAAGACAATAAAATTAGAAATCACAAAGTTATTGTCAATAATGTCCAAAGTCTGACGAAAAATACAGCAGGTCCATTTTGAGAAAATTATTTATTTAAAATAACTTAATTCTAAGATTAAATTGTAACCAAAACACTTTAACGGCAAAGAGTAAAGAAAAATAAAAGAAAATACCATTTAGGTATGGTTTAAAAAGGAGCAGAATAAACGGCCTTTTCATAACTAAAGACCTATTTCATATATTCCACAACTACTTACATCAAATTCTCAAGCACCGAGAAAAATGTCAAGGATTTACCGCACTTATAACACATGGTCAAATGTACAAGTTATGGACTGAAGAAAAACAGACAACAACAGTAAATACATGTTGAAAAAGAATAAAGCCGAAAATCATTAATCAATGAACGTACATTGATCCGTGTCTGACTCTTATTGCAAGAGGGATAGGGGTTATATCTTTCAAGAAACGCTATTCGAAGTATACCAGGAGATACTTCAATGCCCGACACTGAGTGCTCGAACAACAAGCCATTTATTCTCATTGCCCCGGTACCCTCCGAATTAATGTAGTGCCGTATCGAAAACATCTGCCCCACGTTTTCCCCAAACTTATGACGGATTAATCCAGAACAACTTTCTTGGCTCACGCCCGTAGCGTAATTAACCACACTTATTATAAATGACCCCTTTAAGTTACAGTTAGAAGCAGGATAAATTAGAGGTAATTATAATAGATGTGAATCTACAAGGGAATAATAAAAAAACGAAGTAATTTTTTGCTCGTTTATTAAAGGTATGTTCTATTTAGTTGGTGCTCTTCCACCGGAGCTGGTGTATCACATTTATTAACTAAAAATACCTTACTTTTAGATTTTTAATATGAGCTTATGGTACTTATTAGCCAACATAATATTTTTGTATCAAGAGCATATCTATACTAATATTATAAAGAGGAAAGATTTGTTTGTTTGTAATGAATAGGCTTCGAAACTACTGGACCGATTTCAAAAATTCTTTCACCTTTGGAAAGCTACATTATCCCCGAGTAACATAGGCTACTTTTATCCCGGAAAAATCGACAGATCCCACGGGATGCGCAAAAAGACTTTGCTCAAAAACTACTGCACAGATTTTCATGTGGTTTTCATTAATAGATAGAGTGATTCTTGAGCAAGGTTTTGTGGTATTTTTTATCTCGGAAAAACGGATAGTCCCACGGGAAGCGCGATAAAACCTTCGCGCCATAAACCGACTTCCGTGCATATGTAGCCGTGGGCAAAAGCTATGACCCTTAACCCTCTATAGACCAAATCCCGAAAACCACGCAGGCGAAGCCGCGGGCAGAAAGCTAGTACTACATAAAGTGGTTCATAAATAAAATAAAAACCAACAACCAAAAGCTGCCTGAAAATGGAAAACTGTCCAAGGAGACCAAATTAACAAAATGTTACAAATAGTGCTCACATTTCGATTTGACCATTGTTTACCTTTCAGTTAATTGATCATTTAACTAAAAGGTTAGTAGTACTGGTACGATAAAGGTAAGGTAAGGTACGGTTAAAGTACAGTTGAGAATGTAAAACTTCATAAACATGACCATTATAAACATGTGGCCTATTAAAGAATACAAAGGCAGAAATTTACTTCAGAAACTATTTCAATATAACAATAATATTAATTATTTTTTTACTTTTCAACCGATAAAAAAGTACTAATAATAAAATTGAAGGAGGAACACCTATGTATTACTATATTACTATGCATTTCATTTTGCAGTTGTACGATTTTAATCATTCCTTTTTAATAGAAACAGTCCCCTAAGTGGATCTCATATAAATGCTTTTCCATTTTATCAGCGACAATTACAGTTACATATTAGTTTAATTTATTTCGGTTTAGCTATGAAATTGGTTACTGTAACCGCCCAAGTTAATTTCGATAAAATTATGTGGGATTATGGCCTAAATAAAAAATATTCTACAAAATTAATTTTAATTAGGTAAGTTATCGCGTAACAAACATACGAAAGAAAGAACATACACTCGACTTTTGCATCAGCATTAGATTTTTGCAGCTCGTATCTTTTTCTTATTTTGACAAGTTCCCAGGATTCTAAAAAACTGTCATTAAGGTAATATCTTCTATCTCAAACAGTTCAAATGAACCAGCTGGGTCTACGTCAAGTCCTCACAACTCCATCTTTTTTTATTTTAAAAATTGTTTGGGGATTTTTAGCTTCTGTTAAAGTCAAAGCATTATCTTTCTAGCGTAAACCGTTCATTTAAGGCGGTAAGGTGGCTAACACCGCTTACATATATATGTAAATTATTATGATGGCGGTGTTAGCCACCTTACCGCCTTATACATACACCCAAACTTACATCAACACAACAAGGGAATCAAGATTAAATTTCACCACTAAATTTTTATAACTCCAAGTTTACATAGGTACAGGTCAAGCTTATAAACACGGGATAAAAGGGGAAAAGAGAGTTGCAGCTCCAGTTACATGTTTATATTATTGTAAACAATTCCAAACTTACCAAACATCTGCTGCAACATGGATACAGATAAAAAGTGAACGACACCGGCTCGAGTACTCTCAAGTGAAGGTCTAGACTGCGCGTGCGCATACACAATTAGAATGCATATTTCAATTCACGCGGTGACGTAAAGAAATGTTGAATCTACGATATGGATCGTATCACGTTTAGATAACCGAAAATGGGATGTTTTTGACAGCGCCTATTGGTGTATCTACGTAAATGCGATGTTGCGCAATGGCCAATTCTACAGTACGTGTATTTTATTCATATATTTTGTGTTATAAAAATTATAATACAAAACAATGTTTTTTGAATTGTGCTAATCGACAATACACTTATTTTACTATTCGAAATACCTGACAGAAATGATGAATGCTTACCAAATTATTTTCCATAAAGTATTCTGTTAGTTTAGTTATTTTCCTTTTTAACGTATGCCAATAAAATATACAAACACAATTAATCTTATACATATTGTGGCTAAATAGATAGAGTCCTCGTCTCAGCAGATCAAATTCCAAACAGAGAGGCACGAGCCTACTCTTTTTTTCCTCAAGAGAGGAGAGGCTTAGATTATGTCGGAGTACATATCGTACCGAAACAAACTCAGCGCACACCTTGGTCTGGCTTATAGCGAGACTGGCTGCTTATCAAAAAAGTAAGTAAGGTGTGACGTAAGAGTCTACCCTAACTAGTTACGTTAGAGGGATGAGGCTAGCCTATTGCGGATCGTTCGGATATATATATATATATATATATATATATATATATATATATATATATATATATATATATATATATATTATATATATATATATATATAGTATCGCTATATATAGTATCGCTTGTTCATGTTTACTCTAAGGATTCAAAAATTGAGCAATGGACTCATGCGGCTGACCTTTCTCCGAAGATTTCAGTAAATCCCTCAAATAAGTTGATCAAAAGTACTAAAGGGACTCTGAAGACAACGAAGTAAGCAACCTTGTTTGCAACAGAGACGTATAGAATCTATCGCATATGGACTTTCTTTATATATTAAATTACGCAATAAGAGTTTATCTAATTGACGATCGAGTAATCGGTACACGCGAGTTCGCTTATAATCGCCATAGATAAAACATAGAGATTAAAACTAGTCCAAATAAAGCTATATAGCTTTTTGTGTTATGTCAATTATAAAATTTGTTTCGAGGTCCAAGTGTCTGTAAAGGCCTTTGTTGAAAAAATATTATTTTGATATTGATATTATGCCATAATATTATTAAATCAACATTATGTCTTGAATTAACACTAAATTAAAAAGCAGGATAATTCTCCTTGAGACTACTTGTGCACCAACATATTTAGATGGCAAAGAATTATTAATCATTCAAAATTAGTATTTATTTGCGGAATACGAAAAAAGATCGTATAAAAAATATCATCTTCACTCATCAGCTCATATACAGCTCCACTGAGGGACACGAGCCTACCCAAACTATGTTAGGGCGATTAGGTCTTGGTCAACCAGGCTGATCCAGTGTGGATTGGTTGACTAAGGCTGACGGTAAGACTGAGGCTTTATATGCCTTCAGAATTAATTTAGGTATAATCCAGATGAGACATAATTATCACGTGACAATCATGGAGGTAAGCTACCTTTTTTTATTGTTGTGACACCCGTAAATGGTAAGAACACAACTGTGACTTTGACGACCTCCGTAGTCACTCGACTAACTACGACAACAGGTGTACTAACTCAGTTAGCACACCGGTTTCAAGGTGTCGCCATCTCTGAGATCCCGAGGTTCAAGTCCCGGTGGGGGCCGATGTTTGTGTCATGGTTGTTAATATATATGTATTTCTAACAAAAATATTTATATATATATCTATATCCGTACCCTAGATCACGCAACAAGCCTTACAGATTTTAGTTTGGGCTATAATTGGTACAAGAAAAAAGTGTAAGAAATATTAATAAGAAAAGAAACTCAGTCACAGCTTACCTGAAGAGAAATACTATTTTAATTCTCGTTTTAAATTGTATATATAACATAACACTCAAAAATGATTGTAGATGGAGCTTAATCTAAGATCTGCACATACGTGGAATGTATATTAACAATTGAACAAAAAATATCACCCATAAAATTACGATTTTCTATGGAGATTTCAAGAAATTGGCATATTCCATACAAACGTTTTCCTTATTTATTTTTTTACACATACGTCAGTAGACATTAAACTTAGTAACAGCATAGTTTTGAAGGCAAGAAAATTTGTTGTCATAATGTTTTAGTCAATAATATACAAAATTCTGACGTAAAACAACAGCAGGCACTTTGAGATTTTTATTAGTATTGTATTCTAATTCAAAGTTTTGATTGTAATCAAAACTAGCACTTAAGCAAAGTTAGTCCACAGACCAGTTATTATTTTATAATAGTCAGGGATGTAAGGGCGACTAGAATTGACACCAAAACTACCAAACAAACACCCACGTGACTGACTGTTTACGCAACGCCCGCCGGCCATAATAGTGCACTGTTATTATTCACGTTGCGTCACACGCATTAAGAAAATTGAAAGTCTTTGCAATAACTTTCACCGCGCCGACGCGCGCGCACGCTTCTCTCTGGCGTCCTTCCGCTTTTAGTATTGATGGCTCCACAAATGAAACTGCAATAGGAACGTTATATCTGACGCAATTACTTCCTGTATACATGCTCATCAATAATAATTATATATACATATATATTAGGTTGTAGGAAAAGTTCGTCGGAAAATTAGGAATAAAAATGTTTAGTTTTTATTTACAATACAGTGCTCCATTCTATTAGGAAGGTGGCTGATACCTTTGGCCCAAAACTCTGGAAGTCTAGAATCAAAAAACTTTGTCACTTCTGTTTACAGATTATTAAAATCTTTGAAATTTTTCTACTTAAAAGATGTTTTAATTAATTGAATACGTGATAATCTGTAGGTGCCAAGTCGGGTGAATAAGGGGGGATGTTGTACGGCTTCCCAACCCAGTTCCTCTAATTTTATTTGAGTCTTTATGGCGATGTGTGGTTGTGTTGAAGAATTGACTGATTCTCCATAACTACGGAAAAAACCCTTTGGGCGCAATATATATAGGCCACGTATGAAAGCACCGAGAGAGTTTTAGAATGTTACTGTATATTTTGGAATTTCGAGATTGTTCCAGGAAGGAAAAGAATCTTCGAATTTTTTTTCGACGAACTTTTCCTACAACCTAATATAATCTAGCTGGTGCTTGCGACTTACCTGCGCAGGATTAGTATTTCGAGCAGCTCATATTAGCGTCGCGTATATCTTTATAAATTGTACCCTATGTGTTACGAGATACGAGTGTATCTCACGTATAGCCTTTATATCGTAGTTTCATGCAAATCCATTTAGTAGCTTTACGTGAGAGTAATAAACATCTATATTAGTACGGATATATAATTTGAGAGTTCCCGAACCGACGAGCATGCATGAAAGTATTAATACTCGTAAAAGTCAAGGAAGCTAGAGAAATATATATTAAACCTAACAAGTGGGAAACTGTGATCTCTGCCTACAAAGGGAAAGAGGTCGGAGTATATATATGTATGTATATAATTGTTATATTTAATATACATAATACACAACGAAACCGATTGACAATTAAGCTGACCGTCCACCGTAAACTGGCTTGTCTCTATGCAATATAATACAGGTTGATTTTTTTAAGTGGGTGTCGACGATGAAATCCGAACCTATCCTGACCAAACCTATCCTGACCTGACAATAAATGCGCAATAGAATAGAATTTATGAAAAAACTATATGCTTAGCCATCTGGCTAAGCATATAGTTTTTTCGGACTTTCGGGCGGAACGGATTCGATATCTATCGAATCCGTAGAATTTAACAAAAAATAAACCACCATTACACCATTTGATAGTGTTGCTAATAAGGAACAAATTCAGGATGTTGTCTATATCTTTTGCTCAATAGTAGGACAATCTATACCTATCGGCGTGTTATCTAAGAAAATAGCTACCACTTAGGACCTTGAGAGTTATATTATACGTATAATGAACACATATTTAAAAAAGTGTAGTCGTCGAATATTCGTTCATAGAACAAGTAAAAGCATCAAAATTATTGGCAATAAAGTTAAGAGATATTTATATTACGCAGTTTTGCATCTAACGATCGCAACACCTTTCCGTCTCTTTTCTGATACAAAGAGGCGTTAGAGGCTTCAAAGCAAAGCACTGGTATTCTGCTACAGCCCAGAGGATGAGGACAGGAAGAAAACTAAATGAAAATGTAAATGAATAAGATAATATATAATACTATATCAACCACATCTATATTAACCGTGGATTAAACGATTAAACCATGGACAACAGCTGAATTGTTGAGTAAACAAGTGAACAAGTGATGCCTGTGTACCAAATAAATACAATAATTAATATAATACAGAGAACAAAAAACGGTCGAGAATTAGATAATGAAATCCGCCACCGAGTAACCATTTGGTATACCCACACGTTGCTTTTCCAAAAGAAATAATTTAAATTGTTTTTTAAATGTAGATTTAGAGGTTTATAGTATTAGTAGGGATAATAATAAGAAATGGTGCCAGCATTACAGTGTCCATTACTGCAATATAATTGGCACAGAAGTGTGTGATTTATACGAGAGCCAACCTCGCACACGGCGCGCATCGATCTCTCTGCTGTTTGCTTGACCCAATACGACGATGGAGGTTACAATATACGGCAGAGTTAAATGTTGACCACATTTCAATTGTGCAAGCTGCGCGATTCCGTTTATTTATAAACAATACGAGCACGGTGACGTGGCGACAATGGCCGCCGTGTGCGAGACTCATCGCGTTTATTTTAACGTGGTTTATTGTACTTTACAGTTACTCGGCTGACAATAAATTACGTGCATCAGATGTACAGTATCATTCACATTGTACGTTTTTATTATTCTGTAGCCACTATTTTATTCCTACGATAGGTATATTATACCTCCAGTCTCCACATATGTTGTACTTTCGGCAACAGGACAGTTTACACAGTTTAGACTAAATATATTTTAGTCTGTCATAATAGCAACAGTTTAAATAGTGCAAGTGTATGGTTTGTTATTTTGTTATATGTACACAATCCAACAATTTCTCCAAGGTGCATAAAGCGCGTCCTGCTATTTGCATTTTTGCTCAACCAACTAAATATACTAAAAATATATTTTTAATACAGTTGCTCAAAAAGTGGGGTATTGCAGGGACGTGTAGTGTTCGGGATCTGGGCTATTTCACACTCGTGCTTTTTTTTGCCTTTCCCGAACTCGTGCGTTTTCTTCCCAACTGTCAAAATAATTTCTATTTAAAAAAAGCTTCAGAAGGACCTCTGCTACAGTATTGGCATATTCAGGAGCCAATTTGACGTCCTTAAAGCGACTAGGTGGTTGGAAATCGGACAAAGTTGCAGAAAACTATATTGGTGATTCATGAAACAACAAACTAGAAACTGGGGAAAAGATCACACAATCCATTAATTTAAGGTCCAGTCCGTCTTCTTCACATGCTGAAGAGAACGTCGTCCATCTACGAGTACCTTCGTTGATAATGATAATTCATCAGATCCAATTCCATCAACTAGAAAACGCCATTGTATGACAAATATACATGAACAATCATACGAAATTAATAATAGTTTGTCTCAAACAGTAAATATGCAACCAAAACTTCCCCAGTTAGTATAAAAAACTGTACCGATTTCAATGTATATGTGAATTATAACTTTTATAAACAATAAATCATTAGTTAATTGAGTTTATTATGTTTTTATAATTTGAATAAATTGCTTCATTTTTTCGCAACTGTATTAAAAATAGTCGTTCAGTACACGTACGGAACCGTCATAGCAACTCGTTCCGATTGTCAACCCTAGCCTTCGGCTCGGGTAGACATTTGTCGGAACTCTTTGCAAGACATCCATTCCGTACTAGTAATGAAATATACTATTATGGAAAAAGTCGTAATAAACCTTTAACACAAATGGATAAACAATGTATGCTCAAATAGACAATAGAATGTAAACCAGCGCACACAGTAAACAATTTCTATTTATTAAAATTGTAATTCTATATCCTATTATTTCTTAATCTTTTGGTAATATGTTAATGGTAAACTGGTACAATTGAATGTTGCTAAAATACTCTATACTGTCTAGCACGATTAGATTTTTTTTAATTTTGAATTTTGGAATATCTCAAAACGTAAGACGAAATTTTTATAATATATTCATATCATAATCAGAAAAACTTTAAAAACTTATAAGGAATCTATTTATCATCAAGAGAATTGATACTGCTCTAGTTATGTGCCGTTCATGTTGTACACACATACCTAGGAATTTAATCTGGTATTTTAATGTAGCATATGTAGTCAATTTAATGTAGCAGACATTGTATGAGAAGTATGTACGAATAACCGATTGTATTCTGTTGTGTGTTAAACAAATAAATAATAAAAAAATATATATTTATAAGATAACACTGGAGCCAAGGATTCTAAAGTCAAAATCAAAATTTTATCCTTCAAAGAGGGTTTTTACAATAACTTTTGTACGTTTGAGATGCGACGCCAGTGGTTTACAAGTCTACAATGGGAGAACTTGAACTGGAAGGAACCAGCGAGAAAACCAGTATGGGATTGCCCTCATTTTTTTTCTCCCTACATTTTTACAGAGTCGTCAATTAGAAGCTGGCCTCAGATAAATACTCTGTACCCACTTTCCTTCACAAGTTTAAACAAGTAGAATCGTGAGTAATAATACAAACTTAATATAATGTTGCTTCCGAGGTGAACACACTTTATTTATATCACTGTGTATAAGAAAATATATAAAACTTATGTATAAGTATACAAATAAGTTTACCTACCCGCGTGTTATTTATCATAGAGCCTGTTTTATGTGAATACAATGTTTGCGATCAATCTCCTTGGTAGTTGGAACCTTCTATTCATAAATTCACATTCTTATTTCAAATGGTATAATAAAAGGTATTTTGGTTTATGTTTACGAGTAGGTAACTAAGTAGCTCTTGTTAAATAGATGTTATAAAGGGATGTTTTTCTCTTCCAAACTGTTTCTTCTACTTTAAGAAGAAAAAAAAAGTACTTATTTCGTAACAGCTTTTACACTGGAGTTATCTATTTATGCCTCAAAGCAGCAGTACTCGCATTTCTAGGCTTCAGTTTCAAGGGTAACATAGACAGTTAGATAAATGGGTACTAACTTCAAAATCTTATGTAACAACGCAGTTTTAGTGTCAAGTTTATGTGTCAAGATTAAATTTTTATAAAAAAAAATAAGTCACATCACATAATTATTTTTATCCTGTACCGTGAGTGCAGTTACTAACATATAATCTCAACGCCAAAATCGGCACAAATATCTGCAGGTCATACAAAATATTTGTCCCAATCGAACCCGCGACCCGTTGCGATTATAATATAACAGAGGCAAAAGATGTGGTTCAGTCAGATTAGTTTAATAGAATGTGCAGTTCTTTCATTGTAGGCATATCAATTGATCAGTACTCCAGCAGATCGAATCTCGGAGACCAGAGTCAATTGAGTGCACCATTTGACGCGACAGATACAATTGTTCACGAATGTGTGCGTGCGCCGTGTGCACTGTGTTCAAACTAGCTCATAGTCCTGCCGTTATGGCCTTGAATCATCATCATCACAGCGCATATACGTCCTCACAGAGCGGCTTGATCCTATCCTAACTATATTAGGGCGATTAGACAACCTTTGATCAACCTTTGATTCAACAACCAACCAACCAACCTTTGATTTTCTTCGCTGATGTATGCAGGTTGGCTCACTATGCTTTCCATCACCGTAGGAGCGTCAGATAAATATACATATGAAATTCGAAAAACGAGAGACACATTGGCAGGATCGACCTTGAGCCCAGCGAATCATCCCATTCGTAGACCAGTGCCGGGACCACAGCGCCATTGACGCTTTTTTTATTAAAGTTTAACGGCCTTGGATTACAATTCCATGCAGCCAAGTCATTGACGCTGACTTGACATTGACAATTCTATGGCATGTCTGAGCAATGACGGATTCAGAATACTGGCATCACAGCTCTCTCTCCTGGATGAGACCTTGAATCCATATAGTGATAAAGCATATTTTCCACGTGATGGTAAGGGACAATTACATAATACATACTTTTCGAATAAAATTGAAGCAGCATTTGCTAAGCATGCAGTGATATATTTTGTTGTACTTTATTGTTGTATTGTACAATAAATATTGAATAATTAAATAAATATTAATAACGGCACCCAGTAATTTTCTCACCATGCGGGCTCAGAAACCCAATCACAAACCAAACCTAGCAGAAAAAAAACATCTGAGTAGGAAATCAAACATCGGCTAAACTTTTCAGAATCAAAGAAGACAGATTTGCCTGGTGTCACCTCCATTTCATCCAACTTTGACATGTTGACAGATTAGCTACGGAAATGAAACCTGTCAAAACAGACTTAAAATGTGGTGACTTTAATCTCAACCACTAGATAGCAGCAGCGGTTCAGACAGTCAGTTTTTTGTCAATCCGTTGTAATAAAACCTTTTGAATCATTGCATTTGTTGTGATCAAAATTATTTCTATTATCGTGATTGTATCTGATCAACTCACTGTCCTATTCCACTTTTACGTAAGGTCAACGGGATTCCGTATCGGGTATTAAGGGGATTACAGGATTATAGCACATCCAATATAGCCGTGAATCGACCAACTATTCCACCGAAAATAACGCTTACCTATTTCCTTTAATCACAATCCTTAAAAAAATATACTTCCGCTTCGGATAAAAATATATATAAATAAATAAATATTTCTTACACATACGAGTACACCAATTAGCCTAGCCCAAAGTAAGCTCTGTAAGGCTTGTTATGGGATTTAAGGTAACAGATAGACGATATTAGAGATACGTAAATTATTTATACATATATAAATATTTTTGATAGAAGTATATAGTAACAACCATGACTAAGGTACAAATGCTCGCATTCATCACAAAACATCTACCTCCACCGGGACTCGAACACCTCAAAGATGGCGACACCTTGAAACCGTTGTACCAACCGCACTCGACTACGGAGATTGTCAATATAAATATGAATTTGAATTGAATTGAATTTTTGTTACACTTACACCAATTAGCCTAGGCCAAACTAAGCTCTGTAAGGCTTGTGCTATGGGATCTAGGGTAACGGATAGACATACATATATTACACATAAATAAATAATTTTTATTGAAATATATATCAACAACCATGACTAAGGTACAAATGCTTATCACAGATCACACAAACATCTGCCCCCACCGGGATTCGAACCCGGGACCCCAGAGATGGCGACACCTTGAAACCGGTGTACTATCCACTCGACTATGGAGATCGTCAAATATAACTTAAACTATAACGTAAAATATAACTTATAATCTTGGCTAAGGGATAATTTAACTAAATAATACTCATTATTACAGGTGTGTGTTCCACACGAAGACTAAACATCAAAATTATAAATCACTAGCTTTTGCCCGCGACTTCGTTCGCGTGGACTTCAGGTTCGTCCCGTCTAGTCTAGTAATAAGTAAGAAATACGGTAACTAAGCACTGCAGAGCCCTAATCATAGGCCTATAGGTAGCTACTGCAGTATGCTCCTATAAACTACATTTAACGATCTTTTTCCTTTTGTGGGTTATTCCTAAGAGATAAACATATACCATCACGGACTCTTTTGTAGACCTTTTTAAGTTGTACAATACTGTAGTAAATGGTTTTGATCTATCTTGTAGGATTCAGTCAGCGTTTGCAATGTAAGCGCAAAAAATGTGTTTTTTTTACGACCTCTGATGTATAAGCTATATTGTGGTAAAGTTTCATTCAAATCCATTCAGTAGTTTTTACGTGAAAGAGTAACAAACATCCATACTTACAAACTTTCGCCTTTATAATAGTAATAGGATTTATAATAAATATAAGGAAATTAAAAAATAAATCAACATACCATTATGGTGAGAAGGAAATCGTGACGCGCGCTCCTAGTGATACCTGCAAACAAACAAGCAATAATGAGAACTTAACTTCAGAGTCGTGACCATTTAATACCCAATACATATAACGAAATTCTTCAATATTTAATTTGGAATGTTGGCACAGCGCCAAACACGTCCGCGTTTTGGTTTCGAAGGCGTTACTCGACGAATTCGATTACTGGTTGTGCCAAATTAAATAACTTAGTTTGTATTTCATAGCTGCGAGAGTATGTTGGAAAATATAGTAATAAAATATAATTGATCACGCGATATATTTTCTGACAGGATTTCTTCGATTAACTGAAACCACATTTTTCTGGTACAATTAAACATAACTGTAGTTATCAATAACCCGGCGCACAAACATTCGACTACCAAATGGATGGAGTTTCAAAAATTATATGTGTTCATAGCTACTTTGTGTAATGCGATCACACCGATTTTATTCCCTTTGTCACCCCATTCTATTTTGATATCAGAAATATCGTGAAAGTTAAACTTAGTTACAGTCAGTTATAATAAACATTCATACAAAAATGACAGATTCCAAATTCAAATATAATATTAGTAGCTTTCTGCCCGCGGCTTCGCTCGCGTGGATTTCGGGATTGGGTCTATAGAGGGTTAAGGGTCATAACTAGAGATCGGATAATCGGATGCATATTTACCTAAAGTTAGTTTAAGACAAAGTATGGAAACGGATTTTTATTGTTTTGTTAAATAAAAATCCGGGAATTGCGGAATTGGATAGCCGGATGTTTATTTATTTACCTAATTTAATTTTTGAAAAAGTATGGAACTGTCTTTTTATTTTATTTCCATAAATAAAAATCCCGGAATTCCGGTACTGTAGAACATTTTGGTAATGCAAAACTAGTCGGTAATATGAGCTATTTCTGTTTTTTTATTAAACTATTTAATTGATTATTTGTTTTAGTCAAACTAGCTCACTACTTTCGTATAACACTCTTCATGTAATAAATCGTACATTCATAAATCGCACGGGGAACTGAAACTAAACTTCATGTAAATACGTATGCATAGTTGTATAAATGAACCCGGAGTCTCGGTCTTTTGAAAATAAATACCACGTGCTAATTTAGTAATTTTCAAACAATATCACTGCGTTAAATTTGCAGTCCCGTATTTTCCCGGGATTTTTATTTAACAAAATGTATTTTAAAAAGCCGCTTCCATAATTTGTGAGCCAAAAATTAACTTTAGGTAAATATGCATCCGATTATCCGATCTCTAGTCATAACTTTTGCCCGCGGCTACATATGCGCAGAAGTCGGTTTATGGCGCGAAGTTTTTATAGTGCTTCCCGTGAGACTATCCGTTTTTCCGAGATAAAAAATACCGCAAAGCCTCGCTCAAGAATCACTCTATCTATTGATGAAAACCGCATGAAAATCTGTGCAGTAGTTTTTGAGCGAAGCCTTTATTGCGCATCCCGTGGGATCTGACGATTTTTCCCGGATAAAAAGTACCCTATTAATTAATCCGGACTTTTATCTTTACGTCTGCATTCTGCAAATTTCAAAGCAATCGGTTCAGTAGTTACGGCGTGAAAGCGGAACAAACAAACAAAAAAAACTCACTTTCCGATTTATAATATTAGCAAGGATGTTGATTTATATTTGTACAGTACACATTTATGGCCAGTCTTAATTATATAGAGAATAAATTCTAACAATTCTAACGATACGTGGGTCTTAAAACAAAAATGGGATGGTTCAAATTAGAAAAAAAATCATAACTGAAAAACAAAATTAATGAAGTATTTCTATTATACATATTTATATAGTATACTAGTTGGTGCCCGCGACTTCGTCTGCGCAGGACTAGTATTTCGAGTAGTCTATATTAATTAGCGTGGCGTACATGTTTCATTAAAATCCATTCAGTAGCTTTTACGTGAAAGAGTAACAAACTCTTCCACCCTAACAAACTATCGCGTTTATAATATTAATAGGTAGGTCAACATTTTGATAAAATGTAATTTACTAAATCTTATATATAAAAATGAATCGCAAAATGTGTTGGTAAGCGCATAACTCAACAACGCCTGGACCAATTTGGCTAATTTTGGTCTTGAATTATTCGTAGAAGTCCAGAGAAGGTTTGTACGTAGAGAAAATTTTAAAAAAATCTTGATAAAGTGTAAAATCAACATCTTTCTATACTCCCATATACAAACAATTTGTATTAATACTTAAAAGCCAATTTGAACCTTTGGCAAAACAATCGAAGACAAAAAAAGTGACGTTAGTTCTGTCAAACAAATTTTATGTCATCATATGTCATTTCAAGTAGGAACAAAAAACTGCCACTTTACAAATCTTTTTGACAGGACGAAGTCTGTCGGGTCCGCTAGTTATAAATAAAAGTAATCAAGCTATAAATTTCTATGAAGGCTGAAGGTCACCTTTCAGCTAATTATAAATTTCAGCTGCTGTTTCAATTTTTAGGAGTCATCAAAAACCTTGTTCATTAAAGCCGGGACCCCCACTGCTAGACATAGGCCCCCCAAGGATCTCCACACCGACCGACCCTACCCTACTAACAACCAATACCATCCAGCGCAAAATAATCTTTAGGTACACATTTTTCTCGTAAATTTATCAACACATAACCTTTGACTTCATTTCTCGTTAATCATAAAGTTTGTGCGTTGGATTTTAAAATAAACATTGAGTAATATTTTAGAGATTAAATTTTATATTGTGAAGGTAATTAGGTACAACATTATATACTATTTTCAATTTGTGGTATGATCTACAAAAATTCGTTCTGGTTTGGGTGAGATTTCTATGTATGTTCTATGACTGTACCCACAACACAGAATAAAAATTCTACTGTGACGCGACATTTTTGTTTTTCAAAAGAAAAGCTACCTTTCGAGTACATATAATTAGAAACATTAAACACTCATTCCTTTATTTTAATTCTACTATCGTAATTCTAAATTTCTGCACTATTACTCTATCAGATAACTGAGTTACTAGCCACTTTAAAAGGCAGACTGATTAGTCGATGACTGAATGTGCGAGGTGTGACTATATGTGATAACATATAGTCACACCTCGCACATTGCCCTGGCCCAATTGGCCCAATAGCCACGCTCAATCTCCAACGAAAGGCAGTTCATTAACCCGCTAATACATTTTATAAATAATCGTTGCAAAACATTCTAAAAGCAACACATTTGCCAGATCGGCTAGCCAGAGGTTCCCAAACTTTTTTGTGTCGTAGAGCCTTTGCCATATTTTTCGGTTTTGGGTAGACCCCCTACTGATATTAATGCCTACATCCTACAACTTATAACATTTTATAAACATTTGTAATAATTGTTTTAGTTCATAGGTGCTATTATCAATAATTTTATGTCTTTATATTAGAAAATAGTACAATGTAAGCAAATAGGCACCATCAGTGTATGTTGAGATCTATTATCGTGGACCCCCGTTTTCATTTTACAGATCCCAAATTTTTATTTCGCAAATTGACATAGACCCCTAAGGGTCGATATAGACCGATATACACTATCGCTCAAAAGTATTTGGCCACCTGCATCCCAACTAATATTATAAATGCGAAAGTGTGTTTGTTTGTTTGTTTGTTTGTTTATTTGTTTGTTTGTTTGTTTGTTTGTTACCTCTTCACGCTTAAACTACTGGACCGATTTCAAAAATTCTTTCACCTTTGGAAAGCTACATTCTCCCCGAGTAACATAGGCTACTTTTTATCCCGGAAAAATCGACAGATCCCACGGGATGCGCAATAAAGGCTTCGCTCAAAAACTACTGCACAGATTTTTATGCGGTTTTCATCAATAGATAGAGTGATTCTTGAGGAGTTTTGCGGCATTTTTTATCTCGGAAAAACGGATAGTCCCACGGGAAGCGCGATAAAATCTTCGCACCATAAACCGACTTCCGCGTATATGTAGCCGTGGGCAAAAGCTATGACCCTTAACCCTCTATACACCCAATCCCGAAATCCACGCGGGCGAAGCCGCGGGCAGAAAGCTAGTTTTATATAAGTTAAAAAAAACCATTTATTAGGTTTCATTGTGATGAGTCCTAAATTTAAAAAATGTTTTATTGTTATGTCAAAAAGAAAGCTAATAAACAGTTAAAATATTTATGAAGTAATTTCATTTAATCACACTTTTACAAAATATATTTCACTAGGTGGCCAAATACTTTTGAGCGTAGATATTTGGGAATCACTGGGCTAGCCTGACAACGTCGAACCGATTGATGTGGGATTCGACGTAGCTATTTATCCAATCGATTTCAGAAACGTTTCAGAACTATTTTGATACGAATGTAATATTGTGCTTTCGCTAAGATGTACGAACACTAGGCCTGAGTAACTCAGAAGAGGCTGGCGTAGGGAGTGTTTGTATCAGTACGTCACTTCAGCTCAAAATTGATCTTTCGCTCAGTAACACTTTCACTTACTTCTCACGTCTGATATAGATAAGTAGCCAAGACGAAGACGATAGCATTGAGAAGTGAAACGACATTACCTCAATACAGGAACTCTTTCACTTGACTGGCTTTAATAAATATTAAACGTTAAGAACAATAACTCAAAAAGTGATACCAAACTATTAAGTGTGCAGAAAAGAGTTAAAATTATAATTCATTCAATTCATTATCTCATTCACAAAACAATGTAACGGTGAGTTTTTATCTCGTTCCTCAAGCATCAATTCTAGAATTAAACTACTCCACTGAGCTAAAGAGTAAGTGATATATATTAGCAGTTCCAAAAGATACGTATCAGTGATATTCTCTGCGCAAATGAAGACACGCATCAAAAACAGTGTATTATCTGTTAACCCCTGTGCAAATGAACACAGCATCAAAAACAGTTTATTATCTGTTAACCCCTGTGCAAATGAAGACACGCATCAAAAACAGTGTATTATCTGTTAACCCCTGTGCAAATGAAGACACGCATCAAAAACAGTGTATTATCTGTTAACCCCTGTGCAAATGAAGACAGCATCAAAAACAGTTTATTATCTGTTAACCCCTGTGCAAATGAAGACACGCATCAAAAACAGTGTATTATCTGTTAACCCCTGTGCAAATGAAGACAGCATCAAAAACAGTTTATTATCTGTTAACCCCTGTGCAAATGAAGACACGCATCAAAAACAGTGTATTATCTGTTAACCCCTGTTCAAATGAAGACACGCATCAAAAACAGTGTATTATCTGTTAACCCCTGTGCAAATGATGACACGCATCAAAAACAGTGTATTATCTGTTAACCCCTGTGCAAATGAAGACAGCATCAAAAACAGTTTATTACCTGTTAACCCCTGCGCAAATGAAGACACGCATCAAAAACACGGTATTATCTGTTAACCCCTGTGCAAATGAAGACACGCATCAAAAACAGTTTATTACCTGTTAACCCCTGCGCAAATGAAGACACGCATCAAAAACACTGTATTATCTGTTAACCCCTGTGCAAATGAAGACACGCATCAAAAACAGTTTATTACCTGTTAACCCCTGCGCAAATGAAGACACGCATCAAAAACAGTGTATTATCTGTTAACCCCTGTGCAAATGAAGACAGCATCAAAAACAGTTTATTACCTGTTAACCCCTGCGCAAATGAAGACACGCATCAAAAACACTGTATTATCTGTTAACCCCTGTTCAAATGAAGACACGCATCAAAAACAGTTTATTACCTGTTAACCCCTGCGCAAATGAAGACACGCATCAAAAACACTGTATTATCTGTTAACCCCTGTGCAAATGAAGACACGCATCAAAAACAGTTTATTACCTGTTAACTCTGCGTTTGCGGCAGCCGGATAATTAATACCACAAAGGTTATATTTTTATATGCGTAATTTGGCGAAGTATCCCTTTAATTACGTTGCTGCAAGAAGAGATTCGCTGATGATGCACCAGGAACTACCACGACAGTGTAAGTAAATTTAAATGTTTTGTTACCATTTATGTTGTACTGTGTGGTAACATTGTATTAAACATTATATCAAGAAAGTAGCGAGAAACAAATTGTATCAGAAACGGAATACCATGATTCACAGTAACTGTGATACAAAGTAAGAGGTGGACTTTGATAATCCGATTTTCCAATCACCGAAGTTAATGCGATGTCGGAGACGAGCTTTTGCTTCGCTCGTGCTTTCGTTAGTTTTTATATCCGAACATCGAAGATATCTATTCCTACATTATTGACAAAGTTAATAAAAAATCATTTAAGAGTTCCGACTCCCTCGGTCACTTCAGTGAATTTGGCTCAACCCGATCCCAAATTGACATTCCACAGGGGCCGAGATTCCGGAGGGAGGTTTAGCCGTCGGTGGTCGACACTCCAAGTGCCGTCACTGGTGCGTTCGGAATCCTACAGCATACTCAAGAAGTACTGATTAATCAATAATCAAGTCTTATTTGTATTTGAAATAGATTATTCCGCCTAAAAAAAGGAGTTCCGATTGACTCAAGAATAGATAGAATTGGCTTAAGTTTAATGATGCCTCAAAAATATACTCGGTTTGATGGAAAAACAAATATATATAATCTTTCTGTGGAGCGATTGGAAAAAACCAAGACGTTTTGTGAAATATAAAATAAAAAAACTACGACAATACAATACCTTTTTGCAATTGCCACGAAAAAGAGAAATAATTTAATAAAATTAGTAGAAACATAAAGTCTGCAAACTTTTAGAGCTATGACTTTTAAGTACCATTAACAAATGTTTATTATAAAGTATATTTTATTTTTGCTGTTATGAAAATTTTCTTTAAATTTTGTTTCAGAAATCTTTTGAATTATTCCAAAACAGATAATTTATTATCTATTGTGGAAATAAGATTACTAACAAAGACGTAACAACTTTGGTTAAATTTTGATGTAATTTAAGTAACAATAAAAATGAATATTACATTTAACTTTAGTATAAACAAAGTAAAATAATAAATATAAATTATGTTTTTATGGAATAGGCACTTGAGCGTTTGTGTTTATAACGACGACGACGACTAACGACGCGTCCCATGTTAAAAAGCAATTGTTTTTTTTTCTTTATGCAATATGTTATTTAGACTCCTAGCGACAAGAAAGAACAGAAACATTCCAGCATGGTTACTAAACCTGAATAATATTAAAATATATGCCGTGTAAAACGAAAGTTGCCGCCGCCTAGGCAAAGTTATGCACGGAGACAATTTTTATTGACGAAAGTAAACACCGAGTAACTACCATTATATAGCGTATTAAAATAAAATAACGCAAAGCAATATAAAGGCATGTAACGTCGGTGTCGCCTGTCTTATACACGAACCACTACGTTACATGCAAATATTAAACCCAGAGTGGGTGTAGTACACCCAGCCAGTAGCGGTTGGGTGTACTACACCCACATACTAAAGAAATCTTTCAGTATTTTAAGTGCGAATTATTATTATGTTCTATTCGCCTGGTTGTTGAAGGTAATAGAGTATATTGGCAACGTCTAGTCGATTGATAAATTATCACAAACGTAAAACTCAGTAATGATAAATGCATAAGATCTTAATCAGAATAAAAGTTACTTTCAATTAATTTTATAAAAAAGAAAAGGAAAATTTTATTTTAGGAAAAAAGCTGACTTGAATTGAATTAACAAAGTATCATATTTTTACCATACCTTACTTTGTCAAACCTCAAGCAACCTAAATATAAATTGTAATATTGTAATCCCATTAACACGCTAATTGATTTATTTGCCATTTGATCTTATAAATAACGTTAAACATTGAAGTAAAGATAATTTTAGTATTCATCACATTAATTAATAAGTCTTAAAACCACTTAATCACTTTCAAGAAGTCCTACACCCGCCTAGGGCTCCATTTTAAGCATTCTAATTTTATGCTCGCCGGCTTCAGAATTTAATGAAATCTTGTTAACTTAAATAATAAGAATGGTTATTAATCGCATTTAAAGCTATTCAAGGTAAATAAAAAAATACGAAGCCAAAGTATCTGACAGTTGATGACACATTTTCAAAAAACGGATTCCATAAATCATTTTCAGAGACATTACATTTTCGTGGCTTGTATTACAAATTCTATAAAAAATTAGAAAATAATCTACGAAACACAGATTTTATCATAAACATTCCCTTACAAAGGTTGTCTGGAAGAGATTGCACTCAGCGATAAGAGCGCCTTACTTATATCATAATCATCAACATCGTTTCAGCCTGTAGACGCTCATTACTAGACATAGGCGTTCTGTAGGATCACAGCAAAGACGACGACCACAATATAAAGAATGTATAAAAATATTACATTATTTTGTAACATCTGTGTTAACAATCAATTTACAATTTTTAAGGCTAACATAAAAACAATTTTCGTATGTGCAACTTTATTATAGCGTTGTACCTAGAGTTTTAAATTTGCAAGTTTTTGAATGCGCTAGATGTTATTTCATTCAATGCGTAAATTTTGTTCATGTAATAATTACCGCCAAGTTAGGAAACCGGACACAAAACAATAATAACAAATTTATAAAAAAGTAAAAAAAAATAAATCGCAAGCCCTGTAAAACAGACTTTGTAAGTTTATGAGTTGGTTAATGAGGCAAATAATTGATTAACCTTTTAATAATATTATTTAACACAAAATCATTCAATTAACATAAAATACACTGTCCTTGATTTAAGTATTACGAGAGATATTAATTTAATGCGCGGTAAAGCAGTTCAATGTTATTAACACAATTAATAATTATTAAATAAGTGTTACATTGTTGCGATCTCGAGAGCTATATGTGTTCGACGAATGCCTCTAGATAATTTCATCTATTCTATAACTAAATCGGCGCAAACCGTTTGTTTTGTTTTAAACGAGAGGTAATGTGTTTATAAGCATAGTTAATTTGTTGCCTACCTCCATATGTAACGCAATTACTAACGCAATTACTAAAAACAACATTAAACACAAATTGAAAAACTACTTTCTGGAAGAATTAAAGTCCTAATATAGTTATATATATATGTGTGTGTGTGTATGTGTATATATATAATTATATATAATAGATATAAGTACTGACAAAACACTGGTCACTGTCGACTCTTTGTTATTACGCTTAATACTATTAGGCTTAAAAATTGTTGATCTGTGTAACATCATTGTTCGATTTTTTGGAATTAGGCTTAAGAAAATTGTACGAATACCTACATATATGATTTGTAACATTGTTCTCGCTTCATGTTAACGCGAAAGCATAGTTGGTACTACAGACAAACCCGAGAGGTTTTAGTAGTACCATTGTAAGAATTGTAAGAAAATGTATTGTTTTTTTTTTTTGGTAATAAATAATAATAAAAAAAAAGCCTGCTAGCTAAAGCTCGCGACTTCTCTTCTCGCGCAGGGTTAGTATTTCGAGTAGATTATAATATGAGACAATATCTTTATAAATTGTAACCTATTTGTAATCCTGGTGTATAAGCTATTGTAAAGTTTCGTTAAAGACCATTCAGTAGTTTTTACGTGAAAGAGTAACAAACATACTTACAAATTTTCGCGTTTATTAGTAGGCTCTATGTACATATGTAGCCGATCTTGCCAGTTCTTACATCTGTCAATTCATCTTAATCTTTCTTGCTAATGCCACTGTTTATAAGATTGACATCGTAAGTGACATTAAATTTTAGCTGGAAAGAAACAAATCTTTTTGTTTTGTATTAAATTTATTTGTACAGAACTAATGGACTTGTTTAATTTCAGTTAGAATTTTATGTCATTTTTAGGCAGTCACAGTATGGTAATGTCCCCAATGAGACAAATAAGACAACTAAAATGTTTCATACTAGAGTTTTATAAAGCGATCCGCAAAAACGTCCCAAATATATCGATGTATCTTCAAGTAATAATGGCAGATACCTACCCTGTTCTTAAAATATTTCTCAACTAACATGTCATCTCATGATACACATAGAATAAAAAAATGGCAAACACCTAATACCAGTTATTTTAGTGTACCTTCAAAAGTAATAAATTGTAATGTGTAACCTCTATTCAACCTCTTAAAGGGTTTCTGCAAAATTTTACTCATTCGCACTATTTGGAGCACAATGCTGAGCCATAGCCTAGTACATACATAATATATAAAATAAAACATGTCTTTGTGATAGTGTGTTATTGTATCTGTGTGTCATGGCTGACAATAAAGTTATATCTACGCTTAATGTGTGCCTGCGTTTAGGTACACTGTTACTTCTATATTTATCAACTTATAATAAACCCTTAATAAAAAAAGTGTAATCTACTCAATTTCTATAACAATACAGTTGATAGTCAATTACGTAATAAACCACGATGTGTATGTACATATAATACGTTAAAATTATACAGAGATACGAATCGGTGAGCCGTTAAAGCCGTGAGCGGTACTTATGCAACGTACTATAACCAATGTTAAACGACTTTTGTGTAGACACAACGACGTACACTTGATGTAAACATGGACACTTGATCCAAGAACTTCCGTTTGACACCGGAGACGCCAAGGTCGCCGTGGCCTCTAAGCTAGTTACTTTTGTATACTTTCTTGTATCAAGTACACGGCTAATACGTAAAATATTATGGATCAAATGTCTAATCACTCTGCGCATGCGGACGAAAAAACATGGTACCTCTCGTATTTCTATTTTGCACTACATTGACAAACAAGCAGACTGTCCAGTAGAGATGTGTCAATCTTTACAGAAACGACTTAGTGAGTCGTTTCTTCCAAGTGATTCACTGAATCAAATCTCTAACAGCGCTTCAAATGAATCATTCGCTCAATTGCATCTCGGATTCATTCGATACGCGACGATTACACGATTGACTCATAGTCACTGATACAAATGAACCAATATCAATATTTATAGTATCAGTGATTTAATCGGTTCAGAGTCACTGATACAAATTAATGATGCAAATGAAGCACTTTACTGATTCGAATCTTTATACTGAACCGGATACAAATGATCCAATCTCAACAAAGATACGTTTTTTCCATCATTACTGTCCAGTTGATGGTTACAGTCACCTATACTGCTTGTAGTTCCTATAAGGTTCGCCAATTTGTGGCACAATATGTAGTCACAAAAAAAAATAGAGTTAGACGGTGATTTAATGAACAATTGCAGTGTTCAAGTACCTCTTTTTAATATTTTACCATTTTTGTCGCTGGTAGCAAGAGGACCAAACATTGAGGGGAACTTTTACGGAACTACACAACATATGTTCCAATGAAATGTCTTTTTTCTTCTGCCGTACCAACTTTGTACTCTCTTTTCACAGGTTTTTTTTTCCTCGGGAGAGGAAGGCTGAGACTCCGTCACAAGAAGGACGAAACGTGCCCAGGAAACCTTCGCAACGGCAAGTGTCACGAGGATTAAGTTGGACTCCACACGACCTACCACCTAAACTCAGCCTAAGACTTTTTTTCCGGGGGGAAATGCTCCTTATGCAACGTGACACCGCGCTGGCAAGACGCGGCCGTGTGTGGGGCTCTCCGGTCTGAGAGACCGGCCTACCCACTAAAACCCCCCGGTGTTCTCTGAGCCTTACCGGGACGCGTGGTGGGTTGCGCTTTCGCGATTCTACCGCCACTAAACTCAGCCTAAGCCTTGGCAATAAGAGCCCTATGGCTTGAATGAAATCTCTTTTCACATATAGTCTATTCCGTTATTTAGTCCACCTCTAGATTTTTAATCACACACAACAAACCGACTAGGTGAAACCTATAAACCTTGCAGTTTCAGCCGTGTTTTAGTATGTCAGTTATGGTATAGTATGCCATGATTGAGATTTAAATAGTTGTTATTTTTGACTGGCGCCCTGGAAAACCATGGCAACGATATCTTATTTGGTTTTCTGATTTTACCGGCCAATTTAAGGATTTATTTTTGAAAAAGACAGAAATCAGTCTTGAACTACAAAACTGGAATCTCACTGCCTTAGAGGGAGAGTTTTATAAAATCCTTTCTTAATGCTCCCCTATATCTCATAAAAAAGCTTTGTGCCAAATTCAGAGTCTCTAAGACCCAGCGGCAGCTTTGCCTGTATGTTGATATGTACATCAACAATCAGTATCTTGTCTTATATGTTTAGATAAATCTTTTAAACTATTCAACGGATTATAATGTTGTATTTTAGCACTAAATAGCGTGATTCAATATGAAGATTTATATGTATAAAATATGAAATGATGTATAAATTTGTCATTGGTTTCTTTAATTACTCTTAACATGTGTTTTGAAATTTAAAAAAGTTACTTTCCAGTTTTCATTAATAATTAAGGCATATAAAAATCAAAATTCTTATTGTTGATATTTCTTAACTAATTGTTGGGAAGATTTGCATTGGGTAATATATTTAATTTATCCCGACTGTTGAAATCTATATGCTTCGCTTTGAATGTTATTTGCACAGGTTTACGAAATACTTATTATTTTGTTTCTTTTCAGTTAAAATTTAATGTCATTTTTACGTAGTCCCGATTTTTTTTCCGCAATGTGGTGATTGGTGATCATTAATATCTTGTATTCAGTAACACTCGCAAGATCAAAACGAATTGATGAACCAGTAAATCAACCCTCGCGTTTGGTCTCTTGAGTGCCACATACAATATACAAAGGGTAATAAACAGATTACCTTTTCTTTGATTCGTACAGTCGGGTCATAATGTACTAACTTAACTAACATTGAATCTAATTTTATTTTATTACTTACTTATACAGACGATTTAATAACAACTGTTAAAAGTAATTAATTTCAATATTATATTCACATTTCCTAAATCGGAGGTAAATAATAATAATTACAAATTATAATTAATATATTTTTATAATCAAATTTATCATGATTATACATCTGATCGCTTAACTAACAACGATTTTACTAGTAAACACGCAAGAAAAATGTTATATTTTGGGTCAGACTGGTTGGGTAACTAGTAGTTAAGTTGCCCGTTGTCCAGAGTTTGGACTATTCAAAGGTTGAATTACGGTAAGTTTTAATACCATTGTTGAATGATCTCTCAACGCACTAATAAATCTCAAGGATAATCAGGGTATATTTGGCGCACTCAATAATTACTACGAAATATATATCCAAAAAGAGACGATTTTGGTGAATTTTACTTCTAGAAGTTTAATGTGTATTGAAATCCGAAAAATGGTAAAAACTTGTAATTTGAAATTACAACTGACAGAATAGGTAAATAGCGATTCAATGATTGTACGAAGGGGTTTCCAAAGCAAACAAAACCGTGTGTCATCTGGTCATACTAATCGACAGAGAAATCAGGTCATACTAAAGTCGCCACAATTTAAGAATTCCGTTTCGACAGGTCATCAGTCAAAATTTCATAATTTTGATAGATCAACTACGTTAATCACATCTGTCACAAGGGCTTCTTAGATTGTGCAGATTTTAATATTATAAAGGATAAAGTAACTGTCTGGTTTATCTTCCTTTTCACGCATCAAGCTACTAAGGACGATCTTGAATAAAGTTTGTTACATGAGTCTGTGTATTGTACATCAATGTATGCATTACTAAATTTAAACAGCAATAAATGAACGAACATGACTAGCAAGCGTAAAAAATTCGATCAACGTATGCGTCGTGTAATAAATAATTTGATTATGTCATCGATCTATAAATACAATGCAAGCAATTCTTTCTAGTCAAGCGTGCCAGTTAACAGAAGAAATTGCAATCGAGACATCAAGCGACATGTACTTTCTACAAAAAGAATAACATATGTTAACGCGATTGACAATAAAATGTTTAGTTGGCTGAATCTAAAAAAAATATGATAATTGGTGTAGCTGCGGCAAAGTAGTTTGACACAATGTAGTTTGACACTGAGAAATTACTTTTTTTTTATGTGATAGGGGGCAAACGAACAGACGGATCACCCGATGGTAAGCAATTACCGCCGCCCATGAACGCCCGCAACACCAGAGGAGTCACAAGCGCGTTGCCGGCCTTTTAAATGGGAGTACGCTCTTTTCTTGAAAGTTTGGATATCGTAACGGTTCGGAAACACTGCAGGCGACAATTCATTCCACAGTTTAGCTGTGCGAGGCAGAAAATTTCTAGAGAAACGCACAGTGGTGGACTGCCAAGTATTGAGATGGTGAGGATGGAAGGTTTGTCGCGTGGATCAATAACTTGTTATAATTGACACATTTACGAAAATTTGTAATCACCATATATTATTGATTCATTATACTAACTTACCCATCTGTCTTAGACACATTTTGGAGATATGTTAGATAATGGGCCCCCATTCTGGGCCCAGCTTAGGGACCTGTCGGTTATTGACTCCATTCCTCAAGCAAATTGGGGATTAATCGGATATTAGAGTTGCTAGACCCATTTCGATGGTGGGGCTCCCATCCTAGGCATAGCTTAAGGATCTGCCGAGTTTTGTATTCCATCCTACAAGCATATTAAGAATTGCTCGGATATTAGACCCTTCTTGGACGCATTTAATTTTGAAATCTATCATGTGCGCTTTAAATTTTATCAGATTTTTTTCAATCCGCACCAATTTATAAATACCAATAAAATATTTTTTTGTCACTGCTAGTTTTTAATCTTCTGTGCTAAATGAGTTACAGTTACGCCTCTGGCGCAAGCACCTCTTCTCATCCGATGCTTCTAATCAGCCACGCAGTTGCCCTCTGTCATTATCACGACTAAAAGAAGATTCCATGTGACAGAATTATTAAGCGACCTTAGAGAGTAGCCTTTTGCGTTTGCTGGCGAAAGTGTCGAGGGCTGCGGCGCCCATGTGCCCGTGCAGTGAAAGTTACAGCCGACTATGAAACACGACACGACACAGGCTTATCTCTACCCCTGCCTGTTTGATTGGCTAACGACTTGCGCAATATAATCAAAATATTCTATTCATGTTACCAGAGACAAACTATTACACTGTCAACGGCTTGGACAACTCTATTTATTTCTGCATCATACTAATAATGTTCGCTGTGCTCTTGTTGCGGTCCGAATTGCAAGTTAGGCAGTCAAATTACTGGATTCCATCACTTTTATCTTAATTAACAAGAAAAGTCCAAATTTCTAATACGCAACTACACTAGAGGTGTCACTTAAGCCTAATATTCAAAATGATACGACACTGACAAAATAGTAAATACAAGAAAAAGGTGCATTAATGCATTTAGGAAGAGACGAAAACCGTCTTTGTTATTCTTTTATTAATATTTATTTAAGATTGGCAGCTGATACGTCAAATCATAGTTTACTTAGCACTTATCTCACCGTTTTTGATAGTTTGTCAAGTTTATTTTTCAACTGTTTAATACTCATAGAGTTCATAAAGTCGAAGAATAATTTTTATTATATTCTATGCGATTAATTTTAAATTTTCTGACGTTGTTTGTTCTTTATCGTCGACGACAATTTCAAATTGTCCTTTCATACGCAGGGTTCGTGAGACGGGTAAAAAGGTCGCTCAGTTCTGAACAGTTGTAGTGTCTTTTGAGAATCTTAAAGGTCTCGATCATGTGTCCACATTCTCGCGTTTTCTGCCAAGGCCAGTATTTTTAATGTTTCCTCGTATGTTAGTAACTTTAACGGTATGGGTTTCTTAGTAAATCTACGCTGTACTCAAGCCATTAAGTAAATACACTTTTTTGAAGTATGGTATTTCACATCTGAGAGGCGCATTCTAAGAGAAGTCTTACATATGTTTTTTAGATCTTCAACATGTTTCAGGGATAAAGCTGAGAAAGGCTCTTCGAATTATATAGATGACAGAATTAACTTTTTTACCATTTGCGGGGTATGGGGTTTCCATTTGAGGTTGTTGGACATGAGGATTCATAGGTCTTGTTAAGTTGTAGTTCCTGACAGTTGAACTTTATTAATAAAGTAGGGAAACTTTGGGTATTTTTGTGCAGGTGTAGATTTTACATACAGACATTTTATTTCCTTCAGATTTATAAGCCAATCCTGGCACCAGTCTCTCATTCTATTTAGGTCCAGCTGTATTCCACTGTTCTATGACTAGATTATCGAACAGCTAAAACACCGATCCCGGTGGAGCACCACTACATCAAATTCCTTTGAGACGCAAGTCTGAATTTGAGAAATAATTCTATTAATAGAAGGATTTTTGCTCTTATCTTTGAGATAATTCCATTGCCAGTGCTCCAATTTTGTTAAGTTGTTTGATGAGGCACTGTGTCAAACTTTTTCATAATCCAAGTACACTTTGCCCATTTCTTAACACATGCCAGTAGGTTGGTAACCATAGATCTCTTCATGAAGCCATGTTGTTCATCATTATGATCAACAATGATGTGATTATTTCTCAATATTTATAATGGCTTCCACTAGCTTAACAACAAGACACGTTAGACTGATTGGTCCATAGTTATTAGTATGGTGTTTAACTCCTTTTTTGTAGATGGACATTACCAGGACATTCTTTCAACTTTGCGGCACAATAGATGTATGAAAGGATTCATTCATAATATGACTTAATGATGACAAGAGAGCTTTAAACTTTGCTAGTACAAGTGCTGGAATTGCGTCGTTTTTTCTTTCGTTCTTAATTTAATTTCTGGCAATTGGTAATTGAAGACACAAAAACCATTTACGAAAAATATTTACTCCTGAATTTGAGAAGATTTACTCATAGTCTTTTTGGCATCCCAAAGGATCACAACAAAAAAGAAAACAGCAGATTAGCATAATTACATAATTTTATTTGGTTACTACAAATGTATTAAGTTTAATAAGTGATGAGTAGTGGAGAAGCTTATTATGGACGGATGAACTATGAGCATGGGCGGATATACTATGAGTCTGTGGAGGAAATAATTTGCTTTAAATGTGTTTACATAACAATTTAATGACACAAACGACATCTCTAAGGTTGAAAAGACTTTATATATTTATGGGTCTGTTCTTTTCTGAAATTATTAACAGAAAAGAATTCTAGGGACCCTTCCTCTGACTAACTGCAATCACAAATAGGAGAATCTAGATCCATGTCTAAATCTGCATAATATCAAATATATCTGTATGGAGCAAACTCCAATTTGGCTAATATTGTTTTATGAATATAATATTCGCTTGAATATTATTTTTATTTAGGCCAATAGTGGAAAATATACAACATGTCATAGTGGTACTGTGTATATTTCAGATAAAGTAATGTAGATTTTGCTTTGATGAATAATCAAGTTATTACCTCTTAGTCAAGGCCACACACAGACCACAATGTTAAAATAAGATAAAGAAACTAACCCGCATTGGGCCAGCATTATTGACTAAGGCCTAATTGCGCTAACATATTTTTAGGGAAGGCTTTAGGGAAGGAAAGAAGTCACATCAGTCAAATATATATACATAGTACATATATATTGTTTTGACAATAGCAAACATATTCAATGTGTGCTATTGTCAATACTTAATTTGACAATTTCAAAATAACTTTTTTATTCCGCAATAATTTTACATATGTACTTATTATATAATAATACAATATAGTGCATAATTAACATACATTTTAACATATCAATTTCTCTTCTCTTGTTTGCTTTAATAAAATAACTATATTAATTTAAAAATATTACCTAAAATGGAAATAGCAAGATCTTTATTTAAACAAATTGAAAGTCAAAATTAAAGATGTGCTTTTATAAAATGCTTGATTATGTACCAACATAGTAAAAAGATTGATTATTGTTCTAAATCATAAAAATTAATTACTAAACTAATTATAATGTTGATATTTGAAAAAGAGAAAGAAATTATTTTCCGAATATCTCACCTATTCTAGCCAAGAAGGCTCTCTCAATTTTAAACAAGACATTATGTTGAATAACTTGCTATTAATTTTACTTTGACTTTTCAAAAACCCTATCCATAATGTGTTCTTGTTAATGTTTGTCATTAAATAATTTACTAAAACTTTACCAATTGATATTTAAATAATCATGCTCATCATGCTTATGATCTTATTTAATGAAACATTTTTATATTGTTTATCATGATAGAACATGCTGTAACAAACCATATCAAATCCTGTTATTGAGATTAACAGTCAGTCTAATGAATGATTATAGACCATAACAAAAAAAAATTTGAGCCTCGTGTGATACTTATTAACTGATTAACAAAAATGTAACTATTTTTTTTTGTACATGTTGAATAAAACTCTTGTACTGTTCCACTATATTACTTATTATTATTATTATTACTGTTCCACTAATTTTAATTATAATCGACCTGACCGGTTTCGCTTTACAGCATTTTCAAAGGTGTTAAAGTACACAGCTGTTCGTGTTTACGCTTCTATCTAAACAGAATATCAGTACAGAAATATCAATCAATACAGAATATTTTTTTTTGTTTTTAACTAAAATGAAATAACTATTTTGTTTTTAACTAAAATGAAATATAAATATACATCTAATATTCTTGCCAGTTTTCAGTTCTTCCAATCTACAAACAGATGTAGTTATTTCTTTTTTCTTAACGCAATTTAAATACATACCCACACTTATAAGTAAATAAAATTAATATAATACAAGTTATACAAGATAAGCAGTTATATGTGTTCTCTTAAATTTAAATTCGTTTTGACGTGAATAATTTCCTGTATAGGCAATGATGAATAAAGATTATATTTATTTATGATTTCTTTTAAATTTTATTATAATCAACATTGTTAAGAGTAAGTAATCACGAGATTGAAAGGGTTACTAAAAAGTTAAATTATGTTTTAAGATAAAAATTGAATAACTTTAACTAATAGTTGAATGAATTGCAGAATGTATCCCATGTTTACTGTTAAAGGGTAGACTGAGATTTTCTCACATTCAATTCGATGACGAATAAATTATCTATTAGCAAAAACTTACTTGACGAGTTGAAGCACACATAAGCCTCTGAGCCAGCATGGCTCACGGAGTCGAAATCACAAACAACACTAGATAAATCACTATCACACAGAAGACGTAGAATACTCGTCTTCAACCGCAAATATACTACAACTCACAACACTGAAAAAAACTACATTTGATGTTAACTCTGTGCCGGTGCTCAGATAGCAACTTCGAATCACAAACAATTAAAATTATTAACAATACACAAAACACCTTCGTCGAACTAGAAACACTTGCGAAACCGATATGTCAATCCACGTCCAATAATTTAAAATACACCAAAATTTATGTACGAATCAACAAATCTATTCAGAACTTATATTACACATGCGCGTTAAAAAAAAACTTATGAAAATTAATATAATTTTGGATTACAAAATCATTTGCGATTTCTTGTTACTTCGAAAACAAGCAACAACACGCGAATCTGCTATAAACTGGCAGTAGTGTTACTGTGTTGCCAAAGTTGATATTAAAATCAAACGATGAACTGTCAAATAAAGTGATACCAGGTGCACATAGTAGCTTCCTACTATATCTATTCTATTCGCTGTAGCTTCAATAATAGAGAGTATTAATTAAGATATTTCTAACTTATTTTATTAGTGTCTGTACATTATTTGAAAGGTTATTCCTTAATTGCTTTTTATTGACTAACAAGTAGACTGCTTACCTAATTTTATGTGGTTGCAGTCGATTCGGAGTAAATCTGTAACAATGATAAAAACTATAATGTATGTTGTCAACTTATGACATAAAATGTAAAATGTCAAAGTCTGGTCAGTGGTTACAGTTACACACGGATGTAATGAAGCCCCCAATTTAAGTCTGCTTTGTTCTATATGCCTTTAAACAATTTCTTTTGCTTCCGCACGATTTGTGGTATCAAATATCCGCTTTGCGATGAACCCAAAACGCCTCCTTCGACCTTATTTTTACTTAGTCACATGAACTTTACAAGTCTGAAACTCCCAGAGAGTGGAAATTGACCTTACTATTGTCATATAATTGTATGACGTACATTTGACAACTTAATCACGTTATAATTTCGAAAATAAGGTACAATACCTGTTTTTTGTATAGGTTTATGATAAAGATTTTCGATGCAACTGAAACCATAAGTTACTTCCTGTGCAAGTGAAGCATCTAACCAACGAGTAGCTGAGAAACCCTCAGAATTATTAATTTTTAGTGGTAATTGATGATTGATGACTTTAAAAACGACAGGACGCCTATAAAATACTTTTTAATAACTGATTGTATTACTAAGGTGCCAAATTAAACACTTTAGAAGTGGAAGAAAAGGCTAAAAGTATTACAAATAGTTTATTCTATGGACATAAATGCAAAGTTTTCAGAAGAAGGTATATGTACTCCCTCCTGTAATTGTAAAGGAGAAATTTTATTTTCATATTTGCGAAGAGTTAACAACAATTAACGACAGAGCAAAGATTAAACGGTCATGTTTTACTTAACATAAAATTTGCAGAGGTATGATTTTTTAATTTGACGAAGAAGTTATCGAATAAACTAAATCGTCTTTAGAATTGCGCCATTAGATGTGTATTCATCCATGCCATTAGATGTATGTGTAAATAGCTAACATTTTAGCGTATTATCCTAATTGTTATGTCCTAATTTTACTTGCTTCCTCCATCCGCTCATCTTATACGGTAATGTCTCTCCTTCCTTCTAACTTCTCCGTTCCTTTAGTTTTCGTGCTGCCCAATTATTAGATCATCTGCCGGCTGCTATTCAGTAAGTCCA